>CM068725.1:0-1329494 GCA_035079005.1 Fraxinus americana | reverse complement strand
TATATTATGGAAAATGGAAAGTTTTGTGATAATGTATTTAATTAATAAAAGGTTTAAAGATTACAATTATGAATCGAATTGATGGAGTTACGACTAGAGTGCCGTAAGGTAAGGCCTCAAGGGCTTAATTACCCAGATATCCTACATTTTTATATTCCTAGTTTGACGAGTGGCAATTTCGTTACGATTGACCGTTTTGCAAGCCTTTAAGGATGGTAAAAACTAAGCCATGAACACTTTAAAATGATATTAAAACCTTGTTTGGTGCACCTTATTTCCCAAATTGTAGAAAAATTTTACCCGTTAGCAACAGTAACGACTGACAGTTTGCAGGTCATTTACTCAACTTTCACCCGTTACCAACAGTAATTGCCCATTCTGTCCTCTCCCTTTTCCTCACCTACCCTTCTCACCTACCATCTTCCTCCACACAACGACGGTGCAGAAGAAAAAAGGGGCTAAGCTTCTCAAGTGCAGAATTAATACACTACAACGCAGGGACAAGCTTCTCAAGTGCATCAGGTATTTCTGAAAAAGTACTCAGCACTACCTTGCGACCCCGCCGTCTTAATTTTGTTTCGAACAACCTGCAGCGAAGATCACGAGTAGCTGTCGCTTTGCTCACGGTGTGAAGATCAGGTTCTCCCTTTCGGTCTGCTGCAGATCCGTCGGAGTCATAGCATTTTCAGGCAAGTATTCCTTCGTTTTTGCGAAGATCGGATATTTCTAAACGGTCCTGCAGCTCGTAGTTCAGTAGATGAAATTTGTGTAATTGATGATAATACATGTTCCGGTTAATTCGTTTCAGCACTTTGATTCATGTAACTAGATGAAATTGATGATTCTCTGCATGACCATAACTGTGGAGCGTTCCAACGCTTGTTGCCAAATTTATCAGAATACTCAATTTTCCCCTTTTTCACAAAACAATCGATGTCCAGAAATGCATTTCTTGTGTCAGTCGATACTTTGGATCCGTTATTGCATTACCCTGACCGTTAATAACAGTGGTTCATTTGGTTGTTGCCACCTGAAATTTTGCCTTTCCCTCATAAAAATCAATTGGTAGTTGCATTTGAAGAGTGTTCATTTGCTGCAGGGGACGAGACTTCGACGAAGAACAGGCTGGTTTCACACGTTCCAATTGAAGGGGACGAGATTTCAACAAACATCAGCATTCCATAGCCATGTTCCCATTCAATTCACAGGTATTCCTTTGATGGGCACACCTGATTTCTTTTCGTTTTCGATTTCCTGTTCTTCCTGTGGTTGATCTAAATCTCCCTGCAGTCAGCGAACTACGACCAGGCTGGTTCGTCCGTTCCAGTTACCGATTCATCCATTGGTGAAGCGTCCAAAAAATATGCGAAATGGCGAGAAGCTGAGAAACGCTGTTTCATAGCCGCCTGTGAAACTGCTTTCGCCGAAGGGCATCGACATGGCAAGTGTTTCATGAAATTTGGCTGGGATCGTGTCGTCACCTTGTTCAACTCCATATCCAGCCACAATTGGACCAAAGTTCAACTTCGCAACCACTGGGATGCAATGCGTCGGGAGCACAAAAGGCTTTCCGAACTACTGTCTTGTACCGGGGTTGAGTACAACCCATCCAATGGCCGTATAGTGGCATCCGAGGAATGGTGGAACAGGAAAATAAAGGTACATTTGGCCCCCTCGCTGTATAAGTTATTTGTACTTGAATAAATTGGGGTATTTCTGTGGCTGCAGGAAAACAAAGATTACAAGGATTTCCTTTCGCTAGGAATGGTCATATGTTTATGAAGGAAGCGATGGAGGAGAACGCACAACTGTGCTATCAGGAGTTCCGAATGTACCCACCGCAACTACGACAGTTTGCTCATACCTTGAGGGACGATTATGGCCTATGCAGTAGCCAGCGCGTCGATATATATGAGAAAGTCGGTATGTTCCTGTGCATATTAGCGCATGGAAAGGGTTACCGACAGGTGAATACAATTTTCAATCATTCGTTGCAAACAATATGTCAGTACTTCAAGGAGGTTCTTCGTGCGGTCGTTTCGTTATCTGCTCGGCTCATACAGCCTCGTCCGAACTACAACGACGGTGCAGATCCCCACAGTCCAGATCCAAATAAGCATCCATTGTTTGAAAATTGCATAGGTGCGATAGATGGAATGCATGTCAAAGCTGTGCTTCCGCGTCACGAGAGGGTGAACTTCATTGGCTGAAAAGGAGTGCCAACACAAAATGTGTTGGCGATTTGTGACTTTAATTTGTGCTTCACTTTCGTGCTTGCTGGCTTTACGGGGAATACGCACGATGCTCGTATATTGGCGCACGTAATACATAGTCCGAAAATTAGTTTCCCAGAACCAGCACCGGGAAAGTATTATTTGGTAGACTCGGGGTTTGCACATCGACCGGGATATATGGCACCTTACAAAGGATCGGATATCTTATACCATTTTCAAGCGTTTCGCGACGATGGAACAGGTCGTCGTCGTCATTTTCGAAATGCTCGTGAACGGTTTAACTACAAACACTCATCGTGCAGGAACGTAATCGAACGTGCATTTGGTGTTTGGAAGGAAAGATGGCAAACCCTGGATTGAATGCCCAGCTATTCGTTTCGCACTCAGACTGCCGTTGTTGTTGCGACAATGGGTATTCATAATTTTCTACGTCGTTCTGGTGTCGTGGATCCGGCGTTCAGAACAGCTGAAACGGATGAGGATGCGTTCGAGGTGGATCTACCAACCGCTGAAGATGAAATGCATGCGGAAATTCACGCTCCGGAAATGCATCGAAGTGAGTGAGTCAGGTTTCGCGATTATATGGCATAGCAACAATAAAATCATTTCGTCGTTTTCTTTTTTTTCAATCCGTTGTGTGAAAATCGAGTGCAACATCACATAATTATGTCATCATCATGGTTTTGATGAAAATAAAGTCCGATCATTAAATTGTAATCCACGAGAATTATGAAATGGGGTTTTTTTTTTTTTTTTGTAATCCACGTCAATTTTTTTTTCCTCGCGTTGGATGAGATTGTATTTATGATGGGTAAAAAAAATTATCACATTTTGTGACAATTACTATGAAAAATGAAGTGAAAGGAATTATAGTAGCTGGAAAATACGAGTTTCCCACGTCCATTTTTTTTTAATTGCACGTTCCAACAGAAAACAGTGGCATTTAAATCTCAATAGGGAAGGAGGGCAACCTCGGAAATTATGGATGGTATTTCAAAGACCTGACATTTGCTGGTACCATCCACTGTTCATGAGTTGACACATTTAATACATTCTTGTGAAATAATGCCTACCACCGCCTTTAAGAATGCGAGATTTCGATATTGTTTGACATCCAGTAATAATCTCGAAATTTGAGATAAAAATAAGAAAAAAACATTTATATATTTTGGAACGGTCTATTTCGACTGGTGATAATTTTTGTTACGGTTGGCCGTTTCGCACGTGATAAAGTATATAATAAACTAGACCGTGAAGACTTCGAAATGGTGCTAAGAATGCAATATTTTGATTTTGTTTTAACATTCCCATAATAATTACGAACTTTGAGACATAAATAAAGAAAAAAGAGGAGAAGGAGTGGCTATGTTTTGTGTGGTTGCGTGGGTGGCTAAAATTGGGTGCATTTTTTTAAAACATGTGGGGGCCGCCAGTGTGAGTAACATGGTAGGCCCCCGTAAAATATGCTCCTGTACTTGGAGCATTTTTCAAAATTGGGGGCGGTTGGTGGTTGGAATGCATTAGTGCCACGTCAGTTTTTTTGAATGACTTGTGTGATGGAAGTTCTGTACGCGTAGCATTACATTCCGATGAGAACACACACACACACAGCCTTTCATTAACATGTGCAAAATCTGTAAACGAATTCCTCTTATATGGGTGAAGTTTATTGATAATTACGCACTTATAACTCTCCGAACTGTGTGGAAATGAGTGGAATTTACGACAACTGGGAGAGGCTGGTTGGAGCCACATTAAAACGAGAGGAGTTTCGGGAACTTGCTCGTGCCCCCAGTTTCAGCTCTACTTCTTCAGATTTCAGTTCCAGGTTCAGTTTCAGTTCCCCTATTCACAATCATATTCCAGTAAACCCTGAAGGTGCGTCTCTTATACTTTTGTTGATAATGAAGCAATTAGAGGCCGGTCTATATTAATTATTTGGTTAAGGATTGGCGCTAATTGCTTTTATCTCTACATTATTTGTCCTGTTTTCCAATTTCATTTGTGCCTTAGATTTTGTCCCGATTTTTCTGTTAAGTTTCTTTAGAGGGATTAAATTATATTATTGTTATTAAATTGGGTATTGTTTGATTACTAGTAAGGTGAGTGTTCAAATATATTTCAGTAGATTACTTTGCATAAGTCTGAAATTTTGAGTGGGTTATAATGTTCTGTTCTTTATGTTTCATTCGCACAGAATGATTTCACTTCCTCAATGGCATATCCTGTAAAATAGGAAAATTAGTATAAATCACATGATTATGAAGTTCTGATGCCCTTTTTAATGTTTGACAAAATGTGGAGAGATATTAAAGAACATATAAAAATTAGTTTCAATCTTATTAGTGAACATATGTGCATTCCCAGTAAACTTTGGATTTCGATGATGATTAAATTGTGATACTTCTATGTTCTTTTTTCCTCTCCTTTTCACCACCAAGTTAGCCGTTTTAAAATTGTGTTTTTGAACGTTCAGCCTCTTGTCTTGTTTGAGTGATGAATGCTAAAATATTTTACTAGCAACAGAGTATATGTTTTATGCATGTGAACCCCATAAATTCATGTTTATGTTTGCTATCATTTGAAATTTACTTTAATTCATGCAACAAACTTGGTATAAATATTTGGCTCTCTGCACCTGTTCCTGTAAGACATCACAAGCATCTAGAATTCTCAGCAAATCCTGCAATTCTTCAGCTTCCTCCAGCTCAAATATTCCTTTCTATAGTGGAGAAAGTAGTGGTGAGAGCCTCCCTACGCCAATATCTGAAGATGGACAGCCAAATGCTAATGCTAAGCCCATTCGGTTCAAAGAATTACAGAAAATGACCAGAAACTTTCGACCTGACTGCATTTTAGGGGAAGGAGGATTTGCTCTTGTTTTTAAGGGATGGATCAACGAGCGCACTCTTACTGCTGCAAATCCGGGATCTGGAATGACGGTTGCTATCAAGAAGTGGATTCCCTGTGGTTTCCAAGGGTTCGAGGAATGGTTGGTATGTTCTTTTTTGCAGTCTTTGTGGTCTTATGACATAGTTATGAAAAACTTTCAGTAACCACCCACATTTTGCAGACAGACGTTAAATATCTGAGCAATTTTCGTCATCCAAACCTGATTAAACTTATTGCTTACTGCAACGAGGGTGACAACCTTCTTTTGGTATATGAGTTCATGCCAAAAGGAAGCCTGGACAATCACTTGTTCAGAAGTAGGTTTCACTTAAATAACTTATTATTAGATGCATGGTTGCTTAATATTTTTTCTATTTATGAACAACCCTTAAATATACTACTCCCTTGTCATATTTGTTATTTAATAATCCGTGAAGCATTACCTTTTTCTACCAGCTGTATGCCATTTCTTGTACTTGTTTCATATGCATAGGATATCCATGACTAACTCTTGGATATAAGTTCAAATATTATATGTTTCATTAGTTCCAGTGAGGATCTCAATCATTTCAATATTTTTAGTAGTTTGCTCCTTTATTAGACCAATACAGAAAGCTATTACTTGATATAGTTATGGAATGCTTAGCCGATAAATTTCTAGTCATGGCTTCTAAAAAACACTTTGTGCATCACAACTTTAAATGTACTGGGATTATGGATCTGTCTTTCTCAGTGTTTTAAAAAGCACGTCTGGGTGCTGCCTAGACACGAGGCGCGGGTGAAACGTCACGCCTTGACAGTAAACACGAAATTAAGCTGTCAGCTGCCAAGTTAACCACTCAATGCTTGACTAGGGGTGTCTAAGCGCGCCTTATTAATTTTTTTTCCTTTTTTGGAAAGCCTTTTATTTGACTTTTATTTATTTTAATTTTTATCCTTTTTAAAAGCCTTTTATTTGACTTAGTTTCTAGTTTTTAAATGACTTTATCTATATAAAAGTAAAAAATGACTTTATATGATAAAGAGTTGGATAAAATTTAAGTTAGGATGCTATCTACATTATATAATTATGATTTTGAGGCTCATCGTTTTGTTGAAAACTTCGAAAACATTTATGAAATTCATATAAATCTATTAAGTAGAACTTGTCTATTTGAAATTGCGAAAATAGTCTCCCTTTTGCATTTCGAAAATTAGAAAATTGTTTTAATTAACTAATTTTAAGAATAATTTAGTAAATATAATATTTTATGATTTTAGATGTTTGGTATGTATTATTTTAATAATTGAATAATTTTTATAATGGTTAAAAATTTAAAGTAATATTAAAAATTGGAAAACATTTTTTACTCCTATGCCTTGCTTAAGCTTTTAAAACTTGAAGTTTGGTCTCCACGCCTAGCCACGCTTTACATGTTTTTAGAACATTGGCCGTTCCCTTCATTGCATGTTTTTCAGGAACCTAAGTGGTTCTTGCTTTTCAAGTTGGTATGTGTAAAAATTTGCTCCACACCAATAATGATGTATAATTGAATCCAAGGGTTTACATCATATAGGATCTTGTGATGATTTTCCAGAAATTTTGAAGCCACGTTAGAACATATATCTAATAACAATGGGTGGCATTTGGTAATGATTTTCTTCCACAGGAGGGCATCAATGTCTTTCTTGGTCTACTAGAATCAAGATAGCCGTTGATACTGCTAGAGGCCTTTCTTTCTTGCATGATGCTAAAAACAAAGTGATACATCGAAATTTGAAGCCTTCTAGCATTCTTTTGGATGAGGTTTGTTCCTTGGATAAGTTTTTTTTTTTTGTCTTGGTTTCACCTAAGGTAGTTGTTTGCATAGAAAAAGTAATTTCTTGTTACATTATGGGGCAGGATTTTAATGCCAAGTTGTCCGGCTTCGAACTCGCTAGAGATGGGCCACGTGATAATAAGACTCATGTGTCCACTCGAGTTATTGGTACACATGGCTACGCTGCACCGGAATACTTAGCTACAGGTTTGGCACGACAAAATACCATTTCTCTGCTCCTTTTGCACTTCAAAATCATATCATCATTAATGTAGCCATATTAAACTCCTTGTTGATGAACAGGCCATCTGACGGAAAAGTGTGATGTATATAGCTTTGGAGTTGTTTTGCTAGAATTACTATCTGACCGTAGGGCTTCTAAAATATCTGCTAATGAAGAACAGTTGCTAGTGGATTGGACAAGATCATATTTGTCTAAGAAGAAAGAAGTGAATCGAGTGGTAGACCCCAAATTGGAAGGCCAGTACCCTTTGGAAGGAGCAGTTATAGTTTCAAATCTTGCTTTGCAGTGCGTAAGTGATAATCCCAGAAGCAGGCCGCGTATGGCAGAGGTTTTAGCCACATTGGAACGACTCTAAGGTTCATATGAAATCAAAAAATAAAGATTATTCTATATCTGCTTTGTCTGTCAGTAACAAAAAACCATCAACCAAATTTGAATATGACACCTTTGGAGTGTCTGTAATTATTGCATGAAAAGTGTTTGTTGTCTAAGATTAATAAGTTGGGTTTAATTATTGGCAAAATCTTCTTGTTGGAATATTCCACTCGTTCACCAGCAAACCAGCAGCTCACGTTCCACATGCTCTACTCCAGCTCATTTCCAGGCAGCTCCTTCCAGATCCGGTTCAGCAGCTCATTCTAGCCTATTCTAGATCCTTCTTCCAGCTGTTAATTTGTTAGGTAGATTGTTAGAATTTAGTCTATAAATAGATCAATGTATTCACTGTTTTACTTGAGCATTTGATGAATAATAAATCTCCATCTTCATTGTTCCTTCAATGTGTTTATTCATATTAAATCTATCATTTAGCTTCTTTGCATCTATCTTTTAATTTCTAATGCTGGTTCATCTCTGCTTGTTCACATTTTCTGCTGGTTTCAATTTCTAAGATGATATCAGAGCAATATCTTCAGTTGCTACAGCCTCTATTCTTCAGCTATCCTTCAAGGTGTTCAACAAAAGTTCCCCACAAGCGAGAGGCTTGGAGATTGCACTAGAATTTAGCATTTCCAGTTCTCATTTTACTCATCAATGGTGATGAAGTTTTTCTCCAGCAAATCCTCGGTTCAGAGCCATGGATGCTCTTTCATTCCGGTTTTATGTTGCTGTTTTCTTTTCTTCTGGAATGCTTCTCTGCTGGCATGTTCCCAGCATCTTCTCCAGCTCATCTCCAGGCTTCTCTTCTATTGGCTTCTGTTGCAGCTCTACTCTTCTTCTACAATTCAAGATATTTCATCTTGAAGGGGAAGTGTTGGAATATTCCACTCGTTCACCAGCAAACCAGCAACTCACGTTCCACATGCTCTACTCCAGTTCATCTCTAGGCAGCTCCTTCCAGATCCGGTTCAGCAGCTCATTCTAGCCTATTCTAGATCCTTATTCCAGCTGTTAGTTTGTTATGTAGATTGTTAGAATTTAGTCTATAAATGGATCAATGTATTCACTGTTTTACTTGAGCATTTGATGAATAATAAATCTCCATCTTCATCATGTTCCTTCAATGTGTTTATTAATATTGAATCTATCATTTAGTTTCTCTGCATCTATCTTTTAATTTCTATTGCTGGTTCATATTTGCTTGTTCACGTTTTCTGCTGGTTTCAATTTCTAAGACCTTATCATTTCTATCCCTTTATGCTTCAAATTTTTGTTGTGTGTGTGTGTGTGTGTATCCTCCAAATCATATCAGATATTCTATATGCCCTACACTTGTTCGGCTAGTCTGTCCATTCCGACATACTAAACATGCCTTCGAGTAATTTTACTGGCAAATATTTTTAAAATATTAATCTAGAATCAATGAATCTTGATCTACATGCATTTAGAGTTATTGTGGATGAATTTAGTTATGTTCATATATCTAGGAATCTTGAATGGGTGTTTTAAGTTAATCTATTAGCGATTAATTCTTATGTACCAAATATAATATAAAAAGAGTTGTTCATTTGTAACATTTCATCATCATAAAAAAATGTGAAATCATGGAAGTTGAGTTTTGAAGGAACAATTTTCTTTTCTTAAATTTCTATCTGAAATATTATTTCCTTCAATTTGTTTGAGCTCGTCAAATCCTCCCAACAAATTAGTATTATAGCAGGGTTATGATATGACATCCAACAACAACAATATGTTGCAACCTCAACTTTTTCGCTTCGATAGGAAGAATTATAGTCAATGGAGTCAACAAATAAAAGCTTTTTATATGGTTTCCAAGACTTACGGGAAATTGTTGAGAATGGATTTGTTGAACCCGAAGATCAAGCTACTCTTGCTCAACAACAAAATAATGAATTAAAGAAGAATCGAAAGAAAGACAACAGGCAGTGGCGGACCCAGTACCAAAGTTTAGCACAGTCGGATCTACTGTTGATCATGGACCATTGACCGTCGACAATCACAAAGATATACTCAAAGTACAACATGCAAAGAGTAGATACAAAGCAGAAGCAGCTAAAAAAGAACATATTGGAAAAGCCTAAAATTTTTCCAAAAGATAAACGAGAAGAAGATGATGATAATGACATAAGAACATACAAACTTATACCCACTTTCCAAACTTTTGAGATTTATACTTCTAGAACACAATATAAATTGCTTTTAGGTGGTAGTCTTGAACCACCCAAAAAAAAAAAAAAAATGGAAAGGGAAAGAGAAGGGGAATCAAGGAAGATGTCAACCTTTGAGCATAAATATCTTCGACAAATCTAATTAAACTTGACAGAAAATTTTTAGGTTATAATAGCAAGGCACTCCCACCGTTATTCCTTAAACCATGAATTACTTCAGTAAGGGATCTAGTGCATCTGTCCTATCAAATTACAAAATTTCTTTTTTGAAAGGTCCAAATTAAAAAATTTCTTACAGCACATTAAGGAATATAATTTCATTAACTACTCTAACCTGTCAATCTAATTATGTTAATAACCAAATCCAATAGTTTCCTAGTAGTGTCTAGTAAATGATAAAGATTACCTAATTCCTAACGTTTCAAATATTCACTTGACATTAGATCCTCCTTCGAATATTAGATAATTTATTATTTATTAACTTTTTCCTACACTAATTGCAGACTTGTAGTCTTAGACTACAAATTCACACTTAATGCTCAATCACATATCCCTCTAATGTAAAATAAAGTTACAGGCAAAGCCAGTTTTAATAATCACCAAATAGACTCATATTTAACACTCAAATTAAAAGATCATATCTTCACATATACAATAATATTACCTCAGAGAGGGCAACAAGAAGGAGAATGCGGTTAGAGAGAGATTTTGATCCCGGCAGCTTGGCGGTACCCAAAATGTCTTTGATGGGCTGCAGGCTGCAGCACTATCTCTAGCATCGTAGACGACTTCTCTATGGTGCCGTGGTGGTCACTGAAGCCATAATCTTTAGGCCCCGTTTGATTGGCAAAATTTCCAGGGAACTAGAAAAATATTTTTTACTTTCCACTTTTTTGGCTGTTTGATAGGCGAAATTTTCCACAAAAATATTTTCCAGCTTTCACCCACACGTGTGCATTTTCCGAGTTTTTGCTGAAATTTTTTTCCCACCTTAGGTTGGCTGCAAATTTTTTTATTTTTTTGGCAATGGAAACAAATATCATAACCAATGGTAAATTTTTTTTTTTTCACTTTAATGGACAATTTTCATATAAAACAAAGTCTAATGAACACTAAATTTTGATAAAAAAAATGATTTTTTAGGAATTTTTTTTTAATTTTTTGGCAATGGAAACAAATTTTATAACAAATTGTGGAAAAAAATTATCACTTTAATAGACACTTTCCATGTAAAATAAAGTCAAACGAATAGAAAATTTAAAAATTTTTCGGGTGAAAAATTATACCAATCAAACATAATTAATTAAAAATTCCTTACAAAATATTTTCTAGGCACTTAGGCCCTATTCTCTTTGTCGTTTTCCAGCCGTTTTCTGTTTTAAATTTTTCAAAACAGCGAAAACGCGTTCTCTATCTTATTTTCGAAAACGCGTTTTTTAAAATGAAAAAAGAAAAACGACTGAAGACTGAAAACGAGCAAAACATTATTTTGTAAAATAAGCCATATTCTCTACCCAAATCAGAAAACACACGAAACAAAAACCCACAACTCTCTCACTCTCTCTGAACTCTCTCTCTCCCTGTAAATCGACCCATTCTCACAAACCCACAACCAAAAATCGACAACAGATCGCGTTGGACGAGGACGACGGGTTCTATATGGGATCTTCAAAGCAAGGGCAGTTTGGTCTGGTTTAAGCGAATCAAAGGGGTGTCACGACGGCCAGTTTGAATCAAGATTTCGCATCTTCAAATCAAGGTTTTGATTCTTTGCTTGCGATAATCTTAGGTTATTTGCTTTCTATTCCATTTCTGAGTTGTTGGGTCCGATTTTCCCTCTCTTTTTTTATTTGATTTTCCATCTCTCGAAAATGATATATGTGAAGAAGAAAGGGATTGAATTGAAGTGGGCTTGGCTTGTTTTTAAGTTCTTGAATGTGAACTGGGCTCAGCAGTCAAATTTTCATCTGTTGCATTTTCTCTGTTGATGTTTGGTTTCGTAGAGCAGTTCATGAGAAATAAGGAAACATTTTTGTTGTTGGGATTGGTACAGAAATTAAGATTCAAAATTTGTGGTATTGTCTGAGGCCATATTGGGGTTAAGTTAGTTAAATTAGTTGATTTTGTAAGAAAATTGATTGCTGCTGTGTTTGTAATAGTGGTGTCAATATATTGGGGTTAAGTTAGTTAAATTAGTTGATTTTGTGAGAAAATTGATTGTTGCTGTGTTTGTAGTAGTGGCGTCAATGGGCCGAGCTCGCACAAGATAGGCTCGTGCGAGCTCGTGGCTCGTGCTCGCCCAAAACGAGCAGCTCGGCTCGCTGGCTCGTCCAATTTTGACCTTTTTTTTTGTGAAACGTTACTATAACTAAATCTTAAATTCAAAAAATATATATATGCACATTTTTTTTAAATATACATTTTCCAAAACATTTATCCGGGCTCGTCAAAACATTTATAATTTTTAAAATAGTAAATATACATTTTCTAAAATATTTTTATTTTTTAAAAAAAGATAAACCCTCCTCCTTTATCCGGATTTGGGACCGGCTACTTCAATTTCGAGTAAGTGGAATTAAAATTGTACACGAATAACTTGTTACTTGTACAATTTTTTTTAAAAATTATAAATGTATGAAAATAAAATTTTGTAATGAATGTAGTGAAATTAAATATTACTTACTTGATTACATGCAATTTCGACATATTTATATTGAATTCGATAATTAGCGTCTTCCCAATCCTTCACGCACATTAACGCTTCCAAAATATCTTCTTCAGTCTACTTCGAATCTCAGAGAGAACCCTCTTTCCTGCACTAAAAGCAGACTCCAAAACTACAGTGCTAACCGGAGGTGTTAATAGATTTTTTGCAATTGCAGAAACTATTGGCAATCGACGTTCGTTATTTCGTCAGAATTCAATGACATCTTTTAAACTTTTCTTAACTGATTTGTAACTAGGCATAATATAACGAAAGTAATCAATTGATTTAGATGGCAACGCATTTGGACTAGTACTTGAAGTTTGAGTACATGCGTGGAAGATAAACTACTACTACTAGAGGAACCATATGCATATGCAGTTGAATCATATCTAATTGAGTCTATATTTTCTAATAAATTAATTACTTCAGCGTCGTCATCGTTTATATTAGTGGGAGGAGGAATAAGTACACGAGTAATTTGTGTACCTATTCATGAAGCATATAATTCATACATTTCAGTTAACGTTTGTTCCAAATTCCTATAAGTAATAGGCATATTAAAAGTTAAATCATTTGAAATTTGGTCAATTATAAATTTAGTACCCGATAAATTATATCGGGGGTCCATGACGTATGCTAAAGGAAATAACATGGGTAATTCTTCCCAATATTTTTAAAATTTTAATTCCATGGTATATATAACCGCATGAAATCAGGGTCATTTTGATATCTCTTAAAAGTCCTAACAGTTATATAAAGACGTTCAAGAACTATGCAACTAGTGGGATAATAAACACCAGACTATATATTTGTAAACGTATAAAAACTTTCCAAAAATTTTTTAATTTTAAAAATTGTAGTCCAATTGGATTCATTTAAGATATTATCGTCTTCTTCTCTAATATGCCTGATGTTATAAAATTCAGTGATAAACGTTTCAAAACCTTCGCAGGATTTTAATAATAAGTAAGTTGAATTCCATCTATGACCTACGTCAGTAATAAAAGTTTTTGTATGCTCGTTCCCAACTTGTTCACAAAATTCTTCAAATGCTTGTTTTCTACTAGGTGTAATTGTGATATATATAAGTGCATTCCTAATTCGACTAATTTCGTCATTCACATGTTTTAAACCGTCTTATACAATTAAATTAAAAATATGGCACACACATCGAATATGAAATAAATAACCACCAAAATCGGGTTGAAGTACTCTATACAATTTATTGACAACAACTTTATTTACGGAAGTATTGTCAAACGTAAAAGAACGAATTTTACTCTCGCATTTATATTCTCTAATTATTAACATAATAGCATTAAATATATTTTGAGCGTTATGAGGATACTCAACAATTTTAAAAGCAATAATTTTTTTTATGCATAACCCAAAGTGGGTTTATATAGTGTGCAGTTGCAGCTATATAACCTCTTTTATTAATCCCTTCCCACAAATTTGAAGTTAAAGATATCACACCCCCATATTTTTCTAAATCCGCAATCAATAATTTCTTTGCATTAAGAAAATATTTAATTGTATTAGAACGAAGAGTATTTCGACTTACCCCAACGTATCTCGATTGAAGATATTGTTTGATGTAGTTTACGAAATGTTGGTTGTCCACTATTGCTAGGGCAGCTCCACCACGGCAACAAACTTCACCATTTCCGTTCGAGCTTCCTCCTCCGAATACATCCACGTAGAAAGTTGCGTAGTAGTAGCACCGGCGCTACTAGTACCAAACTGTAGTTGCGTTTGACCACGTTCAAGAAGCTCATGTTTGGCCGCACATGTTTTGTAGTGACGGTTGATGTGAGTGGTTCCAATGCCTTTTTGCCATGTCAATCGTTGTTGACAGTATTTACATACTGCTTTGGTTTCTGGAAGTCCATCGATCATACGACCAGTGTTAACCAATTTGAAATGGTCCCAACATTTTGCCTTCTCTTCCCCCTTAGATCAGGAATATTTAATGCAGGTTCTTCATCTTGTTCCAAATCAATTGGAACACTATGATCAACATCAACGTCATCCAAATCAATTGGATCGGGATGACTACTTTCACGAACGTCGAAATCTTCAATGTCTTCTAGAATTGGTAATTCATTGAGACTGGAAAATTCATTCTCAAATCGATTTTGGGCAGGTGTTTCGCCTTCCATACTGAACAAGTTTTCAACAAATGCTCGTGGATCCATTTGTGAATTGTAGAAATAGAATGTTGAAATAGAATGTAGAAAATAGAATGTAAAAATGTAGAATTTAGAAGTATATGAAGATTATATACTAGTGTATAAAATGGGTTGTAAAATTAAGATAATAATGTAAAAAATGTAGAAGAGAATTATAGAATAAATGAATGATATTGTTGATAATAATTTGTAAATTGTAGAGAGTAGAGAGTAGAGAATGAAAGTTTGGTGGGAAAAAAATGTTGTAATGGGTTGGGTATTTATAGGAGAAGAAAAGTAGGGAATTTTTTTTTTTTTTAATTGTGACTGTTCGCTGAAAATCATACCGCAAGCGCACAGGTCGCGTTCAAGTAATAAAATGGAACTTAAGAGTCCGGATTGTCGATCCCACGAGGAATGTATACTTTAGATTACGCACTCTAATCGATTTTAATTCTAACAATAAAAGAAAAGCACAATAAAAACATGATTTTAAAAAGATAAATAAACTAAAAATCTACCAAATAAGACAATAAAATGTCTTGGAAATTTCGAAGGGAAAAACGTGGTTGGAATTTACAATGTCGCTTAACCTATTGTTTCATTAATATCAAATCAATTATGCACTGATACAAATTACCAAAATACGATAATTAGACCCGATTTTCTTATTTGAAATTAATACCCTCTTTCGAGTGATATTAACCCTAATTAATTAATTCATAACACATATTTATATGTCGATACAAACTTAACCAATTGCATGAATTTTTGTGAAAATAACTCAAAGGGTCACCTAGAGTATGTGTATATTTCTATATCACCTAAACGAGCAAAATATATACTAATACAAATCCAGGATATCGATTATTTCGGTCTAGTAAATGCAACTATTTTTCAACAATCACATAAACTACCTAACAATTCCATCTAGTGATCAATTAAATGAAATCATTTTAAACATGATAATCAATACACTATGATTTTGATAACAACTGTATTTTTCATTAAACATGTAGATATATCAATAAGTAATGAAACAACTAGATACGTTCAATTCATTAATTCCAACACAAAATATTTAGCTCATTTTATAAAGATGATAGCAAATGAGATTCATATTACAATACATAACAAACATTGGAAAATAATGGAGAGAATACAAAAATAGAGATACAACCCTTTTAGTGTAGTTTTGAATTCTTCCAATGATTTCTCCAAGTTCTTTTGATGCTTGATCTCCTTGCCATCCACTTTTCTTCTCCAAAACAAGCCAAGAACAACAAAGAAAAAAAAAGAAAAAGAAAAGAAAAGGGAGAAAGTTAGAGAGAAAACTATAAAAACTAAACTAAAAACTAAAAAACTAATCTATTCTATTACTCAAAAAAAGGTCCCAGCCATAATATATATATAGGATGATATATTTTCATTGCTTAACCATTAAGTTATCCAAAATATCTAGGAAAAATTGCAACTAAAGTCCCTAAACTTTTGGAAACTTACAAAATAGTCCCCAAACCTATTTTTCACAAAACCGGTTCCAAAGGCCAAATAAATTAATTTGGTCCTATTTGCAGCTAAGTCCTCCAATATTTGCACACTAGGTCCTCCATCTTTGATCCTTGTACAATTGGATCTCAACTTTACAATTTTGTACATTTTTTTTGTCATTTTTCATCCTTTTTCGCTCCGTTCTTCTTCTTGACGGGTTTTAAGCCTAGAAAAGTGAAAATTACATAATTATGCATAGAAATATACTCAATATCATTTCTAATTAAATTCATAAAAGTGCCGAATAAGTGTGTTTTTACACACTTATCAGTGACCAAACGGTTACTGAAAATTCAGTAACCATTTGGTCACCAAGTGACCGGAACGGTCACTGAATTTCGGTGAAGGTTCTGGTCACACATTTATTTTTTTATTTTTTTTCATTAGATGAGCCTACGAGCCGAGCGGCTCGTGGGCTCATTCACGAGCTGCTCGGCGAGCTGCTCGTGAACAGTGACGAGCCGAGCGGGCTCAACTCGTCTAGCGAGCCAGCCCGCTCGGCTCGTGCTCGTGCTCATTTTTTAACGAGCTCGAGCGGCTCGTGGGCGTGAATAGTACGAGTCGAGCGGTCGAGCTGACGAGCCGCTCGGCTCAATTGCCACCACTAGTTTATAACATCCATGGCTGGAGAGAAGTGGAGCTTCATGGGATTGGTGAAATGAATAAAAATATTGAGATTTGATGAGCAAAGAAAGAAAATTTGATATTTTCAGTACAATTCTCAACTTCAAAGGATTGGCAATTTATGTTGATTTTCACATTAAGTCGTGGTTGATTGTTTGGTCTTGGTTGATTCCCAGAATGTGATGTTACTTTATCTTCATTTATTGAATTGCGTTTGAATATTATTAATTTGCTTAAGTTGATCAACAATATGTTACTAGATTTCGGCATGATTTTCCTATATTTCTAGAATATTATAGGAGGTTATACATCTTGATTTACTTTATATGCATGCAATCTTTCACTACCAATTTGAAGTTTCTGGCTTTAAATTTCTCTCTAATCAATTGAATGAGGAAGTAAAATAATATGAATTGGTGAATTATTGTTGGTGGGGAGGCTCTGCACCTTGGTAGCTGCATTAACAAGTTTGACTTAAATTGAAGATATCAATAGTATTTTGTCATATATCAAAGCAAAACACTTCATTGTGTATCCAATTATCAACTTTTTTGATAATTTGACAGAGTTCAACATAAATAACTTGTGAAGTTTTTCTCAACATTTTTTGGACCACTGGTTGCTATACATGAATTTTAGAAGTCTTGGTGTCTCTTTGGTGTAGTAGATGAAAGTTTTGGTTTTAAAAGTTTGCTGTCACTGATTGAAAATATGTTTAGTCAGTTAACAAAAATATTTTGCCATTTTAGCACATATAGAATAAATTGACGTTCTTTGTGACTGTCTTTCTTCCACTTAATCAATCAACAATTTAGACTAGGTTTTGGCCAAGCCTCACTGCTTATGAGTTAATTTTGGACATAGGTTTTTGCCAAGCCTAACTGCTTAAGAGTTAATTTTGGAAGCAACACCACATTCATTTGTATCTTTTAGATCTTTTTTTTTTTTCATAAATTACCTATAGCTTCTTATGTTTCTGCAGAATTGTGTGGGTTATTGATTATAACCAAAACTTACGTCTGTAGTGTGCCATTGCAATAAGTTGAAAGGTTAACAATGTCAATTCGTGGTTTGCTAGTGACACAAAAGAAGGAGGGAGAAAGGTGTAGAATGCACCACTTTGTTTTAAGGCGTCAAACTTCTCACACCCTCTCCAATGATGAGCCTCTAAGAGATGGAATTGTAAGAGAAGTTGATTTTGTTTCATCTAAATATTAGCTTTAATGGGAATAGCTATACTTAGTTGGAAGTTGACTTATGGTCCTGATTGTAGAGCAGACAGCTAGATGACTATTCTTTTACTGGTTATTAGCAGTCTATTGATATTAGAGCCATATGAACTCTGCCAAGTGCCAAGTCTATCAGAATGACATGCAGGTAAATGGGAAGCCTAAAGACTAATTAGAAATTCAGTGTGGACATACCTTCTTCCCCTACTGTTTGGCTCAGGTGTATTTTACATTATCATAGAGACTTCTCAATTACCTTGGTAGGCTTTTGAATTTTTTGTAAAGTACTGAATTTTTAGTTGTTGCCCACAAAGGCGAATTTCATGGACTTGTTTTGAGTTGTATACTCTTCCACAATTATGGACTTATTTAAGGTTCTTGCCCCTAATGCAATATCATGGATTTCTTTTTTGAAATATCTTTGTGCCGTTGAATTGTTAATGCCTTGTAAAAATGCTATATTTGTAGGATCTTTCTTTCATAAGTTCATTCTTTGTTGACACCATCACTGACACCAACCTTAAAATTAGCATTTTCTGATCAGTAGAAACACAATGTTGAAAGCACTCACATTTCTTGGAAATGAGGTCGAAGGGCCAAACTTTGTTGCGTGGATCTAGGTCAAGAATAAATAGCAGCTACTCTAAGAAAAGAAGCAGATTCTTCCCGTCTCCGTCTGTTGTCGAGTTGCTACGTGGAATTTTTATAATTTTAGTCGCCCTGTTCATAATGAAGGGAAGCACTATCATTGTTTTCAGGAGATTTGAAAGCATATTGTGGTTTCATATTATGTCGATCAAATTGTTTAAATATTGCTTTGGATTTGTTCAAATCCATTTTTATTATTGTGAGGTTTATCCTTTTGAACTCAAATTTAATGTTTATTTCAATATATTGATTTGTTTATCTCACAAGATCCAAGATGATAGTTTGGCATCACTTTTTTTCTAAAGTAGTCTACTTGTGAATTGAAAAGGTGCTCTTAACGACGATGGTAAATAGTCCTTTTTAGACCAATACATGCAATCATTTCACATTGTACTCCGCTCTCCCGCTAACAAAACTTGTGTTACGATAAGAGTAGAATTATTATACACATATAGAGTTTGACACATGAAAAGAATCAATCTCAAAATTCAAATCGTATCGATTGAACTGTTTATCTTATATTTTGTTCAGTGTAAGATTATTTTGTGATGACACGTAAACTTCTAATCGTATCGATTGAACTGTTTTGTCAAATGTAATTTAGGTTGTGCTTTTAATATCTAAAAAAATCATTTGAAGTTTCATCAATTTCAAAATTTATATGTTATTTAATATTATATTAACATTAAACCATTAAAATTTATTGAATAATTAGATATTTTGAATAAAATATTATTTAAAAAAATTCTCAAAATTTCAAAGTAAACGAGTTTTCCATTTTCATGTTTTCTGAAACAGTTTTTCAGAATGGCAAACAGAACGCATTTTCAGAAATTTCAAAACAAACACTCAAAACACAAAATACAAAATAAATTCAAAACACAAAACTGAAACACAAAGAGAACATCCCCTTATTTTCCCTGGAAATCATTTTACTTCCACCCATTTTCCAACCTTGCAATCAAACGGATCCTTACTGACCTATTTTTCACTGCAAAACTTGAATCTTTACTCAAAACCCTCAAAAAAATTGAAGAAATTTTAACATTTTTGGAGCTAAAAAACACAGAATATGGGCCTAATATTAAAAAAAAAAAGGCCCAACTGTCTCAAGCCCAAACCTAAAGGGCCAATACATAAATAAAGCCCAAATTCAAAAATTTCACATCTTCTACCATTCGGCTCTGCAACTATACCATGACCACCTGGTTTTTGGCGAGTGGCACCCGACGGCCATTGTAGACTCCGGCGGATCCAGCACAGGCGGTCTCCCCCACTCACCGGGTGCTAGGTCAGCCCCGGACAACAGTGCTTTATTTTTCATTTATCAAGCTATCGATGAAGCTATTTTTGAAAGAATTTCCACATCAACTTTAGCAAAGGTAACATGGGACACTTAGCAATCAACTTATCAAGAAAATGATTATTGCATGAAAACTGTTTTTGGTGTAAGATTAATTGTTGGATAATTTCAACATATATGGGGCCACACGTTGTATATTGAAATGTGTAGTGCTATTGTTTAAAGGATATTAGTCAATTAAAGTGATCCGATAAAGATGTATTGCGACTAATGGGTATTAGAATTCATGGAATTATAGTGTGGAGACCGAAGTGTTGTTTTAAATTGATGAGGGGTCAAATTGAAGCAACTAAAATATAGTGGCTATTGAGTTACTATTATTATTTTATATTGTTATGGTCCCCATTTGTTGGTGTTCTTCAAGTTTCTCTACATTCTCATCAATAGAGAGCAAAAAAAACTAAGGGAAGATTACCAATAATTTGGAAGAGTCTAACCTATCAAGGAAAAGAATCAGATTATCATGAATCAATGTATGTTTTTTATGTTTTGTTATTTTTCCGGATTTCAACATGGGGTAAGATCTATCGTTATTATTGAGAATTAAGGATTTGATTATTGTTTTGATCGATAATCCTATTATGTTTTTCTATCAAGTGGTATCAGAGCACTTTATTAGAATATTAGAAGGATTTCATGTGTATGCTAGTTCATGCGGATATTAACCGGCCCAAAAGAAGGTTGATATTTGGCCGAATTACATGCACACTTGTGGTGGTAAACATGTGACAATTATAAGGTTTCCATGTGAATAATAAATCAATCCAAAGATGAGTTTATTATTTGACAGGAGTTATTGTCAATGTTTGATCACTACACCAAGAGTACCACTTACAATTAATATTACTGTCCAAAGACTTGATACTAATGATGTGTTAGGTATCTTGAGATGTGACTTACCATTATTTGAATTTATTGATTATTGAATCTTAATATCAATATGAGCATAATTCATCATCTTCTCTCTACAGCTAATTCATCTGCTACTACCATATTTGCAAATGTGAATTCTATTCCTTTGCTCAATGGGACAAACTTCAAGGATTGGAAAGCGAATGTTTTGATTGTTCTTGGCTGTATGGATCTAGATCTTGCGCTTCGGGTTGTCCTTTTATGGACGTAAGTTCATCTGATGAAAATAGGAACTATGAGAAGTGGGATCGCTCAAATCGCATGAGTTTAATGATCATTAAGCGCGGCATTCCAGAAGCCTTTAGAGGCGCTGTATCTGAAGAAGTGACTAATGCCAAGGATTTTCTTGCAAAAATTGAGAAACGTTTTGCGAAAAATGATAAGGCTGAAACAAGCACGCTTCTGCAACGCTTGATTTCAATAAGGTATAAGGGCAAAGGAAATATAAGGGAGTACATCATAGAGATGTCTCACATTGCTTCCAAACTTAAGGTACTAAAGCTCGAGCTGTCTGATGATTTGCTCGTACATTTGGTATTGATCTCGCTTCTTGCACAATTCAGTAATATAACTACCAGAAGGAGAAATGGTCTCTAAATGAGCTCATTTCATTTTGTGTGCAAGAGGAAGAAATGTTGAAGTAAAACAGAACTGAAAATGTTCATTTGGCAAGCACTTCTAAGCAAACACTTCTAAAGATAAGGGCAAGAAAAAAAAGAAAGAATATGAAACTGCTCCTAGTCTAGTACAACAGAAAAGGCAAGAGGACTTGTTTCTTTTGCAACAAAACTGGACATTTGAAGAAGAACTGTACCAAATACCACGCATAGCGTGCAAATAAAGGTACAAATCTTACTTTGGTCTGTTCTGAAGTTAATTTAGTTTCAGTACCTAGAAATACTTGGTGGTTAGATTCTGGTGCTACTACTCACATAAGTATTTTTATGTAGGGCTGTTTGAGCTACCGAAAGCCAAATGATGGTGAAAGACACATCTATGTGGGTGATGGCAAGTCGGTGGAAGTTGATGTAATAGACACTTTTTGATTATTGTTGAAAATTGGTCATTATTTAGATTTGAAATACACTTTTATTGTGCCGTGTTTTAGACGGAATTTGGTTTCTGTTTCTTTGTTGGACAAATTTGGTTATTATTATTCATTTGGAAACAATCAATTTAGTCTTTCTTTAAATTACAATATTATTGGTACTGGTTTATTATCTGCATATGACAACCTATATTTGCTTGATACTGTTGCATCATATCATGAAAACCTGCATGTGGAATCACGTGGTATTAAACGCAAATTAAATAATGAAAATTCAGCAAAAATATGGCACAAGCGCTTAGGTCACATCTCTAAAGCTAGAGTTGAACGACTTGTGCCAGATGGTATTTTGGATTCCCTTCACTTCACAGATTTTGATGCATGTATTGAATGTATCAAGGGAAAACAGACCAAAACTAAGAGATTAGGTGCTAACAGAATTTCGGATGTCTTAGAATTGATACACATAGATATTTGTGGACCATTCCCTACTGCTTTTTGGAATGGTCAACAATATTTTATATCATTTATATACGATTACTCACGTTATGGGTACCTATATCTTATTAATGAAAGTCTTAGTCACGGACATGTTCAAAGTGTTTAAAACTGAGGTTGAGAATCAACTCAACAAAAGGATAAAAAGCTTTAGGTATGACCGTGGTGGTGAGTACTACGGCAGAAATGACGGTTCAGGTGAACAATGTCCAGGACCATTTGCTAAATACCTAGAGGAATGTGGAATCGTCCCACAATACACCATGCCAGGATCGCCCAGCATGAATGGTATAGCTGAGAGACGAAATAGGACTGTTAAGGATATGGTAAGAAGTATGAAATGTCATTCCACCTTACTAAAATCACTTTGGGGAGAAGCATTAAAAACTGCAGCTTATATTCTGAACAGAGTACCAACTAAGGCTGCTGCCAAAACACCTTATGAGCTTTGGACATGTAGAAAACCTAGTCTAAAGCATTTTCACATTTGGGGATGTCCAGCTGAGGCTAGGACTTATAGGCCACATGAAAAGAAATTGGACTCCAAAATTGTGAGCAGCTACTTTATTGGTTATTCTGAGCGATCAAGGGGTTATAAATTCTACGATCCCACACTTAAGTCAATTTTTGAAACTGGAACTGCAACATTTTTTGAAGATGTTGAGTTTGGGGGGGGAGAAGTAAGGTTAGAGACATTGACTTTGAGGAAGAAGTTGAGGAATGATCGATTTCGATTCCTACTATTGTTTTTGACAATGTACAAGTTTCTATACCTTTTATTGATCAAAAAGCATATCCAGAACCTCAACAAGACAATGTTGAACCTCCCATCGAAGAAAATGATTATTGCATGAAAAGTTTTTTTAGTGTAAGATTAATTGTTGGATAATTTCAACATATATGGGGCCACACGTTGTATATTGAAATGTGTGGTGCTATTGTTTAAAGGATATTAGTCAATTAAAGTGATCCGATAAAGATGTATTGTGACTAATGGGTATTAGAATTCATGGAATTATAGTGTAACCAGAAAACTTTGTGTCAGGAGACCCGAAGAATATGGTTTGCAAATTAAAGAAATCCATCTAGGGACTCAAGCAAGCTTCCCGTCAATGGTACTAGAAATTTCATCAAGTAATTATCTCGTTTGGTTTTGAGACAAATGTTGTTGATGATTGTGTGTATCACAAGTTCAGTGGGAGTAAGCATATTTTCCTGATTTTGTATGTTGATGACATACTACTTGTCACTAATGATATAGGCATGTCGCACGAAACCAGGAGATTTTTATCAAGGAATTTTAAGATGAAAGATCTTGGTGACGCCTCTTTTGTATTAGGGATTCAGGTATATCGAGATCGCTCTCGAGGTATTCTTAGATTATCATAAAAGAGCTATATCGATAAAGTACTTAAGAGATTTGGCATGCAAGACTGTAAATCAGGTAACACCCCTGTCACTAAGGGAGACAAATTTAGTTTCGAACAATGCCCGCAAAATAACCTTGAAGTCAAGGAAATGCAGAAGATTCCCTATGCATCAGCTGTTGAGAGTCTTATGTACGCTCAAGTTTGTACACGTCCAGACCTCATTCATTGTTGGAATGTTAGACAGATATTTGGGCAATCTTGGAATGGATCATTGGAAAGCTGCCAAAAGGGTTATGAGGTATTTGAAGAGAATAAAGGATTACATGCTCACCTATATCAGATCGGATCAATTGGAGATCATAGAGTACTCCGATTCTTATTTTGTTGGATGCCAAGATAGTAGGAGATCCATATCAGGCTATATTTATCTGTTAGCTGGAGGAGCTATTTCTTGGAAGAGTGCCAAGCAGACACTCATAGCTTCTTCTACTATGGCAGCATAATTTGTAGCATGCTATGAGGCATCTAATCATGGAATATGGTTGCGAAATTTTGTCACTGAGTTGCGCATTCTGAATGGTGTAGAAAGACCACTAAAGTTATATTGTGACAATAACTCAGCAGTTTTATATTCCAATAACAACAGCAGCTCGTCTAAGTCAAAACACATTGACATCAAGTTCCTAATTGTGAAGGAAAGAGTACAGAGTGGATAGATTTCCATAGAGCATATTGTGACAAACTCTATGATTGCGGATCCGCTACTAAGGGATTGACACCCAAGGTCTTTCATGAGCACACTGCTCATATGGGTGTTGTATATCACGAGGATATCAAGTTTTAGTGGAAGTTTGTATTTTCATTGCTTTATGTTTTTGACACATTTGTGTATTTGGATATTATTTTGTACATAAATAAAGTATTAGTTCATTTCACTCTGTTATTATATTCAGTATTGCTCTCACTTAAGAAATAAGGTTTGACCAGTTGGAAATAGACATGTTTGGATCACATAACATGTAATTTTCATGCTACACTCTCATGATTGATTTATGCCATTTGGTTATATGGGTGTATGTGACCATTGATGGATTTAGTCACGTTAAATGTGACATTTGATCCTATATCAATATGAGTAATGGACGAGATTGTTTGGTAATACTAATAATAATAATAGCAAAATTTTGAGCTCATAAGGTTGTGTACATTTGTAAGGTTATACGTATGGTCCAGTGGGAGATTGTTGAATAATTTCAACATTTATGGGGCTACACGTTGTATATTGAAATGTGTAGTGCTATTGTTTAAAGGATATTAGTCAATTAAAGTGATTCGATAAAGATGTATTGTGACTAATGTGTATTAGAATTCATGCAATTATAGTGTGGAGACCGGAGTGTTGTTTTAAATTGATGATGGGCCAATTTGAAGCAACTAAAATATAGTGACTGTTGAGTTACTACTATTATTTTATATGGTTATGGTCTCCATTTGTTGGTGTTCTTCAAATTTCTCTACATCCCCATCAATAGAAAGCAAAAAAACTAAGGGAAGATTACCAATCATTTGGAAGAGCCTAACCTATCAAGGAAAATAATCAGATTATCATGGATTAATGTATGTTTTTTATGTTTTGTTATTTTTTCGAATTTCAACATGGAGTAAGATCTATGGTTATTATTGAGAATTAAGGATTTGATTATTGTTTTGATCGATAATCTTATTATGTTTTTCTATCATTAATTAGTTGGAAGAGTTACTGGAATGCCAACTTCTTTTCATCATTTCCAGGGCATGCATCCCATTAATATCTCTTCTATATATAAAGTGGCTATGAAACGGAAACTCTTGTTTTTAACGGAAAAACTAACGGAATTTGTTGTTTTAACGGATTATGTAACGGAATTTCTTGTTTTAAATAGGCAGCTGCACCTTTTTTCAGTATTTTTATCATAACTTTGTATTCCGATGTCCGATTGAGGCGATTCAAAATGCGTTGGAAAACTAACTCATCTGACTACAACTTTGATTCAGACATCATTCTCCAATTCGATCACTTTCTATGCCAAAAATAGGTCTCAATATGATACTAAAATATCGGAGCATAACTTTTCGGTTGGAAATTGATTTGTGATCATCTTTTGACTAAATTTGATTCCATTGACGTCTTCCTTTATCCAATTGACTCCGAGCACGCTCAAATCTTCATCGTGAGGTTCGGCACAATTTTTAAGTATTTACATTTTAGTTCCCGAACTTTGAATCCTTTACAATTTAGCCATTTTCTCCAAATTTGTCAACTTTTGCTTCTTTTCTTCGATCTCACCAACTAACATCACAACATCAAAATCACACATCTAATTATTTATCAATTACATAAACATTACATCATTAATTATTTAATTAATCAAAAAAATTACATCTTTATTAATAACGAATTAATTCTTAAACAAAACTGTTAAATATAAACTAGGCAAACGTGCATTGCACGTTACTTGCACCTAGTATATATATATATATATATATATATATATATATATATATTTGTGTGTGTGTGTAGATCTACTAAATCTGATCAGTTATTTGTTAAGTTGAATTGAACATGACTAACATGACATACGAGATTTTTAGTATCCTACACTTGTTCCGGCTAGTCTATCTGTTCCGATATACTAAACGTCGGAAGACATTGATCAATTTTTTAATTCACCATCAATTCTGAGGTAAGCAACTAAACATTGTTTGCCTTTTCCCCTTTTCAAATTTACTGGCATTTTCCAATAAAAAGCATAATAGATTAAATTGTTAATTTATTTTCCTCCTGGCTGGAGCTTTTATTGTTCAATATTGTCCTATTATTTTATTGGTTAATGTTACTTGGTTTTGATTTGGTTATGGTGGGTAGTTTGTCACTTATATATCTCTTAATGGATTTAGCTCATCATTTTATTTATGCAACTTTCATATCCTGTTTGGCCCCATTATCTGAGATTATAATTTTTGGAATTTTTATTTTATTTTGTTTATTTATTTTTAAGAATGTGTGGTTAAAAAGAAGATTTTTTTTTGAATTTACGTGTATATCATTTTATTGTAAAATATGTGGTTGATAGGAAAAAAAGAGAAATATTAATTATAATTTTAATGGGACAGGGCTTTAAATTGTAGCCATGAGGTAGAGCAATTTGGGCTTCAGATTAATTTGATAAGTCGTTGGACTGTTGATCGTTGATCTTGCACTAGACGTCTTTAGTAATTGATTGATGATGGTTTTTATTTTGGGTTTATGAAATTCTGTAGTATGTGCAGTACTTTTTTTTTTTTTTGTTAATAGCAGCGTTCAAGTTGATTGGAAATTGGAATTTGGTATTTTAGTATATTTGAAATTTGTTCACATCGTTAATTATCGTGATTGAGAACCTAATGGGTTACAATGAAATCAACAATTAATCAATTAACAAGTGTTGATCAATTAATTAATTGAGTTGCTTGTTAATATACCTAGATTAATTAATTTATGAACCAAATTTAATTAAGTGGAAATTACACATATCATGAGTTTTAAAATGTCCAACTCAAAAATCAGTTTTGAAGGTTTTTCTTTCAAAAACCAGATAATAATTTAAACATTTTAATATTAATTAAATTAATTTATCCACTAATTGAACTCCCAAACAATAAATCCCTAAGGGCCTGTTCTCTTTGTGTTTCAGTTTTAAGTTTTGAATTCATTTTGTATTTTGTGTTTTGAATGTCTGTTTTGAAATTGTTGAAAATTCATTCTTTTTGTCATCTTGAATGGGTGTTTTAAGTTTATCTATTAGCGATTAATTCTTATGTACCCAATATAATATAAAAAGATCTTGTTCATTTGTAATATTTCATCATCATGAAAAATGTGAAATCGTGGAAGTTGAGTTTTGAAATAACAACTTTCTTCTCTTAAATTTGTATCTAAAATGTTATTTTTTTCAATTTGTTTGAGACTCATGAAACCCTCCCATCAAATTGGTATCATAGCAGGGTTATGACATGACATCCAACAACAACAATATGTTGCAACCTCAACTTCCTCGCTTCGATGGGAAGAATTATAGTCAATGGAGTCAACAAATAAAAGCTTTTTATATGGTTTCCAAGACTTACGGGAAATTTTTGAGAATGGATTTGTTGAACCCGAAGATCAAGCTACTCTTACTCAACAACAAAATAATGAATTAAAGGAGAATCGCAAGAAAGACAACATGGCTTTATTTTTCATTTATCAAGCTGTCGATGAAGCTATTTTTGAAAGAATTTCCACAGCAACTTTAGCAAAGGTAACATGAGACACTCAGCAATCAACTTATCAAGAACGTGATTATTGCATGAAAAATATTTTCGGTATAAGATTAATTAGTTGGAAGAGTTACTGGAATGACAACTTCTTTTCATCATTTCTAGAGCACGCACCCCTTATGGTTCAAATTTTTGTTGTTTGTATGTTATATATATATCTACTAAATCTGATCAGTTATTTGATAAGTTGAATTGGACATGACTTACATGACATACGAAATTTTTTGAATCCTACACTTATTCTGGCTAGTCCATCTGTTCCGACATACTAAACTTTGGAATACATTTTTAATCTCTCACTACAGTAAGACATGGATCCATCAATTCTGAGGTTATGCAACTATACATTGTTTGTCTTTCCCCCTTTTTCAAATTTACTTGCATTTTCCAATAAAAACATAATCGATTAAATTGTTAATTTATTTTCCTACTGGCTGGAGCTTTTATTATCCAATATTGTCCTATTATTTTATTGGTTAATGTTACTTGGTATTGATTTGGTTGTGGTGGATAGTTTGTCACTTATGTCTCTTAATGGATTTAGCTCATCATTTTTTTAAAGCAACTTCAGGAAAATCGAGAGGAATATTAGACTTTCATACCCTGTTTGGCCCCATTATCTGAGATTATAATTTTTGGAATACTTTTTTTTTAAATTTATTTTTAAGAATGTGTGGTTAAAAAAGAATAAAAAATTTGGATTTACGTGTAATATTATTTTATTGTAGAATGTCTAATTGATAAGAAGAGAGAAAAATGAATTATAATTTTAAAGGGACCAAACAGAGACTTTAAATTGTAGCCATGAGGTAGAGCAATTTTGGCTTCAGATTAATTTAATAAATTGTTGGACTGTTGATCATTGATCTTGCACTAGACGCCTTTAGTAATTTATTGGTGATGGTTTTTAATTTGGGTTTATGGAATTCTGTAGTATGTGCTGTTCTTCTTCCTTTTTTTTTAGTAGTAGTGTTCAAGTTGATTTGAAATTGGAATTTGGTATTTTAGTATATTTGAAATTTGATCACGTTGTTAAGATATTGTGATCGAGAACCTAATGTGTTACACACAAAAAGAGAACAAGAGTACTGAGATTCACTAATTAATTAATTAATAAGTGTTGGACAATTAATTAATTAGGTTACTTATTAATATGTTGAGATTAATTAATTCATGGATTAAATTTAATTAAGTGGAAATTACACTTACCCAAGATTTTAAGATGCACAATTTAAAAATCATATTTAAAGATTTTTTTTTCTTTCAAAAATCAGATAATTATTCATCTTTTAATATTCATTTATCAACCCATTATCTATTAAACCTATCCTCAACTTACCCAACCCAAAATCCTTACGCCTAGAATTCAATCTTCAAGTTCCAATTTCCACTGTCGTGATGCCTGCTTGAGGCCATATAAGGATTTATTCAACTTGCATATCAAAATTTCTTTCCCCTTCACAACAAAACTTTCAGATTGTCTTATGTAAACCCTTTTCGAAAGATCTCCATTCAGAAAAGCCGTCTTAACATCCATTTAATGAAACTCCAAATTATAATGTGTCACTAGTGCCATGATAATTCGAAAAGAATCTTTGGACGAAATATGTGAAAATGTTTCATTGTAATTAATGTCTTCTCGTTGAGTGAACCCTTTTGCAACCAATCTAGCTATAATATCCTTTGAAATGTGACCCAACCGTTTATGCCACAACATGAAGGATGATTCACGAATTGGAGACATTTTCTTTGACACATTGACAACATGATGTTGACCTATGGTTGATTTCATCCTCAATGTTTTTATTATAACAAACAAGATTAATATTGTTTCTAACAATTGATTTTGAGTTATGATAGTTCAATATTAAAATCTATCGACTATTGCCAAAATCAACACATCATAAAATGGACTCAAAATGAAGTTCAAAGTGAACGTTAATCATTCAAGTCAAATCATTTGAGACGAGAGCTTAAATGATCAAAATCAAGTCTATCAAATCGGGCTCATTAAGAATAACAAGATCAACAGTTTAACAGCCAAATATTAAAGAAACTTTGAAGCAAGATCAAAAACTATGTTTTCGAGATCATATGTAAAGGTATAATGCTTTGATCTTTAGTAATGAATGACAATAGCTCAAAAATTATTTTGTGCAAGAAGAGTTATTTTCATATCACTTATAGAAAATATTTTTGATTAAAAGTATGATTGATCTTTCAAAGTGTACTTGAATTTAGATCATATCTAAAAAAAAAAAGTTGACCAGGCGGTCAACCGGCGACGGTCGACCGGCCGAAAGTGGCTGTCGACCAGACGTCTCAAACGGTCAGATTTTTTACCATTCTGACTGTACAAACGATTATATTGGTCATCCGAAAATTAGAGGTCGACCGGACCGGTCATCCGGTTTGACAGAAAATTTAGCATTTTTCATTTCTATAAATACCAACTCACTTCTCATTTATTACAAGAACTTTGAGAGCATTCAATTGATATTCTTTTGAGCTTACATTTTTACATTCATTTAATTTATTTCTTCATAGCAAAAACCTTGATTATTGGATCAAATTTCTTGAATCATTTCTCTTATCAAAATTTTTCATTTCTTTTTGTGCTAAATTTATCTATATCAATTTTGAAAGAGACATATTTTTGAAAGAAATTTTTACACTCATACTGCATAAACTTTTCTTCTTCTTCTTCATATTGAAACTGTGATTGATTGAACTAAACTTGTAAAATCATTATATTCATAAAAAAAATTCATCTAACACTTGAGCTATCATTTATTACTATTCATTGAAGTGTTGGTCTATCTTAGTACTTAATTTGTTTGTATTATTTATCAAGAGAGGATTTTCATTGTAAAATCAATTTGATAAAGTATGGGTCGTGTTGAAGTTCCTTAAAGATCAACATTGTGTAAGGATCGGTGCTCCTTATTGTAAGTCATCGTATGGGTCATATTGAGATCCCGTAAAGCTCAATAGCATGGGTCGTGTTGAGGTCCAGTAAAGCTCAATATTGTATAATGATCGGTGCTCTTTGTTTGTAAGTCACCGAAAGCGTTGTAAATGGTTGGATTGCACCATAAGTCATCAACATAGTGAAAATGCCTCGTTCGTGCCAGAGAGCTTGGTAACGGGGGACGTAGATAATTACTTTGGATCGAACCTCCAAAAATATATTGTTTGCATCCTCTCTCCCTTTGACTTATTGCTTTTATATTTGTGCTTACTATTTGAATTAATCTATTTAGTCTTTACTTGTTGAATTTAGATTAATTATTCGAAAAAGTTTTAAAACCAATTCTCCCCCCTCTTGGTTAGTTATTCTTGGGCTAACACATGAGATTCACCAAAAGGAGCCAAAGATAATTTATATAAACTATCACAAGAGGCCATTTCCAATCAAATGAGAATCATAAAACAATTCAACCATTCCATTACCAAAATTAAAGGAAAAACCAGACCCATCAATTTTCGATATAGAAATTAAATTCCGTCCCATTGTCGGTATAAAAACAGTATTCTCTAAAATAAGAGAGAAACCATACTCCAAGGATAATTTCACTACTCCTATGAACTTAACCTTCACTTGAACTCTATTCCCAACGCACATGCTTACTTCATTCTCACTTGGCCTTCGTTTGCTTGTGAACCTCTGCAAGGAATTCACAATATGAATACTGGCTCCCAAGTCTAACACCGAGAATTCAAAGGAACATCTACAAAAGAAGATTCAAAACAAACTAAGGCCAAGGAGATACTTGTGGAACTCTTCTCATTCTCCAACCAAGTCTTAAACTTAACACAATCTTTTTGCCAATGACCCTTCTTTTTGCAGAACTTGCATTGATAATTTTTCTTTATAGTTCCTTTGGGACCACCAGAAGTCTGACTTCCAAATTTTTTATTCTAATCATTGCAGTGTGACTTGATTCCCTTGTGGAACTTAAACTTATGGTTATGAGAAGACCTATTGTTCTGTGGTGGCTAAAAAGCTAATTGTATAGTTTCGATACTTTCACTCCTCAACATATACTCCTCTAGGGCACACACAACAATATGATCATTCAAATCCCATTTATCTCTTTGAGCATTATAAGTGACCTTCAGCTAATTAAACTGGTTCAAAAGACTATTCAGAACACGATAGACCAGAAAATGCTCAACAATGGAAATCGTAAGAGCCTTTAATTTAGAAGATATATTAATCATTTTCATAACATGCCCCCGAACACCACTTATACCATCATATCTCATATTCATCAGTTTGTCCATCAGATCTCTAGTTTAAGCTTTATTAGACTCAACAAATCTCACTTCTATGGCATCAACAAAACCTTTAGCATTTTCGTTATCCGAAATAGCACCCATAATGGATCGGATATGGAGCGCCTAATAATTTTCAAAGAAAGTTTATTAGTCGTTTCCCATTTTTCATACTCAGCTACATATTCGGGATCACTTTTATCTATGGGTTTCGAAAGCTGCTTCTCCATTGAAAAATCCAACCCCAAAAGACCAAGTGCTAGTTCTACGTCTCATTTCAATCTCACATAATTATTCACAGTCAACGTTTCAATAGCAGACAATTGACTTAAAAGAGTCAGGGCATTTAAAACTGTAGAAACATAAAATAACATATTTAATATCATCCAAACATAATGCATGCAAACAATGGATGATAACATATCTATCTACTTAGATAGTCTCTAATTAAAGTAAAAAATCAAATGAACATTATTATTATTATAAGAGCCTAGATGCATTGTTATAAAGTCACCTTTGGGCTAACAACATAACACACTATAAGGTACTCTTAATACACATGATCAAGTTAGTTAACAAAATAGATTGATTTTTGAAATAGCAACACCTTTGGACAGAAGGAAATTTCTAGACCAATTAAACTCCTTAACTGTCTTATAACAATTTCACATATAATAACACTTTTGGGCAATATACTATATATAATAATTCAAAACTAAGGTCCTAACGTTCATTTTTTTTGTTGAGAAAATCTAAATAACAATGAGTGTGCCACTTTGGTGGCTACCACCCATTTTTATTTCAAAATATTTCCAATGAAAAATTTGATCACAAAATAATAATTATGCAACAAATCATCATTATCAACTGATGAAAGGCAAAATTCATATGTGATTGAGAAACGAAATTGACAACAAAATTTCAATATATGAAAGGTGAAATTCAAGTGGACAAAAATAGCATCATTTAAATATATATTATCATTTTAACGAAAATATAAAAGTCGCCAATTTTAAATACAATTTGAATTTTAGGCCGAAATTGAAATATACTTGGATCAAATTTAAAAAATCCTATTTTAAAAATTCAAATTCCACACCTCCTTTTGAAAATTTCAAATTGGCCCTTGAGTGTTAATTGCAAGAAGGGGCTCACAATATAATAATTGCATGTAAATCCCTCGAAGAATCACAAATTGTAGGAGGAGCCCTCATCCCCAAAACAACTCAAAACACGATCTGATAATCAAACCCTAGGCTTCTTTCCCTTCTCGTGGCACGTCGGGCCTAAATTTTTTTTTCACGCAGCCCCACGGTCGGTGAATAAACGGACAGCCGTGGGCTGCCCAAGACAGCGTCCGGCAGCACAGAGTCCGGCGCTGCTCGATGATAGCAATTTTCCTAATAGATGTTTGGGCAGCATGTCTCTACCAGCATCATTGTATGCTTATACATTCAAAAGGGTCCTACATGAAGCCTTACGGTTGATCGTAATTGAAGTTCTTTTGTTTTTAGCAAAGGACAACCACACGACAGTTTTGTATGCACACAGCCAATCATACACAAAACAAGGTAAAATCCCAAATTTATTACACCACGCATGGTTGCAGAGAATAGCCCGAGTCTTGTTATTTGGATATTCACACATATACATACAAGAGGGGAAGAATAGCAATTGTTGTATTTAATAATTCAAAGTTGGAAATTGAAAAGCAAAGCTATTTTATCAGATGACTACATACAACAGCCAGGTTTTGCTTTTAATTTTGTTTAAAAGATTATAATCTTAGTATGTAGCTCTGATACCAACTGTTGTAATTATTTAATAATCATGCTAAGAACAAGAATCATGTATTCTAAATTGGTATATTAAAATTCATACATGCGGAATACATTGTTATGTATGAATATTACCAGCTAGATCTTTCCTTTCTTACTTTTCAAAATAATACATCGTCAATGGGGCAAGCCAAAACGATATGGAAATGAGATGTGACCAGTCATTATATAGGAAATTATAAAGTTGGCACATTACCGACTCTAACCCTAATTAGGGTTTACATAAAATCTGGCCCACATACTTACAATTACCACATTATAATAATATAGCTTGTAAGGTGTATAACGACCCAAGTGATCACTAACATATTGGGCCTAATCACAGTATCATTGCAAACCCTAATTCATCACTCTCAAGTCCCTCACCCTCTCTCTCTCTCTCTCTCTCTCTCTCGCCTCACTTTCCCCACCTCTCCGTAGCACCGCCGGCGTTATTGAAGACCACGGTGGAGCTCGTTGCTGTGCAGCGAGCGCCACTTCATCTCTGAGCTTCGTTGTGCAGTGGGTTGGGTTTGTGTGCTTCAACATTTTGCGTCACGGATCTGAAACGGGTCTGCCCAAGTGAACTGCGAGTAGGTGGAAGGGAAGCTTGTAAGAGTGCGTGTGAAGCTTTCGGGAGTTCAGAGTATTGTTGCAGCGGCGCGTTTAACTCACCTGCCACCTGCAAGCCGTCCGTTTATTCTCAGATGTTCAAATCTGCTTGTCCTAGATCCTATAGCTACGCTTATGATGATCCTACCAGCACTTTCACCCGCTCTGTTGCAGATTATACTGTAATCTTTTGGTAGTGCAATAGTGGTGGTGGTTTTTGGGCTCCTCGATCTGAGCGTCGCTGCGGCGGACTGTGAGCTCGCTCACTCAGATCTTAGTCGTTGCACGGCGTTCAGTCGCAGTGGTGGTGGGTGAGTGTGGATGTGGGTGGTGTTGGTGTGGTTGTGGGTTGACGGTGTGGTGATGGTTGTGCGGTGGATCTAGGTAGGACGGCGATGGTGGTTGTTAGCAGTGGTGATTTGGGTGGTCCTGGTGAGATTGTGTGGTGATGGTGGTGCAGTAGATTTAGGAAGGACGACGGTGGTGGTTGTTTGCAGTGGTGATTTGAGTTTTCTGTGACTAAAAATATAATCTGTCACCAATCATTTTTTCATATGTAACCTAAAAATTACATAATCAGTATCCGTAGAAAAATCTGTGATTGTGTGACCTATAAACTTTGATTTGTGATTAACTAATTTTGACATCAGTGACCAACGAATTAATGTGATCTATAAAATTATTGAACTGTGTCCGTAAATTGTAAATCTGTGATCAGAATAGTCACAGGAATAGTCGCCAGAATAATTGTCGGAATCGGAGCAGTTGCCTGAACGATCGCCGGAGAAGAGTGGTGGTCGGAATGGTCTCCGGAATAGTCCCCGGAGCGGTATGGGTGGTACATGTGGGATGAGTTAATTATATTATATTAGATTAAATATTTAATAATAAATTGATTTAATAATTTATTATTTCATAAATAAAAAGTAAAAAAAAATCTGATTTTTGAATTTTCAAACTATAAACCTAATTTTTGAATTGGTGTAAAGAATACACCTTATTTATGAATTTTTCCCTACATCTAACCCGTAAAATTCGCAATCAAATGGAAGCACACATAATAGAATTATTCTATCAATAAAATGAAAATATATGACATTTTATAGAAGTAAAATATATGTTACAATACTCTCTATGATAATATATAAAAACATTATTATAATCAATGACTATATAGCATTTTTATTCACCGAACACTCAAATCTTAATTTGAAATATACAGCAATTCTCAATCAAAAGTTTTCTGAACACTAAACCGATTCTTTCCGCAAATATTCAGTTTTTATTCAAAAGTTGCTTATTTTTTCTCTTTTTGGTGAGTCGACAAGTTACTCTCGCCCCATTTAACAAGTAGACTGACGCATAGAGAATGTTTGGCTAAGCTGAAAAGTTCCCTGCGTTTTCTCCTCAGCTTCCTTTGGGCCCTTCATGTGGCTGAGAAATTAGCTTTCATTCCCTTTAAAATACACACACCCCCCCCCCCCCCCCTCTCTTTAATTGACTGACTTGTGTAGAGCATGTTTGGCTACTCTGAAAAGTCGGTCAACGGTATTTTAAGTAAATTTGTCTAAATGGTATCAAGTGAAAAAAGAAAGTAGCCAGAAATTTCCTGCGTCTTCTCCTCAGCTTCCTTTGGGCCCTTCATGTCTACATGCTTTCATTCCCTCTAAAATACATATTAAGCAACATTCACGTTCCACTGTATTTAATTGGTTAGAATTAAAAAAATAATAAATTTTAACCAATTGAATGCGCACACACACTTGTATCCACCAAAAACATATGCAAAATCTGTAAACAAATTCCTCTTATTTGGGTGAAGTTTATTGATAATCACGCACTTATATCTCTTCAAACTGTGTGTGGAAATGAGTAGAATTTACGACAACTGGGAGAGGCTGGTTCGAGCCACATTAAAACGAGAGGAGTTTCGGGAACTTGCTCGTGCCCCCAGTTTCAGCTCTACTTCTTCAGATTTCAGTTCCAGGTTCAGTTTCAGTTCCCCTATTCACAATCATATTCCACTAAACCCTGAAGGTGCGTCTCTTATACTTTTTGTGATAATGAAGCAATTAGAGGCCGGTCTATATTAATTATTTGGTTAAGAATTGACGCTAATTGCTTTTATCTCTACATTATTTGTCCTGTTTTGCAATTTATTTGCTTTTAGTCCTGATTTTTCCGTCACGTTTCTTTAGAGGGATTAAATTATTATTATTTTTAAATTGGGTACTGTTGATTACTAGTAAGGTGAGTGTTCAAATATATTTCAGTAGATTACTTTGCATGAGTCTGATTTTGAGTGGGTTATAATGTTCTGTTCTTGATGTTTCATTCGCACAGAATGATTTCACTTCCTCAATGGCATATCCTGTAAAATAGGAAAATTAGTATAAATCACATGATTATGAAGTTCTGATGCCCTTTTTAATGTTTGACAAAATGTGGATAGATATTAAAGAACATATAAAAATTAGTTTCAATCTTATTAGTGAATATACGTGATGATTAAGTTATGAAACTTCTATGTTCTTTTTTTCCTCTCCTTTTCACCATTAAGTCAGCCGTTTTGAATTTTGTGTTTTTGAACGTGCGGCCTCTTGTCTTGTTTGAGTGATGATTGCATAAAATCTTTTACTAGTGACAGAGCATATATTTTATGCACGTGAACCCCATAAATTCATGTTTATGTTTGCTATCATTTGAAATTTACTTTAATTCATGCAACAAACTTGTATAAATATTTGGCTCTCTGCACTTGTTCCTGTAATACATCACAAGCATCTAGAATTTACAGCAAATCCTGCAATTCTTCAGCTTCCTCCAGCCCAAATATTACTTTTTATAGTGGAGAAAGTAGTGGTGAGAGCCTCCCTAAGCCAAGATCTGAAGATGGACAGCCTTATGCTAATGCTAAGCCCATTCCATTCAAAGAATTAAAGAATGCGACCAGAAACTTTCGACCTGACCGCATTTTAGGGGAAGGAGGATTTGGTCTAGTTTTTAAGGGATGGATCAACGAGCGCACTCTTACTGCTGCAAAGCCGGGATCTGGAATGACTGTTGCTATCAAGAAGTGGAATCCCAATAGTGTCAAGGAATGGTTGGTAGGTTCTTTTTTGCAGTCTTTGTGAGTCTTATGACATAGTTATGAAAAACTCAGTAACCACCCACATTTTGCAGACAGAAGTTAATTATCTGAGCCATTTTCGTCATCCGAACCTGATTAAACTTATTGCTTACTGCACCGAGGGTGACAACCTTCTTTTGGTATATGAGTTCATGCCAAAAGGAAGCCTGGACAATCACTTCTTCAGAAGTAGGTTTTACTTAAATAACTTATTATTTGATGCATGGTTGCTTTATATTTTTTCTATTTATGAAAAAACCTTAAATATATTACTCCCTTGTCATATTTGTTACTTAATAATCCGTGAAGCATTACCTTTGTGTACCAGATGTATGCCATTTCTTGTACTTGTTTCATATGTATAGGATATCCATGACTAAATCTTGGATATAATTTAAAATATTATATGTTTCATTAGTTCGAGTGAGGATCTCAATCATTTCAATATTTTTAGTAGTTTGCTCCTTTAGTAGACCAATATAGAAAGCCATTACTTGATATAGTTTTGGAATGCTTAGCTGATGAATTTCTGGTCATGGCTTCTAAAAAACACTTTGTGCATCACAACTTTTAATGTATGGGAATTATGGATCTATCTTTCCTAGTTTTCTAAAAAGTGCGTGTAGGTGCCGCCTAGAGACAAGGCGCCAGCGAAACATTACGCCTTGGCAGTAAGAGTGAAATTAAGCTATCAACTATCAAGTTAACATGTGCTACTAGGGGTGCCTAAGTGCTCTTTATTAATTTTTTTTAATTATTTTTTCCTTTTTTGGAAAGCCTTTTATTTGACTTTAGTTTATTTTTTCCCCTTTTTAAAAAGCCTTTTATTTAACTTAGTTTTTAAATGACTTTATCTATACAAAAGTAAAAAATGACTTCATCCGATAAAGTGTTAGATAAATTTTAAGTAGCCGTGCTGTCTACGTTATGTAATTATGATTTTGAGACTTATGGACTTATCGTTTAGTTGAAAATTTCGAAAGTATTTATGAAATTCCTATAAATCTATTAAGTAGGACTTGTCTAGTTGAAACTATGAAAATAGTTTCTCTTTTGCATTTCGAAAATTTGAAAATTTTATAATTAACTAATTGTAAGAATAATTTAGTAAATATAGTATTTTATAATTTTAGATTTTTGGTATGTATTATTTTAATAATTAAATAATTTTTAGAATGGTTAAAAATTTAAAGCAATATTAAAAATAAGAAAACATTTTTTACTCCTATGCCTCGCTCAAGCATTTAAAACTTGAAGTTTGGTCTCCACATTTGGCCGTGCTTTACCTTTTTTTAGAACATTGGCTTCCCTTCTCTGCAAGTTTTTCAGGAACCTAAGTGGTTCTTCCGTTTCAAGTTGGTATGTGTAAAAATTTACTCCACACCAATAATGATGTATAATTGAATCCAAGGGTTTACATCATATAGGATCTTGTGATGATTTTCCAGAAATTTTGAAGCCACATTAGAACATATATCTAATGACAATGGGTGACATTTGGTAATGATTTTAGGGCATCAGTGTCTTTCTTGGTCTACTAGAATCAAGGTAGCTGTTGATACTGCTAGAGGCCTTTCTTTCTTGCATGATGCTAAAAACAAAGTGATACATCGAAATTTGAAGTCTTCTGACATTCTTTTGGATGAGGTTTGTTCCTTGGATAACTTTTTTTTGTCTTTTAGTCTTGGTTTCACCTAAGGTAGTTGTTTGCATAGAAAAAGTAATATCTTGTTACATTATGGGGCAGCATTTTAATGCCAAGTTGTCTGGCTTCGGTCTCGCTGAAGATGGGCCACCTGATGATAAGACTCATGTTTCATCTAAAGTTATGGGTCTATATGGCTATGTTGCACCGGAATACCTTGCTACAGGTTTGGCACCACAAAATATTAATTCTCTACTCATTTTGCACTTCAAAATCATATTATCATTAAACTCCTTGTTGATGAACAGGCCATCTGACGGAAAAGTGTGATGTATATAGCTTTGGAGTTGTTTTGCTAGAAAAGTGTGATCTATATCTGCTTTGTCTGTCAGTAACAAAAAACCATCATCAAAATCTGAATATGACACTCTGCCCTAAACTTGTTCGGCCAGTCTGTCCATCAGGCATGTTTACACCCCCCCCCTAAATCCGTCCCTGGTTCATATATTAAAAATTAATTCTTATATACCAAATATAATATAAAAATAGTTGTTTATTTGTAATATTTCATCATCATAAAAAATGTGAAATCGTGGAAATTGAGCTTTGAAAGAATAATTTTCTTCTTTTAAATTTCGATCTTAAAGACGTGTTCGGTAGAGATTAAAATTGAAAAACTAACCGTTATTGTTGACTTTTATTAGATGGGTGAAACTCAATAACGGCTATATTTTTAATTTTAATTGGATTTTAAGCCTAGCCAAATATGCTCTAAATGTTATTTCCTTCAGTTTGTTTGAGAGACTCATCAAACTCTTCCAACAAATTGGTATCATAACGAGGTTACAATATGACATCCAACAACAACAATATGTTGCAACCTCAACTTCCTCGCTTCGATGGGAAGAATTATGGTCGATGGAGTCGACAAATGAAAGTTTTCTACATGGTTTTCAAGACTTATGGGAAATTGTCGAGAATGGATTTGTTGAACCCAAAGATCAAGCTGCTCTTACTCAACAACAAAATAATGAATTAAAGGGGAATTGCAAGAAAGACAAGAAGGCTTTATTTTTCATTTATCAAGCTGTTGATGAAGCTATTTTTGAAAGAATCTCGTAAGTTTAGCAAAGGTAGCATGGGACAGCCAGCAATCAACTTATCAAGAACGTGATTATTGCATGAAAACTGTTGTTGGTGTAAGATTAATTAGTGGCAAGAGTTACATATATATGCCACCTTCTTTTCATCATTTCTAGAGCATGCATCCCTTATGGTTCCAATTTTTGTGGTTTCTATGTTATATATGTTAAGATTTGAGGTTTCATCTTAAAATGTCAACCTTATTAAGAAGAGTAGCCCAAATTGATTCTTATAAATTGGTCTATATTTTCATTTTTATTCGATGTGAAATTGTATCCCTTAACATGCCCCTTTAAGATGGTGGCTTGTTTGAGCAGGCCAATATTAAAATTTTTGTGCTCAATTTTTTTTAGTTTTAATTGGATCGAATCGCTTGCTGGATTTTAGCCGGCTTTGATACCATGTTAAGATTTGATGTTTCATCTTAAAAGGTCAAACTTATTAAAATGAGTAATCAAAACCCTTATAAATTGGTCTATGTTTTCATCTTTATTCGATATGAAATTTTATCCCTTAATAATATATATAAATTGGTCTATGTTTTCATCTTTATTCGATATTAAATATTATCAGTTATTTTATAAGTTGAATTAGACATGAGTTACATGACATACGAGAGTTGAGTGCCCTACACTTGTTTTGGCTAGTCTATATGTTCCGACATTCTAAACATGCCTCTGAAGTTTTTGACAGGCAAACAAAAACATTTTTAATCTCTCACTACTGTAAGACATGGATCAATTTTTTAATGCACCATCAATTATGAGGTTATGCAACTGAACATTATTTGCCTTTTTCACATTTACTTGAATTTTCCAATAAAAAGCATAATCGATTCAATAGTTAATTTATTTTCCTACTGGCTGGAGCTTTTATTATCCAATATTGTCATATTATTTTATTGGTTAATGTTACTTGGTTTTGATTTGGTTGTGGAGGATAGTTTGTCACTTACATGTTGTAGTAAGGTCTTAATGGATTTAGCTCATCATTTTGTATGCAGATTCAGGAAAATTGAGAGGAATACTAGACTTTAATACCGTGTTTGTCCACATTATTTGAGATTATAATTTTTGGAATAGTTTTTTTTTTTTAGACTGTGTGGTTAAAAAGAAGAAAAATTTTGGCTTTACGTGTAATATTATTTTATTGTAAAATGTGCGATTAATAAGAAGAGAGAAAAATGAATTAAAATTTTAATGATGCCAAACAAAAGCTTTAAATTGTAGCCATGAGGCAGAGAAATTTGGGCTTCAGATTAATTTAATAAATTGTTGGACTGTTGATCATTGATCTTGCACTAGACGCCTTTAGTAATTTATTGGTGATGGTTTTTAATTTGGGTTTATGGAATTCTGTAGTATGTGCAGTTCTTCTTCCTTTTTTTTACCTGTTTTTTTAGTAGTAGTGTTCAAGTTGATTTGAAATTGGAATATGGTATTTTAGTATATTTGAGATTTGTTCACGTCGTTAGATATTGTGATCGAGAACCTAATGGATCAAACACAAAAATAGAACAAAAAAATGAGATTCACCAATTAATTAATGAACAAGTGTTGGACAATTAATTAATTGTGTTGTTCGTTAATATGTCAGGATTAATTAATTCATGGACCAAATTTAATTAAGTGGAAATTACACACACCTAGGATTTTAAGATGCACAATTCAAAAATCAAATTTAAAGATTTTTTTTTTCCAAAAATCAAACATTTATTCATCTTTTAATATTAATTTTATTAACTCATTATCTATTAAACCTATCCCCAACCTATCCAACCAAAAATCCTTACCCCTAGAATTCAATCTTCGAGTTCCAATTTCCATTGCCGAGAGAGAGAGAGAGAGAATTTTGCCTTCAGCAACCTCCAATTCTTTGGAGTATCTGAATAGTCTAGCCTCGATGGTGGCGCCTCTGGGGGCAACGTTGAGGCATGGCATTGGAGCCTTGGCCTCTCGGCAATCTGTACTTGATCCCGAGTTGTGGTGCTTCTCATGCGATTTGTGGTGGCGGAGGTGGAATGCAATGATGGTGTGTTTGTGTTATTCGTCGTGATTTAGCAATAATTTTTGTTGGTGCATTGGTGTTAGATCGGTGGTGGATCTGTAAAGGATTTGTTGGATCTGGTAGTAGGGTAGCTTTTGTTGGTGGAGGTGGTGGTCGTGAATCTAGTATGGACGTGTCGATGGCAGTGGTAGTTTTGTAGTTGAAAATTGTGGTTTATTGATGGTTGTGGTGGTGAAATTGAAAATGGTAGTATGTTGAAAGTGCTGGTACTACATTGGAGGGTTTGTAATCAATAATTTGAGATTGTGACCAATAATTTGGATATCTTGTGACTAAAAAACATGTGTGATTGATAAATTGTGACCAATAAAAGTTTTGATTTTGTGATCCATAAATAATTTGTGAGCTATAAAATTTTTGATTTATGATCTATAAATAATTATGACCAATAATTTGATAAGTTGTAATAAAAAATTAATTTATGACTAATTAATTATATATTTTGTGATCGTAAAATATGTTGTAAGTTGTAAAACTTGTGATTTGTAACCAACGAATAATGTGTGACTTAATTATTTGATAAATTTGTGATAAATAAATAAATTGTGATCTATAAAATTTTTCATTTGTGATCGTCAAATAATTTGTGATCTATAAAATTTTTTATTGTAACTGAAAAATAATTTTTGACCAAATTATATATAATTGTGACTTTAATATATTTACAACTTGTTTGATACACATTCTTCTAAAATACATTTTTCTCTCTGTTATTTTCAATCACACATTTTTCAATAAAATAATATTATACGCAAATTCAAAAAATTTTCTTTATTTTTTTAACAACATATTTTCCATCAAAACACTATTTCAAATGCAATATTGGGAGAATAATGTGGCTCAAACAAGGTGTTAATTAGTAAAATATATGTTTAATTAATTAGTTTATAAATAAAATTTTAAAAAATCTGATTTTTAAAATTTTAAACTTTGTTTCTTAGTTTTGAAATGTGTCATACTTAATCTATTATACGTGAATTTTCCCTTTAATTAATTAGATTAATTAAATATTGGATTGTGTTAAGTTTAAAAGACGGACCAGCCCACTTAAACTTATATTAATAAGCTATTAGTGTTTCATAAAAATTAGAAAAGAGCACAATTTATTATCTTGTTAGCACAAGAAAAGAGAGACCACAATTCTCTCATTCTTGTTCCCTATATTAATTTTTATTGGAGACCGAACAATTGGACAATTGTGTGTTGCATATTTTGATTGTTTGTATTCCAAAATCAGCAAAGGATTTTGTAGAATCTACAAAATGTATAATTCCTATCACAGTTTTTATCTAAGCAAAAAGAAGATCTTTGGTGAGGATTGAAATTATTTTATTTTTCTCTGTGCATGATTAAGTAAAATTTTAACAAATACGTCGTGCAATAGTTACTGAGTAAGTTACTAGTTAATCTATAAAGTCAGCTAATTAAGATTATTTCTCCTGTCCCCATCATTAAATGGTTGCATCTGCTCGTCTTGTATCCAATTGCGTGATAAACATATCTGAAATTGGTGGTTTATTGATTAATTTTGAAATTAATTCTTGAAGTGTAAGGCATGTCTATTTACCTAATAACATACATTTAGTGCCTGTTTGCAGGCCTTTTTATAAGCCAAAAGTTGGTTTTGAAACTAAGAAACTGTTTTGAACATGTTTTGATAATTTTTTAGAAATATTTTGTCTAATTATAATAGCTATTTAGAGGAACTAACCTAAAAGCTGGTTTAATATGTTTTTTGAAAAGTCAAGGATTGTTTTTAAACATGTTTGTGTAATCTTCTGAACACGTTTTGTCTGTCTCGAAGAGATGGTAGATGAGCTGGCTTCAAAAATCTTTTCTATGAGAAGTAGAAGTAAATACAAAAATTTTGTCAAACAGGCCCTAAGATAACTTCTTCAAAAAAAATTTTTACAAGAAATAGAAACTGTGTCGAACATGTCCTTAACCATCGCCTTGAAAGATCATAAAAAGGGAAGCATTTACTAAGAATACTTGACCCTTTCATAAACCAAAGGATATCTAACCATCGACTTGCAAGGAATTATGCTTCAATTCTTATGTGACACAAAAATACGGAACAGGGTCAAGATGGGGAAAAAAAAGAAATTTTAGTACTCAATATATGTTCATATATTGTGAGAGTACTTTTCTTCTTTCCCAAAATTATATGGAGCATCAAGTTTAATTTCTTGATTCGTGTTTGACGTGCATTTCTTTGTATCAACTTGTTACAAAATAATGATTAAGATGGGATTTAATTTATAGTTTAAAGATTATTATTTTTATAATTTGGCACCAATATGATGTGATGTATTTTCTATCGAACGGTATATCATTAGTTAATAGAAAACCTCATTACGATTGACGAAAATTCTATTAGTCCATGTCGACTTTCGATATACGTTGGCCGACTGGAGTTTTACGCTCATAGTTTTGAAAGAAGTCGCTCAATTTACTTGGCTTATGAAAACTATAATTGAATATTTTTTGTTCATTAATATACTTTTTATATATTTATTTCGAGTATATGAACCAGGTCTTGAATGCAGGTTAAATTATAAAAAATGAAGGAAAAAATGAGTATAACATCTGCATGCACCTTTTTGCCCACCAATTTTTCAGCTCTCTTTTGATGGAGAATTCATTCCAAAGTTGTGATTCCTTCATTTATCACGTAGTTGTGGCTGTTTGGAAATTTACTTAATCATGCACTGCGGAAATAAAATAATTTTTCAATTCCCACCAAGAATCTGCAATGTATTTAGATAGAAACTGTGATGAGAATTATACCTTTGATGAATTCTGCAAACTCTTTTTCTGATTCACGAACTCCAATGATCACAATTTGCAATCCAAGCTGTCCAATTGTCCAGCCTCTAATAGTGATCCATACAGAGAACATGAATGATGGCTAGGGTTTCTTTTCTTTTGCTAGCAAGAATAATAAAATCTCTACAGTTTTCAAACCCTAGTATCATATTAATATAAGCCCAAGTTGGCTTGGCCCCTCTTGAAACTAAACCCGGTCCGATACTTTATTAATCAAATTAAGTAAACCCGGTCCATGAATTAATTAATTCAATTAATTAATTCGAGCATATTAATAAGCAATCCAATTAATTAATTATCCAATACTTGTCAATTAATTAATTGGTAAATCTCATTCTTTTAGTTCTCTTTTGTGTGTGACCCATTAGGTTCCCGATCACGATACCTAACGTCGTGAATTATTGTTTTGATCTAATCAAAACATCGATAAATTAAAACACCCTTTTAATTTATCACTCATCCAGATTCGTCGCCCCAGATTGACATCAAACAATGTGTCAAGGCAATACATGTGATGGGAAATGGGGGTACTTTTCAAAATGCCCAAGTCAAAGCACCCTTTTTCCATTTTGCCCAAAAATTTTAACAATTCACCACAATAGCCTTCTAAGGCTGAAAAGACGAAATTACCCTTAAAATGTTATATAAATTACAAAAAATGGTATTGTTTGAAAAAGACAATAATACCCTTTTTAAGTTATAAAGAATTTCAAACACTTCCTACGTAAAATTTCGAAACCAATTCACTTTCTCTATCTGTTTACTCCAACACAGATAAAAATTTATCAAACGCTCAACAAGGAAATATTTCACAGCCATCAGTGAATTCGGTAAGCATATTTTTACGTATTTTTGATTTCGTTTTGGTTAAGTACATTATTTTAATCTTTAAATCTTATGTATATAAAAATTTTATGATCTATAATCGACTTTTTTAAACAAAAACGAGAAAAAAATTCATCTGCATGAGATTTTCAGATCTGTGATGGAAGAAGAAAATCAATTCCACACGACCCCGACGTCAGGAGTGCGGGCCCGACGCCGGAAGTCCGGCCCACTCTCCCGGAGTCCGGGCCGGGACGCCGGAAGTTCGGAGTGTGCAGGCCCGGAAGTCCGGGCCCAGACACCCGGACTTCCGGGCGTCCGGGCCCGGACGTCCGGGAGTCCGGGCCCAGACTCCCCGGACGTCCGGGCGTCCGGGGCGGTGCACCCTCGACGGTTTTTTTTTCCACGAACATAACAAATATATATTTTTTTAATGCAGCAGATATGGTTGCAATCCCGGTTCTTTACTTTGGTGAATTTGAAGATAATGGAAATGGTCGATGAGTCTGGAAATGGACAGGTGATATACATGGCTCAATTTCAATTGTATTGACATCGAATACATCGTATGCAGAAATGTACAGTGAGATACAGGACGTGCTTGACATCAATCCCTCTCAGTACTACATGGAATTGAGATTTCTATTCAACAATGAGCATACACCATTCCAATTCCACCTACAAAGGTTACTTCTAGAAATGGCATCAAAGCTTTAATTGCATTGAACGAAGATTGCAGGACTACTCCTCTTTGCGTAACTTTAGTAAAAAAGAATGTCCCCGATGGTGAACACGAAGATCTCGATAAAGGGGATCATAATGTGAATGATTTTTGGAACACGGTGGAGATAGCTCGTGAGGATGATGTGGTTATTCCCACTACAGTTGTTCATCATCATGATTTCACCGTTACGCACAGAATTCCCTCGATAGTTGATGACAACGAGAATGCAAATGAATTTACGAATGAGGATTTGATTGCTTTATCTGGTCGAAGACATGGGTCGGGTTCAGGTACCTCTAATTGTTCTCGTACAGTTCCTGATGATGAAGATTTATATGTCGAGCAACTGTTCGAAACAAAGAAAGATTTGCAAGAAGCTGTGCACCGGATTGCTTTGAAACACAATTTCGAGTTTAAAGTTAAAAAATCGGACAAGTCGACGTACACAATCATCTGCATTGACGATAGTTGCCATTGGCGTTTGCGAGCGACGAAAATGGACACGAATGAGTTCTTTGTAATCCGTAAGTATGCACGAGAACATACTTGCGAAGTGGATATTCGTCGAAATGATCACGAGACGAGGCCGAGCATGGTTCATTGGTCGACAAATAATTGACAAGTTTCGGGACCCACGAACGATCTACAGACCTTCGGACATTATCAACGACGTCCGTCGAGATTACGGGGTGGTCATGAGCTATCAGAAAGCCTGGAAGGCCAAAGAATGCGCATTGGAGGACTTAATGGGTTCGGCCGAGGAAAGTTACGCTAAATTGGCTAGATATTGCCACAACATGGAGAAAACTAATCCTGGATCGGCATTTTATATTGATACGGACGACGGGAATCGCTTCAAGTATTTTTTCATGGCCCTTGGACAGTGCATTCGAGGATTTCGAAACGCGATGGGACCAGTAATTCTAGTCGACGGTACAACCCTTAAGGCTAGATACGAAGGCAAGTTGATTATTGCTACGTGTCAAGATCCCAACATCCAAATTTACCCTCTTGCGTTTAGCATAGTTGATGTAGAGAATGATCTAGAGATACGTTGGTTCTTTACAAAGTTGAGGGAAGTAATTAGAGATGTCGAGAACCTTGCATTCGTAACTGACCGAGGGCAGTCAATAATAAATGGTATCGTCGAAATCTTTCCCGAGGCACATCACGGTTATTATATGTACCATATACAGGGCAATCTCAAGACGAAGTTTCGGGGCAGTGGCATCGTTGCATTATTTAGGAGAGTTGTAGAGGCGTACAATTTTGAAGAGATTGAAAAGTTCATGGTCGAAATAGAAAGTAAATCACATGCTGCATGGGTTTATCGAACAGAGATGGGGAACAAACATTTGGCACGATCACATTTTCCAGGACGTCGATAAAACATGATGACATCGAACAATGCTGAGTCGCTCATTGCGGTATTCAAGAAGAATCGAGAGTTACCAATTCTCGCAATGATTGAGCAAATTCGTAACAAGTTGCAGCAGTGGTTTCATGACCGGCGTGAGGAATCACAAAATTGCACAAGTGTGCTGACTCCGGCTCAGGAAGATAAAATCTTCAAAACTCTAGAGGTTGCGAGGAAGGTATGCGTGGAACCACTGGATCAGTTTCGCTTCTCCGTGAGATGTGGACGTAATATCGGATACGTCGTGGACTTGAATGATAACACATGCACGTGTAGAAAGTTCCAGTTGGAAAGGTTTCCGTGTACGCATGCAGTGGCAGTGGCTATGCATAGAGGGATTCCGACACACGCCTTATGCAGTGTTTATTACACGACTGATTTTTGGAAAGCGGCTTATGCCGAAACGATATTTCCCCTGCCAAATGAAGCCGAGTGGGAAGTTCCCGACCATATTCTCCCACTTAATAATTTGTTGCCACCCGAAATCGGACCACGTGCTCCGGGACGTAGACGTACGTCTAGAATACCATCCACCGGAGAATTTTCCCGACCTCGTAAGTGCGGCAGATGCGGCGCAACAGGGCATACTCGTCAATTTTGTACAAGTCAGATTCCTCTACATAACAATTCAACCGATGTGTAATATTATGTAATAGTATAATATGTATAACTGAATAATATGTTTTTATTTAGTGTCGTTAAATATGAAATATTCAAATATTTATTTAGTGTCGTTAAATATTAATTTATGTTAATTGATTAATTCAAATATTTATTTAAATTATTTATTTACATTCATTGATTACATAAATTATTTATTTACATAATTTATGTTAATTGATTAATTCAAATACTTATTTAAATTATTTATGTTAATTGATTAATTCAAATATTTATTTAAATTCATTGATTAATGAAATTATTTATTTACATAATTTATGTTAATTGATTAATGAAATTATTTATTTACATAATTTATGTTCATTGATTAATGAAATTATTTATTACATAATTTATGTTAATTGATTAATTCAAATATTTATTTCAATTATTTATTTAAATTCATTGATTAATGAAATTATTTATTTACATAATTTATGTTAATTGATTAATTCAAATATTTATTTAAATTATTTATGTTAATTGATTAATTCAAATATTTATTTAAATTATTTATTTAAATTCATTGATTAATGAAATTATTTATTTACATAATTTATGTTAATTGATTAATTCAAATACTTATTTAAATTATTTATGTTAATTGATTAATTCAAATATTTATTTAAATTCATTGATTAATGAAATTATTTATTTACATAATTTATGTTAATTGATTAATGAAATTATTTATTTACATAATTTATGTTAATTGATTAATTCAAATATTGGACGGCACTCCTGAGAAAATAAAATCCGAATTATTAATTTAATTCAAAAATCAAAACGTTAATCAACATATTATATTCAATGAACATACCCTATCCCGATCAACGATGGACTCGGGCGTCGGATCATCTGACGCGGCCTGGACAGACAAGGAACGTATGTAACTCTGACCCTCCTCCTCTATCGACGGGGTCAACTCAGAGAGGACTTCAACCTATCATATTGACATTTTACCGAGTTCATGACCATGTATCGATATTTTGAAAGGACATACAATATAAATCGCAAAATGTATACTACGTACCTCAGGATCGTCGAGAAGAGCTGATATTTGTTTTGCAAGTGGCTTGTCCTGTGCTCGCCATTGATAAATCCGAGGGCAGCACGTCTCCACTCTCGTCGCATACCGGCTAGCCAATATGGGGACAGTCTCGTACACCCATATCTGCAACAGTTACAATTATTACATATAGAATTGAATACTAAAAATAGATAATTCATTATGTTGAACATTTACCTGCAAAGCCAACGGCAGGCCATATGCATCGTACTTGCGCTCGGCTCTATCCCCCTTAGGCATCGAATATCCCCTCCTGAAGTGTCGTAAGGTATCCTCAAAACATCTCTGCCCCCAAGGATAGCTGTTGAAGGTATCAATGTCATCCACAACCTCCAAATGAAAAAGGTCAATCGACGTCTTCTTGTGATGACACCTGAGCACACTCTCGAGGATAAGCACCATACCCAGCTTCAACTTATCAGAATGCCCTGAATGCGTCCGCCAACTGCCCCGGAGTGACCGCCGTCTGCCCGTGAAAATATTCATTCAACAACCTCTTGTTTCTCGGAATACGGGCCAGGGCTGCTTCTTCGCCCGTACACATCAATCCGGTGATGAGGGCAAACTCGAATATAGAAAATCTAACTACCTTGCCCCCAAAATCAAAATGGAGGGCATCTCCGTCAACTGGTTTAAGCAGCCGACATAGCAACGCATCGAGCGGTGACCGAGAAAGCTATCTGCCGAGCAATGAATACAATGGCCATAAGCAGGATCGCCTCAATATGTTTGCGTGCTCCTCGTCCAGCAAATTTAATACCACTGTAAAGATGGCAAAGTTACAGTTCGATGTAACTTTGCATGGGATCTGTCTTACCGCATCATTTAAGTGGTAATCCATCCTTCAACATTTCAAATGTTAGAATCCTGTGCAAGATATAATAAATAAAACATAATATACGAAAATTAAACTAACTGAATGACATTAATTACTATCCGTAAGAATTAATAGTGGAATAATGGAAGAATGACATTAATTACTATCCGCAAGAATCAATAGTTAAATAAGAAATTTAATTACAAATAATGCAATAATGGAACAAATTATTTCATTTAATTTTTAACTTAATATTTCAAATTAATAGAAGAATTTATAATTAAATTTCTTATTTTAATTGTTTATATAATATTTAATTATAATTATTAGAATATTAAAGAAACAATTCAAATAAACAATTTATTTTGTTTATTTAGTTTTTCTATTATTTATAACTAAACAATTAAATGAAATAATTTATTTAAAATTATTGATTATGATTTAAAATAAATTATTTCATTTAATTGTTCACTTAATATTTCAAATTAATATAAGAATTTATAATTAAATTTCTTATTTTATAACTAAACAATTAAATGAAATAATTTATTTAAAATAATATATTTAATGTTTTTTGATCAATTTTAATAAGTGATTAAAATAAATAATTTTATAATAAATATTTTACTTGTTCACTTAATATTTCGTTGTAAAAGAAGAATTTTTAAATAAATTCATTATTTTAATTGTTTATATAATATTTAATTATTATTAATTAAAATATTATAATTTTAAAATATTATAATTAAATATTTATTTTAAGTGAACAAGTAAAATATTTATTATAAAATATTAAAATAATTTTTTAATAAATATTTAATTTTTTATTAATTAATAATAATTAAATAAAAAATTAAATAAACAATCGAAATATAAAATTGAAATAAACAATTCAAAGAAACAATTTATTTTGTTTATTTAATATTTTATAATTTATTAAATAATATTTTATAATTTATTAATTCGTTTCATATTTTAATTTAAATAAAAGGTAAAAAAAAAATCTGGGCTTTTGGGCCCAGACGTACGGTCTGCGGGCCCCGGAAGCCCCGAACGTACGGCGTATGGGCCCAGATTACAGGCCACGGGCCCGGACGCCAAGTCTGGGCTTCTGGGCCCAGACCCCCAATCTGGGCCCGAAGCGGACTACAGGCGTGCCCAGAAAGGGGGCGTCTGCCCCCTTCTTCTCCAAAGGAGATCGCCGGAAAACGTCATTTTCGGCGATCTCCAACCCCCAAATGGCTCCCAATCATCATTTCATCGATATTAATTGATTCTACAACAATTTTTTCGAAAATAATCAACAAAAATTCGCAAACATGCATAATATTGAATGATTTCAACCATGCTTTTTGTAAAATAACATAGAATGGTTTTCAAAAGCTCACCTTCTTCAAGAGAAATGGCGATTCCGGTCTGGGAGTCGGTTTTTGGGTCGGGCACCACACCGTCGGTTTTTCTCTCCCAACTCTCTTCCAAGTCACGTGAGGGTAAAAATGGCAAAATGGTTCAATGTTAAGCTTTTTTTAGTTTTTCCTTTTTTTTTTTAACAGTCAACGGCTATTTTGGAAAAGTGACCGGGTCAACCGGGCATTTCCCACTATTTCCTCTGGGAAATGTCACGTGATGTGACAAACCAAACTTGTTCGTTTACCGTGAAATTGTAATCCTTTCGTGAATATGATCCAATCAATTATGAGATATGGATATGTGTCAATCTTAATTATCGATCATATCTTTTATCCCACTGTTTAGTCAATGTAATCGAAAACTCATTTTCGACTTATGAGTTCACCTTGCCCAAGGATTTCATTATCAATTTAACTGGATAAAATGTATATCATATTCTCTTACTATCTAAGAGTGACGAATTCTCTATCGATCATTCACAACCTTCATATGATTCTTGACATACTCGAACGATGCTGTATTAGCGACCTTTGATAGAGCAACATCCAACACCACCAAAGTATGACTGTCCTCATATAAGGTACTATGATGACCTCAAGTCAAAGGACCAATTTCACTACCAAACGTTAGAGATTAACCACTAACACTCAGATAGTTATCCATGTGAAATCTCCCAGCGGGTCTCCAATGTTTTGTTCTAGAACAAAACATCCACGTGTTCATTCAAGTGTCACCACACTTTAACTTGTGAGATCAGCTACTTACTTCACAAGTAAGAATGCCACACGCGATGGTCTATCCGTAATAACGATATCCGTATCTCGTTATCATTTCGACCTTGGATAATTTAAGATTCAGTCATATTGTAATTTGTATCTCACAATCACTACTCCTTGTGGTTAACAAATTGAAAACACTTAAATCTACGGATTCTATTATTTAATATAATTTCAACAGAAAAACAATATAAATAAATAATAGATCTTGCCAGAATTAAATGCATTAAACATATGAAAAATGTTTATAACCTAAATCGATTGGGTCTAGGGCATAACACTTACAAACTCTCGCTTGCACTACATCCAATCACTTATGTATCTAATACCATAAGAGTCATGACGATCATGTTTATACTACGACAACGGCTTTGTCAATGGATCTGCAATATTATCATTTGTGGGAACTCGCTCTATCTTTACGTCATTTTTTTGTACAATCTCCCTAATAAGATAGTACCGCCTCATCACATGTTTGAACCGTTGATAAGACTTTGGTTCCTTCGCTTGCGCGATGGCTCCATTGTTATCACAGTACAGAGGTATAGGATCAACACTGCTAGGAACAACTCCAAGTTCACTAATGAACTTCTTGATCCAGACGGCTTCCTTTGCTGCTTCAGAAGCAGCAATATAATCGGCTTCTATTGTTGAATCAGCGGTAGTCTCTTATTTGGAACTCTTCCAACTAACCGCTCCGTTGTTGAGAGTGAACACATATCCAGATTGAGACTTGCTATCATCCTTATCAGTTTGGAAGCTAGCATCAGTATATCCATGAATTCTTAATTCATCTCCTCCATATATTAAGAACATATCTTTAGTCCTTCTTAAATACTTGAGAATGTTCTTAACTGCTATCCAATGTTTCTCACCAGGGTTTGCTTGAAACCTGCTCGTAACACTTAGAGCATATGAAACATCTGGTCTCGTACATAGCATCGCATACATGATAGATCCGATTGCTGATGCATAAGGAATCTTATCCATGCGACTCTCATCATGTGTTTTAGGATACATATCTTTTGAGAGATGGATCCCATGTGACATGGGACATAATCATCTTTTTTATTCTTCCATGTTAAATCTTCTCAAGATTTTATCTATTTACGAAGACTGGGATAAACCAAGCAATCTTTTAGATCTATCTCTATAGATCTTAATTTCTAAGATATAAGCTACTTCTCCCATGTCTTTCATGGAGAAATTCTTTGACAACCACAATTTTACTGATTGAAGCATTGGGATGTCGTTTCCCATTAATAATGTCACCTACATATAAAATTAGGAATACGACAGCGCTCCCACTTGTCTTCTTGTAAACACACGGTTCATCTTCATTCTTGATAAAATCAAACCTTTTGATTGTCTCATCGAAACGAAGATTCCAGCTCTTAGAGGCTTGCTTTAATCCATAAATGGATCGATCAAACTTGCATACCTTATTGACTTCTTTGGATTCAAAACATTCAGGTTGTGTCATGTACACTTCCTCTTACAAGTTTCCGTTAAGGAAAGCAGTTTTGACATCCATTTGCCATATTTCATAATTATGATATGCAGCTATTGCAAGCAAAATCCGGATGGCCTTTAACATGGCTACAAGAGAAAATGTTTCATCAAAGTCAACACCTTGCCTTTGTTTATAGCCTTTTGCTACTAGCCTTACTTTGTATGTATGGATGTTTTTATCTGCGTCAACCTTTTTCTTGTAAACCCATTTACAACCTATGGGTTTTATCCCATCAGGAGAGTCAACCACGGTGCATACCTTATTTTCATACATCGAGTTCATTTCGGATTCCATGACCTCCTGCCATCTCTTTGAGTCAACACTTGACTTTGCTTCTACGTAATTAGTAGGTTCTTCATCCTCTATTAATAATACTTGATTAGTAATCGTGAATTCGTATCTCTTAGGAGGTCGAATGGTCCTACTTGACTTACACTGAGCTGGAGTGTCCTTAGGAGTTTCTATGTCCTGATCAAGAGTTTGTCCCTCAACAGGTGTGGGATCAGACTCAGGTTCATCAATTGGTCAACAATATCTATGGATTCGCGAACTTCTTCAAGTTCTAATTTGCTCCCACTATCCTCTCCTAGAATGAACTCTTTCTCTAGAAATATGGCATGTCTTGAGATGAACACCTTCTTCTCAACAGAATTATAGAATTGATATCCAATAATCTCTTTTAGATATCTCACAAATACACATTTATCGGATTTAGTCTCAAGCTTATCCGATTTAGTACGCTTCGCATAAGCGTCACAGCCCCAAACTTTTATATGAGATAAGTTAGGCCTTTTACCCTTCTATAACACGTATGGAGTTTTGTCAACCGATTTAGATGGGACACGATTTAGTGTGTAGCACACAGCAATTAGTGTATGACCCCAAAACGATTTTGGGAGGTTTGCATGGCTCATCATTGATCGCACCATATCTAATAAAGTACGATTCCTCTGTTTAGATACACCATTATGTTGCGGTGTATATGGCGGAGTCCACTGCGAGATAATCCCATTCTCTTTCATAAAATCTAAAAATTCTCCTTCCAAATATTCTCCACCTCGATCTGATCTTAGTGTGAGAATACTTTTACCTATTTGTTTCTCTACTTCTAGTTTAAACTCCTTGAACTTTTCAAGTGCTTCATGCTTGAACTTCAGTAAATGTGATGAAGAGAAAGCACCTCTAGTAGTGATTGACGTGGGTCCACATACATCAGTATGTATTAGGCCCAATAAATGTGCAGCTCTTTCTCCTTTTCCAGTAAAAGGAAATTTGGTCATCTTGCCTATTAGGCATGATTCACATTTGTTAAATGATTCAAAATCTTTTGATCCCAGGTATCCATCTCTATGTAACTTGGAGATGAAGCTTCAAAAGACTTCTTTCCCTTCAAGCCTGCGAGGTAAGCCTTGCAGTTCCTTTTCCAATGACCTTTCACTCTACAGTGATAGCACGGATCATCAGATTTGGTATTGTCCTTGTTCGCTTTAACTGTTTTGAAATTGTTCTTAGCCTTCTTGGATGTTTTCTTAAAACTTCCTTTAATCTTCCTTTTAGTGCCCTTGGAGGATTGAATGGCTAAGACATGTCCACTACTAATTTTGACATTGGGCTCCACAGTCTTAAGCATGTTTAGCAACTCAGGGAGTGTGCAGTCGAGTTTATTCATATTGAAATTCATGATGAATTGTGAATAACTCTCTGACAGAGATTGAAAAAACCAAGTCAGCACTTAGTTCATGGTCCATTATTGAACCCAATTGAGCCAACTTCTCAATATAGCCAATCATCTTCAGCACATGAGCACCGATCAAGATCCTTTCTCCATTTACGCAGAGTACAGTTGCTTGGAAGTCTCATATCTTTCCACACGTGATTGTTCATCATACAACTCTTTGAGATGAAAAATCATAGTGTAAGCATCCATACCCTCATGTTGCTTTGCAACTCAGGTGACATAGCTGCAAGCATCACACATGCTGCAGTGTTATCGTCATCACTGTGTTTATTGTAAGCAGCCACCTCTTCCACAGTTGAGTCCTCAGTAGGTACCTCAGGAAAGGGCTGCTCCAGGACATAACCAATTTTCTCATGCTTGAGAACAATTCTCAAATTGCGGTGCCAATTGAGAAAATTCGGCCCAATCAGTTTGTTGGCATCCAGTATGCCTCTCAAATTCATATGGTTACTCATGATTCAAAAACTGTAAATAACGAAAAAATAAAGAATCAATATGTATTAAAATGCATTGCATAAATTTAATATGGACTTTAATTAAATTAAATATGCTCCCACTGTATAAAATAAATTTATGACCCTCATACATAAATTAATAGAATCCATGCTCGATTCCCAGTGGGTTGGGATCCCATCTATTATGTTAAAACCTTGAGTGTACTCAACAAGCCTTAATAAAATATTTGGGTAGATACTGTTATCAATTGTATCTCCATACAACTCTCAGATCATTAAGCTGACAACTCTTTTGTCTTCACACATCTTATGTGTTAGCTTAATAAGCATCTAGAATTTATCTTTTTGAGTATACTCAACAAAAGATAAATTTTAGTGAAGTCAAACCCATCATTCAAAAATATCAAATATTTCATAGTGTCAAATATATCCCTAATGGATCAACCTTGAGTGTATTCAACAAGTTGAGATCGATTTACGATTCTCGTTTTTCACTATAATGATGGAAGGCAAACAATAATTCTGACTCAATATTTCAGTGAGGGGTTTATTATACAAATGTCTCATCAATTCAATCATGTATATATGTACATATTTAATTAAGCATCAAGTATGCAAATAAATATACATATAAGAGTGGATGATTATGGACAAATTCTATCTATTCTACCCAAGCCAAAAGGAAGACTAGTTGGTCAATTCCTAGGGGATATTGCATTGAATTAATATCAATGCACCATCTCGATGGTTTCCTCATTTCTCTTGCATCTTCAATCAGTCCAGTCACAACCTGTATCTTATACTAGTTGGCACGCATGTCAGAATAACATTGGATGCACGACCCAAAATAATAATAATAACAATAACAGACTCGCAGGTCCAAAATAAATTTAGAGCTCGCGGGCCCATAAAACAACAAGAATAAAATTAACCATTCAACACACCCACATGGTCGAGTCCATAATCATCCACTAATTAAGCATTTATCATATAAATGCAATCCTATATAATATCTAATATTATATGTATATATGTTTCAAGAATCTAGCAATAATGATCGTTTAAAACATTTAATCAAATGGATCGAAAATAATTAATTAATCAAATTAATCAATTAAATTAATTAGCGGGTCAATTTAATTAGAATTAAAATTTTAATTAAATATCAAATTAGAGTCTAACTCTAACTCCATTACTTTAGGGCGAAACAATTTAATTAAAATCAAATTTTAATTAAATACTAAATTAGAGTCTAACTTTAATTCATTAAAATATTAGGGCAGGATAATTTAATTAAAATCAAATTTTAATTAAATATCAAATTAGAATCCAACTCTAATTACAATTGAATTAATATTTTAATTTAGGATAAAACTCCTAAATAAAATAAAAAATCAATTTAGGGTCAAAGTTTATTATTTAAATTAAAATCCAATTTTAACGAAAAATATAAAAAGTTGTCAATTTTAAATAAAATTTTAAACGGGTCAAATTTGAAATTTAAGATCAAACACTTTTAAAATCTAATTTAAAACCCCTTTTACATTTAAATTCAAAATCATTTTGAAAATTGCAATTTGACCCATGCTTTAAAATTATAAACAGGGGCTTCCAATTTCAAAAATTGCAAATGAGCCATCCCATCATTATTTACAAATTGACCCAGCAATCATAATTGCTTGCGGGGGCCTGCAATTTCAAAAATTGCACAAGAGGCCCCCGCCTGCAATTCTCACCCGATTGAAACAGTCAAACCCTAATTTTTTTTAATTCAATAATAGCCGACGCCGACTGGAACAATGGTGGTGCGGCAGCAAGACCATAGTCATCTGCAGCTTGCCGTCAGATAAGTAATAGCAGCATCTTACGCTGCTATTACAAATTTTCCAGCAGCGACAGTAGCTGCTGCGCCCGGGTCGTGGCGGTGCGCTGCTTGTGCCGCCATGTCCCAGTGGCGCCCCCTGCCATGGTCGGTCGGTGCCATGTTTTCAAATCCAAAATTTTGACCCAAAATTATTTTCTTTTTCCAAAATATATTTTGAAGATGAAAAATAATTTTCTAAATTATTAGATTCAAGAAAACACATAACTAATCAACTTTTGATTATTTAAGATATAAAAACAGTTTCTAACAAACACAAAGTGGGCTCTGATACCACAGTTTGGGAATTTACTTAATCATGCACAGCGGAAATAAAACAATTTTTCAATTCCCACCAAGGATCTGCAATGTGTTTAGATAGAAACTGTGATGAGAATTATACATTTGATGAATTCTGCAAACTCCTTTGCTGATTCACGAACTCCAATGATCACAATTTGCAATCCAAGCTGTCCAATTGTCCAGTTTCTAATAGCGATCCACACAGAGAACATGAATGATGGCTAGGGTTTCTTTTCTTTTGTTTGCAAGAATAATAAAATTTCTGCAGTTTTCAAACCCTAGTATCATATTAATATAAGCCCAAGTTGGCTTGGCCCCTCTTGAAACTAAACCCGATCCGATACTTTATTAATCAAATTAAGTAAACCCGGTCCATGAATGAATTAATTCAATTAATTAATTCGAGCATATTAATAAGCAATCCAATTAATTAATTATCCAATTAATTAATTATCCAACACTTGTCAATTAATTAATTGGTAAATCTCATTCTTTTGGTTCTCTTTTGTGTGTGACCCATGAGGTTCCCGATCACGATGTCTAACGTCGTGAATTATTGTTTTGATCTAATCAAAACATCGATAAATTAAAACACCCTTTTAATTTATCACTCATCCTGATTCGTCGTCTCAGATTGACATCAAACAATGTGTCAAGGCAATACATGTGATGGGAAATGTCACGTGATGTGACAAACCAAACTTGTTCGTTTACCGTGAAATTGTAATCATTTCGTGAATATAATCCAATCAATTATGAGATATGGATATGTGTCAATCTTAATTATCGATCATATCTTTTATCCCACTGTTTAGTCAATGTAATCGAAAACTCATTTTCGATAAATTGAAAAGACTTAAATTTACGGATTCTATTATTTAATATAATTTCAATAGAAAAGCAATATAAATAAATAATAGACCTTACCAGAATTAAATGTATTAAGCATATGAAAAGTGTATATAACCTAAATCGATTGGGTCTAGTGCATAACACTTACAGTGGCTAGGTTGGGGGCCTCGTACTTTCGTCTTCTAGTTTTTTCTCCATAAATAGTGACCAAAACTCAGTTCTTGCGACATATTTACTAAGTTCAAGCTATATATATACACATACTTATCATTTGAGATTATATACTTCAAGAAGTGGCATCAGGTTTCACCTCGAGTTCCTTTCAATCACTTCATTTCTTAGTGTTCTTTTCAAAGAACAATACCTAGTACTGAAGTGTTTGGGGGAATTCGTGATATTACTTGATATGGATTCGAGAAAAAATTGGTACTCATGATAAAGTTATTGTATTTTTGGGTAGTGCAATTGCGGCAAAATTTTCGAGTGATTATTAATTCGAGGTAATTAATTTCCCTCTGCATACATTGACCAAGGTTGACATTTATGGTTTCTTAGTCTTGATTGCTTAATATGGTAAACGACTGTTCGGTGCAAAATACTAGGTAGGAGTGAAGTAAATAGCAGGTCGAAGAAATATAGAAATTAATTTAATAGTAAGAATTAGATTAGAGTAATAAACAAAGAAACTTGTTAAATTGTTATTAATCATACAAGGACTGGTTTGTATCTCACAAACCTAGTATAAAACTATATTCGTTAAACATGATTTTCATATTTAACTACTTTTAATTTTTCGATAAACCGAATAATAATGGTGGCTGCCATTGATTTTAATTGCATCCTTGTTTCCTTGTATGTACATTTTGGAGTTAAGGGAAATGCATATCAAGTTAAAGATAGAGTTCACGAAGATGAGCACATGTCAATGATGAAGCTAAGCTCACAACGATGAGCCCATTTCAAGAAGATGAGGCCTAGCCACCTAGCAAACAAAATGAGGTTGATTTTGAGGATGAGAAGGAAGCCTAAGCCATGATAATGAGGCGACACCTTGTAGAAAAGAACATTCTAATGGTGAACGACTTAATGCTAAAAAATTGAGACTTGACCATAGTTGGGACTTGCCTTTAGGTCGACTCTAATCACCTACCAAGTGTGGTTGAGTACTTCACTTACCCTACTTATTATAAAATGGGTCTACCTAGTTTGACAAGGTCCTAAAAATTTAAGCATTGGACATTCACTTTTTTTTTTGATGCCCAGGCATCCCACTTCAAGTTTCAAAGGATAAGTGCACCAGTAGAGAAACATGTCCTCTTTATATCTCTATATTTACTCCCAAGCCATCTCTTCGATGTTTTAATATTGAGACATAAACGCTCACATTAGTAATGTGCTTCAACACCTTAGCAACTTAATTGTATGCCAAAGTAAACATTGGTCAAACTTATGAATGGAAAAAAACCTCGACTGGGCCCTTCCTCGAACCAACCCGAAATTTGGGGGTGCATTCAATTGAAACTTTTAAAAACTTTTTGAAATTTAAAAAGTTTAGAGATATTAATATAGATTTCTTGATATTCTCTAAAAGTATTGGTGTATTCGATCAAGACTTTTAAAAAGTCACAATGTATTCAATTAAAACTTTTTAAAATTTTCTATAAGTGTCGGTGTATTTAAATTGTTAATGAACTTTAATATTTTTTTTTATTTTTTATATAAAAGTCTCCAAGGTTAGTACTTTTAAGCAAAAAATATCTCAAAATGTTTCTCTCATGTACCCCAAGATTTCGAAAGACTTTCACCAAAAAATAAAATAAAATAAATATATATTTTCTGTTTCTTTCCATATTTCTTTATTTTTCCCTTCAAAGAATATTAGAATCACGAATAAAAATTATTTTTTTTTCTATTTTTCCTTTTTTTTTTCTCCCTGCCTCTTTTATTTTTTATCTCTATTTCTATGGAAAAATTAAATTGTAACTAAAGAATCTTATTATTATTATTTTTATTATATATTTATGAAAAACATCTATTCGTAATTAGAAATTATAAGATTTTATAGATAAAAAAAATACTAATCTATAATTACAAATTTAAATATATTAATTTTTTATTTACTCTTAAAGTTACGTCATAATTATAATACTAAATATTAAATTAATTTTATTTTTTATGACAGAATAATGTAGCATATATTATTTTTTATTAAATTTAATTTATTTTAAAATTATTTTTTATTATATAGGGATGGGAAATGAAATTGTGCGAACTGTCACCTCGTATATAAGAAATTTATATTGTTGCTTTAGATCCACGTGAATACTATTTTAAATGATAGTTTTCAAAAACTTTTTCAATTCTACAAAAGTATATAAAAATTTAAAATGAAAGTCTATATAAAGTCTACTTCCAGTCTTCCATTAATTCCATACAAATTCATAAAAAAATCACTAAATTCACGTAAATCATCACTTAAAAATTATCCATAAAAATCTTCATAAATCTCAATTGAATACACCTCTTAGGCTGTGTTTGTCTCTCATTATTGAGAGAAAAATATAGCAATGAATAGTATTTTTTGGAAAATGTGTGCTTGAAAATTAAAGTAACTTTATATGTTTGTGTGTAGAATATTTTATTGAGAAATGCTATTCAGAAACTAATTGCTTTTATCTATAGATTATTTGTCTGTTTTGCAATAAAGAATTAATTGCAGATATAGCCGTAAATTTTCCAAAAGTTCAAATGAGCCTTAATTAAAACAATTTTAAAAAATAAAAACTCTTTCTTCTCAGTTGGTTCGTATGTAGAGATGGCAATTTTCCCCGCCCCGCCCCGTCCCCGCGGGGCCCCGCCCCGAATGGGGCAAAAAAACCCGCCCCGAACGGGTTGGCGGGGTGGGGCGGGGCGAGGTTCGCCGCCCCGTCGCGGGTCGCGGCGGAGATACCCCGCCCCGAACCCGCCCCGTGAAGAATTAAAAAAAAAAATTGTTTTGGACATTATTTGTTTTGGACATTTTTTCGTTTCAAGTGCTTGCTTTGAATATTGATATAGTTAGTATGAACATTATTTACTTTGAATTTTAAAATTTTGAATTTGTATTTTAAATAAAAAAAAAAAAACAAATGGGGCAAGAAACGGGGCAAGTCCTCTCCCCGTACCCGCCCCACTCCGCCCCGAGCCCCGCCCCGCCCCGTCTAAGGCGGGGTGGGGCGCGGGGCGGGGAGGGGGAGTGTCGTGGTGGGGCGGGGTGGGGTGAGGGTGCCCCGCCCCGAACCCGCCCCATTGCCATCACTATTCGTATGGCTATTTGTGTAGGGTCTCAAGAACAGAGATTCAGACATATCCATACAGAACCCAAGGGGAAGATGATGCGTTTAATAATTATGTAAGACATAGCAGACCCATGTTTTCTGATCTTGTATCTTGCGTGCCCATTTCAGAAATAAAGTCAAATACTCTCTACACCCTTCCTGTTTTGATGAAATTGGTGGTGGAGAAGATGTACAAGAAGATTATTTATGGCAGCAGATGAAAGCTGAGGAAAGAAGAGATAACGATCAAGAACCCATATTCTATTACCATTATTTCTGTTCAATCTTGACGCATGATTCCGTGGAAAGTGCTTTGGCCAATCATCTTTCCATGAAGTTGAGTGATTCTAGTTTGCCCAGTGGTACACTGTACGATCTTTTTGTGGGTTTGTTCTCAGGAGGATCAAGAAATCATGATTGCAGCTCAAGATGATTTGAGAGCTGTCAGAATGTGGGACCCTGCTTGTATAAGTTATGTTCACTGTTTCTTGAATTCAATGGGTTTTCGGCATCAGAAATGCTGATTGTACAGCATTTGTTTCACACCATTTTTCACAACCCTCTCACAAGGGTGGGGCCCACGATTATTTTAATCGCGGGCCCCACCCCTTGCATGTGTGAGAGTTGTGAAACTTGATGTTGCTGTAGCATCTCTCGGTTGGCATTGCAGACTCATAGAGTTGCACATAAGTTATGGTCACAAGGGAGAAAAATTCTTGCCCTTTTGATTAATAAAAAGAGTATCTGAAGTTTCTGGAGTGGATATTCATCCTGGGGCCAAAATTGGAAGAGGGACTTTCCTTGATCACGCTACAGGGGTTGTAATTGGAGGAACGGTAGTTATTGGAAATAATGTGTCAATTTTGCGTAATATGACTTCAGGTGGTACTGGAAAAGTTTTTGAGGACGGACATCCAAAAATTAGTGATGAGGTTTTGATTGAGGTAGGCACTTGTGTACTAGGAAATGTTAGAATTGAAGATGGAGCCCAAATTGGTGCAGGTTCTGTGGTGTTGAAACAGGTTCCTGCTAGAACTATTGCGGTAGAAAATCCCGCTAAATTGATTGGCGGGAATGATAATCCGGTTAAGCTGGATATAATTCCCAGTTTGACTATGGATGATACATCTATATACCCCCGTTGGTCTGATTATATTATTTAGGGCAATAATTTTTTTAATTTTTTCTATTTCTGTACGACTTTGGGGTTGTTCTCGTGCTTTCAAGAGAGCCTAAATTCTCCTATTAGCATGGAGAAATTCTTGTCTTGTTATGTATTTTGTGTAGTAGTTGCCTTTAGATTCTGTGTTCTATTGGAACATAATCTGTGACAAAATTGCCAAGAAGGCCATATACTAGAATTTTGAAGTAAATCATGTTGAGTTTTGCTCCAAGTACGGGGAGCAAACACACAGGGGCCCGCCAGGTCACTCACACTGTTTTAAAAAAAATATACCACCCATGTACAGTCAGTTGCTTGGCAGTGAACCACCCCCCCTCCCCTGTGATACTACACCTATACGTGTAGCATCCTTGTACAAGTCTCCTGCCTGAATTGCGTTGGGTTGAAATTTATCATTCTTGTACACGCCACGTGTGTTAGTTTGGCTAATAAAAGAGTTGACGTAACAATTCATTAATAAATAACTAATAGTGTGTTTGATGGATATTATTGAAAAAAGAATATATTTTAAATAGTGATATGAAGAGAAATATGTGGTTAAAAAGTAAAGAAAAGTTATTGATACGATGAAAAATGTTATTTTATTGAAAAATGTGTGATTGAAAATAAGTTTTGAAAGAATGTATTTTAGTAAAATGTGTGTCAAACACGGGCTAAACTGTCACGTTTATCTACTTAAATTGAAACTAGATTAAAAGCCAAATACTATGAATTTTTAAAAATAATATATTCCAAACAAGGGCTAATTAAATATTCTATTTGTTCAAAGTATTCAATACGTGCTTATAAAATTCCTAACGGTCTTATGTTTTCAACAAAAGGAAAGCTTCCAAAACTTAAATTCCTATTCCCCCACGGATTAACCATTAACCCCTATATATACTTACATTATGGGAACTTTATCTCATTCAGTCGTCTCTCTCTCTCTCTCTGGGAACTTTATCTCATTCAGTCGTCTCTCTCTCTCTCTCTCTCTCTCTCTCTCTCTCTCTAATTGCGTGCCTTCTATGCTTCTTAGTTCTTACCATAAATCTTGAATATGGAGTACATCCGTTGGCGCGGAGTGATCTCACAGCAATCTATACACACAGAACCAGTTCTTGATGATCAGTACTCTTCATCACAAGGGCATATTCTCGTCGAATTTCAATTTGAAATAGTGAAAAAGTGGGTAATACATTGTGATGATGGAGGACTTTTATTTGTTAGAAGTGAATCACATCAAGAAGCAGGGATGACAAGAAAAAGTCGTCTGGATTATGCCGCGACCGACGAAGATTTGAAACAACTTCTGTTGGAAAAACTCGAAACTTACGACCTAAGATTTGATCAGAACTGTAAAGAAAAACTTGCTGATAAAGTAATTAAGCATGCAAGAAAATTAGGTAGCATGGGGCAGGAGAAATCTTCTTCATTACTTGTTAATATACGGAAGACTCTATTTTACGTGGAGCGTGAAAGTGTTTCACAGTTGGGGGAAATTAGCGATGGTGTCAAGATGGTGCCTGCTAGTATGGATGCAATCTTATCGCTGCCGAAGAAAGATATGGACTGCGATGGGGACGAGTTCGGGAGCTGTACCGTATGCCTGGAGGAGACCTCGAAAGGGGTGGAAGTCTCGACCCTTCCGTGCTCGCATATGTTTCACAGTAATTGCATTACAGAATGGCTAAAGAGAAGTCATTACTGCCCTATTTGTCGCTTTGAGATGCCTATTCCAATGAATTAGGTCTTGTTTCTTGATGAATTCCGAGGAAGGTTCATGGAATCTTGTAATCTTTTAGTGTGAAGTAGTATTGAGATTATTCCTTTTAGTATCTTTTATGTGAAAATTCTTAAAGTTTGTAATTTGTTTAATGTTTTAAGCAATAGAATTATCCCTGTAATTGATTTCTCATTCTTTTTGTTCCTTAATTCCTTGGATAAGCAATTTTTCATCTTTACGATTTGATTATTAGCATAGTTTCCTTAAGATTAGAGAATTATTTTAGCTATATAAATAAAGACTGTACATTTTTCAATTGATCAAAGTCATAATAGTATTACTATTCTATAGAAAATTTCAAATTGGTTTAACTGTATTTTTATTTCAAGAATCTCAATTCCACTGGTACGCCCATTCCGGTGTAACTTATTTTCCATACGTGACTCTGATAAGTTTGTTTTACACACTTATTTAGATCACAAAATATGGAAAATTATTGATATATATGTTGAAATATGGTTTAATTCGATATAATTTGTGTTTATAGGATTACATTGATGGATGAAATGAAGAGTATGAGAAAATGAATGAAAAATGACCAAAATGGAAGGATATGAAACTCCGAGGACCAAAATGCAATTAGTCAAAAGATGACCCGAATGGTGAATCAAGCATGGAATTGAGCTAAGTAACACATTGTGATATCATGAGATGTTAGAAGAAGAATGAGAAGGAAACAAGGCCAAAAAGTGGATGAAACAAACTTGGGGACCAAAGTGAAAAAAAAAAGGAAAAATAATTTCTACCATGCTGTCGCATGGTAGAAAGTCCATTCAGTCGCGCAAGCATCTACAGGAGATGAACAGTGAAAATTTTGTATAACCATGCTGTCGCATGAGTTTATACCATGCAGTCGCATAGAACAAATCTGGCGCGAATTTTCTGATTTCCTTATTTGAATCAAACACTTATGGTAAAGCATCTAGAACTTCTTTATAACCCTAAATCTCGTCCAGAAAAGGGGGCTACACATTTTTGGAGAGAAAAACATCATTGAAGAGCAAGGAAGAGGGTAAGAACAAGGGATTTCATTGGAGATTCAAGATTTCAACTCTAATTCTTAGTTTTTGGGTGATGTCTTCTCTTTATTATTTTTATTATTCTTTTCTTTTATCCATGTTAGGCTAAACTTTTTATGTACTAGGTGAACGATGAACATCGCATTGTGATCTTTTAATTTCTATTTTGCAATTTGACATTTAAACACGTTTGATGGATGTTGAATGATTTATATACACTTTTTGCCTCTATGATTATAGTGCACGATAATTGTATGAGTTTAGGTGGTTTATTTTATGCATTCGAAAGAAGGGAAATAAACTCAACAAGGTATAAATCATCGTTTTGTTCATAGAGGATAGAAATATACCGATATGCATTACGTGAATCTCTAAGTGTTTACAAAACTACATGCATTCTTATATATTGCATTTGTCATAGAAATATAGTCAAATGGTATAATAGGATAGATTCAATTCTACTCGAAAAAGATTGTTGGATAGGTTAGAAACATTGATTCTTCAAACGATTTATCGTGTTATCAAATTGTGAAATAGGGGTTAAGAGTGAATTTTGCTTGGTGATTCGGTATCTTAGTACGCTTTTCATACATTGATTTCTTCAAACTTTTGCATTCAAACATTACTTTTGCATTTGATTCATAATTTTAGTTTAATTTATAGATTAGTCATAGTTTCATCATAAAGTCACAAAAATAATCATATTGAGTTTAATAGATTCGATTAAGGTCGCAATAATAGAACTCAAGTTAAATCAATTCTCGTGGGAACGATACTCGAAATTTTAGGATTTCCACTTTATTACTTGTCAACGAACCGTACACTTGCGGTGATTTTATTCGAAACATATTTTCTTAAACAAGTTTCCAATTATCAAGTTAGTAATCTAGACATTACATTTACTAAAAGCGAATAATCAACACCTAGCCTTTGTTTGATAGGACCTAAAAAGATGATAAAAATTAAAGTCAAAATCAACAGTTAATTTAACTATAAATTTCATAGGACCAAAAATTTTTATAAACTTTTAAACCACATATTTAATCAACTTTTTATATTAAAAAAAATATACTAAAAAGTTCGATTTTTAGCTACACCAAACATTGCTAAATTTATAGAGGATTTCTCGACCTCGTAATCATCATTAATTCTCTATACTACAAAATATGTAACAAATTTCACGGCTATATCGCTTTTGGAATCTCGAATTGGTGAGTTATTCTCTCTCCAAATCCAAGACAAATATCTGGAAAACAGGAAAAATGGCAATACCTCATGTTATCGCTTCCATAGCAATAAAAAGCTAAGGGCAATATACTACCAGTAGGAATTTGAGACAAAAGACAACACTATATATATATATATATATATATATATATATATATATATTTTTTTTTTTTTTTTCCTGTTTTCCAGATATTTGTTTTGGATTTGGAGAGAGAATAAACTCACCAATTCGAGAGCCGATTAAGGATGGGAAGTAATGACATATTAGAGACTCGATTGACACCTCTAAGTAGGAGGAAATGGGTCTTCGACTACAGGGCGACAAGATGGATGAAGAAAGAACTTAGGGTCCGTTTGATTGTAAGGGTGGAAAGAAAATATTTTACAGAGAATTGATTTTCTTAGAAATTGTTTTACTAGAAATTGTAATTAATTGTGTTTGATTTGTATAATTTTCCATGGAAAATGTTGAAAATTTGGTGTCCATTTGACTTCGTTTTTTATGGAATTTGTCCATTAAAATGATAACTTTTCTACTATTGAGTCTAAATTTTTTCTTATTGTCAAAAAAAAAAATTTTAAAAAAAAATTTTGAAAAAAAAAAATTTACCATACCGATTATCATTCGTTTGACTTTATTTTGCATGAAAGTTGTCGATAAAAGTGATTTTTTTTTTTTTTTTTACCATTGTGTCTAGAATTTATTCTCATTATAAAAAAAAAAAAACAAAAAAAAAGGTGGAAAATGTTTTCCCACCTATTAGGTGAAAAAACATTGTGAATTTGCAACAAAACCAGGATTTTGTGAGTATGTATTTTTTGAAACTTAAGACCCTTCTTAATAGTTGCTGAACTGTGAATGCATCCCAAATTTTACTTGTGGAGGATTGAAACCAGTGGTGAATAACCAGGAGATGGATTGGGTGATGAAGTTTCTCAAGGGACTTAATAACTCGTACAAGAGTCTTAAGGCTCAAATACTTCTGATCAAGCCTTTCTCTAGCCTTAATGAAGTATATTCCACGGTCCAACAAAAAAAAAGAAGGGAAATCTGTGAAGATGTTCTTGTCAATGATGCCATGGCCATCATAGCAAAGGCTGCTTCCATGGATGCAGAAGGACAGAATATGGTGCTTCAAAAGAAGTACTACTGCACCTTTTGCAAGATACCTGGTCATTCTCTTGAGAGATGTTTCAAGGATAACTCGGACAAACCAGCATGTAATTACTGTAATATGCCTGGTCACACAGCTAAAAAATGTTTCAAACTACATGGTTATCCACCAAGATACAAGTTATATGGAAGGACTAGAGCTACTGAACCTTCAGCCAATCAAACAACTTCTCTTAAAGAACCACATCAAGAGCAGTTCAGTAACCATTCCCAAATGTCTTTAACTCAAGAACAGTACTCTCAGTTGATGGCTTTACTCAAACCATAGAAAAATCTGCTTTACATGCATTTAGCCAATCAAGTGAAATTTTGTACATCTTCCTCTGCAAACGATCTCAACATCCCAAAGATCTTTGGTATTTCTCTTTGTTTCTCTGTGTACAGCACAAAGACAAAATATCCTACCAACACTGCCTAGATTATAGACACTGGGGCAACAGATCACATGATCTGTTCCGCAACTTTCTTCACTACCATCAAAGCAAAAACTAATCACTCTGTGGCTCTTCCAAATGGAGACTTTGTTAGAGTCACTCATATTGAAACTATTAAAATCACTAATAAACTGGTCTTACATGAAGTTCTATGTGTACCCTTCTTTTGCTTTCATCTGATATTTGCTAGAAAATTGTCACAAACTTCACATTACTGTTTTATTTCCTTTACTCAAACTTGTTTTGTGTAGGACCTTTCCACTTGGAGGACGACTGGAATGGATAAAGTAAGAGATGGCTTATATCATCTTATGCTGAATGAAGTATCCCGCACAACATTGGATGATATCCTACTTCCCTTAGCCAACAAATCCACCAAGCTAGCCTTTGTTATCAGCAATCAAGAAGATGCTAATATTCTGCACTATAGATTAGGACACCCCTCAAACTTTAGATTAGATCTTTTAAACCTTGATCATCAGCCTAAGAAAGCTAATGTCAAAGCACCTTACCCTATCTGCCCTCTAGAAAAATTGTATAAGCAACCTTTTCCCATTAGTCAGCATAGGTCACAAAAATGCTTTGAATTAATCCACTGGGACCTATGGGGACCCTGTAATGATGTAGATTATGATGGGTTCAGATATTTCCTTAGCATTGTAGATGATTTCAGTAGATGTACTTGGTTAATGCTACTAAAATTTAAATCAGATACTGGTATTGTTTTATAGAATTTTTACACCATGATTAGAACTAATAATGGAAACGAGTTTGAGATGAAGCAATTTTGTTCTGAAAAGGGTATAATCCACCAAAAAATCTGTGTAGAGACCCCTCAACAAAACGCTATAGACGTGAGAAAACATCAACATGTTCTAAATGTCACAAGGGCCCTTATGTTCCAAAGCAACATTCCAATGAAGGATTGGTCTGATTGTGTTCTCACAGCAGTCCACCTCATAAATAGAACCTCTTCTCCACTCCTTAAGAACAAAACTCCTTTTCAAAATTAAGCTTAAATACTCCCACCTAAAAGTCTTTAGCTGTTTAGCTTATGCTTCCGCACTCACACGGAATCGACATAAATTTGATGCTAGAGTCAGGAGAAGCATGTTCTTAAGCTATCTTTTTGGGATCAAAGGCTAAAAATTACTAGATTTAGATACAAACAAAATCTTTATCACTTTAAATGTTGTTTTCCATGAAGACATCTTTCCTTACAAAGACTTAAACGCTGTCAGTCATCCTACATTGCCAAGCTTAACTGAAGAGTTTATTGATCAACCATCAACCACTAATATATATAATCCCACTGAACAAATTTTCCCTACATGTGACCATATTCCAGAACCATTCGATGATCAACCTAATTCACCTGATCAGCCTGAGACCTTTATAGAATCAACTCAAAGTATTCCCACAAATTCTCACTTGCCTCGAAGGTCAAATAGGGATAGAAAACCACCTTCATACCTATAGGATTTTGTATGTCAATAGATCTATTCACTTCTCACGGTAGTCTAAAAGGAAGGAAGGTCATCTCAGAGCAGTAGTCCTTTCCCTTTATGTGCCACCTTATCATATGATAAACTATCTAATCCACACAAAGCCTTTGTGCCTTCCATAAAAACTTACACATAGCCCAAAACATACCAAGAAGCAGTTAATCACATGGAATGGCGTGAAACCATGAGGGCTGAGATCACTACACTTGAGATGAATGACACTTGGGACTTTACTAATCTGCCTCCTGGAAAGACTGCCATAGAGTGTAAGTGGGTCCATAAAACTAAGTTTAATGCATATGGAAGTGTGGAACCATGCAAAGCCATACTTGTGGCAAATGGGTACACACAACAAGAAAGGCGAGGCTATTATGAAACGTTTTCGCCCCTAGCAAAGCTAGTAGCAGTAAGAACCTTGTTAGCTATTGTTGCAACTAGAGGATGGTTTCTCCACCAATTAGATGTGAACAATGCATTCCTACATGGAGATTTAGATGAAAAGGTGTATATGCAACTGCCTCCTGGATATTCTGAAGGCAATAAATCAAAGCTCTGTAGACTTTATAAAAGTCTATATGGGATCAAGCAGACCTCTAGACAATGGCATCCTAAACTCTCCTCGTTCATCGTTCAGCAAGGATTGCAGCAATCGAAATTCGATTATAGTTTGTTTACAAGGCATACGAAGGACTCTTTCATGGCCATATTGGTTTACGTTGATGATATTATAATGGCAGGCATTAACATGAATCTTATTGAGACTTTAAAATCATCCCTTGATGCCAAATTCAAAATCAAAGATCTAGGGGCACTAAAGTATTTTCTTGGAATAGAAGTGGCGCGATCAGAGAAAGGGATCCATATTTGCTAGAGGAAATATGCCATAGATATCCTTGCCGATTCTGGAATCATTAGATTAGTACTGACCAAAATTCCATTAGATCAACACTTAAAATTTTCTAAAGATCAAGGTGACTTGCTAGTGATTCATCTATCTACAGGAGACTCATTGGGAGGCTTTTCTATTTAACTATAACCAGACCTAATCTTGCATATTCTGCACAGCTTCGTAGCCAATACATGTAAGCTCCCAGAGTTCCACACCTAAAAGTAGCTCATAAAGTACTAAAGTATATTAAATGAGCTCCTGGATAGGGTCTGTTTTACTTCTTTGTATCTAGTCTACATCTCAAATCCTATTGCAATTCAGATTGAGGAGCATGCCCAGACACTAGGAAATTAATCACAGGATATTGTGTCTTTCTTGGGTCCTATCTAATTTCTTGGAAACCAAAGAAACTGAACACCATCTCTAGATTCTCTGCAGAAGCTGAGTATAGGGCTATGGCTAGTGTCTGTTGTGAGCTGAGTTGGCTTAGGTACTTGCTACATGACTTACAAATTGATCATCCTCAAGCAACATCATTAGTTTGTGATAATCAAGCTACTTTACATATTGCCGCCAATTCATTTTTTCACAAAAGGACCAAACACATTGAGCTTGGTTGTCATTTAGTTTTTGATAAAATCGAAGAAGGGAGCATCATTACTAAACACGTAAGTAGTGACACTCATGTTGCTGATATTTTGACAAAGCCTTCAGCTTCAGCACCTTTTTACTATCATATATCCAAGATGGGAGTAGAAGACATCTACTCTCCATCTTGCGGGGGGCTATTAAAATATGGCAGCAAGTTGAAGCTGCTAGCAAGCTGAAGAAGAAGAGCTCAATGCAAGCAAGAACTCCAGCAAGGTAGACAATGGCCAGCAGAGTTGATGCAATCAGCAATGCCAGCTATGCATTGATTTCTAGAAACATCATCTAGAAACATCACCTGAGGAAATTCTACTTCAATTCTGTTATGAGTGGAAGAATTTTTTTTGTTGAAACCAATTTGTACAACTCATGTATAGTTTGTTAGGAATATTCTCTTTTCCACTATATAAGGACACTACTTGTATGGATTTAATTATTCAATCAATGAAAAGGAATACATAGTGATCACTTTTCATCTTGCTTAATTCGTTTATTTTCCTAAATTGGTGTCATTTCTTATATTTCAGAGGAAAGGAGTGAAGGACTTACGTGCATTAATGGATGGATATGGTCATCTCTTGATGATTAGAATTACAGGTTTGAGTAATAGAAATATCACTATATCCTTAATTTCTCACATGTGGCATCAGACTTTTGAGGTTCATGTAGGTAATTTGGTATAGTAATTGTTGGTTTCTAGGCAGAATTTTCTTGCTGCTGTTCATGCAAACACTGATAGATGGTTTTGCATTGTATCTATTGATGTTCATAAAACGGAAGTACTTTTTTCTTATATGGAAGTATTCACATACAGTGGTTTCTTTAAAAAAAAACTTGAAATTTACGACCTAAGAATACAATCTTATTGCTGTCTGAGAAAGAGATGGACTACAATGGGACGAGTCCGGGTGTCAAGGACCGCAGCAAGGTTCCCCGTGAAACCGGGAGTTGTACAGTATGCTCCTGCAAGGGGTGGAAGTCTCGACCCTGCCGTGCTCCCATATGTTTCCCAGCAATTGCATCGGAATGGCTAAAGAGAAGAAACTAAAGCCCTAAAACAGCATTCAAAAACATCTCAAGCAATATTTTATGACATGTTTGATACTTTAAATTGTGCGTTTTAAAGAAATTAAATTCTTTATCACCTATTTCACGAAGCATTTACCAGCCAAATCGGCAAGTTGTAATGGTCACACATTATATACTCACTCTTTTGACGCTGAGATCTTTTCACAAAGATGAAATTTGTGCATGAACGTATCAAGTGAAACACGGGAGTTCCCCCAAACACTTCAGAAGGCCAAATGGCTACATACTATGCAGCAGCCAAAATTGCCCCATGAAGCGGTCAGGGGAACTCTAGGGTACACCTGATGTTACTGGTGCCACGACTTGCCTGAGTTGCTACAATCGTGTGCTATGCCTGACTTGGTCCCACGACTGTACTTCACCAGCTGCATGTTAAGCTATAGCTATTGACACTGCTATTTATAATGCATGCATTCAGTGCAGGTTTCTTTGCACTTCATCAGTAGATAGGTTTACGAATCGGGTTCGTACAACCCTATATAATCATGGACTTTAGGATAACATGTAAGGAATCGGTAAAAAAATCGAGCAGAAAGGATAGCTTGAACATGATAATCGAGACAAAACCCTCAAGCAATGTACCTGGATGGGAATGTGGGCAATATTGAAAACTGAAGAATATTGATAAATACTGTGGGGTCATCCCATATGCATCTTCTTTATTGGAAACCTTTCATTTTCAGCTCTCCCAGATGGCAAGCTATCTGCTCTTCATCAAAATATCAGCATTGACCACTTAATCTCAATTACGAGTTTGAGCTCGACTGAATAGTTCAATACATCGTGTAACAGTTATCGAATATGCTACTAATTAATCCATATACAAAGTCAGCTCATTATGTTTTTTTTTTCTCCCGTCCCCATTATTAAATGGCTGCATCTTCTTGTCTTTCATCTAGTTGCATGATAAATCATATCTGAAATAGGTGGTTTACTGATTAATTTAATTTTTTCAAGCTGTTGTTAGTGTAATTAATTTTGAAATTAATTCTTTAAGTGTGGTGTCTATTAACCAATTAACATACATTTAGTGCCTGTTTGGCAGGGTTTTTGAAAAGTAAAAAGTTGATTATGAGACTAAGAAGCTATTTTGAACATATTTAAATAATTTCTAGAAAGTATTTTGTCTGTAAGAACTTTTAGAGGAGTTAACCTGAAAGTTCGTTTGGTACAATTTTTGAAAAGTCAAGAATTTCTTTTGAATATATTTGGATAATTTTCTTAAAGTGTTTTGTCTGGCCAGAAAAGATTTTAGAAGAAATAGAAGTCTTGTCAAACATGTCTTTAACCACTAGTTCGAAATTAAGATGATAAAAAAGGAAGCATTTACGAAGAATACTTGACCCTTTCATAAACCAAAGGGTAACTACCATCGACTTGCAAGGAATTATGCTTCAATTCTTATGTGACACAACTAGGTTTAAGATAGAAAAAATAAAAATTGTAGTAATTCTCAATATATATTCGTAGAGTCTGAGAGTATTTTCAACTTTCCGAAAATTGTAGTAAGATATGGAGAATCAAGTTTAATTTCTTGATTCGTGTTTGACGTGCATTTCTTTGTATCAACTTGTTACAAAATAATGATTAAGATGGGATTTAATTTATAGGTTAAAGATTATTATTTTTATAATTTGGCACCAATATGATGTGATGTATTTTCTATCAAATGGTATATGTCGACTTTCGAAAGAAGTCGCTCAATTTACTTGGCCTATGAAAACTATAATCTAATAATTTTTGTTCATTAATATGCTTTTTATATATTTATTTCGAGTATATGAACCTGGTCTGGAATGCAGGTTAAATGACAAAAATAAAGGAAAAAATACCGAAACAAATGAGTATAGCATCTTCATGCATCTTTTCGCCCACCACTTTTTCAGCTCTCTTTTGATGGAGAATTCTCTCCAAAGTTGTGATTCTATTCATTTATCCCGTAGTTGTGTCTAGGTTCGTGGATTAGTACTTTCATCTTCATGTTTTTTCTCTATAAATAGTGACCAAAACTCGATCCTTGCGACATATTTACTAAGTTCAAGCTATACACACACGTACATTATCATTTGAGATTATATATTTCAAATTATGAAAGTAATTTATATTTCTTTGGGAGAATGCATCAGGTTTCACCTTGAGTTCCCTACAATCACTTCATTGATTAGTGTTCTTTTCAACAATAACAATTAGTACTGAAGTGTTTGGGGGAACTCGTGATGTCACTTGATATGATTTAATAGTGCAATTTGCTGCAAAATTAGCGAGTGACTATTAATTCAAGGTAATTAATTTTCCCTCTACATACACTACCAAGGTAGACATTATGGTTTCTTAGTCTTTTTTTTTTTTTTTTTTAAATATGGTAAACAAGTGAGTGTATAGTGCAAAGTACTAGGTAGAACTGTAGAAGTGAAGTAAATAGTAGGTTAGAAATATAGAAACTAAGTTAAAAGTATAAATTAGATTAAGTAATAAAGAAAGAAACTTTTAAAAATCATCATTAATCATACAAGGGCTGGTTTGCATACATAGTATAAAACTATAGTTTTTAAACATGATTTTCATATAAACGGATCGATAATGGTGGCTGCCATTGATTTTAATTGCATTCTTAGTATAAAACTATAGTTGTTAAACATGATTTTCATATAAACGGATCGATAATGGTGGCTGCCATTGATTTTAATTGCATTCTTGTTACCTTGTATGTACATTTGGAGTTAAGAAAACGGCCTACCAATTTGAAGAAAGAGCTCACAAGGATGAGGATGAGCACATGTCAATGATGAAGCCCAGATCACGAGGATGGCTCCATTTCAAGAAGATGAGGCCTAGCCGCCTGGCACGAGGATAAGACCATTTCAAGAAAATGAGGCTGAGCTCGAGGTTGAGAAGGAAGCCTGAGCAATGATGATGAGGTGACTCGTTGTAGCAAAGGTCGTTCTAAGGCGAACGAATTAATTCTAAGAAAAAATTGAGACAAATAGCAGGAATTAACAATTTTGTAACCGTGAAGCTAATCAAGTGGAATCTTAGCCATAGTTGGGGTCAACTCTAATCACCTACAAGTCCGGTCAAGTACTCCACTTACATTATTATAAGTTATAACATGGGTATATCTAGTTTGTTCCAATCCAAAACATTCAAGAATCGTACATTCCGCTTACAAAAGCTCATCGCGATCTCCACTTCGAGTTCGAAAGTGACATGTTAAGTGCACCAGTTGAAAAACTTGCCTCTTATATTTACTCTCAAACCATCCCACCGAAGTATGAAAAAGATTTGGCCATTGAGTAAGTGTAAGTGTACAAGCAGTCTTTCACCCTGTACCCTTGAAGACATAACTTGTGATTTACCTTCTTCACCAAAGTTTAGGGCAGGACAGGTGACGGTCGTCAAGGGTGCAGTTCATCTTTTTTTAAAAATGACAGCAAACTCTCACATAATTAAAGTTCCTAGTCAGACCTGTTAAACAATCCAAAGAGAAGAAGAAGAAAAAGAGGCTAGGGTTTTATTGATTCTGCATAATGTAATTGAATGAATAAAACCTAGATACAAAGAGACTATATATATAGTCAAAAATAAAGAAACTTAAAAGACTATTCTACCCTTAATAAATAATGTTAACAAAATAATAATATATTTCTTAACATCTCCCCTCAAACTCACGATGCAGCAGCTACAAGCATCGAGAGTTTGCCAACAAGAAAACGGAAACGAGAAATAGAATGTGCCTTGGTAAAGAAATATACAAGCTGTAAAGAAGAAGAAACAAATGGCAAAGTAATTGTGCCATGCTTGAGATGATGACGAGTAATGTGACAATCGATCTCAATGTGCTTAGTTCGTTCATGAAAAACCGAGTTGTGAGCAATCTGAATGGAACTCTGATTATCACAATACATAGGAGTGGGATGTGAAAGAAAAACTCCCATATCTGCAAGTAACCAACGTAACCAAACAATCTCTTTGGTAGTGGATGCCATAGCACGATATTCGTCGCCGGTTGAAGATTGAGACACAATAGATTGCTTCTTGCTCTTCCAAGAAATAAGAGAATCACCCAAAAAGATACGAAACCAAGAATGAGACTTACGATCGTGGGATCACCGCCATGATCGCATCGAGTATGCACGCAGCCTCCAAGGAAGATGTGGATGGAAGTAAAAGACTCGAAAGACCGTACCCGAAGATATCGCAAAATACGAAGAACAATGCCCAATGAATCGTAGTAGGAGAAGCAACAAACTGACTAACAACATGAACAGCATATGCAATATCTGGACGAGTAATAGTGAGATATACCAAGCTCCCAACAATAGTACGGTATAAAGTAGGATCTGATAAAGGCAAACCATCAGAAGAAGAATACTTTGCGTTAACCTCAATAGGAGTATCAACAGTCTTATTATTAGTAAGTCGAGCCCGTTCAAGAATATCTGCAACATATTTCGACTGAGAAAGAAGATAACCTCTAGGTGAGCAGGCTACCTCAATACCCAAGAAATATCGTAGAGAACCCAAATCCTTCATTTCAAACTGTCTAGCCAACTCTGTCTTCAAGACTGAAATACCATCAATATCATCACCAGTAATAATCATGTCATCAACATATAAAGATAGAATGATACGACTCGCATCGATGCACTTAACAAAAAGAGCAGAATCATGACTACTAGAAGTAAATCCAAGAGAAGAGATCACAACAGAAAATTTCTCAAACCAAGCACGAGGTGCTTGTTTGAGACCATACAACGCTTTCTTGAGTTTGCAAACATAACCAGAATCATGTGGAACACCAGGAGGGGGAGCCATATAAACTTCTTCTTGAAGATCTCCATTTAAGAAAGCATTTTTAACATCAAGTTGAGAGATACGCCACTGACGAATCGAAGCTATTGCAATAAGAGTACGAATAGTAGTCATTTTTGCAACAGGAGCAAATGTCTCCTCATAATCCATACCATACTGTTGAGAGTACCCTTTTGCAACCAACCTAGCTTTGTATCGCTCAATTGATCCATTAGAATTAGTCTTGATCTTATACACCCAACGACAACCAATCGCAAAAGTAAGGGAAACGAAATACCAGATTGCAGAAACTGAATGAAACCCTAACGAAATACCAGATCGCAGAAACTGAATAAAAACCCTAACGAAATACCAGATCGCAGAAACGGAACGAAAAATCCTCCCAAAATCGTCTCTTCTCAAAAAAAATTTGATTCCGCGAAAGCTGTGTTTGAGATTATGTCAAATCCCATGAAATTTAGCTCTGATACCATGTTAAACAATCCAAAGAGAAGAAGAAGAAAAAGAGGCTAGGGTTTTATTGATTCTGCATAATGTAATTGAATGAATAAAACCTAGATACAAAGAGACTATATATATAGTCAAAAATAAAGAAACTTAAAAGACTATTCTACCCTTAATAAATAATGTTAACAAAATAATAATATATTTCTTAACAAGACCAAGGGATGGGTCCCTACGACTAAGCTCCCCTAATCGAGTTTTAATGTAATCTTCAAAAGCTAACAAGTTCTATTAACTTGCTATAAAGAAGCCATTTTTAATGTAATGCTTTCAATATGCTAGACATTCCATGAGGTACCAATTAGCGAAATTAGTAAAAGATGGACTCTTCAAAGAAGCCATTGCATTTTACACAAAGCTCCATTCTGCCGCGTTACCTCCCTCCAAATTCACCTTCCCTTACCTCCTCAAAGCATGTGCCAAGCTCAATGCCGTTTCCCATGGTCAAATGCTCCATGCCCACCTCATCAAAACTGGGCATCAAACAAACATTCACACAGCCACAGACCTCACTAACATGTATACGAAATTTCACTTATTAAATGAGGCCATCAAACTGTTCGATGAAATGCCTGACCCAAATATAGGTTCCGTCAATGTTGTTATTTCTGGGTTTTTGCATAATGAGGAATGCAAAGAAGCTTTCAAACTCTTTAAACTACTTAGTGTTGGGAATGGTAAACGCGATTCGGTTACTATAGCTACTGTGATGTGGTGAATGGCGGGCAAGTGCATTGTTTGGCAGTCAAGATAGGTGTTGAAATGGATGTTTATGCTGCCACGTCGCTTATGATGATGTATTTTAGTTGTGGACGTTTGGCTTCTGCAATAAGGTTGTTTGGATTGGTTGGGGATAAAAATTTGGTGTGTTATAATGCTTATATATCAGGGCTACTGCAAAATGGGGTTTTTGGAATGGTCTTAGACGTGTTTAACGAACTGAGAGAGTGTTTAGATGAGAAAGCCAATTCAGTGACCCTAATTTCAGTTCTTTCTGCTTGTGCAAATGGTAGGCATATAAAATTTGGTAAGCAGCTTCACGCCTTTATAGTTAAAGTTGACATGGATTTTGATTCTAAGGTTGGAACTGCACTCGTGGATATGTACTCAAAATGTGGTTCTTGGAGTTGTGCATATGAATTCTTCAAAGAAATGAGTTGTAAAAGGACCCTGGTGACTTGGAATTCAATGATCGCCGGAATGATGTTGAACGAACAGATAGAAACCGCCATTGAACTTTTCGTCCAGATGGATTCTGAAGGATTCAAACCAGACTCAGCGACATGGAATTCAATGATAAGTGGTTTTTCACAGTCAGGAAAGGCCGATGAAGCCATCATGTTCTTCAGGAAGATGGTATCTTGTGGCGTAACACCATGTATGAAATGCATCACTAGCCTATTACCGGCTTGCTCAGCTCTTGCTGCCTTGACTTATGGCAAGGAGATTCATGCGTATGTTGTGAGGACTGATACCTATAGAGATGAATTTGTTGTTACTGCACTCATTGACATGTACATGAAATGTGGGCATACTTTGAAGGCACACTGTGTTTTCAATCAGTTCAGCATAAAGCCTGATGATCCAGCATTCTGGAATGCTATGATTTCTGGGTACGGAAGGAATGGGGAGAGTGAAGCTGCTTTTGAAATATTCAATCAGATGATCAAGAACAAAGTTGAGCCGAACTTAGTTACTTTCAATTGCATTTTGTCTATGTGTAGTCATACTGGTCAAATTGAAAGAGGATTGCAGATATTCAGATTGATTAGTGAGGACTATGGTCTAAATCCAACTGCCGAACAAATCAATATCACGATTGATCTCCTTGGTCGATCAGGCAGGCTGGATGAAGCTTGTGAATTATTACAAGGGATATCCGAAATGTCTGCTTCTGTTATCACTTCTTTGCTTGGCGCCTGTAAGTATCATTCAGATTCCAAGCTGGGAGAGGAAATGGCCAAGAGACTTTCTGAGTTGGAGCCTGAAAACGCAATTCCATTTATTATTTTGTCCAACATATATGCTGGACAAGAAAAGTGGAAGGATGTGGAGAAGATTAGAACAATAATGGAGAACAAGGGACTTATAAAATTCCCCGGCGTTAGTTTAACAGGAGTGGCCTGAAAAGATAGATGACAGATTACTTATAGGCTATTCTTTTAACAATTGGAGACGGCAGCAGTCGATTCTACTTTGATAGTCATGCTACTCTAGCTCCATAGAAAATCCAACATGGTTTTCCTAAGACTGGACATGCCTGGAGCGAAAATTATGGCAAGAGGTGTTTGAGGCTCCTCTGCATGTTAGGCCGCGTGGGTAGGCTGGTCATACTTCAGTTTTCCGGACACATTATGGATTTGTAGGTGATATCTGCATCAGGTTGATACAACTATGTTTGTTGAGCTAAGCAACTGTGCTTTCTTGGATTTCCAAGTCCAAGCTCTCCTGTCTGATCTTTGGGCGCATTGGTGCATTACCTTATGTGAGCTTGTCTTCCTAGCTAGGCGTTGTTTGCGCCTAGAATACGGCCTTTGGCTCGACGGTGCTGAATGGTTGACTGCAAGATGACTATTTTGAGCTGGACATAGTCTCACTCTGGAGATGCTTCGTCCTACCATTTGAGATGACCACAACTGGTCAGCAAGTGTGTTAGACGTGTACGACGACATCGACTTATAAATCAATTATCGAAAATTTATGAAGTTTAACTTTATGTGGACTCATTTGTGTATAAAAGCTTTTGAACGCTACATATTTCCCTAATTATTCAAAGTTAATGATTTGATTCCATATATTTGACTGCTTATTCATAAAACTTTTATTTTTATACGTTAAATTCAAAATTATGTAATATTAGTTTATGACATAAATTATCCACTGGTTTACTATTATAAAAAAATAAAATTTTTTTTTTCTTTTTTATGATCTCATGCACAAATAAAATTTGGTTAGTAAATAAATAGTAATTTGATTAACTTATATTATAACTTAGCAGTGCCAAACAAGCATTAAGCTTGTAGCCCAAATAATTTTCCATGATCCCAAACCCTAAATAAAAACCCAATATTCGTGGCCCACTACCCGTTAGTCCATTACCCGGCCCAATTCACGGCAATCATCCCATCTAAACCATAATCCTTGCCAGTAGCAATAACCAACATAGACCATCACCGGCACATCCGCGACCACATACAAAATTAACTATATGTACGAGCATAAAATTCTAACCTTATTTACAGGTAATATTTTACTCCGGTTGATTGACAAAGCTACTTCAACAAATGAAAAGGGGAGTTAATTTTTTTTTTTTTTATCTTTGGTTTATATTACTGTAATTCTAAAATTTCATCGATTAATTTTTATTGTTATTCTAGTTTTACCTAATATCACATGATTGAATTGCTTGACTTCACTAAATCTCCGCTTTACTCCACTTATTTTACGTGATGAGATTTTTGACTAGTATTTAACCATCGCTTTGTTATTTCACATATATCAGCAATATTAGCTTATTATATTTGGATTTATTTAAACCCAAAATAAAAAAAATGCTCAAGTTGTTATTTTCCATTTCTTGCACTTAATGTTCATTGATATCTCAATTATACGTCATTTAACTGCTATGACAGTGCATGCAATTCATCTTGTCACTTCTAGTTTCAGTACCCTAACCACGGGCCCTTCACAATTTGATGCACTCACCCGTCAAATAGCAGCTATCCAAATCCAAATAACTGTTACTCTTGGAGAGAGTAGATGCCTAACTGCTAGTCTCAACAATTTTAAGCAAATTTCTCATTCGACTAATATTGATAATTTTGAAGTGTCCCATAATAGACAATATCGTCGTTAACAAGATAATCAAAAATATTTTCGTTCGTGAGCGAGAACGACACTATAACCATCCCGATACTCATTCTCTTCCTCGTTATAAGGAGTGTTTCTTTAGAAACATTAAAGTAAATGCTCCTACTTTCGATGGTTGCTTAGATTCTTAAGTTTTTACTCGATGGACTACCCTTACAGAGTGGAGTCGGCTAGGAACTGAATTTATCGCTCAATTTAAAGAATTTTGAATGAAATGCCATGTCATTGAGGATGAGGCCTTGACTTTGTGTAGGTTTAGACAATGTCTAAGAGATGCTCTTAGGCGTGAGTTTTTCCTTCGGAGTGTCACTACTCTTGATCACTATTACTCTTTGGCCCGAAATTATGAGTTTATTATTGGTACTCCGCATGAAAACCTTGGTTACAACCGTGCATCCATCTTATCAGCGCCGCCTCCTCTTAAGTCTATCAGAAGAACTTCACCGTCTAATGTTCCTCCTATGTTGAAAAATAAGGATAAAATTTCTAAAATTCCAAGGACTTCTTCTCACTTGCAGTGCTTCAACTACAAGGACTCGTCTCTTCTAAATGTCTTAGCCGAGCCTTAGTCATTGAAGAACAAAAGAATGTAATAGATAAGCCATTAGAAGATCTAGTCTATTAACCTAAACTTGAAGATTTTGATGACTTGGATGATAGTGAGTATACCTTCTTATGTGGTATTTGGACTCCTTCTGAGACTCTAGGTAATATACCCCTTGTTACCGACACCGCTCGATTATGCGTTTTATGTCGTACCCTTACTCAACCCAAAGAGGCTAACGATTTCACTAGTCACTTTTGAAGAACCCTGTTGCCTATGGTTCGCACTAAATTGAAATTCTCCAATACAAACCAAGCTTAGAATAATGGTCAAGCTGAAGTTGCTAACCAAAGTCTTGACAATTTATTAAAGTGTCTCATCCTAGAAAATCTTGAGAAGTGGGATTTGATCCTCCCAACAGTTCAAATTGCATATAAAAGTTATGTGAATCGGTCCATAGGTATAAGTCCATTTGAAGTTATTCATGGTTATAAGCATAGGAGGCCTTTAGACTTTATTCACATGTCCCTACATGCTAGTGTGTTTGTCGCCGAGACATTTGTACAATATCTTCATGACTTGCATATTAAAATCAATAAAAAAATGAAGCAAGTAATGCATTATATAAATTTTGAGCTAATTTGCATAAACGATATGTTGAATTTAATATCGGGAATTATTTTATATTGCAAGTTTGTAGTGCTGATACTTTTAAAATTTAAAGCGTGTTGGTCCAAATACATATGTCATTTATCTTTCATCACATTTTGGCTACCACACTACTTTCAATGTTGTGGACTTAGTTACCTACAAATGCCATTTTTATTTCCTTTATGATCTTTTTCTACTTTTATCTATGGAACCCCAACTTGAATATGTTGCTATTTCTACTCTAATACTACATGGTACAACACACAGATAAAATTGATGTTATTTAGATGAACAGATTGTATTGACCAATGATAAAGAGATTTAGAACTTCCTTGTTTGTTGGGTAGATCAACATGACTCTGAGTATACATGGATTGCCCGAGAGAAGCTCCAACAAATCCAGACCAAGCTAGAGTTTTGATATTTGGTTCATTAGATAGATCATCCGCTGTGGTCTTTTGTGATTTGTCTACTCGACAGAGTCGAGTTTTCCTCTCACCCCGAGAGAGTTGATGAGGACCTACTTTTGGACTAGTTTATTTTTCCTTTTCTATTGGGCTTGTATTATTGGATTGGTCCAAACCCTTCACTAGTAGGGATATGTTGTACTATTTACATGGTGATCCGATACTTCATGCACAAAGAGTGGGCTGAGTGGCTGCCATCAAGGTTAGAACATGCCGAGAATTATTTTAGTTGTGATTGATAGGGTTTCTAACTTATATTATCAAGAATTTAGCCATGGTACGGTACTGGTTGACCGTCATGTAAGAACTCAGTAGTATTCCTACAAATTGTGCTATAAATCATGCTTCTATTATTTTTAACGTCCATGCTGCTAACAAATGGAGTTTGAGTAGAGCTCAGTACATGAAGAGCTCCAAAGCTTCCTTCTTATTGATTTAGCACGAATGAAATGGCAAATATAATATCATGCATCATTATTAGACTCTTACGTTTCTATTTGAAATGTTTTTAACTACAGAAAGCTAAAGGCACTGCTGCTGCTGCAAGGACGCGTGCTTCTGAAGCTATGGAAACTTACTTTCGTGATCCAGACAACCGCTACAAGAGAAGCATTTCAATGAAAGGTCTTGTTTAGTTTTCTTCTATTAACTTTTTAAATGAAACTGAATTTTTTGTTCACCAAGGGAGATTTCATATGAAGCAACTACAGGGGATCTTTGGCAATGCTTCTCATGTGACAGTTCTACACAATGGTTTCTATGAAATTGTCATTATCTGAGATTTCATTGTATTGCAGAAATTGTGGACATGAGGGGCACTGGAGAAATTATTGCCCGGAAGTTCACTATAAGTTAATAGATAAACGATACAGATGTCGGTTGTATGGGAGAAAAGGGCATAACCGAAGAACTTGTCCAAGATCAAAATCAAATGATCAGAAGAGTGTGGTGCCAATGAACCATCATTGCAAAATTTGTGGTCAATCTGGATACAATAGAAGGACATGTCCACAACTAGTGGCTGATCCAGCACCCGACGAACTCCGACGGTTGCATGTGTTGGATCTGCCTGGAACTATTTATTTATTTATTTATTTATTTATTATTATTATTTTGACAATAAATCAACTTTTTAGCTTATATAACCGGTAATTTGTTGTAGCTCAACTGGTTAGAACTTGTATATTTATATAGAAAGTCCCTGTTTCAAATCTCTTTCCCTTCAATTTTATTGTGAAATATTTTTAATTCTACAATTTTTACCAAAATTAAATGAGATTGCATGTCAGGGGATTCGAACCTGTGACTTCTCCTTAGGATTATTGGAAGCTTGCACTCGTTGAATTTGGTACTAAATTTATTAGAAAAATATATGTTACATTTTAGTGGTTTTAATGCAATTGTAAAAATTCAATTCTTCCTTTGAATTATATAAAATTTGACCACAATATCATTTGGTGAATATTACTAATTTTTACAACAAAATTATATATGTTCAGTTTGAACAAAATAATTTTTATATTTAAATTTTAGACCTTATTTGATTTTCATTTTTTTTTTAAATACATTTTGTTCTTTTCTTTCAACCGTACATTTTTCAATAAAATAATATTACATGCAAATTCAAAAAAAAAAATTTCAAATGTCTATTCCAAAATGCATTTTTTTGCAAAAAAAAAAAAGGGGGGGCATCAAACGGGACTCTTGATATTTTATTACTGACAACAGTCGACGATCCACAACCGCATGTGCTTATTCAAAATCCTAGGTCCATCGCTATGCAAACTAATGCACCAAACCTATGTAGAATCAAAAGTTGTTGCTGCTCGTACAAAGATCCAATTGTCTCTCGAAAAAGGGCTTACACTTGCCACCTTTGCTATGAGAAAGGGGACAATATAAGGGCTTGTCCTCGTAGAAAATGACAACTCAAGAAAATCATTGCTCATCGAGTGATCGTGTCCTCTCTTCAATATTTCATCGTGCTTGTTCATGTCATAAGCAATTGTATTTTTAAGACTTTCTTTGACCCTTATGACATGTTATAGTAGGGAGGAATGAATAGCACGCCGAATAGCATTAAAGAAGAAAGGAAGCCGAAATTTTGTTTTTTATAGTGTACACTACCATGTAATAGTGTTTATTAAACTTGCCCTTGATGTATTTAGCAATTGATTTGTTGTTCTTTCGTTATATTTTTTATTTCTAAAATTATATGAACTATTTAGTTGAAGTTGTAAATAAATAAGTTATTTATTTTGAAAGTAATTTTATTTAACTATTCACTAAGTACTTTTTTTACTCGTAGATAAGGGGAATAAGGATAATGTATCTAGATTTGCCTAGAAATAAAAAGTTCACTAGTTTACTTAGCCCGTGTTTGTCATCCTTTAAAATTTTAAATTATTTGTTAAAGTATCATTATCCACCATACATTCACACAATAAAATATTCTACAAACAAAACAATAAATTTTCTTTACTTTTTAACCACACATTTTTTTATCAAAATTCCCTCCATTATTTTTCTTGGCATGCTGCCACTTTTAAAGAAGGAAATGAAGAGACAAAAAGATAAAATAAAAAGTAACAAAACAAAATATTTTTTTTTTCTCTTCACAATTTTATTCTTTTTCATTTTTCCACCATGAATCCCCTCTGTCCTAATTTTCCAGATTCCATGAAGATCCTTTAAAAAATAAAAATAAAAATTAGCAGGGTCTGCCTACACGGCACTTGAGTGCACCAGCATATCGTGTGAGTCTACCAGCGTATGAACCGGGCTTGAATTTGATCAAATTACTCTTTGTTAATGGACTGCTTTCGTGTTTGAGGGGTGTTCCTGATTCAACAAAAAACGCTCCATTCAGGAACTTGTCACCCTCTGATCTCCATCTCCAGTTCATCCACTCGCTCTTGTCAGCATAATCCCTCTTTGTCACCTAAACAAACGACAATAATCGTTAAAAAACCTATGCGCGTTCGTGTACCTGATACATGTTAGAATGTTCGAGCTAGTACTTACTTCCTTTGTGAATGGACCATTGGAGGCCTTGAACCTGTTGCCCTGGCTGATAATAGTGGGGTGCGCACTGCCACCAATGGCATAGAGTTGCCAGTGGGAGTAGTCGTTGTTGACGACATGGAAGAAACCCCATCGGCATCTTGGCATTCTTTGAATCAAACCTTTTCCGAACCGGTTGAACGCAATTGTGGCTTGCATGATTTTATCTTCGCCATATCCATCGTTTGCTCCCAATAGCATCACCTGCAATAGGCCATCAAACATTTAATAATCGTGAAAAAGACCTTATCTACAGGTTCATTTTCTATAGCACCATGCACAAGAACCGTTAAAACTTTTAGATGAGATAGTTCAATTTGTAACTCTCAAAGCACTGAGTTCCTAACAACGATATAAACTTACATCGTTGTGATGATTGAATTTGCAGTTGGAGATGGTAATAGCAGTTGAAGCCATGATGACATCAATGAGGCCATCGGTACATCTTGACAATGAACAATGGTCAATCCAAATATGGTTAGAACCATACACAGAGATTGCATCTCCATCACTTGTTGTCCTTAAACCAATATGTTTAAGGGAATCCCTAATCATCCCACCAGAGGCCGGAACAATGTGGTGAATTTTAATACCGTGGATAATAACATTAGTCACAAATTGTAGAGTAATGCCTGCCCCATAGGCAATGTGGACATCTACTCCTCTACCATCAATAGTCTTGTCACTATTGACAATAAGTTCTTGTCTGAGTTTAATAAGCATATGTTTATCGAATATGATCCACAATGGCTCGTCTTGGATCACGGCGTGGCGGAGGGTACCAGGTGTTGGGGCGGCGACATTATCGTCAGACGGATCTGTTACAATGTAGTACCTCCCATCTTTACCACCGTGAGTCTGGTGGCCGAAGCCGCGTGCACAATCGGCTAGCTTCTTCCTGTTTTTAGCCCAGTTAGGGTCGCATCTCCAGCATCTATCAATAGGGTTTGTGGCCATGCACCCACCTTCTTTAAGATGCCTTCTTGTCACATTTCCACTTGTCAATAACCTACATCAGACAAGTAAACAAATGTGAAACAAAATCTCGTAAACAAAAAATATAATTTGAAAAACAACAATATCAACAAACTAAGCCGAATTCCCAAAAGATCCGGGATCATATCCTTAGGAGAGAACAAGATTATGGAGACGCATTGTTCGAAAATCTAAAGTAACTAGATCCTTAACGATTACAGCACACCAAACGACAAAACTGACTTACTCCCCAACTTGTTGGTTAAATTGATCTGTGACTGCTACAGGATTAGGATCATATGCCTCGAAAGAACTCTCCAAGGCAAACTCAGCCCTTTTCTTCAAGTAGTCATCAAATTCAGCAATACCTGCATAGGATTTTTGTATTATTGCAACAAAGGTAAGGAAACACAGAAGGAGAGGTACCAAGTTTCTATAATTGAAAGCCATTTGGAGCTTTTTTTTCTTGATGCTTGTCTTTTATTTTTTTTCTTTTTGCACCAAGAGGCGAATCACTGGAATTTTTAACCAGTGATCCGCTTAATCTGTCTCCTTCTTGAGAGAAAGAAATAAGGTTGTTTATATAGCATGTGGATAGCCAAAGAATAGTCAAAAGTTTCGTGAATTCAACGAGGAATGAAATAGGTATATATCAAGAAAAGGTAAGGCAGAAAGTTGAGGCAGGTAAAATGGAAAGCCAGTTAAAATCTAAGGTAAGAAGTTAAATATGAGGTTAGCTAACTTTTGAGTCATTAGTTTTGTAGGTGGTCTCAGGCTCTCAGCTACAATATAGGACAATACATAAATAAATGGATTTTTGCTGGTTTTCCCGGGATTAAATCCCTGGTCAAACCATTGGAGGGGATCTGCTATTGGAGGGGGGTCTGCCCTGACCTCCCTCCAATTCCAAGTTGAATTCGAATTGCTCCTATAGTTACCCAATAAAGGTTCTTGTTGTTATCAAGATCTACATTTTGTTTCGCTTTATTTATGTCTTGTTTAGTAAGTAAGGAAATTCCTATCTTACTGTTGGGAATTTACAGCCTATATGCGGAAACCAATACAAGCATAAATAAGTTCTAAGCTCATCTAAACCAATGAACAAGTTCAATATACCCAATCCGAACCACAACATTTACAGCAGTACAGAAATCACAAGAATACTATCCCAGCATACAATGTAAGAACATTACAATATATAATCAATACGTAGCAACTGAAATTAAGCAGGATACTGTCTAACCATAAACCGAAATCGGAACTGAAAATAGAACATCTACTGGACAGAATCAAGAGTTAAAAAGAAGACAGGAACTTCCCTGTCTTACGTGCAGCTTCCTCTTCAGCCAGCGTTCTTCTTCCTTTGTTTTCGGCTAAAATGTAGGCTCAGGAACAGCTTCCATGTCTTGCAAAATCACCATCCATAGAGAATAGAGAACCAGCTAGAACAACCAATATGTGGCTTGGATCATCGATAAATATATCTACCAAAAACAGCCAACATACAACCTCCAAACCAAACCTAAGACCTTCGAGAAAACACCAACAAGCTCAACCCTATTTCATGTCTAAGCTATACCCAGGTTTTTCCCCTTCAATGGCTTAAAGGATTGGTTTTAGTTGCAAGGAAGGAAGAAGAGCAATGAAACTCTCTGCTCTCTTTTAATGTAAAGGGGACGGGCCAAGCATTTTTCAAGAGAGAGAGAGAGAGCCAAAGTCAAGGGAAAGTTGGTCTAACTTCTATTATTTTATTCAAAGGTCTTGTCCCAATTTTGAATTGAATGGCACGTGCAAGAAGCTTCCAAGACAGGCCAAATGATAAAATATCTTTCATGATTAAATCCTAGCCCTCCAATCTATCAATGGCCACAAATGGTTCAAACCAAATGACTAGGAGAACCACACAAGTCAACATTCTTCACCTTGGTTCTCATAACACTCACTCTCTCGGTTGCGAATTTGCACATGGAAGGACTGTTCATCATCATCGCCCATTACCTGCAAGAAAAATTAACCAGTATCAATATGCTGCAAAGATAAGCATAATTTAAATTTACCTGCAGGCAGAATTTTTGATCCCACATCAAAGGGACTCCAATCAGTATGAATCTTAAGACCTTCGAGAAAACCACGGGTGAAAATATCTCATTATAGTCCACACCCCCACTTTGAGTATAACCCCCAGCCACTAATCTAGCCTCGAACCTCACAGGATTATTAGCGCTTAAACCTTCTTCTAACCAAGTTTTGTTATCACTCAAAGATTTCTTTTCCTGCATAGCTTTTATCCAATTCTTAGCATATTTTCTATTAATAGCTTCTTCATAATTGGTAGGTTCTATCTGTTCAAGGGCTTCACCTGAAACTAACGCAAACTCAATCAAGCTTAGGGATCCATATCTAGGGTTAGGCCTAATCTGCCTCCTCGCCCAATCCCTAATCAGCTGATAATCTTCATTAGGTGGCTGATCATTAAAATGTTCAACTTCAACTGGTTCAATGTTCTCTTGAAGTTCAGTCACCTCTTCAGTTTCAGTTCCAGTTTCAGGTTCTTGATGTGTAGGGTCATTATCATCGTTCCCAGGTGTAGGTGAATCAAGCTCAGTAAGCTTCACCTCCATCTGAACACTCCTCTCAGTTTCAGATTTGTTAGCTTCTTCAGTTTTCTGTTATAGACATGGCATTTCAGATTCATTAAAGACCACATTCCTGCTATTAATAATCTTAATGCCTTGAACCCCTAAAACCCATAACCTATAGCCCTTCACACCCTCGGGATACCCTAACATCACACACTTGACCGCCCTCGGCTCAAGTTTCCCTTCAGATTGATGTGCATATGCCGCACAACCAAACACTCTCAAGTGTTCCAGATTTGGAGGCTCACCCGTCCACAACTCCTGTGGGGTCTTAAACCCTATACTGTGGGACGGTGACCTATTAATCAGATAAGTCACAGCATTTTGCTTTCCAAATTTCAAAACCCTTTGGCCAGGCCCGAGCTAATCATCATACACCTAACTTTGTTCATTATGGTCCTATTCATTCTCTCAGCGACCCCATTCTGTTCAGGTGTGTGTTTAACTGTTCTGTGTCTTGTTATCCCTTTCTGCTTACAGAAATTGTCCAATTCGAAATTACAGAATTCAAGCCCATTATCAGTTCTTAAAATTTTAAGTCTCTTTTCTAACTGATTCTCAACAGACTTTAACCAAATTCTAAATTTCCCAAAAGTTTCCGACTTAGCCTTCAAAGGATAAATCCAAACTTTCCTTGAGTAATCATCCACTAAGAACAAGAAGTATTTACTTCCACCAAATGTGGAATGCTTCTCCGGCCCCCATAGATCAGCATGAATACAGTCCAATGGACTGCTGGTCCTATGAGAGCTAGCTTCAAAGCTCACCTTATGTGACTTACCCAAAACACAAGTTTCACAGAAATCCACAGTCTCAATATCATCTTTCCCAAGTAATTTCTGATTACTTAAAGGTTTTAGCCCCTCAAACCCAATGTGACCCATTCGGTTATGCCAAAGTTCGGTTTTATCTTTACTGACAGCAAGAAGACTCGAATCAGGTGTAGTCTCAGTTCTACCCTCCAGATAATACAACCCATTCCTCTTGGGTCCTTTCATAACTATCAGAGATCCCTTAAAGATTTTCAAAACACTATTCCCGAATTTAAAAGTAAATCCCTCATCTTCAAGAGTACCTAAGGAAATGAGGTTCCTCTTCAAATTAGGCACATATCTAACCTCCCTGAGTTGCCTGACAATCCCATCGTACATCCTGATGGCTATGTCACCAACTCCAACTACATCTTGAGAATTGTTATCTCCCATGTAGACTTTCCTAGGCTCAACTTCTCTATAGTTATAGAACCAAGACCTTTCAGGGCACATGTGAAAGGTGCACCCTGTGTCTAGGATCCAATTTTTATCAAATTCTCCCTCCGACACACTTAAGGCTTGTAGACTATCAAATTCAGAAACAACAGCATTGTTAAAGTCAGTATTATTCGAGTCATTCTGTTTCTTCTTCCAATCAAAGCAATCTTTCTTGAAATGTCCCAACTTTCCACAGTTGTAGCATTTCAGACCGCTTTTGTCTTTAGATTTTGATCTAATCTTAGACTTTTCTCTCCCCTTTTTGTTCCGGAAGTTAGATTCTGTCTTATCATTTCTTCCCCTAACAAATAAGGCTTCTTCTCTCACATTTGTTCTGTTCTCTCTTTTCAGTTCTAGTTCCCTCGATTTCAACGCATCTATCACAATAGCCTGCGTAAGAGTATCCCTGCCATATTTAATTGCATTTCTGATTTCTTTATATGATTCGGGCAATGAATTTAACAATATGACAGCTAAATCCTCATCATCGAACTGCTTATCATTATGAGCCAAACTCTTCACAATTATGCTATATTCGCTTAAATTCCCTTCTATATCCTTCCCCGGGTCCATCTTAAAACTAAACAATTTTTCTAACAGATAGATCTTGTTAGGTAAAGTCTTAGTCAAGAATAAGGCATCTAAGGCAATCCATAACGTCCTAGCATCTTTAGCATGATCAACTTGTCTAACAGTGTTATCAGATAAATGTAAGATTATGGAACTGTATGCAATTTCATTCATATCTTCGATTTCAATTGGTTTAGCCTTTAACTCGTCAGAATAAGTAGAAGGATCATCAAGAGCTTTAGCAACTCTCTGTTGGACCAAAATGACCCTCATTTTCTGTTTCCAAATTGAATAGTCCCCCTTTCCATCGAATTGCGATAATTCGACCCTCGAACCCATTCCGGGTTCTGTAAAAGAGTGGCCCGTACTCATGGACACAACAGAAAAGGTTTTGAAAAAATCTTTTCCAGATGATCAACACACAGTATGAATGCAGAGTTAAAACCAATGTTCAGAAATGAAGCACAGCAATGAAACAATCCAATCACGAAACCTCTATGTGATGTGTGTGCCGGTGTGATTCAAACTTAGGCAATGCACAGGTATATAATGCAGATAAACATGCTTTTCAGGTTACAAATTAATCACAGGAATTCAATCAACAGAATTCACAAATAAGCAACCAAGCAATCATGCATAAACCAATGTAGATTACCAAACCTAACTCAAAGATTAGTTTGGAACGATCTTACCAAACCACTGTTGAAAAACAGTAACAATATACCACCAACCCTTGAGGTCGATCAAGCCAGCCAGTTTCCAGAATCACCCAATCCAGCCACCAACATACACAACAGAAAGTTTCAAATAATCAGTATCGAATTAGAAACCCTAGAATGCCAAAAAACAATCAATTGACCCAAATAGCACATTCACAATGCCTAAATCAATGAAGGATAAAAAAGCCCTAGACCTACAACCTAAGCTCTGATACCAGATGTTGGGAATTTACAGCCTATATGCAGAAACCAATACAAGCATAAATAAGTTCTAAGCTCATCTAAACCAATGAACAAGTTCAATATACCCAATCCGAACCACAACATTTACAGCAGTACAGAAATCATAAGAATACTATCCCAGCATGCAATGCAATCTAACATTACAATATATAATCAATACATAGCAATTGAAATTAAGCAGGATACTGTCTAACCATAAACCGAAATCAGAACTGAAAATAGAACATCTACTGGACAGAATCAAGAGTTAAAAAGAAGACAGGAACTTCCCTGTCTTACGTGCAGCTTCCTCTTCGGCCAGCGTTCTTCTTCCTTTGTTTTCGGCTGAAATGTAGGCTCAGGAACAGCTTCCATGTCTTGCAAAATCACCATCCATAGAGAGTAGAGAACCAGCTAGAACAACCAATATGTGGCTTGGATCATCGATAAATATATCTACCAAAAACAGCCAACATACAACCTCCAAACCAAACCTAAGACCTTCGAGAAAACACCAACAAGCTCAACCCTAATTCATGTCTAAGCTATACCCAGGTTTTTCCCCTTCAATGGCTTAAAGGATTGGTTTTAGTTGCAAGGAAGGAAGGAAGGAAGAGCAATGAAACTCTCTGCTCTCTTAAATGTAAAGGGGACGGGCCAAGCATTTTGAAAGAGAGAGAGAGAGAGAGAGCCAAAGTCAAGGGAAAGTTGGTCTAACTTCTATTATTTTATTCAAAGGTCTTGTCCCAATTTTGAATTGAATGGCACGTGCAAGAAGCTTCCAAGACAAGCCAAATGATAAAATATCTTTCATGATTAAATCCTAGCCCTCCAATCTATCAATGGCCACAAATGGTTCAAACCAAATGACTAGGAGAACCACACAAGTCAACACTTTCCATATGTATGTTGTACATGTCTGACAAACTCTTTCTGAGATACACCATAATATACATGTCTATTTCTATTAACAAATTTATTTATAAAATCAGGTTGATAAAAGATCTCTATAGGTTCTATAGGAAGTTTTGTTTTAAAATTTTTACTAATTTCTTATCTGAAATTAGAATTTCTTTAGAGTAATTTCCTTGTAATTCAATCTCTTCACAGATCTCATTATTTTCTTGATTTTCATTATTATGGGGTTCAAGATCCATAATTAATGATGATTATAAACATAATGTAGAATGAAGTCTTTAACTGCTTTATCATATTCTTTTAAACTTTTTTCTTTTCTTTGTCTTTTAGCTTCACTTGATAGTCTATGAACTCCAGCAAGTACAGAGTAATGATAATCTTCTTCATAGAAACTAAACATTTCATATTCGATTACAAGTACTATAATTTTGTGATGACAAATTTCACAATCAATTTCTATATTACTCATGGTTTTGAATATTCTAAATATTTTTTAATGTATTCAACAGCTAATCTGTTATTTATAATTTTTATGTAGACCTTAAGTTTTGGCTTCTCTTTGTTTCGGAATCCACAATCTCTTATAGTTAGGAGTAAAACTTATAGATTCAATTTCTTCAATAAATGGATGATATAACTGGCAAAAGTTATTACCAATCATAAAATTAATACCAATTTCAAGCTAATATACTGTATGTATTTTGAAATAAAGTGTTTCCGTTGGCCTTGACAAAATCCACTAACCTCAATGTTTAAACTTTTTTTATTACTTTAGAAGTTTTAACTTTAGATTTATCTGCAATTTTTAGGTTTAAAGTTCTTTGGAGGGCATCTGCTATTGGGGCAGACCCCCCTCCAATAGGGGGGGCATCATTTGGTTTGACCCGGGATTTAGTCCCGGGACAAGTAGCCGGATTCTAAATAAATAAAGAAAATTAGAAACCATCAACGAAATTTAAATGAATATATGTCATGTTTGGGTCTAATTTTTTAAACTTCGTTTTTTTCCGAACTTATTTTTAATCATACATTTTATAGGACCAACTACTTTTATCAACTTTTTAATCACATATTTCATCGACTTTCATTAAAATATAATAAAATTTGATTTTTAGCTAAATCAAACTGGGACCATGTTTAATCACCAATTTTCACATACAATAAATAATAATAAAAAATTATTTAGCCGACGTGTGAGGTTCGTGTTTAGGACAATTTGTATTGATTTCTCTTTGACTAATGTTTCAGATGAGATGATTGTCGTGGTTAGTACAACACATATTGCATATTGTACACCTATACAACACAAGTCCTATTCAACAGGATCCATCTAATAACACAGGTAATGCATTGATTATTTCCCTAATTGTTGAAAAGCATCTAGTTTTCACGGAAATCTCAATTTCGTCAAGTACTTTGAGTTAAACTTTAATTTTTGTGGCTAAAATTTGATTACACAACTTCAATTTGATTGAAAATTCGAGTATTCTTGCAATAATATTGTATCTTACAACTAAAGATGTGAGATTACATTTAAATAAATTATAAACTCGAAATTTCAAGTAGAAAATTCGATAGCAAATACAACTACGCTTTTTAGAGAGAAACGTATTAAGTGACATTTTGGACCAGAACTATCTCTTTACTACAATAATTGAAGTTCGAGTACTCATTCCCGGAAAAAAGTTGAGATGGAGACTCAAATATCAATCATGCTAACTGATAAAATTATAACAAACTGACGTTCCTTCAATAATATTATATATAGTGTTCCATGAATTATACATAGTTCATAAGAAAATTCAATTGCCAATTTTCTTAAAGGCACTGTAATTTAATTCCAAATGAGGGCTATGAAATGAAACCCTCAGTGTCTTCTTACATATACTTATTTATTATCCTGCCTCAAACATCAATTGTTCACTTCATCATAATTTCTCTGTCGAAATCATGCTGCAGACCACTTACCATGTGTGTAGAACCGTGCTAGTTTGCAGGATTACGGGTTTGCTGAAGAAATCCCGCGGTTGGATGCAAAGAATGCATTTTTGATTTCTTTCATGATGTTTCCCAGACCTTGTAATCTCTTCCCTCAGCTGCTAACGACCAGTTCCTGGAGCCATTTGAGGGCTCGTAATGACCTGGTCCAATTTTCATTGCCACCTTTTCATCGATCATTGCTGCATAAACATCTCTCTCTGCCTTCACTATTTTAACCTAAGATAAAGAAACATTGAAGAAAAAATAGGCGGTTGTCAGCACTTCGTAGGGCTACGTGGAAATTAGAAAAGTAATTCATAGTGATAAATTTATATTTCTCATGAGATACTATTTATGGTTATTTTATTGGAATTTTTATCTCTGGTTGGTTAATAATTCTAATTGATTATGGTTGACCAACTTTGGCTCGAGAGAAATCATTAGAAAATCTAGCATATGACAAAGTAAAGCACAACCACCTAGTCCAACGAAAGTTAAAATATACAATGACGAAAACATCCACAACTTACTGTGCTCCGACAGTTGATTTTGTTCCGGGTTCTGATGGAGAGAAGTGTTGATATTTCAGATTGATATTCAGAAAAAATGTGATCGTAGAAAACTGATGGCGTTCCTGGGTGAGTTAAGATGTAGGCATAACCTCGTATTTCTTTTCCACCTGGAAATCTCCAATGACCCTTCAAGATAAGAGGAAAAAATTAAGAGAAAATAGCTTACAATTAATCAGTTCCAATTAATAAACCAGCTAAGCAAACTCAAAGATGTAAATCTGTATGGAAGAAATCAAATATATGAGATGGGGATCCTGTCCCTTAATACATTGTCATTTGAAGTTCAGAATAGGAGACATGCAGAAATAGGATATCGTGTTGAACAAATCAAGTGTTTTTTTAGCTCTGGCAACAGGAAAGACTGTTTATTAAACTTAAAACACATTTTACACAAAACGACCACATGATAACAGTTTAGCCTATGGTGAGAAGGACATAAACAAGCTAATCCCAAATTAGATGCCTGCAATATCGAGATTTGGAAAAGATTAATTCATCAAGTTTTACAAGACCCTTTAGCCATGACAATGGGAAAAAAAATAAAAATAAAAAGTCAGAAAGATTTACTTAAAAACCTGACCTAGAGAAATACTATGGAGAACGGCAATTCTACAAAACAGCACAGTTAAGCAATATCCTGTATAGCTTCGGATACGAAAGGATCCAACTTCAGTGTGCAGCAATCTAATAATTCAATATATTTATGAGCTACAATGCAGTCTCTTTTCTTTGGCTCAACAGCCAAAAAGCATGGAGTTTTTTTCTTAAGAATCCCTTTGTGCAGAATAATTGAATGTTATTGAATTACATGATTAATGAAGAAATTAATGTTTTACCGACTCACAACAGTTAAATGCAAAGAAAGTGAGGTAAATAAGAAGTCCAACCTGAGTAGAACCAGTATCATGATTCTCAATAAAAGTAACAGCGCGAGATGGCCACCATCCCACTACTCCAGGAGGTTTTCCTTTCCCATCCGATAATCGCCAATATTCACATCGTCCAAGTGCCTGAGCGATACAGAAAAACAAATGCTTATATAGAGGAGTATTCTGTTTATCTTAATCTCATGTCCAAAGATAATAAAGTAGGTCAATTGGCAAAAACATAATCAAAATAAGAAATAATGGAAACAATAAGCTTACTGAATGAAGAATCCCTTTTGTTGTCACGTCAAATGCCCCAGCAGTTCCATTAGTAGCATTAATCCAGTCGATGATTCTCTGTCTATGTGCATCTTGATTGTGATCCATCTCACCATACGTGTAACTAAGGGAATCCCAGTATTCTCCTACGGCAAAGTAAGGCTCGGTTGCTTCCAGGTAGTCCTTCACATAACCACCCCAAAACCCACGCACAAAATCAAGCCTCCATCCATCATAACCAATTTCTTCTCTGTATGTCCATAAATACCAGTCAAATGTTAGTACCTTCCATAACCACTTCTTGAGACAAGAAATACACTATGTCAACCGCAGAAAATGAAAACGGTAAACAGCATATGTCTGAATAAAAGATAAAAATGAAAAACTTGGTATATTTCCTAGACCCTGATTTATTTACTTCTATGAACAGTCTCAATTATCCAACTTAGTTATAGTGAGGATACAAACTTAAGTTGCAAAACTTAAGATACTAACATCCTAATTACCCGCAAGGATCTAGCAACCAATAGTATTAAAAAGCATGCACGTATATACAATTCCTATCTTGCCAATATTAGACATAGGTGGGTTCTAGAAGTATATTGAGAATTAAGATTTCGAACTTCAACATCTCTAAATTTTCCAATTTGATGTTGATTTTTACTTGCACTACTATAATTTGTCCTAAAATAATATTATTGCCAGTATAAATCTAGAATTTTACTCTATAACATGACATTGGAAGAATAAATTTGGATTTGATTACCAGTTACTTTCCAATATTGTACACGCTAGCTACTTTTATTACACGAAGCCAGGAAGAAGAATCTAACATATTTAACTAACCTCAGCCAGTGCAACCATTCCTTGATATCCTTTCTCACAAATTCTTGAGAGTGATCAATGTTTGGAGCAGCATGGAAATTATCTCCACTACTCTTGTTCCCCCTTCCCTGATAGAGAATGATATCACATCACATCAATCAGAGCCAACTCTTTAAAAAGCAACATAGCTAACTTATGGGTTTTTGCCTGAATGGTATACAACAGGGCTCTGGCAAAATGTAGTTTTATTCATAAAAAAGGTTCTGCTGAGTCACTTTTTTCAAAAAATTCACAAAGTAACATACAAGTTCATCTCAAATTCTAAAATTTGTCAACATATCTACCATTTGTCAGTCAGACCAAAAAAGGAAGCAACTGATTCGAACAACAAGAAATATTTCTTTTCTGTCCTCCAAGAAGGGCAAAATAAAGATAGGCACAATGGCATATAAGAACATTAAAATAATAGCAACTGAAAAGTGAAAGAGGGTGCATTTTGACATTTGTCAATCTTCACATGACAAGTCAAAGAGAAACTATGCCAGTCATATCTGGTGCTTTTACCTGTAGCATTGCTTCATAACAACCATGTACCCAAAAATGTGAAGCAATGTAAAATGCCAATAACACAAACAAACTTTATTGAGTGCTAACCGTATGTAAATGGACTTTCACCATGACAAGGCTATCTATTGTAAATTTTCTTGGAATGGAGAAAAAGAAACTAATGACCCCATACCAGCGTAAGAAGTGTAGGAATCCAAATTGATTTGTTGTCATTTTATGAACTTTAGATATACTTGATCAAAATGAACGAAAGAGAAAATAAAGTAAACATAATAACATTTTGATCGAAGAAAATGCAAAAGGATGCAATTATTGCTATTTATGCAATCTTTCTTTTGTTTTGGGCAGGGACTCTAAAGGTTAATTTTTCATCTCAATGCCAAATTACGAAGAAAGACGTTACAATTTAATCCATCCGACCTGCTATTTTTGGTCTCTAATTGCTCAAAAATGTTCTAGAACTTCCAAAATGGAGTGTGTACCTGGAAATGTGGATCATCAGCAACAACTGCACGGTCATCCCAGTTCAAACGACCACCAAAAATATTCCAAATACCATTTTGATTCTTGTATTGTGCACATCGGTGGTTTAGGACAACATCCCCTAGAATCCTAATACCAACTTTATGGAGTTCCTTCACAAGAATCTTTAATTCATCGATGTTTCCATACCTGACAAATACCATCATCGTCACACAATCATCATAGTAATATCGACCACCACATTTAGTAATATTAATAACAACAATAATGAAACAGCAGCAGTAACAGTAACAATAATGATAATATGAATAATATGAATGTCAATGGTAAGTTAAGTTACAAGACAGAGGGGGTGGGATCTTACAGGCAACAAGCCAATACATCTTTTATGACTAAAATGAATAGAAACTGTTCTCTACATTGCAGCCCAAACGTCATCCATAAATTCAAGTTTGGTATCAAACTAAGCAAATTGCAGCTACAAATAACAATAGAATTTCAAAATAATACCTGGAGTTTAAGTTATACAAGTCCGTTGGCATGTAGCCTTCAGGTGACACGGAGTCGGTCGGTGGAGGTAACCAGATAACAGTAAAACCAAGTGATGCTAATTTTGAAGCTTTTTCGCGGAGATCTATATACCATTTACCAGATTTATGAGATTCCCAGTTAAAGCCCTGGCATAGAATTTCAAATCCCGAACCAGTCCCTGAAGTTATCTTTACTGGGGGTTCTAAAGCAACTTCTTTTATCAGATCAGTTTCAATAAACGTAGGAATAGAACTTCTGAAAATACTGTAGGCTTCTGCAGCAAGCTTCTCAATTTCTTGGAGAATACTCTCTCGTGCTTTTGTGTTTTTTGTTTTTCGACTCTTTTCAGAGGAAATATCAGTCACTAAATTCCTTATCTCATCAATGATTTCATCTGTGTATGCAGAAACTTCTTGATTTTCTTCAGAAGCATTGCCAGATATCAATAAAGAACTGGACTCATTATTTTGTCCCTCATCTTCAGAATGTGTCTGCCCAGACTGAATGGCAGGGACACTAATGTTTGAAAGGGGGATGTAAAAATCATTTCCATGACAATTCAACCATGTGTTTTCATTCAGCTTCAGCACAAAAACAAATGCCACAGATCCTTCATCCAATATAAATGATCCCGATGAGCCATGCCCACCATTTTTTCGCTGCAAAGTAGGAACGTGCATAGTTGACGATAAGAACAATGGAGTAGCTATTCAGAAAATTTAACAAAAACTCTGGAGAGTTGACAAAAAATGCATGGATACTACTGTTTTGGCAGGCTGAAAACATACAATTCTTTTAATATATACCTGCAAGCGAGTCCGCAAAGCCTTATCCTTGAACATGCTTGTTTCAGGAGGATAGGGCTCGGATGGAATTTCCCATGTTTTACCTTCATCTTTGCAAATACCCCAGTGAACAATTACATCTCCAGGTAAATCAGTTTCAATATTCAAAAGATTCTTGGCCGTCTCCAGACAATGCCTAACAGACACACTTACTGAGTTATCAACAAGGGTTTCTTTAACAACAGCCTGTTCTTCATAGAAACCCTGAAGACCCCTCTTTTGCGAACTACGTTCCCCAATGTCTTCCTTAGAATTAGCTGCTTCTGATTTAAGGAGAATGTTGGATATCTGACCCAAAGGCCCTGATATAAAATATGAGTTATTCAAGTGAATTGTGAAGAACAGAAAATAATCATGGGAAGCACAAAGATATGAAGAATAAATGCTACGAAAATAACAGAATGACTCGTGATGTTTATTGTGTTGAAAACTAGAATGAGCTATGATCTTAGCGACAAAATCCCCACTGACATACATTCATCAACATGCACTACGTTAGTCCACTCAACATGCATATGCTAGCTACTAAGAAGCGCCAACACGGACACGAGTGTCCGACACGCTGACACAATTTTTCAAAAAAGTATTGACGAGATGAGTAGCCAACACTTTGATTAAAATATTTTTAAAATTTTTTAACTTAATTTTTTTTTTTTTAATTATTTATTTTTTTATGTCAAAGAAAAAAATTGAAGAATTTGAAGGAGAGTTTTCTCTTGAAATAAAGCTTAAATCTTTCTATAAATCAAAGGGTTTGAGCAAGAAAAGTATTGTCTAAGCTATAAACCCTCTTTAAAAAAATTTCACCCACCTCAAAATCTTTGACCCACTTTATAATTATCCAGACCGCTTAAAAAGTGACAAGCCCACTTTAAACAATTTGACCCAATTACCAAACCCTTAAAATTGAAAATTCTTTGCCTTCCACGACCAAAGGATTCCAGCCACCCATGAGGTGCCATCAAGATACTGCAATCCACAGGGGATGCCAGAAATTTTCCGAAGCCCATGATACTTTGGGGCTATAGACTCCAGAACCCAGCTAAATTGACATGTTAGGGTTAGTTTTTCCTTTCCTTTTTTTATTTTTTCATCTTTTCCAGTCGTCGAAAATCCAAAAAAATAAAGGTACATGCCACCTGGCATGCCAGGACACGTACTGGCAACATGTCGGAGGCGTGTCGGTGCCCGACGAGTCCGACGCGCATCGTGCTTTCCAGGCCAGCTATAAAGCTAAGCTGTGATGCATGGATTCAGTGATTATTAACATGTTCTCCATTGAAGCATGTCAGCTAACGAAGATCTATGAATGGTATCAATATATAAGTTGGACGGATGGCTATTATTAAGGGCAAGACAAATTTATATAATATACAACACAGAAAATTTTAAACCACCTGGCCAGATGCCCAGACCCTTTTTAGCTCCGACAATATTTCCTTCATCTTGAAGGCAGTCAATAAGAAGAACCTTAAAATCTCTTCCTCTGTGCTGATACCATGATCCAGTTTCCTCATCCTGGACCATCAATATAACAACCAAAGGCAACAAAAAAAGCCATGGGGTTTTATAGATAAGGGAACAAAGCCTAAAATTATATATCAAAACAAAGAAGAAAAGTACCGAGAAGCAAGAAAGAAGAGAAAAATCACCTTTAATACAAAATTTATAGCTGCAATTGCGCTGTTTGTGTTGAAGTCTATCTTCACTTCATAAATTGATTCTCCTTCCGATGATGCAAGTGATTTTTCTAAAGGAGTTTCGATTGCATAGTCCTTAAATGGCAATCAATATCAATTTACATTTAAGAATATGAGATTGATTAAAATTTGAAAAAAAAAATACTAAGCATCAATGGAGAATGAACATATTTACCTTAATGGTAATAGAACCCGGTGGTCTCATATCTGGAGGGGGTTGATCCCATTCACTGCAACCATGGGAACATAAAATTTTATTTTGTTGTGACTGGAGTAATTATCTTAAGCAAATTCACTGCATGCGTGAACACGAGCATAAGGGGATTTGACCCCAAGTTAGAATCATTTAAAATTTTGAAATTTGTAACTCATAAGGCAAAAGCAAACCTGCCAACATCACCTAAGTAATTAACTCCCCAGTGAAGAATCCACTTTCCAGGAAGACAGCATCCCACAGTAAGTTGCCAATTATCATCATTGTTACCACTTTCTAATCTGATAGTTATCTTTCCATCCACCTGCCATTCAAACATCGAACAAATTGGTAACTACATAAATAAAATATTGAAATTCATACTTGCACTTACCCCATCTATACTCTTTAAAGCAACAACAGAAAGACAGTAATCACAATGAATAAGAAAAGATATCAAGAACAGAGCTCAAAAAAGTGATTGAGCTCAAAATTCTAGCTGATTTTTTTCCCTGGATCTTTGTTAGAAAGTTTGGAACTTGGGGTTTCCCATCTCTCTCAAAATCTTGAAATTTTAAAACATAACAAAGAGATAACTAAACTAAATCCAGAAAAAAAAACAACAACAACAACAACGACGATAATAATAATAATAATAATTGTCGACCCCAAAATACGTTGTCAACAGATGCCGGGCCCACTCTTACACACGTAATCTTGATCCAACACGTTAATGCCGATCAACGGTCAAGATAACTCCAGAAACTGAACGTGGGAATAGCTCAAAGACACGAGACGTTTCCGTTCGAGCTTCCGGCAAGATAAATGTAACACAATTGTATGAGAAACCAATCGATAAAAAAAAAGATTTATAGTTGAAATTCGCTATTCCAACGAGAGAGAGGAGAATGATATTGCTTCAAGTATTTGGAATTTTTCATTACCTTTATTGTGTTACATGATGGGGGTATTTATAGTGTTACAAATGAAACAATGACCTTTGAAACAATTTACAAATGGACTCATCTCCTCGGCCAGAGTATCAAATCCTAGCAATCAAGCTGACTTTCCTAGCCTTACAAAACATTAAATACTCTTACATTGACAAGACAAGACACAAAGTTGCTTTTCACAAAAGTCACATCAATCACTCACATGAAGATCTTCATCATTGCTATATTTTTTTCACGTAAATCTTCATTGATAATATAGCCCCGTAATAAACGAAAGCCTCGGATCAGTTAAGGCCTTGGAATAAGCTGGGGTCTCGGTCTTCACGTCAAAGGCTAGGAAAATACACCCTGGCTCAACTAAGCTGGTCCCATCACTGCAATATGGTGCCACGTGTCGCTTCCATTTACGAACCGTAACAATAGTCCCCCAAGTCCACGTGTGGTTATTTTATGCCATGCGTGGACTTTCAAAAAATTTAATGCATAAGGTTAGCGAAGTTGCCTTCACAGCTGAAGTCCTTTTGAAGCTGAGGCGAGCTCATATTCGAACTGGCCGAGGCTGATTTTATTTTTAAAGCTGAGGCGAGCTCATATTCGAACTGACCGAGGCTGATTTCCTATTGGCGAGGCGAGTTCGTAGTCGAACTGGCGAGCCTGAATTCCTTTTAAAGCTGAGGCGAGCTCATATTCGAACTGGTCGAGCCTGATTTCCTTTTTAAGCTGAAGCGAGCTCCTATTCGAACTGGCGAGGCTGAATCCATTTTTAAACCTTCTGGATATTAGTGCCTACGATATGATGGTTTTGCATGTTTCCAAGGTAAGTAGGTTGCATCGAAATGACTTTCAATAACTGTACAGCCGTTTGCATTCAATACATCATGATGGCTAATTATTAGGACGCATGATGTTGGGGAAAACGTTCACGCGCCAAGCCCTGCTCGTATACACACGTATTAATCTGGGGTATAAAGGCTAGAACCTTACCATTTCCACACTTTATCTTTGCGAAACACTCATCAAAACCTCCCAAGTTTTCTTGCTGTCAAATTTTTCCGACGAGTCTTCCGGCGAATCTCCTCATCCATTTAGGTATTCTTTCATTAAAGAGCACTCTCTTTACCCTTCAACACCATTTCCGTAGTCTTTTCGCAATTTTCTTTACTTGCAATGTCTGCCAAGACGTCTATGGCTATTACAGTGGCTAGGAGTGGGGAAGAGTCGATATGTGGGCTTCGGATGAGTGGTACAGCATGTCCGAGAAACCTATAGATTACGAGGCGGGTTGGGGGACAGCCTCTTCCATCCTACATAACCTCTTCCAAATTAGACGAACTTAGGAACACCTATCGCATACCCCACTACGTAGAGCTGATAGTGCCTGACCCCCACGAAAGAGCTTGCTTTCCAAGGCTAGATTGCGTAGCTTTCAGTGAATACCTGCTTAAAGCAGGTGTGCGTCTGCCTCTGCACCCTTTCTTTAGAGCGGTGCGAGGACCTTCATGTTGTCCCCTACCCAAATTCTTCCAAATGGGTGGAGTCAATTCGTAAGGACCTACTTCCTTTGGAAGGAAGTGTCTTTAGGCGAGGACTTGCTCCTGCATGTCTTCGAGACTTTATTCCATGCTAGGGTCGTAGGGAAGGACGACTCGAAGGGGTGGTACTATATCACCCCTTGGGGCTCTCATGCCCCCTTCGTAGTTGGGCTCTCCTCTTCCATAAAGGGGTGGAAGGAGTCCTGGTTCTGGATGGCGGGTAGGTGGCAGATGGTTGAGGGAGATGCTGTCCCAGCCGTTATCGTGCCGACCCAGTACTACGAATCTTGTGAGTGCCTCGTCTTGAATTACTTGTGATTTAAGCATAACTCCTTGATACTGATCCTTATTTGTTGATTCGTAGATTGCAGCTCTCAGTACGAACGAACTGAGGCGGAGTGGGATATTATTGCAGATATTTATAAACGATCTCCGAAGCTTCGAAGCTTCGCCCATCTCATTGACAGGGATCGATAATTCATTGACTTCGGACTCATAGCTCCCAAGGGTAAGAAGCTTTCTAACTTCTAATTTTCATATGACCTCAGTAATCCTAACTTTTCCTCTATCAATTGCAGATAAATTCAGAGAAGGAATATGCTCTACCTGATATGACCAGAATAATGAAGGCCAAGTCCACTGCAGGGGCAACGGTGCTTAAGCCTGGGTCCTCGGGGCCAAGCAAGTGAAATCAAAGCTCGATCGCCTTAGCAAAGATAAGAATGATAAAGAAGCTGAAGAGGAGGCCCCCAGAGAGACCATAAAGGGGGGTAAGCCGCTTGATGCCAAGGGCAAAGGCGTAGCTGAAGAGCCCCTGGAGAAGAGAAAGTTGGGCCCAGGTGGTGGGTCTTCAAGTTTTGGGACAACGGTGTCCTACACACAGAAGGGCGTTACTAAGCAGCCGAAGCTTCTCCAATCTTCAATTGACGCTACAGTGGTGGCGCAATCAAGGAAGATAATAGAGGAGGCGGCGAAGGCCTCCGAGGCCGCAAAAAAGGGGCCAGTGGAGTGGATCCCAGGGAAGTCTGGGAATTTCCTGGGAGGTAGGGAGGACAAAATAGCCGCTGCTCTTATAGAGATACTCCCCCCGAGGTGAGAAGTGCCACCGATGGGTTCAACAAATTCTGGACGGAGAGATGGTAGAATTACGTTACCACCTGCGACGCAGTGGACCTCACTGCCACTTTGGTGAGCCAAACCGTCAGGGCTTTTGGCGGGGCACTTGAATGCCAAAAAGTCCTTTCTGACATTCAGTCAAGGAACCGAGACTTGCGAGATGAACTGGCAGCAGGTAAAGCTGAACTGGAACAAAAAAAAGAGGCAAACATTGAGCTACAAATCCAGAGAGATGTAGACGATGCCAAGCGAGATTCCCTCCTAGTTGAAACTGACGCTTTGAAGAAGGAGATGCACGAGTCTCAGTGCGAGGTGGCAGCTCTAATCAAGAAGGTGGAACTATATGATAACCACTAAAAAGTCGCTGCAGAGGCCTTGGAGAAGGCGAACTTGACACTCGCCGATTGCAAGGAGGCCAATAAGTTCATGGAGAACGAGCTGAAGTGGTATGCCTCCGAAGTGAAAAAATATGAGGCGGATGTTCTTGAAGCTTGGGATATCGCGGTGAAGAACTACATTGCTAATTTCCATCTCACCGAAGAATATCGTCGCTTCGGAATTTATTGGAGCAGGGTGGCATACCAAGAAGTTTTTAAGAGACTGAAGGAGGTGCATCCGGGACTGAATATCTCTGAGCTTAAAGCAGAGTTTATTGAGGAGGAGGTTCCTCAAACCCCAACTGAGGAAAGTGAGGTGGTTGAGCTCGAGTCTGATAATACACCAACCGAAAAGTCTCAGCCTGCAGAAGCGCCTCAGTTGCCATTAACTGAAGCTTCTGGCTCCAATGCTCCAGCTCCCCCACCCCCTACTACTACTTAAATTTTGTAAGGCCTATGGCCTCTGTAATTTGAACTTTTTTTGCTTCTCTCTGTGTCATAATTTATGTTATATCGCAATGAAGTGTTCAAACTTCGTTAAACTTAATCAACTAATATCTTAAAGATAAGATTGAATAACCAGCCTAACAGGATAAGACTGGAGTTACCTTAATCAACTGATCTCTTAAAGATAAGACTGAATAACCAATCTAACAGGATATGACTGAATAACCAATCCAACAGGATCAAACTGAAGTCACCTTAATCAACTGATCTCTTAAAGGTTCTCAAATGTCTTTATCCTGAAGTTACTTGTGCTTCCATACTTGGTGGATGGTTCATCCAAGTAAAGGTTTCTCCCATGACGTTCAGTCTCGTCAAAGGAAGGCTTGTAATGTACGCCTCGGAGTTCTACGAGGTGGCCATTCTTTAAGGTTCCATCCTCTCCTTGGAGGCGCCACACTTCTGTACTTAGTGGATGGTTCATCCAATTAAAGACTTCTCACTTGGCGTTCAGCCTCGTCAAAGGGAGGCTTGAGATGTACGCCTCGAAATTCTAACGAGATGGCCTTTTTTTAAGGTTCCATCATCTCCTTCGAGGCGTCCACGCTTCCGTACTTGGTGGATGGTTCATCCATGTAAGGGCTTCTCCCTTGACATTCAACCTCATCAAAAGGAGGTTTGTGATGTATGCCTCGGAGTTCTAACGAGGTGGCCTTTCTTTAAGGTTCCATCCTCTCTTTCGAAACGCCCACGCTTCAGTACTAGGTAGATGGTTCATCCAAATAAAGGCTTCTCCCTTGACGTTCAGCCTCGTCAAAGGGAGGCTTGTGATGTACGCCTCGAGTTCTCACGATGTAGCCTTTCTTTAAGGTTCCATCCTCTTCTTCGAAGCGCCCACACTTATATTTGTTTGCAAGGGATGGAAAAGAACTTTTATTTATTTGCAAATGCTGGGAAATAACTTCCAGCAGTGGATTACATTCATCGATAGTACATTCTTAGATGCTCGATATTCAACGGAAATCAGTTGAATTTTGCCGTCCATGTCTTTGATCCAGTAGGTACCAGGCCGAATTTCCCTTTCTATACGGTATGGCCCCTCCCAATTAGGTCCCAAAGCGCCCACTCCTGATTCTTTCAAGGACAGGAAATTCCTGCGGAGTACCTGTCATTTATTCGGAAGGACCTCTTTTCATCTTTGAATTATAATATCGGGTCATCTTCCTTTGGTAGACTGCTAGCCTCAATTTGTAATTATTCCTCCTTTCCTCCAGGAAATCAAGCTCGCATCTTCTAAACTCATCATTTGATATTTCATTGAAGCTTAATCTTCGAACAGAGGGCAATCCCACCTCAACTGGGCTCATAGCCTCGGCGCCATAAGTCATGGAGAAAGGAGTTTCACCAGTGGGAGTTCTGCTTGTAGTTCGTATTACCCATAACACCTGGGGTAATTCATCCACCCAGGCTCCCTTGGCTGTGTCGAGCTTCTTATTCAAGGCTTTTTTTTTTTTTTTGTTGACTGAGTTACAAAAGGCAGTGACAGAGGATACCGAATTGGGGAAGATATGTACATCACTGCACATGGGTCATTCTGTTTTCCCAGGGTATTCTCTTCTTCGGGGTCATCTCCTATACAACAACAGACTGGTCTTGCCTAAAGGTTCCCAGTGGGTGCAAATGGCCTTACATGAGGGTCATGATAGTAAGATCGAGGGACATGGGGGCTTCCTTAAAACCTATCGAAGGATGGCTGATACTTTTTTTTGGAAAGGGATGAGGCGGGATATCAAAGCGTACATGGCTGCATGTGCCATCTGCCAACAACACAAATACTCCACCTTGGCCCCGGCGGGACTGCTTCAGCCTCTACCAATTCCTGACAAGGTTTAGGAGGATATTTCGATGGATTTTGTGGAGGGACTGCCTAAGTCAGAGGGCTTTGATTCGATATTAGTTGTGGTGGATCGCTTAAGTATGCGCACTTCATAGGGTTGAAACATCCTTTTTCCGCCCCGTCCATTGCTGCCATTTTTTCCAAAGAAGTGGTGAGGTTACATGGGCTGCCACGCTCTATTGTGTCCGACAGGGATAAGGTGTTTGTAAGCCAATTTTGGGAGGAGCTCTTCAGGTTACAGGGGACCATGTTGAAACACAGTTCGGTGTACCATCCTCAGACAGACGGACAAACCGAAGTGGTGAACAGGGGTGTGGAGACGTACCTCAGATGCTTTGCCTCTGTCAAACCAAAACAGTGGCACCAGTTTCTGCATTGGGCTGAATACTCTTATAACACCTCCTATCATGTCTCAGCTCAGCTCACTCCTTTTCGCATTCTATATGGACGCGACCCCCCTCCTTTGGTACGGTTTGAATGAAGGTCTACAGCTGTCTCATCCCTGGAGCAGCAGTTGCTGGAAAGAGATAAGCTTTTGGATGAGTTAAAGGTACATTTGCATAAAGCTCAGCAACAGATGAAGTTGGCTGCAGACAAGCACAGGAGGAAGGTCGAGTTCGCGGTAGGTGACTGGGTGTACGTAAAAATGAGACCATATAGGCGAAAATCCTTGGTTACCCGCTCAAATGAGAAGCTAGCCCCGAGGTATTACGGGCCTTTTGAGGTAACAGCCAGGGTGGGGAAAATGGCCTATCGTTTGGCTCTACCTGTCACAACTCGCATTCATCCTGTATTCCATGTTTCTCAATTAAGGAAGGTGGTGGGAAATGCTCAGTCGATATCCCCTTTACCACTTCAACTTGGGGATGATTGGGAACTACTTGTGGAACCGGAGTTGGTCTTGGGATTCAGAAATCAGGGGGGAAACGGGAGGATGGAAGTATTGATATAGTGGAAGGGGTTATCCCCTATGGAAGCTACATGGAAGCCTTTCGAGTTGATCAATCATCAGTTTCCTACTCTACACCTTGAGGACAAGGTGACTACATTGGGGGGGGTATTTGATAGACCTCCAATTAAATATACATACTCCAGACGCCAGAAATGTAACCAAGCACATGGGAATCAACCAAATGACAGCAAGGCCAGCTGAGTCACCTATTTTCTGTTACAGTTGTTATGCATTCTTGTTAAGTATCGTTGGGGAAGGGAAAAGTGAGCTATAAATAAATTGTAAGGGGGGGACTAGAGGGAAAAGAAATTAATGAGTGAGGGTAGGAGAATCATTATTGAGTGCTGAACTTCAGTTATTTCCTTTATGCATATTCTTTTCTTTTATTGAGTGAAATATATTACAGAAAATTCCCACAAATATCATCGTCTTTCATTCTTCCTTACATTCGAATCAGCACATCTTATCACCTTGCTGCTGGCAAGCTTGAATAAGGCATCGGCATGTGCATTCTCAAAGCGTGGGATCTGACATGACTTAAATTTCTCAAAGGAAGGGAGTAGACTCATTACCAACTTGAGGTAGGAGACCATGGCCTTATCCCAGGCTACAAAGTTACCATTCACTTGTCCCACTATAAGCTGAGAAACGCTGCTGATGTGAAGTCTCTTTACTTGCATTTCCTTAACTAGCCTTAGGCCCGCAAGGAGGGCCTCATATTCTGCTGCATTGTTTGTTGCCTTAAAGCCGAACCGTACAGCACTGTTCAACTTGTGACCTTCTGGGCTTACAAGAACCACGCCCGCACCTGAGCCTGTTTCTCCAGCCGAGCCGTCCACAAATAGGTTCCAAGTAGGAGGCTCAATGGGGGCCACATCCTCCTCCACTTCAGGGGCATTAGTGAACTCTGCCACAAAATCTTCTAAGGCTTGGTCTTTAATGGTGGTTCTGGCCTTGAATAGAACCTCAAACTTGCTCAATTCTACTGCCCACTTCAATAACCTGCCCGAAGCGTCTGGTTTTTGCAAGACTTGTCAGAGAGGAAAGTTTGTCAATACATGAATAGTATGAGCTTCGAAATAAGGCCTCAACTTGCGGGAAGCAGTGATCATTGCCAGGGCGAACTTTTCCATATCTGGATAACGCGTCTCGGGGGTAGTAATGTCTTGCTCATGTAGTAGACTGGCAACTAGGGCGAACCTCTCTTCCCTTATAAGTACTGCGCTTATGGCATCAAGGAAGACAGCCAAGTAAGGTTGTAACACTTCTCCAAGCTTGGGCTTCGATAGGTAGGAGGCCTTCCCAGGTGCTTTTTCAACCCCTGGAAGGCCTCTTCACACTCCTCAGTCCATTGAAATTTTTGGCCTCCCTTCAACATCTTGAAGAATGGGAAGCACTTGTCTGTGACCTTCGAAATGAAGCGAATTAGAGCGGTCACCCGACCAGTCAAACTTTACACTTCCTTTGGTTTCTGGGGAGACTTCATTTCGATCAACGCTTGGATCTTTTCAGGGTTTGCCTCATTGCCTCGTTGATTGACGATGTACCCTAGGAACTTGCCTGACGCTACCCCAAATGCGCACTTGAGGGGATTCAACTTCATGCGGTATTTTCGTAGGATTTCAAAGGCTCCATTGAGGTGGGTTATGTGATCACTCACCCTCAAGCTTTTGACAAGCATGTCATCCACATATACCTCCATGGTATTACCAAGCAAGTCAGCAAACATCTTATTCACCAACCTCTAATAAGTTGCTCCGGTGTTCTTGAGTCTAAAGGGCATCATTTTGTAGCAATAGAGGCCTCGATCCGTAATAAATGAGGTGCGTTCCTCATCGCCTGGATACATGAGAATTTGGTTGTAGCCAGAATAAGCATCCATAAAACTTAGCGATTCATGTCCCGCGGTGGAATCCACCAATTAATCAATTCTAGGGAGTGGGAAACTGTCTTTTGGGCACGCCTTGTTGAGGTCGGAAAATTCGATGCACACCCTCCACTTCCCGTTATGTTTCTTCACCAGCATCGGATTGGAGATCCACTTCATATAAAGGGTCTCCCTAATGAAGCTATTGTTAATTAATTTCTGTACCTCTTCCTTCAAGGCCTCATACCTTTCTAGGTTGAGAGCTCGCCTCTTCTGTATATGCGGGGCAGCTTTAGGATCAATTTTCAAATGGTGGCAACTGACCCCTGGGTCAATGCCCACCATATCCTCATGCCTCCAAGTAAAGACATCTTGGTTCCTGCGCAAAAACTCTTTCAGTTCCTCTTTGAGCCTCGGGGCAAGGCTTTGACCAACTTGCAGTAGTTTGGTGGGATTCAATGGATCGATGGGAAAATTTTCTAGTTCCTCCATAGGAGCTGCCTGGGAGTCGGTTTCAATTACTCGGGGGTCGAGTTAGTCAAATGTGGGCACCTCAGGGCCATTAATACTAATCACCATGTTCATGTCCCTCGATTCAACTTTCCTTACAAAATTAAGGCAGCACTCCCTGGCTTCTCTTTGATCTCCCTTTACCGTTGCCACTCCTTGATCAGTTAGGAACTTCATGTACAGGTGGTGAATGGAGGTGACAGCTCCTAGGTCCTTTAACGCCGGCCTCCCCAACACCCCATGGTAAGCTGATCTGCTGTCCACTATCAGGAATTCCATGAAATTCATTGTTGATAGGGGAGGTTCTCCCATTTCCACAGCAAGGGTGATCTTTTCCCTCGGAATGATCCTATACCCGGTGAAACGTACAAAGGTGTGTTGGTGGGGGTTAGCTCATGGTCTAAGATCATTTTATCAAAAGCGGACCGGAACAGTATGTTCACCGAACTGCTGTTGTCGACCAGCATTCGTTTTAGTCCATTTCTATCTATCACAGCCCTTACCACCATAGAGTCACAATGGAGGTAGTGAACACCTTCAAAATCTTCATGAGTAAACACGATAGGAGGTGATTGGTTCCTTCGAGAGTTGTTGTCCACAATGTAGCTAGTTAATGGAGGACCCCTCGCTTCTCGAACATAATTTCTTTGAGAGTTTCTAGTTTCTCCACCAACATAGGGGCCTCCGAAAATTGTATCAATCTCATGAATTGGGGCATCCTCCGGTCTGCTTCGATGGCTTCTTCATTGATGCTCATCTCGGTTCCTATGCCTTTCATGTTCTCCCCAGCAAGGAAATACCTCCCTATGATGGGAAGGGGCCTCATCTCTCCTAGGTTGCTGCTCTCGCCTAGGCGGGGCCCTACTTCTTGGTCTAGAAGTATCCTAGTTGTTACTTCTAAAATTTGAACTTCTAGAATGTTGGGCTATATCCCTACAGTCCGCTGTATCATGGCTATAAGAATGATGATAAGTGCAGTACCCTTGGGAATTAGTTCTGCCTTGGCTTGAACCTCTTCCGCGGCCTCGTCCTCGTCCTCTACGGGGGGCCTGATGCGTCAACTGATTTGGTTGAGTGTTGGTGGCTGGTATATTCTCATAAGCCAGCGTTGGTACGGTGATCAATGTGGCTACGGCAAGTGCTTAGCCTGAACTTTGGCCAATTTCAGCATTAGGCTGGTTCCATTGCTGGTCTATCAGGTAGGAGATTGGACCTTTACCACGTTGCCTTTGCTGAGGCTGGAGGCCTCTATTTGCCCTATTCATGTGGTCTATCAACTCTTCATTGATGATTTCCCATCGCGTCATCTCTAATAGTGCATCATAAGTAGTTGGATCCTGATTTTGTACATCTCTCCAAAATAATGTGTTTATGTTCAAGCCTCCTCTCAAAGCAAATAGGGCTTCACAATCCGTAACTTGAACACAACATGTCATTTCGTCTGTGAAGCGGGATAAGAAACTCTTCAGGGTTTCATCAAGTTGTTACCTTATATCCTGAGACGCTGAATAGGGGGCCTCTCCCTCCTTGCTCACAGCGAATCTCTTCAAAAAGGTGGTTTTGAACTCTGGCCAGCTACAAATACTCCCAGGCGGTAGCCTGCTATACCATATTTCAGCTACTCCACTAAGTGTTAAATGAAATGCCCTGCAATTCACAGCTAGGGTGGCGTCTCCCAGACTTATATGTGTTTTGTAGTTGTTCAAATGCTTCGCTGGGTCGCCTCTCCCATCATATTTTGGTATTTTGGGCATTACAAAATGGTTTGGAACCTGGGCATTTCTTAGCTCTCGTGAAAACAGCAGGTTGTCATCTTCGTCATCCAAATCGCATGATCTTTGTGGACCATCTGAATCATAATTAGCTTCAGAGGGTCCTGCTTGATTGCCGCCTTCTCCTCCCTCCTTTGGTGCTCACGCCAAGGCAGTACAACTCGAGGAGCATGTTCTTGTCTTTCCTTCGATTGCCAATTTTCCAAAGGGTGGGGGTTGTGGCCTGTTCCTAGGCGTTGTACTTAATCAGTCAAATACACTAACAGACCTCTGGGGCCTCAGTTCTGGCTTATACTCTGGAGGAAAATTATCCTTCATGTTTAACGGAGCATCAATGGGTCGACCAGAGGCATAGTTGGAGGAAATGTCAACTCCCACTTCTTTTTCAATAAGACTTCCTCCCCTGTTATGTCTAGGAGGGTGAGCTATTTGACTTTGTACCTCTTCAGGTTGATACTGCTCCTGGGGTACATAAGGAGGAATTGGGCGACCTCCCTGGCCTTGCATCTGCATCAGCAATTCTTGCATTGCCAAGTTTTAGTTGGTGCTATTCCTCATGTTGGCTGCTATAGTCGCCATTTCTCTGGTAAACTGGGCCGCCAACCTCCTACCACATCTTCTATGGTGGTGATCGGGTCGGCGTCGGACCGCTGGGGCCTCATTATCAGTTTCCCTAGCTCGCCTGGGGGAGCTTCATCTTCTAAACTCATATCTTCCCAAGCTCAAAACCTTGAATATTTTTTTGATTCTGCGGGCTTCCTCTTGTTCTTTTCGTAAAAACAAATCATTTTTCAAGGGGGATGCCCCAGAATATTTTCTCAAACTAGCTTTTTCCACAGGATTGCTCGTGGTTATAGTGTGGTTTTCCACCGACAGCGCCAATCTATTGACCCCAAAATATGTTGCCAATAGATGCCGGGCCCACTCGTACATACGTAAGCTTGATCCAACACGTCAATGCCGATCAGCGGTCAAGATGACTGCAGAAACTGAACGTGGGAGTAGTTCAAAGACACGAGACATTTTCGTTCGGACTTCAGGTAAGATAGATGTAACACGATTGTATAAGAAACCAATCGATAAAAAATAAGATTTATGGTTGAAATTCGCTGTTCCAATAAGAGAGTGGAGGATGACATTGCTTCAAGTATTTGGAATTTTTCATTACCTTTATTGTGTTACATGGTGGGGATATTTATAGTGTTATAAATGAAACAATGACATTTCGATCAATTTACACGTGGACTCATCTTTTCGGCCGGGCATCAATTCCTAGCAATCAAGTTGACTTTCCTAACCTTACAAAACATTAAGGTGCCGTTCTCTTTGTGTTTCAGTTTTACGTTTTAAGTTTTGAAATCATTTTGTATTTTGTGTTTTGAGAATCCATTTTAAAATTTTTGAAAACGCGTTCTTTTTGGCATTTTGTAAAAATATTCCTCAAAATCATTTTCTGGAAAACACGAACACATGGATTTCTTCTTTTCCATTCTCCGCCAGAAAATGCCCCACGCCCCCACCAGCGCCACAGCCTACCGACCACCACCCACTAGGGATGGCAACGGGGCAGGTTCGGGGCGGGGCACCCCTATCCCGCCCCGTCCCGCCACTCCCCCGCTTTGCCCCGCCCCGCCCCGTTTATTTTTTTTATAATTTTTTTTTTTTACTATAAAAAATTTCCAGTTATACGGTTAAGGAAAAATATAACTCTACTTCCAAAAAAAATTGTTCATCAAATTTAAGAACATAAATCCATAACTCTACTTCCAAAAAATATTTGTTCATCATGTATCCTACCAGAGAATACATGGATGCTTTTTTTTAAACGGTTCACGGGGCGAGTTCGGGGCGGGGCATCTCCGCCCCGCCCTGCCCCACGACCCGAGACGGGGCGGCCCTCCTTGCCCCGCCCCGCCAACCCGCTCGGGGCGGTTTTTTTCGCCACATTCGGGGCGGGGCGGTTTTTTTTGCCATATCTACCACCCACCACCTAGACCACCAAATCCCAGCATCATTCCAACCCCCCGACCTCCCTATACAACATCCATGAATTAATTGACCATAAATCAGCCGAAATCGCCTTGCTACCACTCACGGTTTCGGCCAATAAACACCGTCGCGGGCCACATTTCCAATCGTAGACCACCACCAATCCACTCTTCTCAACAAGGTGCATCCAATAGTACCATGGGTCACCTTTGATTGGCTCCAGAACTGGCTGATTCCAGCAGAAGCCGTGTGTGCTGAATCAATTTTTTAGGTTTTTTCCTTCGATTTTGGTGTATGATTGAATTGTTGTTTGTGTGGTAATTGAAGAGCGGATTGAGGGCTTCACAGTGGTTTATTGATCCGGCCATTTTGGAGGAGGTTGGCCGGAGTTTGGGGGGTTTGAAAGTGGCGGTACAGTGTGGTTGACAATAGAAAGGAGGAAGAAGGGGTTTGTTCTGTTTCCTGTGTTGTAGTAGAAAGGAGGAAGCCGTTTTGGGCCATTTCCCGTGTTTTCCATTTTTTGCTGTGTTTGCGAAGGAAACGCGAAAAACGGCTTTTTGGCCATTTTCTGTTTTCTTCACAATTTTTTTTTTCGTTTTCGAAAATTCGTTTTCGAAAATGACGAAGAGAACGCGTTTTCGCCGTTTTGAAAAATCGAAAACAGAAAACGACTTGAAAACGACAAAGAGAACAACACCTAAATACTCTTACATTGACACGACACGACACAAAGTTGCTTATCACAAAAGTCACATCAATCACTCACATGAAGATCTTCATCATTACTGTATTTTTTCCACGTGGATCTTCATTGATAACATAGCCCCGTAATAAACGAAAGTCTCGGATCAGCTAAGGCCTCAGAATAAGCTAGGGCCTCGATCTCTACGTTAAAGGCTAGGAAAATACGCCCGGGCTCAACTAAGCTGGTCACACCACTGCAATATGATGCAACGTGTCGCTTCCATTTACGAACCGCAACAATAATATCAATAATAATAATCATAAACTTCAAAAAAAAAAAAAAAAAAGTTCCAACCTCAAGCTTAAGAAATTTCCCACAATTTTTATCTAGCGTCATTTTCATTCATCTCGTCAAGGAAGAATCAGATGCACGCAGATATACAAACCCATTATCCTATAAGCGGAGATTCACAAAAATACGCCTACATATTAGCGTACAACGGTACAAGCAAAACGTTGCGAATTTCGTATTTTCAGGCGCATAAATCACAAATTGCATACCTTTTCAGATCGTTTTAGTTGGAAAGTTTCACTGAACACGACGTCAGAAGATTCAGAGGTTTCGACGACGGCAGTATCAATGGAACTGGCTCGTAGAGAAAGAGCTTTAGCCGGCTTGAAATGGCGCGAGCTAAGGCTACAGGCGTCATTGAAGATCGGCCTTGGGCTCTGAGTGTAATTTAGATAAAAGGGCCGGGCCATACTGGAATTCAGATAGGTGGGTCGGTGGGCGCCGCCTTGGCGGTGGGGGTGGCGGAAGAGTGGCCGACTTACAGCTATAGACATTTTATCACCTGGGCAGAGGTGTGGAGCCGATTTGTTTGCGGATATTTATAAGACTTAGTGGAGGATAATATGGATTATTTTAAAATTTACATTTATGGATTTCAAATTTACTGTAATTGTAAAATAGACCCTAAAAGTTTCAAAATTTGTAGACTGCCGTTTATTAACAAATTTCCTTCAACAAATCGGAGAATTTTCCAGAAGGTAGAAGGATCGACCAAGGATAACTACTTTGCTTACACCAGATTCAAACCAAACATGTCGATTCGGTCTAGTTATAATTAAAATTATTTCATGCATCGATTTTAAGATTAAGAACCAAATTATTATGGTCCAATTTGAGATATATTACATAATCAAATTTGAATTATGCTATTTGTACATCACTCCTTACACAAGGCGTGATATAATGCACAAGTGGCGCATCCTCATTTGAGGGGCACCCCTTGTGTAAGGGGTGATGTACCCATAGCAAGCTTCATCAAATTTTGATTCAATTCATTCAATTCTTGCAGTCCATGAGGTGCTTCGTAACGTTCTCTCTATTCCTCCGATTCGATGAAACCACACTACTTAAATGAGGATCAATCTAACTACTTGATCTCTTTAGAGCGATTACTGATTGAGAAAGTGTTAATATCGTTTTATTACTCTTGGATTCTAAACTCGACCAACAAGCCATTCCACTCCAATTGCCTTTATCTAAAGTATAATTATGCTTATTATGTAAAAGTTCGAATAAATGTAGCTAAATTTCCCTTTCCATCCGCCACAATGGGAAAAAGGTCAAGAATTAGAAAAGTTTGTTGGGCTGTTTCTACAATTTAATGGAGTATGGGGCAGCTGTTATTTTATTTTCTTGGGAAAAGTTTTAACTTTTTGCGTAGATTCAAAGAGTCGGCAGTCGCTTTTCTGACAACTCCTAATACAGTTTTTAATGATTGAATATTTGATCTTATCATTAAAAAAAGAAATGGAAATTAACCTATTTAATCATGCTTGATATTTATAGTCGATCATTTTGGTGTTGTGAAAATTCGGGCCATTAATTTTAAAAATAATTTTTTAAATGGGTGAATGTGATATGATGTTTTCAAGTGTAAATCATCAATCAAAATTGTCAAATAAAATTTTACAAGTAACATGATCGAAGAAGCAGTCCATTTTCTTTAGGTATGCGTTATAAGTATATAAAGTTAATTTTTCTCATAGTCCATCTTTTTAAATTTCAAATTTGAAGAACTTTATCATAACGAGCATCAATAAATTATCGCAAGCAATTAATCAAAACGATTCCCGTCTTTATTATATAGTTGAAAAACATCTATTTACTAAATAGTAACCAAAATGATTGAATAATGTTATATAGTAATACCGTTCAACATCTGTCTTTGATTTTGTGCGACATTTAGAACATTTTTATTAATACTTTATGAAAATCGAATTTATTATAACAATAATAATTTAACTAAATATGATTTTTCTAGATGAGTAACTTTTAAATACAATCAAGCATATTCTTCAACAGAACACTAGTAGTATTATTTCGAAAATTGTGATAAGATTTCATTTCATTTCACACACATTACCTCCATTCACTGGCGGACCCACGGGGTCCTGGGGCCCCCAACAACTTTCGAGAATTTTTTTTTTTTTAAAGTCATATTTGATATCGATTGAAATCTAAATTTTAATATAAATCAAAGTTAATAGCTAGTTTTAATAACATATTTCATGAAATTCATAAATATTTAACTTTTATTAAAATTTACTTAAAATTTGATTTTAATTTTCACAAAACAAGGGCAGCATCACAATAAATTTGAATTTCGATAACATGTCAATTTTAAAAATTCTCCGACGATCGTACACTGATCGAATCTAAAAATTGTTTATGTCATCTCAAAATTTATTTCAAGAATTACATTATGGGCATATCGAATAATCCAAACGGATATCGAAAATAGTTAAAAAATACATTAAATGTGAGTCTTAAATAAAAACGTCTAACTCACATTTTTTTAAAAAAAAATCAATTATTTCATTAATATTTATTACGATACAAATTTTTCAATATTATTTTCATCATTTTATTAAGAAATTTTATATAAAATATAATATCAAAAATTTTCGAAATTTTATATCCCATGTAAATTTTCGAATACAAAATTATATATGGTATAATTTTTTTGGACGAAAATTTTCGATTATAAAATTTCTCCCAACTTTTTTGCAAATTCGATTGTGCCCCCTAACTTTGAATTTTTTGTGTCCGCCCCTGCCTCCATTGCTGGGATGGATCATGGTGAACACGAATAGAACTGCACATGAGACATGCACGACTAGTTGTGGGGAAATCTTTCAAAATGCTCGGGGTTTTTGTTGCGGGTTGTTTTATAGCTCCCTTGGTATGCCGATGGGTTTTTTGAGTCAAAGTTAAATGCAATGATGTACTCATTATAGTTCACATGATAAAAGTGCGAGAAAGACGTGTGGTTGGAAAGTGATTCTATTGACATGGTTTAGTGATGGAATCCAATGGAAAGATGAGAAGTTGGAATCAAGATGGATAAATTGTCTTCAACATAAACCTCACATTAATTTCAGAGCGTCGTATAGATGATCGATGCTCTTGCCACACATACAATCAATATACAATCGATTGAATGGTGGAACGGCCAACCAGATTTATGTGTGAGCTTTCTGTCTAACGACCTCTTAGATAAAACTTTGTTGACTTCAATTCATTACATTTTTCCAAACGTCGATTTGTGAGTAAAGCTTGAAGAAAGAATACAACTTCAAAAAGCTAAATGAAGGATCTTTTTTTTTTTTTTTGGATAATGCTACACGTACAATCGTTTTTCCACAGAAAGCCTACAGAATTTTAAAAAAACTGATGTGGCACTGGCTCCTGCGAGATTCATTCAATATTTCCTGACAACAGTCGTGCTAGGGGTACAATCCTCCCTTACAACATTGGGCTACAAACCGACGTGGCCATAGTTAAAAAAGAAAAAAAAAACAATAAAACGAAAATTTAAAAGCTGAAAATCGCCCATCTCTCTCTCTCTCTCTCACTTCTCCCCATTTCCCCAAAATCACTTTCTCCCCCATTTCCCCCGAATCAACCGAGAAACCCTCCTCCCTTCACTCTTTTGCCGACCTTCCTCCGACCGACAACTCCTCCGGCACTGTCCTCACATAGACCGAAAAGGCGCGACATCCTGTAAGCTACAACGCCTCCGAGTCTCTCATCTCATTCTCCGAAGCAGATCGATGTCATGTAAACGACGATAAGTTCTGATTTTTTTTGAAATTGAAGTATGTTGGGTCTAAATGGCAGGCTTTGATGTTAGTTTTAGCTTTTTGTTTGAAGATTTTTGGATTTTTGACAGTAAGCATAGTGGGTATAATTTTTCACAACACAATTTAAACATTGAAAGGAGATAACTGATTTATTGTTACTTGATTCTGAGCAATTTCCCTATCATACGTAGAGATGTAGAAAAACGTAAAAAATGCTGTGATTTTTCCGGATTTGAAGCTTGACCTGCATGTTTCGGGATTTGAAGCGTGAAATGAGAATGTTGATTTTGCAAGCTACTTTACTAATGTCTGAAATTGCTGTGAAATTGTGAAATGAGAATGAGCTTATTGTGAAATGAGAATGCTGAATTTGGAAGCTACTTCCAGTAATTGTGTATTAATTTCATATGGTTTTTATTCTGTTATTATACTATTAGAATGGCAGGAAAAAACTCAGGTATATGTCACAGTTGCAGGCGTAAGGGCCACTTCTTTCGAGAATGCCCGACGAAACGTAGATGCCCACGGTGTATGATAGGTTTCCAAAAGTGTTTTGAGGTAGAAAAAGATACTTCTAACAAAGGAAAATTCTTCAAATGTTGTAGTGAGAAATGTGGATTTTGGGAGTGGTGCAACATTGGAGAATCAAGCAGTGAATCTAGCAACGTTAGTCATACTGAAATTGATGATATTTCCCACATGTTCCAATCTCAAGTTCGGGTTAAAGACCATGAAGAGATCCATATATCTCTGAACGTGACGATCTCTAAGAGAAAGTAAAGTGCCGAAGTAAACACGAACGGAAGGGGTTAGGTTGATTAGTGTCGATTGCTTTCTTAGCAATTTGTTTTTTCTCTATATGTATAAATAACTTAGATTGCTCGTTCGTGTAAATTACTTTCTAGCTGTATTAATGTGTAACGGATAATGAAACAATTTGATTTCGTTTTGTTAGACTTGTAAGTTCTGGTCCATGTTGTCTACTTGTAGTTGTTCATTTTTTGTGGTGTATAACCAACCATCCTTCTAATATTTCTACCTAAATAGGTATTAGATGTACTCAATGATAGGTTGCAGTCCATAGCTGAAGCAGTACAACCATGGCAATCTGCAAAATGAACACTAGGAAACATGATGGCTAGCCTATCGAAAAATGTATTCATACTTTCACTACGCTGTGTTGTCGACATCCCAGCCCAGAAGGTTGTTTTCAAGAAGCATGGTACCCAACGAGATCTGTTCTCGTATAATCCCGACAACCAATTGTTATCGTGCAAATCATAGACCTCGATCATCGATTCCCAACCTTGTTCAAATTCTTCAACGGTCTGGGAATCATAGACCAATACATGTATTGCCAAAAATATCGAACCCTTGTCGACGTGGTATCCAAATTTTTCTGGCAGCTTCTTCAAAATGTGCCACAAACACCACCTATGCTTCATATTCTGAAAAACAATCTGAATCGCATTTTGCATAGCCCTATCTTGATCGGTAATAATTCCATGGGGGGCATGACCGTGCATACACTTGAGCCATGTTCTCAACAGCCACACAAATGTATCTGTGTCCTCATTTGATATCAAACCGCAACCAAGCAGTGTTGATTGTCCGTGATGATTCACACCAACAAAAGGGGCGAAGGGCATGTCATACCTATTAGTCAAGTAAGTGGTATCAAATGTGACGACGTCCCCGAACTCTTTATATGCTTCCCTAGATCGATTATCAACCCACAATACATTCTTTAGCCGTGAATCATCGTCTAAATCCATACAAAAGTAAAATCCCCCACACCTTGCTTGCATATCTGAAAAATATGATTGAATTGCTGCTGCATCTCCATCTCCAAGGCTTAATCGCCTCACTTGTGCAATGTAGTTTCGACAATCCTTCTCCACGCAGGTCATATTTTCATATCCACCCGCTTCAACAACTGCAGAATTGAAACTTTTGTGCAACGGGATTCCTGCCATGTCATTGACTTCAAGCTTTCGTTTCACATGTGTATTCAGTTCTCGATTACATCGATATAATCTCGACTTTGTAGGACTTGTTTTATGATTGTGATCAAGGTGCACTGTGTTAATTTTCCAAATACCATGATTATCTGCAGATGCAGAGATCTTGGCTTTACAACCTGTTTGAATTGTTGGCTGTGGCTTCAAAGAACCGCTTGTACTACGACTTCTTGCGCCTCACGACTACATGTGAACGTCACATATCGCAAAACTCCGTCATCATCCTTTCTCGAGTTCCTTTTCCTCACCGGAAAACCTAATTTGTAAGCATATCTTTTGTAAAAATTGAACACCTCTTTTTCATCATTGAACCGCATTCCTACCTCTGGCACAATTATATCATCTTCTAAGACTGTTTCATTTTCAACCATATGCGTACCAGATTCCACATTCACATTTTCAGACTCTTCCAAAAAATCATCTTCCATATCTTCCATCATTTATTCTCCTCTGATAAAATTTCAATTCAGTTTCAACAAAACATAAAAAATCTATAGTTTGGCATTTATGAAAAATAATGAGTTCAACATAGCAAACCATTTTCCCATGTACAATTTGTTTAGCACGAATGAATTCAAATTACTTACTTCCGTTTATAAATATCTAGAATTCAGACACTTGAACAATTACAATATTAATTGAAATTCACAAATCAATCCAATTAAAGTTTCCTTGACCCGCTAAACTGGTGAAGCTAAAAATAACTCCAATTAAACTGGTGAAGCTAAAGTTTCCAGGTATGTTTAACAAAGACCTTGGTTGTCTTTGGAAAATAGGTTAAAAATTGATGTTGAAGCTACTACTGCATTAGCCTATCTTCACTCAGCAGCTTCTATGTCTATTATTCATTGAGACTTCAAGTCAAACAACTTATTGTTAGACAATTTATATACTACTAAGATATTACATTTTGGAGAGTCGAGATTGTGCCCTTAGACTATGCCTGGGCATTTTAAGCCAGAACTGAACCGAAACCAAAGCTTCTATTTTCACTGCCATTATCAGAGTCAGGAAATAACTGGTGAAGCTAAAGTTTCTAGCTATGTTTAACAAAGAACTCGTGAAACGAATAATGGCAGTCAGGAAAATGCAAACATACCTTCAATCCTGAAATTATGTCTCCAATGGAATTTACAAACTGTCGAAACCGGATGTGAATTTACAAACTAGATGGATAATCGCCGGTGCACGTCGACGGTAGTGCAGGGTTCTATTTCGGGGGAGATTAAATGGTAGTGCGGGATTTTAATCGCCGGTGATGTCGTGGGAGAGAAGATGGACGGTAGTGGAGGGTGGGGTTAATTGCAGGCGATGTCGGGGGAGAGAAATTGGACGGCAGTGGAGGGTGGGAGATAATGGAGTGAGTGCACTGGTTTGGGGAAATTGGAGTTTGCCGCCAACATTGGAGTGCACTGGCTTCCTTTGCATTTTTATCTTTTCATCTCAACCATCCATGCCCATTTAATCTCCACCGTCCACGTCATGTTGTAAGCCAACATTGTAAGCCAACATTGTACAACAAGATTTTTCCTTCCTGACAATTGTTGGCCCCCCGCCCCCTTTTACCCACCCACCCAGCCGCAACCACCCCCTTCCCCTTTTTCCTAATTTTACTGTCTCAAATTTTGAAAGTATTACGTTAACGTTAAACGAAGTCGAAATAGTACATCCTTAACACCATTTCGAAGTACTCACGATCTAATTTATCGCTTTCTTAACCGCATGCGAAACGGCCAACCGTAGCAAAAGTTACCAAGCGTCGAAATAGATCGCTCCAAAATATATAAACTTTTTTTTCTTATTTTTATCTCAATTTTCGGGTTTATCACGGGATGTCAAACGAAATCGAAATCTCGTATTCTTAACACCATTTCGAAGCACTCACAGCCTAGTTTATTGCATTCCTAACCGCGTGCGAAATGGCCAACTGTAGCAAAAGTTACCACTCGTCGAAATAGACCGTTCCAAAATATATAAACGTTTTTTTCTTATTTTTATCTTAATTTTCGGGTTTATCACGGGATGTCAAACGAAATCGAAATCTTGTATTCTTAACACCATTTCGAAGAACTCACGGCCTAGTTTATTGCATTCCTAACCACGTGCGAAACGGCCAATCGTAGCAAAAGTCACCACTTGTCGAAATAGGCCGTTCCAAAATATATAAACGTTTTTTTTTCTTATTTTTATCTCAATTTTCGGGTTTATCACGGGATGTCAAACGAAATCGAAATCTAGTATTCTTAACACCATTTCGAAGTACTCACGGCCTAATTTATTGCATTCCTAACCGCGTGCGAAACGGCTAATCGTAGCAAAAATTACCACTCGTCGAAATAGACCGTTCCAAAATATATAAACATTTTTTTCTTATTTTTATCTCAATTTTCGGGTTTATCACGGGATGTCAAACGAAATCGAAATTTTGTATTCTTAACACCATTTCGAAGTACTCACGGCCTAATTTATTGCATTCGTAACCGCGTCGAAACGACCAACCGTAGCAAAAGTTACCACTCGTCGAAATAGGCCGTTCCAAAATATATAAACGTTTTTTTCTTATTTTTATCTCAATTTTCGGGTTTATCACGGGATGTCAAACGAAATCGAAATCTCGTATTCTTAACACCATTTCGAAGCACTCACGGCCTAATTTATTGCATTCCTAACCGCGTGCGAAACGGCCCACCGTAGCAAAATAAGCCGTTCCAAAAGAAAAAAACATTTATATATTTTAGAACGGCCTATTTTGACGAGTTATCACTTTTGCTACGGTTGGTCGTTTCGCATGCGGCTACGAATGCAATAAACTAGGCCGTGAGTACTTCGAAATGGTGTTAAGAATACGAAATTTCGATTTCGTTTGACATCCCGTGATAAACCCGAAAATTGAGATAAAAATAAGAAAAAAAACGTTTATATATTTTGGAACGGTCTATTTCGACGAGTGGTAATTTTTGCTACGATTGGCCGTTTCGCACGCGGTTAGGAATGCAATAAACTAGGCCGTGAGTACTTCGAAATGGTGTTAAGAATACTAGATTTCGTTTGACATCCCGTGATAAACCCGAAAATTGAGATAAAAATAAGAAAAAAAACGTTTATATATTTTGGAACGGCCTATTTCGACGAGTGGTAACTTTTGCTACGATTGGTCGTTTCGCACGTGGTTAGGAATGCAATAAACTAGGCCGTGAGTTCTACAAAATGGTGTTAAGAATACAAGATTTCGATTTCGTTTGACATCCCGTGATAAACCCGAAAATTGAGATAAAAATAAGAAAAAAAACGTTTATATATTTTGGCGTCTATTTCGGCAAGACTGGTAACTTTTTGCCTCGGTTAACAACGTTTCGCGATTAAGAAAGCGATAAACTAGATCGTGAGTACTTCGAAATGGTGTTAAGGATGTACTATTTCGACTTCGTTTAACATTAACGTAATACTTTCAAAATTTGAGACAGTAAAATAAGGAAAAAGGGAAAGGGGGTGGTTGCGGCTGGGTGGGTGGGTGGGTAAAAGGGGGCGGGGGGCCAGCAATTGTCAGGAAATATTGAATGAATCTCGCAGGAGCCAGTGTCACATCAGTTTTTTTAAAATTCTGTAGGCTTTTTGTGGAAAAACGATTGTACGTGTAGCATTATCCTTTTTTTTTCCTTCTTTTAATGATAGCCGTAGACACTAATTCCAAAAACAAAACATTTTTCCAAACGTCTGTTTGTGAGTAAAGTTTGAAGAAAGAATACAACTCCAAAAAGCTAAATGAAGGATTTTTTTTCCTTTTAATGATAGCCGTAGACACTAATTCCAAAAACGAAATAATTTTTCTTCAGATTTTTTTTTTCTTATATTGTTAAAAGAAAAAAAAAAAAAAAGACACCAAATGACACCAGTGGTATTCATGTTTGAGAGTGTGTTTGAGTCACATTATTTTGGAATAGTAGATTGATGAAAAATGTATGGTTGAAAAAATAGAAAAAATTATTGATATGATGAAAAATATTATTTTATTAAAGAATGTGTGGTTGAAAATTAGTCGAGAGCTGAAAAATAAACTGTTATTTCCTATTTTTTCCATTACAAACCCTACAGTCCACATACACAATGCGAAAAAAATAGGGTCATAGATGTAATTAAACTATTACAACTAACAATTCGCTATAATATACCAGGCAAGACGAATAACAAACTCTCATTTTCTCTCTCTAAAACATTCTCGTCTCTCTCTCTAGCTTTCGGTGCAAAAACAGAAGAAATCAAAAAATAGTGATGGTGAAGGGTCCAGGCCTCTATCCTGAAATTGGAAAGAAAGCGAGAGGTAAGTAACTTCATGGGTTTGCGTTATATGAGTGTATTTATGTTTATTTGTGTTTATTTAGCTATGAATTTTTCGTTAATTGTTTCGGTGATTTTAATTAAATATTATTTGTGGGATTTTCAGATCTTCTTTATAGAGACTACCAGGGTGACCATAAATTCACTCTCACTACATACGCCTCAAATGGAGTGGTGAGTAATGTATATTTCTTCATGTATAATTAAAAATGTCTATATAGATGGGGTTGTATATGTGTGTCTGTTGAGGGTGGGGGCGGGAGTGGGAGTTGCATGCATGTAGAAGATATTGAAGGGACCAGTTGATTTGATGAACGAAATTCTGCTGTTGAAAACATTTTTGCTTATACAATATAATTATTTGATCTCTATCCAATTTAAGAAGAAATATCATAAGGTTTGCTTTTTTTTCCCCCTAAAGCGTTCCTTGTATAAAAAGTTTGGATTTTTCTTCTTCCATATCATATACATTTCTTATATTTTTAAGTATCTTGAGATGAATTTTTTTTTTTAAATAGTAAGTTTATTTGTATTCACACTTGGAAGAAATTTATATACTTGCGATCTCAATAAATGCAATTGTGGTGCTTTGTCAACATAGTAATTTATACAATACCTAATCTCATTAGGGATAACTCTGGATGAACAAATAATACATTTCTTTGCCGTTTTGATGATTGTGGACGAAGCTACTTTCACATTCTATATGTTTATTTCCCTTCAATTTGATTTATACTACAGGCCATTACTTCTTCTGGGACCAAGAAAGGTGGGTTGCTTTTAGCAGATATTAACACTCAGCTGAAGCACGACAATATCACAGCTGATGTAAAAGTAGATACCAATTCCAAAGTAAGTCAAAATACTTCACTTGACGCTTCTTGCGATTTGCATAAATAAGCCCTTTTCACGGTTTATTAATCATAAGGTTATTATTGGATACAAATCTGAGCTTATGTATAGTTGAAATTTTTTGTGATCTACTTATTTTAGGAATGTTTAGTAGTGCGATAGTAATTTGTTACACTTGTTTACATGATTATTTGTTTCTTATCTTTTTCTCGGACTGTATTTCGTGAATATTACCATAGTAGACTTATTAATAAGACGACTTCCAAAGACAAGAAACTCGAAAATGCCTAAGTTATTAGTGCAAGGTTGTTGATGCAAATCTAATAGGTGCGTGATAGCGTGAATGATACTAGGATTTTGCCATGCATGGTCTGTCCTATGTTTTGGCGTCGTAGTTGTGTATCATCTTTGCATCTGGTGCCAGCTGATTTATGTGGCAGACGAGGTACCAAAATTATGGGAAACTAAACCAAATGGAAACTTGACTTGCCAGCCCAAAAGACTTGATTATCTCGTGAACCACAAGATGTTGAAGTCCAAGAAGGCAGCCGAACTTTCAAGAAATTAGCTCTTCCCCACTTTTATCAGTTTGTCTTTGCATCATCAGCTACATCTTGAAACTAACATCAAAATTGGGCTGGACAACCCCCCCACACACACACGACCTTTTGCTTAGTGGGATTTTAGTTAGGTCTGTGCTTCAATCCATGAGTTGGGGAGATCTCTAGTATGTAGTTTTATTCATATGTCGTTGTGCATCATCATTAAGTAATTTATCGCCTTATTGAAGCACATAATAACTCCACTATAGTAGTATTTATGTCAATACCTTGATAATGCTTTTAGTTTCTTTATCAGATTGATTGATTTTTGTGATGATAATATGTTTATGCTATTTTGTCGTCTACTGTGGTTTTGTAACGTGACTGACTGGGTTTACCTACCCCTTACTTGACCATCTATGATGCATCGACATTGAAATTTGTGTCCGACCCGATATGTGTCGCACACGCCGATATGCAATTTAAAAAAAAATTTTTATTGACTCGATACTTTGATTAAATTCTTTAAAATCTTCGTTTATATAGTATAGATTTAGCCTTATTCGTCCTTTTTTTTTTTTTTTTTGTTGCTTTCTTAGCATCTAATCAACATATTTAATTTTGGAAATGCATTACAGAGAGGCGAGAGCCATTACCGTGTTCGGTTAAGCTTTGAAAAAAAAAATGAAAGTCCTTTTTTGGAAAGCAAGTAAAGACAGGTTCCTGTTACCAATGCAATTCACCCAACCAGATTAAGAGCAGATAGAGTAAGACAGAAGAAAGATAGCCCAAGCTGGAATTTTATTCTCAATTTTCTGTAATTATACTAAAAGATAGGAAATAACTCTGCTATGAAGAATAACAACAAGTTGTATAACTCTATTTCTGTAATGCAGCATTGAAATGAAATAAGGATATTTTGCATTCGAGAGGCCAATTCTCTCCCAATAAACTACCCAAATTCTGCCTGCCTCCCAAAGAAACAATCCCCTCTATTTATATGTGTTTGTGCTGCCCAAATATTCCCTTAACTGATTCTGTAACTGTGCACCTGCTGCATGTGACTTCCTCTCTTCATTAATTTCCTTTACTGCCCTTTGTTCTTTTGTTGTGCCTTTGGTATATCCACTTAACTGCAGGTCTATCGACTTACTTCCAAAAAAGCAAGTTTTTGAAATTAAAAATCCCAAAAAGGTATCTTCTAATAAGTTTAGCCAGACGATATCTAATTCATTAATAGGTGATGTTGTGTAACTATATAATATTTTATGGTTATGGAGACATCCTTCTTTTCTCTCTCTCTCTTTTATCTTTTTTCCTTCTTTTGGCACTGTTTGGTCAGATGACACACTTCATTGTAATTGAAATTTGATTCTTCACCTTAAAGGTTGTCTGGTCATGTAGGTTCACACTACCATAACTGTGGATGAAGCTGCTCCAGGAGTGAAGGCTATTTTTAGCTTCATCGCTCCTGATCAAAACTCTGGCAAGGTATTTATCCTCCTAGATGTGATAATTTATGTTAATATTTTCTTAGTGCGTTGTTAAAGCTTTATTGGTTCCTTGTGCTATCCCCGACTGAAATTTATTTTGATGGGGATTGAACTCTAGTGTCATGTTTGGTATGGAGGATTAAATAGTATTGAACAGACTGAAGAAGAACACAAGCTAAAATCTTTTCTATTATATTGTCAAGTTCTACTTAGTATTGTGTACCAAACGTGCTCTAGGTGCCACTGACTTCTCGAAATTTTGGTGACAGGTAGAGCTTCAATATTTGCACGAGTATGCGGGAATAAGTACTAGCCTTGGGCTGACTGCAAAACCCATTGTCAACTTCTCTGGTGTTGCTGGGAGCAATCAGGCTGCCTTTGGGACTGATATCTCGTTTGACACCTCTACTGGGAACTTCACCAGATGCAATGCTGGAGTAAATTTCACCACCTCCGACCTGATTGCGTCCTTGACGTTGTGAGTAACTGCTCTGCTTGTTGGATAGGGTAGACTTTACAATACTGGACACTATTAAAGAAGAAAAAAAAGTTAAAATGTTATCCATTTGTACTTGCTAGCAAACATACTCTCTCAGTTAAACAAAAAATTATAGATATCTAACTAGCTGTATCTCGGTGAATGTGGTTATCATCTCTCATTCTATAAACCTACTAGCACTTCACCATATATGCTTTTGATGAGTTCCTGCAACTCACACTCTCCGAAGACTGCTCGTCTTTCCCTTGCATCAGGCCCAGTTTTGGCCCAAAGCGAACTAGGCAGTCGCCTTGGGCCTCAGGATTTGTAGGGGCCTCTTAAAAAAAAATCAGCCCAAAACCTGCCCCTAAGACCCATCCAAAACCCACTTACTCAAATTAATCCCTTTTTAGAAGAGAGATGGTGAGATTCACAAAATGGCAGAAAAAAATTTCGAGATCGTGAGAAAAAGAAATTACAAGTAATTGGTTCGTGTCCCTTAATTTCGCTCTCATCTCATGTATTGTTTTCAAGATTGTATTTTTCTCCATTGTTCATTCGGTAGAGAATGATTATAATGTGCAATAATTTGTGGATTTCTCTAAATTGAGAAGGAATAACATTTGTTTTTATAGGTTTATCGATCCCTTGAATTCTATAATAGATCTCCAACTGGTTTGGTTCTTAGAGATTGGTTGAGTGAAAATCAATTATGTGCCATCTGTTTGGTGCATTTTGGATGCACATTAGTTTGCAATTCTGTGAAGTAAAAGGAAGAGCAACAGAACATAGAAAACTGATTTCCCTTGTGTGTTCTTCATGAGAAAGTCTTTTCTTGGATTTTGAATTTCATGAATGAGGAAGAAAATAAGTTGAAGACAAAAGGAAAGTTGTTCCCCTATTTTCTTTGCACCTCTATAGTCTGTACTATGAATTGTATAATAATCACTCTATTCCCTATTTGTTAGAAAATCCAAAAAAATCATCAGAATATAATACTGTAACCAGGTGAAAAACTACAATAATTATCAGAAGAATTCATTATGTTCGTGTACTTGAGTACTGAGCCATTTATTGCTGATATGGAACTCTATGCTGGTTCACACGATAGAATAATAGATTTCGTACATATTTAGGTTGATATTACTTTAATTGATGGTTATGTTTAATCATCCATTTTAAAACTTGATTAGTTTATTATATGTTGTCTTATTTTGGATAACCACTAGTGCTTCTAGAACAAAATTTACTCCTAGGGCCTCTGAATAATTAGTCGCTTAGGGCCTCAAATTTCTCAAGGCTGGCGTTGCCTTGCATGTTCATGAAAAGGAGGGTGTTTTATGTGTAGTTTATTGCTAGTGACTAGTGCAAAAGCTAGTTCTAGTTTGGTGTCATTGCTCATGTTTTCTCCATAGAATTCACAATCTTCTAAAAACACTTGGACATTATGCAAACAAGTACTAACATTCCATTTCCTCGACTTCAGTTAGGAAATATTCTGCAAGTTCTATTGGCAGAACAGAAGAGAAGAAAAGATTTATGAGTTTTTCTTTTATCTGGGGACACCCAGATTTAGATGACAATGACGAGTTCTCTTGTTTCTGTCGGTTTTTTGTTTCTTTCCTGACAAGATGGCTGTTTCTTTATACAGAAATAACAAAGGCGAATCGCTCACTGCATCCTACTTCCACATGGTAAGCCCAATGACCAATACTGCAGTTGGAGCCGAGTTGACACACTGCTTTTCGAGCAATGAAAACAGCCTCACCATTGGGACACAACATTTGTTGGATCCTTTAACCGCAGTGAAAGCTCGAGTAAACAACTACGGGAAGGTAAGTGCTCTTATACAGCATCAATGGCGACCAAAATCCCTCGTTACGATCTCAGGCGAAGTGGACACGAGGGCAATTGAAAAAAGTGCCCAGGTTGGATTGGCTGTTGCTCTCAAGCCATGAAGTTAAACTTTTTGCAATTGAGGTTGGTGGCATCGTGTTGAGATGCAGAGTAATAAGGTAGATAGTGCTGATTCTTGGAATGCCTCGTCTTCTTTGTAAACTTTTGATGTCTTTCAATATGGTCTTTATTTTTTCATATTCAATGGGTCTGGATTGTAAAAAATATTGTTTTTCTCGGGCATGATCTAGAATGCTTTTTTGACTTGCTTCACAGATGTTGATAGTGGCTCAATTGTTGAGCTTAAATTCCATTAATGTGCAACATTAATTGATGTTGCTTATATATCTCGGTAATAAGGTCATTGAACTTCATCTTCGAATGGAATTGGACTGCATGTTTATGTACAGATAGTTCAAGCTTAATTTAGACGAGGAAGTCATTCAATGTGGTACCAGAGTAAGCAAATACTCAGTTTTGCTACTACTATACGAGGAGAGAAAAAATGACCCACATATTAGAGACACGAATAAATTTCTTCTCTAGCAGCTTAAATCAGATGACATTTTAGCATCGACGGTGTCTTTAGCAACGACACTGGACAATCATGTCGAGTACCGCATACCAAACAATCACTTGAGAATAGAGTACATCATCTGTATATACACAAATCAACATGCAACATTACCAACACAACTCCTAAGATCACATAGATGTCATCGTGCAAAATTTAACTGGGCACGTGATGTATCATACATGAGAGAGATTCTAACACGGTAAAAATTTACTCCATTAACTCCGTTTACATTGCATTCTTCCCCATAAAGCACCTCTAACGAAGTGAGAGATAGAGTGGACAGTACAATAGCAAGATTTGAAGTTTTGAACTTCTTTCTCTTAATTAATACTGTTCAATACAATTCAATCTACCTTCCCAAACATGCCATAAATGTATACTCCTGTTACTTTTTCAGTAATCTATGGACAATCGCCAACAAAATATATCCATATCCAAGAATGTTAGAAGAGAGGAAAAGAAACACAGATTTCCGAACCAATTCTACGGTTTACTGTTTGGTTTCGGTGAATTCCGACTAAACTGATAATGGTACGGCGAAGCTTGAGAACCATTTGGTATTGAGAGGCTTCTTGGATGTTGCAGCCCATTTCTCGAGAATGATCCTTGTGTTCTTAGGCCATTTTTAACATTTGGACTTGACCCAACACGCTCAGTTTGCACGGTCTGAAAATAGTACGATGAGCTTGCCATATCCTTCAGACCTGGCAAAGGCTTCAAGGCTTCAACAACTTCACTCATCAGAGGCCGGGATTTGGGATCCCGGCTAAGGCAAGACGCAGCCAACTGTGCAGCTTTTTGGGCACCTTTTATACTAAAGTGCCCCTCGAGCCTAGGGTCCACTAGACGATAAAAGCGTTTCCTCTCTCCCAGATGAGGCCTAGCCCATTCCACAAGGTTATGCTCCCCATTAGGCCGATTCTTGTCCATTGATCTTCTACCTGTGAGCATCTCGAGCAAGACAACACCAAAGCTATAGACGTCACTCTTCGATGTAAGATGCCCTGTAACAGAGAAGGATAGAATCCAATCAGAATAAATAGAGATGTCATGCAAACCCTGAAGAATTATTCAAGGCATCTAACAAACATGAAACATCCCAGATCAAGTTTGAACATTCTTAACCATAAAATTTTGACACGCTTTTATTATTAGAAACATTTTTAAACATATATTTTGAAGTGATGAATTCGAATTCAAACACAATCAAGGATATCACACGTAGTAATGGATAGTTATTAAGCAAGACCAAATAAATATCAGATTTCCAACACTTCTCTTGCACAAGTGAATTGCATCGGGTGGGGAAACATCTAGCCTCCTAAGCGTACTCATTCCATGTTTGTTCAAGACCATGATACATTGCTAGAAGGATATAAAATGATATAAGGCAACGTGTACAATGTACAAGCGCTATGTTCAAGATGAGCATAAGATACCCATCCATAACAGCCTTCACGACTCCTCGGAAGTAGAGATACTGCACTAGAATTGAACAGGAAACACTAAAACATGAAAAATTCTAGGGCTGTGTGGATGCAATATCAGAATTTTGGCACCATCACAAACAGCATAGAACAATTTCATCACAGCTGTCATTGGCTCAGTTCATAGTATCTTAATCAAAAGCAGCCTAAAACAAAAGGTGAAACAAACAATAAATAGAAGAGAGATACATATTTAAATAGACCAGATTCCCACCCTATCCTGAAGTTGACCTATCAAGTTTTTCTTATACATAAGATTCAGCCATGGAGTTGTTGCAGTAATTCTACCAGAGCAAATGAGTGATATAGAGCAGGAAGGGTTTTCAGTCATGATTGTATAAGATTCAAAACGGAAAACGTCAGGTCAGCTAAGGATGAAGTGTAAGATTTCCTATTACTTAAGAAATTGCCATGTAACTTTTCCTTTATTCTAAAGGTTTTCGCGAGTTATCTTAGGACTCTCCATTCTCTTATTTCACTTCTTGAATTTTCGTCCTTTTGGTAGGATCATTACTTTGCAGTTAGAGATGCATAAAAATTTCACCTGTCATGACATATTCTGGGGCAGCATAACCATAGGTACCCATCACACGGGTAGAAACATGAGTTTTTCCTTCATCTGGAGCATCTTTAGCAAGTCCAAAATCAGAAAGTTTGGCATTATATTCCTGAAAAATAATGCTATTATGTTAATTCATATATCGGGGAAATGCATTTTAAAAGAATGTGGTTTGCCAAGCGTAGGGAACTTACAGCATCCAACAGGATGTTAGACGTCTTAAAATCACGATATATCACGGGTCTTTCTGCTTCCTCGTGAAGAAAAGCAAGACCCTTTGCAGCACCAAGAGCAATTTTCATCCTGATAGACCATGGAAGTGGCAAAGACCCTACAAATTATAATGATTCAATTAGCGGAACAATGCTACATGGGTTAAAAAATAAGTGCTCTAGCACTGAAAATGTGAAACAAAGATATTATGATATTAGTTTCATACTCTCTTTTGAAAGGAAAATGTCATTAATATGTCCAACACAAAATGCTCAAATGCAGTGAAAGTGGAAAAGAATTGGAGCACCAGAATCTGATAATGAATAGGGGCTTTCGCCGCCACTCCAAACTTTGGTTAGATGCTGCTTCATCATAGATGTTAAAACTTACTGGCTTTCACTTGCACATATTTTAATGTTAACGTTATCAAATATTTTTCTTCAAGAAAGTAGGATTTGGTAGTTTTTTTTCTCCACCTGCCTGCATTTGGGTCATTATGCAAATATACTATAGCCTTTATGTTCCAATCCAAATACGTTACCCCAACATGCATCTAGGAAAATGCAGCTACCCTACTATGATATACTGATATGCAAGATTGTTCCAGAGTTTGTCAAATGCAAACTAAAAAATAAACATCTTTCAGTAGGAATTCACTGTGGTTTATTATCAGACTCTGCATCAACACACCCAACAAGAAGAACATGCTAGCTGAACCCTGTTTTACTAACTGAAATCAGGAATTTAGACCATAAAATATGAACTACCAAGTGAACGAAAAATTTTAGTGCTTGCATATCATAAAAATGGTTTGGAACTCCAACTTGACAAATATTGGACATGATTCTAACCTACACATTCATATTACTAATTAAAATAGAAGAAACGCAGATATTTCATTATTTAGAGAATGCGTCCAGGACTCCAGGATTTTCAACCAAATTCCAAGGAGATAACTCGCTCTAAAATTACGCATGAGAAATAGAAAAAGATTCTCTCAAATGAATTCTATATGACATAACCTGAACTCCAACAGGTCATCCATGCAAAAAACACTGGAAGAAGATTCAATACATACTTCTGAAAAGGTGGTTCTCCAAGCTTCCCCGAGGCATAAACTCGTAAACTAACAGCCTCTGATCTTCTTCTATACAGTAACCAATTAATGTGACCAAATTACGATGGACAAGATCACCCAGAAAATTTACTTCAGCCTGCCAAAAAAAAATTGCAATTCAGATAATCCAAACAAAATAATACCAATAAAACAGGACTGACAGCTACTTCAAGAAAATCATATTGAGAAAGCATCAAACCAGCCATTCTTTATGACCCTGAAGTCCATCATGATTGAGGGTCTTCACAGCTACAGTAAGTCCTGTTCCAGGCTTCACCGGTGCTGTCCCATTCTCTTCAATCCACCCCTTAAATACACAACCAAATCCCCCTTCACCAAGAAGAGATTCGGGTCTAAAATTTCTCGTGGCCAGCTTCAGATCATTAAATGTGAATTTTCGAAGCCGAGAAGATACTTTAAGTTCCTCTTCAAGTTTGAAGCTGGAAGATTTGCTTTCAGCATTGCTCGTGGTGGTGGATGGAAGTACCAGGGAAGCTGGTTGGTCTTTACTAGTATCGTTTGCTGATTTACTTTCTGTTCACATGACAATGAAGCAATAGGTAAGAAGAAGGCAGACTCGTGATTGGAAAAGTCTACATTGTCATTGTCTGGCGTAGCATGCGGTATATCTCACTATATGTTAATTGGACTAAACTTATTCAACTAAGTATATGGACATAATATCTAGTAACAAATATTAGAACTGAATATGTAATAGAAGACTAAACGTTGACAGCAACGATTACCGTTCCAAATGTATTTAGTTCAATATTATGAAACTTCAAAACAAGTAGAATTAACTATTGTACCAAAATTTGTAAGCACCTAAAGTAAGCTAATTTTGCACAACATGATAAGCAGTGTTCTATTAAGTTTCCCACAACTTTAAATTGTAAACATTGCACCTTCAGCTATTCACCTTATGTCTGCAAAAGGATTATACACGAAAAATTTAATTCTTGACATAGTTACAATTCTTGGAACAACTAAAAACACTGATCAGCATCCTTAATCATACTGGCTCTCTAACTATATGCTCACTATACACCATTAATTTTTGTTGCAATGACATAAATGTGCTAAAATGTCACCAGACTGCCTAAGCAATTGGATATCCAAACAAAGAAGAAAAAGAGAACAAAAATAGATATCAAATCAGACTAACCAATGAATGAAAAATGAAAGCACTAATAAAAGATAAATTTTAACTCGGAATTTGACACTTGGAAAATGGAAAATGAGTAAATGATTACCGCGGGCGCTGATGCCACTGATAGAGGTATCAACTTTAGATCTTGAACACATACAGCTGCCAATATACCTCAACTTAATCCAACATCCTGTCCCCTCCACAGCATCATCATTTTTCTTCTTCTTCCTTCCCTTTGATTTCACCACATCCCAAGATTCCGCCTTCAAGCTATCACCACCAAGTCCCATCTTTAACAAACTTAGAATCAACAAAAACCCCCAAATCCCAATTTCCACCCAACCTCCTCCTAAAGAAAGTTTGCCAAATAGTATCTCACTTCCAGTCCTATTCCCTTCTAAACCCCTAGAATCAACTAAATCAAGCCAAACGTGTTTCAGAAAATCAGCCAGAGATAACAAAAGACCACCTTTCACCCACTTTGAAGAAAACCAAAATATCCAAACCAGAACAGGTGACTTTCTTCTCCTCAAGAACCAATTTTTACTCAAAAATCCACAAAAAGAAATTGAAAAATAGCTCAGCCTAGTAACAGGATCAGCTAATAAAACATCCTTCGTCCACTTTTAAGATTAACCTAAATACTAAAATACCTGAAAATATTACTTATCACTCTTTCCACTTCAAGAACCACTTTTTTCTCAAAATAAATAAATAAATAAAATAAAACCCAGAGAAAAATGATGAAATAACTCGGACCCAGTTGAAAAGATTAGCTGAAAATTACATTAATAGGGCTCAAAAGAGCTCAGAGATTGCAGATCACATGCTGACATTCAAAGAATGAAACTTTACCCCTTGGCTCTCTGCAACAAGCAACTCTGAAATCAGATAGTAATAAGAATAATAACGATAATAATCTCAGTTCAAAAAGTATTAACAATTACGACGCCACCACCCCAGAAACGTCCGTTCTTGGAAAGGATATTGGAATCCCAACAAAAGACTCAAATATGCTGACCAACAATGCTCAAAAGAATATTAAATGAAATTTGTACTAATCATCAAACGGTATTTTTTTATATTTCATCTATTGCGAACAATGTGTATGTATGTAATTTATAACTGTGTATATAAGAAAAATTTATTTGAAAGTGAGAATTATCTGTTCTTACTTTTTAATAGAATCAATGACTCAAAAAAGCAAATGGGAGGCTGCCCGGAGAACATGGGCAGGCGCCACAGCACCTTTTTGAGCAATCTGTATTTTTCAAGGTGTATATGGTTATAAGGAAAATAATTCTTTTTTTTATTTATAAATGTAAAATTTTATAGATCAAAACTCATATACAAGTATATCGATCATAGCCAGGCGAACAAAGATCAAGTGTCAAATACAAGTACATCGAGCATACTCGAACAAAACAAACTGAAACAATATACAAACAAAAAAATCTAATCATTGTGAGATGAAATGACGTAAATGTTTATTTTTAACTAACGTTTGAGTTAACAATATTTATATTTATTATAAAATTTGAATATAACTTAGGGTTCGTTTGATTTTCAATATTTTAGAAAAGGAATGAGAAATATAGTCGTTATTGGACCCCACATAAGATATAAAAATTCAAAATTGATGGTTTGATGTGATAAATAACGGTCATATTTTTTTCTTTTTATGGATGAAAAATGAGAAATAAACGGAGACTTAATCACATCCTACTATGTAGCGATTCAAAAAAAAACTTAACGAGCACTTATATTACGTTACTATTCTCCCTTTTAACAAGTAATAAACAATAAATAGCTTCGAATTTGGTTATTAAAATCTCTAATCCGACAGGCAATTTGGTCAGTTTCCAGTAGTGGGAAGTGGAAAACTCGGGCAGTCAGGGCAGGAGAGATAATTAGAGGCGGGACCCACCACTATGGAGATGTGTTTGGTTTTTGGTTTGCCGATGCGACCACGCGCATCACCGGGTGATTTTAACACCACTCCTATTAGTGCACCTTTCCTTTATGAATAGTACAGTTCATATCCACCGGGTAATTGTTGTTCGTGATAGTTTGTTATTTAAAATATTAATTTTTTATAATTTCATTCTCTCAAATAATAAACTCTCACGTAAGATGACTATAAATAACATTACTCTTTATTTGTCCTTTTAAAATTTGGAAAGTTATACACTTTAATTATTTATTTGTATTTAAAAGTTCCTTTTAAAATAAGTAAATTAAATTTTTTGATGATTTTAAGATCTACATTTGATAGGATATCTAACTTAAAAAGTATAAAACATGCTCTTCAAGAACTGTAAAACACGTTCTTCGACAATTACGTGATTCAATACAAGTAAATGATGTACATTATGCATTCTTAAATTTATTAAATCGTCGAACAATCAGCCTTCAGTGGATTGTCTATGATATTTACTATACCACGAATCTTAGCATTAATTATTGTGCACGAGATGTGTTAAAAATTATGAACTAGAGTTATAAAATATGAAGCCAAATATATCTTTGAGCTCTACAACGCCTAAATGGTAAAACTACTTATAAGTAAAATTTAACTAATTTACTTATAAGTAGATATACAAAAGCCTTAGTATTTATTATTTTAGAATCTACAAAGCCTATTTACCTCTTCAAATAGATTATCTATTAAATCCAAAATAAATTCAACACACGATACATGACTCGTAGTTTGTCCAATAAATTAATAAGTCAAGCATTCTTGACCAATTAAATCGTGTAATATTTACGCGAAATACCTTTTTCTCACTACGTCATCCTCCAAACCATATAGTTTTTTTTTTTTTTTAATCTCATGTTTAGAAGCCCATTTATAGGCAGATTTCAAGAATAAATTTCTTGGACTAACACTGGGAAAAAAGTCAGAATTAAAGTTGGTATTTTACCTAACTAAATTAAAGTTGGAATGTCGAAGAAGCAAGCTGCCCTCTTTGGTTCCAGCCTGAAAAATTTAAACTCATACCAAATCGCTTTCTTAACCCTGTCGAGTGTTGTCAAATTGAACGCCCCAAACAAGACGATAATATTTTGTTCAAGCTAGCCTTTCTAAGTATAATATAGCTTTTGCTTCAATAAAAGCATGATATATCTGGTTCTTCAAGGACCAAACTTCCAAGCAGAACTAACAGTGCAGCCAACAAAAGAAAAAGAAAACCATGTGCTCGCCTGTCGAGTAGACTTAAGTTCTCTTACTGACCCTGGTCGACCACGACAAAAAAAAAACTCATGTCACTGCTTTTTGTAATGCCAACCTTAGTCTTTTCAAAACCCACAGATAAAAAGGGGCACGCGGAAGACTCCTAAAATCTTCGTAATCTTGGTTTAGCCTTTTAGTTGACTCGGTTTTCCAATGATGAAAATCGCAATATATATATTGAGAACATTGAATTGAATATCAACCCGAGACACAGACTGTTTTCCCATATGCTCATCAACCTTATACTAAATCTACGGGTGTCAAATCAACAACATGCAGGAAAAAGGCTATTTATTAGCACATTTAAACATCTGTCACAAGGGATGAAATTAATAGTTCTCATATATTCAAAAAGGCAACAACAAAGAGCCATATAGAAATTTGAGTAACTTTTCAATACTAAGACAATATCGAATAATCAAAACACGAAAACAACAATCTTATATTATACCAGTGGTGATACTCGAAGTTGCATTTATCTTCAGCAAATGCTCTGGTATATAAGTAAGACCTGTAATATCAAAATTCAATTCCAATCACTAACTTCAGTTTTTTTCTTGGCAATAAGAGAGAAATAAAGAAAATGAATAATGTGAACTACATGATGCATAAAGATCCTTAGAAGATTGAAAGCATTTTAGACAAAAAATAGGGGGTCTAAAATGTTCACCTGAACTTGGCATTTGTTTTTAAACACACAACAGCCATTAAAGGCATATTAGTTCTCCTATCATAGAAATTGACAGTATCCATCTAAAACAACAGGACACTACTAACAGAGGAGTGTACTCTTTTAATAGTGTCTATTAGAAATAAGAGTCCTTTTATATTTAAACCAGGGGTAGACACTTTTTCATACGCATATCCAACTGTTGTTGTATGCAGTTGAAATGTTGAAAATAAAACTTGAATAGGAGATGGCTCTTTCATTGCAAGAAACCAAATTCCAGAATTAAATAACAAAGCAACAGTCTTATAATTCACACGAAAAAGATATGCTGTGAAGCACCTTAGTTGTGAGTAACAATTTTCCTTTCCTTCACATTAAACGCGAGATCTTTCTTTTAATTATTCATGAGATAACTTAAAAAACTAAATGTCAACTAATACCTTTTTTTTCTATTAGGTGTAAAACAATTATTGTAGTAATACAATTTTTTTTTCCAAAAAGTTTGTTGTGCCGGCACGTCCATGCCCAAATTTATCACAGTGCGTCATAGAAAGTCAGCCTCAGATATCCAGATTACAAGCAACAACCAATGATCTTTACGGTGAGATCCCTCATACCATTTTGATAAATTAAGTAAAATTTATATTTAAGTGATTGCATACTGAAACCAATGTATCATAAATATGCAACAGAGATAACCAGATACCCTTCATAATCATCTTTCAAGACACCTTCTTAAAACAACCAGCAAGGAAAATACCTCTCTCCTTTACATCAATCTGTAAAGAATCAAGAGAAATTATGCCATCCGTCAATGGGAGTACTTCAAGCTTGATAGCTGCTGTAGATTGAGATGGAACACATCTAAAGCAAGGATAGATAAACCTTGAGCGAGTTAAGTTAAAAAAATAAAAAACAACAACAACAACAATAATAATAATAATAATAATAATAATAATAATAATAATAATAATAATAATAATAATAATAATAATAAAGGAAGCAAAGAGGAAATTAGAGAGAAATTAAATTACCCGAGAGGAACTCTACTCTGCAACCATAAATGCGTACAACCAAGATCAGCAGTCGGAAGGACATCAGCTATAGGGACAGGTTGCTCACTAAAAGAAGCTGATGGAAAACTACCTTCCACTTCCTGTCCGTGATTATTTGATACTGAGATTAGCCTCTGTTCAGAAGCTTCTTGCTCATCATTAGTCACTCTCTCTGCTAAGTTTGAAGGAACAACAAATGAACTCAAGGGTGATGATGGTGAATTGCTCAAAGAGACTGCAGAAGGAGGAGAAGGATATGATGATGGGGCAAGAACTGTAAATGTTAGATCTTCGGATGTCATATTTGATGCTTGAAGAGTCAAGACCTGAAAATTTGAACCACTTAAAAATGTAGCTTGCAATTTCAGAAGGAAAACTCATTGCTCGGATCATATATTACCTGAACTGGAAGCTGAGTTATGTCCGACCCAAAAGCTTGTCTAGACATTTCAGATGCGACAGAAATCATAAGATCTCTTGAAAAACGAGGGCGCCAGCTTGTTGGCTGCTTGAAAAACAATTTCGATTCTGCACATATGCGATGAAACATAAATCTCATAAGCATAGAACTCCAGGCACCAAGTGGCCCTAAGATAATACATAATTTAAGGCTCTGTACCAGTATAATTGCATCGACATGATACAAGAACTGCATAGTGATCGGGAGGGGATCCACTTTCTTTCCCTTCAATGCAGGAGGAATAATGCAAACTTGATGCCCCATTTTCAGCTGATGAATACGATGGTAGTAAATTTTTATTACCGAGACCCTTGGGATGCTTCCAGAATGATGTTGCTGGTTTGAGAATAAAAGAATGTTCTTCTCCTCTCCTGCCAATAATATACCACATTCAACCTGTCAAAATTTGAAGAACGGGTAAAAGTTGCAAACCAAAAACATGAGTCAATCTTCCTGTTTATGAACTTCTTAGCCCCTGTTTGGGCTCCATTAAAACGAGACTTTTGAGAAAAATGTGTTTTGAAATAGTAATTTTTTGGAGAATGTTTGGTAAAAAAAATAAGGAAAAGTTTCGGATTTACGTTAACATTATTTATGGGAAAATGAATGGATGAAAATGAGTTTTGGAAAACGCACTTTCGGAAAAATGGAGCCCAAATAGGGGCTTAATCTCAGAATCAATTTTCTCTAGATGTATAAAAGAAAGAAAAAGGACATTAAAAGTAGGTACCTAAGAAACGATGATATTAAATTTGACCAAGAAAAAGAGTTTTTAGAAAATTAGTAAAGCCCTGTTTGACGGCCATTCTTTTGAATTTATTTGGGAAGAATGAGTTTTGGAATAGCAATTTTTTGGAGAATGTGTGGTTAAAAAATTAGAAAATGTTTTGTATTTACGTGAAGAATATTTTATTGTGAGAACGTGTAGTTAAAAATGAGTATTAGAAAAAAAAAAGATTTTTGAAAGAATGGTTACCAAACAGAACATAAAGTTTTGAACATTTAATATATAAAGACAAGAAAGATGCTATTCAGCATTTGGTCGTGATTTTATTATATATAAAAAAAAAAGAATAATAAAGTAGTATTATACACAACTTGAAGGTGAAAGAAAAAATATACAGCTTGATATAGTGTACTAGGAAGTAATATGAGTAGACGTGATTATCTTTAACAGACAATAATCATTATCTCAACTAAGATGCACTACTAATGAGAAAGTTTAAGCAGAAATGCTCTGAATGATCTAAATAACTGCAATGACTAGATTAAAATACTTTAACCACATAAAAACCTGAGGGCTAAATTCGGCAAACAGTGTTCATCCCCAGCTTCAATGCATGCAATTGGTAATGATAATGGTGTTCCATCCTTTAATGCCTCTTCAAAAATTATTGCAATAGCATCTATAAAAACCACAATATCCGGTGCATGTTCAGGGGAAACATTCTGACAAAAAAACAGTTCTATAACATTTTAGTGTTTAATGCAAAATAAAAGCAAGACATATTTCTAAATCAAACCTACTCAGATTTTGTTATTGACAAGACTCAACTTCTAATAAGAACTAAATTAGCAGCCTTGGGAGGGGGGGTTGTTAAACGAAACCACACCTTTATCTGGACACATAGAAGGTCATCTGTGTTGTAATCAGCAGAGAAAGAACAAATTTCTACAGGTTCAATTATCTCAATTTTCCTTCTCCACCTCCTTCCAGGTGTAAATATTCCTTCCAAAGCACATTGAATGGAGAATCTTTCTGATTCCAATGGCACACCCCGAAAAGATAAGAGCCTGTCATTTCCAGTTTCCCTACTTTTCACTAACTTTTGAAATGAAAATTGGTTCCAATCTTCAGGGTCAAAGCTTGGTTTAGCTCTTGGAGTTGTAGCGGCTGGAGGTGGTGTTGTGTTTGGTGGAAGTGAGGACATTGAATAACTTCTGAAGTGACCGAAAGAGAAAATTTGAGAACCAGATGACCCAGTTACAGTGGGTTTCGTTGATGTGCTCCGAATACTGGAACTGGAACTCAATTTAGGAGGTAATGAAGGACGTGCTGGAGGAGGAATAGAATTATCCAAAGGAAGCAGCCACTCCAACAACTCGCCATAAGGATCCTGATCTAGAAGGTTAAGATTTTTCTGGTCATCAAGGGTTAAATTTCTTTCCTGACATTTTTCAAGCTGAAGAATTTCCAGGACAGGATCTTGCACAGACTCAACACCAACATTTACCTGTAAAAGCACCTGCATCCTTCCAAAAAGGAAAATGGACTTCATATCAGCAGAATATATACAAGTCAAGGCCACCAGTTGAGGAAAAGAAAACCTTAAGTCCAAAAATGATTTATCACTCATGACATAGGGTCTGCAGTAAAGCATCACTATAACACCAATTGGAATTGGAAAATAGTACACATTGCATCTAGTTGGGATAATTTAACATCTCCATTTTCTGCTTTTCAACCAAACATGACCTTGATCTTACAAGAGCAGGGTTGAAGTAAAGTTGGGGAAAATGAAAATTAACAGATATAAAATGTATTTTACGAGCTCACAAACAAATGCAAATGGCTATGTATACATGTATATACATCAGAGAAAATCACATTGGCTGTTAACTATTTTTGCTTTCTGGGATACTCAAGACCAATGAATAGCTTATTCAATAAATCGACTACAAACAAATTCAGTTTCATCATGTCAGTTAAGTTAAAGCACAACTAAACAAAAATATTCTAGCTCACGCTCAACTGCAATTGCAAAGGAACAAACCTATCGTGAATATAACATTGTCCAAAAGCAACGCTTTTAAGAACAATGGACGAAATTTTGTTATTCTACATAGGATAGACAAAGGGTAATGGAGAATACAACTCCATAAATCTCAACCCTACAAAATAACAAGCTTGAAATATAACAATAAAAGTCTATGATGGGAGAGCATCTCCGGGTAAATAAAAGAATGATATAGTAGCCATTTAGAGCTCTGTGGATCATACCACTAGGTCTCCATTTGAAAGAGAGCAACACTTTACAGCATTCCTTGCCAATCCTCCAGATGTTCGGGCATCAAATTCTCCTCTATCAATCGCAGCAGCATTAAGATGGTTCTTCTTGTTCAAAATCTTTACAGTTTCTAAAGATTGTTCTGTCAGTTTTTTTTCAAACATTTCGAAAGATTTGACAGAGTCTTCTGAAGTTCGTCTCTTTGACCATAGTGGTTCATTAGACTCCACAATCCGAGCAAAAAAATGAGAGTTATTAAACCTTTGTAACAATGATTCAGTCTGTCTTTTGTTATCTTCCATTCTAAGGAGAGATTCACCAACCGAAACATTCTTTTGTGAATCCATCTTCCCTATGATCAAATTTTCACCATTCTGCTTATCATCTCTGATCATATTTTCACCATTCTGATTAACATTCTCATCAGCACCCATATCCACTATTTGAGAAACAGGATTTGTTTCATTTTCAGGCTCCTCATTTTGTTTTTTGGTGTTTTGACCAACACCACTTCTATTCATGACCGCAGCAACTTTAAATGGTGTAATAATTTCAGTATCATGTTTATCTGTGGACAAACAAGCAAGTACACGGACTTGCTCACCTAAGATAAGGACAAGTGCAAACATGTAAGAAAGCAAAACTAACAAACTAGAAACATGCATGTAAAAATTACATAGAATGTTATATTAAAAAACTAAGAAAAGGAAACAGCTACCAGGAAAAACAAAGCTGCGGTCCAGAGAGCAAAATGAAAGTATATCCGGTGACTCAATCCACTTATTAGGAATTTCCTCTGACAAAAAAGCAACCAAAGAGTTAAAAGTAGTCCACGGCAAAATGATTTTACCTATTGACAAAATAATTAAAATATTTCGAGGAAGCCAAATCAGGTTGCTCTTAGCAGTTAGTAGACCACATTATAGACAACTTTACTGAAATAGCTACTCCATTAAACATAATAATACAGAATTCATAATAACATCCAACAAACCCCTATGCCCATCATTAGCACAAAATTAATTTCCAAAAAATTTACAAAAGCTAACATTTATTTTGACCTTTAGTACTTACCAGAACAAAATGACTCTTTTGTCCTCATAAGGAAACACTGATAAATGAGCAAATACTAAGAAACTGAAACATACACTTGGACACACTGATACACAGACATGTTTGGAAGCTGTGGTCAATTGACCGTGAATGGGGGGAATTATAATATATTCGTTACTTAAAAAGAAATATAACCCCTTCAGAATTTGTGGTTTTGTCAAGTTGTGTTGGAAAAAGAAGATTGTCCAGCACAATTATAAGAATGTTTAATGCCCTTATTTCATCATCTCCCTATTTCTTTACTCATCTGGTTATACTTAAGTTTACTCAGAAACAGAAAGGCAAATGTCATGCCAAAACACTCTCCGAAGAGATAAATTAAATAAGAATCTAATGAAACGGAAACTAGGGATCTAACATTAGAATTTTTTAAGTGAGGTGGCAACATCAGACTATAGATTGTACTCAAATACTCAGATGCCCAAGCATGACCTGAATATAGTCACATTATGATGCAGGTTGGATTCATTATCCATCTATGCTATTGTAAGCTGACCTCTTTCAATCAACAAAAATCTGATGTGGAAGGAACAACCAAAAAATTGCAGAAAATTCAGTATACTTGTGCAGAAATCAAAGAACTGAGGCAATAATTTCACTTTCCATGTAGATCCATTCTTGGTGCAAGATAAAAAAAAAAAAAAAGGTATATACTAGAAGAATTTAAGTTTCCAGCCAAAAAGAAAAAAAAGAAAAAAAAAAAAGAAAGAAAGAAAGAAAAAGAAATAAAGAATTATGATACCATCTTTAGGCTTCAGGGTATAAACATAGTGGCTGCCTTGCTGTAGTAAATCAGAGTGACTCATATTAAAGGAGTAGATAACTCCATTGATTTGACTTAATTATTTTCATCTTTATTTTTTATAATATTCAGAAGCAATATACTAATCTTAACAGGATTGACAATGCTAAGGAGCCAGATAAGACAATTTATATAACAACTTTGAACACGCACGCACAATTAAATGCTGTAAACAATAAAGCCAGGCAAGATGCCGTACTATATGGAATAATTATCCATCCTTCATCTTCTGCAACGTCTACATGGCTATGAATTTGAATGTTACTCTTTCCACTTGAACCTGGAAAGCTGCCATTATCGTCCTCGTATTCGTCACTCTCTGCATCGCGAGTTTCAGAAGTTCTACTGTCCTGAAATGGATCTTCTGCAATAAGGCCCCCCAGAGTATTCGTGCGTTTCAGCATTTGTTCTACATGAGAATCTTGAACAGGCTGCTGCTGCTCTTGAGAACCAGTTTGATTATTGGATCGCAGCATCAGAAAATTCATTTTCGCACCTAAATTCTCTATAGAACAAAAAAGATTGCTTTCAGATTCAAAATCAAGATATCATCATTTTCCACCAAAATTAGTAAACAGGGGCGGAGCCACCTGTGGCCTGGGTATTTCACCTATTACACATGAGGGGCGCCAGTTTTTCAGGCAACGAGAAAACCATATACAACCACATCAAAATTCAAGAGGAATGTTGTCGAAAAAAAACACACTATTGCTAGATGAAGATTACCATCAAGAAACAATCAGATCGAGCGAGATTTCAACGTATAAAGCCAGTTTTTACAATAATAAAATCCGAATCTACCTTCAAATTTTGTTGATGAAGAAGTTGAGTAGAATCACTGCAATGCAAGATAAATTGGTGCCAATGGGGTGATGAATATGTCTCACCTTTTGCCACTCTCCCATTCTAATGCATTTTTCGGATGGCTCAAACAAGTAAAATAAATAAAGAAAAAAATCAAACGAATATTTAACTTTTACTTTTTGACAAATTTAGCCCCGTGTTTGGTGACTCATTATTGAAAAAAAAAAGGTGATATTTTTAAATAGTGATTTTTTAAAAAATATGTGAGTGAAAAAAAAATTTAAATTTACGTGTAAAATGCTTTATTGTATGTGTTGACCCCAAAAAATGTTGCCAACAGATGCCGGGCCCACTCGTGCACACGTAAGCTTAATCCAACACGCTAATGCCAATCGACGGTCATGAGGACTCCAGAAAACGAGCGTGGGAGTGACTAAAAGGCACGAGACGTCTCCGTTCAGGCCACCGGCATAAAAGAAATACGATTGTATAAGAAACCAATCGATAAATGACAAGATTTGTTGTAGAAAAATGTTATAAAAGGAGTGTTGAAAGGAGAGAAATATAGCTCCAAAATATTCAGTTTGTCCTCCAATTTTTGCATTAGTCCCCTCCTTGTTACATGGTTGGGGTATTTATAGTGTTACAACTCAAATTGTGACCTTTGGATCAATTTACACGTGGCCTCATCTTCTCGACCAAGGCATCAAATCCTAGCAATCAAGTTAACTCTCCTAGCTGTACTAACATTAAATGCTCTGACATTGACGAGACAAGACATAAGTAAACTTTACACAAAAGTCACATCAATCATTTGATAGAGATTTTCATCATGGCCGAATCCTCACAAGTGGGCCTTTGATGGGCCTCGGACGTTAGAAGAAGGGGCCTCGGAGTAATAGCGAGGGCCTCGGAATAGTAGCAAGGGCCTCGGAACCCACAACTGAAGCTAGAGAATTATAACCTGATCGAATTAAGCTGGTCCCACCGTCGTGATGTGACGCCACGTGTCCATTCTGTCCTTTAACCCGTAACAATAGTCCCCCAAGTCCATGTGTGGTCATTTATGCCAGGCGTGGACTTTCAAAGTCTGAATTTTCTGTGCTTTACGCCATTTCTAAGAAAGTCGCCTGTAAAACTGAAGTTCCTTTGGAGCTACATCAAGATGAGGCGAGTTCGTATTCGAACTGGCCGAAGCTGATTTCCTTTTGATGAGGCGAGTTCGTGTTCGAACTGGCCGAAGCTGATTTATTCGAACTGGCCGAAACTGATTTCCTTTTGATGAGGCGAGTTCATATTCGAACTGGCCGAAGCTGATTTCCTTTTGATGAGGCGAGTTCATATTCGAACTGGCCGAAGCTGATTTCCTTTTGATGAGGCGAGTTCATATTCGAACTGGCCGAAGCTGATTTCCTTTTGATGAGGCGAGTTCATATTCGAACTGGCCGAAGCTGATTTCCTTTTGACGAGGCGAGTTCGTATTCGAACTGGCCGAAGCTGATTTCCTTTTGATGAGGCGAGTTCGTATTCGAACTGGCCGAAGCTGATTTATTCGAACTGGCCGAAGCTGATTTCCTTTTGATGAGGCGAGGCAACGTTCATAGAAATTGATGCTTGTGATGTGACGGTTTCTTATGTTTCCAAGGCCAATGAACTGCATCGAGACGAATTTCAATAGCCGTACATCTGTTTTTATTTAATGCACAATGATGGCTAATTATTAGGATGCGTGGTTTCGAGGACAGGTCCACGCGCGAGCCAATGTTAGTTCGTGCACGCACAGATCTGGGGCGTTGATGCTGAGAAAACGTTTGATTTCAAGGGTTAAGATTTGTGCATGTTTGAACGCCTCAGATTAACTGAGATCTGATCCAACGGCTGGGGCTGAATCCTTCGTTAGTATAAAAGCCAGAACTTTGTCATTTTCAAACTTTACCTTCGCGAAACACTGAAATTTCTGAAACTGTCCTGCTGCCAGACATTTTCCGGCGAACTTCCGGCGACCTCTCTGAGTCTTCCTCATTTTAGGTATTTTCTCCTTACGTAGTCGTCTTCCTATTTCCCTTAAACACCCTTTTCTTGCACTATTCATCTTCCTTAAACAACAATGTCTTCCGAGGCGTCTCTAGCCATGACAGTAGTTAGAAGTGGGGAGGAGTCAGTGTCTGGGGCCTCTGGTGAGTGGTATAGTATGACCGAAGAGCCCATAGATTATGAAGCGGGATGGGGGGCAGCCAGGATTCAATCAAATATCACTTCTGCCAAACTAGATGAACTTAGGCAGACCTATAACATCCCCCATTACGTCAAACTCCTAGTCCCTGATGCTCATGAAAGAGCTTGTTTTCCGAGGCCCAACTGTGTGGCCTTCAGTGAACACCTGTTTAAGGCAGGTGTGCGTCTGCCTTTGCACCCCTTCTTTAGGGCAGTGCTGAGGACATTCATGCTATCCCCCACCCAAATCCTTCCTAACGGGTGGAGCCAAGTCGTGGGGACCTACTTCCTGTGGAAGGAAGTGTCTCTGGGCGAGGACCTCCCACTTCACGTTTTCGAGTCCCTCTTCCATGCTAGGGTCGTGGGAAAAGATGACTCAAAGGGGTGGTATTACATCACTCCCTGGGGTTCCCACGCCCCCTTTGTAGTTGGGCTCCCTTCCTCCATAAAGGGGTGGAAGGAGTCGTGGTTCTGGGTGACGGGTAGGTGGCAGATGGTGGAGGGAGATGCTGTCCCAGCTGTTACCGCGCCGACCCAGTACTACGAGGCTTGTGAGTGTCGTCTTAAGTTCTTATAGCTTCACCATGCCTGCTTATGATACTGATGTCTATTTGTTGATTGCAGATTGTAGCACGAGGAACGAGCTTTCTGAGGCTGAGTGGGCCATTGTAAAGGATATCTACCAACTGTCTCCGAGGCTCCGAAGCTTTTCTCACTTAATCGAAAGGAGCAGATACTTTATCGATTTCGGACTGATGGCCCCCAAGGGTAGGAGGCGCCTTCACTTTTAACTAACTGCCCCTTTAATGATCTGAACTGACTTCTTTTTGTAATTGCAGATAAATTCACCAAGAAGGAGTATGCTCTGCCTGATATGGCCAGCATTATGAGGGCCACTTCTACTGCCGGGGCGAAGGCACTAAAGCCTGGATCCTCTGGGGCGAAGCAAGTGAAGTCCAAGTTGGACCGCCTCAGCAAGAGCAAAAATGATAAAGAGGCTGAGGAGGAGGTACAAAAGGAGGCCCCAAAAGGTGGCAAGCCAGCATTGGCGAAAGGCAAGGGGGTGGCTGATGAGCCACAGAAGAAGAGAAAACTGGGCCCAGGCGGGGGGTCGTTAAGTTTTGGGACCACTGTGTCCTTTTCTGAAAAGGGGGCTTCGAAGCAGCCGAAGCTCCTCCAATCTTCAATTGATGCTGCCTTGGTGGCCCAGTCCAGGAAGATCGTCATGGATGACGTGGCGAAAGCAGAGGGGACCACCAAGAAAAAGGTTGTGGAGAGGACCCCAGGAAAGTCCGGGAACTTCCTGGGGGGCAGGGAGGACAAAATAGCCCCTGCCGTGATTGAGATGCTGCCTCCGGAGGTGAGGGATGCCACTGAGGGCTTCAATAAGTTCTGGACGGAGAGGTGGCAGAATTATGTGGCCACCTGTGATGCGGTGGACCTCACCACTACTTTGGTGAGCCAAACTGCCAGGGCCTTCGGAGTTGCACTGGAATGCCAAACTGTTTTGGCAGATATTCAGTCAAGGAATAGAGCCTCGCGCGATGAACTGGAGAAAGTGAAGGCAGAGCTGGAGGAGAAAAAAGAAGCCAACATTGAACTGAGGATCCAGAGAGATGTTGATAATTCCAAACGCGATGCTCTCCTGGCAGAGATTGAGGCCTTAAAGAAGGAGGTTCATGAGAGCCAGTGTGAGGTGGCTGCCCTCACAAAAAGGGTGGAAATATCTTACAACCACCAGAAGGTCACTGCCGAGGCATTGGAGAAGGCAAACCTTGAGCTAGCTGGGGCAAGGGATGCCAACCAGTTCATGGAGAAGGAACTGAAGTGGCACGAGGCCGAAGTAAAGAAGTATGAGGCTGATGTGGTCGAGGCGGGTGATATCGCGGTGAGAAACTATGTAGCAAACTTCCACCACACTGAAGAATATCGCCGCTTCGGCCTCTACTGGAGCAAAGTGGCCTACGAAGAGGTCTTCGAGAGGTTGGGAGAAGTGCATCCGGAGCTCGATGTCTCTGAACTAAAGGCTGAATTCTTGGAGGAGGAGGTTCCCCAAACGCCTGCTGAAGAAGGTGAAGTGGTGGAACTTGATCCTGAAGATGTGCCTGCGGAAGAGCCCCAATTTGTGGAGGCGCCTCAAACAGCGGATGCTCCAGCTCCCCCACCCCCTGCTCCTTGATGCATTTTGTTTGTAATTTAATTCAATGTTTTGTAACTTCTTCAACATATCAATATAACACAGATTTTGCTTCATCTTTGTGCTGCCACTTATCTTTACTACAATGAACTGCACTGAGCCTTACTACATAACCTTTGAGATGATTATTCGAACTTAACTTAATGTAACAGTATCAAGGCCTTGCCATACTTAAACAATTAACCAGAATGGGATAACTGAACAAACCATTCAGCAGAGCAACAAAGCAAACTTAACAAATCGGAGGTAACTTAATTGAAGCTCCTTCATAAAACTTTTGACAACTGTTTTCCCAGGGTATCATTCTGAAACTACCTTAACTCAATTCTTAATCCCGCGTTCCCAAGTGATGAAATTGTTCTTACCCTCTCGCTTGGTGGATGGTTCATCCAAGCAGAGGCTTCTCCCTTTGGCGTTCAGCTTCACCAAAGGGAGGCTTGTGATGTACGCTTTGGAGTTCGAACGAGGTGGCCTTCTTTTAAGGTTCCATCCTCTCCTCCGAAGCGCTCACGCTTCCCAGCTTGGTGGATGGTTCATCCAAGCAGAGGCTTCTCCCTTTAGCGTTCAGCTTCACCAAAGGGGGGCTTGTGATGTACGCTTTGGAGTTCGAACGAGGTGGCCTTCTTTTAAGGTTCCATCCTCTCCTTCGAAGCGCTCACGCTTCCCAGCTTGGTGGATGGTTCATCCAAGCAGAGGCTTCTCCCTTTGGTGTTCAGCTTCCCCAAAGGGGGGCTTGTGATGTACGCTTTGGAGTTCGAACGAGGTGGCCTTCTTTTAAGGTTCCATCCTCTCCTCCGAAGCGCCCACGCTTCCCAGCTTGGTGGATGGTTCATCCAAGCGGAGGCTTCTCCCTTTGGCGTTCAGCTTCACCAAAGGGAGGCTTGTGATGTACGCTTTGGAGTTCGAACGAGGTGGCCTTCTTTTAAGGTTCCATCCTCTCCTCCGAAGCGCCCACGCTTCCCAGCTTGGTGGATGGTTCATCCAAGCGGAGGCTTCTCCCTTTGGCGTTCAACTTCACCAAAGGGAGGCTTGTGATGTACGCTTTGGAGTTCGAACGAGGTGGCCTTCTTTTAAGGTTCCATCCTCTCCTCCGAAGCGCTCACGCTTATTTGATAGTTGACGAAGACTGGATAAAACTTGTTTATTTATAAAGGCTGGGGAGCAACATCCAGCTACTGATTACATTCATTGATAATACATCCTCAGATGCTCAACATTCCACGGGTAAGGTTGAATTCTGTCATCCATGTCTTTTATCCAGTAAGTGCCAGGCCGAATTTCCTTTTCAATTTGGTAGGGTCCTTCCCAGTTGGGTCCCAGGGTGCCTACCCCCGGCTCCTTTGAGGATAGGAAAACCCTGCGAAGGACCAAGTCGTTTATGCGGAAGGACCTCCTTTTCATCCTTGAGTTGTAGTATCGACTCATCTTCCTCTGGTAGGTTGCAAGCCTCAGCTGGGAATCATCCCTCTTTTCTTCAAGGAAATCAAGCTCACACCTCCGAAGTTCCTCATTGGATATCTCATTGAAGCTTAATCTTCTGGGTGAGGGTAATCCTACCTCCACTGGGCTCATCGCTTCAGCGCCATAAGTCATGGAGAAAGGGGTTTCCCCTGTAGGTGTTCTGCTCGTCGTTCGTATCGCCCATAGCACCTGGGGTAATTCATCTACCCAAGCTCCCTTAGCTGTATCAAGCTTCTTTTTCAGGGTGTGCTTGATGGTCTTGTTGACGGCCTCCACTTGGCCATTGGCTTGGGGGTGATGAGGCGTAGAGAAGTGTTTTATGATTCCAAGTTCTTCACAGAGGTCCCGGACCTTCCGGTTGTCAAATTGTTTGCCATTATCAGAGACAATTGAGTGAGGGATGCCGAAGCGACAAATGATATTCTTCCACAGAAATTTGGAAGTATTGGCCTTAGTGATCTTTGATAGAGGCTCAGCTTCTACCCATTTCGTGAAATAATCGATAGCTACTATGGCGAAACTGGCGCCTCCCCTGCCCTTAGGCAATTGGCCAATGAGATCCACCCCCCACTTGCTGAAGGGCCATGGGCTGGATACTGTAGTGAGCTCTTGGGAAGGTCGTCTCTGCACGTTGGCAAAACGTTGGCACTTGTCACATTTGCGAACAAACTGGAAAGCATCTTTTTTCATTGTAGGCCAGTAATATCCCTGCCTCAGTGCTTTATTGGCCAAGGCTAATCCTCCGGAGTGATTGCCACAAATGCCCTCATGAATTTCCCTAAGTACATAATTAGCTTCTTCTTCTCCTACGCACCGAAGGAGAGGTGCAGAGAATCCGCGTTTATATAGGACATCGTCCATTAACAAGAAATGGGCAGACCTTCTACGTATTTTATATGCATCTTCCTTATTATCAGGCAAGGAATGATCTTTGAGGTAAGATATGAGAGGTTGCATCCAAGTAGGGGTACCTTCTACCCACATTACCGCTTCTGCGGAGGTGGACGGCCTGAGGAGGTGTTCAACTGGGACCACTGCCAGTAATTCAGAATCTTTGCTGCTAGCAAGCTTAGATAAGGCATCAGCGTGCGCGTTTTCAAGGTGTGGTATCTGACTTAATTCAAATTTCTCAAAGGAAGGGAGTAGGCTCATTACCAATTTGAGATATGAGGCCATGGCTTTATCCCTTGCCACGAAGTTGCCGTTCACTTGTCCCACTATAAGCTGGGAATCGCTGCTGATGTGAAGCCTCTTTACTTGCATTTCCTTGGCTAGCCTGAGGCCAGAGGGCCTCATATTCTGCAGCATTGTTGGTGGCCTTGAAGCCGAACCGTACTGCACTATTCAACGTATGACCTTCAGGACTTATAAGAACTACGCCAGCGCCTGAGCCTGTTTCCCCTGCCGAACCGTCTATGAACAAATTCCATGTTGGGGGCTCGGAAGGCTCCGCCTCCTGGCCAATTTCAGGAGCGTTGGTAAATTCTGCCACAAAATCTGCTAAAGCTTGCCCTTTGACAGCAGTTCTGGCTTTGAAGAGGATTTCAAATTCGCTCAACTCCACTGCCCACTTCAGTAGCCTACCCGAGGCGTCTGGTTTTTGTAGAACTTGTCTGAGTGGAAAGTTTGTCAGTACATGAATGGTGTGAGCCTGAAAATAAGGCCTCAATTTACGAGAAGCGATGATCAATGCCAAGGCTAATTTTTCCATGTCTGGGTATCGCGTCTCAGGGGGTATCAAAGCCTTGCTGATATAATAAACCGGCAGCTGAGTTGAATTCTCCTCTCTCACCAGTACCGCACTTATAGCCTCCAGGGAAACTGCTAAGTAAAGTTGTAGCACCTCGCCAAGCTTGGGTTTTGATAGGAGGGGGGCCTGCCCTAGGTGCCTTTTGAGCCCCTGGAAAGCCTCTTCACACTCCTCAGTCCACTGAAACTTCTGTCCTCCCTTTAATATTCTGAAGAATGGGAGGCACTTATCAGTGGATTTCGATATGAAGCGGCTCAAAGCAGCCACACGACCCGTCAACTTTGCACTTCTTTTGGTTTCTGGGGGGATTTCATCTCAATTAACGCTTGGATCTTTTCTGGATTTGCTTCGATGCCACGTTGATTGACCATGTACCCTAAGAACTTGCCTGACGCTACCCCAAATGCATATTTTAGGGGATTCAACTTCATGCGGTACTTTCGCAGAACTTCAAAGGCTTCATGGAGGTGGGATATGTGATCATCCACTTTCAGACTCTTAACAAGCATATCATCTACATAGACCTCCATAGTTTTCCCAAGCAAATTAGCAAACATCTTGTTTACTAACCTCTGGTAAGTTGCTCCAGCATTCTTTAATCCAAAAGGCATCATTCTGTAGCAATAAAGGCCTCGGTCCGTTATGAACGAGGTGTGCTCCTCATCGCCTGAGTACATGGGAATTTGATTGTAACCAGAGTATGCATCCATGAAACTCAGAGACTCGTGTCCAGCAGTGGAGTCCACCAACTGATCAATTCTAGGAAGTGGGAAGCTGTCTTTTGGACATGCCTTATTGAGATCAGAAAAATCAATGCATACCCTCCACTTCCCATTGTGCTTTTTTACCAGTACCGGATTGGATATCCATTTTAGGTAGAGGGCCTCCCTTATAAAGCCATTGTTAATAAGCTTCTGCACTTCCTCTTTCAAGGCCTCATACCTCTCTGGGTTGAGGGCTCGCCTCTTCTGTCTGTGTGGGGCAACTTTAGGATCAATTTGTAGGTGGTGGCAACTGACTCCAGGGTCAATGCCTACCATATCCTTATGCCTCCAAGCAAAGACATCGTGGTTCTTGCACAAAAATTCTTTAAGCTCCCCTTTGAATCTTGGGGCTAAACTCCTTCCAACCTGCAGCAGCTTGGTTGGTTCCTTTGAATCGATAGGAAAGCTTTCTAACTCTTCCATGGGGGCTGCCTGGGAATCAGCCTCGGTTATTCGTGGATCGAGTTCATCAAGTGCTGGTAATTCGAGGTTACTGGTGCCTGCCACCATGTGCATATCCCTAGGCTCAGCCTTCCTCACAGAGTTAAGGTAGCATTCCCTTGCCCCTCTTTGGTCTCCTTTGACCGTTGCCACCCCCCTATCAGTTTGGAACTTCATGCATAGGTGATGAATAGAGGTGATAGCTCCCAATCCTTCAATGCGGGCCTCCCCAATACCCCATGATAGGCTGACCTGCTGTCCACTATCAAAAATTCCATAAAACATGTGGTTGCTAGAGGTGGAGCTCCCATTTCTACGGCCAAGGTAATTTTGCCCCTTGGGATGATACTGTCCCCCGTGAAACCATATAAGGGAGTGTTGGTGGGGGTTAACTCATGGTCCAGGATCATTTTGTCAAAAGTAGATCCGAATAGGATGTTCACAGAACTGCCATTGTCTACCAACATTCGCCTCAGTCCGTTCCTGGCTACCACAGCTCTTACTACCAAAGCATCACAGTGAGGGTAATGAATACCTTCGGAATCTTCATGTGTAAACACAATCGAAGGCGATTGGCTCCTTCGCGAACTGCTGCCCACAATGTAGCTAGTCAAGGGAGGAGCCCTCGCCTCTCGCACATAGTTCCTTTGAGAGTTTCTGGTGCTTCCACCAACATAAGGACCCCCAAAGATAGTGTCAATCTCGTGAACAGGAACATCATCAGGTCTGCCCCGATGGTCCCTTCGTTGCTGTTCATTTGGGTTTCTATTCCTTTCTCTTTCTCTTCCACGAGGAGATGCTTCCCTGTGATGGGAAGGGGCCTCGCCTAGATCGTGAATCTTGCCTCGGCCGGGGCCTGCTCATCGGTCTTGAGGTGTTCCGATTGTTACTTCTGGAATCCGAATTTCTGGGATGCAAAGCTATGTCTCTACAGTCAGCAGTGGCGTGGCTGTAGGAATGGTGATAAGTGCAATATCCTTGGGAGTTGCCTCTGCCTTGATACGAATTCCTTCCCCGGCCTCGTCCTCTATGGGGGGCCTGTTGTGTTTAGGGGTGTCCAAAAGTCCCGAACCGAACCCGACCGAACCGAACCCGAACCGAACCGAACCGAACCGAACCGAGCGGTTCTTCATAAATTAAATACCCGAACGGGTACCCGAATCGAGAACCGACAGGTTTGGGTCGGGTCTCGGGTCTAGACCAAGAACCGAAGAACCGAATAAGAACCGAAACTAAATAATTTTTTTATTTTTTATATTGAATTAATTAAATTATTTTATTTTTTTCTAAACAAATTAGCAAATTAATTAAATAACTCAAATTATTTCATAATTTTAATTTTAAAACCCAAATCATTTTTAAAACCCATTAGCCCATTTTAATTTGAAGCAAATGAATATACTTTATGTAGTGTTGCTGTAATATTAATATCTACTTTTTGATATTTGTATGCATTGAATTAATCTTATTGGACGGCTAGTTATTTATATGTTTTTGAATTGGGCTACGTTAATTTGTAAAAGTTACGAATGAAATGTCATTAGTTGTATTTATATAGTGTTGCTGTAAATATTAAAAAATTTAATTATGGTACGGAACCGAACGGAACCGAACCGACCCGAACCGAACCGAACGGAACCGAACCCGAACGGTTCCATATTTATATTTGGACCCGACGGGTCCATTTATTAAATACCCGAAAGTTTTGGGTCGGTTCGGGTATCTTCAGAACCGAACCGAACCGACCCACGGACAGCCCTAGTTGTGTTCGTGGGTTTTCAGGGGTACCCGTAGTCGGTACGTCCTCGTAGGCCAAATTTGGCACAGCATTCAATGTGGCTGCGGCAAGTGCCTGCCCTGAGCCTTGGGCAACTTCCACATTGGGTTAACCCCACTGCTGATCCATCAAGTGGGAGGTTGGACCTCTACCACGTTGCCTTTGTTGGGGTTGTAGACCCCTACTTGCCCTGTTTCGATGTTCTATCAGTTCCTCGTTGATGATTTCACGTCGCATCATCTCCAACAAAGCATCATAAGTTGGGGGATCTTGATTCTGCACATCTCTCCAAAATAGGGTGTTCATGTTGAGGCCTCCCCTAAGGGCGGATAAAGCCTTGCGATCAGTGACTTGAACACAGTAAGTCATTTCGTCCGTGAAACGGGACAGAAAGCTTTTCAAAGTTTCTTCTGGCTGTTGTCTCATGTCTTGGAGGCGTTGGATTGGGGCCTCGACTTCTTTACTTACTGCAAATCTTTTCAAAAAAGTAGTTTTGAATTCTGGCCAACTTCGAATGCTCCCAGGAGGTAACCTACTATACCAAATTTCAGCAGCTCCGCTTAGAGTCAAATGGAAGGCTCTGCATTTAACAGCTGGAGTGGCGTCTCTCAGGCTCATGTGTGTTTTGTAGCTGTTCAAGTGCTTCGCTGGGTCGCCTCTCCCATCATACTTGGGTATCTTGGGCATAGTATAATGATTTGGGACCTGGGCATTCCTTAACTCCCTTGAGAATGGCAGATTGTCATCGTCATCATCCAAGTCACAGGATCTCTGGGGACCATCCGAATCATAATTAGCCTCAGCTTCATACCTGGGCTGTTGCGTGGAGGGTCTTGCCTGGTTGCGAGCCTCCTCATCCCTCCTAAGGCGTTCATGACGGGGTGGCACAGCACGGGGGGCACGTTCTTGCCTTTCCTCCGGCTGCCGAACCTCAGGAGGTGGGGGCTGTGGCCTATTCCTAGAAGCGTGGGCTGCATTCCTTTGTCTTCGACTCTGACCTATCGGGCTAAGCCTATCAAACACACTGGCAGACCTCTGGGGCCTCGGTGCTGGCTCATATTCAGGAGGGAAATTATCCTCTATGTTGAATGGGGCCTCGGAAGGTCGGCCGGAAGCATAATTGGAGGAAATATCGACTCCAACTTCCCTTTCTACTGGGCTTCCCCCCCTATACTGCCTTGAGGAATAAGCTCTTTGACTCTGAACTTCGTCAGGTTGATATGGCCCTTGTGGAACAAAGGAGGGAGGTGGGGGACCTCCCTGGCCTTGCATTTGCCTCAACAGCTCTTGCATCGCCAAGTTTTGATTAGTAATGCTCCTCATATTGGCTGCCATGGTTGCCATTTCCCTAGTAAGCTGGGCCGCCAACCTCCTACCACCTACTTTGTGATGGTGGTGGGGTCGGCGTCGGACCGCAGGGCCTCATTGTCAACTTCTCTAGTTCGTGCAGGGAGCCTCTTCTTCGAACTCATGTCTCTTGAAACTTGAATAAACTTGAACTTCTGGGCTTCCTCTTATTCTTCTTTGAAGAATAAATCCTTTTTCAAGGGGATGCCCAAAAATGCTTCGTAAAGCTTTTTCCACGGGGTTGCTCGTGGTTATAGTGTCGTTTCCCACGTACGGCGCCAACTCGTTGACCCCAAAAAATGTTGCCAACAGATGCCGGGCCCACTCGTGCACACGTAAGCTTAATCCAACACGCTAATGCCGATCGACGGTCATGAGGACTCCAGAAAACGAGCGTGGGAGTGGCTAAAAGGCACGAGACGTCTCCGTTCAGGCCACCGGCATAAAAGAAATACGATTGTATAAGAAACCAATCGATAAATGACAAGATTTGTTGTAGAAAAATGTTGTAAAAGGGGTGTTGAAAGGAGAGAAATATAGCTCCAAAATATTCAGTTTGTCCTCCAATTTTTGCATTAGTCCCCTCCTTGTTACATGGTTGGGGTATTTATAGTGTTACAACTCAAATTGTGACCTTTGGATCAATTTACACGTGGCCTCATCTTCTCGACCAAGGCATCAAATCCTAGCAATCAAGTTAACTCTCCTAGCTGTACTAACATTAAATGCTCTGACATTGACGAGACAAGACATAAGTAAACTTTACATAAAAGTCACATCAATTATTTGATAGAGATTTTCATCATGGCCGAATTCTCACAAGTGGGCCTTTGATGGGCCTCGGACGTTAGAAGGAGGGGCCTCGGAGTAATAGCGAGGGCCTCGGAATAGTAGCAAGGGCCTCGGAACCCACAACTGAAACTAGAGAAATATAACCTGATCGAATTAAGCTGGTCCCATCGTCGTGATGTGACGCCACGTGTCCATTATGTCCTTTAACCCGTAACAGTATGAATATATAATTGAAAATGAGTGTGAAAATTAAAGTTTTTTTTTTTAAAGAGAGACAAACGAGGCTAAGTGATCACTAAGAAAAATTCTTAAACCATATGTTCGAGAATTTAATTTTTTCAAAATTTCAAAATTTTGTTTATAATTTTTTTGCATTTATGTTATTTTTCCAAAATAAAGATAATTTTAACTATATGTTCTTATTGCGATATAAAGAGAGACTTAATCGCTCACTTGACTTGTACTAAAAAAAAAAAAATCATTATCTTTCTATTTACAAAGTCATAGGGTCACAAAATTTGTGGTTACGACTCTACAATATAGAAGGATACAACTTATACAAATTATAATTGTACATTAAACATCCCATTAAAATCACAACAATCACATTTAGCCCCTGTTTGATCAGCATTCTTTCAAAACTCAGTTTCAACCACATATTCTTTAATAAAATAATATTTTCCATCACATTCAAAAAATTTCCTTATTTTTTAACCACATATTTTTCATCACATCACTATTTAAAATACATTATTCTCTCAATAATATATATCAAACATCCCCTAACAACCATTTGCATCTACACGAATAATCATCATATGAAGTTGTAGCAAATCTATGAAATAGCAATAGTCTCAGTCATATATGTATGTCATATCTCACGTGAATTCTTACCATCTGAATTGATCATAAATATACGATATAGAATTATCGAAAAGTCACAACTATTTTTTATTAAACAATTCATGCATGATCATCACAAAGGTGACATATAAACACATGATAGGAGTCATGTGCCCTACCATAGAAGTCACGATACACCTTCAATGTTTCTTCTAATTACTACAATATCTATCCATAATTTACATAGATTTCAATAGTTGATGTCGTCGAACATGTTTTATTTAAGAGAAAATAATTAAATTTCTAGATTGTAGGGATACATTTAGGCCCTGTTTAACAACCTTTTTTAAAAGTTTTTTTTACATATTTATTTTTAATCATACATTCACACAATAAAATATTATGCACGTAAATTCAAAAGTTTCCCTACTTTTTAATCATATATCCTCCAAAAAGTCACTATTCAAAACTCTATTTACTCAAATAATGATTGTCAAACAGGGATTAAAAGAAATAAACTATTTTCATATAATTATGTATTAGTTCTATATGAATCTTCTAATTTAGTGAACCTACCAAATTCTAAAATACAAATTTTTAATTTTCAAGTGACCTAATTCTTGCAATTTCATGAAATGTTTCTCATTTCTCAAAATTTAATATTAATTATAGGAGTTGTCAACTTTTCCCTAATAAATAGGCATCGATTTCATTATAGTTCAATATCTAATACCTTGTACGAACACTAATATAATAAAATAATTGTTCAAAAATATGGTTTAACGTAAGCCTTATGAATAAATCAACCATATTATACTAATTCGAACAAAATATTAAGGAAATAGGGTGTGCATCAACTGGATTCAATAATTAGTCTTGATGATAGAGGTTTGTTTGTGTTCTTGACTATTATACTTGAATTCTTTGTTCGAAAAAGCATAAAAACACTTAATTATTTGTGCATAAATATTCCAGTAAACTTTCACTCAATTCCCACTGATATGCATTGTTTTAGGTTGTTCTATTTTGCTTCCAATGTTGTTGCTTGCTCTTACCAATCTCGAAATTTAGTCCTATCGAGTGCCAGATGTTGGAAAAATAAATAAAAAATAATTGATGAAATAGAAATTGTAACAACAAATTTTTGGTTTCAATTCTCTAATTAATTTTTGGTTTCTTTTTGTATTTTTCCTAACATCAGATACCAAACATGACTATTATGTACATGTTTTCTCCATGAAACAGCAGGTTGCCTAACACTTTTGCTACCAGAGTAGTAATCAAAATGTAAAGAAGGCTTTGCTTTTCATTTTTAGGTTATAACTTTTGTCATTGTGGTAACCATAATTTCTTGTTCCAATAATTTTGGCTCGTAGTCTACTTTACTTTGTATCACAAGCTGAGTATTTTTTTCCTGTGAACTATTTAAACTTGTCTGACCAACAGCTTGGATCTCCTTCGCCTCCAGGATTATTTGCTCGTGTGACGAGGATCTGAGTATTATACATTGTCTACTTGAAGATGTATTTTTATTCCTTGTGATGGAATTTGGTTCAAGGTGAAGATTTGTTGTAGCATGATCCAAATTTCATGTGATTTGTTATTTGGTTAATTGGTTTGTAGAGTCCTAAGTTGTGGAGATTAAATTTCAATGATAATTAGGAGTTTGGCTTGAAATAGGACTCTTAGATGGCTAAATGCATGTTTTGGAACATCAAACCCGAGAGACGGTGCCACAGCGCCAAGAAAGGAAAAAAAAAAAAAAAAAGGGACGGAGGTCCCAGTGCCGTGCCCCCTGTTTGGGCGCCCAAGATGGCGTGGTACTTATGCGATTTTTCCTCTTTTATCCACATTGTATCTCCATATTATAACATTCTCATATTATTCTTTACATTTTCAACATCATATTGAAAGATTGAGAGTTTAGATTTCAATTGAGATTATTGAAATCTTAATATTGTAAACACAAAATTATTGGTTATAGTGGATTGTTCTCATCTGCTCGTGATTTTTTCTCGAATTGGGTTTTCACGTAAATTCTTGTATTCTTGTTTTCTTCTTCATTATTTCATTATTGTCATTATCTTGCGATCTGTTTCATAACAAGTGGTATCAGAGCGCGATGTTGATTATTTTGCATGGTGACAATGAAGTATGATATTCCATTGTTGGATAGAAATATGATATTTATATTATGACAAGTGAAGATGCGAGCGGTCTTGGCACAGATGGATTTGGAGGAAGCCTTACTTGGTTTTGATAGGATGCTTGCTGCCTGGACGCAGGATGAAAAACGGCGTAGGGATCAAAAAGTCCAATCTCAATTCATCTACATCTCTCGAATCAAATTCTTCGGGATGTTCTTAAGGAGAATAGTGTCGCTGCGTTGTGGTTGAAGTTGAAGCAACTTTGCATGACAATGAGTTGACCAGCAAGCTACACTTGAAACATCGTTTGTATTCTCACCAGATGTCTGAAGTACGTCATTGGATGATCACTTACTATGTTCAAAGAAATCATGGTTGATTTGGAGACACTAAAGGTTAAGTATGACGAGGAGACTTGGCTTTGATGCTGTTGTGTTCCCTGCCACCATTATATGTAACTTTTAGAGATACTATTCGCTATAGTCGGGATACTCTTATAGTGAAAGAGATCTATGATGCTTTACTATCTAAGAAGAAGATGAGGCATCTCGTTGGAGGATTTGGAAATCATACTGAATGCTTGGTTGTGCGTAGGAGAAATCAAGATATGAATTTTAGCAGAATTATGAGGGGCATATCAAAGTCCAGACATGTTGAGAAGACATGTCACTACTGTAAGAAGAAGGGACATATTAGAGTAGAAATATAGAAATATAGCTGTTGGTGCTACAGAGAAAGGAAAGTAACATGTTAATACAGTGGAGACTGATGTTGTGGAAGATGAGCAAAGTGGTTGAGAGTTTCTTGTGATTTCTTATAGGGATTTTAAACCTTGTGATGAATAGGTTCTTGACTCGACTTGTACTTTTCATAAGTATCCTAACAGGGACTGATTTTCTACATATGAAGGAGTTTAGAAAGGTACTGTCATTATGGGAAACAACGCACCTTGCAAAATTGCCGGAATTGGTACAGTCAAAATCAGAATATTCGATGGGGCTGTTAGAACACTTACAAATGTAAGACATATTCCAGAACTGAAACGGAATCTCATATCTCTGAGTGCACTTGACTCAAAGGGCTACAAATATATTAGTGAATGTGGAGTTTTGGAGGTGAGCAAGGGTGCTCTTGTTGTCATGAAAGGGCATAAAAACTCTACACAGCGGTACATTTTGCACGATTCCACAGTGATTGAGGATGCGGCAGTTTCTACTTCTTCTTTGACAGATGATGAAGTTACAAAACTTTGGCATATGAGTGAGAATGGGATGTCGGAGTTGAATAGAATGGGACTTCTTGATGGGTAGAAGACCAACAAAATAGAGTTTTGTGAGTATTGTGTCTTTGAAAAATAGAAGAAAGTCAGATTTACTAAAGGAAGATACAACACGAAGGGAACACTTGAATATATTCATTCATATCTTTGGGAACAGTCATGGTACCATCTACATGTGGCTATTATTACTTGTTGACAGTAATTGATAACTTCTCCAGGAGAATTTGGGTATTCTTCTTGAAGAAGAAAAGCAATGTGTTTGGGACCTTCAAAGAATGGAAAACATTGGTAGAGAAGTAGACCGGAAAGCAAGTAAAATGTCTACGCACTGATAATGGATTGGAGTTTTGTTCAGATGAATTCAATAGCTTTTACAGGGCTGAAGACATCTTGAGACACTTGACAGTGCCTGAAACTCCTCAACAGAATGGTGTGGCAGAATGGATAAATAGAACCTTGATGGAAAAAGTTCGTTGTATGCTTTTAAATTTTGGGTTGCGTAAGTCTTTTTGCTGAAACTACTACAACAACTTGTTTTCTAATTAATCGTTCATCCTCAGTTGACATTGATAAAAACACGACAAAAGAGGTATGGTATAGTAAACCTTCTTGCTATTTTGATTTGAAAATTTTTTTGTGTCTGACTTATGCTCATGTGGATAATGGGAAGTTGGAGCCTAGGTCTAGAAATTGCATTTTTCTTGGGTATAAATCAGGTGTGAAGGAGTATAAATTGTAGTGTCTTGAGACTAAAAATGTGTTTTTAGTAAGAACGTAGTATTTGATGAACTTGCTATGGTTCATGGTTCACCTCTTGGGGATTCTGATAAAGTTGAGGAGTAGAATCATTCAACTCAGGTAGAGTTGGAAATTGGTTCAGAGAAACAATTAGAGGTTGTAGAACAGTCTGCTATAGATCAGTTCAGTTCGAGGTTGACAAACAATAATATTCTGCCTACTTTGCCTACACCACCAGCATCACGTTATTCTATAGCTAAGGATAGACCTCGCAGACAGATTAGACTTCCACAGAAGTATGGGGAAGCAGATTTTGTAGCTTATGTATTAAGTGTGACTGAAGACATATATACCACCGAGGAGCTTGCTACATATTCAGAAGCAGTCAGTTGCAGTGATTCTAGCAAATGGATGATTGCTATGCAGGAGAAGTTGGAGTCATTCAGCAAAAATAACACTTGGGATTTGGTGAAATTACCTAAAGGTAAAAGGATGGTTCGTTGTAAATGGGTATTCAAAAGAAAGGAAGGCATATTAGGGATTGAAGATGATAGATACGAGGTTAGATTGGTGGCAAAAGGCTACAGTCAAATTTCGGGTGTTGATTTTACAGATGTGTTCTCACTAGTTGTGAAGCATAGTTCTATTCGGGCTTTACTTAAAGTGGTGACTAAGAATGATTTGGAGCTTGAGCAAATGGATGTCAAGACATCATTCTTACATGGAGAACTTGAGGAGAGCATCTACATGCAACAACCAGAGGGGTTCATAACTTCAGAGAAGGAAGACTATGTGTGCTTGTTGAAGAAATCATTGTATAGATTAAAGCAATCACCGAAGCAGTGGTATAAGAGGTTTGATTCATTCATGACTACTCATGGTTTTGATAGATGTAATTGTGATAGTTGTGTGTACTTCAGAAATGAAAGTGATGGATCAACTACATATTTGTTATTATATGTTGATGATATGCTCATAGCAGCCAAGGATAAAGCAGAAGTCAGAAAAATAAAATTACAACTCAACAAGGAGTTTGACATGAAAGATTTGGGTGCAACAAAGAAGATTCTTGGAATGGAAATCTTGAGGGATAGAAAGACTGGCAGATTACATTTTAGTCAGAATGGGTACATTGAAAAGGTGCTTGAAAGATTCAATATGGTGAAAGTTAAGGCTGTCAGTACTCCCTTGGCTGTCCACTTCAAACTATCATATAACTTGTGTCCACAGTCAGATGAAAATATTGATTATATGTCTCTAGTTCCTGACTCCATTACAGTTGGTTCGCTTATGTATATTATGGTTTGTAGAAAACCTGATTTGGCACAGGTAGTTAGTGCAGTTAGCAGATACATCGCTAATCCTGACAAGGAACATTGGAAAGCAGTGTAATGAATCTTCAGATACTTGAGGGGCTATTCAAATGCTTGTTTACAGTTTGGTATAAATTCAAATGGAGTCATCGGTTATGTGGATTCAGATTATGCAGGGAATTTTGAAAAGAGGAGATCACTTACAGGGTATGTGTTTACTCTTGGAGGCTGTGCTATCAGCTGGAAAGTTACTTTGTAAAATACAGTAGCTTTGTCTACAACAGAAGCAAAATACATGGCAATTACAAAGGCAAGTAAGGAGGCTATGTGGTTGAGATGATTGATTGGTGAAATCGGTGTTTACAATATTTTTAACTTCTTACTAAATCATAATGAAGAGTCAATTATATATAGGGGATGCCTAAACCCTAATAATAGAGTTGTAGTTTTAGTAGAATGCAAGAAATGGAGTTCAAAACGAAACAAAAGAAAAAATCACGTAAGAGAAAACAATCGGTGACGCCGCAGTGCTGGGCATGGCGTCGTAGTGCTGAGCCAAAATTTATGGTGCCGCGATAATGGCGATGCGGCTCCTACTCTCAGGTCCTTTATTTTCAAAACTTGATTTTCTTCATTCCAAAATTCTTTAAATTCAATACAAATTTCAATTCCCAATTAGGCTTGCAAGTAGAATTTCAACTAAAATTCGCCAAGTAAATGTGAATAAGATTTCACAATAGCATTCCAAATAAAAATTTTCTTAATGTGCACTTTAATTAGAACTCTCAATTATTTTTGACAAAAACTTCGAGTCACACCCAAATTTTAACAATTTCCACTTTGATATGTATTCTACTGCAATGAACATAATTTCAAAGGAAAAAATCCTCATATTGAGACAAATTCCACTGCAAAGAATAAATTTGAACTCTTCAATGAAAAACACAAATGAACTTCTCCACTAAAAATTTTCAGTTGAAAATATTTTCTACCTCTACTACCCCATCTAGAGGCAAAAAGTAATCTAATGACCACCAAATAAGAATGAAATAAATCCTGTAACAGAATTACAACTAAATGCATCAAAAGAAGGATCTTGGCTATAATCAACACCCTTAGCTGCATTCAATCCATCAACTAAATCAGCAGAATTATACATATGTGGAACCTTATGTCCAAAATGGGCTTGTTACTAGCAACTGAATACAATGACACCATCGATGATGGTGGAAAGACGAATTTACCCATAACTTCTAAATTCAACTGAGATGTATTCTTTAAACAAGATTCCAAATTAAATTTTAGCGGTACAAAATCCAACTCTAAATCTATGTGTTCTTAATTGATTGCTCAAAAATTATGTATAACACTGCAAGATATATCAATGAAATTTTCTATGTCCCTTTAACAAAATACGAGATCTTTTACTAATTTTCAGGACTCCACATTTAATAATATACTTGTACCATTTTAAATCAAGAGTACTTAAAGAGATAAAATTTCTCTTCAGATCTGGAACGTGTCTCACTATATCAAGTGTTCTACAGTTCTAATCATCCTATCAAATATCTTTATTTTGACCCAACCAATAACGGCTATTCAATATGGTATATTATTACCGGTCATAACAACACATTTTGTAATTTCTTTATATGTTGAAAACAAATTCTGATTGGAGTCATATGAAAAGTGCAAGCCGTATAAAAAATTAAAATCTCATAATGTTTGGAGTTGTAGTTAGGCATAATTAAAAGGTCTTCATTACTGTTAGGATTTTCTACAATAATTGCTTTCTCCTGAAGTTTCTGAATGTTGATTTGCAATCAATTTTGATTTATTCTACAACTTATAACAATCGTTTATCAAGTGCCAATTTTTCTTGCAATAATTACAAAATTTGAAGTTAGATTTTGACATACCTTTTTAACGACCACAATCAACAATGAGACTATTTTCATGACCCTCAGATTCTACAAGATGTTTCATCTCCTTCTTTGAATATAGAGCATCATAGACTTCTTCGATGGTGAAAGTATCACGATTATATAAAATCGTGTATCTAAAAGACATGTATGAAGGGGGTAATGAACACAATGAAATCAATCTCAAATCTTTTTCATCATATTTGATCTCCAAGGTCTCCAAATCAGCGATGATTTTCTTAAAAGCAGCTAGGTAATTCTCAAGAGATGTACCTTCTGTCATACGATGAGAATATAGACGTTGTTTCAGATGCAATTTGCTAGTAAGACTCTTCGTCATGCATAATTGCTCTAATTTTAACCATAATACTGCGGCTGACTTCTCCTTCAAAACATCCTAAAGAATATTATTTGAAAGATGAAGATGTATTTGAGATAAGGCATTTCAATCCCTCCGTTGTTTTTCCTCCAGAGTCTAGTTGTGGGCATCTTGTCAAATCTCAACAACACATCATCCAAATTCATATGAGTGAGTACTGTTCCAATCTTTACCTGCTACAAAGAGAATATTGTACTGCGATTTAATAGCGAAATACTATACTTCATTGTTGCCTTCACAAAAGATCAAGTTGATGTATTAACTTGATCAAAAACCTTGATCTTCCCAAGAATTTCAACACCAAAAGCTCTAATACCAATTTGTTGTAAAAAGCAAAGATGATACCGGATTAATCCAATACCAAATTATTGGAGAAAATAAGAGATTATAGCCACAATATGAGGTAATTGATCACAAAATACAAGAACAAAATAATTTACAGATGATGTAGATTTTATTATAATAAGGAGAAAAAATACAAAGATTTATGTTTACAATATTTCTAACTTCTTACTAAATCATAATGAAGAGCCAACTATATATAGGGAACAAATAAAGGATGTCAAAAACCTAATAGTAGAATTGTAGTTGAAATAAAATACAAGAAACAGGGTCCAAAATGAAATAGGAGAAAAAATCGCGCAAGAGAAAATAGCCAGTGATGCCTCGCGCTGAGCCAAAACTTCCTGGCGCCAACTCTTGGATCCCTTACTTCAAAACTTGATTTATTTTAATTTCAAAATCTTTTTTAAGTCCAACGCAAATTCCAACTCCCAATTGAGCTTTCAAATAGAACTTCAACTGGAATTCGCCAAGTAAACTTTAATAGGATTACACAATAGCATTTTAAATAGAAATTCTTTTTAACGCACACTTTAATTAGAACTCTCAATTATTTTCAACAAAGAATTCGGGTAACACCCAAATTCTAACCGCTCATATTGGTTATATGAATGAGGCATGCTGCTATATCTGTTTTATAGGATCACGTTTTGAAACATTCAGCGGAATTTTTGTAAATGAAGTCCTCAATTTATGAACAATCAAGATTCATGGACATGGTGGCGTACCGCTTTGACTAGAACAACAACGAGATCATTTGATATCTGTCTTGATTAGATGACAAAATGATATTACAAAGCAAAAACTTAACTAAAAACTGTGATGGCCTGTTCTATGCTAGTCTGATCTAGTACCCTTTTGCTGGACAGCAAATGATGGACATATTTACAGTCAAAGGATTTCCCAAACACACAATGAATCCCCGGTGAAGAGACAGAAATAGCATAATTCTGCAGCTTCATATAGTCATTTCCACCGCCCAATATTACTCGTTAGACCCTTTCGATCTATACTTGTATCTTACAGCCCAGAAGAGATAGTGCAAGAAATTCAAAGTGCTTAGGGCACACATCAGCCAGTAGAATCTCTCCAGGTGATAGTGATTTAAATTTCTACCAGAAAGCCATGGCTTGTGCTTCGAGTCACCTGTTACACTGTTAACAATTGACACAATTACTGTGCTAAGGTAATATCCCATGGCCAATGAAGCCCAAGAGAGAGAGGTGGCCAAAGATCTCATGCTAACTGGTGCCTCTGTGAAGAAAAATTCCAGTAAGCCGGCTAGGGTGAATAGATCAGCTGATCCAAGAAACAAGTATTGAAGTGCGATCCAGAAAAACGTAATGGGCAATGGTTTGGTGGAGTTGAGTAAACCCGAGTTAGTAGCTACTCTCTTGCGCTTGATTTCAACTACGGCTGCTACTGCCATGGCTAGTATGGAGAGAACCAGACCTACTCCAATCCGCTGCAAGTGCGTAACGCCGGTCTCACTTTTTGTTACTCTTCGTGTGAATGGAATTATTATATGATCATATACTGGTGCCAGGATCATGATGAAGATTACAGGGAAAACTGGGAGTGAAGCTGGAGGGACTTTTAACGAGCCCAGTTTCGTATTCATGGTAGCAGCTTGTTGGACGGAGAACGTGGAGAGTTGAGCAAGACAGCAATTGAGCATGAAGGTGCAAATGAAGATGGGTAGGATTTTGATTACAATCTTGACTTCTTCAACTTGCTGTACCGAGCATTTTAATGCATCGAAAGTTGGCTTTTTTATGGCTGCTCTGTTGAGGAACTTGAGACTTTGAGATGGTGATTCAAATGTTTCTATAATTTCATCATGATTTTCTATTGTCCCTTCTTGTTTGGAGGGTGGAGTTGGGGAAGGGCTTGTGGCCATACTTGCTATTGCATTGTTTGGACTTCTTGCCATGCAACTATTTAGCATTGCAGCAACCAGAACCTGTTTAATAAAGTAAATTATGTTCGACTGGACATGACAATAGACAAACATGTCACATTCTTTTTTATAATGGCATACCTTAAGTATTGCTGTAAGTGGGCTTCCATTAGGTATTTTGTTTCTGTAAAATGTCGAACCTCCTAAAAAGATAGGAATTGACAACAAAATTGTCAATGTGGAAATTCCAAACCCCCATTCCCATCCCTTGTTGTCTTCAATCCACACCACCAGGGTCACAGCAAATAGAGCACCACAAGAGAGGCAGAACACAAAATAGTTGAAGAAAGTTGATATTTGCTTTCTTCCCCGAGGGGTGTTCTCATCGAACTGCTCAGCTCCATGGGCCGGTAACGACCCCTTAATGCCTCCGACACCTAGTGCCACTAGATAGAGCCCGAAAAACAGCATTGCAGCCTTTGCACCATGAACTTGCTGGCATGGTATGCTGGAGGTGGCTGAGTTACATTTTGGTGGCTTTAAGGAACCTGAGTGTGCTTGCACTGTGAGTACGACCAGTCCCTGTTTCATGATCAAATTTTTCCGTACAAATTTAGTACGCAGTAACAAACAATATAATAAATAAGTTTTTAACTTATTTTTCTTCTATACCACAAACTCAGATGATATATTTTATCGCATTTAATGGATGTTTTTAATATTGCATGGTACAAAGGCGATGCAAAATGTGGCAACTAGTGGTGGTAGCTTATTGGTTGAAACTAATTAGTTCTTATCGAGTGACCTAGAATGAGAGACAAAATAATAATGCAAGGAAATTGAAAATGAAGTCTGCATTTGTCCAAACATGGCACACAAAAATATGGGCCCATAAAAATATTCAAGAGTCAAGACTAAAACTAAAATATGTCATCCCTATTGATGGTGATTGTCGGTCTCAATATATTAATCACAATGTCAAAATTAATGTATATGTACTGATACATGGTATTGAACAAATTAAGTCCTTGTTTGGTGTAGCTTAAATTTTTGATAAAAATCTAGGTCAAAATTAACAATTAATTTTAACCATATGTTTTTTAGAGACAATTTATCAACTTTTTAATTATATGTTTTATTGACTTTTTCACACCCCAATTTTCGTGATTTTTAATATGTCTCCACTAAGACTATAAAAGTATTTTGTTTCCATAAAACCCTTAGGGGCTATTTTCTTTGTATTTCAGTTTTGAATTCATTTTAGATTTTGTGTTTTGAGTGTCCATTTTGAGATTGTTAAAAATGTGTTCTTTTTGACATTTTAAAAAATTGTTTTGAAAACACTCAAAACGTGTTTTGAAAATTTTGACTTGATTATAATCGAAATGTTTTCTTTGTAAATTTTTAACTTATTTTCAAAAACGCATTTTCGAAAATAAGAAAGAGAACGAGTTTTCACTGTTTTGGAAAATCGAAAACAGAAAACGACTTGAAAATGGTAAAAAGAACATGACTTTAGTTTTTTTTTATTTTGGACGCAACATTCTCGTTTAACCTTTTTCTTATAGACTAGGTCAAGGTTTATATGCATTGAAATATCTTAGTTATTAATACCAAATGTAATATAGGTGCAAGTAGTTCACAGGTCACTTTCTTCCAAGAAAGAGGGTGTATGCATCTTAAAAGTGTGAAAGGCATTACTACTTGCAAAATTATTCACATTTCCAACTTTTGAATGGAGCTTTCCAGCTATTGCTACTGCTGACTAAACCCCCAAAAAAAAAAAAAAAATCTATTCAAAAATTGTTAAGACCGCACATTTGGTACACAATATTAGATAAGACTTAAAAGCGTATTGAGATTTTTACCAGGAATTCAATTACTGCGCTGATCAGATAGATGTGATAAGTAGTGAAGAAAGCATCAGACAAAAAGCCACCAAGAAGTGCAAGAAGAAAGGCTGTGCCCATAAAATTTGTGACAGAATTTGCAGAATCTGTGGGGGAGAAATGCATGAACTCCGTTAGGTATAGCACCAGGTTGCTGGCATTAGCCAAATATGCTAAATTCTCCAACACCTCCACCACTGCACAAAATAATATTCACAAGAAAATCACATATAAGAATCAAGAGTTGGGACATAGAATTAGACAATACTATGAACAAGATCTTGACTTCGTTTTTCTTCTTTAATGTTATTAAGTAATATCAAATCAAATTTCCCATATCATTTTTAGCGGCGCAAAAGGGTTGAAACTTAGAAACAAGATTCTTGTGACTTTGTCAAAATACACTGACTTTACAGCTGAATAATATGATAAATTAGGTTATTGAGTGAGGCATGCAAAATCCTCCATCACTTCAAGGTGCCCTTTTTCACATTATATCAGTGTATGTAAATATATCGCCTGGGGTGAGGGGTGGGGGTGGGTGATCATTGAACTTCTTTTAGTTTTTACCCAAAACAAAGGAAGCAGCCAGCATGCCACCATGTTTGCCTCTTACTGCAGGCTTGTTCTTCCAATCTACATAGCCATCCCATGTGCTCAACTGGTTTTCCACTTCCTGCAAAAAAAGAAACCCCAAACATGGTGCAAGAAAGTTAATAAGATCTACATAAAAAGATGGGTGAAAGAGGCATAAAAGTGAATAAAAGAAAAGGAATCCACCATTTTTTTTTCTCCTATAGAAATAACAAGACTGAGATCAGGAATCAAGAACTGATCAACAGCGGATAAAAAGGGTACAAAAAATATAGAATTTTTTATACTTCTATGCTTTTCTTGTTAGATTGCTATTATTGAGTCAGAGCATTGTTTGTTGGGCACTCCAGCACCAAGAAAAGAAGAAGAAAAAAGAGGTTTATTGGCGTAGGTTTGGTCTGAAGGATATATAAATACTCACTTGTGGGGTGGGCGGGTGGGGTGGGCATCAAATGCTACTAACAAGAAAAGAGATTACAATAAGTTTGGGTAGTGTTTGACCAAAAAAGGAAGATAATGAGTCCCTCTTCGATAGGGATTAAAATCAAAATTTTAATAGATTTTGATAAAAGTTAATGAAACGTGTGGTTGAAAAGTTTTGGATTCCCATGAAATGTGCAGTCATCACAGAAATTGACACTGTTACAAAAAAAGTAGAATGTTTTTTACTTATTTTTTAGATGATTATAAGTCGGTATGCAAATATACAATTAGTTAAATATGAATGAAGATAACGAATTGATTCTTTAATTCTCAGTCACAAGCTCTGCAATAAGATCCTTTAGATTAATATTTGATTTATCACAGAGGAATCCACGGGGGGTAAAGGTGATTGTGACACTGTGACTTCAGGAATTGATGAGTTTCCATCATTTCTAGTTTTTGGAATCCACTAGTTTTTGGAACATAACATTTTTACAACAATATACTAAAAATATAATAAGTTGGTTAAAGCAACGCTAATTTATCACAATTTGATAGTTTTAGTAAAGTTACTTAGGAGTCGTGAGTTTTGAGCTATTGGAAGCATATCACAATCCTCCTTATTAATTGTTAAGGGATAAAATCACACATCGAATAAAGATAAAAATATAGACCAATTTATAAGAGTTTAGGTTACTCCTCTTAATAAAGTTGACATTTTAAGATGGAATCTCAAATCTTAATATGATATCAGAGCTAGGTTTAGTTCCAACGAGCAATTCGATCCGATTAAGACTCGAAAAAATTGAGCATGCTGATTTCAAAATTGGTCTGCTCAAACGAGTCACCATCTTAAGGGGGCATGTTAAGGATAAAATCCCACATCGAATAAAGATAAAAATATAGACCAATTTATAAAAGTTTGGATTACTCCTCTTAAAGATGTCGACCTTTTAAGATGGAACTCCAAATCTTAGCATTAATAGTGAAGCCACAGTCAACTGTGCAAGTTTAATGCCTCGGCATCGACCGAAGAAAAGCGGCTAACAAACCTACGACCATATTTATTGGAAATAAATGGAATTAAATGAGTTTATTAAATGGTTTTGATGTCATTTTTTAGCCAATTTTTAGGTAATTTTTTGTTGGTTCTCATGTCAAATTAATAACGTTAATTAGGTGACAACTAATACATGTCGTGAGGAAAGGCTACATTGAGATTTGTGTGCATTAGAATTAGTCCCCAAAGTGTTCATGTAGAAAAGAATAATCTTCGTAACTGTTGGAATTTTTTAAAAACACCCAATAGAAACTTCTCATTCAATTATATCATCGTGAACACGGTATGAAATGAAGAAAGGACTACAACTAAACCATTGATAACATATTGGGAAGAAATAGCATAAGAGGCGAGACAATGGGTCACAATATTCTTAATTATAGGAATCTAATAGAAAGAGCCACATCCCATCTCTGAAAGCTATGTTGAGGTATCACAAAAAAGATGGGTAGTCGAAGCAAAGATGACGAACGTCGTGTGACCTTGAACTACTCGCAACACATCTCATTTAGTCGTATTATATTGAAACATTCTAAATAGAAAAGAGAGCCCTCTGAGCAAGGTTAATATTGTTGGAATTGGTTTAAGTATGAAACCATGAAAAATGTGAAAAGTCACTTTCGTGTCAATTTCGACTAATTATTCAAACTTGATCCAATAGTTAAATTATGAAAATAAATTGACTAATTTGTTCTACTCATAGAGTAGATCATTATGATATATTTAAAATCTTGAAACTAATTAAGGGTGAATGAGAAATTGTGGTCCAAAATCGGAGGCAAAACGAATTTTCTGCACCTAAAAATGTCGATCGATCGACAGCCCAGCACCGACGAGCGACAGACTCTTTGCTTTAGCGCTCAAGCGGTGCATGGGCAACAGGTGAACGACAACAAAGTTTGTGACCCTTAACAAAGGTTGATGAGTTTTTGGGCGTGTTTCTTTAACATTTCCTCCTGTATAGATAAGACAACCCTTTGGACGTCCTTTAACCAATCTCACTCATATGCAATCGTAGCATAACATAAAAATCATATTTCCTTAACCGAAATTCTGCATAAAAATCTGTTTTTCATTTCAATCGAAAGGAGTACAAAAGCCATCTTTTTGGTTCGTTGTTCTTATGTTTTGTAGTACTACAAATACAGGTAGTCGTTGTATTTTGGGAGTTGATTGTCATCATTCATACATACCGTTGAGGAGCAAAATCGACTTAAGGACAAAGAATTCTATTCTCGCCTGGAATTTGCATCCATTTTCTTGGTGTTACTTTGTCCATTTTCATTGGCATTCTAACTTCTGTTTCTTTTGTTCTTATTTCTCAATTTCTTGCCGTTACTCTATCCAAATTTTGGTAAAGTTGGTAAGTTCATTTGTTAAAGAAATCACTTAAATCCATTTTACAAACAAACAAATACCTTAACATCTTTCGGATAAAACTAGCAAGCAAACATACGAGCATTATTGTTAATAATTTTAATAACGAATTTTTAGTCCACTTTCAAAGAGTTTTTATGTTGGTCTCATATCTAATAAAAGTAATGATATCTAGATTCAGTTGTGTCAAATGATAAATGAAATAAGTCTAATTAAATGGAATTAAATGGGTCCATATTTCAACATTTAATTGGACATGTAAAATTCTTCCATCTAGATCAATATTTTAGCATCACTAAGGCTAGGTAACATTATTAGTCTAATTAACGTAGGAATAAATGCTTAGTGTAAGGAGATAACTATGTAAGTAATTTGGATAACCAGATATTCACGTGAATTGAAATAAGTTTTCGAAGTGTCTATGTTGAAAAGCATTATCCTCATAATTATTGGAATTTTATTATCGAAACCCCAAATAGTAACTTTGTATTCAACTAAATTGCCGTGATCGCACGAAGAAAATAAAGAAATGACTAAAAATCAACCATCGATGACATATTGAGAAAGAAATAGCGTAAGAGACCAGACAATAGGCTACAATTTTGCTATTTCTAATAAGAAAAATGCTAAGTGTACATAATTATTGTACATAAGAGTGTACAAAACCCTCACATGAGGTGGGGTCCACAAAAATATGGGCTACACCTCATGTGAGAGTTATGGACACCCCTATAGTACAATAATTATGTAAGCCAAACAAAGTCCTTCTAATAATGTAATGACATGAGCCACGTCCCATCTCCAAAAGCAATGCCAATCTGCCATAAAAATTGGTAGCGGTTGCATAGTCACTGAGAGTCGTGAGCCTTTAGTTATTCGCAACATTTAATATTTCTCTTCAATAGTGATGCTATAGTCTACTATGCGAGTTTAATGCCTATGCATCTTCCGGAGAAAAGCGGCTAACTAACCCACATCCATAGTCATTGGAATTAAATGAGCTTATTAAGTGATTTTAACCTCATGGTCATAATTTGAAAATTCTTTTTTTAAAATACTCATTTTTAACTACACATTCGCACAACAAAATATTATGCACATAAACTCAATTTTTTTTTCTATTTTTTAACCCCACATTCTCATAAAATTATTGTTCAATTTTTTTTTTTTTTTCAAATAACGACCATCGAACATGGGAGTAATAAAAACATTTTCACCAAATTTTAGGTACTTTTAGGTAGGTCTCTTGTCAAATTAATGACGTTAATTAATTGGTAATTAATCATGTCGTGGGGAGAAAATAATGATATAATGAGTTGGTTCAAAATCAAGGATCAAGGACAAGCCCACACCTCAAGACCAAGGCTCAAGAAGAAGTCAAAAGCCAACACTCCGCGTCAAAGAAGAAGGCGAAGCTCTCTATCATCAAGCTCCCTTTGGCTCAAGCTCTTACTGTCTTTTAGAGGATCTACAGGCAATCTTTAGAAATGATTGATGTAACGTTTGTAATACTGAATGTTAGGATTGTCAGTCTAGGGTAGCGGTGGCAATGAGCCGAGCAGGCTCAGAGGTATACGCACGAGCTCTGCTCAAGTTCTTTTTTAGGAGCCGAATGGTCGAGCCGACGAGCCACACGGCTCGATTGCCACCTTTAGTCTAGGGAACAGGGTAGCTGACATGTTGTCAATATATTAAATACATAGCAGACTGAGTGATGAAATATTTCGGCTTGGGAGATGATGCCACATGGTTCCTATCCAAAGGTAAGCACTTCAGCCAAAATTCTATAAATAAACAACTCTTGTAACATTTGAAGTTAATGCAACTTTTCACACTTCAAAACACACCCGATCTTTTATTCCATATTTATTTGCTTGAGTTTAAATTATTTTCACTTTGATTGAGTTGTTTGTCATTATTAGTTAATATGCAGTCACATTTGATCATATTGTCGGTGTTCGAACATTTTTGTCTCACGTTGTAGAGCATCTCTCACGTCCATAAACGATATCATTTTCCATTCAAATCTCCGGCCAAAACGTGTTGGAATTGTCTTACGTGGACGTAAATGAGTCTCGCAGCTGTTATCCACGTGACTATTACAAAAAAAGTGGTCAACAGATTAACAGAGTCTATGGGAAACACCACTACAACCACGAACATTCCCAGAGAAAAAGCTTACCGAAATATTTATTTTGGCTTCCCCATTGAAAAAAGATTTCTAGGAATTTAATGACAAGCCACATTTCATAGCAATGCTAGTCTATTACAAAAAATGGGGAGTAGAAGCAAAGTTACTAAGAGTCGTAGCCTTGAACTATTCGCAACATATCAAATTCCATCTTATTGATGCTGTTTCATAGTCACCTGTGCAAGTTTAATGCCTCAACATCTTCTAGAGAAAAGTGGTTAGCAAACCTACCTTCATAGTAGTTGGAATTAAATGAATTACATGTGCTTATTAAATGGTTTAATAACATTTTTGTCAACCAATTTTTAGGTACTTTTAGGTATGTATCATGCCAAATTAATGACAATAATTAGGTGGCAATTAATAGATGCTGTAAGGATATTACAATTTGGCTAAATTGAGATTTGTGTGCATTGTATCAGTCTTCAAAGTGTTTATGTAGAAGAAAAATAATCTTTGTGAACTGGAATAAATTTTCAAAATACCTATGATTTTTTTTTTCTTTTTAAAAGTCACCAAACTTTGCTTTTTAACATTTTAGTGGAAATGAATCCCACATGGAAAAATAAACTAAATATCGACTAGTTTATGATGTGTTGGTTGTGTATAACTCCCCTAATTGTAGACTAGCCATATGCGCCCGAGGGTAGCTATTTGGGGGCCACAATTCGTGCATGCTCCCACGATCCAGGTCTACGCGCGGATACCGCCAGTGCATGGACAAAATCTATCTTTTAGAGATTTGCAATTACATTAATCTCCTTTGATTCTCCTTTGAATTTCTTATTTTGGATTGCATCAATTGTTTAATTCTCAATTGTCACATAATCCTGAACCACGTGTCATTCCACTCGTCCATTTAAACTTTAAAGTGACATTTTGAATAAAAATCAATTGGTTTTGCCACGTTATTAGTGGATAGTCATTGTTTTATGAAAAAGTCAGACATATGAATTGACGATACATAGAATACATACACATCACATGTATATAATACATATCATTGTACAAGCACACATTCTTTTTTTTTTTTTTAATAACCTTTGATGTTCTGGTTAACTTGTCCGCACTTCGACTAATTCTACGAGACCCTGAAATTTATGGCCCGATACTCACCTCAGTGGCTCTGTGAGGACTCGAACGGTGACAAGCACACATTCTTATATATAAAGATATCTATGATTAAAAATTTAGTTTTGATAGAGATTGATGTGTCTTTTTCCTCATTTATAATTTTAATGAGCAAATATTGAGAGACGTATCGGATGTGTTAAGTTATAGTTTTTTATTTTATTTTTTATTATTATTTTTTTAAGTGGAGCATTAAAGAATAAAGAGTGAGTAATCATTAATGACTACAAATTTAAATAGTGAAAAGCGACGTCAGCATGAATCATGAAAGAGAATCGATCCAACTTCGCCGTCCAAATCCTTCCTTAGCGAAAATGTTCTCCTGCCCGCGTCGGGCAAGCTTATCCTGCCCACCTGCTGACGTGGCATGAGAACCCTACGTGGGGTTCTCTCCAAATGTGAGAACCCCACGTTGGGTTCTCTTCGAGTGGGCATTATAAGCTTGCCCGTCGCGGGCAGGAGAACGGGACTGTCCTTCCTTAGATTGAAAATTGATCCAAAAGTGGTTATGTAACGGAATTTCTTGTTTTTAACGGAAAAACTAACGGAATTTATTGTTTTAACGGACTATGTAATGGAATTTTTTGTTTTAAACAGGCAGCTGCACCTTCTTTCAGTGTTTTTATCATAACTTTGTATTCCGATATCCGATTGAGGAGATTCAAAATGCGTTGGAAAGCTAACTCATCTGACTACAACTTTGATTCCGACATCATTTTCCAATTCGATCACTTTCTATACCAAAAATAGGTCTCAATATGAGACTAAAACATCGGAGCATAACTTTTCGGTTGGAAATTAATTTGTGATCATCTTTTGACTAAATTTGATTCCATTGACGTCTTTGTTTATCCAATTGACTCCGAGCACTCTCAAATCTTTATCGTGAGGTTCGACACAACTTTTAAGTATTTACATTTTAGTCCCCGAACTTTGGATCCCTTACAATTTAGCCATTTCTCCAAATTTGTCAACTTTTACTTATTTTCTTCGATCTCACCAACTTATATCACAACATCAAAATCACACATATAATTATTTAACAATTACATAAACATTACAGCATTAATTATTTAATTAACCAAAAAAATTATATCTTTATTAATAGCAAATTAATTATTAAACAAAACTATTAAATATAAATTAGGCAAACGTGCATTGCACGTTACTTGCACCTAGTATATATATAATTCTCAATTCTGTCGCTGCTTGAAAGTGTAGTGAACGCTTTTCGGGCTCATTAAACAATTGATAAAGGTGCGCAGGCCACACATGTCACAACATATGATTATTATATTTTGACCAATGATAAGGGTACTTAAGTTCGAAAAATTAATAATTTGAGGACTTTCTCTACTATTTTCAATATTTCTTATAGTGCCTTTATATTTTTGTTTGATTTTATCAAAGACATTATCATCATATACATATTTGTCGGTTATTCATGTTATGTGGGCTCCACATTTTGGCCTTTGAGTTATCAAGAATGCTAAAGGTGCACTCCTTTACATTTTCATCCACATTGCCTTCGTTTTTTGAAAATCGTGGATGAAAAATTGTTTCTGTTTTTAAACTGTGCAATTGTATTTTGTCATGTGGCACAATATAAAGGAAGATGTAAAAAATAATATACATGTAGCATGATTGGTGTGTTTTTGGACTTTTCCCCACCAAAAGTAGCCGCCAAGGACACCGCCGTGTGCTTATATATATAGTCTTGTAAAATATACTTGTGAATGCATTTAATTCGTAATAAGCTCAGCCAAACACGCTCTCATGAACTTTGTCAAAGTATCATGTTAGCATGTTTACGTTGTACTGAAAATTTACTTTTTGAGAAAGCATGTTTCAAAAAAAGTAAAAATAGTAATTTAAAAAATTGTATTTGATAAAAATAAGTTACTTAAAAATAAACAGGCATAACCAAAATTTAAATTCATCCTTGCACATCGCATATAACTTTTTAGTGGAAAAGTTTCAGACAAATATAGTAAGTTTTAAGCCGAAAAAAGTAAGAAAAATCTTTAATAATAGATAATGTAATCTATCGATTTACAAAACGAATTTGATCAAATAAAAGAGATGTATGGAATCAAAGATTTTATTCTCCTTTTGTGGCTACCCAATCTAGATCATTAGATTTTGAAGATATAGTTGCATTAATGTGAAGGAATTTTCAGGAAATTCTTATCTAGCTAACTATAGGGCATCTTGGTAGAATGTTGGAATACATTGTACCAACCTCGTTTATTCTCACCACATACAGTTCAAGTAGTATCATGAATCTATCTAATAATTTTTCAGATCAATTTATACTAGATAAACCATATCTGTTTTAAGGCATATTCCCATGTTGAGAACGATAAAATGAACCTCTCTCTATACATGGCCCATCGCCATGATCCCCACTTACTTTTTTTAACAATATAAATTCAAATAAAACGTCGTTATGAGTTCCCCCAACTTTCTCGGCCAATATTCTTAGCATAATTCATCTTTTCTCACACTATATACATTCTATTTTCACTTGTCAACTTATCCTTAGGAGGATGAAACATATGGTTTAAAATAAAAGTTACTTTTTCATGGATCTAACACAAACATGTATAATTTAAAAAAGAAACTTTGAGTCGCTAAATGTGGACCATAATTACATTTTTCTATTGGAATCATATCGAGAGGAGCTCGATATGGGAATCTATTGGAAGTTCTAGAAATAACCTTTTTTTTTTTTTCATAATGATCGTGATGAAAATAAATTTACTTTTATATAGATGCAAACTAAAAATAAATCATTCATTTTTTATAGTATTAAGAAAGTAAGGTTGTTATTCATTTTTATCCTTACACTTCATTAATTATAATATTAACTCAATTAATAGATAGTAAATTGGTTGGTCCGAAAATAAATGAATTGTTAGTCGTGAATTATTATCTAGACGATATATAAAATTAATATTCATTACCATTTGCAATCAAAGAGAATAATCAACAATAATAATTAATTTACGTACATTTAATTTTAAAGAAATGGATGTATTAACAAAAAATGATTGTTTATTGGTCATAATTTGTATTTTAGTGATTTTATACTTTTCTTATTGAAAATTAATCAACATAAACATGCTTATTCTTATAAGTTGACATTCTATCAAGCCATGTTTACAGCATCGAAAGTAATTTAACATGATCATTGAGCTAGTTGTTATGAATATTAAATACGAGATAATGTACAAAATGAAAATAACAATCACAATAACACAAAATTTATGTGGAAACACAAGACGGGAAAAATTACGGGCAGATGTTGAAAATTCACTATAATCAAAGTAAGGATTACAATATGTTGAATTTTTGGATTAAACTAATAAATTGGACAATTGGTTAATCTCAATATGTGTTGTACACCACATATTTATAATAAAAAAATCTTTGACACACTAGGATAATATATTACAATGAATAGTTTAGTACAAGGTGAAGTCTTATTACAATATGTAAAACCAATTAGGGCTGTCCGTGGGTCGGTTCGGTTCGGTTATGAAGAGACCCGAACCGACTCAAAACTTTCGGGTATTTAATAAATGGACCCGTCGGGTCCAAATATAATTATGGAACCGTTCGGGTTCGGTTCCGTTCGGTTCGGTTCGGGTCGGTTCGGTTCCGTGCTATAATTAAATTTTTTTAATATTTACAGCAACACTACATAAATACAATTAATGACATTTCATTCGTAACTTTTACAAATTAACGTAGCCCAATTCAAAAACATATAAATAACTAGTCGTCCAATAATATTAATTCAATGCATACAAATACTAAAAAGTAGGTATTAATATTACAGCAAAACTACATAACGTATATTCATTTGCTTCAGATTAAAATGGGCTAATGGGTTTTAAAAATGATTTGGGCTTTCAAATTAAAATTATGAAATAATCTGATTTATTTAATTAATTTGCTAATTTGTATAGAAAAAATAAAATAATTTAATTAATTCAATATAAAAAATAAAAAAATTATTTAGTTTCGGTTTTTCGGTTCTTGGTCTAGACCCGACCTAAACCCATCGGTTCTCGATTCGGGTACCCGTTCGGGTATTTAATTTATGAAGAACCACTCGATTCGGTTCGGTTCGGGACTTTTGGACACCCCTAAAACCAATAACGGGGTATTTGAGTTGAAATAGGAATCCTAAACACTACTTTGACTCCTTGAAGTCTTATACTTCTTTAAGAATTCTCGAAATCGAACAACCAATTCCAAATATTTTCCCCCTTGGGATTCTAGAGGGAGAAGGGAAGGGGCTTAGTTTGCATCGTCCCTTTCTATCCTTTGCTTGGTTAATTTCTTCCCGCTTTACTGACCCCTCTGCATCCTTCTTCCTTCCAAAACAGAATTCAGGTCACACCGTAATTATAACATATATTTTAGTTTCAATAAAAGTATTATTGCATATTTTTTGTTAATCGAACTAACTAGAACAAAACTAGTTAACTAGTATTGTTGACCTCTAAGTTCCAACTGCAGCATATCCTGGCTTGTCTCTCGTTCACATTTATGTTACGTGCACACTTGGACACCATGTTAGACTGCACAAGATCGTAGCTCCGATTAGTACGATAGTCGCGTGCACTCCAACGCTCAAGCTAGATGATGTGAACGTTTCGCTATAGGAGAGACACGACGGATGAAAACACGGGTGCCGAGTTGAAAAGAGAAATACCAAGATTGCAATTACAAACTCTAAGATTTATTACCTTTGGATGTCATTATGTGTAGACATTTATAATCAAGAGACATGAGTCGATGTCCATTGATTTATTGACATATGACCTTATCTTGTCGGACTTATTTGCCAAGTACAATTGTGTCAACCCATAGTTATCATAGGCATGTGGTTTCCTTAGTCTGAACATTGGTTGAAAAGTTAATATGACTACGCGATGCTACTGTATAGGTGTCACATAAATCAATCGAGTGTACTCTACAACTTTGTTGAAGCGATACTTGTAGAGAGGCTCGTCAAAGAAGATGCCCCTTGCTCAAAAAGTATATCGCAATTGAGAGGTGATGTCTCGTCTTAGATAACTACATTCCGGACAAAGTATCTAATGGCATGGTCTAATCGCTTCAGAATGCACATATAGAAAAGGCGATGTGAAGTGTAGTTCTGACTTTGCTTAGCCTCTTGTTTAGCTTCTTGTTTAACTGGCTGTCAAGTGACCTACCTTGGTTGGATAGAGACATAACAAGTATAAAATTATAAATTAAACAAAAAATACCACTAAATTTAAACATGTTCATCACGGTACAATAAGAACAATTTTTCCCCATCTTTTTTTCTATTTAGATTTTGAAAAGAAAAAAAAATTATAAGATCCTTTAAATTTCATTACGACTTCGACTTTTTAATGCCAAAATTGATAAAAGACCAACACGACACGCTACAACTATTAAAGTTAGAAACGATTCATCCAAAAAAACAAAAGTAGGAAGAACTTGTAAATGTCACGAAGAGATTGAAGACCACCTTTACTATTTTACCTAACTTAAATTTTCCCATTTTGAATTAAATAAGAACCTAACTCCAACAACCCTAAAAATGTTTATTTCAAATCCAATCAATAAAAAAAAAAAAAAAAAAATCTCCATCTATACTTATCCCAAACTTTTGGTCAACTAGCTAAAATTTGCATCACTTTTTATTAATCTAAAGTTTTATACACCTGATTTTTATGGATCAAGCAAGCTCAATGTAGTACCAAGATTTGACCAATATAGATGAGGTGATGCAAGAAAGCATGAAGGATTTTTTAATTCAATTTCCTTCTTATACAATTAAAGTTGTAGTGTCAATGGTAGGTAAGTATTGGTGGAGTCTGATATTTTAGTTTTGGGAGGTCTGGTTTATGGTGCTTTGATAATCGAAGGTCGATAGAGTAGCGATAGCTGAAGAGAGAGTGAAATTTGAAATAAAGAATAAATTTATTCGAATTGAAAATGAAAATGAATAAAACATTTGTACGTGTGAAAGATTATGTGTCAAGTATATTGTCTTACCTACTTTATCCATTCAAAAGTTAGCTCATGTATCTCACGCTATAAAAATTCAATGCAAATGTTAATGAAATCGTGAAAAAAAAAAAAAGCGACGGAATAGGCAAATGGAACTTAAGAGTGGGGATTGAAAAGTTCGATTTAAAGGTTGCGGCGAATTTTCCAGAAGTTCTAAAGGTTGGGAACTAATTGCACAAATTTTTAAATAATAAAAGAAAGGAAATATAAGATTGTGGCGAGGAGGATTAGAACCTTGCCTCCTAGATGAAAGTAGGAGCTTTACCAATAGGCTACAAATAATTTATATAGCATAAGCAAACGTCTTTTCATTTATTTGTTATTTTCAAATATAAATAATGATATAAAAAAAAAACTCGGAGAAGCTTGAAGGCCCTAGCCCCGGCTCCCCCCAATATTGGATACGTCAACATGCCATTTTTTAAAAAAATCTAATCTATTTCATAACAGTACTATCGAACAGATGTGTATGGCCCTGATCGTGTTATTGCATAAGAAAAATTGATTTGCATATTATTAGAGATGGCAACGGGGCGAGGCACCCCGCCACTCCCCCACCCCGTCCCCCCGCGCCCCGCCCCGCCCCGCCCCGCCCCACCTTAGACGGGGCGGGGCGGGATGGGGCGGGGCGGGCTTGCCCCGTTTATTTATTTTTTTTCAAAAACTTTCAATTGACTATCTTTTGTTTTTAATTTATAGTTAATTATTTTTTTTATTCTTCACGGGGCAAGTTCGAGGCACTTCAGGACGGGGCCCCGCCCCACCAACCCGGCGAGGTAGGGCAGGGCAGGACAGGGCGCGGCGAGTTTTTTTGCCATCACTACATATTATTATACTAAAGAATTTCGTTAACTCGTATTTTACTCAAACTATAACCAGAGTTTAAACGTGACTTGGTGTCAAATTTGGATAGAAACGAGTTGCTTAAACCAATTGGCAACATATAATTAAAATATTTCAAATGGGAAATCTATGAAACATTCGTTGTTTGTCAGCAAAACCTTTTTGAACATATCACTAATACCAAACTTGGACTTGAAGGGGGACATGATCATGTTTGTTTTGTACTCCAATTTCCTATTTATGGCTAGAATATAATTTGGTTTCGTTTCGCTGTCACATAGTGGAAAGGGTTCTTTTCAGTCGAATTAACAAAATTAAACCATGAAAATCCCTTTTTAGGTGAATATGCAATGTACGGTTGTACTCAATTTCTAAAGAATAAGAAATGTGTACCAATGATTTCCTGTCAAGTTGTCTGAATTTAGATTTTTTTTTTTTTAAGTATCGAGAAACTTCTAAAATTGGATCGACTCTTCATATGGAAGTAAATTTGATGTGTGAATTATAATTTTATGAAAAATAAGTTATTAGGAGAATTATGTAGAAACATGAAATTGGGCATGATCATTTTTTTCTTGTTTCCTTAAAACCCCATATTTTGTCGAGATTAGTATCTGATAATTTAAAAGTTGGAATTTGATTTAAAAAATACTGTCTAAAATTTAAAACGTCGAAGAGCATTGACAACCCATTCTTCACGTGATTGTGAGATCGTCAATGACGAATTATACCCTTGTGTGTTGTAATTGTGTCGTGGAAGGTATTTTCCAACTTCAACACAATTCAAAGGCAAAACAATATTTTGACCGATTAATGATTGATGAATTAGAAGAAAGTAGTCCTTGCTCCTTAGTGTCACAAGTTGTTTTCCAATGAAGCTTATTTAATTAATTGAGGACCCACTTTTTATTCATTAAAATTCGATTTTGTGTCAAAAAGCAGGTTACTCCTTAGTGTCACAAGTTGTTTTCCAATGAATTTAATTAATTGAGGACCCACTTTTTGTTCATTAAAATTCGATTTTGTGTCAAAAAGCAGGATAGACGAGCTAAGAAAAAAAAATATCTAAATAATTTTTTTATAAAATGCAAAGTTGCCATTTTACCCTTTTTGAAATAGCTAATAATGTGGTCAAATGAAATGTTTGAGATTGTTGATGGCACAAATAAAAAGTTTGGGTAAAGTCTACAAAAAAGTGAAATGTTGAAAACCGTAGTTGCAATTATTCCATTTTTTTTTTTTTATTAAGTAGCACGAAAGGCTTGTTTGACCATTTATGGGCCAGGCCGACCATATAGCAATAGGGAGAAATTCATGAATCGGGTATTAATTTTAATATTTGCAAAAATCAGGTGCTAAAGTTATAAAATTGCAAAAATCAGATTTTTACTTTTTATTAATTAATTAAATATTTAATTGTGCAATTTGGTCACATATATTTTATTAATTAGTTAAAAATTAATTTCATATCACGACTTATCAAATTAATTGGTCACAAATTATTTCGAGATGACAAATCAAAAAATTTATAGGTCACAATTGACTCCGTTGGTCACAAATCAAGAATTTTATGATCACGGGTTTTTACTTTTTATTAATTAATTAAATATTTAATTGTGCAACTTGGTCACAGATATCTTATTACTTAGTTAAAAATTAATTTCAGGTCTCAACTTATCAAATTAATTGATCACAGATTATTTAGAGGTCACAAATCAAAAAATTTATAGGTCACAATTGATTTCGGTGGTCACAAATCAAGAATTTTATGGTCACGGGTTATTTCTCAACCACGAATTAAATTTTTTTTATTGGTCACAGATTGAAAAAAAATCAAAACTTTTACTGGTCACAACTCTATTTCAGTGAGTCACAGTCACAATTTTTAGGTCACAAACACCCACCCCCAACTCATCTCATCCCACCCACGACCGCCGCCGCCACCACCTCCACCTTCACCTCCAGAGCCATTGCACACAACCAACAACAAAATCGTCGTCACCAGATCCAATCGATCGCAAACAAAAACTATGACAATCTCCAGCACCAACAATATCGTCGCCACCACCACAGCCAACATCCCAACCACCACCAAAATATTAAATCCACCGAACCACCATCGCCAACAAAATCACTGCACAACCACCGCAAAACAAAGATCCAAAATCAACACCACACAGTGCCACACCGTTTTGAAAAGAAGAAATGAGAGAGAATCATCAATGGAGAAATACACCAAACCACCCGGCGAATACGTCATGAACAATCCAAAACTCTTCCCCACCACACACTCACAGCAAAACCATCTAGGCGCTGCTGAATCGCAGCAGCGCCTCAACGCTATGAAAGGCAGCTCACGACACTGGCCGACAGCGGCGTCACGAGGCTGCTGTGATTCACAGCAGCGTCGCTGGGTGGAGACGAAAGGGAGGGGAAGGGAAGGGAAGGGAAGGGAAGGAGATGAGAGGATGGAGAAGGGGAGGAGGCGAAAATGCCGACAGTCGCATCGCTGGGTGGAGAGGGAGAGGGGGAGGAGAGGCGGAGAAGGTGGGGAGACGAGAATGATAAATTAGGGTGGAGACGGGATTGATAAATTAGGGTTTTAATATAGTACCTGATTTTTGCAAAAATAAACTTCAAACCTAATTTTTTAAAAAGTATACCTAATTTTTAAAAATGTCAAACTAAATCCCTGGTTCTATATAATTTCCTCGATAGCAATATGGGAAAGATTAGATCATTAAACAAATGCCAATTACAAGTCCAGCCCACTAAGAAAACAATTTCGGCCACACCCCAATCCAATACCTGGATAGTTCTTGTTTAACGTGTTTAATAAAAAGTAGAATTGCTAAAAATAGCACAATTTAGCCATTGTTTGTCTACATTATTTCAAAACTCTTTTTTCTACATATTCATTTTCAACTACATATTCACATAATAAAATATTTCATATGTAAAATCAAAATTTTTCCTTACTTTTTAACCATACATTCTCCTTAAATTCACTATTCAAAACAATGTTTTTCCAAAAAAATGGCCACCGAACGGTGGCTTAGTATCCGTTTTGTATGTGATGTTACGGCTAAAAAGGAGCAAAAAATTGTAAATCTTTATTGAAGTCTCAAAATCTCATTCACCAAAATATTTGTTTTTCTTGCCATATATTGCTAATATAAACTGATCCATACATAACTTGTACACGATATAACTTGACCTTTTCAGTCTCAACTCCTTTTAGCTCTAGATCATCCAACGCTACAAATAATTGGCTCTATTTGCATAGATAGACAATGACTGAGAATAAAGTTAGCTTCCTGCATTTCAACTTATTGAGTTGCGGAATAGAATTTGTCCAAAACTCAAAAATCAAGTCCCATGATTCTTGATCGTGTTGGCTACGCAACTAAAAATTCTTCGTTAATACAGTCTAATACAATACAGTACACCCTAATAAGCAAGTCATGCACGTACATTTATGCCTCTGATGAGCATGGAAGTGTACCAAAACGTACAAACAACCCTTTTTTTTTTTTTTCGTGCCATAAGAATATGTTGCAGCAATCTAGCCCAAAGTAAGCTTTAGCTTTGGTGGTGGAGAACTTGGACCATTAAGCAAAGTTTTGTTCTTCTACTTCTCGTTTGGTAAAATGAACTATACAATTCTAAACAGTAATAATCCCACTAGTAAGACATGAAACCAAAAGGGATAGTTTTGTAGGAACTATATTTATATTAGTAATAAGTGATCTTGGCATCAAATATTTCTACTTAATCCCTTGCAAGAAGTGGATTCGGGCAAGTACAGCGACTTAGGGTGAGAAATCGTCAAGCAGTTGACCTAATAAAGGATCCCAACAAGAAAATTTATAATATATTAAATATCACATCAAGTAATAATCATTTTTTCGACAATTTTAACCCTTCTACAATTTAATTATTTCAATAATACCTTACTTTTCGTTTTTCAATATATAATAAATATTACAAAATTCTTGTCATGTATGAATTTTGTGTTATTAATTATCAATTAATCAACATTCACATTAATCTAGATTCAATAAATCTTTGTGAACACCAGTATGACAGCTCTTGTACCCCTCTACTGAGGCACATCCCGCGATTTACCTCCACCACAATGCTCTAGGGGGGTGGCGGCGGGGGACCCTCAAGGTTGGGGTTCAACCTTTTAGATTCAATGAATCTTGACTTAATAAATCATGATCTACATGAATCTAGAGTTAATATAGATGAATTTATTTATATTAATGCATCTAAAAATTTTAATGGGTATTTAAATTCATGTATTAGTAATTAATTTTTATGTACCAAATGTAGCATAAAAAGGTTATTCATATGTAGTATTTCATCATCACAAAAAATTTAAATAATAAAAGTTGGGTTTTGAGAATACAATTTTTTCTCTTAAATTTCTATTCTAAATTTTATTTTCTTTAGTTCGTTTGAGACTTATCAAATTCTTCCAACAAATTGGTAGGTCCTGTTTGAGCCACCTTATTGTAGAATGAGAATGAAAAATATAGCCGTTATTGGAGCCCATACAAGAGATAAAAAATTTGAATTTAAATGTTGACATGATGCATAACGGTCATATTTTTCATTTTAATGAGAAAATAAGGTGGTCCAAACGGGGGCTCGAATATCACATTTAAAATACTTATAAAATATTTCACAATAACGTGTAATGTACGTTCAACTTTGATTAGTATTCTTCAAATGGGCTATTCCAAGAAAATTTAGAACTAAAATTGCATCATTAACAGTATAAAAGCATTTCCACCAAGCCTCTGCACAAGCCAAACAAAGAATGAAGATGGGGGGCCAATGTCTCTGATGGGAATGAGACAAGTGAATCATCAACAAAGAAGGGAAAAGTGATAGCATTCCGCTCCTCATCAAAATGGAGATCCTATTTCGAAGCCTCAAAACAGACTTCCAATTTATAACTTTGTTAGCGTAAATTGTATCGTCATCTTCCTAATGGTTAAACACAATTGTCCGACCGATGAATACAAATATAAATGTTGCTACTGCACTTCAATGCATTTTTTTCCTCCAACAACTTCATCCTGTATTTATAGTGATTTTGGCCACCTACCATATTAATTTTGCTTCAAAAAGGTCAACAACAGCAACTGATTTTATCTCCTAAATTACAGTTGTAGGCAGAGAAAATCTTCACCAAATGCAATTTTCTCAATTTAACATTTATGTGAAGATGGCTTGCATGCATTTGTCTAAGTCAACAATGGCTGCACACAATCACCTTTTCCAACAATAATGGCTTTAATATGCCGACATAAAATAGATAAAAGGGCTAATCCTAATATTTTAAAATTTATTTTTTTCTTCAAATTCATTTTTAATCACACATTTTATAAAATTAACAATTTTTATTAACATTTTAACATACACGTATCATCAATTTTTATTAAAGTCTATAAAAATTTGATTTTTCACAAAAAACAAAATAGGAACTTATATATATATTAGTTTTGGCCGTGCAATGCACGAACTTTGATATTTTGATGGTAATGTTAGCGTCGAATATGAAGAATTAAAGAAAGAGATATACGCGATGTCAACAAAATGAATAGTTTCATTAACGAAAAACAAAATCGGATTTGTACTCAAATAATAAAAACGGAGAATATCTAGGCATTTAATTTTATAATTTTATAACTTTATTATTAACTCAACGATCTACAAATATTTATGATGGATATAAAACTGATTAATAGATCAAAGGGAAAAAAAATCCAATTTGTTCCCCAATAGCTTAATTTTTAATTTTTTTATTCTTCAGTTTTTTGCATCTTTTTTACGCGCTAACACTAATATATTTCAACGTAATATAAAATTAGAAATGTGAAATTGAATATTTATGTTAGAATTTATTGTACTACTACAAATTATAGTATCATAAGACAATTAAATGGAATGACAATTATGTTCTTGCTCTGTTCCATTTCCAATTCTAAGTAAGTAATCATAAAATGCTGGATCTCATTTACCAAAATATTTGTTTTTCTTGTCATATATTGCTAATATAAATCGATCCATACATAACTTGTACACGATATAACTTGACCTTTTCAGTCTTAACTCCTTTTAGCTCTAGATCATCCAATGCTACAAATAATTGGCTCTATTTGCATAGATAGACAATGACTGAGAATAAAGTTAGCTTTCTGCATTTCAACTTATTGAGTTGCGGAATAGAATTTGTCCAAAACTCAAAAATCAAGTCCCATGATTCTTGATCGTGTTGGCTACGCAACTAAAAATTCTTCGTTAATACAGTCTAATACAATACAGTACACCCTAATAAGCAAGTCATGCACGTACATTTATGCCTCTGATGAGCATGGAAGTGTACCAAAACGTACAAACAACCCTTTTTTTTTCGTGCCATAAGAATATGTTGCAGCAATCTACCCCAAAGTAAGCTTTAGCTTTGGTGGTGGAGAACTTGGACCATTAAGCAAAGTTTTGTTCTTCTACTTCTCGTTTGGTAAAATGAACTATACAATTCTAAACAGTAATAATCCCACTAGTAAGACATGAAACCAAAAGGGATAGTTTTGTAGGAACTATATTTATATTAGTAATAAGTGATCTTGGCATCAAATATTTCTACTTAATCCCTTGCAAGAAGTGGATTCGGGCAAGTACGACGACTTAGGGTGAGAAATCGTCAAGCAGTTGACCTAATAAAGGACCCCGACAAGAAAATTTATAATATATTAAATATCACATCAAGTGAAAATCATTTTTTGGATAATATTAACCATTCTACAATTTAATTATTTCAATAATACCTTACTTTTCGTTTTTCAATATATAATAAATATTACTAAATTCTTGTCATGTATGAATTTTGTGTTATTAATTATCAATTAATCAACATTCACATTAATCTTGATTCAATAAATCTTGATTTAATGAATCTTGATCTATATAAATGTAGAGTTAATATAGATGAATTTATTTATATTAATGTATTTAAAAATTTTAATAGGTATTTAAATTCATGTATTAGCAATTCATTTTTATGTACCAAATGTAGCATAAAAATGTTGTTCATTTGTTGTGTTTCATCATTACAAAAAATTTAAATAATGGAAGTTGAGTTTTGAGAATACAATTTTTTCTCTTAAATTTCTAATCTAAATTTTATTTTCTTTAGTTCGTTTGAGACATATCAAATCCTCCCAACAAATTGGTATCAAATATAATTTTTAAAACACTTATAAAATATTTCACAATAACGTGCAATACACATTCAACTTTGACTAGCATTCTTCAAACGGGCTATAGCAAGAAAATTTAGAACTAAAATTGCATCATTAACAATATAAAAACATTTCCACCATGACACTGCACAAGCCAAACAAAGAATGAAGATGGGGGGCCAATGTCTCTGAAAAGTTATCAAAATGGAGATCCTATTTCGAAGCCTCAAAACAGACTTCCAAACTGGTAACTACTCTATCAGTACCTGTTCAATTTATAACTTTGTTAGCGTAAATTGTATCGTCTTCTTCCTAATGGTTAAACATAATTGTCCGACCGATGAATACAAATATAAATGTTGCTACTGCACTTCAATGCATTTTTTTCCTCCAACAACTTCATCCTGTATTTAGGCTCCGTTTGATTGGCGGAGTTTTCCAGGGAAGTAGGAAAATATTTTCCTACTTTCACTTTTTTGACTGTTTGATATGCGAAATTTTTCACGGAAAATGTTTTTTTTTTTTTGCAATGAGAACAAATTCTAGATACAATGATAAAAAAAAAATTCACTTTTATCGACAACTTTCATGCAAAATAAAGTCAAACGAATGATAATCGGTACGGTAAATTATTTTTTTTCAAAATTTTTTTTTTTCAAAAATTTTGTTTGACAATGAGAACAAATTTAGACTCAATAGTAGAAAAAATTATCATTTTAATGGACAAATTTCATAAAAAATGAAGTCAAATGGACACCAAATTTTCAACATTTTTCATGGAAAATTATACAAATCAAACAAAATTAATTACAATTCCTAATAAAACATTTTTTAAGAAAATCAATTCTCTATAAAACATTTTTTAAGAAAATCAATTCTCTATAAAACATTTTTTTTCCACCCATTTTTCACCTTTGCAATCAAACGGATCGATTTTGGCCACCTACCATATTAATTTTGCTTCAAAAAGGTCAACAATAGCAACGGATTCTCTCTCCTAAATTACAGTTGTAGGCAGAGAAAATCTTCACCAAATGCAATTTTCTCAATTTAACATTTATGTGAAGATGGCTTGCATGCATTTGTCTAAGTCAACAATGGCTGCACACAATCACCTTTTCCAACAATGGCTTTAATATGCCGACATAAAATAGATAAAGGGCTAATCCTAATATTTTAAAATTCATTTTTTTTTTCAAATTCATTTTTAATCACACATTTTATAAAATTAACAATTTTTATTAACATCTTAGGCCCCGTTCGGGAGGGATTAAAAGTCAATTAAAATTGAAAATATGGCCGTTATTGGGTCCCACTCGTCTAATAAAAGTCAACAATAACGGCTATATTTTCAATTTTAATCCGATTTTAATCCCTCCCATACAAGGCCTTAACATACACGTATCATCAATTTTTATTAAAGTCTATAAAAATTTGATTTTTCACAAAAAACAAAATAGGAACTTATATATATATATATATATATATATATATATATATATATATATATATATATATATATATATTGTTAGGTGCAAAGTGTGTTGGCCATTTTAGTATACAAAATTATATTTTAATGAATTGTAATTCTAGTCAAAAAGTCGGTGGTTGGAATATGTCTGGAAGGAGTTAAAGACGTTAAAAGATGGAATAAAAAGAAAAAATAGCTGTAAAATCACTCATTGTCTGCCTTGGAAGCGCTCGAGCGAAAATTGCAGTGGAGTCACTACTTGTTGGCCGCGCCATGGGTACTCGAGCAGTGGATGGACTGCTCGCTAGTCGTGAGACCACCGCTTGAGCGGTGGTGATATCCGCCAACCCTAGGTCAAGATTTTAAACAAATTTTGGAGTCTCAAACTCTCTATATTATAAATACCTTTATAGTCCTTCCCAATTGTTGGTTGATCAATTATTCATACAAGAGAACATCCTTTGAAGATCAAAAACATATTCTATAATTCTCTTAATTCAACCACAAGATTAAAATACAAAAGATTTAAAGATCAAACACAAAAATCATTACCTTTATCAATAAGCTTTTAGAGTTTTGAAATTGAGAAAAAACAACTGGAGTTCATTTGTTCTAGAACGAGTTCGTTTTTGGTGATACACACGGAGAGAAAAGAAGTCCTATGTTATTGGGAAGTGTAGGTGCACAATTAGAAAGGTTCTTCGACGATTTACGGATTGGATGGTCAGTGTCTACTAAAATTTAGATGTGTATCGACCGACTGTAAGCTATATTTTCTAGTGGATCTTTTGGCAAGGTTTACTCAGATTTTTTTAATTCATGTGAAGAGTTTTTCATAGGATTTTCCTTTGTTATCAAATTTGGTGTTTTTTTTTTTCTTTTATAAAAAGATTGTGCATGCATTTTGGAATAAAAAGCCTGACCCTATAGCTAAGTCACCCGGAAAAGAGAGGTTAGCGTTTTCTCCCAGTTTTACCTCCGATACAAGAATCCATCACCGGGAAAGAAAGAAGAAGCGTTACAATGTAGGGCTTCACTTGGTCGGGATTAATTTTGTCCAGACACCCAATTTCGGAAGTACTATGAGTCGAGTCGAGTAATTAGTAGAACCTTAACTATAAAAATATGTACATATTTTCGAATTTCATCAATAGTCTAATAAGAAGAGTGTTCTCTTTGAAAAATCATAAACAGAAGATTAATATAAAATTTCATATTTCTCTCAGTTTCTTGGGCTTTGCGAGACGACGAACTCTTCAACTGTAACTTCCACGAAATGATACAGAAAACTTCTGCGACAAAATATGAAGCAAATGCAATTTCAGATGTGCATATTAAATCCAACACTCGAATGCATTTGCAATTGTTTTGTGAATTCAAAACTTCGACAGATGAAAGTCGACTCAAGATCAAGAAAGCATTGCGAAAGGGATGAAGGCGTATGTACAAAACGTGCAGCATTTGATTTGTGTAGAGCGAAATTGCCATATATTCTGAATTTCTTCTACAATGGCGTTCCAGTTCTTCCCAAATCTTGAGCTTCTGATTCATCAAAATAAGAAGAATTATGAGATACGATGATGATGATGATGATGATGATGAGATGTTCGTACTTGAAACAAGAACATACAATTTGCATATAAACTGTAGATTTAATCAACTAAGAGCGTTGTGTTCTGGCTGTGTTCTGGCTCTAAATTAACATGAAACAAATTTCTCTCTTTATCAAGAGATTGGATCTAGAAATTTACTTATAGTACATGTTTGGTACACAATACTTGACATAATTAGACGGTATAGTGAATATTATATTAGGCCCCTGTTTGTTTCCAATGAAAAGCAGAATTTGTACCGTTGCTTGTAACGGTGAGCCACAATATTTGACCATTTTGTGTCATAGTGGGCCCCACAATTTTAAAAAAAGGGTCAAAAAAGGTATTTTCTTGTTGAAATAATTGGAAACAAACAGGGGCTAGATTCTTTAAATACCACCCAGTAGTACCTAATCCTTCCTACCAAACGTATCTGTAGTGCATGTGGCATCAATTGATCCTTGTAACACAATATAATATCTTAACACTATGCCACTTAAAAGCGTCTCTCGACTCAAATCCCTATTATTTCAATGACTCTTTCTCAATCAAGCAAGTTTCTAACTTCAAAGTCGTAAATTACATTGACCTCGATTTACAATTCAAAAAGTTCGATACTTCTTGAGTGATACTCATCGAACACTGCCTCTCTGAATATACTAGTTTCTTCATTATCTAAAATAGTTCTTTACTTGGAAGTATGAATATTTCTACTTCCGTTTCTTCATTCACGAGCTTTATGAAAGTCAAAAATTCATTGCATATACCTGTAACTTATTAATTGACTAGAATTAGTCAGAATAAAAGATTACCTTGTTATGAGGTCGGAACCACAATGACATGCATAGTTGAATTACTTGGAGGAAGCTGCAAACGAACAGGATAAAGCTTCCCGTTCAACGGACTTCGTGTACACACAATAATACCATTCATTCCCAACTGCTCCTCGAGTCTCTTCGTCAATTCTTGAACTCCATTTCCCTTAAATGAGATGCCAAGCTCCTCAAAGCCCTCATCGATCTCCCCATATTCATTAGCTATATGAAAGTACATCATCCTGCCATCGCTCCCATTTGATGGCGAACTTGCCACGGAATCATTTGACTGCACACGAGCCCCCAAAACACATACTGAGGATCCGTAAATACACAATAAAAACTCACACTAAAATGCTGAATTTTAAAGCTAAAGCTCCCACAAAACTATAAGCATGTTTGGTTAAGCTTATAAGTTACTTTTTCGAAAACAAGTTTCACAATTACTTTTCTTTTAAGAATTAGCCAATCATGCTCCAAATTTTTAGCCTCTACAATTCGTGTTCTAATGTTGTTGGTGCCAAACTAACGCATCATATATATAATTCGAAAATGTTTGTCAGCCTTGCGCAGGGGCCATGCTGATCTTCTATATCTCGTTCAAATTTTATCAGATGACCCCGAAGGGACGAAATTGCAGATGAACAGCCAAATTCTACAGATTTCTAAATTCCAATTTCAAGAATTCCACACATTTTACAAACAAAGTAACAAACAGCCAAATCATTACTAAAAGAAAATTTGTTTTAAGTACCTCTGGTCCAGAAAAGCTAGCAGACACTGAGGAATGAGTAGAAGGCGAACTAGAATCCGAAGCAAAAGAATCCGAGTGGTCAACCAAACGTGGTGGCACCGACGCCGCTGCCACAGGTGACTGCGCCACCAATATCTCAGCCACATGCACATTCCACAAAATCCAATTCTGGGTGGCGGTCCTGTGAGGAATATCATGCGTAACCGATTTTCGCCACGGCGGCAGCCCCCCATTTGCCCGTAAGAACTGGCCGTATCTCGTTTTCAGCTTCACTGAATTGCCTTCTCTGATGGGCTCCCACTCGACCGACGAATCGAGTCGGCCCGGAAGCGTTTGAAGAACTTTTCGGCCGGTCATGCCCAGCAGAAACGGCTGGTTTGAGGCAGTTAAATACTTGTTATAACAACTTTTGAGACGGATTATGTTGTCGGAATTTTCGACAAGTTCTACTGTCCATTTCGCGTTCTTGGAAGATCCGTTTCGTTCTTGGCTCACTGACTCTTCGTCTTCTTCTGCTATCAAGTACTTGTCGTGGACGCTTCTGAGACGAACTGCCTTGGAGTTCTGGAACAGATCCATTGCTGGTGTTCTTGAGATTAAATTGAAGGATTTCTGTTTAATCAAAGAAACCCCGCTAAGAAAATTGAGTGAATTGATGGGTTTAATGAAATATTAATCGTACAAATTAAAATCTGATTTTAATTCAAGCAAAAAATCAAATAATTAATATTAATCACATTTTTCATGGATTCCACAACTTTTCAACCACACATTTCAAAAACTTCTATCACAATCTACTAAGAATCTAATTTTAATCCACACCAAACACCCTCTAAAGTTCCCTCAACAGATTCAGAGGATATTTTCTGTAATGAATGACAGACAGCGGCAGTAGCCAGTAGCCCAAGAAGTTGGAGCATGCTACGTGTACATAATTCGGTATCCATAACGATGTTTACCTCCTTACATGGAGAAGGACCTGCTTCGAGAAGGTGGACGTCGTTATGAACACCAGATTATGTGCATCACCACATTATAATAATGGAATAGAAAAAGTTATGATTACGTGGACAATTGTGAATTTTATGAATCGTATTATAAAAATTATTACTTTTAATGTCTCCCAAACATGTTTGAAATTTTTTTATACATTATCTTTTCTAGTATATTCTATAAAACATTTTCAACCGAACTCGAATTATAATTTAAATTAATCGAAAATACTTTATATTAACACATTTCTTAAAACTTATAATTTACTATCCATTTTAGCGACGGAGCCATGAATGGTCTTAAATTTTTTTTACACTAGGTTATTTCACACAAACAAATTGCTTGTAAAAAATAAATAAATTGGCTCAAGTACTTTTATTCATCATCAATGGCGATCATTGAAAAAGTTGGTGGTACTAAATTATGATTCGTTGTTCAACAGAATTGAATAAAGCTATTCATCGTTAGTAGGTTGCAATGAACCCTCCAATAGCATTATTGAATAAAATCTCGATATATTTTAATGTATTCGACAATAAATTAAAGATCATTATCATCTAAATCGGGGATAATTCACTTATGATAATAAAATTATTCTTATTTTATAATTTGAAATCTTTATTTATTACTCCATAAAAATATACAAATCAAATAAAGATATAAATCTTCATCGTGCATATTTTGGAAGCCCACTTTAAGTTTCTATTTTAATTTAATTTAATTCTTTATTATTTTGATGAACGACGTAGACATTTGGCAATTTAAGTTATTCAAGAATGTAATAAAAAACCTTCAATTAATCAATGGATTAAGACGTGTATGACCTAACTTAGATAACTTATATTATCTTCATTCTAATAAGTATACCTTACACAAAAAGAAATGAGTAAAAAAGCCACTAAACCATAAGAGGGCTCTCCAAAATAAGCTGCAAATTATAATTAATTATGTATGTCATTTTCACTTATAGATGAATACATTTTTGTTTGCTAAAGGCAATCTTAAAATAAAAACGGATGATAACATAATGTATCGTACTATTGATTTAAGATGCAAATTTTCTTTATAATTAAAAGACATAACAATAGAATTATGTGTTGTTCGATTAGTTTTGTGTTTGAAATCCATGCTACCATTGCAATCCTATCAAATACAATCGTAGTAAAGAAACTTTTTGAATTAAAATTAAATTATAGATTGTACCATAATTAGAATAAACTACTTAAACCTACACAGCAGTTCCAATGCTACGTCTTGAACCACTCGACCATCTCTCCCACATAATGATTATGAACCAAAAACCGAGTGAATAGCGAGTCATTCATATATCTAAGATATTCTTTTTCCCTCTTCCATGACATCCTAAATAATAATAATGAAAGAAAAAATTTATCATAAAAATTAATTTTTCTTTTTTTCAAATGACAATTTGACCGGGATTAAAAGTTTGGAGTACCCCGTTGTTTTTTAAGCAGGGCCAAACGGATTATTACCATTAGAAGAAATTTCTTCACAGCCATTGATTTTTTTGGGAATTCTTTTACATGTTTGACAAGTTCAGAAACCATACCTTTTCCATAGACAACCTCTTAAAGGAGGGTGAGTAGCCAGAAACCAGAGACTCCGGCACCGGCGACGACATATCCAAGCCGGAAATTTCATCGGAAACTGACGAAAAACTCGAAACCATCGACAAATAATCAGTCAAGAATTCGTCTTCTGGGATTTCTACGGCTTCTACATCCCACAAAATCCAATTCTTAGTTGAACCAGTATTAGGGTTATCGTGTGTGATAGAATTTCTCCAAGGTGGTGTTCCTCCATTAGCAAGTAAAAAAGTTCCCCGTAAACTCTTTAACTTTACTTGAAAGCCATCCCTTATAGGTTGCCACTCAATAGAAAAATCCTTCATATTTTCTTGATCAGTTTGCATGACTTTGCATCCAGTTGTGCCCAATAAAAAGGGCTCCTTCGAGGCCGTAAGGTACCTGTTAAAGGGTAAAATCCATGTTCAAAACGAGTCGATTTTTTAAGATGAAACTTCAAGTTTGAATAGTACCTGCCGTGACAGCTCTTGAGGCGGATAACATGGCTGTTTGTTTCGACAAGCTCCACCGTCCACCGCCCTTTTCGGATGGCGGCGCTCTGACTTTGTCTGGCGGAGACTTGATCATCATACGCTACTAGGTATTTGTTCAAGTGGCTTTTGAGTTTAACAGCCTTGGCTTTTTTGAAGAACTCCATAACAATATTTTCAAAGAATCCTAATTTCTTGATGAAGTACTCTTAGTCTAACCTAGTGATTGAGAGAGAGAGAGAGAGAGAGAGAGAGAGTAGATTAAATTAATACAAAGCCAATTTTTTTTGTTTTACATGTTGTATTTCATGGCCAAGGTCTGATTTTCATAGATAGTAAAATTCGTGTTTGGCTAAGCTTAAAAGTTTCTTATTTATAAGTGAAAAAGTTTGTTTTGAAATAAATAATTTCTTGTTGATTGAAGTTGAAAAATGATCTTTATCTTATATGTTATATTGCACGTGTAAGGTTTCTCGAAGCGAAAAAATTAGGAAGACGTGAACTAAACTTCGATATATTCGTAGGGGCAACATGAAACTTCATTATAATAATATTATTGTCCAAATCAATTGAAAATACACTATTAAAAGTTTGAAAGGGCAATTAATTAAGAATTAAGATATTGAAAACTTTGTTCGTGTGTGTGCGCGCACACACATTATTTTTCTTTTTGCAATATTGAGTACTTAACCTATCGCAAGTTTTGATTATTGTATGCGGTCTTAGTGCTTGTTTGGTTTAAAATACTAATCTCGTAATAATTTAGAGGTCAAAGTAAAAGTTTAATTTTAACCACACATTTTATAAAACATACTTTCTGCTCATTATCGCTCATTTTCATTAATTTATATTTTTAACAACTTGTAAATAAGTACTTAATTTCTCGAGTACTTGACAACATTATTTCAAAATCACGTGTAACGCACGTATATATCATTAGAAAAATACAATTTGTATCAAACCTATGTCCAAACAAGACTACTCGACTCTTAGAACTCTAAGTAGCCCTTATTTGTCGAGCCACGACGAAGTCGTAATAGTTCAATTTACAACTATAGGACTTTTTACTAGCGAGAGACGTTAAAGTTCTCTTTTAGTGAATAATAATAGGCCTAATCGGCCGACATATCACGCTTCCAATTATTATGAAGTATCATAAAGTCAGCAGCTTTTGAAAATCGAATTTTGAAACATGCATTCTATGTAGCAAAATATACAATTATATATATATATATATATTCAAATAATAAAATATTTTGCACTTAAATTTAATAATCATATTCTCCAAAAAAATATCAATATTCAAAACTCAATTTTATTCAAATAATGATTGTCAAAATGGGGTTAACTCTCTACGTAATATCAAAATGAATTATGTGTTTGTTTGAATTTCACTATACATTCTAATATGATAGAAATAAATAATAATTGAGTAAGTAGTGATTGTGTGAATCAAATAACTGAGTAAGTGGTAATTGTGAATCATATATTCTCCAATAATATCACCTTTTTTCAATTTCTTTTCTAAAAACTTACATCAAACAGCACCTAAAAAAAGTTGAATCGAGGGATCGACAAATCCAACTTTCAAGTATCAAGATAGATTTTGAAATTATGCATATAAGTCAAAATCAATCTCTTCTATCAAGAGCTTTCAGCAATTACCAAGTCCAAGTGGGTGTTTGGTGGGGATTAAAATTAGATTTTTAATGGCTAATTAGCACAAAACGTCCCTACCTTTGGGGTTGATTTCGGAAACCGTCCCTACCTTTCATTTCTTGGCATTTATGCCCTTACCTTCAACCTTTTGGTGCGCTGAACGTCCTTTTCACATGTTTTTGACGATTTTACCCCTCATTCAAATAAAACAAAAAGAAAAGAAAAGAAAAACTAAAGAATTAATTGCAATGATAACCTCAAATTTTTAAAACCTACTTTTGAGTGCTCTTAACCTTTTCACAATACATAATATTCTTCGATAATCAATGAAAGCACCTCAACCGCCACCAAAAACGACCGAGAGGATTCCTCTACTTCCACCGTCGGCTTCTATCTCAACCCCTTTTTAAATCTCAGTCGAGGTGCGTTGTGTATCGTAATCGGTGGATAAAACTTAGTAAGAATGGAAGCGACCAGGATAAGCCAGTGGCGAAACTGCATTTGACAGGAAGCGAGCAGGCGATGTAATTTGGAGGTGGACCGTAGTGGACAATATGGTGGGGGTTTCATATAGCAATCCGGATTGTGGAGGACCAATTTTGTCAGTTACCACCTCAACCACACCCTCAATTGCTTGACTTTCCTTGGGCTCAACTGCAGGATGTGGATTTGGCCGGCGACGATTTTGAGATTTGAGGGCTACTGTGAAAAAATCGATTTTGAGTTCAATCAATTTTGGTTCCTCTCTCCCTACCCCCCTCATCTTTTCTCTGCAGTTTCGTCAAAGCCTCCAGTCCCACCACCTCCTTAATTTTCAGAAACAAGCCCAGCTTGATTCCATCCACAACAAGCTCAGCAAAGGACCCAAAGAAAAAACACCAAACCAAGATAAAAATAGTCGAAATTCAATTTGCCAGAGCTAGAGCTAGAGCAGGAGCCCCGATCAAGATAAATTAGGAGGAAAAGGAAAAGAGCCCAACCTTGAGTGCCGACGACCTAAACGAAACAGAGGTTCAATGAGGGCAAAAAAACTTCAAATCGCAGAGGAATTTTATAGGAAGAATGCGTATTAGTGGCAATTCTAATTCCTTGCTGTTTCATTGTTTCCCAAGCTTATTGCTTTCCTAGTTTTCATTTCCTAAAATCTGGAGATTTATTCTGTGGAGTGATTCCATTGTTGCATATTGTTTCTGTGCTAAAATTTTGGCTTTAACGTGAGGTTGTTCCAGGAGGTTTGGCACCACATTTTCACCTTTCACTTCCCCTTCCCAAATACTGGTGAGTACCATTTTCAACTTTTTGTTGTCGACTTAACTGATAAAGATGGCTTGTGAAATACTGGTGAGTACCATTTACAAAAAAGATGGCTTGTGAAATGGATGTGGGTTAAACTCGCCGGTGGAGAAGTGAGCATTTTTCAGCAACTTAGGCGGCGGTAGGTGGTGGTCGTCAGGAGGAGGAGGCGAGGAGATTTTTTTTCATTTTTAATGTTTTGGACTAATTTTTAATAAAGCTTTTGAACTGATTTGCACTTTTTAAAAAGTTTAGGAGTATGATTGCAATTAATTCTTTAGTTTTTCTTTTCTTTTCTTTGTGTTTTATTTGAATGAGGGGTAAAATCGTCAAAAACATGTCAAAAGGACGTTCAGCGCTCCAAAAGGTTGAAGGTAAGGGCATAAATGCCAAGAAATGAAAAGTAGGGACGGTTTCCGAAATCAACCCCAAAGGTAGGGACGTTTTGTGCTAATTAGCCGATTTTTAATAGATTGTGATAGAAGTTTTTGAAATGTGTTATTGAAAAGTTGTGAGACCCATAAAATGTGTGGTTAATATTGATTGTTTGACTTTGACTTAAATTAAAATCTGATTTTAATCAGAAACAAACAAGGCATTGATTTGATTTCAAAAATAAGTTTGTCAAACCGTACATAATTTGAAATTTATAACATATGTTATTACTTAAATTTTTTTTTTTTCGCGTGTGAATCAATTTCATTTTTTCGGGACAACTTTACTTTAAAGGAGTGGAAGAGTTGATTTAAGTGTGCGAAAGTTTCACAAGCACTAGCACGAAGACTTTTGTAATTTGGGGTCAATTTTAGACTACCAAAATCATGTAAACTATTGAAAAGCAATAAAAAAAAATTAAACCACCCTCTTAGCATAAAAATATGATAAATAATTGTTCCAATCAAACTCTATTCTTTTCGAAAAAAATAGAAAGAAATTTGGTCTCCTCGTCTTTTCTTGATTTTTTGTCTTCACCCAATTATCTTCACGTGAGCGGTGAGCCCATCCCCCCTCACACCCACCCACACCCACCTACGTAGGTTGTCTGTCCACATAAACTAGGGTCAAGATTCAGATCTCCATCTTCCTTCTGATTTGATTACTTCCCATTTTGGGCTCCACAATGCCACCATCACCGCTTTCACCAACTCCGGCCACTGTCTTCGCCGCCCATTCTTGACCAATCCACCCCAACTAGTTCAAGATTGAATCTTTGTGTACTTTGGGCTCTATCCACTTCCACCACCTCCCTCCACCGTCTCCGCCGCCCATTCTTGATCACCTCCACCCCACTAATCTAGTTAGTCCACCCAAACTAGTTCAAGATTCAGATCTTTTTATACTTTCACTTCTCATTCTGGGCTCCACAATGCCGCTACCACCTTCCACCACCATCTCCACCGCCGCCGCTGCCGTGCTTCTCACATTCTCGATCACCTTAGCTCATAGCTGCTCACCTCCACCGTCTAAAGACGCCAAAGTTTCATGCCCACCTTTCAAATCCAGACCCCCTTTTCCTTTCTCATTCTCACCTGGTTGTGGCCACCCATTTTTCCAACTCCAGTGTTCATCTTCACACGCCACCATTTCCATCAACAACATCTCATTCTCTCTGCTACAGTATGAACCAAACTCCACCTCTCTCACTCTCTCTCCTACGCCGTTGTCAGCTCCGCCACCGTTTAACCGCCACCACAACTGTTCTTCTCCCCACACAATTTCCGCCCTCAACAGATCTATAACACTCAGTGGTTCACCATTTAGAGTCTCTGATTCTTCTTGTTCCCGCCTTTCGGCCCTTAAACCTTGCCCGCCTCCAAATCTCCCAAACTGCAGCCGCTGCTCCTGGGAATGTAATCTCATCAAGAACCCTCTTCAACTCCTCCATGAATGTGGCTCCTCCACGCGCCACCGAGAAGACTTTCAACCGGAATGCCAAAGCGACGTACTTGGAGTTCTTGAAAACATTATGAGAAGAGGATTTGAAGTTGAGTGGGATGAAGACCAAGACTCGTACTTTTCTAGCTGCAAATCCTGCAGGGCCAGCAATGGCTTTTGTGGGTTCAATTCGACAGACCCAAAGAAACCATTCATTTGTTACCCATCTCAAACAAGAATCAAACAGAAAAGTCTAAATCGAATTGCTTTATTATCTATAATTTTCTTGTTTATGTGTTTCTTAATTGCCATTTCTATTGGAACTGTGTTCTTCCGGTCAAGAAGAAAAGCACTAATGGCTGCAGAGGAAGATCCTACAATAATCTTCCTCCGGCGCCACCGTTCTGCTAGTCTTCTCCCACCAGTTTTCACCTATGAAGAGCTCGAGTCCTCTACAAATAGATTCGACCCGAAGCGCAAAATTGGGGATGGAGGATTTGGTTCAGTGTATTTAGGGCAGCTTTATGATGGTAGAATAGTCGCAGTAAAACATCTCCACAAGCACAATCCGGCAACAGCTGCTGGAGCTAAAGGATTCTCAACAAAGTCATTTTGCAATGAAATCTTGATTTTGTCCTCGATTAACCACCCAAATTTAGTCAAGCTTCATGGCTATTGCAGTGATCCAAGAGGCCTTCTCTTGGTGTATGATTATGTGCCCAATGGCACTTTATCTGATCATCTCCACGGTAAGAAGAGTTTGTACCAAAAAGGGGCGTTAAAGTTAACGTGGAATACAAGAGTCGACATCGCGCTGCAAACTGCCATGGCTGTTGAATACTTGCACTTTTCAGTGGTTCCACCGGTAGTTCATAGAGATATTACTTCGTCAAACATTTTTGTAGAGAAGGATATGAGAGTGAAAGTTGGGGATTTTGGGCTTTCGAGGCTTTTAGTATGCTCAGAAACCTCAATGGCATCAAACAATTCCTCTGAAGGAGTTTGGACAGGTCCTCAAGGTACACCGGGCTATTTAGACCCTGATTATTACAGATCATTCAGGTTGAATGAAAAGAGTGATATTTACAGCTTCGGGGTGGTGCTATTGGAGTTAATAACGGGGATGAAAGCGGTGGATCAGAATAGAGATAAGACGGAAATGGCTTTGGCGGACATGGTAGTGCCAAGGATACAAATGGGATTGTTGCACCAAGTTGTGGATCCTGTACTAGTGGTGGACGGGGAGGCAATGGAGGGAGTTGGTGCAGTGGCTGAATTGGCATTTCGATGCGTTGCAGTTGATAAAGATGATCGGCCGGATGCCAGAGAGGTGGTGGCAGAGCTAAGGAGGATTAAGGGCTGCGGTAGCGGTGGTGGCATGTTTAGGGGTTCAAATTCTAGTAGTGTAGTTCCTGATGGGGCAGTGCTTATGGTGAGTTAACAATCTGTCTATGCACATGTGGGGATATGTTTTGTTTGTTTGTGAAAAATTCAAAATAGAACGTTAATATATCTAATGGACTGTCGTTTTACTTGTACTGAATCATGCCCTGTCCTTGTATTTCCAGTTTAGATTTCTGTTCTTGTTTTTACTGGTTGTCCAGTTCAACTTTCTTGGCCAAATAATATGTTAAGAGTTTCATTTTCATCTACATTGATTTAACCATACAGCAAAAACTAAGCTAAGCTCGGCTCGACTCAGGACTTAATCCATTGTGGGGCCCACCTCGTGAGATGGCTAGCCTGGTATGCATTAGCAACGTCTATTGCACTTTGGAGGAGCGACCGCCTAAGGTTGGCCCAAGTGGCCAAGCCTACGTCGCAATATGTGGTAGTGAGTGCCTGTTTTCAATCCTTAGTGGGGAAAAAAGAATCATAGAACACAGCAAATGATGCAATTTTAGAACATAGAGAACACTGTCATCAACATCAATTAAGTATGATAACATTTATTTTGACCTCTATAAGCATAGTACCTAAGGATCCTGCTCTATTAATCTCGGTTAAGTGAAATGTGAAACATCCAACATTCTAGCTTTGTCACGAAAACTTGCAGCTTCCGGCCTCCCTAATATTGAATAACCTTTCTCCTACGATAAATGCAACAATTTACGTTAGTAATGTTCAAATCTCACTTATCAAGCAAAGCATGAAAGTTGAGAAAAAAGTGGAGATGTACCAGGAGGCACCACAAGAATGGTGCACGTTCTCGTTTCTTCAACTGTTTTTCGATGGCTTGGATAGCTGCAAGTGACAAAATTGTGATTAATAGCTAACTGGCAATAAAATTGGATTAGGACAGTATGGGTTCTACCTCGCGATGCTTGTCCAGTACTTAGAAGCAAACTGATCCATATTTCATTGAATACGTCGAGTTGTTCATCTGATGCCCCAATTATCTAAGCACAAAGAAGCAGAATTTTACGTGTCATTTGAAGGAAACTAAAGTTGAATGAAATAAATACTAGGTAATTTTGCCTGATACCTTACAGTTAAGGACATCGAATTCGTGTCCAAGAAATTCCAATGCCTTCTCATTCTCACCTTTCCCATACTCGCAGAGTGCTTCTGCAAGCTAAAAATGAATACACGTGAAATAGCATCAAAATTTTTCCATCTATGATGAATTCTTTGATTTATACAATGCTAACAAGGAATTTTGCGTTCAAGGTTACCAAGCCCATAACAAATGGAAATTCTCATTGTCATGGCAATTGAGAACCTTGAAAGTGATTAAAGCTTTTCCTTTAAAAGCCCAAATGAAAGAACACAAATGCCAGTATAATATCTATGACGCCTTAGAAAGAAATTAAAATTGAAAGAGTATCATAGTTAATTATTCTTCAGAATAACGACCAAATCATTGTAAAAGAACCTGAACTCCAATCTGCTTCAACTGCTTCTTCTTCTTGTTCATTGTAGAAATCCTACATTAATAAGACGCCTATTGGATTGAATTGAGAATTGCCTAATTCAAGAAACACCTGAGAGGGTGGAATGATTCGCTAACCTGGATTTTAAGCCTTCTAATAGATTTTCTGCTGCAGCAAATTCTCCAGTAAATGATAAGGCCCACAGTATCAAGATATCCAGGTGCCACTCGAGATACCAAAAGGCCTAAATATTGCAATTGAGAGAGTTTAGTCGCTTAACATAATCAAATCAAATGAAGAGAAACCCATAAATAGAAACTAGCCAAGGTCAAATGATTAAGAAAATGTAATCCGAAAATTCAAATGAGACTAACCGATATATTAACATGTACTACTTGCACATTCTGCATAAAAGAAATATATCCAATACTCTTTTAGTTTTTCTTTCCTCTTTCGGTTCCCATTAGTTCCTTGATTACTTGCTTTCTATCATTTTTTTTTCAATCGGAAATGAGGGAGTTGCATAATCGACAAAAATGAAAGGGATTTGATCAACACAGATTAAATGTAAATGGAACTTTCTCGGTCTTATTTAGTAAAGTTAAGTCTTTTGTAGAGGATGTTGATTCATAGCCTGTAAGATCTCATTTTAGTAATTAAAAAATCCAGAATCAAATACCAACTTCTTTTATTTCACCGTAATTATATACACACTGGTAATCACCACAAACGCAGAACATAAATGATGGGATGTTCTAACTCACTCTATCTTTCAGACAAATAGCTAAGATCTTCAGACGGTCCTCAAACATATCAAGTCCACCATGTACATGCACACGCAGTAACAGACCAACAGCATTTAAGTATACCTGCATGCATAAAAATATATGAATATAGAATAAAATTTGTAGCATGTTAAAAGGTGGTCATTTTGGGGGAAACGTTATCACTGACTTCTACAGGCACAGCATCACTTCTTTCCAGTTCTTTCCATATATGCTGGTCATAAACCTCTCGTACTTTCTCCATAGGAGCACGACCTTCCAAGTAACACAGAGCAACATGCCACCAATTATGCGTATACCTAATACACAGTTTTCTTCAGGCAACCAAAAACTAAACAAAATAATCTAGGCGAAAATCAAGGTATCATTTCTGGTTTGAAAACACACATAAAAGATGACAATGAACTCCACGATCTTGCACATTCTTCCATGAAATTCACTGCTTCCTTGAAATGACACTCGTACTGATATACATGACAAAGCTGCGAAGGAACTCAAAACTATCAGAATCAGTAAGGTAGGAAATGTATTAAGGTAGTAATCAGGTTATTAAATAATTATTTTCTTTCCGCAGTCAATACTCGAGAAAGATACAAAAGCATAACATTATCATGCATTGTCAATCAGTTTCACGACCACAGTTCTGTAATCCAAGACAAGTTGAAAAATTGTAGTGTAATTCAATTTGAAATACTCGATAAAAGATGTGGGCAGCCATGCATTGATCAAGGCAAGAAATAGCATTCTAGATCTACAAAACCAAAGGGCTTTCATATTCAGCAAAAATGTTGAAAGATTATTGCTACTAGGGAAAGCTGAAATTAACATTTTTTACAAACAGAATTGTTGTAATATGCTCTGGAAAATTTAAAAATAAAATGTTATTCGTGCAACAGAAAGTATCCTTCTAAGTAGAATTGAAAAAATTCAATATACAATTATACGGTTGAGCACCAATGCACATGATGAGCAATAATGAGAAAGTAACGGGAATCGAGCCTACTTACAGCATGTTGCGCCCATGGATCATCCTTGTTGATTTCCAATCCCTTTTTTGCAGCTTGCAATGCATCTTCCATTTGACCAAGCTCTAACAATGGAAAGGCAAGCATCCCATATATATAATTTTCTTGATCATTTATTGTTAGGACCTGTGCATCATTCATCAGATATAAGTTATCTAAAAGTGGACGATTGAAGTTTTAAATTTTTTTCTTTCGCTTTGTTTAAAGTGATAATTGGCCACATGGTTATATAGGATAATAGGAAACTCCAAAATAATGGAAAAGTTAATCGAGAATCAATGGTCAATTTTGTTAATTGACTGAAAAGTGAATTTGCTTTGTAGTGGTGCAAAGTACCTGTTCAACAAGTTTCAGGGATAAATCAGGTCGACCCATGTAAAAGCACAACACTTGAGCCCTCTTTACAGATGCAAGATCTTTAGGAAAATCTTGTAATAGCTGCAATTAATGAAGACAACACCAAGAAATCACAAATTGTTCCTAGAAATACCCAAAACAAAAGTTAATTCTGTGAATAGCAATGGCACATTAACAAATCCATATCTCTGATCTATCATGCTTTTTAGAGGCAGATATGTGTTAATAGAATCATAGTCCTTCAAATCACTACTATTAATTTCAACGATGAATTATGACCTATGCGAGGTGTTATCGAAAGCCCTACTACCCCCCACATATCTTTTCTTCGATCCTAAGGTAAATATCATTATGTACTGAAAAAATAATACTTATAAGTTTTAGTCACTTCACACCTCAGAACGCACCATTCTTACAAAGATAAATGGGCTTTCACATCTTCTTAACCCGAAATGAAATGGAAGCTCGTTTATCTCTATACGGTACGTTCAGAAGTGTGAAGTGGGAGAGAAGGGATGTCATAATTGGGGTTTTGGCACAGGTCTAAACTCCGATTCTCTCATAAAGATCATGCTTGATCACCAAAGCAAACAAATTTCCAAAGTCTGTTTATCCAATCAAACTTTTCTCCGACAACTAACCTTATATGAGATATTTAAATAATATCAACAATTCGGCAATTTAATATCAATAATATTCATAGCTCAGCCGAATTTCATACTGTATCTCGTCATTCCAATAAGATCATAATCAGCATATATCACCTAGTTGATGCCAATAGCTATATCTAAACCAACAAAATCATTTCGTGAAACTTCTACAAACTTATGCCACAACAAGACAATTAATCAAGACTAAGTAGCCCACCTTAGAATGTAGCTCCACTGCCACATCATCATCTCTATCCGGTGAAATTAAATAGTACAAGGCATCAAACACCGCTTTCTCATATGAACTAGCATGTTCCTGTCCAAATTACACTAAAATTTACCAAATCAAGAATGAAAAATATGAACCAAACAATAAAACTTACGAAATAAGGGAACCAAATACAAAGCCCACAGAGAATTTCTTATCAAAAACAAGAGAAATCATACAAGACCAGACTTGGCAGCATCGATTAGTGGAAGAGCACGAGAAGGGTCTGAGGAACAGAGAAAATGGGCAGCTAAAATGTTTCCCAGAACGCATTTTGGATCATTTATCGTAGCTTCCAATATTACTGACCTCTTTCTTCCATAGCTAAGAACCTAAGAACAAAAAAATCACGAATTGATTCATTTCCATCATTACAAAATAACTGAAATCGTTTTGTTTCACCAAAAAATAAAAAAAATGCATGGATTCAGAAATAGACCTGAAGATAGTAAGAATTGATAGCAGATAAACAAGCATCAGAACAAGTATTCACTTCATAACCCCATCTGTCAAATTTCATCTCTTTTTCCATCTTAAATTGTATGTGTGTATGTATGATCTGTTTTACTTTTTGTGTTCTTTGCTTTATGGGTACACAAGAAACAGAGACAAAACAGAATCGAACGATAGGATCTTTTGCCGAAATAATTGAAATCAGACGATAGCTACACCTATTTTGGGATTTCTATCTGTTGATAAAGAAATTCCACTCAGCTAATTGTTTCTGTTGTCCGCGGAATTTTTCTTACATTTTAATTATTTATTATCTACCCTACTCTTAAAAGTGACAATCCTTGGATCACTATTCATTTAAATCATGATGGTTTTCACATTTATCCACGCTTTCATCCGGTTTTGCTACTGATGACTTTTTTTCCTTTTTTCATTCCCATCACATTACTTTTCACATTGAAACCGGTTTTGTCATGTTCATCCAAATAGCCGACTTCACCTCACATATAAAAAAAAATAAAAAATTTGCCGCCGTATCTTCTGTTGATATTTTATAAGAGAGTACTATATTATTTTATATATATTTTTCCCCACCCAACGTTTACTATTCATTCTTGTCACACTCCTTTTCACACATGTGAACTGGATTTGCTTCTGATAACTTTTTTCCTTTTTTTCATTCCCGTCACATTACTTTTCACATTGAAACGGTTTTGTCATGTTCATCCAAATAGCCGACTTCACGACATAAAAAAAATTTGCCGCCGTATTTTCTGTTGATATTTTATAACCGACTACTATATTATTTTAGTCAATAAAAAACACACAAAATCCAAAAAAAAAATTTGCCGACTTTCTTCTTAGTATTTTCTCGTTGATATTTTATAGCAGAGCTACTATAGTCAATAAAAAACAAACAAAATCAAAAAAAAAAAAAATTTGCCGACTTACATTATCTACCCTATATATACATGCATGCAAATGAATTTTTCTACAGTTTCCCATTTCTCAAAGACTTAACAAAAAAAAAAATTCTTGATTACTGTTTGTGAGGTGGCAAAATATTCTCTTTGAAGGTAGATCTCTATTTGTTATATTTTTTGCTTTTTCATTTCCAATATATTTTTTTTTTGCAACTTTATGTTTTTTCGTTTTTGTTTAGGTTTATGTTCATCGTCTTTACGTAAGTATATTTTGCTTTTACTATTTTTGTATGTTACGTTAAATTGCATGTTTCGGTAAATCTAATTCACAACACATGTTTCAATAATTTTTAAATCGGGAGCATTAAAATTTAGTTGGGATTTAATTGTTTAACCTTGTTAGAATTTGTTTAGTGTTACTGTTTTGATGTATAACTTTAGGGTTTATCCAATTGCTAAAAATAAGGTTAAATGCATGAAATTGCTTCTCTGTGTTTATTTGTTTTTTTCAAAAAAAAAATTCACTTTCATTTAGAATTTTAAACGAATAAAATTATTTCAATACGAGTTTTTGGATGATTTTGATATTTTATTGAGATGGAAAAAAATACTTCATTTTTAGTTGAAAATTTAGCTTTATTTGATAAAATATTTAATTATTCTTTACTTGTCGATAGTAGCATATAAAAAATGTTTATAATTTGCTTTAGATTTCATTTCATCTATATTTGAGTCAACGACTTCAATATTTATTACTATTGTATTTAATTTTACAATTTCGTTATTTGACTTTAAATTCATGTGTTTTATAATTTTTTTTTTACAACTTATTAAAAATGAACCTTAATAAAATATAAAAAGCATCCAAAAACTCATATTGAAATATTTTTTCATTTCAAATTCTTTTTAAATATTTTCTCATGCGGCACGCAATTTTTTCTTTTTTAATAAATTCAAAAAACATTACATAATATTCATAATTCACCTACTAAAGTTACAACTACAATACATTAAATTTCCTAAATTTTCAACAAAGTTTTTATTACAATTTTAATTTTAATTTGTCCTATTGAAAGAGTTAAATTTTATTTTGCGCAAGAGGGAGTGAATTTTTTTTTAATGTGTGGCCATGAAAAATATTATTTGTTTAGGTACGATTTTTTTCCATATATTTTGTATAGTTAAATTTGTAGTTATCCTTTATATATTTTTTCCCTAAAGTTTTTATTATAGTATTTATTATTTATAATTATTTTTAACAAATTGTGTAATCTATAATTTGTATTTCTTGTTCTATCAATATTGAATTTGTTTCAATTTTTTTAGGTTGTAAAATATCATTCTTAATTTTTTATTGCGGAATATTATTCCTTCATTTTTGTCACATTGGTTTTCACATTGATCTGGTTCGAAACCGGTTCCATCTTGTTCAAAAAAATTGGCCGACTTCATCACAAAAAAAAAAAATACAATTGTGTTCCATGATTAAGATTTTCGTAAGTAGTTAGGTATAGTTAATTTTGTTTTTTGTATATTTAGGAATGCAAATATCATTGATCTATAAATCTTGAAAATATTTATTTTACTCCATTATGTTCTTCACTTGTACGACTAAATTTTTCGCTTTGGTATTGCAGCAGAACATAAACTTTTACTGTAAGTTGTAAGTATTTATACGTAGAAGTTATTTTCGTTCATATTATTATTACTTTTGCATGTTTAGTATTTAGTATTTCTTTAAGTAAATATAATTGTATTCCTTGTTTAAGATTTTTGTAAGTAGTTAGGTATAGTTATTTTGTTTGTGTAGATTTAATATTTCTCTATATTTCACAATAAATTCTCAAGTATATTAGGTTAACTTAATAAATTTGTCAACATATCATTTTAGTATTATCAGATTATCGGATTGTCAACATTAAATTTTTATTACAACAATTAATAATACTTACATACAATCGTAACAATTTATGTAGATAAAAAAATCGTTCAAAAATTGAATAAGAAAGATAATAAAAAAGAAGAAATATAAAAAAAAAAAAATTAGATTGGAACTCCCCGTGCGCGCACGGGAAATGAGTTTCTCGTGCGCGCACGGAGATTGAAACTCGGCGCACGCACGGAGAAACCATTTTCCCGTGCGTGCACGGGGAGACCGAGCACGGGGAAACTCGGTCTCCCGTGCGCGCACGGGGAAAATGGTTTTCCCCGTGCGTGCACGGGGAAATAAAGTTTCCCCGTGCGTGCACGGGGAAACCCGAGTTTCGGGGAAACCGATTTTCCCCGTGCGCGAACGGGGACCCATATTTTTTTTTTAATTTTTTTACCTTTTTTTTCCTTCTTTTTTTAAGTTATAAAAATTCTACTGATTTACATTTTATAAAAACTATAAATATAATTTCACTTATTACAAATTTAATTCAAAAATATTAGAAAATATTTCATTGCATACATATATGAAATCTAAATTCCTTTCGGGGCGTTGCCCCCGAGTTCCCCAGGGCGCCGCCTCGACCCCCGACGACCCGTCGGGTCGATCCCGTTGGGGCGTTGCCCCCAAACCCCCACGAGGGCGCTGTCCCTCGACCCCCGACCGACCGGCAGTCGATCTCGAGGCGTTGCCCCAAACCCCCAGAGGGCGCCGCCTCGACCCCCGAACCCTCGCACTTCTCAATTTGATAAAAAATATGTGACTTTCTTCAATTTACTTCATATACACTTCGATTTTTTATTTTTATTATGATTTTCTTTATTTATTGTATTTTTAGTCATTCATGATTTTGTCGATATTAAATTTATTTCCAATTTTCTAAGTTACAAAAAAACCATTCTCAAAGTAAACATATTAAAATTTTTCAACATCGATTGAATTGTGCTATCTTCGTGTATAATATTTTTTTTATTCTTTTCTAGATTTCGTAGAGTTTAATATGTAATTAATCTTTGTATTTTTTTCCTTAAAGTTCCTATTATATTATTGTGAACTCTAATTCGTATTTATTGTTCTTCTCGTATATAATAATGTCCAATTGTATTTTTCGATAGTTATAATTGACTACAGTAATACACTATACCTTCATTAATTTTTGTAATAAATTGTTATTTGTTTAACTTTCTTTATGCATACTACTTTTCTTTCCTTTTGAAATATATTTTTAGTCATTTTTCACAAATTTCGATATTTCAACCTTTACTTTTCTTTGTATATATGTTTTAACACATGTAAGATTATTTCTTTCAGAAACTTTTACTTTCTACAGCTACATTTGAGAATTTACATTAATGCATTTTATAAATATTATACTATAATTTTATTACTTTCACCCATCATTTTTAAATCACGTTATGCTAAAGTTGGTATTAGTATTATTTGTTAGTTGTTTGACTACTAAAACATTTTTTATTTTATTCAGATCGGTAGCATATTTATTGTCCCGATGAACTCTCTCGGGAACCGGTAATGAGGAGCCTGAGTTTATTAATCTTGAAAGTATTTCCGAAGGCACGAGTAAATCATATAATGCTTTCATACGTCAACAACAAAATCGAAGACAAGCAGATAGGAGGAATCGAGTTCAAACCGTAAGTGTTGATCATCGTAAAAGGATAAATGATCATATGTTATCTCAAAATAATAATTCTGGCGTTGCTTATGTGCATGAATCTTATTCTGAGGGTTCTACTTCGAATGAAGAATCGACTAATATTTTTGATTATGAATTATGTGGAAGTTTTAACCTTTTGAACATACCAACTACTGCATATGTGTTACCAACATGTACCTATTGTAAGTATTGTGGTGCGAAAAAATTTCATAGAGAAACAAAAGGTTTTTGTTGCTGTGATGGAAAAGTTAAACTTTTCATGCCTGATTCACCAAATGAATTGTATGATTTATTTATTTCTAAAGAACCTACATGTATGGAATTCAAAAAACTTTCACGCGGATATAATAACCACTTTGCATTCACTTCATTTGGTGTAAAGTACGACAAGGAACTCTTTAAATCATACCGAGGTATTTACACATTCAGAGTTCAAGGACAGATATATCATTATGTAAATCAACTTATGCCACAAAATAATATGCCACATTATATGCAATTATATTTTTATGATACAGATAATGAAATTCAAAATCGTATAAAAATTTCTGAAAATTTAGTAGAACCTACTTTAACTCTTCTAATTGAAATCTTAAAAGGAAATCCATATAGTAAATTTTTCAGGTCTTTAAGTAATATAACGAATTTGCACGACCATCGAATACAAATAAAATGTCACCACGGACTCGATCAAAGAGTTTTCAATACTCCTTCAGCGTCTCAAGTAGCTGCTGTATGGGTTGATGATGATGAAAATGCAAATAATCATGTTCGTGATATTACTATATATGGTCATTCTGGTGATTCGCATAAGGTTCATTATTATTATGGTTGTTATGATCCTTTACAATATCCTTTGCTCTTCCCATTTGGTGAATCTGGTTGGCATGAAGGCATTCAAAGATATAAACACACATCTTCTCAACCTGAGAATTTGGCTGACCATGTTGCTATTCCTAAAATAATAAATTCTGCAGTTCAAATGATTGAAAAAGAAGCTGAAGGTTTACTTATATACTTTGTCATATATTTTCTAATTTTAAAAATATCGATGTTTTAGTTACATATATAAAAATTGTTTTATTCTTCCTCATGCAGTGCTTCATAAAATGAAGAAACGATATCAGGTTTCATGTCGTGAGTATTATGCATACAAGCTACAGATTAGGCTTACAGGTAAGTTTGTGTTGCTTCATACTGGTAGACTTTTTCAACAATATGTTGTAGATATGTATGTTAAAATCGAAACAACGAGATTAGATTACTTTCGTAATAACCAGAAACAAATTCGTGCTGAACTTTATCAAGGTATTGTAGATAGTGTCGAGAACGGGGAAACAAGAGGGTACAAAATTGGAAAGAAATTTGTTTTACCACAATCCTTTACTTGCGGACCTAGAGATATGCTAAGGAGATACTTAGATGCTATGGCTCTTGTTCAACGTTATGGAAAACCAGATATATTCTTAACTATAACATGTAATCCGAATTGGCCAGAAATTAAGCAAGAATTGAAACATAATGATGAGGTTCAAAATCGACCGGATTTAATTGTACGTATATTTAGAGCAAAATTAGAAGAGCTTAAAAATGATTTGTATAAGAACAATATTTTTGGTCCTGTTGTTGCTCATATATACATGATTGAATTCCAAAAAGAGGGCTTCCTCACGCACATCTATTGATAATTTTTAACCGTGGCCATAAGATTTCTTACGCTCAACAAGTTGATAGGATAGTATCTTGTGAAATTCCCGATAAAAACAAGTATCCTCATCTTTATTCGGTTATTGTAAATCATAATATAACTGGCCCTTTTGAAAATCTTACTCACAAAACTGTATGCATGGTGACAAAGAGTGGTTGTAAGAATAAATATCCAAGAGATTATTGTAATAATACTATATTTGGAGATAATTCATACCCATTGTATAGACGTCGTAATAATGGTATTAGTATTAAAATTAGAGGTCAAATGTTAGACAATCAATGGGTTGTACCATATAATCCTTATTTAAGTGCAAAATTTGACTGTCATATCAACGTTGAAATATGTTCTTCTATTAAAGTCGTAAAATATTTGTACAAATATGTATACAAAGGACATGATCGTATTAATTTTTTCGTTAGCAAAGATGAAAAAGAAAAAGATATTGATGAAATATCTCGCTTATCAATCTGCTAGATGGATATCTCCACCTGAGGCTATGTGGAGGATTTTTTCATTCAATTTGTCAGAAATCTATCCAATTGTTTATTCTTTACAACTTCATACCGAAGATCATCAACAAGTTACATACAAAAATACGGATGATTTATCTACTATTATTGAGAATGAAAATACAAGGAGAACAATGTTAATCAATTTTTCGATTAAATAAAGCAAATGAATTTGCTCGAACGCTTTTGTATCGAGATATCCCAACATATTTTGTTTGGAATGCAAATAACAAAATTTGGACTCCCAGAAAGAAACAAATTGTTATCGGACGAATTGTCTCAACGAATCCATCAGAAGGAGAACGATATTTCCTTCGCATTCTTCTTAACCATATTAGAGGACCAACATCATTTGACAATATAAGAACTTTTAATGAAACAATTGTTGGTACATTTCGAGAAGTAGCACTTTTACATGGTTTATTAAGTGGAGACAATCGTTGTGAAGAATGTTTATCCGAAGCTATTATTTACGAAATGCCTTGTTCTTTAAAACGACTTTTTGCTACACTTCTTACATTGTGCAATCCGAATCATCCAAAGTTACTGTGGGATAAATTTAAATCTTATATGATGGATGATTATGTACATCAAAATATACCTATTGAAGTCATTTGAAATACGAGCTCTGGAGGATATAAGTTCTATTTTAGAATCCTGGGTAAAAATATAAATGATTATGGAATTGTGCCATTTAATGTAAATATAAATGAAGATGAAAGGTTGACAAGAATGATTGCGTAAGAGACAATTAATTTGGAAATTCAAGAAACCTTTACTTGTGCCGCAATGTTAAATAAGGAACAACAATTTGCATACGATACAATTATGGAAAAAGTAGAATCAATCAAGCGGTGCTTTTTTCATCGACGGTCCAGGAGGAACAGTAAGACTTTTTATACAAAGCACTCTTAGTGGTGTAAGGTCTAGACATTTTATTGCTTTAGCAATCGCATCGTCTGGAGTAGCCGCATCTTTATTACCCGAAGGTCGAATGTTCATTCGAGATTTAAAATTCCTTTGGAAACAATAGGAGAAGTCAATTGCTCTATTAGCAAACAATCACTTTGGGAACTTTGTTGAAAATGTCTAAACTAATAATTTGGGATGAAGCACCTATGGTAAATCGTTGTACTATTGAAGTTGTAGATAAAATGCTTAGAGATATTACCGATTGTAACTTACCTTTTGGTGGAAAAGTAATCGTTCTTGGAGGAGATTTTCGACGAGTTTTACCAGCTTGTACCGAAAGGAAAAAAGAAGACATAATGAAAGCTAGCTTGGTTTTCTCATATCTATGGCCTTTGTTTGTACATCTACCATTAGTTCATAATATGAGAGCAAAGTTCGATTCTACGTTCTGCGATTACTTGCTTAGAATTGGAAATGGAAACGTAACAAGAACATACTTGTAAATGTATTAAGCTTCCAAATAGTATAATTTTACCATTTGAAGATGAAATCACGTCTCTGAAAACTTTGATACATTGTGTTTTTCCAAATATAGAAGCTTATGCCGATCATTTACATACCATGGTAAACCGTGTTATTCTTACACCTACAAATGAATGTGTTGACCATATTAACAAACTTCTGCTTGAACAAATTCCTGGTCAAATTTTCACATACTATAGTTTTGATGAAGCAATTGAAAAATCAGAACGGGCGTGCAAGAATATTTCTTAAATACTTTGACATCAAATGGTATTCCACCTCATGAATTGAACCTTAAAATAAATTGTCCTGTAATGTTATTGCGGAATATTAATCCTTCTGAAGGGTTATGCAATGGAACACGTCTTACTTGTCGAAAATTTGAGAGAAACGTTATTCTTCTTTGAAATCACTATCGGCGAATATTGTGGAAAACATGTTTTCTTACCGAGGATCCCTTTTATACCACTCAAATCTGATCGAACCACAATTCCATTTAAAAGAACTCAATTTCCAATTAGACCATGCTTTGCAATGACAATAAATAAAGCCCAAGGTCAAACACTTGATTTTGTCGGTTTGTATCTTCCGTAACCGCTTTTACGCCATGGTCGATTATATGTAGCGTTATCAAGAGCAAAAACAAGCAAATCTCTAAAAGTTTTACCGAAACCATCAACCACGTATACTTCGCACAACTTATGTACCGAAAATGTTGTCTATAAAGAAATTCTTTCCTTTATACATTCATAGAACAACCTTCTCATAGAACAACCTTCTCACAGTATATTTATTTCGTATATTATATTTAAAATACAGTATTTTACTATGCATAAAATAATATTTTTCATTTTATATACGAGTTATCGAAATTTCTATTGATGTTATTCGAAAGTTCAAATGAATTCTCTATCGCATCTCGTATATTTCACAGTATGAATTAATTTAAAAATAAAATATAATTTTTTTATGAATATCTAATACACTTTCATTATATTTTTCCAACATTTGTATAGTTCTCAAAAAATAATTTTACATTGTTTTTTAGACTATCTGCCACATTTTCTTGGAAATAAAATATTAATTCATCAACAAAAGATGTCATATTAGTGTAAGTGGTGATACCATCTAACATGTTTTTTCTAAATAAAAACAAGTACACACATGTGTTGTATATAATAATCTCCGTATTTCTCTTATTCCATTGCCATATATGTACTATTATTTATCATTTCACAAATTCCTCCAAATCCATTTTTTGTGGTTTGTTCACGACACCTTTAATATAGAATCTTCCATATATGTTTTATAGGTACCTGATCTTTGTGATCCTCCATTCAAATTAATGAAACGAGTTAATATATTACCCTAATCTTTAAAATTTGCAGTTCAATATATTTCTCAATTATGGTTAGTCTATTAATAATGTTTTCCATTACTTTAGTAGAATATATTCATTGACATTTTGTTATATGATTGGACACAGGTTTTCTGTTATTAGCAAGAGTTCCATCTTCTCAAAGGCATTCACGATTATTGTATTTGTACAATTTTTAGTCTATCAAAATCTTTTAATGTTGTCATATGACATTTTACATAAAGCGTGTCTTCGTGGAGTACAAGGGAACGAAACAGAGAAATTTCTTTCTTATTTTAAGCCATGTATAATACCCCAAAGAATGTGGAGTTGCTTCAGGTTTGAAGCATATGGAGGCCAAAAAGCATAAAACATGTTGTATATATGCAAAGGAAAACACATTGTTCATATGAAAGAGGTAAGTTTTATGTTTCTCACTCTTTCTGGTCATAATACATCATAAAAATCTTTTTAGTAACAACTTCTTATATCTTTGACAAATGTGTTTTGTTTGATCTTCACTCAATCATGATGACATCTTTATTCTCGATACTAAATATGAAATCTTTCAGTTCAACGAATCCGACTCATGTAGTCAAGAAAGGGCAAGAAAGGGCTAAAACACTGGAAGTTTTAGTGAAAGAACGGGAAGGAAATGATTTTTAAGAGAGGTAGACCATCTCCAATGTTTCTAAGATTTGGAAATTACAATGAGATGCCTGAGGATTCGGAACTGAGAAGACTTCTAGCCGGTCCCAACCCATTACACCATAATTGCCATACTCCAACAAAGCCCCGGACGCCATGAAAATTAAACTCTTCTCTCATTTTATTTTAAGTTCCAAAGACAAAAAAAAAAAAAAAAAAAAGAAGAAGAAAAACAAACAAAAAAAGTCAGTCTATAAATTGGTCTAAATATAATATATATGTTTGTGTAGAGTAACTTGGGTCCTTTGCACCTTTTTCTTTTGTTTCTTTTTGTCTTGCAATTTATGGAGGACCTTATGATATATGTAAGTACTTGTAAGCTTTTTAAAAGTTTCAAGGGGACATTATGCCCCATTTTGTTACATGTTGTTCATGGTATTTGTTAGGGTGTACACTCACATGTTAATTAATAGTTAATCTTTTCAAGTATTTACACGATTATTTTGCATACCTTCACATATTCGCATACGTATGAAGTGAAAACACAAGAAATTGAACTTATGATCGTTTTCAAATATAATTTTGACAGCATAATGACAATTAACCATATATCACAGTAGTATCAAATTATCTCGATTTTGTAATTTAGTTAAACATATTACACACAACACATTCACGAGAATTTCTTATGTTCGAAAGAAATTCTTAACATTCACAATGCTAATATTTATTTACGTTTAAAATAACACAACCTGTGCATTGCACGAGGCAAAAACTAACATGAAAACAAACTTCCCATAATAATAACACTACAACATTATGGAGTTTACAGATCTTTCAAAATTTAAGCTTCACCAGAAAACATATTTTGTTTGGATTATAATTTTGCTCTTTTTTTTGTAATATATAAAATTCAATCTTATATCTCTTTCATTCTTATTATTTTATTTTCTTTCTAAAATCATATATACTTGGGACTTCAACTTTTATTTTTTATTGTGTGTGTGTATATATATATTATGCATTCCATACTTCAGAAAATGGTATAAAAAAATGCAGATAATTTTTTTTTTTTTGAACGCTAACATTACTTCCGTAATCACATTGCCCGTGCATTGCACGGGCAATAGACTAGTGATTGAAAAAAGAGAGTAGATTTTACTAAAATGTCTTAAATATTTTTAATGTAAGTAATAAATCATTTTTTCGGGTGTGTTTGATAGATATTATTGAGGAAAAAAGATATTTTAAACAGTGATATGATGAGAAATATGTGGTTAAAAAGTAAGGAAAAATCATTGATGTGATGAAAAATATTATTTTATTTAAAAATGTGTGGTTGAAAATGAGTTTTGAAAGAATGTGTGTCAAATTGGGGTTTCACTTTTAAACTAGTCATAATCGACTCGATTTAAGAATTGAGAGTTTATTTTGAGTGTGGACGAGTTAAATGTTATAAAATCGAGAAGAGCAAAGTACGACAAAAGAAGTTTGGGGGACAAGACATACATTTTCGATCCTTTGAAATTAGACACTAAGCCCCCGTTTGGCCCCCGTTTTTCTCCATTAAATTATAATTCATTTTTCTCTCTCTTCTTATCAACCACACATCCTCCAATAAAATAATATAACACGTAAATCAAAAAAAAATTCCTTCTTTTTTAACCACACACTATCCAAAAAATTACTATTCATCTCATTATAACGTGGAATAATTGGGGCCAAACAGACGCTAATACATCTTTAATTGCTTTCAAGACCTCTTCTTGGTCATCACTGTTCCACCCAAATCGAGGAGGGTTGGAGCAAATGAGGACAAACTGGTATTGAATAGTAGAGGTTGACGGGCTAGAATGCATGTCGGATGGGAGGTGGTTGATGTAGGGAGACACGGGCGCACGGAGACACTCTGTGGTACACGGAGACATGGGTCTCCGTCTCCTTGCGTACATGGAGACAGGTCTCGTGTCTCCGTGGTGCACGGAGACATGAGTTGTGTCTCTGATTTTATTTTATTTTGTTTTTATTTTTTTAACACACCAACTCTAACCCTAAACTAATTAAATATGAAGTTTTCTGATTTTAACATAACTAAAAGCAAAAAATTAAACCTCTGAGAATATAGAGCTATAAAAAAAAATCTTTTTCAACTCAGACCAACAAAGGTAGAGGCATCAATTCCACCGACTATAACTATCAATCAAACCAAACATGAATTTTTTTTTTCTTTTTTTGGAATCTTTAGAAGGAAGAAATCAAAACGTTCACTTTCCTGCGATCTACCAATTACATTTTCATACACATACATTACACCCAAATAAAATCAAATTATAAACTCAATTAATATTATGAGCTAAAAACCATTCTCAAGCATTCACGGAATTTAACTTCTTTACATACACATTGTATGCAAGAATTTATTTTTTTACATATCAGACACAAGAAACAATTTTATTAATTCCCAAATCATAAAAAATCTCACAATCAATTCAAACTTTGGACTCAATCAGATATTCGCCCATAGAAGAAAAAACAGAAAAAGTACCTCAGGTTCTTGATCGGGCGTTTGAGATGATGGGGAGTCTCCGAAACTCTATCTTTTATTGCACTCAATCAAAATACAGTGTATGTGTGTGTGTGTATTAAGCACATATTGTACCGATTAATGGCGTATGTTGTTTGAAATTGCCCATAACACAAGTAAAAAAGATTAAAAATCTTTCAAAAAGTTTCACCGCATTGATATGGAAACAATGAAACAAACAACAAACTTATCTACCATATCCAGATTCATAGCAAAAAATTGGCATTAGGCACGAAAATACCTTTTATTTTGTATAAAATTAAATAAATAAATAATATGAAAAATTATGTACATTTATAATTTATAGTAATATTTTAACTTTTCAAAATTATTAGAAAATAAAAAATGAAAAATCTAATTAGAAAATGAAAAATCTGTTAACACTATAAATATATTATAATTTACATGTGAACATAAATTTAATTTTAACCACACATTTCGTAAATTCACTGTCCACTTATCAACTAGTCATTTTTATTAATTATAATTTCAATAGCTTATAACTAAATTCATACAAGTACATAGAAAATGACAACGAAAAAAAGGCAAACTGTTGAAAGTTCTTGATTCTCCTGAACACCAAAACAAAAGAACTGCTAAGAATAATTGCACCCTTGATTTCATCAAGCATTTCGATGTTTGCCAAGGATCCAATAAGTTCAAATTTGGTTCCCCTCGTATGCATCAATTGTTACATTCACGGTGACTAGAATGAGTATCTCGTATTTAAAACTAAAAGTTCGCGAGATTAATTCTCAAAAACCCAAATTCCATTTTCTTTTATAAACTATTTGTTTCAATAGAATGAATTGATCCAAAACTTGAGTCAAATCGAAAAAAGATTCACAAGTAGTTGTTACTGGATCTGAAGTTACCAATAACTCTTTTTTTTTTGGATCGATTAGTACAGTATTATTGCATGTGTAGTTCTTCAAACTTCATTTTCTAAAAGCAAACTAGAACCAATTCAACTACTAAAGTAATTTTCCTTAACTATAAACTCCTTACGACACCCACAAATTTTCTTTGCGAGCTCCAATTTTTTTTCGATATGTGCTAATATCTCAACTTCCCTTAATTGCATCACAAAGTAGGCCAAGAGCAAAACCAAGTCATCAAATGCTACATCTAATATAGGAAGCTTTGCCATTCCTACATTGACAAGAAAATTACCCCAATAGCATCGTTTGACATGATTATCAAGATCGTTATAGATTTCATTACAAAGGAGAAGATTACAATTGTAACTTCTCCCTCATCCCTTATTCTCACAAAACATGGCTCCTTTGAAAATTGAAAGCCTTTATATATCGTAGGAATAACTATGTAATATCAAATATAATCACCCATTCGGTTTCAATATTCAGTTAACATACAATAGAAGCAAACTAAAGAAAGATAAGAGATTATCTTTCACAAAGAAAACTCCTCAAAACATACATGCCAAGAAACAGCAAAAACCATCTTGTGGATTATCGACCAGAAGCTGATTTCTCCTTGCTTGGTACATTTTATAAATTTCCACCAGCTTCGAAGTCTCGGGCATAACATCTTTAATAGCACTATGTGAATAAAACCTCTCCGCCCATTCTGCCAAGCCCGGGTTCTTGATTTCATCGAGCCATTTTACGCCGATTAATATTTCTGTCGCTTTCATCCATCCCATGTAGCAACCTAGTGCAATATCAAGGTAACCAACATTATCTCCACCAAAAAAGGGCTTCCCTTTGCTACATTTGACAAAAGCCGCCTCCAACAAGACCAAACCTTCAAATATGCTGTCTAGAATTTCCTTTCTTGCCTCCTCTGTTGATGCTTCTCTAAGCTTCTTGTATAGTGGAAACCACTGGAAATCAACATTTCAAGTTTGTCATTATAGAATCCATTGTGTAATAAAAGTGACAAACTGTTTCTTGAATACAACAGTGGTGTCAAAATGGGCAGGTCTAGGGTGTCAAAGTTGTATTTTTAAAGTGCTTCTAACCCACCCATTTTGATACCTCTATAGACAATCGTTTGTCATGGAGTAAGGCCTAATTCCAGATTGCAAGAACAATGAAAGAAACAAAACTAAATAAAACACTTGTATTTGAAGTGTTTTGCCTTCAATGTGAGAATTACGTCTACGTATTGCTACCCTTTTTCACTGTGATGAAGAATATGATTGCAATAATTCTCTTGCACGAAGAAAAATCCTTAATAAATCATAAGAATACTAGGTTGATCTGTAGCTGATGCCTGATGGGGTAACTGCACAGTATAGTTGGGACTACTAGGCTCCACAATCTTCAACAACATTTTTGATTGTAAAATTAAAGAAAGAGGGGGGAAACTGAACTGTACCTTATCGTCAATATAGGCAGCCCAGAACCGGGCTAAGGCACGGTCGTGGGGGTCGGAAGGGAGTATGGATGGACCATTATTCCAAGCATCATCGATGTATTCAACAATGATAAGGGATTCACAAATAGGTTTGCCATCATGGATAAGAACTGGGATTTTCTTTATAACAGGATTAGCTTTAAGAAGGCGCTCACTTCTGTCATTGGGATTCTCCTCAATGAACTCATACTCAACAGACTTTAAGTTAAGAGCCATTTGAACCCTGTTCACAAACGGACTTGCTGATGCTCCTAAAAGCTGCACACAACTTGCCATGGTTAATTCTAGGAAACTAAGACCAGATGTTAATACACAAGAAAGCTAGTTTTCTTGGTATTTATCCCAGTTTAATGCAACAAGAGGACAAGATTGAGGATTTCTTGGGAGTACAAAATACTAGCAAGATTTGGCTTTTCTGTTGAGAATGAAGCATAAAAAACTAAACAATCATTGAGACCTCCGTCATTTCTATGAAGCATCATCGCTTGTAGTCAAGGCCTGCAGGCGCACACTACCCAGAAGAGCAGAAGAAAACATATTCTGGGACGTGGGCCCTTAAGCTCAGTCTGACCCATCTTGGGACAACCTTACCAAAAAAAAAAAAACACTACGACATCCCGTACCCGTGCATTTCCTGTCCTAAGCCTTCTCTTAATGGTCAAGACTTGATCCATTTAAAACCACTATATGTGTGTATAGGTGCAGGAGAGGAAGCTGACTACCTATTACCGCAGGCTTGATTAGCAAAGCCAGTGGATTCGATCAGATTGGGTGTATATCCTGCAACAAAGTCTCCAAGTACTAGAGAGTATAGTGCGATGACTTCTCTTCATACAAACAACAAAAGAACATCAAATTAAGCATTACTGCTAAAATTTGAAGTTAGGCGCAAATGAGTTATAACAAGACTTGAACAAAAGATATATTAACTAGGACAAAACTGTATTGTATGATATAAGAGGGTGACAGGAAGCCAATACTCCCAAAAATAAAAACAAAATACATGTGAAGAAAAATCAGTGAACATCAATCAAATGTAAAAATCAACAAGATGTGAAGAAAAATCAGTGAACATCAATCAAATGTAAAAATCATCAAGATCTTCATTTCATTAGAATAACTCTTCAACTCTATGCTGTAATTTAAGATTAATAATTTTTACAAGGGAGAGAAAGAGACGAGAGCAGATAGTGAAATGACTCCGTCAAAAAATTCATTAATTTGTCATTTACCTCCTATGCTTACACAGCATGTTTGGTATGCACAACACTCGATAATATAATAAATAAAGGTTTTATCTTCTTCTTCTACTTTGAAGACTAGAATGGGTTGTAACAAGTCAGGATCAAACTTACCAAGTAAAATTCATGCTGAAGACCTCAAAGAACGGGTTTCTCATTGTAAGCATGCATGAGCTTCCTTTCTTCTGGACTCAGACGTAGGTCTTCTACATTTCCTACACAACCCTTTGTCTTTAATCTTTCACAGAAGGGTACTACTGTGTCTACAGGAAAACCTTAAACTTTTTCTACTTAACTCTGTAATTAAAGAAAATGAAAAAGGATTCATGATAATTGAATAATCTAAATCAAAACAGTTGGTTGTTTTACTAACAACATATATGGAAAGATACCGAACCCTTTTTTCTCATGCAAGAAACTAAGCTATCAGTTAGTTGCACCTAATGGATGTTATTACTCGAACATTCACAACAAGAATAGGCGGAAGTTCCCTCACAAACTAATAACTGGAAGCTCCAAAATCCGAGCAACGTGATCAATTTTTCTCTGAGACAGAAATACATCAACGCCAAAAGAATAATATGCAGAAAAGTTTGGAGCAGGACCCTTCCTTCTTTCCCTGCCAAGAAAACGAAATATGACAACATCAATAAATTTCGAATTATGCAAATCTATGGTGTATAGAAGTATTGCTCAACCATAAAGGCATGTTTAGCAGGAAGAATTTGGATAGGACTGGACAGTATCAAGGAAGAAAAAGAAATTAAACTCTTGTTCATTTTATTGCCACACATTTCAATACTGTTTACCTAACATGCACTAAATGTATGAATAAGTACAGTTCTCTTAGGTGAGATAATTCTGTCTCCTAACCTTGAAAGCACACGGCTTAATGTCTTCCCTTGGACACTTGGGAACCAGCTAAAGACCTTTCAAGAAGTGCCTTTGAAGTAACTGTAACACATCAAAAAAAAAGATACACGACTTTTAGAATCCTAGGACCATTTATAGCATCAAGTCGAGACACCAGTAATTTTTTGCTACTCGATTCAGTGCATGATTCTCGCTACATACATAGGGTGTGTCTGTTAGAAACTTTCATCAGATTTTGAGTAGAAAAGTAATCTTTTTTCTTCCACCTATGGTCCCACCTATGAGACATGAGGTCAACAATGGCTGCTGAGTTTAAAAATTAACGGTACAAAAATCCATTTTTTTAAAAAGCTCCACTAGACACACCCATAGTTCCTAGAAGGAATGGACTCTTCATAAATTTATGTAAACAAGGAAAAGAAGTGGCCGAAAGTTACATATCCCTTAAATTAGTACACAATATGATTAAGATTACATATCAAGTAGAAACTGTAGAATCTGCTAACATAGAAAATGACTACCACAAAAGAACAATTTAAGGACAAACTGCTGGAAAGGTTATAACAATATAGATCTGTAGACAACAAAAGCACTTATTTTAACTTTATTTTGGAGGTATAATCTCCGTATATTCTTTCAGTCCTTGTGAAACATGGCCTTGGTTTCATCAAGCATTTCAATGTTTTCCAAGGATCCAACATTGATTCCTCGTATGTGTCGGTTGCTACATTCATAGTGACTATAATGAATATTTTGTATTTAAAACTAGAAGTTCTCCGAGTTAATTCTTGATGGCCCGAAAGGCTCGCTTTTCTTCCACAAGCTACTTGTGTCAATGAAACAGTTCAATTCTGAATGTTAGTGTAAACAGAAAAAAAGATACACAAGTGGTTTTTAATGGCGTTGAAGCACCAAGCACTCAAGAGTTGGTATCAGTTTAGAGCGAATTGCCTCAAGTGCAGTTCTTGAAACAACATTTTTCATACAGACTAGAGCTAATTACTAAGGTACTCGACAGAGAAAGCTTTGCTTTAGTTACATAAGCCAAAATCCTCATCCAATAGCGCCTATTCTATTAAAAAAGACAGTAAAATTGAAATATTTTAGTGTCCACTCTAGTCAAATACTCTATATCACCATCGTCGTCAGTATTTTCTCCATGCCCTATCTATTTTTTCCTGTCTTTTTCTTGTGTCTATCAGTAATAGGAACTAGAGAAAACCAGTTAGCACATGTCAAAAACCCATTAAAAGTAACTCTTGATCATTCTCAAAAACTGGATTCTTGATGTGCCGAGAAGATGTTCCTAATTGCTTTAAAATGGCCAAATGGCACCGAATTTTGATTATTACTATGGCTTCTTATGATGTATGAAACAGTGTAATATTGCAATATATGAAGACAACAATTTATTATGACGAATCTGCTTCACTTTATTCCTCAGTTTTCCATTAACTGACGACAAGAATCCTAAAATTTTAGAACTAAACAAAGATTATTGATAAACCTGACCTGATTTATTGGCTTAAAAAGCACGTTGAATCAGAAAATACCACAAAAAACATTGCAAGAAATAGCAGAAATCGTATCTTGGTCAGGTTAGGACATGTGAATTTTCAACCAGAAGCTGGTTTCCCCCTGCCTTGTAACATTTTATATATCTCCACTAGCATCTGAGTCTCTGGCAGCACTTCTTTAAAAGCGTTATGTGAACAAATTTTCTCCGCCCACCCTTCCAGGCCCGGGGTCTTGAGTTCATCGAGAAATTTCACTCCGGATATTACCTCTGTCGCTTTAACCCATCCCATGAGGGAACCTAGTGCAATATCAAGGTAACCAACATTATCTCCACCGAAAAATGGTTTCCCACCGTCATACTTGACAAAAATCTCCTCTAACAAGACCGAGCCTTCATATATTCTCCCTATGATTTCCTTTCTTGCTTCCGCTGTGGATGCTTCTCTAAGCTCCTTGTATAGTGGATACAAGGAGCTTAGTCCTTGTAATGAATGATCCGAATGGTTTCATTTATGCTCAACTATAACCGTTTCTCTTTGTAGCATCGTGGTCACGGATTAAGTCCTAATACTATTTACTAGAGCAAAAAGAAACAGCAAAAAACTGAAAGCTTAGTCCACTTGTAACTGCACACCTATGAATTTGGGTCTCATAATAAAATGACACTCCAAAAATCCTTTATATATCATAAAAACTGGAAAGGAGATATGCCCATCGCTGATGATATGTCAATCCACATTCGAGAGAATACGTGAACTATGATTATACTACACAGTTCCACACGCTAGAAAATTACTTAAAGAACAAGGGGGAACTAAATTGTACCTTATCGTCAATATAGGCTGCCCAGAACCTGGCTAAGGCACGGTCGTGGGGGTTAGAAGGGAGTATGGAGGAACTATTATTCCAGGCATCATTAATGTATTCAACAATTATAAGGGATTCACAAACAGGTTTGCCATCATGGATAAGAACTGGGATTCTCTTTTGAACAGGATTGGCTTTAAGAAGGCGCTCACTTCGGTCATGGGGATTCTCTTGAATGAACTCATACTCGATGAACTTTAAGTGAAGAGCTATCTGAACCCTGTTCACATATAGGCATGGTGATACGCCTAAAAGCTGCACACTTGCCATGGCCAATTCTCTGAAGCTAAAACCAGATTTTACGTTCAGGAAAGCTACTTCTCTTGGTATTTATCAAGAGATTGCAATGGTACAAGTTAAATGGATATGTCAAAATTGAGTCTTTCTTGTTAGTATAAATACTAACAAGATTTGGCATTTCTGCTGCAAATGAAGCGTAAAACGATCATTGAGATCTCCACCATCTCTATGTAGGATCATCCCCCGTAGCAAATGCGCCAACTTGCCAAAAGATAATTAAATGGTGAAAAAACTGCGACAGCCAAGACCCGAGCATAGGCCATCTCAAGCCTTTCTTAGTTGTCAAGACTCGACCTACTTAACACCACTATGTATGTATAGGTGTAGAGAGGGAAGGCAAGTACGTGGTACTGTCGAGCAAAGTGAATAATATAATTAAAAATTAATTTCTTTCCTAAATTAGGGGTCAAGCATTTGTATTTCTTAAATTCTTCCATTTAAGCACTGAAGTAAAATAAAAAGTCAATTTTCTATTTTTGTCAAAAAATTTTGAATAATTCTTTCAAAAAGAAAAACAGTAGTAGTCAAGAATGATCAAATTTTGAATTTTGGACCACAAACAAATTTAAGGTTTGATCCATTTGACCAAAGGCCCAATAAATTACATGCACCAAGTCGCTATCTTACTCCAGATGCGTCGGCTAAGGCAGTTCTTCTCACAATAAAGGAGCAGCCACCAGCTCCCCACCTGTCCCTATACCCTTTTTTATTTTGACCCGGCGGAGCCACCGAGCGAGAAATTTCCATCATCAAGGCCAAGAATACACCCACTCTCTCACGCACAAACACACACGACTGTGTGTTAAAATACGGAGAAATATATAGAATAGAGAGAATTGCAGGCTTTAATTTCATTTCGAATTCTTTTTATTTTCATTTCCCACTATTTCTTTCTTTAATTTCTGCATAACGATATAGATCTTGCGGTTTGGTATATGTGTATGTATAATGTGAACATATATGAAATAAAATTTTGTAATCATTTTGAGAGATAGGTGACTATTGATTCTTATGAAAATGGAAATGAATCTCAAGAGCGGAAAAGAATGAAACTTTAGTTAAAATTTAGATCTCATCTAAAAAGTTTAGAAAATTATTTTTTATACTTTCTGTATTAAATTTAATTAGTAAATGGAAATCTGATCGAAGTTTTAAAAATTTAGAAAGGATAAAGATATATTTTTGGGTTTAAATTTCTAGAAATTGTTGGAAAATGCCGGGGCATGGGGATTTGGACAGGCAAATAGAGCAATTGATGGAGTGCAAGCCGCTGTCAGAGGTGGAGGTGAAAACTCTGTGCGATCAGGCGCGGGCGATTCTGGTGGAGGAATGGAATGTGCAGCCGGTGAAATGCCCCGTTACTGTCTGCGGTGACATACATGGCCAGTTCTATGATCTGATCGAGCTATTCAGAATAGGCGGCAACGCTCCAGACACCAATTACCTCTTCATGGGAGACTATGTCGGTGAGTTTTTCCTTGAATTATTGGGCGAAAAAGAGGTTTCCTGTTTTGTGTTTGTTGTATACTCTCGACCTAGATGCTGGAGTTATTTACTTGGATAAATATTGGATTTATAATCTACTTCCTTTTTTGGATTTTGGTGGTATGGGAACTTATCTATTTAAAGCTGTGTGAACATTTATTAAATGGATGCTTAAATTGGTTTTTTTGAGATCTGCTGCTTGAATTTGGGCGAAAATGTGAATGAAATATAATTTGGCAGCTATATGTTTAGTTTCCCTTTGCACCTGAATTTGTTATTCAGGTTCTGCAGCGCCCCATTTTTTCCAGTTATCCGCTATCTGCACGCGACCTGAAAATAGGCTTTAGCGATTTATGGTTGTATGTTTATGTACTGTATCTATTGACCAAGTATATGGGTACAGCAGAGCATAATGTTCCGTTTATGGAGGGAAGGTTTGGTTTGTGTTTATTGCCATTCCCTGGTTTTGGAATGATGACTGACTTTGTCGATTTATGACATGGCTGATGTATAATCTTCTATTTATGATGTGGGTGACATGTTGTTCTAAAGAACATGATAAGGTGGAATGTTGATTTGTGTTTGAGGAAATTATGGATGTAGACATGTATTCTCGTGAATGCGGCGCGCAGTTCATTTTGGATGATGCTTTGATGGAACATTAGCTGACTTTATTACAATATGAAATTCTGACTGTGTAGACATTTTAATTTCCCTACAATATCTAATACACGGTCTGGATGCCAACCATAACTTTTATCGGTGGAGTTACATGTGTTTCTTTCGGCATGTGCCTAGAAACAGGATTTGCTGCTCCTTTCGATTCTTTTTTTTTTCCTGTAAACGGTTAGATATTTATGGAAATACGCTGCCGTAAATGCTTTTTTTTTTTCTATTACCTTGTCCCAATGAGAAAATGTTATTTTCTCTGTCATAAAATACTTTTTTTTTCTCGCCTTTCTGCCTTTGTTTTTTTTTATTTTAAATTTTTTAAATTTGACCAATAAGTTTGGTGGTCTCGACAGAAATGCTGTCGATTATTGTCACAATGTATTCATTTATGCTTGTTTGGAAATCGTAATTGTCCAACGAAGTGTGTCTTATGGTTTGCTATATTTTGGTTTCCTCTGTGTTTTAATCAATACCTCTCTAGTTTGAGTCATGCTTTCCCATTATAGTAAACTGTGTGGAATTTAAACCGATCATTATGCGTGTAAATTTCATATCTTGCTATAGATGGTACTACTACTACTACTATACTGTTCAACTAATAAAATGACATTAAAATGCAGACCGTGGGTACTACTCAGTGGAGACAGTCACACTTTTAGTGGCTCTGAAAGTTCGTTATAGAGATAGAATCACTATTCTTAGAGGAAATCATGAAAGTCGGCAAATTACTCAAGTGTAAGACCTTATTGCTGTCTCCACTGTGCTTGTAGTGACAAAGAAGTTTAGCATAAATATTTGAAATTAAACAATTGCATAAAGTTTAAAGTTATATATGTCTTTAGATTTGCTGATATTCAGATTCATTCACTTATTTGCACCACAGTTACGGGTTCTACGATGAGTGCTTGAGGAAGTATGGCAATGCCAATGTGTGGAAGTATTTCACCGATCTTTTTGATTATCTACCCCTGACAGCACTAATTGAGAGTCAGGTTTTGATGATAACTCTACTTGCCTTATAATTTGAATAGACTAACCTGATTACTTCTGACCCTATATATTGTTTCCTCGTAGGTCTTCTGTTTGCATGGGGGTCTTTCACCATCTCTGGATACCTTGGACAATGTCCGAGCTTTGGAGCGTATACAAGAGGTAATGAAAGTGTTGTCCTTGGGATTAATATGCTCTAAGTTTGCATCTTTTAATTACTCTATTTCTTTCACTGAGGTTTTTTTTTTTTTTTTTAAATTAATGTGTATGTGTGTGGTATCTGTTAAAATCTCAGTTAAATTAGTAGCAAAATTCTTCTATTTTATCTGCTTTAGCTTTAGTGCTATCTTGTTTGATCAATTAAAGAAGATTTAGAATGTTAACCTTCTTCAATTGTAGCCTTCAGTTGCTTTCTGTTAACTGATAAAAGTACGCTCTCTCCCATTAGATATGTCTGCATTCAGATGGAATCACTTACCTATTCAAGCTGATGTTTGCTCTTAACCTTGTCATGCTTTTGTTCTCTCTATTTGTCTATTTTAGCTGTTCTGGAATTTGGGTTTGACATTAGAAGTTTGGTGGAATGAATTTTTTGATGAACAAGATAAATTGGGTTGAATAATTTTGTTCACGAACTTTCTTATCAACATGCTTGTTGGTGAATTGTAGGTTCCACATGAAGGACCAATGTGCGATCTCCTGTGGTCTGATCCTGATGACCGATGTGGATGGGGAATATCACCACGTGGGGCTGGCTACACTTTTGGACAGGATATAGCTGCTCAGTTTAACCATACCAATGGCCTCACTCTGATTTCAAGAGCCCACCAGCTTGTCATGGAGGGCTTCAATTGGTGTCAGGTTTGTGAATTTATATCAATTGAATGCACCAGTCTCTTCCTCTTTCTCAGCTCAAAGGTTGCATTATTGGTCTCCACCCTCCATTGTCCGGTTAACAAGTTGGTCCAAAACCTTTCGTTACAGTTGCACAATCAGATGGAAACATCCAAATTTTCATTTAGTCATCACGTGCCCCTCACATACCCAACTTTATGAAGCTTCATTTTGTTTCCAACTTGGTCCAAATAAGTGAAGCATGTTTTCACGTAGGGCACGTAATGATTTAACGAAGATTTGTAGTATTTTCGTTGGGGTCTATTGTGCAACTGTATCTGACCAACCAAGCTACTCGAACATTGGATTAGGGACCAAAGGTGCCATTTTCTCTACTTATAATTATTATGCCCATCATATATTGTAGGAGAAGAATGTGGTGACAGTTTTTAGTGCTCCAAACTATTGTTACCGCTGTGGGAACATGGCTGCAATACTCGAAATCGGGGAGAATATGGAGCAGAATTTCCTCCAATTCGACCCAGCTCCTCGGCAGATTGAACCTGACACGACTCGCAAGACTCCAGATTACTTTTTGTGAACCCTACCTTTGCCAGGGCTGTTTGTAGTTCCTGTTTGAAGAAGTTACTCTGGGAAGAGTTGCATTTTCTTCTGTTTCGAGTTTGCTCTGCTGCTTTCTTGTTGTGTGATAAAGATATTTGCCTGGGAGCTGAGGAAGGCAGAGAGTCTCTTGTCTTGTATATGTTTTTCTTGAGAGGGGGAAGGAAAGCAAAAGATTACATCCAATATTATGGTCTTTAGTTTAAAATTTACAGTAGGAAGCAGATTTCAGCCAGCCTTTTCCCCTTTTCACACGAATACTTAGCTTGTTTGGGAGGGATTAAAATCAGATTAAAATTGAAAATATAGCCGTTATTGTTGATTTTTATTAGATGGGTGGGACCCAATAACGGCCATATTTTCAATTTTAATTGGATTTTAAGCCCTTCCGAACGGGACCTTATAAAGCACTTGGATAGTTGGATTTAACATTGTGCACTGTGGGAAAATGTTTCTGAAAATTTGGAACTTTTTGACAGGGACGGATTTAGGGGGGCTGGGGGGGCCCAAAAAAAAAAATTTTTTTACTTAGGAAAAAAAAATTTCATGTGTAATTTTTTTTTTTTAACGTATTAACCCCCACCCCCCATGTCGTTCGGTCCTGGATTCGTCCCTGCTTTTTGAGTGCCTGATTGATTGAAAGGGATGACCACAGTTTTTTGGCCTAGTTGATAGTAATTAGGGCGAACTACACCGACTTCTCTTGAGATTTTGTGTAATTTTAGGGACACCCTCCTTCGAAAATTACGCAAACTTGTCGTATCTCAAGTTTTGACTAATGCATATGTTCAATTTATGACACTTGTAGAAAAGTCCTCTTCATTTTCAAAAATTACATAAACCTTTATTATCTCAAATTTTAAATAATGAATATATATCTTGTTAGTTCCTTCGGAATTGCTTGTCAATTTTTTTTTTCGATAGGGATAATTGACAATTTAATCCGATTCTGGAATCGGAGATATTGACAAATTCTTTCTGAGGTCCAAAGATATCAAATTAGTGTTCCATTCTTGCCCTTATTGAACCATTTTTGAAATTACAGCCTTGTCCATCAATGCATCTCACCCAAAAGCCACGGTCCGCTGCCCTATTCTCTTATTTTTGCAAGAGAGAATTTTTTGAATGTTAGAAAATTTTCAATTAAAAAAAAAAAGGTAAAATGAGGCAAGTGTTTCATAAATGATCTGAAAATTTTAAGTGCTGTCAAACAGATGCATAATGGCATGTCAATTTACTAAGGGAATCCACTTTCGTCCCGTTCGCCCATAACTAATTTGTAAGGACGAAGAAAGAAACTCTATATTCTCATTGTAGTAAATAAGTGATTTTAGCTCTTGTTAAAAGACTAGTTGAGCCACATGCAATGCACGTGTTTTAGTTTAATTGAGTATGTAATAGCGTGGAATGATGGTTAGAAATTGAAATTTTAATAGATTTACTTCTCTAATATATAGTATTCGCACAAAATTAGACAAAATGAAGATAATAAATAAATATGAAATACATCGATATAATGTATGTTAATCTTCAACTTTCATCGGTGGGAGAAAGTTTGTACATCATGAAGATTGGAATTTCATCGTTGACAGGCTTGAATATGTACAGGTGATTTATCTGAAGGTTTTTTCTATAATATACGTTGATGACCTCAGTTAAATGTTGGACGTTACCATTTCTTCTGAGATTTGTTTGCAGTGGCCTAATCGGAAGTAAGGATTGTGTGCTTCGACAGCCATGTACAGAATAAGCAAGGAGCTTTCACAATCAAGGCAAGCATTCTAGAATTCGAGGGATCAACAACACATGTCCATATTCAATAAGACTGGCCTATAGAGTTATATACACCAAGGATTAAATCTACTGCTCCAAATTTCACCAAATACGCACAAGAAAAACAACTGATAAGGAAACTTACATAGATAGCAATGGCACTAAGTGAAGACATCAATGGGTGAGCTTGGCTAGGACTTGACTTCATCCTTCGTTTAAATTGGAAGAGCACCTCCTCTTGCCCAACCTTAGTAAAGTTGAGCTTGTTCTCATTAAACCGTTGCAATACCTGATGAACTTGAAACTCAATCGGCCTCTTCTTAAGGTGTATGCCCTCATTCAGATGTGCAATAAAGCTATATTCCTTTAGAATCACCTATATGAAACAATATAGCACAAGAAAATTCTTTGTATTCTCTTGATTCCACCATAACTATAATTACGGTCTCGAATTGAAACCTGGGACAAATTAAGAAACAAAAGGAGTATGACAAAAACCTTATTTTGCAAGCAGTGACATCACAGCAAAAGAGGCCTTTTCTCTCCCACTATCATCAATCGGGAATAATTTCAGAAAACTACAGTGATCTAGATTTAGCCATGGTTAATCAACCAAACATTCACCCAAGAAAATTACGAACTAAACTTAAAGTGCAATTAATTTTAGAATATAAAAGCAAACCAGGACCAATGTTTCAAATGCAGTTAAAATGAAAAACAATTACTAATGCCTAAATAGGAACACATAAACGCAAACTACAACTTAAAAATTCAGCTAAGACAAATTCAAAAATTGAATTTTAAAAGTTAGCTTATTTTGCAAACACAAATTCAGAATCTGGCATTGTTAAAGTTAGCTCTTTATTAAAAATTGGAAAAATTCTCTCAAAACATACCTGGGGACCTTTCTCTACCAGAAAATGGATACCTCGTTTTTCCCCAAAGATGGCGTAAGGTGCCATCTGTTGATTATTTGAAGCCAAACAGGATCTCACCCATGGCCAAATCATCTAGCAAGAAAATCACATCACTCCATATTTGAACTCTGTCGAAAATGAGCATGGCGTTGATGTACAATGTTTCACGTATGCACACCGGCCTCACCCTCTACTTAAAATTAAATGTAAAAAAATTTAAGTGTAAAATCAAACGAAAGACAATGTTTCACTCACTAACTGTTGAAGTTTGTAGTATTAACGATCTCTTAAAACCTGAAACAATTAAAAACAAAAAAAATTGAACATTCAATAATATAGCTGAAGAAAATGAAAAAAAAAAAAAAGCAACAAGAATCGGAGAATGACATAATCAATCAAATACATATATAATAAAATCAGTAATCAAAGCTATGTAGTAATTGATAGTAACTTGTTTGATGTAATTGAGGACATTCTCGTTAGTTAACTTGTTTCCATCCAAATCAGTCACAAGGAAAACTACAAAAATTAAAGAAAACGAAACGGCAAAATTAGTAGAAGACTAAAGGAATTGCATCAAAGCCTATTAATTAAATATTTAATGCTAATAAACCACGATTCCCACCAGATGGATCAATCGTCAACATTATTAAGCCAAACATGTTGCATAAAATTTATGAAGAAGCTATTATCTAAGGCACCCGATGGATCAAAAATTGGAAAGAGAATATTTAAATGCACTTAAGGACCAGGTGAGCAAAACATGGGTCCTAAATTCACTAAATAACATGACTTCAGATAGATGATCCGAGCTCTTAATCACTTTTAGGAGCAAAAGCAAGAGGATTTCTGGATTCAATCTGTTTGTGAATTGCAAGAATAGTACCCTCATAGACAGGCTTGGTGGACAAATGTATGAAAAAATAAATGGAAGAAAGAGTTTTTTTTTTTTTTTAAAGAACTCACCGAAGAAAAAATGCACACCAACATCTTGAAAATAGAATACTACACAGAAGAAATAAAAAGCAAAAATTAAATTTTAGATAAATTATTTGTAAAGAGAAAATGTACTCATTAAAGGAAATGCATATATTTTACATGAAACGATAAGAAATAAACTGAAAGAACAATTCTTTTTTTGGAACACTTACTTAACAAATAAATAGTACGCCACCACATCCATCGATTCAACGGACTTGTTTTAGAAGCACATAAATAAACAAATAATTAGCAATTATTTTATCAAATAACCAAGGAACCATAGAGATGTTCAATTTATTAAAACTTCAACATATTTAGATCCCATAAAAACTTCATAACTAATCAAAAGAATTATAAACTAATTGAAATCAGTACATTTAGTAGTTATGCATCTGAGATAAAATCGTAAATAAACCAAACAAGAGAACTAAGGCTATAAATTAGATAGTTAAATTCCAATGATTAAAATTGCTCAAGTTCTTTTGACTTTTTGTGACATTTGATTGTTTCGCTTGATGGTTTAATTTCCTCCATTATGAAACACTTGTTTTGAGAAATGTTGCAAAAAAAAAGCCTTCTAATAATCTGATCCAATCTATGTTATGCCCATCTGATTTATGGGGGGGAAGGTACAATAATCTTGTTAGCATGGTAGATAAAGAAAGAAAATTACTTGTCAACTTCTGGCTCAACACCTCGTGACATCAAAACATCAATAATTTTCTTCATCACAACCCTGTGACGGAAGGATGGACAGAAGCATGTTTCCCAGGCAAGTGTGGATGGTCCTCAATTGTCACCTAAAAAAAATCATTGTAGAAGTACAGAAAAGTAAGAAGTCTAGCAGAGTTGGATATCTTCAAGTCAAAGGAATAAATAACAATTGAATATAAAATTTAACAATGGAGGAAAGCAAATCTCACAGTTTTGCGTGCATGGTCTTGACTAACATCTTCAAGAACAAGTTCTGGTTGCCAAAGCATCCTTGACTGCCAACGATACAAAGTATTTGATTAAATGATTGTTGCATCCGAACTCACACGTCACCGAATGGATTACTTGCTCACAGCTAGGTTCGAGCTAATCGAGCTACTTTATCATTACAGTGATATCCACAGAAATATGCAGACAAAATAATGAAAGGCACCAATCTCATCATATCCAGTGAGCCATACACGAGTTTGATTGTATTTGTCATATCTGAGAGGAGGGAGCATTAGATATGCAGTGGAGCTTGAACTAAACAATAAAATAAACAATTGACATAAGTTTTACGTCAGCATTAACTTTCGTAATGCTAACATCATATATTCGAGTTCTTAGAATATTGTCATCATCAGGCTCATGAGCCATAAGGTACTTAGTCAGAAGTATTGCCTGCATAGAAAAATTGCAGGATTCAACTCTTAGGCTTAGGAATTCCTATACAACTTAAGTGACACAGTAATAGCTTTTTCAACTATACCTGTTACTACGGACACTTACCTAGCCAACGCTTAGATTCGGCTCTACCAAAACTTTTATGTAAATACAATTTCGTACTCGATTTCAAAGATGCATATAGAATTCTACGGAAAGACTTATTCGATGAAAGATCATGGTGTTTTTCCTAGGAGATGGAAAATTCACCCATCGGGTTTTATCAACTAAAGAACGTAAGAAAATGTGTGTCACATTGTTTACCAATCCAGTACCTTCAAAGGAACGCTATTAACTTCCATGTCAACATACAACATTACCGGGAAAAAAAGCATAAAACTTCTATGTTTGTGTCAAGAAACAACAAAGATAAAAGTCAAGCTAGCATTTGTACATACCACCCATGCAAAAGCTTAAGGATTATATTCTAGGGCAGCAGTCCAATTCTCATCAATTTCTTTCTGCAATACAAAATGGCAATTCATGAAACCCCAGTAAATGTTTCAAAGTGAACATAATTAAAAAGGATAGTTTAATCACAATATATATATATATATATATATATATATATATATATATATATATATATATATATATATATATATATATACAGAAATGATCTAATGAGCACCGGTGCTCATTTTATCCTAAGCACCGATGAGTTGACACATTAATAAAACTTCTATGTTTGTGTCAAGAAACAACAAAGATAAAAGTCAAGCTAGCATTTGTACATACCACCCATGCAAAAGCTTAAGGATTATATTCTAGGGCAGCAGTCCAATTCTCATCAATTTCTTTCTGCAATACAAAATGGCAATTCATGAAACCCCAGTAAATGTTTCAAAGTGAACATAATTAAAAAGGATAGTTTAATCACAATATATATATATATATATATATATATATATATATATATATATATATATATATATATATATATATATATATATATATACAGAAATGATCTAATGAGCACCGGTGCTCATTTTATCCTAAGCACCGATGAGTTGACACATTAATTCATTGGTGGATAAAGATTTTGTGAGTTCCAATCCACCAATGAATTAATGTGCCAACTCATTGGTGCTTAGGATAAGATGAGCACCGGCGCTCATTAGATCATTTCTGTATATATATATATATATATATATATATATATATATATATATATATATATATATATATATATATATGGGGACAGTCCCCATACCAAGGAATTTGACAAATGATCCCATTTGTCCATCTAAGTTTATTTTATTAATATCCTTAAAATCTTAAAATGGGTCCCACTCAACACTCGGTACTCTCTCTCTTCAAGGTCTGAATGCTTCAATCCCAACAATACAATCTTCTACCAATTCTTGCAATTTCTTTGACACCATTTTCATTTCCCATCTTTTTTTTTCCTCGAATTTTTCCAAATTATTTTGTTGAAATTCTTGAAAGTTCATCCATTTGGTTGAATTAAGAACTAAGAAAGTAAACCCACATGTTAATTACAGAAAAAAAGAGCATCCAAGAAAGCTATAATCTTGATCAAGATTCAAAGATCTTAGAACACAATGAAAATTTTTACAGTATTTTAATGCACAAAAAATTAAGAAAAATGGGTCCCATGTTATAAACAGTGATGAATGTGAAATGAGATTTTCAGCCATATTGTCATTATAAGATTGAATTGAGATTACTTAAAAATCAAATTTAAACAATTGATGCACATCAGGAAACTTTATAATTAGTGTAGAAGTCACTATAAAAAAAGATAAACAAGAGATAACAACAAGATCAACCTGCTAGAAAAGGCACAGAAACCTCTTCTCCACCAAATCTCAAGACATTCTCCTTTAGATCAATTATGCATTGTCAATTGCAGTTATGTAAGCAACTCATTATGAAATCTGAATTCAAACTAATTAAAAGAGCAAATTTAAATATGAAAAGGCAACTTGGTACATGAATACCTTGATGGGAGCAACATGTATTCAACCAATTATCTCAGACTGACCAACTCCTTGAGCAATACCCCTATACCATGCATCTAAAAGCCTCGACAGTCTGAAGGAAAAAAAATTGTGAACAATTATCAATAAATATCCATTCAAAAGCACCAATACCTTGGTTTACAGAAGAATGGATTAATCCCACAATAGGGAGCGGGAGAAAAAACAGGATCTTGTACCCGCAACGCTCGGCACAACTCTTAGATACAATTGTTGACTGAGCTTTACTATCAACAAAGGCCTGAACAAAGACGAGGGAAATAAATACCTCAATTAAAGCAAGAGCATATGGGATAATAAGGAGCTCACACATGACACAAGGGACTATATAATCAATAATGTACAACAATTCTTAGTTTAAGTGTCCGCTCAAAGTGACTTGATTGTAAATGCAAGAACTTTGTGAAGTCATGAGCTCTCAAAAACAAACCATTGAGTTCTCGGGTAAATCAAGATGCAACACATATACAAGAACTTTGTAAAGTCAGTGTAATTGTGTGCCGGCAAATAGAAATGTTTCTTAAGTATCCATAAAACAAAAGACCCCCATGTCAATGCTTCAAGTATTTTAGATTAATTGTGTCGATTTCTCTGATTGGGAACGATTAAATATAAGAAAATATATAGTTAAAAATGAGTATAAAAGACAATAAAACATACACCACTACAAACAACTAATTTGTCATGCACAAACCCTTCTGTAATTTCGCATCAAACACCCAGATCCCCAAAATACATCAATTAACAACAAAATCCATGTCCCATATTAAAAAATAAACACATACACGGTCAGACCTTCACACCATCAACACGGTCCAGTTTATATGGGTTTTGTGACAGATTCACAAAACTTCAAATATATGCAGGAGGAAAACTCGAGGTCACTGTGAAAATTTTCCCCTTTTGTTGTCCACTTCTTGTGGAACTGTTATCAGCTTTTGCAAAGGATTCACAGAAGCTCAAATGAAATATACAGAAGAGGAAGGAATCGAAGCATTAAAGATCATACTTACATGTATATGTTTCAATTCCCTCAGGCTTTCTAGAATTTTTTGCTACGGTGGCGACGAGAAGAGACAACGAGAGCAATTAGGGTTCACGCAGAGAAAATAGAAGAAAAGGAAATGGCTGACCCTCGCGACTGAAAAGGGGAAAAGAAAGCAAAAAACACCCACACGGCTCGGCTAACGGAGAGACGGTCGTGTCTCCGTCGGAGATGCGACCACCGTGTCTCCTTGCCGGGGAATTGAAAGCAGGAAATTCTTACCTTTCAGGCGGCGGTGACGGTAATTGTGGTTGGGGATGGGTGACTGTAGTCGGCAGTGTGAATTGCTTCTATCAAAGAATATTTTATTTCTTTTAAACAGACACAACCGACACTTAAACGACATCGTATTGGCAAAGGCGGTGGACGCAAAACGACGTCGTATTGGCAAACGCGGTAAACCACTAAAACGGCGTCGTTTTGGTCGACGATGACGTCATCAATTCTGCCTCTTTTATATGTGTTAGGAAATTGAATTGTTGAACTCACTTCGAGCTCGTGTCACGTCAAGGTACTGTAAAAGAATTTCTATAAAATGGTTTTATGGAATTTAACCAATTTTCATGATTTTGAAATATCATTGGGTAATAGAAATTTGTGTTATCAAAAGATTTCATGCAAATAAAAATGTGAAAATAAAAGCATATCATTTAACCTTATAATTTAAAAATATTTTTATAATCTTTATTTATCATTTTCATCTCTAATTTGTTATCTTGCGCTTAAATCGTACATTAGCTACAATACGAGTAGCAACCAAGTAATTTACTTGAGAGACAACATGTAACAAAATAGGGATGACAACAAGGCAGGTATAGTATGATTGGTCATTTCCACCCACGTCCAATCAAGTTTTTTTGTCACCTTCATGTTTTCTCCATATCCTGTTAAAGCGGGACGAGGTGGAACAAGTCCCCTGTCCCATTTATCGTCGTTTTTAATTTTTTAATTTGTTTTAAATTTTTTTTTTATTTTTATGCCCCCATTTGACCCCCGATTAATTTATAATACTTTTTTTCTCTATTTCTTTTAACCACTCATCTCCAATAAAATAATATTATACAAATCAAAAATATTTTTTTATTTCTCAATCACACATTCTCCAAAAAATACTATTCTAAAAATTAAAACATTAAATAATGGGGGCCAAACGGATCTTTAGTTGGTAAATAAAACATATATTTTATTCAATTTGTTAAGAATAATTCACGGTCTCTTTAAAAATGATGAGAAGTTTTATTTTTATTTGATAAAAAGTTAAATTTGAAATTAACTTTAAACGGACCGAGTAACAAAGATTATAATTCTCGTACTCGCCTCATATCCATTTCGGGGTAATGATTCACGTCTCGTACCCGTCCCGTTTACTCGGTTAAATGGTAATTTCCGCTCCATTCAAGAAGAATCCCGCGAATATTGGGTCGAACATATTTTTTGCCATCCTTATAACTAAAAGTGAAAGTCATGAAATTTGAAACTAAAAACTTTAAAATTTAGGGACCCAATTAAAATTTTACTGAAAATTCAATTACCCAATTGGTTTACCACCTCGCTTCCCTTCCATAGAAGGAAAAATGGAGTGCGCCGGAAGGGGAAGCCGGAGCCCGTGCTCGGGCCCGGCAACCAGACCCTGCAGTCGTTGCCGAGTCGTTGCCTATTGCTCCATTTCTCACCAGGTCTTTTCCACATAAGTACATATATCATGTACTGTGCGCGAGCGATCGCGTGCTTTTTTTTTCCTACTGTAATTAGATGTATATATTTAAGTTCTTGCTCGACTATCTAGTTTAATTTTTTTACAGGTTTCCCATTGGAGTGTGCATAAGAAAGAGTGTGAAAGATTACAACAGCAAATGAAGCGTGCTAATGTCTTGAGTAATTTCCCTTTCCAATTTACTCGACAGGTTCAGGTTTTTAATTGTTTAATTGATCGATTTATTTAAATTGATTGATTTCTATGAATCAAGTCGTGCTCAGGAGCTTAATTAGGTGATTTTTTTATTTTTTTTTCGGTTAGATGTGTGAAAAGCAGGAGGTGCGTTGTTCACTGTTAATAAGAAATGGAATTCACCGTACAGGAATGTGGATGTGTGAATGTAGTTGCGAGGGATCAGCTACTTCTTCCGATCATTCTGGGTATTTTGCTTATTTTTCCAATTTAATGCTATTTTTACTCAATTGTTTGTACTATGAGCATCTTTAGCTGACTGTTTCTATACACGTTTGAATATGTTACGTTTGGGATCGTTTTGGTCACACTGCTTATAGATTTTTGGTAGGTTGCTTGAAGGTTGGAATCTTCCAAGTGCATTATGCCCTTGTAAAGGTGTTATTATTTTGAAAACTGATTTTTTTTTTCAATCACATTACATCCCAGGTAACAAGATTTATAAATACATAATAATCATGCAGGGCCTTCTTCTCCAATACCCGAACTAACAGATTGGAAGGATTACTATGAATGGAGGTGCATCCCACTTTGTTCTCCTGCTGCTTTACTTCTTCACTGGGTATGTTATGTATTAATCCGTGTGAATCCATAAAATTTTGTTCTTTGTTCAATTTTGTCTATATTTAGTTACGTATACTAGTACTCTATTTTACATTTTGTTGTCTTAAATTCACGAGTAAGGAGCTCTCTCTCTCTCTCTCTCTCTCTCTCTCTCTATATATATATATATATATATATATATATTTTTTTTTTTTTTTTTTTTTTTTTTTTAAATATCAACTTCAGATATTTATCAAGCTCTAAAAATATATATTCCTATGATTTTGCATGTATATTTTGGTAAAAATGATTGCAGGCTATAAATACTGTTTATGTTATTTGTTGTTCCAGCCACTCACAATATATTGGGCTATTCGGCTTGCAACTTTTAAAAGCTTGATTCCTGCAATTGGTAATGAAATGCGCATACATTACCTAGGTATCTTGTCTTCTTCTCATTTATGCATAGTTGTGTTCGATTAGTAGTTCTGTTCCAAAATTTAGAGTATGTTTGGTAGAGATTAAAATCGGATTAAAATTGAAAAACTAGCCGTTATTGTTGACTTTTATTAGACGGGTGGGACCCAATAACGGCTATATTTTCAATTTTAATTGGATTTTTAGTGTTACCAAACAAGCTCTTAGTCTGTTTCCTTGTCAAGATCCTCTTATTCCACAAATTGATGACATGTGCTACTTATGGAATGGTGGTTATCTCAGTCCCATAGCCACGTGATTCTGTAGCTATGGGGACGCCTAAATTTAAAAGCATTTTATGAGCATGTTGGTTTTGTTCATTTATTGACAGCATTACAGTTTTGCCTGAAGAGAACTTCTGATTTTCGACACAAACAGAGACTCTCTGCCTTGACAGAGTTTCTTTTAGTATGAAAAGGGACAAATTTGTATCTTGACTTGAACTGGAGTTGGAAATCTGATGTGCCTAGTGAACTTTTTTATATTTTTTATTTCAATATTTTATACATATAACAAAAGTACTTCAGAAAATAGTAGAGTGGGGAAATTAACCCTAAAGGGTTGCTCATTTGGTCAGGCCTTGGGTTTGCTCCCTAGTGGTCACCAGTTCTAGTTCCTTCAGGGCCACTGATATGAGTATCCGACCGTAAACTTCAGGACACTGTGGGATTAGTCGAGGTGCGCGCAAGCTGGCTCGGACATCCACGGTTATAAAAAAAAAAGGAAAATAGTAGAATGTGGAAAATACAATATCATTTATACTTAACATGCAAATAAATCTTGCATCTGAAACGTATGCAACTTATAAAGCCAATTGATAATCATGTTAGTGATTACATTTGGAAATTGGAAGTATACTATAAAAAACCTCCTACATCTTCGTAAAATGTAAAAATCTTGTACATTTGCCTCACTGATATCTCAACCTTTACTTGATGTTTTGATGTTGTTTCCTATATTCCCCCTCCAAGCTGCAATTGGCATTCCAACCCCCCCCCCCCCCTCCCTCCCCTTTCTCTCAATCTCATCCCTAGTTAAATGCTCTTACTCTCCTTTATTATCCAATTTCCTTCTGAACAAAAACAAGTTCTTGTTGAAGGCCCAGAGAAAGAGCTTTGCCAACTTTCTGTCTTTGGAGAGTTGCTTGCAATTTTTCCTGGAATTCGACTGTTAATAGACCTTGTTGGACCTGCAATTCCACAACATAGGTCAGCTCCAATTTAGATTCTTATTTGCTCATTTGCTTTCATGCTTGTTTGTTTTATGTTACAATCTCCGTATAATTTAAAAGTCAAAGTCAAACTTTAATTTTAACCGAACATTTTTTTGGACCTACAACTACTACCCATTTATGTACCGCTCATTTCTATCAAATTTATAATTTTTCCCAAACAAGCACAATTTCAATTTATCAGTTTACTTATTTGATATTTTAGCCAAACAGAATCCTTAATAAACAGTCTGATCTTCTTTTCGTTTATTTATTATGGAAATCACAGTTCACTTATTTCAACCACCATTTTGTTTTTTTTTTCTTTTTTTTGCTCATATTTCCGTGTATCTCAACCGATGTTACCTTAAATCACTGGCTAAGTCAATTTGGTATGTTATTTTCGAAATTTAATACACTCTGAATTTGGAACCTTGAAGTTGGTGTTCACCGGGATGATTCTTTTCCATTCCTTTCCACCCTTCTACTTTTGGTAAAAAAATGTTTAAATGAAAAATGAATAAAAGAAAACGTTATACATGAAGATTTGTAGCACTTATCTCTGCTTTTACTTTATGAATAATATAAATTGCAAAAATTCTCCCGGATTTGGAAAATCAAATAAACATCTAAAAAAGTTTGTTTCTTGTTTATTCCCTGTCAGTTTCTGTTGGCAATTTCTAATTGATAGTTTTATCGGTTACATGTTACTTATGAGAATTATTTCACATGATCAGGGATGATGAGAAAATCAATGTTTACAATTATGCTAAATGTAATCAAATAGATTGTCAGTGCAACTATTCAGTTGAGAATCTTAGCCAACATGTATCCGAGGGTGACTCATCTGCAGTCATATTACGGCTTCATGCAGGTTTTTATCATGATCGTTACAGAGATATAGCAAAGGTTGTTTTCATCATCTAGATGCACATAACTAGTAGTTTTGATTTACTTCTCACGAGGTATACTTCATTTGCAGGATTTTCCTCCTCATCTAATTATAGCTCCAAATGCCGGTATTGCTGCTTATACAAGCTGGTTACCAACAATTGTGAGTTTACTATCCTTACACCCGTCTTCCTCTCTCTCTTCTCTTGGTTTCTTTGGTTATGGATTAGATCCTAATCTCTTCTTTCGGGAGCAATAATCCGAAAGCAATAAGAAAACGAGTAAAGCACACACTGGTTCATCTTGAATGTGAGAACTACATCCACCCACAGCTGTATTTTCACTACAATGGAGAAGAAGAATCCACGTTTACTGCACACATCAATTGTGCAGTAAAAAACAACCCCCATAACAAATCCTTTGCGTAGCAGGAATAGTGGTTGTCTAACGAGAGACTATGCAATAATAAGATCTTGCCTCTATTAGGGCGACCTGATTAGGCTCCACACAGTCCAGTGTTTCTCTTTTTCTCCTTTTTCTCACGTGAAGGGAGACTTTTAGCTTAACATTAGCTTCTGCTTTTGGACAATTTTACAAAAAACTAACTGTTATTGTTCTTTCCATTCTATTTTTCATTGAAGGAGCTAATAAAGGAGATCAAAGTTCCGGCAGTTTTTTCTGACTACTGTGAAGAAGCTTCTCATCTGGCAACTTGTTGCATAAGTTCTGCAACGGGCTGTGCTCCTACAATTCCAGTGTGTTCCATTTCTTCTTTACACCGAGTAGTCAATAGTCTTTTAACATGAAATATATAAACTTGAAAAATCTCGGTCTCTTGTGCAGATTCAGCTAAATCCATTCAGGCAGCCTCTACCTGTGGAAGAAAGTGCACTGTTTCTCCCTTGCTATTCCAACTGTTTTGTCTTTGGGATGTGAAATTATGAATAAAATAGATCATGCCATGCTAATAAAATTTTCCTTTCGAATAGGAAAATTGGTTTTTTGTATCATAGAAGTTGATAGAAAATAAATAGAGTATTTTAGTTTAATTAAAGGAGTATTGTGGATCGTCACAGTTGTATCCAATGCACACACCTAGCAAGCTTGATTTATCGACACTCAAATTGAACACCCATCCAATGCAAGTTTAGCTTGTTGCAATCGGTTCAATGTCGATTTTTCTTAGGTTGATAAATTATTTCAAAGTTAGAAATGTATGTGCCCAAGTGGGAATGTGAATTACATGAATCTAATAATTACATATCAATGAATTCTTGTCTTAATTGTAAAAAAATTGACCATGAATAGTTTTAGAAGGTTTAAATAATTGTACGGATAGGTTTATTCGAAAATTAATTCGAAGGCTAGGAGGTTCAAACTATGGGCTACAGATTGTTTGAATATATTGAGAAAAGTGAAGTACCAAAATTCCACATTATAATTATTGTCATATATTTTGACAAATTTCCCTCTTTCAATTGTGAAATTATGTTTAGTTGGTCTGGAAATTGTAAGTTTTAAATTTGTTTTAAAATTTATTTTCAATCACTTTACACAAAGTATATTTTCAAATAATGAGCTCAAACACGAGTTTACTTTTTAGTCGAAATTTGAAAAATATATAACTTTTTGTAATTAAATAGATTAGAGCATTTGCAAGAGACACTTTTTTTTTTTTTAATAACTGTGGATGTCCGGATCAACTTGGGCGCACCTCGATTAATCCCACGGGGCCTTGAAGTACGGTCGAGTCCTCACCTCAATGGCTCTGAGGAGACTCGAATTTAAAAGATACATTTAAGGACCATACTATATATAAATGAAGATTAACACATTGATTTACACTTATTGGGAGTTTGTCAGGTTTTGGTACATTGATCTTCACAATACATTTTCAATCAACAAGCAAATTTTTTACATACAATGATATCAATCAAGGTGTACATTTTATATGTACAAGTAGTTTAATTCATTTATTAATGTAAGATGATTTATATTTTAGGGGCTCAATGTTTGAAAATAAATTTTAAGATATTCTCCATTCTAACTTTTTTAAACCCAATCTCTATTTTTACTTTATTAATAATTACATTTAATTGGTCATACATTTCAATATTTCAAATTATTCAAATTTATTTGAATTAATCAGTCATTAACATATAAAAAAATATGTTAAATAAAATATGGAGAGAAATCAATAATATTTCTTGGAAAAACGAAGATGAAGAGTCAAAATAGAGATAATTGTTGGAGTGTATAAAGAATTTTATTATCTAAATTTAAAGATGACTTTTATTATACATAAAATGTTGTTTATAAATAGAGAGTGTCTTGAAGATATTTTTAGCTTATACCAAACACGATATTCACTCATACAATACCTTTTTTTGTCATATGAAATTTTCATAAATGTATGTTAGCCCGATTCAAAATATTTGTATGTGCTTTCCCTTTTGCTATATTTTGTCCCAATCGATTAGTCATTCCCACTTGCAGCAAATGGATAAAAAGGGTCCTTCCACTTGCATACGAAAGTCTCAATAGGCTGCTTAAAAGGACTGGGCTTGATTGAGCGTTTACGACTTGTTCAAAAGAGCAAAAATACTGTCTATTGCGGTATAATTTTATTCAGTATTGCATATTAAACACGCTTCACAAGGTCGAGAATACCATGGTCACTTTATATTGCTATTTGTCTTGATGAGTTGGATTCAAGATGTAATAATCAAGACCAGCTACAGTTGTCATTATCTTCTAGAGATGATTTTCCCGACATATGAACAAAGCAAAATTTCCAGGAAAAAGAGGCCAAGTGAGGACCATGGTCCCATTACATAGGGAAAAGAATTGGACCATAGTGAAAAACACTACAAGATTTTCATATAAAGCGACAAATTTTAAGGAGAATTCTTTGTGAGGTGTTTGTTACTAACAAATATAAATGAAGTACAATTTAGGAGGAAATCTAGACAGCCCTTCATAGTAATAAATATACAAAGAACCATAGAATCAAGATCTGAAACTAAGTTGCTCCCATGGACATGGCACAATGGTAAAGCATGAGGGTTTTTAATGGAGCATTGGAAGTTTGAATCCAGGCGATAGTTGAAAGGCGACATTTATGTTGAAAGACAGATGTTATGTGGAGACAAAGTCATGGTGCGCTTTGTCACTCCTCTGAGGTCTCGTTCTCATGACGTAAAGGGGGTGCACAGGAAGAAGAACTGCTTCTCGAATATCTGATCCAAGTGTGTACAAACTGTAATCTCATTTGATTTATATGAGTAGCGAACCAGGGGAAAGCCGCCACCCCTTGGCAAATCTGCGGTCATTCACCTGAGCATATTTTGACAAGTAATTATGTGATTTCGATGTTGTCGAAAGAGAATATGAATCTTTTTTGATCTTTCAAAACAAAAAAAATGAGTCTCACTTAAAATTATGCCAAATTGGCCCCAATTTTCAACAAATATGTGATTATTTGATATTATCCACAAAATGTTCCTCCATTTTTAAATAATAACACAATTAGGTCCTACAGAACAAGAATTGGAATAAAGTCATAATTGAGCCAACATGTTTAGAACAAAGACCAGGAATCATAAAGAATAAAACGCGCAATCTCAGAAAAATAAAAAGACTGGCATTACAACCCGAAAGAGACTGCACAATGGGGTCTATGTGTTGAACCAAAATGATATCCATTTATTAAAGATTTTAATAGAGAGAAAATATAGATAAATTTCGTATGCATTTCATGGCGATAAGAATTATTAATATAATTTTTCTTTCGAGGTGAAAAAATATAGATAAATTAAAGTACTCATTTATGACACATTCCTTAGTCAATCGTGTTAGGTTTGCACTTGACGATTCATGGCTTTCATGGACAATATTGTTTATACGGGTATGACGTGGCAACACCACATGTTGTCAAACTAATAGTGAGTATTATAACTCTTGTTCACTGTGGACAGAAGATCAAACTCGTTTGTTTATATACTATCGGGATAGTTCATAAAATATCTTTGATTCACTTTAGGTGAACTTTATGATTGACTTTAATCTAGAATTATCACCACAATTCTCAATCAATCAACAAGAAATATAAAGTATAGATCGAATAAGAAACTTGGCATAATCTTAGCTTAAATGCTAAAGAAGTGGTAGGGCCATAACTTTAGTAAGTAAAAATCAAAATTCCACTGATTTTTTTATGTAAACATTACTTGTATGTAAAACAAGCAACTTGGATAAAAAGTAAGCTTTGGATTTTGCTTATAATGCATCCAGCTAGCCAATCAATGGAAGTATCTGGTTTTTATCATCAAGAGAGCAAGTTGTCTTAGAAGTGTACAATGAACCCAACCCACTCCTAGGAAAGCAACATACAAAAGAGATGGGAAAAATTTCTCATAATGGATTCTTAGTCTATTCCTCAATTAGCAAATTAGTCATAAATTTAAACTTTGTTTATATTTAAGTGACGTGGGCTTCCACATTTAATATGTTAGGTCATTTGAGAACATCAATTATAGAATATCGTTGCTTTGAGCAATAGAATAATCAAACTACTCGTTTGTTATAAGATTCGAAGTTTCACCTTAAAATGTCAACATTGTTAATAGGATTAACTTAAATTCTTGATTTTTAATTTCGTTTATATTTGAAGTGGAATTTATTTTTCAACATATAATGAAAGATGATGGCTCGTTTGCGCATATTGATCTTGGAATTCGACAACTATGTTGGAATTTTAGACATAACAAATTGCTTGTTAGAATTTAACGAGTCCTCACTTGAAATTTCATTTTTAAAGATCCAAGTAATTAAGTTATTAATATAAAATTTCACAAAAAATTAATAATGGATTTGACACGTCAAAAATCTGGTACAAAGATTTGAGCGTGTCCGTGCATTGATGCAAACATTCTTTCCACCCTGACTCAACTTCTCGCATTGGACACTTCACTTGGCCCCATTCTTCATTCTTCGGTGTACATTTAGCATTTCTCTTCTCCATATTATTCTCCTTTTTTGCCAGCAAACGCCACGCACCCCACCCCACCCCACCCCACCCCACCCTCCAATTCTCGATTCTTTATAAGCAAGTTAATTTTCCATATTTTACTTCTATATCTTTCTTTTCTTCTAACCATAAATGGGATTTCTCTCGTGCCCTTTACCTTGCCAATCGATTAAACGAGATCCTTATCAACTACAACAAGATCACGATCACGACCATTTACGCTCGGGTGATTCTTTGGCTTCAAATTCCTCGATTTCTTCGCAATTAAGCTTGCCATCGGTTCCTTCTCTAACACCACCAGTTGAAAAGTCCCCGTCCATCACCAACCACCACTGCCTTGCCACCCTCAAAGGCCATTCCTCCTATATTTTCTCCCTAGCTCTCGCCGGAAAACGCCTCTTGAGCGGCTCGTCCGACAGCGAAATTCGACTATGGAACCGAGATCCCTCTTCCTCTAGCACCCACAATCTGGCCCATCATAACATAGTTGCACAAGGCTATAGTGCTGTCAAAGCTATAGTGGTCTTGGGAGATAAATTGTTCACTGCACACCAAGATCAAAAAATACGCGTATGGAAAATCAATAACGAACCCACCCCATCTCACCAAGAATCCAGTACTGTGTACCAAACGCGCCTCAAATGTATCGCAACTTTACCAACGGCAAACGACCGATACATGAAGCTGTTTTCTGCCAAGAACTATGTACAAGTACGCAGACACAAAAAATGCACTTGGGTACATCATGTTGATACAGTATCAGCACTGGCCTTATCAGAAAATGGTTCTTTACTCTATTCTGTTTCATGGGATAGGACATTTAAAGTATGGCGAACATCGGATTTCAAATGCCTAGAATCAGTGTGGAATGCACATGATGATGCAATAAATGCCATAGTATTGTCCAATGAAGGCTATGTCTATACTGGTTCCGCAGACAGGAAGATAAAGGTGTGGAAAAAGCATGAAGGAAATAAAAAACACTCTCTAGTGGCTACACTAGAGAAACACAAGTCAGCTGTAAATGCTTTAGCAATAAGCACCGATGGCACGGTTTTATACTCCGGCGCCTGCGATCGGTCGATAATTGTGTGGGAAAAGAACGATGGTGGCGGTGGTGGTAGCGATGATCATATGGTGGTGGCAGGGGCACTTAGAGGGCATACTAAGGCCATATTGTGCCTGACTGTTGTCTCAGATTTGTTGTGCAGTGGATCAGCAGATAAAACAGTTAGAATTTGGAAGAGAGGAATTGAAAAGAGTTTTTCTTGTTTAACAGTTTTTGAAGGACATAGCGGACCTGTCAAGTGTTTGACAGCATCTGTTGATAGTAAAAATGTTAAGGATGTTACAGAATATGGGACTTCTTATATGGTTTACAGTGGCAGTTTGGATTTTGATATAAAGATTTGGCAAATTTGGGTCCCCAACTCTTAGATTTCACCACACTTTGTTCACTTTTATTTCTATTTTATGAAACTTTTTTGTACATAGGAAGAGGATATATTTTTTGTGTTTGTGTGGTCTTTCGTTTTTTCATTTTTTTTGGAAGAAAAAATACATGGAATGAAATATTTCAGTAAAAAATTCTTTGTAGTTTAGTAGTTTAGAGCTTGTTTGATTCTCATTTTTGTGAAAAAAAAATGCATTTTAGAATAATGTATCGATTCGGTGCAATCTTTTCTCCAACCTTTATTATGTAATGTTTAAACTTATCCAACTTGATACAAAAATTGAAGGATAATGATAGATGTACATCAAAGTGTACATAAGGGTGTCCATAATGGACACTCGGCACTTTCCTATTGGAGGGAGTGCCTGTGGGACCGGCACTCCCTCCAATGAAATGATGCCGGGTGTCCATAATGTACACCATTATGTACTCTTTGATGTACAAGAAGCATGGTCCAAAATTGAATCTTTTTCGATTAGGCTTTAATACTACAAATCGATGATCCTGATAACTTGTACAAATCATGTAGAGCACGCATCAATGGAAATTCAATAAAAAGAGGCAATATAAGGATGGGGCGACAAAAGTTGAGAATCAAGAAACTAGAAATTGATGAGCAAAAACGTTGATAAAATCTGATAAGATTTTGGGTTCAAATTCATACTATCTATATCCCAAAAAGATAGGTTTGATTTCCTTTCTCGTTTGTAAGGGTATATTAGGAAATATTATATTTTCAACTATATTAATTACATTATCTTAACGTGTATGAAAATAGAAACAAGACTACCTGTATGAAATGGAGAAAGTATTTTGAATGAAAAACCTAGTAAACTAGATTTTTGAATCATTCAAATGACATAAATTCTTTGTAATCCACTATCTTCAGTTCCCTGCCAACAAGACAAACTAAATTTAACTCACTATACGTCTAACTGTTTAATGCCGACATAGAATTAAGCCCTGTTTGATGGGCAACATTTTTGTCATTTTTCAAACTTTGCATCGCTTGACAATAAAAATTTTCTTCGGAAATTTTTTTCCACCTACTCCACCCACGCGCCTTCTTTCCAGCTTTTGGAGGAAAAAGATTTCTTATTGTTTTGGTTGGTTCTGATTTTCCAGGATTTTTTTTTTTTTTTTTTTTTTGGAACAAATGTTAGACCAAATGGTAAAAAAAAATTATCATTTTAATGGACAATTTCATGAAAAGCAAAGCCAAACGGATACAAAACTTTCAATATTTTCCAAGTGAAAAATTATATCAATCAAACACAATTAATTACAATTCACAGTAAAACAAATTCTAGGCAATCCAATTTCCAATAAAACATTTTCTTTCCACCCAAATTCCACATTTGCAATCAAACGGACCCTAAGATTTTTCATTTTGTAAAAATATAGGATTGGTCACTATTATCAAATCAACCACCGAATTGAGATGTTGAAATTATATGGCACAATAATGAAATATTTGAACACAAGCAAAAGAATAAAAGAAGACAAAAAAATATGACATATGAATTAAAAGATTTTATTGCACCACAAATAATGAAGATGAAGAACTATTACAATGATCCTAAAAGCTAGTAATCAATTTCCTCACATTATAAAATTGTATAGAAGAGCCTAATATTTATAGGGAACACGTAGTGGATGTCCAAACCTTCATAATAGAGTTGTTGATGAAATAGGATACCAAAAAATCGAGTTCGAAACAAATTTTAACTCCCAATGAGCTTCCAAAAAAAAATTTCAACTTGACAAAGAACTTCAATACCATTCCAAACTAATTTTTTATTGACGTGCACTTCAAGTAAAATTCTTTAATTAACAATCTCCACCTTGACGCGAATTCCACTGCAACGAACAAAGCTCCAAAATATTCTCCAATTGGAGAAGAAAATTCGTCTGCAAGGAATGAACCTACTCTTCAAAAATAACCAAAACTTATTTCTCCAACCAACACAAAATATTTCACATCTTCCAATAAATCCAAACACTACTCTGCAGAATTACCTCAAATTCCCAAAAAATCATAATGATTTTAAAATTCGCTAAGCTGACCGTACCAATTCCAACAACCCGACAAGGTGTGTTGTCTTCCATAACCACGCCACCTTTGAAAACGGTTTCATATGTAGCAAACAAGTCCTTATTATGACACATATAAAACACACATGTTGAATCCAGAATCCAATCCTCCTCTGGTTTAGATTCGATGTCAGAAATAGCCAAGAGATCTCCCTCACTTACAATGTTCTCTGCGAGGTCTGCTTCACCTGAAGTCTCTGATTGCTTCCCATATCGACTTGCAGCCAACCTTTCTTTATTGTGCAATTTGTAGTAATCCTTCTTTAAGTGCCCATTCTTCTTGCAAAAGTTACAAATCTGATTACTGAAAGTATACTTCGATCTACCCTTTCCAGAACTAACATGAGCAACAAGGCCTTCTTCATCTTTGACCTCTGAAACCAAATGTTTCATTTTCTCTTTTGAAAACAAAGTATCATACATCTCCATAGTGAGAGTATCACGACTATATAAGATCGTGTTTCTAAATGAAGAAAACGAAGCAGGCAATGGACAGAATAGAATCAATGCCAAATCTTCTTCATCATACTTTACTTTCAAAGTTTCCAAATCAGCGACGATCTCTTTAAATACGGCCAGGTAATCTTCCAATGATCTTCCTTCGCCATTTAATGAGAGTATAAACGCTGCTTGACATGCAACCTGCTTGTAAGACTTTTATTCGTGAGCAATTGCTCCAATTTCACCATAAAGCAGCTGCTTGACATGCATTCTTATCCTTCTGTAATTTCTCCTCCACGGTCAAAGTCGCGTACATCTTGTCAATTTCCAACAACGCATCATCTAAATCCTGTTGTGCGAGTACTACACGCATCTTAACCTACCATAGCGAAAATTTATTGTTCCGATCCAAAAGCAGAATTTCATACTTCATGGAAGCCATCACGAACAAAAAATCTCGAACAAATCAAACTCTGCGCTCTTGCGGAACTGCTGAACACGACGCTTTGATACCACTTGTTATGAAACCAACCACCGGATTGAAATGTTGAAGTTATGAGATTTTATTACACCATAAATGATGAAGATGGATAAGTATTACAATGATCCTAAAAACTAATAATCAATTTTCTTACATTATAAAATTGTATAAAAGAGCATAATATTTATAATGAACATGTAGGAAATGTCAAAACCCTCATACTAGAGTTATTGATGAAATAGGATACCAAAAAATAGAGTACAAAACAAATTTCAACTCCCAATGAGTTTCCAAAATAAAATTTCAACTTAACATAATACTCCAATAGCATTCCAAGCTGAATTTTTCTTGACATGCACTTCAATTAGAATTCTTCAATTATTTCAACAAGGAATTCGGATGACATCCAAATTCTAACGGTCACTGAGAAAATTTAGATAATTAATTATTTATCTAGGTCTAAGAATGGCCATTTAAATTTCTCGAAATTTAAATGAGACGATATTTCGAAAGTCAAAAAAGATTATAATATTTTTTATTTTTTTCTTATTCAATATAATTCAAGGTAGTTGCATTTTGTTTGTCTGCTTAAGACAACATGATAATGGCTAATTATCTTTAATTAAACTAAAGCTGGTTTTCAGAACTTTAAGGATTTTATTTGCTTCATTAATTAAAGTGGATAGGATAAGTTAGGCTAAAAGTTATATATACGACCTTCACTTTTACATCAAAATTCTTTATGTTTTGATGGAACTTTGGGAGACAAGGAACAACTTTCATCGTATTCTCTATAAAGATAATTAATATCCAATAAGATAAATTAAATGCGATGAGTGAAAATACGTTACAGCTCGAAATATTGTTGTTAACTTTTTGAGATGGACCTCGTAATCTTATTAACAATCCAAGCAATTTTTCATCATGACTATTTAATTTTTTTTCTTTTTCATTTGAGTTACCAATAGAATTCTACGAGAAATTTAAATTTCTTAAAATATTTAATTTTCTCGAGACAATTCATCAAAGAAATTAAATTATTTTTTTATTACCAACATATTTTTGTCATCAATGTTAATTATTTTTTATATTTATTACTTTATTTACCACTGGAAACTTTCTTACCTAAAAATTCAATTTTTCTTTTAGTTACACTTTGTTTCTTAGCATATGTCAGTCTAAGACAACATAATCATAGCTAATTAATCTTTAATTATACTAATGCAATTTTTCAGAACTTCAAAGATTTGATTTGATTTGATTTTATTAATTAATTAAAGTGGGCAGGAAATTAGGCCAAAAGTTATATAAACAACCTTCATTAATTTACATCAGAATGCTTTATATTTCTCACTATTGGAATGCGGGAGCAAAATTGCCCAATAATTCAAATTTTCTTTAATTTAATAAACATGATCGTCTCTATATTCACATGTATGTTATATCAAGAGTTAATAATTCAAATTTTTACCTAAATTCGATGATCAATTCACGAACTGGATCTGAAAATCACGAACTTCAAGCTTTTTGGATCACAGGTTTCCAACTTTTAGTTTCAAGAATTTAATTAAATCAATAAACTAATTCTTGGACTGGATAATTAAATAAAGCAAGAAAATAATTAGTTTCTCTCTTTTCTCTCCAAATTTGAACACTATAGAATTATATATCACGATTGTTTTAAGATTTTTATGTCCATCTAATCTCTATTTATAGACACAAAGATGTTACAATCCTGTATAATAATAATTTCAATTTCAAATAGTTTAATTAAAATCCAAAGAGGAGTTTAAATTAAAGTCTACATCAAATTAGTTTACATTTAATTATATGTGTAGTCCTAGAATTTCAATTACAATTATGATTAAGTTTACAACTTCTACAGCAATTACAATTAAGTATAAAACTTTATTGGAATTACAATTAAACCCAGCACTATTATACTTATCGTAATTAAGTCACAATACTTTATAGAGCTACCACATGAACTTGATCGAGCATATATTATCCAAACTCCAATAATTATATTATGTCTAGTTGACTCTAGACCATTCAATCTAATTATTAGTTTTTGCTTTTTTCACTAAGAGTAAAAGATTGAACTCTTGAAATATACAATATCACAGAAGCAAATAAATTTGGAATACTTTTCTCTGATCTGCCGTATATGTATTTTATCTCAATCCGAGATTCAATGATTAGGTATGAGCATAAATGATCGTTTTGTTCTTATAATTATTTTCACTAATTTAAGTATCATTTTCTTCAACGATCCTGCGAACTAATCACATATGTCGAAGTTTAGCCTTCGCTAAACACTAAACTCGGATTTTAACAATTCAATAGAAAATGCTTAAGTAGTCACTCTACCCATTTTTAGGGTGACAGTTCCCGATAAGAATTCATGTTCTTTAATTCGCTCATTTTCAAGTTCCCAACTCAATGAAATATTTGATCAATCAAATTAATCTCACCAATTGATGAATCAAACAACTATTAAAATCGCAAAAAATATATACATAATTCTATCAATGAATTTACATGAAACACACGGCGATCAAGTAGAATTTAATTCTCCACACTATCATGCTATAGAATAAAACTCGACACGCCCATTCAATACACTCCAAGTATACTACTATCAACTTAACTATTTTTGTGATAAGGACAAATCACAAACTCAAATAATGAATTGATCAACACTATGTAACACCCCGAAAATTTTAGAAAATAAAAATTATTTATTTCATATACTACATTTTATATTTTGAAAGTTGGTGGACCAAGGTGACATATATTAAACTATATTTTATTTGGGTCAAATATATAGATGTTGATAGAGTAATGATAAGTATATCAAAATTGTACTCGTTAGATAGCTTGTAATTAATTATGCATATTAGACTCGAGAAAAAGTTAATTCAGATATGCAAGGTCCAAGTTATCGAGGTCGAAAGTTATCATCTTAAAATTATTATTTAATTAGGTTGAGTGACACGTGTGACTTTGATGGTAAGTTGTTAGTTAAATTTTATTAAATAAGAAAAAGTGAGGCAACACGTGCACTTCTAGTTGAAATGGAAAGAGGAAGATATTTTTATTTGGTGATGTGAATGCCTTGGGAATTTAACAATTTGCACGGTAATTACTTTTTATTTTTGGGAATACACGCAATTGGTATGGTACGCCGTCAGTCTAATTGGGTAGATTACCGTGTTTGAATGGAATAGTGTATGGGCAACCCGACAAACGGAGCAGATTTCAAGGAATTGGACGCATTGCTTTATTTATACGATTTTCATTCCAATTATACCATAACTCTTTTACAATTTCAACTATAAATACTGGACAAAGACCCCATGGTTAAACACAAAAGATAATACTCTTACACATACACGACAGTAGACGATAAACAAAGACTCGGTTCGTGACTTTCGAATTTTGCAATTCAACATTCATTGATAAGGTAGGATACTATGTTCTTGCAATATTATAATTTCTTTTACGTAAATTATTTCATGAAATGCTAATTGACTTACGGGTCCCAATGAAATGAAATGAAATGTGGGATCTCCTTCGGGTTTTCTCAAATGAAATGAAATGTGGGATTTCCTTCGGGGTTTTCTCAAAATGTTAGAGCTTTCGATTGATCTCCGATTGCTCTTGATGAAATGATGGTATGAAATGTTATAAGTTTATGTTTAAAGAATTATCGTATTGTTTTGGACGCACGTATCCTACTGAGTCAAATTACTCATTCCTTCAAAATTAAATGTTTTCAGGTCGGATCGGTCTACGTGGAAGGTGGCTGTGCGGAGTGCGGGTTGCCAAGTAATAAACTTTCAAGAAAGACATTTGACAATAAAATATGTAACGGCATTTCGTGCTTTCTTTATTTCCATTAAATGTTTAGATTTTATTGACATTATGTTTAAATTGATGTTTGAATGCTTCAAATAAATTTAGATGTCAAATTTTTACTTAAATGATTCCGCATTATGAAATGATATCGGTGACACCCCAGAATTTAAGTCAATGAAATTTGGGGCGTTACACACTACAACATGCAATACAAGATGTCAACTCTTATACATTAGTTGTGAACAAATTATTTATGATCAAAATATAAATTGAGTCACACTGTACTTCTCAACGCAAGTGCCCAACTTATATTATCACAAGTGATCATAGGTACTTCAATTCACGTGTTCAATAATAAATAAATAAAATAAAAGCAATTTTATTTAATATGAAAATATTGTTATTTTTATATCGGTAAAACTATACTGGATGGGCACACAACCCAACACTCACTAATATACAATTATTTATGACTTAATATGTTTATTTTAAGAATTAATATATAAGTTTTATTTGGTCCCACCTTTTTACTTTCGGGACTATTAGATTGCAAGTCATGTTCGGCCTAACTTAAAACTAAGTCGCAAAAAAAATTTGGAAATTCATTTTTGAAAATAGGTAAGTAAACGTGTTTTCACTATTTTAAAAAATCGAAAACAGAAAATGGGATGAAAAAAGAAAAGAGAACAACCCCTAAATTCTTAAATTCTTCTGTCAACATAACTTAAGATAGTAATTTGTTTGGCTTGTCACCACGTCTATCTATTGAATTATGAAAAAGAATGAACACATCCAAAAGTTTTTGTTTTTAATTAAAAAAATGAATTAGTTATTATTATTGTTATGATTAGTTATTATTATTTTTATGAAGGTGAACTGTTGAACGTAAAGATTTGTTGAAACTCGACAACTTGAAAATATTTTATTTTTATTTTATTTTTCATTTTTTTCTTTAAATTCTATTTAACAAATATGGAAATGGAAAAATTCATTTATCCTACTTTTACTTTACACTATTTCAAAAAGAACAAAACAACTTTCACATTTCAAAAATGAGATATTTTGACATATACATACACATATATATAAATATTTATTTATATATATATAAAAAGATATAAATATAAATAAATATATAAAATTAAACCACCACCGCCTCCACCACTCCTAACGCTCCGGCGACCGCTCCAGCAACTAATCCGTCAACTTCTCCGAGGACTGCTCCTATTCCGGGGATTTCTCCCAACTAGTTCTAGTCTGATTCCAGTGATGCAGTTGACTAGTCTGATTCCAGTGACCGTTCCGACGACTGCTCTGATTCCGACGACTCAAGTCACAAGTCACAGCCCAAGTCACAACTCAAGTCACAGTCACAATTCATGTCACAAGTCACAGTCCAGGTCACAACTCAGGTCACAAATCACAGTTCAGGTCACAACTCAGGATTTTGTTCATAATCACAAGTTATTTTCAAATGATTAAAAAAAAAAAAAATTGTCATCAGCACACCAAGCAAAAAATCCCCCCAATCCACCACAAGCAGCAAAATATCCCCAAATTACACCACAACCACCAAAAAATTCCCGCATCCTCCGTCCCCCCGCCACTGCACGCAGCAGTGTCGCCAAGCTCATTAGAGAAAAGGCAATGGCAGTAAATTGTAGGCCCGACGGCTCTGCCCTTCTCTCTCTAGACTCTCAGCAGAGTCCACCTTGCGTCTACACCAATTCCAAGTCACCACTTCAGATCGTCAATGTTGGTGCTGGTTAATTCAATTATTTTTTGAATTGTTCAGTTGCAGGATATTCTTCGGTGACTTTTGGCCCGAACGATCTGGTTTGCTGTCGGACCTTACAAGGTCACACATGAAAGGTAGAGAGAGGAGGCGTCGACTGTTGTAGAGAATGAGAGGGATGTCTACTGCGACGCGACTGTAGAGGGATGCCAGTCGCCAACAGCAGCAGTGGCACTTTGCTTTGCTTGCCGGCCGCGACTGGTAATAGGGTGATGGAGAGAGGTGATTGAAAAAAGGGAGGAGTTGTAGAGAGAGAAACGTTTGGGAGAGGAGAGAAGCAACGACGAGCGGCGGTGGTTCGATGGTGAGAAGGAGAGAAAGTGACAGAGGAGTGAGAGACGGAGAGAGGGTAACGTAATTTAGGATTTGAAAATAAATTTAGAGGTGGGGTGGATGTATATGTATCAATTTTTATAATATTATTATTAATATTTAATTAAATATAAAAAATATGTATTTATATATAAAATATCTGATTTTTGAATATTAAAACTTAAAATTTGATTTTTGAATTTGTATCTTGAAAAGTAGGGCTCCATGTAATTACCACATGGGAAAAATTTATAAATAGGGTGTTTAGTTTACACCAATTCAAAAATCATGTTTATAATTTGAAAATTCAAAAATCAATTTTTTTTTTTCTAAATTCTAATATAATAAACTCACCCCCACATGCACCACCCCATACAGCTCCGGGAACTATTCCGGTGACCACTCTTCTCAAACGACCATTCCGACGACCACTCTTCTCAATCGACCATTCCAACAACCATTCCGGCAATTATTCCGATCACGAATTTATAATTTAATTAATCACATATTATTTTTTAGTCACAAATAATAATTTTTACGTCACAGATTATTTAATGGTCACGGTTCAAAAATTTTATAAGTCACATTTAATTCGTTGGTCACAGATTTCAAAATTAGTTAGTCACAGGTCAAAATTTATAGGCCACACGGTCACAGATTTCCAAATTAGTTGGTCACAGATTTTTTACGGTCACAGATTATATAATTTTTAGGTCACAAATAAAAAAATGGTTAATTTCATTGGTCACATATTTTCAAATTTGTTGGTCACAAATTATTTTTCAATCACATATTGTCAAATTTTTAGGTCACAATTAAATACTTGGTCGCAGATAACCAAATACTTGGTCATGTACCGCTGAAATAAAATGTGACCTATAAAACCAAATAATTGGACACGTACACCAAAAACCCAACCGTCGGTCCCGATCTACCAATAGTTGGTCACATACACCAACGGACAAGACCACCAGAAATCATCACAGCCACCAAGACCTCACCAAAATCGCCGCCACATCCGCCACGACCACCAGCACATCGAACTGCACAACCAACAAAAATACCTAAAACCCCCCATCAACACCAAAACACCACCAAGACCAGAACCGCACCCAACCACCACAACACCACCACCAACACTGCACACCACCGCAATCGCAACCGTACCACCACCACACCGCATCGCCGCGACAATGACAACCACCGATCCAAAACTACAAATCTGAAAACATAGATCCAAACCATAGTTCAAACACACGAATCCAACTCTGCCAACACCAAAATCAAAGCTTACTCCACCTCTAACTCCGTCAAATGCTGCGCGACGCGTTGTAGCGACGATGTCACCATAACGCTCACATCATGGCGTGACTGCACAGCAGCCTCCAGTGATGGCATCAAGGGCGGACACGCCCAACGACTCCGACTAAGCAAAACAAATCGGAGGAGAACGGTTCTCTGGGAGGGGATCTCCGGCAGTGGATGCTCCTTGACGACGGTGAGCACTCCTCGACGGCAGTAGAGAGAGAAGTGGGGAGATACGAGAGAGGAGAGGGAGAAAATGAAACTGGTGGAAATGAAATTGATTTAGGATTCTATATATAAATATTTAATTATTAATTTCATACCCGAGTTTTCATGAAAACAATTTTGTACATAATTTTTGCACTTGGATCTTCAAATGTCTGGAAATATGTAATTTCCTCTTACCACATATGGAAAAGCTAGTGGGCGAATCGCTTAGTGATCGCAGGGCCCATGGACCGCTCGGTGCTACCCATAGCTACCCCTAGACTGTTTTGATGATCCAATCCCACCTATGGACCCTGAGTTCTACCGCTGTTGAAGCCCAAGAAAGCATTTCTGGGCCATCCGTAGGGCCATGTTGTGACAAAGTTCAATTTGCAATAGGCTTTGGCCCAATCGACAGTTAGGGGACAAATAATGGGCTTCTTTGACAACTTCAATAGATTTGTGAATATATAAGTAGTTTTTAGATCGACGTACAACTCTATTTAGTTTCGCTAATAATTTCTTGCGCACAGGTATGTTTTCTTAATATCTTACATACCCATAAATTTTTTAATTATTCCAGTTGATTTACGTAATATCTCTATATATAAATTCTTGATTTCGTTGAAATTTTGCGGATTTCTTGATCTGAATGAATTGAAACGCCTTGATTTTGATCTACCCACATCCTTTTGAATCGGCATCTGAATCTTGCTTCTTTTAACGGTTTTTATCAGTTCTGATTGCTATTGGTTTTATGGATTTGATAAATCTTTAGTTTGCCTAAAGTTTGCACCTTTATCAGATTTGAGAAAAAGAATTAAATAAGCAGAGTAATGCATGATTTGAATTTCTTGTATTTTTCAATTTATTTAAACATTATTGAATTTGAAAGTGAAGAGGTTTTGTCTTTCGTAAGATAATTGAATAAATTATATTGTGTCCACTAATTTACTATGGTTCATCTTTGTGATATTTGATGCTTCTGAAAAGAAATTTAATTATATAAAATCAGTTTAGTTTGTGCAACTCGTAGATTCTGTCTAATTTTTGTCTGATAACTTAAATTTTGGATATTTTAATTTGTATTTTAAACATTGCAGATTGTTAGAAAGCAAGATTTAATAAAAAATAAATTCAATAAGAAATGGCTGACCAGAAGAAGAAGCAATTCGCCAAGGTCAACCAGCTGCGCCCGTTAGACACTGGACTTAATTTAACTGTAAAGGTTGTCAATGCAAAGACAATAGCACCAAGAGGTCGTGCTCAAGGACGCCTTGCTGAATGCTTGGTGGGAGATGAAACGGGAATTATTATTTTTACGGCCAGAAATGATCAAGGTTAGTTCTTCTTCTTTCCGGAATGGCAAGTAGTTACTTTTTATTGCATTGTCTCTGCTGGTTTATCTGATCAATGTTTAAAAAGGTTGGGTACTGATGTGTTTTATCTCTTTTGGACGCCTCGTAAGCCGCAAGTTTGCTCATGTCTCAGGATAGAAAAATAAATGAATTCAAAAGAATATAAAAGTACAAATTTATGTTCTTAATATACCATGAAATCTTTTTTAAAAAATCAATAATAAAACTAATCAACAAATTTGGTAATAATTAATTCTCAGATTAGTAATCATGTGACAAAATTATAATCTATTCCTATGAATGGAGACAACTGAAGAATTTTTATGTCATTACGACTAATATGATATTTCAGGGAATAATTAATATCGCCATTATTGTCCTCGTTATAAGTGTGTTTTGATTCTTTGTTATCTTCCATTGATTTCAATGGTGCATTGTCTTTTTCATTTTCCTCCGTGTAGATTGAAAAAAAAAGGAAATAAAAGAACCCATAAAACATTTTAGGTTATAAAGAAATAACTAAGAAGGCTAAGGTCAATTATGAAATGTTTGAAAAATGCAATTGAAATGGCATACACCTTTAGTTGGCCTGATGCTTTGGCTCGGTGTGTAAGCCTTACAAATGGCATTTAAGGTGCAGGGTTTGAGTTGTTTCATGATAGAGTGGGATTTGAGGCATAAATCTCGAATAGATTTTTTAAACCATATATCTGATATCAGAATGTTGCTTGATAATACAGTTGTATTACGACGGCAATTTGTTTCCTCAATTTTAATAAAGCTTGAATTGTGCATTCATTTTGTAGTTGTACTGAGCTTTTCCATTTGTTTCTCTTTATTTTCTTTCTTCGGTCGTTTTTTAATGAATGTTTTGGGCCTTCATAAGGGAGATTCTGTTGGCATTTATACTTGCCTGTTTCTTATGAAAAAGCTCGACCTTAATAATTTATGTCCTGTCAGTCTCACAAAAACACGAGTATGAATGCGTACATATGTTATCTCGAAAGCTTATTGCTGGCCTTGTTGATTGTTATGTGTTCACCAAAATTTTTCATTAGACTTAACTGACCTCATTCTATATCTAGACTGGAAATTCACCTGACAATATGGTTTGTTTATCTTGGAAAAGCGACTTTATTGGCATATGGTTTTCTGGCATGTGTCTAGCCTAGTAGTGCTCCATCAACTGCTGTCCATTTCTGCATTTTGTTTGGACATACGAGTTTCTTGGTCCTTCGATAGCTGTCCATTTCTATTATTATATTCCTGTAGTTGAGACTTGGAGTTCCTTCATCCCTTTGATGGGATTGTGTTGCTGGGCATAGAATAGATGTTGGATTATGATGTCTTATTCTTTCGTTGGATGCTGATATTCTCATTTCCTATGGTTGTTTCAATTTGTTGTACAATGCGGGTTTTGCTTTTCCATTCGTACTTTATTAGTTTGAATGCTTTTATGCTGACGAATTGCCTCATCTCTAGTGGACTTGGTGAAAGACGGTCGTTGGATGCTGATATTCTCATTTCCTGTGGTTGTTTCAATTTGTTGTAAAATGCGGGTTTTGCTTTTCCGTTCTTACTTTATTAGTTTGAATGCTTTTATGCTGACGAATTGCCTTATCTCTAGTGGACTTGGTGAAAGACGGCAACACCCTTGTCCTGTCAAACGCGAAAATCGACATGTTTAAGGGATCAATGAGGCTTGCAGTCGACAGATCTGGCCGCGTTGAAGTTAGCGAGCCTGCTAGTTTCTCGGTGAAAGAAGATGTCAATATGTCATTGATTGAATTTGAGCGTATTGATGTTGTGGTTTAAGGCTGCTCAAGATTAGGCATGTTCACAGACCCTCGTCGGTTGCTTCCAACATGTTTTATTTGCGTACTTTTTAAGGATTGTAACTTCTTATCATCTTAGGAGAACCAAATTCACCTGGCTTTCTGTCGATGTGTCTACAGCAGTAATTTTGTGGATCTTTTCAGGTCCTGTAGAAGTTCACAAGTTGACTGACATCGTAAAGTTTTGTTGCTTATTACGCTGATTTACTTCTTGTAGTGCAATGTCTAATTTGGTTCTTGCTTAAGATAGTCCTAAATTCTTTTGAGGCAAAAGTTGCAAAGGTAACCAGATAGATGACCATGGATCAATGCAGAGTGTACTGTGACAAGCTCCATATGTTCACCACAGAGCACTAAAATCTAGTTCCAACTTTAAATGTTGCATATTCTGCAATGTAATGCTTAAATTAATATTGCATTTTACATAATGGATTTTGCTTCGCAGTTTTTCTCATACTGTTCTACACACAAACAAGGAAACCTACTTTCCTCCAAACCCGACCCTGGAAAAAAGGGATTAAATAAAGCAAGTTACACGCATATGTCTGCATTCCTGCACATATCTAACTTCTCGAAATTATAGCAGAAGCCTCGCGCGCCAGGTTTACTGAAACGTAATTTGCCCTTTTAGACGCCAAAGAACATCATGCTAGAACTCCCGAGCCAACGGATGGTGCATTACTGCTTTTACTGAAACCTGCTTAGGGAATGAATTTGTATCTTCGTTAAATTAACGATGCTGTGCTTCAGTAAAACAAAAAAAGAAAAAAAGGAATACCAGTGGTTAACATACCTCTCTTCTTAAGCTTATTTCGGAAGCTCCTTTTTCTGCTAAAAGCCTTCTCCTGCAGCCATATGAGAATATGATGATGAACATTGCATAGATAAGTGTTTCTATTTAATATTTATCAGGAGGAAAACACAGCACTAAAAATTTGACATCAGAATAATTGGAGGCCAAATTGTACTTCCACAAACTACAGCTAAAGCAAAAGATGCGTTATTGCAAATTTATTTAAAAAAAAAAATTTGTTGGCAAAAAATTCAAGTTCAATATATTACCATGGTCAGACCAAGCTTCTCAGCCTGACGAACTGCAGAAACGAGTTCATGGCTTGCTTCTGTATACAGGCTGGTAACAAGGCCAGGTTGACCTGCTCTACCTGTACGACCCACTCTATGCAAAAAATCTACTGCAGAGGAAGCAAATTCTGCCTGGAACAATAATTAAGATAGTTTTTAGATTTAACTGAACTCATCATCAACATACTAAGATAAATATGGAGAACAAGATAACGAGATCTTCATGTAATTTGATTATTTTAAGTCAAGGCAATGATAACACTTTTGTTTAATTATCCTTTTTACTATCAATGGCATAATTCAATGCAAATGAGCACCGGATATTGGCAATATTCAACTTCTCGTGAAATAGATGATTTATTTATCAGGTTTGTTGATATTCCACTCTGATCTCTTACGAAAGAAAAAAGGTGGGCCAGTTGCCGTCTTATTACATCGAGAATACATTCACCGTTGAGTAGAAAGAAACATAAATAAATAACAGTAAAATAGAAGAAACGGATGTACTACAACTTTGGCTTTGTTGAAGACTTACGACAGTAGCCACATTCTCCATCGGGTTGGGGAAGAACCACGTGGTGATAAAATTGGATTGGGCGGAGTTTTAATTAGTTAAGGTAGTTATTTAATTTGATCAAGTGAGATGATGGTTCTTCCAAAAGAGAAATGAATGTTTTACATACCTGATATCATCAAGCAAAAAAGTGAACCAACCAATTACAAATAATTTCCTCGACATAATTTTTTAGGCAGGCCTTTCTTTTCTCTATCCAGAAACACAAGTAAAACCATTCATCTTCTCAGATCTCTTTTATAAATATTTTGAACCGATTAATTTAGAATTTTTCTACCAATTGATCAGCATACTCTTTCCCTTTTTATGTTTTACACTCGTAAGCCACCTGCCCACCAGGAAACCCAAACCATCCTGCTTATGTTCCTTGAAGAATTAAAATCAGCAGCATAAAACTTGGACGTATTCACACTACACTTGGGATCAACTGTGTAAAAGAAAAGAAAAGAAAAGAAAAATTGCCCTCCATTGGATTGAGTGCTGCATCTACTGAAAGCTTCAAAGATATTAAATATGTTGCAATTAAACCAGGTTATATTAATTTTGGTCTCTCCCTCTCTAATCTGTTGTACTAGGATGATGCTACTCATTGAAATGAAAAAAGAGAAAGGTGACAGACGGGTAAGAAGGCCGACCACTTAGGGGGAGCAAACCGAAAAAGTCAAGCCTTTCAATCTTCCGTACCGCTCCCCTTTCTCTCTATAAAAAAAGCCTGAGGGAAGCGCGAAGAGCTAAGCCACTAATGTCTGGCTAAGGTTATACCTCGTAAAGTCATAGAAGCTAAGGTTTCGTTATATTTTATACTCTCTTCTTTAGGGCTATACAAGACGTCTCAACTACATATATCATCCTTTCCATGATTTTTCATCCGACGATGCTACATCAATACATCTATGTACATCCTCATTCTTATTGGATAATTAAAAGTCAACTAATTATAAATAGCCATCTTAAGGAGATAAAACTAAAAGAGTGAAACGGAAGCTGAGTGCAAATATTACTGGCTTCTAAACTTTTGCACACAATTGGCTGAAGTCAGACACTAAATTACATCTCTGTGCATGAATGAGAATGCAGACTCATAGAATTGCAGGTCTGCTTTATAATCAAGAGTGTAAAGATCAAAATGATTAAATCAGTAAGAAGAGAAGTACCTGAATAACATGTGAAACATGTGGGATATCAAGTCCACGAGAGGCAGCATCCGTGCACACAAAAACGCCACCTTTCTGCTGGAAACTAACAAGATTCCTGGTACGCTCTTCTGGAGAGACGTCACTATGGAAACGGGAACATTCAACTCCAGCTCCCGTCAAGATCTTAGCAACAGCTTCAACAGCCTCAACAGTGTTTGCAAACACCATGGTTCTAACTATTCCAGAACTAGAATCCACGGAAGAACTCAGTCCATCATTAACAGCATTTATGAGAGCATCCACCTGACTATCAGTTGTAACTTCAATCCACCTCTGTTCCAACCTGAAACATGTAAAAGGAATCCAATCCACTACATGAATAAATACATGATGGGATGTTGTTACAAGATAGTGTGTCTGTGATAATCAAACAAAAATAACTAAACTAACGAACTTGGAGTATGTATTTATATCACTGAGAGAAACCAAAATGATTTCAAGCGGCTCTCAATTTGAACATAGCGATAACTGCAAAGGTCAGTGACAGAATAAATTAAAACAATTGAGTAATATCCAGTTATCCATATTTGAAATTTCTAACCTGATGACCATATTCTTAAGATAATTACAAGTTCCAATAATTTACCGACCATAATATAAGAATTCTCTTTCAAGTGATATAAGTGGTTGGTGGGAAAATGAATTCCAGTTTCAGCCCTTTTTTTATTTTTTTGGCAATGGTAACGAATTTCATAACCAATTGTAAGTGAAAAAATAGTTTTCGAGCAAAATTTTTTTTTTTTTTTTTTTTGTGGCAATGGTAACGAATTTCATAACCAATTGTAAAAAAAAAAAAAAAAGCACCTTAATAAAAAATTTCCATATAAAATAAAGTCAAACGTGAACAAAAAGATCCAAAATTTTAAAATTTTCCAGGTGGAAAATTATACTAATCACACATACTTAATTAACAATTCCCTGGAAAACAAATTCCAGACATTATTTTCTCTAGAATTCATTTTCTTTCCACCCATTTTCCACCATTGCAATCAAACGGACCATAACAATAAAGTAACAAGAGACTAAGACAGGCACCTGGGATTATGGCAATGGAGATAATTTCCGCCAACCCAATTGGCATCAGGAAACATTCTTTTTAATACTCCTCCAGCAGTTTTCTTCCCATTCACAGGAAGTGTTGCTGCAACAAATATGTATTGCTTACTGCGTTCATATATTTTTCTAACCCTCCTCCTGTCTTTTCTGTTTATAAACCCAGAATTGGTTTCTGTTTTCTCCAATTCGGAATTATCGTCAGTATCTTCGTCTTCTTTCACATTGGAATCTGTTTGCGGGTAATCTTCATCTTCCATATCCGAGACTTTCAGGGCAACAGAATTCATGTCTTGTTCACCAGAATCTGTACTTCTCGTGCAAGATAACTGCTTCTCATCAAATCGAAGCATGTTTATGAGACGAATTACTTGGTTCTGAAAACTTCCACAAAGAAGCAAGTCTGCTTCATCAAAAACCTAAAAGTTTAATAGAATTAGATGATCAAGATAGAGATTTGAGATATATTGACAAAGTTAAATAAAAAAATATTGTCAATGTAATAGAAAATACCACATATTTGACACCGCGTATGAAGTCAGCGCGTCTACATTTTTCCGTGTCAATTGCATAAAGGTAATTCAGAAGCGCAACCGGCGTCGAAACTATTATATCTGGTTCTTTAAATGGCAAGCCCTGCAGTGAAATTACTCATCCATAAGAAACACAAAATGATGAAATTTCACCAGTAGACACAAGCGACTAATTGTTAGATCAACAACAAAATTAGTACTCATATTTCAGCACCTGGCGGCCACAAATAGCGGCAACTCTGAGAAGTGGTTCGCCGCTATCACCACAGAGGGAGTTAGCCATACGAACCACTTGCTCACACAGCATTACATTTGGGCAGAGTACAAGGGAAAGCGGGCGAAGCTTCTTCAGTTTTTGATCATCCACATCACTTTCTGAAACATCTGATGTCCTACATAGCTTATCTACAAGAGGAATCAAGTACCCATGAGTTTTGCCACTACCCGTCTCTGCTGCAACCACCACATCGGTTCCTGAGAGTATGCTTGGTATGCAGACAGCCTGAATTATATTAATACATAAGCGTCTCACAGCGATGAACTATTCCCTCTAACTTAAAAATTATAACTGCAAATCACATTGATAAGATACTTTAAGTGGGAAATGGGATCATTCAAAGTCTAATTTGTTCGCAGATTCACTAACAGGAAAACAAAAAGTAAAGAAAGCGACAAAAATTATATCAATCACATTTTCTCACTGATGTAAGAAATTAAAAGCATATGTACAGTGTGTTTTCTATTGTTCACAATTAAAGTGACGAAAAAACAAATCTTGACGCTGAATTTGAGAGGGCCAGCGAAACTTCAAAATTTCCAAACAATAAAAAAATAAAATAAAGAGCAACATCTTTGAGCTGTAGAATAGGCTCAAAAAATCTCAGAATTACGCCCGAAATTCGCAATCTCCAATAACCAAATCCCAATTTTAAAAAATGTACAAAAAATTATCTTCACCTATGATTAATAGAAAACAAACTGAAAAACATTAAGCACCTGAACCAAGGAAGGTCTATGGAGCCCAACATTAGACAAAGCCCGAGAGATGCCAACCGAAACACCAAGAGACGCCCACGAAACGCTTTCTTCCGCAAAGAAGGTGTCAGCGTCGCTTCCGTTTCTATCGGTGGCGGCGGCGGCCACGGTCCCAAATGCTCGGATTTTATTGCGGTTTGGAGAGTGAGAATTGCCACGAGTGGTGAAAGACAAGGTTGTGAGTATCAGTAAGGAGTGACTTCTCGTAAAGGGTATGAGAAATTTTGGAGGAGACGAAGTTTTGCAAGCACTGAGCATTGAAATTGAACGCTGCAGCATCGTTCTGTGTTGATATGGGTTTTACGAGCGGAAACTGGGAGGTTTTGCTGGTCGGGTGTGAGCCGGGCTACTTATATGATCCGGTTCGAAATGGGCTACCATGTTTGGCTAAGTTAAAACTTCAAATATTTGCTTATTTTAGTAAATCTTAAAATAAAGTCATTTCTCCATGGAAATTTCTATCCTTGGCCTTTTACCGTAATTCAACTTTGTAGTTTCAATTCTCGTCAATAGACTTTAGAAGTCCTCTAATTATATTTTTCATCCAAATTGTTCTAAATAACGTTAAAATTGTCTAAGAGCGTCACTGTAATTATCTCAAACTTCTGCGATCTAAAAGTAGCAATCCCTCTAAGAAGTTGGTAGTGGAGGGAAACTCAGGCATAGCTAGTTAGTATATTAATCAAACAAACCGCAACGCCAACTAGAAACGATCATGCTCGTGTAAATATTAATTAATTTAGAATATGGAGAAGAGAATAACTTATGGAATCAATTATGACTTATTTGATGATACATACTACTTCGATAAACCATAATAATTTTAGTGATAATACGTGCAACAAACTGTGATTTTGGAATCGACGCATTTAATAGATAAAAGATCGATGCGAACTATGCATGTTGCTGTAGTGATTCACGACAAGTCACACGGTCATCACGTTGGCGGCTTCACAAGGACGATGCTTTTCATTTGGGTAATATATTTATAACTTGTTTGGAAGGTGGAATTTATAATACTAAACAACACTTAAAAAGAAAAGAAGCCAAAGTCATTGTTAATTGTAGCGTCTAGTCTTGAATAATACCGCAAACGAAATGTACACGAGGAATGGAACAGAAGTAAAGTTCATATTTCTCTCTACAAATCTTTTGTCGATGATAAATCTCCATGGTTTTATTGATTCAGGCTGAGATTACTGGGAGATTCAAAGGGATTCAGTATCGATGACACGGGACTGTTTCCTACTCCTCAAAGTTCAGGTGGCAAACGGGTAAGGATAGAATTCTAGTTGCAGTAAGTAGTTTAGCATTTCATTTATATTTAAGGCTAACATTAAGAATATAAAAAGAATAGAAAATAGAATAGAATGTGAAAAGGTTCAAAATAAATTGCAATTGATGCCTTTAAATCTATATGTACATAATGGATTACTTGTAGCATGGTGAAGTGTGGAAAAGCCAAAAATTGTAGACTATCGATGGATGTGCGCCACATGTCATTTGGGACCATGTTACAAGTATATAATCATTTACATAATACATTTACATAATTGACATGTGACGCACATTCATCGATAGTCTACAATTTTTTACTTTTCCACACTTCATATCCACGATCAGATTTCTTCCACATGGGCATATGTAATCAATTATGTACATATAGATCTATATGTACATAATTATTGTACATTACTCTTGATATTACTGCCCCTCTAATTTGGAATCAAAGCCATCTGCCAAATCAAAGGAGGCATTAACCCAACTATTCTTGCAAAGGTGGTATTAAGAGCTTGTTTGGGATAAATTAAAATCCAATTAAAATTGAAAATATAGCCGTTATTGGATCTCACTCGTCTAATAAAAGTCAACAATAACGGCTAATTTTTCAATTTTAATCCGATTTTAATCTCTACCAAACACACTCTAAAACTTGAGTTTCATAAAAACAGGACAGAAGTAGCAAATAAAATCGTAATTGTCCAGTCCAACATAGTAAACAAGAAATCAAATGGGATACCTAACTCCGACCCGATTCAATATATGGCATTGTCTATCTTAACTCCTCAAACTAGAGGAGGCAAGAGCTGGTATTTATGCCACTGAATTTCAATATATGCCGCTGTTATTACTTACTGAGAGGCAATACACTCAAGCCAATCAGCTCGGCCAGCTGCAAATTTTAACTTCTTAATTGCATTTAATCATTCATGCATAGATATCATCCCGAACCAAACACACACTTTCATTTAACACAAAGCAACCGAATAAATTATATGGAAAAAGAAAGTAACAAAGCATATGCTTACCAAATGTAATTTCTAACTCTCAATGAAAAACTAAATATCAAAATTGGATCAACATACACGAGAGATCTCAATCAACCCAATGAACGATCCTCCACAACATCCATAAAGCCCTTTCAAAGCTTTCGATGCAACTTCCAGCACAACATAGTTGGTGAAGTATGAACCCTCCCTGCAAAAGACAAAATAGTGAATGAAATTAGATTTGATAGATTGAATGTGCAATCAAGCTAGGAAAATGTCACTTGTACACTCTTTTGTTCACATTACAAGTGTTGGCAAGTGTTCATTGACCGGGTGAAAAAACTGTCAAAAATTTAAACTGTCCAACGGTGTGTTGCTGTGTGGCAAAGTTTAAAAAATGACGTAAAGGATGATGTACATGTAGCATGATTGATCAAGCTATAGCATGCTTAGAAATGCACCGTTTGCCCGACAGGCAGGAAGGCATAAAGGCAACATAAGGCTATAGAAAGATCTATTAAGTGTACCACAAACAGAAAAGCAACGAATCAAATAGTTACTGCGCTCATGGTGATTTCCATAGTCTACTTTGGCTTCTAAAACTCCAGTACAGTAATTACAAATTTCTTGCTTCTTTTTTTTCCATCTTTCTTTTAAGAGAGTAGATGTTATCTCTTCCCTTTTTGGGGTGGGGAGGGGACTGGGCGAGAGGCAATATTATTCTGGGTGCTAAGCAAGATTAGTGTGTCCAACAATGCAGAAATCAACCTCATATGCAACAAGATTCTAGAGGTTATACCTGGATGCTACTAGCGCCTGTCCGTTTTCCCAGTGGAGCGCTTCCCAGAGAACAAGTGCTTTGGTCTGAGAGTAGGAATGACTCTGTCTGCCTCTCCTTTGCGAGCATCTTTGTTCCTCTTCTTGTGAGATTTTTCTGCCAGTTTTATAGCCTTCTTCTTCTGAGCAGAATCTTTCAAGCCCTCTCCTGGAACCACTTCATACGGTGGCCGTGATTTTGACCTCGACCTCGACTGGGATCTCGACCTCAACCGCAGCTTCTTATTTGGTTGGTTACCATCCACGTCCATATCATCGGTACCATTTTGATCACCCCTGTCAATTGATCTCTCCCTCTTACGACCCCTAGACTTGCTACGAGCACGGTTGATTGCCAGAGTTGGATCAAGTCCCAAAGTTGATAACTGTCTTCCCATCCTTTCTGACGTAAACTGTTTGTCTTTATCGAATTTTCTGGGTACAGTCGGTCGGCTCTCTGCAGTGCTCTTCTTAATCCTGTGCTGTTGAATGAGTAAGCTTTTCTTCTTTCTAATTGCTGCCAGTGCCTTTTGCTCTTCAGGGGTCAGTTCAGCCCCATCCATCTCAAAATCATCATCTGCTTCTTGTTCTTGCCGCATACCTTCTTCTCTCTCCAATTCTTCAAGCCTTTGTAATATATCAGGGTCAACGAAATCGTATACATTGTGCCCATCAAGAATTTCAGGCATGATGTCTTCTTTCCATTCATCATTTGCTAAAATATAATGCTTTCTCAAACTTGCAGAGTATACACCTGCACCTCCATTCTCATTCTCTAGATCCTTCTCCAGCTTCTTCTGCTTCTCTGCAGCTTGCTCCGCTTTCTTGGCTTTACCTTCTAAGACAGCCTCAGGTATACAGGGTGGCCTTTCCTTCTGGTCACGTGGTTTAGGCATTGCAACATGGAAGCGGTTCAGGCAATCATTCAACTTTTTCGACTTCATTTTTAATTCCACCCTCTGATCCAACAGCCTCTCACAAGCTGCATTCTTCACCGCAATAACACCCTCCTCAGTCAAAGTGCTCATAGTCAAGAGCACACCCTCGTCGTTTGCCGGCTCACCCCCTTGACCTATCAAAGTTTTCATAGCTTCTGATTTCATCTCCATGACCAGTTTCATATCGTCTTCGGAGATCCCTTCCAATGCCTGTAAGTCAGTCTTGTTGCAGACTATGATCAATGGTTTGTTCATGAACAATGACTTAATGCTGTGAAAAAGAGCTGCCTGCTGCGCAATGCTGTACCCGCAAGATCCAGAAATATCAAGGAAAAACAACACGGCAGCCCTTAAATGGGCAAGAGCAGTAATGCTGCACATTTCAATGATATTACGATCCTCAAATGGTCTGTCCAAAATCCCTGGAGTGTCTATCACTTGGTAACGTAGATATTTGTAGTCAGTGTGACCAACAAACAGTGATTTTGTGGTGAAAGCATAAGGTTGTACATCCACATCGGCCCTTGTAATTTTGTTAATAAATGAGCTCTTGCCAACATTGGGGTACCCACAAATCAAGATTGTCCGTGTATTTGGATCAATTGAAGGAAGCCTCGCCATGTGTTGTCTTATCTGTTCAAGATAAGCCAAACTAGGGCCAACTCGTTTAATGACAGTACACATACGGCCTAGAGCAGCAACCTTCAAGGACTTGCATCTATATAGAGAATCTCCATACTTCAACAATTTGACATAGTCCTTTGCAATCTTACCAATCAGGTTCCTAGCAGTATTGATTTGGCCAAGAGCAAGCTTGTAATGGTCTTTGTTGTACAGAACGTGTAGGAGGTCACCGTAGAAAGGGTGGATATCATCAAGCCGGGGAAACTCCTCAATAATGGTGGAAAGCTTATCATGAAAGTTTTGCTGCGTATATTTTACTTTACGCATGTAAAACTGACGGATGCGTGAGATGGCATATCCCTTATGAACAACAGTCGGTGTTTGACGTTGGGTGCGGGAGAGAATGATATCGATGAAGTCCTTTCCGGTGGGAACCACTGTAATCTTTTTAAAATTGTATTGAACCATGTCTTAGCCTTTGTTTATCACTGCGAACGATGAAAAGGTCAAAATTTAGCACACAAGGAAATGCATAGCAATAACAAGCAATCTGAAACGATACAAACAAAAAAATTAAAAAAATCAGCCATTCTAGTTGTTCACAGCCATACATAAAAGTTGGTATTAAAAAAATTCCTATTCGGCGGTTGGAACACAGGCAGTCCAGCTGAAATGTAAATTCAACAAAAATAACATCACAAACTTTGCTAAAATGTAATACAACACCACTTGCAATCTGTCTTAATGTAATACAAGTGTGAACTCTAAAAAGTTAAAAGGATTCAAAGATAATTCAAACATATATAAACCCTTGGAGGATAAAATTCATATCAACCTGCAAAACCATTAAAACAGCCTCTTGGCTCCACAAGCAAAATTTTAGTACCGAGTATTAAAAAATGAATAATATAGTCTAGTTTCGAATTCCAAGCCTGAAAGGAAAGTTTGTGAACTGTGAAATACTGGAAAATAATTTATTTTCACAAAAATTAAATAGAAAAATGGATGCTATTTTATAGTTTACATGATTAAATATAAATAAACGCAATGAGAAGAATCTAGTCCGGATTTAAATAAACACTAGAAAATTCAATTTTCAAAATTTCTTTTACCTGCCGGCTTAAATTAGGGATGGGATTTAGGAACTGGTAGATCTATGATAGGGTTTTATTTACTTCATAGCAGGTAAGAATAGATTGCACTGACTGAATAGGTTAACCAAAAAGTAAAACAAAAATTGAAAGGTAATGGCTATTGGTTGTATTTTTCCACTCAACAGTGAGTGCCTAGGTAAATCCCTCCAAGGAATCGTCAATTCAGTGTCTGAAGAAGTAGCTACTTTCATAAAAACTATATAAAAAATTATTAAATTCAGGTTGTCTTTCCGAAAAGCAAAACAAATGCAAGAAAGAACCTGAAAGCTATTGGATTTGGATCCTAAAACTTTAATTACATTCAAAGAATAAAATCCCACAAAGGTAAAAGACAAGTAAGAGAAAATAAGCATGAGAAGATGGAGAGTCTGCCTCGCAGCCTCGGTACAGGAAAAAAAAATTCACATTATTGAATTGATAATTGGAGAAATTGCAGAAAGTAATTTGCTTGGCTTTGGCAGGGGAGTAAATTTGCCCCAACCCCAGGTTTAAGGTTTAAACTTTAGAGGAAGTGTTTGAAACTTTGAGAAGTATATTTTATATTTAATAGGAGGGAAAACCGCATGGGAGTCCCTGACTAGACTTCTATTGCTAATTTGTCTCTAAACTAATTCATCCTTTAACCTCCATTACTATAAAACCGTCATCTCAAGTATAGCGAGTATATTATTTTAGTTGTGCTTAAGATGGTACATGACTCTCAAAGCCCTGACAAAACTGCCACCTCCCATCGCCCTTTCAAATTCCCATGGCCCATTTTGCCTCCTCCCAAACCCCATCCGCCTGTGCCCCTACTGCACTAAATCATATATATTCAAAAAAATCAACCAAACCCAAAAACCACCATCCAAATCAAACCAAACAATTCCTTACTGGAAAACTTGGAAATATCCTAAAGTGTTTTCAGTTGTCCTCATCCAGCAACTATTACTGAGTTACAATGCTACAATATTTCCACTCTTTTCTTGAGGGTATGAACTACAAATAACACAATTCCAAAGAAAAACATAAATCCCTCTCAAGCAGGGGTGGAGCCACCTGGGGTCTAGTGGGGGCATTTTGGTCCGGCATATTTCACCTATTATGCTTGAGGGGCGGTCAGTTTTTTAAGGCAAGGAGAAGACGATAAACAACCACATAAAAAATTCAAGACAAAGGTTGTCGAGAAAATCACTGTTGCTAGAGGAAGATTACCATCAACAAAAAACAATTTTGTAAAAATAAATAAATTATAAGGAGTCGTGTTGAAATTAAATCATTCACAACAATCAGATTGAGTGCCATTTCAACATAAAAGCCCGTCTTACACAAACAAAAATCCGATACTACCTTCCAACTTTGTTGATGAAGAAGTCGAGTACAAATCACTACTACACAAGATGAACTGGTGTCAAGAGGTGATGAATATGTTCCCTTTCTGCCTCTCCCACAGTTTTTAGCCGCTTGCTCCCCTTACTCTGAATATGCGCGCCTAGGTTATAGTTTGGATTACTGCATGACTTTTTATTGGGCTTTAGAGACTGCTTGGGAATTTTGTTTATTTATTTTGTTTCCTTTCAACCCATCAATTGGCAATTTTTCTAATGTTTCTTATATTTTCTTCTAATTTTACCCTTTATAAAATAATTATTTTCAACAAAAATATTTTGTTTAAAATTAACTTACAAAAAAATATATTAACTAAAAAAATTATTTCTAAGCAAAAAAAATTACATTATAATTAAAAAAAATACTTATAAAATAAAAATTACTTTTGTCTAAAAATTTGATTATAAAGTAAAAACACTACCAATAAAACAAAAAATCACTTAAAATTATATAAAAAAATACTTATATTTAAAAAATCACTTATGTGTAAAATCACTTAGAAGTACAAAACTAACTTATAATTATAAAATTTACTTCTAATTAAAAAATGCTAACTTAAAATTTTAAGTAAATATTTAACTTTATTTAATTTTTTTTAAGTTAAATATTAATTTATATGTAAAAAAATTGCCTAAAAGTAAAATATTAATTATGATTAAAAAGTTTCATAAAAAACTATAAATTAAAAATTTGGACATATATATATTTTATTTTTTAAAAATTCAAAATTGATGAATAATAAACTCTAAAAAAATGGGTTGGACTGTTTTTAAAAATCGTTACTAAAACCGCTCAACACGGGTCCATTCATAAACACTGAAAATTAATATTTTAAAAAAGGCTTATTAGCACAAAACGTCCCTACGTTTGATAGTTAGTGTGCAAAACGTCCCAACGTTTCATTTTTTTGCATTTTTGCCCCTATTTCAACGTTTCAGTGTGGAAAACATCATTTTCACTATTTTTCAGTGTAAAATGATCATTATACCCTCAAATTTAAATAAAACAAATAAAATGAAAAGAAATATAAAAAATAAATTGTAATTATACTCCCAAACTTTTTAAAAAGTGCAAGTGAGTCCAAAAGTCTTATTAAAAGGTTTAAGCACAAAACGTCCCTATGTTTGACACTTAATGCGGAAAACGTCCCTATGTTTCAAACATGTTTATATTTGCTCAATAACACAAAACGTCCCTACGTTTGACACTTATTGCGTAAAACGTCCATACGTTTCTTTTTTTTTTACATTTTCGTCCTTATTTCAACGTTTCATTGCGGAAAACGTCATTTTCACTATTTTTCAATGTAAAATGACAAATATACCATCATATTTAAATAAAACAAAAAAGGAAAATAAAAATAAAAATAAATTACAATTGTACTCCCAAACTTTTCAAAAAGTGTAAATGAGTTCAAAAATCTTATTAAAACATTCGAACCATCAGTCTTCTCCTCCTCTATCAATCTTATCCTCCCTCCACCACCTAAACCACCAAACCCCACCACCTTTCAAACCATCACATCTCCATCTACAATCCTGATTTAGGTGGTGGAGGGAGGATAAGGTTGAGAGAGGAGGAAAGGACTGGTAGTTTGAATATTTTAATAAGATTTTTGAACTCATTTGCAATTTTTAAAATGTTTGGGAGAACAATTGTAATTTATTTTTATTTTTTATTTTATTTAAATATGATTGTATATTGGTCATTTTACATTGAAAAATAGTGAAAAATGACTTTTTCACAATGAAACGTTGAAATAAGGACGAAAATGTAAAAAAAAATGAAACGTAAGGACGTTTTACGCAATAAGTGTCAAACGTAGGGACGTTTTGTGTTATTGAGCAAATATAAACATGTTTGAAACATAGGGACGTTTTCCGCATTAAATGTCAAACGTAGGGACGTTTTGTGCTTAAGCCTTTTAATAAGGCTTTTGGGCTTACTTGCACTTTTTAAAAAGTTTGGGAGTATAATTACAATTTATTTTTTATATTTCTTTTCATTTTATTTGTTTTATTTAAATTTGAGGGTATAATGGTCATTTTACACTGAAAAATAGTGAAAATGATGTTTTCCACACTGAAACGTTGAAATAGGGGCAAAAATGCAAAAAAAATGAAACGTTGGGACGTTTTGCACACTAACTATCAAACGTAGGGATGTTTTGTGCTAATAAGCCTTTATTTTTATGGCATTTACGTTCAATTTTATTCCTCTTTAGTCCCTACTATACTTTTTTCTAAAACACAAGTTCTCGTTGTATATATCTATGAACATGTTTGGGATAATTTGTCGTAAAAATAAGCATTAAATGTATGGCTTATTTTTAATGTGAACACACCCAAGTTCAAAATAAGTCAACAATTTGGTATTTATCTTTAAAATAAGTCATTCCAAACATGCTTTACATATAAGAGTTTCAAATATGATTAAAAAACATGGATGGATCTAGGACCAGACTACAAGTCGGACAAAAAAAAAATGCACATTAAAAAAAATTACACTGGGTGTACAACCCAGTCCAGTCCCCCCTACGCGTCCTTGTTAAAAATATACAACATTATTACAAAGAGTAATGTTATTTACTATCATGATGATGAAATATTGGTGATGTAGCAACTTATTATTCCTCACATCTCTCTCTCCCTCTTTCTCATCTTCTCCAATAAAAATTGAACCGTCAAATATCATTATTTCACATAGACCGTCAAATCACTGATATTCTATAATCATAATGATCAATAGAAAAAGTCATATGTACAGGCTTTTCCTTCACAAATGTTTTATAGGCCCTACGTGATTGGATCTATTTTTTTTTTTAACTTCCAATAAAATGATGCCGACTATAGTCTGCGAAGAAATTATTTGAACAAGTTGGGAACTTGTAGCATGGTTCATGATAGATTACATTATTCTATTACAAAATCATGTATTCTGTAGTAGCTATATTCAAATTGTCATTAATATGGCATGCGACTCTTGATTTTTGAAGGTTGAGTTGGCCATTCTTATAATGCAATAGTTGTCACTCGACATCCTCTTAAAGTGTGTATTTGGATTTTGGTTCAAAATGAGAGTGCTTTTCACCATATCACTCGTCCACAATACATTCTAAAGAGTGTATGTCTAGTAAAGCTCTTCGTAGATTATGAGTTATTGATTCTACGAAATGCGTGGATAAAAAATAAATAAAAATTGTGAATCCTACTGAATATGTTGATGAGCTACAAAAAGCAATGCCAAACATACACAGAGTAATAGTTTAGTGATCACGAAAGACTAGGTAATTTACGCATAATGTTATTTACCTAGAATAAATTCAAAAGCCAATAGACAAAATCACATTTTAAAACTGCAAATTATGTATCTGAAATCAGCAACTTCATCAAATGCAAACGATGAATTTCACAAGGAAAAAATAGAAAATCTCCTCGTAAAGATTCTTGATTGCATTCGGACGTATTTACTTAATCAGTCTTGACAGCCATCTGCATACTCTCAGGAACTATTCGTCGATCTCCTCCTGAACTTGGCCCTCTACAGTAGTAAAGATATCCAAATAAATTGATAGATACATATTCAATGACGAGTTTGGTAATGCAGTAGAGCGAAAAACTCTTACCAGCAAGATCAACGGCCAAGTTCGCCTGAGCATCAGCCTCCGAGTTTAAATCCTTTGAGATAATATAAATAACATGTTATTGCCTACAAAACCAATCCTTAAAAGAGATGTTTTATGGTGGACTAACTGAGATTAGCATGTCATGAGGTTTTTCGAGGAAAAAAAGGTGTCATCTTACCCTAAGGACATGAACAATCTGGAAAGAAAGAAACCTATCCTTTAATTTAGTAGCCTCTTCGAACAAACTGGAAATGTTTCGGTTTTTTACCCTCCATAGACCCTGAATCTGTACATGAAATATTCCTCGGAATATTAACCAGAATACAGAAAAATGAAGGCGTAAAGATTCACTAAACAACAGCACTGAAACAAGGAAGGATGTATACCTGCATGCAAACAAGTTTGGAATCGCCTCGAACTCGAATACTTGTAAACCCTTTTCCAAGTGCATATTTCAACCCTAAAATGATACCTCGATATTCCGCAACACTAGTGGTTGCTACACCTAGACCTTCACGTAACCTACAAATCTAAGATTTAAAATTGGTTCAAGATAGAAATTATGAATCAGGAGAAACAAAATATACAATCTCTGTAATAAGAAAACATTTACCCAAAGTCCATCATCAGATCGTAGTATAGCTCCTGCACCAGATTGTCCAGGATTTCCTTTTGAAGCACCATCAAACTCAAGAGTACAAGAGCGCTGCTAATGATGATGAGGATCAGGTTTTCAGCACAAGAAGTCATAAAAACACCTTTTAGATTCTCATCAACCAAATTTGACGGAATACCTAAGGCATGTTTGGTATGCAGCATGAACCAAAAAAAAAATGATTTCTACCTTGACACTATCCAACACTATCTAATCCTCGGTACTAAACATGCCTTTCCATCATCAAATCACTCGAACTTAAGATTTTATCTCTGAGGGTAGCCATAACTCTCATTAAAAAAATAAACAAAAATGTATTCTCTCTATGATTATCTCCATTGACCACTCACACAAAATGATGGAGTTGATAACAACTCTTATATGTATTGAGTTTAAGTTGGCTTCTATGACTCCTACAGCCCAGGTTAAGACAAGCAGACAGCACATATGCTGCATGAAATAATATGAACAACAAATCAAATGCTAATGCAGCATAACTTCTTTCCCATAATGTTGTTCTATACAACATATGATCAATGGATCATACTTCTATTTCAGTTTTCCATAGCTAATCAGAGGGTTTTGTTCTTTTCTTATCTAATCTTGTCGACTGGTGGGGTAAGGTTCAAAATTACTACCACCGAATTTATTCTTTAAACTGTCATTTGCACCCAAGCATCTATAGATCTGAGCTACCAAAAAATCATTGGAAGACGCAATCATAAAAAATAATCCTGATATATTTTCTGTGTGGTTTCTGCTTTAAGGAAGCAGTTTCCATTTCCAAACTTGATACATATCAATATAATATCGATGCCAGCATGTATAAGCAGTAGAAACATTGACGTATCGACTGGAATTGATCACAGAACTAGATAATAGCCAACTCACCCCATAATCTGACCACATAACTTCCTGTGACCTCTTTTTTGTCATAGGCTCGCTGGATGTTTCACCTCTAGAAGCAGCAAGTTGCTGTAAGAAAAATGGAGATTCTTATAAATGAGAATATATTCCTGAGTACAAGTCTAAGTCAAACACAACACTTGTCAGATTTGCTTTTACTTTCTGTTTTCAAAAAAAAAAAAAATGAAGAAGAAAAGAAAAAGACAAAAATACAGCCCGATAATTAAATAATAGAGCAAACAAAGTAGTACAAGTTAATCCCGGAGATGAGCACAATTAACATGGGAGATTAATTTTCTCAAATATACATTCTTGTCACCTTCCAATAACTAATTATTGGACTTAATAAAGCACAATATCATAATTGTGATAAGGGATATTAAAACTGTAGAATTGTAAGAACTACAAAGATCTTCATCAAAGACCCCAAAATGGAAATCAAATAGAGTTTCCTCCAACAGCACGCAGAAACATTTTTCGACAAATTTTCAATTCACAGGAAACTGAGATACTTCCCAGGAAAATAAGGAAAGAAAAATATCCATCACGAATGTGCATAAATCACCTAACCTGAACAGGGCATTGCACAAGAGTGCCAAAAAGTTCTTCGGTAAGATCAGAAGCTCTGATCGAATAAAGAGCATTCTTAAGCCCACAAGAGAGAAGATATTTTTCTGTATTCTTCGGGATGGAGCAACCTTTATACACACTGACAGGAGGATCACAGATCTGGCAGGAAAAGGAAAATGGCAAATAAATTGATTAATGACTGGCAATTATACTTCCCCATGAGGAAAACACCTTAAAATTGAAAACAAAATGCAACATATATCATACTGACATCACGCATAGTGCCCATTGAGATCTCCGAGTAGAAATGATGACACACGACAGTGAAAATACAAAGGGTAATACATTTCAAACGATACATCTTCTCATTAGGCCAGTAAAAAGCTGTCCAAACACACCCTCCCCCATAGGACACAAAAGAGGAAGATATTAGCAAACGTATAAAGGTAGGAAGGGATGGAGTATGCACCCTACTGCAGTGATGGAGTTTAGAACTTAATATGAAGTTGAGAAGAAATGCGTAGTTGAGAACCTAACATTAAGGATAAATGCATCAATTTTTTTTTTCTTTTCCCCCCACAGATTAGGTCACAGTTCATGGCACATGTTGAAATTAAGGTAAAGAATATTACCCGTTTAAATAATAATAGATGAATGAAGTTACCAAATAAAGCGATATTGTCGTATAGCTAAGAGTTCTTTCCATGCAAAAGTGCTGTGACGTGCTTGTACCAAACTTATAAAAAAGTTTGGGCTAGTTGCTCGCAAAAGAAACTTATGTTTAAGACATTGAATTCAAGAGTGAACAACAAAATCTTCTTATCTTTCTTCCTCTTTTATTTTATTTGTTTATCCCCTGAACCATTGAGGGCAGACATTAGTCAAGGGCTAAAGGATCCAAAATTTTATACATCCACTGCTTGTAGTAGAAGAAAGAAAGCCACCAATCTGAAAGACTAAATAAAAGATGTTTCCAGCAGTGTGCAAGCTGGTGAGAACTGAAAACGTGAAAAAGAATTATGAATAGGTTAAGTAAAAAATGATTTGCAACAATATGTTAGCACATAGTCTGACACCATTTGGTTCAAACGAAATTAATGAATCACCACAAAGAGAATACATTTGACAATATGAAAAAAAACATAGAAATGCACATATCAGAGTATATAGAATCATGTTACCGAGGATCCAACTTGAGCCTGACAATCGGTTAAGTTCTTGTAAACACCAATAAGATCACCTTTCCGAACAACAAAAAATGCTTCCCTGTCGTCCTTCATTACTTGTTCAGGATAAGGATTTCACTTACAATAGCTATCTCCACAGGACTTTTCTGGTGACTAGCCCTGAAACCGAAATCTTGTGAACAAAAATTTCCAGATTTAAAGTTCTATTACCCGTTGGTCATAAACATATTTTTGAAGGAGGAGAACACTCGCAAACTGGACCCCTTCAAAACAGCTAAGCCAATGCTTGATCTCATATAGCTGAAAAAAATGCATCAAACGAACTATTCAACCCAAGTCCTTTCCCTTTTATTTTCATAGGGAAATAAGAATTTAGTTTCTATTTGTAAATTCAGCCCACTGTAAAAAATCAAAGGGAAAGAAGTGGATCTTAACTCTTACTAATTTACAATTTCTCTGGGCCATTTAGCAGTGTCTCTATATTTGATAATTTTATCTAATTTAGTTCAAAGATAACCAAAACGGTTAAAATAATAAGCACAAAACAGGATTTTTAAAACTAAATTAAGCCCTTTCTTTCCTTTAACTTCCCATGTTCCTATCTTTACAGATTATAAGAAAACCTAAATCCTTTCACTTTTCATACACTCACACCTTACTTTTATCTCTTTTCACTACTCAATTAATATTTGTTTAGGTGGATCAAACAATCGAACAGCTTGAAACTGCAAACCAAAATTCCAAGCTTTATCAATTACATGTACACATAATTTAGTTTTTTTTTTTTTCCAAGACTTTCAGGCTCCAGCAACAAAAGGATGCAAAAGATCCAACCTTTCAATCAGTTCTATAAAATTAAAATACCCTCATCAACTGATATTCGAGAAAAATACAAGTAAAGAACCCATTTTTTCTCTTCAAAATAGACACAAATTAACAAAATTAGGAACAAAACAAATAATCCTGTATATACAGAAATCAGAAATTCAATGAATATGAACGTACCTTCAAAATAGTAAATAAACTTTTGGAAAATAGCAGAGCTCCTTAGGTGTGCGGGGGTGGTGGGGGTGGGTAAAGGGTTGGGTGGGTAGGTGGGATTAGGTGGTCCTTTACGAGTGTGTCTGTGGATGTGGGTGCAAGGTGGGTGGGGGTATGCAGGGTAATGGGGGTGGGTAGGAGTAATAGGGTTAGGTAATGCGGTGTGCGGTCCGGTTTTCCTGTTTTGGTTTATTATTTTCTTAATTTTACCTATTTCATTTTTTCCTTCCAATAGGTAATAAAGGGGTAAATTCATTCGTGGCCACTATACTTTATATTTAATGTCACCAAGTCACTCAAAATGATTTTGACTCACTATGATCATCCAACTTCAAATAACGTTTCGATCAAGTCACCCGATTATTACCACAACAAAAATATACACACTAAAAATTTTCACACATAATTATTACCACAAAAAAATGAAAATCAGAAACAAAAAAAAAACATACAATATGTAATCATTAAAAAAACTTTAAAAAATAAAAAAAAAAATATGTGAAAGCATTCTTGATTTCAGTTTGATCTATATTATAATTTTTTTTAAAAAATTTGGTTTAGCGGATTTTTTTTTTTTTTTTTTGCGTAGTAAATTTTTTTTTTATTTGGGTTAATTTATATCATATAATTTTTCTGATTTGGGTTTTAGCAGAAAAAAAAATTGTTTCTGCTTTCATATCCTTTTTTTTTTTTAAGTTTTTGTAATGATTACCATGTTATGTGTTTTTTTATTTTTATTTTTGATTTTCATCCGTTTTTGTGATGATAATTATGTATGAACTTTTTGTGTGTGTGTGTGCGTGTTTCTTTGTTCCGGTAATAATATGGTGGTCTGATTGAAATGTTACGTGAAGTTGAATGGTCATGATATTAGGTATGACCATAAATGAATTTAACCCTAATAAAATCAATGGTTGATATTTCCTAATTTATATGAGAATAATATCTTCAATAGATTCCACTGGTAGCAAGGAAGTTGAAATCCTTTTAAACTCATTTTGAACCACACATTTTACGGTAAAATATTCTGCACGTAAACCAAAAAAAATTTCTACTTTTAACCCCACATTTTTAAAAAATTCACTATTTCAAAATTTATTTTCTCCAATAAACTCTTTATAATGGTTGTTAAACTGGGGCGTAGTTAAAAAGTAAGAAACTATTTTAGATTTTTGTGTAAAATTTATTTTATTGAAAAAATTTGTAGTTGAAAATGGACTTGCTGAATTGCTATTGAAGTATTTTTTTAAGTAAAAATAATATTATGAGTAAGTCCTGTTTGATGGGATTAAAATCAAATTTTTATTAAATTTTGATAAAAATTGATGAAATGTGTGGTTGAAAGATTGTGGGACTTATAAAATATATGGTTGAAATGAATTGTTAGACATGATTTAAATTAAAATTTAGATTTTAATTGGACCAAACATGGGCTAAATTTAGATAGCAAAAATAAAGAGAAAATTACCTAAAACCGGGTATTTAAGTTTCCAAATTCAAACATCAGGTGTAATGTTTATTTAATCAAAAATTAGGTTGTAATTAAATTAATAATTAAAACCTAATTTTCCATTCAGTCTCTCATTCATATATATATATATATATATATATATATATATATATATATATATATATATATATATATATCTCTCTCTCTCTCCATCTCTGTATCTTACTTCTCCCTTCTCCCTCACCTGCGACTGCACCTTATTTGTCGGCGGTCTTCCCTCTTCTATATGCATTGGATGCTGCTTCACCGAACAGCGAAGATGAGGTTCACCGAGCACTGCTGGAGGAGCAGCAGCGCTCAGAGCATCCTTTGCACAGATCGGAACAGCGGCGCGGATCCATGGTCTGAGACACACAAATCTGTTGTTCTTTTCCTCTTTTTTTTTTGTTTGGTGGTTGTGGAATTTGGTCTCGGTGTAGATCCGTAAATGACTTAACGGTGAATGGGGACTGTTGTTCTGGCGCAATGGTGGTGCAGTGATGTGTGTGTGCGTGCGGCGACGGCGGATGTCTGTGCGTGCGTTGGGCGCGGTGGAGGTTTTACGGGGTGAAAACAATGGCTCTTTAAAAAATTTCCAATGCACATTGGTTGCCAGATAAGGTCAGATGAGACGATGATGAACGATACTTTTACGGGTGAAAACAATGGCTCTTTACAAATACACAACCTCCACAAATGGATTGATGTCTGATGAAGAGTAGGGCTATCCATGGGTAGGTTCGGTTCGGTTCTGAAGATACCCGAACCGACCCAAAACTTTCGGGTATTTAATAAATGGACCCGTCGGGTCCAAATATAATTATGGAACCGTTCGAGTTCGGTTCCGTTCGGTTCGGTTCGGGTCGGGTCGGTTCCGTACTATGATCAAATTTTTTAATATTTACAGCAACACTACATAAATACAACTAATGACATTTCATTCGTAACTTTTACAAATTAACGTAGCCCAATTCAAAAACATATAAATAACTAGCCGTCCAATAAGATTAATTCAGTGTATACAAATACAAAAAAGTAGATATTAATATTACAGCAAAACTACATAAATTATATTCATTTGCTTCAAATTAAAATGAGTTAATGGGTTTTAAAAATGATTTGGACTTTAAAATTAAAATTATGAAATAATCTGATTTATTTAATTAATTTGCTAATTTGTATAAAAAAAAATAATTTACTTAATTCAATATAAAAAATAAAAAAATTATTTAGTTTCGGTTCTTATTCGGTTCTTCGGTTCTTGGTCTAGACCCGACCCAAACCCATCCGTTCTCGATTCGGGTACCCGTTCGGGTATTTAATTTATAAAGAACTGCTCGGTTCGGTTCGGGTTCGGTTCGGTCCGATCCGGTTCGGGACTTTTGGACACCCCTAACTGTGACTAATTGTGACCAGTTTTGTGTTAATTGTGACCGAATGTGACTTGAATATGATCAAGTCACAATCGGTCACAATTAACGCAAAATTGTTCACAAACGGTCACACTGAATACAAATTTGGTCACAGTTGGTCACATTGAAGGCTGCAACTGAAATTGGTGGTGTCGGCGAACTTTTTTGATCCAGATCGCGATTTGACTACCGGGTAGTTCATTGTGACTGTTTGTGATCGATTGTGACCGTTTGTGGCCGATTGTGACCGTTTGTGACTCGTTGAGACCGATTGTGACCGTTTGTGGCCGATTGTGATCAATCCATGGGTTGGGGGTGTGATTTTCAATTTTCTGAAAATTTTGAAATCATCGGAACGGTCGCCGGAGAACTCGCCGGAGCAGTGGCCGGACCGGTGCCGGAGGTAGTGTAGTGAGGAGATGGGGTGGGTGAGGTGTCATGGGGTGGTGAAAATAATTAATATATATTATATTATAATTTAATAATTAATATATTATAATTTAATATTTAATAAATTTATTTAGCACCTGATTTTTGAAATATTTTAAGAAGTTTGTTATTTATAAAATGTGAACGTTAAAAATAGTAACTATGTATTGCTCCCAAAAATAAATTTGATCAAATTTGACCGAGCTATAAACATTAAAGTCTAATTGTTGTCCCTCCTTCTCCATAAACTTGTGAAATGACAGTGCGCACAGAAATGGTCTGACCATCTTCCCCGGCTTTACTGTATCTTGAAAAGTTCACTTATGGCATGTCCGGTAAGACGTGGACAAGACAATATTAACAAAGAAAGAAAATAAACTGAAAACTTGTTAAATATATTGTACAGTTCTATCCAATACTGTTTCCCGACTCAGAAATGCTTCGGAGGGATGGCTGCCATGATTTGGACTTTGCAGCTGCCAAATTTGTGGATCCTGACCTTAGATGATGTCTGTCATGCCCCATGACCTAAAACTATCAAATTGTTAACGTCGTTTTTCATCTTTAATACTGTTTAGTACGGTAGATTCGACCTTACCAACGAGCCATCATTATCTAAAATATTACCTGATCATTCTGCTCCGGTGCAGATTTTCCCGCTTCCGAGTCGCAACCAGAACCCTGCAAGTTCAGCAAATCCATCTTCAAATTGGCCGTCGATTCTGACAGGTTTTTCTTCATCTTTGCACTTTTCTTTGCTCTCAGCACTTTCATAACCTCTGCAACAAAATCAATATATAACTCAAAACTTTTAATCACAAAATAACAAAATTTTATGAAAAATAAGCCTAATGACTCGTACAAAACAATCCCGATTATCAGTTGTTTTGATAAAAAATAAGAAAAAAGTGAAAGAAGGGATGGAAGAAGTACAAACCTTGTGTGGTGACAAGCCGATAAGCCCGGCCAAGAACTAAGGTTTCACTTGATCGGAGAAGCTTAACACTCATATATCGAACGGTTTTTTCATTGGCACTCTCTTCTCCGATGATCGGTGATGGAATAATCAGTGAAACATAGTGTCCTGGATTCATCTGCATCACCTCACTAGCTGTCACTGGCGAATACATTCTCTCTTGTTTTCCATTAGGATGCTGTACCACTAATGCTGCAGCATCCACAGTCTGGCAATTCCCCATCTAATTGTATTTATTTCTTAAGAAAATGCTAATGCAGAGTTCAAGAATATGAAGAATTATAAGAGAGACAAGTATATAGGAAATAAACCAATAGTCCCTTGAAGGTGGTAAAAATAGGTCCACTAGCCCACCCCCACCCCTCACATATATTTTAAATTCACGGGTCCGACCTAATTGAATATCTTTACTAGAAATTCCTAGAATTGTTTGGTCATTTTCATAAAGAACATAATTTGCTTCGACTCGTATTTCTCAGAAAATGAATCCCACTATAATAGCTCCAAATGAATTAAACGGTCCCCTAGCTCCGCCCTACCCGACCCCACTCCTCACTTCATAAATCCATATGATTTATTGACACAAGGTGACACATTCTTCAAATTATCGGATTTTAAAATTGTATTATTGTATAGACCATAATGGCATACAATAATAGTACTACTAGTATTATTCTTAGTATAGTTGTCCATTTTACTTATATATTAGTGAGGTCGCCAAGTGGTTAGATTTCATAAGCTCGATGGTCAAATTTTGAATTCAATAAAAACTTAAAAAGATATTTTAACAAAATTCCTGTATAATTTGTCTTAAATGTACTGTATACTTTTATTTTAAAATATTTTGCAGGCCAAGAGTGGTTAAAGGAAAATATTTTCTTAAAGATGATAATGGATTGACTTTATTTTCTTTTATAGCGCCAACAATTTAATTAATTGTGGCAATGAATGCAAGAAAAAATGATCAATCTTCTGTAATTATCAAAATACTAATTAAGCAACGTTTGACAAATGTGGACAGTGTAGGCCAAGAATTTAGTTGTACGAAGATTTTTTATTGTGTGTCACGATGTTTTTTTTATGTCACATATTATTTATTGGTCACAATCAACCGAATAATTAGTCACAAACACCCACCCCACCGCCACGACCACCACCGATGTCTTCGCTGTTGCCGCCGCCACCACCACTACAACACCGCAATATGCTCTGCTATGGTGAAATCAAATAGAAACCTGGCTATTGTATTTAAGGCTGCAATACGTAGCAATATGCTATGCTATGTCGTGCTCAAACTTGCAAGCCATAAAACATCAATTACATTTTTAGTAAGGAGGATTTCATGTCATTAAATATTATTAAGGAAGACAAATAAATCAAAATCGTGTTCATTATATACTCCAATCATTCCAATACTGTGTACCAAATAATCATTTAACTCGCTTTTTCAAAGACTCCTATATCATTAATAAGCTCAAAAATGGCATTGAAATAACCTAAGATACTCCAATATAAAGTAAAACATTAATTATTAGTTAAGAACTTAACTTCATTAACATGCTTCCTTTAAGGTCCCTTTTGAATTTTGTAAATCAGATTTTACGTTAAACTATTGGTGACACCTAGGTGGTTTAAAGAACTTCTACATATGTATGACTCTGATGTGTAAACTTCTCTTATATAAGTCTATTTATATAGTTCGATTGATAGGAAAATAAGATAGTATTGAACATTATTAACGAAGAAAAAATATTTAAAATTTTATTTATCATAATATCTCGAAATGTAAATCAAGATTGCACTATATTATGAAAATGGATTACAAACAATGATAACAGACTAAGTCTGGTTTTTTTGTAACTTTAGGTTCATCGACTATGTGAATTGTTTTGATTGATTCTTTTAAATAGAGGATTACAACTATTTGTTTTAAATTAAAGGGTGTTGACTTATTATCAATAAAGTTTAAGCAGTCTACTAATTTTTTTTTTTTTTGTTGACGTAGAAACCTGCAGCCGCTATCCACCAGCGGAGCTCCGACCACCACGAAGGGGTGGATGTCCGACGATTGTGAGTGCGCACTAAGTAAACTCCACTCCATGTGCAGTAACCTGCAAACCACACGGGAGAGGTAAACCGCACTAGTCAAACCCGGTGCGACGGGCTCCATCGAGGAAGTGTTGGTAGGGGATTCGAACTCGTGACATTTGATCTCCGCGTTCACCTGCTCTACAATTCTTGTCACTACTTCGTTGGGCATTGATCTAGACGACTGTTGACTTCTTTTATCCATCCATAATACTTGGGTTTTGTACTCTTAGGGCAACTTCTATTATAAAATTCAAATTTTATTTTGTACATATAGTTTGTATTTTTTTGGGGCGATAAGTTTAAGAATTGTATGCCTGTTTCTAGGATTTAAAACATTTTAATTTCTATTTGTGTACTTTACATTGTTTTCTGCATATTCTTTCTAAACAAAATAAACAGAAGTTTCGATTTAATGTATCTTAAAGAATGTCTAAAGGGAAAAAATAAAATACAAATCCATTTAAACTTCGTTTCACGATTGAATTATTTAATTATATCGTTGTTCATTCCGTCTAACTCTATTAGTTTTACCAAATAAAAACTTACGCGTTATCTTACCGTTATTGATAACAAAAGGAAAATTAGAGAGTTGGATTCCACAACCTTTCAAATGGTATGGTCATTAACCTTTAAATTTGAGACTTTAGATTCTCAAATAACAATTCAAATATGTAAGCACTTGTTTGATCCCCACTGTTTTCAAAATACATTTTTCGATCTCTTCTTTTCAACTACACATTTTTCAATAAAATAATATTATACGCAAACTTAAAATTTTTCCTTATTTTTTAACCACACATTCTCCATCAATCTACTATTCAAAAATACATTATTTGCCAAATAATGGGGCTCGAACAAGGGTTAAATGAGGTCATTACATGATGAACGTGAATATAAGAGCTTGTTTGAACCCAATTTTGTCCAAAAAAAAAAGCATATTGAGTAGTGTATTAATGAGAAATATGTGATTAAAAATAAGAATTTTTTTTTGAGTTTACGTATAATATTATTTTATTGAAAAATGTGAATAAAAGTTAAAAAACCACTCAAAGTAATGTGCTCTTGTTTTACACCACGTGAAAGTCATGTACAAATTTAACGTCTACATTAACTATTTTCGTCACGTGTTAACCCAAATTTAGACATTTAAATAGGTTGAAGACCCAAAATTTCAATTTTGAAAGTTGAGAACCTACAACCACACTACGTGAAAGGTTGATGAGTCCCAACCCTAATTTTCCCAATGACAAAATCATAAATTCAACATTCCAATTGTGACAAAATAAAGTTGGGGACCCAACCTCATAAACTTTTATATTTTTAATAGACAATTCTATTACATTCAAGTCAAAAGTGCGTGTCTTAATTATTGACACCATTTCATTAGTCAAAGATTATTGACAAAACTGAATACACTTTTTAATGAAAACCCTACAAGAACATATATCATTAAGATAAATTAAGCCTTGTCTTAACCTAAAAAGTACTTACTTTATCGTGTCGAAAAAAAGGAAGACCATCCATTTATAGTGATCATTTAAAGCAAATCTACTGAATTCTTTTTAACATTCATGTGATGATGATTTGATTATCTTTTGATTTAAAAATAATTATTATTCAATGATCATGTTAAGAAATTTGTAATCGGTATATTTTGGTCAAAACTAGGCGATCAGCTCGAGAAAAGATTCTAAAGATTGTGAATGCCCATGTTATCAATTATATACATGTAAACTTTATACAAGTAACATTTTTTGTAGAATTCATTACATTAAGGCACAATATCTTAACTTCTTCTTCGAAGACGAGAATAAAGTGTGACAAAAATAAGATTTTAGAGGTTTCGAAGATTGGAGATCAAATTACAATACAAGTAAAAACTTAGAGACATCTACTGCTATTTTCAATAAGAATTTATGAAAAAGTACAAATATGTTCGAAAAAAAAATTACTACTTAGAGCATCTCCAAGAGACTCTCTATTTTTAAAGAGCATATTCTATCATTTGGAGAGTATCTATAAATTTAAAGAGTTAAAATTTTGATGTACTCCAAAAAACTCTTTATATTTAACACTTAAATTTACTATTCCCAAAAAATATTTATTATTTTTCTTTATCTTTTATTTTAACTAGTTTTTCTATAGATTATTTTATTGCTTTTCTACATTGAAAATTGAAACTTTTTGAATGCATTTAATTATAAAATCTTAATTTAAAGAGTGTATTGGAGCATGATTTTACATGTTGACTCTTTAAAATAAAGAGCATCTTATGTTTAAAGAGTCTGTTGGAGATGCTCTTACACGGTAGACTAATAACCAAAAGAAAGTGACTCAGAGAAGTCTCACACCATAATGTTTGCACTGTTCGGTGAACAGTCACCCAAAATTGATGAGAAATTTAAAAGAATGAAAAATATTCCTTATGCCAACACTGTAGGGTCTATAATATATCTAATGGTTTGCACCAGATCTGATTTAGCTTATAGAATAAGTATTTTAAGCAAGTTTATGGCTAACCCTGGTGAAACATATTGGTAGTTTCATCTGAATTAGGCTTACTGTTTAAAAAATGCAATGAAGGCATCTATATATATATAAAAACAGAAGTGCCGTAAAAAAAAATTTCCCGCCAAAATATACTTTCCTCTTATGGAATTCTGATTAAAGTCTGTCTACCCATTAGTCAAACATTATATCATGCTTTTATTGATAGTAACAATTTCATTTGTTGAGTTTTGTGTTCATTAAATCATTTTAAAAAAAAAAAATGTTTGAAAACCGAAAAGTCACTATAACCTGCCTTTTATATATAAGTTTCTTTGGATTATTATCATTTTAAACGTTTAAGTTGTTTTGTGTGTACTAATTACATTATTATTATGGTTTTGAAACTTAATTAATGTTTGATTTTATTATTATTATTATTATTATTATTATTATTATTATTATTATTATTATTATTATTCGTGAAATGTGTGTCATGTTAAATACCACGTTAATATGGTGCAAGTAAATATAAATTACTGAACAAATGTCGTTAGCCATGGTTAGCTCAAATCATGGATTAAAATTCTGAGTTATGAAACCCAGTAGATATTTAGATGCCCAAGTAATTAATAATTATTAATAGTAAAATGAGGTAAACCAATGTTACAAAAGTTGTTCTGTATTAATTATTTCTATTTTTCCTTTAAATTTGATTTGTACATAAAGAGGCAGAGTGACTGTTCGTTTTCCGAGTAGGGACGTGCAACCATTTTGAAATACTACAATTTTGTCAATATTTTACTTCAAAATCCATCATTCTACTTCATTGCTCATCATTTTAGCAGTGTGAACAAGACTTCAAATTTGATTTATGCAAGCACATTTACAAGAAATTTGAAGACTTCGTTTTCTATTCGTCTCGAGAGAATTATTTTTGCAGGTGCAACATTTTTGTTAGTATATCGTTCAAGTCGCAGTTCGGGTGACATTCTAGCAATTCTATTTCGAATACATCTGTTAATGACCATTTTTTTTTTGTTTCACGATTTTAAATTTTTTTCACTTTTTCTACCACGTCGAAGATAGATAAGTGCATATGGCACCGATATTTGATCTTGTGCGAGATATCAACGTCACGAAGACTAATTGGGCACTAAAAGTGCGTGTTATCCGTGTTTACGAGCTGTCAAAGATCACAAATCCGAATGAAACATATAGCTTGGAGTTCATTTCGCATGATAGTGAAGTAAGTTTTCCTATCTCATTCCAAACTTTACACGTGGATCTGGTATTAACATATGTAATGCAACATGTTAATTGCAGATTGAAATTGAGGATATGAAAGTGAGAAAAGGAAGTAGACAGGATATTGTGCTTGCAGCTATCAATTCATCATATTTATGGAAAAATTATAAGGTTTTGAGATTGTCCAAAAACATGAGACTACAAAATATCGAGTCAGATGCTAAGTGCGTTGAATTAAATGCATTTTCTGATTGGATTGCGAGTATATGGGATGTAACAATTGGCTGTGCAAATGATGGCCATGCAACAATTGAAATTTCGGATGATATTTTGTTACGTGGATTCGACAATCCAGTCAAAGCAATCGTGGATAGTATATATCCGTTGTTTACTTGCGACGTTAATAAGGGAAATTATCTGCAAGGAAGAGCTATTCTCGCACTGACACTTGATGTGGTTGAATCTGTCAATGATTATATGATTTTGCTAAATGCGGCTGAAGGAAATATTTATTTAAGTTCTGATTCAACTTGCAAGTCAGATGCCAATGTTGACATGTTACGTGACCTTCATACGCCTGAGTTTTTGAATGAAATTAGACAGTCTGGTGTGCCCAACCATGAATTGAAATTGAAGGTCGGCACTCCTGTTACGCTTTTACGCAACATAGACCATTCCGCCGGCTTATGCAACGACACAAGATTGATTATTACGAGGCTCAGAAGTCATGTTCTGGAAGCAAAAATTCTCGCTGGAACTAATGCAGGTCATAAGGTTCTTATCCCTAGAATGATGTTGACTTCATCTAATCCAAGGCTGCCATTCAAGTTTCAACGAAGATAATTTCCTCTTATTGTATCATACGCAATAACAATCAACAAAAGTCAGGGTCAATCGCTATCTCATGTTGGTTTGTATTTGAAAAAATTAGTTTTTAGCCATGGTCAGTTATACGTTGCTATGTCTAGAGTTACAAATTACAAAGGGTTGATGCGATAAGGATGACGGACAAGACAATTCAACGACAAATGTGTTTTCAAGGAACTTTTCCAAAATTTGTAGTAGTTGGAACATCGGTTTAATTTTTTTATGACAATTGTAACGCATATATGATACTTATTTCATATGCTTTTATAACAACATCAATAATCCTTTTTAAGTCAAATGAAATATTTAATCTCAACGTTTATAAATTTATTTTTTTAGTACAATATCCGTGCATCGCATGGGTGACACACTAGTAATTCTAAAAGGCTACACTCGCTCTGACTTTGCTGGAGATTTAAATAAAAGAAGATCTACTTCATCTTATGTTTTCTCTTTGTGTGATGACTGTATTAGTTGGAAATCACAATTGCAAAAGTTAGTTGCCTTATCTTCTACAGAGGCAGAATATATAGTTGCATGTGATGTTGTTAAATAACGCATTTGGTTAAGAGGGTTATTAAATGAAATTGATTTTGTGAATAATTCTGTTAGAATTTATACTGACAATCAGAGTTCTATCAATCTCAGCAAAAACCTCATGTGTCCTAGTCGAACAAAACATGTTGATATAAAGTTTCACTTTATGAGAAACATGGCTGAAAAATGTCTGATTAGTTTAGAAAATATTTCTAAATTTAATCCCTGAACCAATGTATTGCCTTTAAGTAAATTCAAAAACTATTTGAAAATTCTAAACATCACCTAAACAGTAGTAAGTTTAGAATAATCAAGCATGATTGATTTTTTGAATAAGTACTAATTTTTCTTCTTTTTCATTTTACAGGTAAATAAGAGCAAATGATACAAATAGAGCTCTAGACACTAGATATTACCAAGAATTGTTCAGCAAGATGGGGAATGTTATGTCTCTTGGGCTGCATCACAATTCATGGCCCAATCCTGTTTGTATTTGGGCTTGTGTAGCTTTCGGTTCTTGACCCAGTTCTGATTGTAATATAGAAATCATGTTTCCATATTACACGCCTCTTCATTTTCTTGATCTTGTGATCTGGCCAGCTCTCAGCCGTTGATCTGTGGCTTGTGGACTTCGTGAGTTCGTGTATTAATGCTCCTTTGTGTTTTCATTTTGAGGTTACTGTTTGTGAGATGAACTTTGTGAGTTGTAGGGTTTCGTCTCTTCTCTCCGTCAGTCTGTGTGTTCTTAGTAATTGTTATTCAATCTCTGTAAATCTGAGTGATGTTTCAGATATTATACTTGGTGTATAGTTGGGTGAGATTGTGTATTGTATCTGTGTGATTTGAGGCGAGAGAAAACAGTGAAGAAATCTCTTATTTCTTCATAATTTGTAATGATTCTTGATAATTCAAGTGAAACTAGAGCGATATCTACTTTGTAGATGCTCAACGGGTGATTAGGTCTTTTGACTAAACATTCGAACCCTTTGGGGTGGAAAATCTTTGTGTTCATTTTTACCTTCTGCGATATAAAGTTTATTTGTGTGTTCAAATTATACTCTGGGACCAACACTATTAAATAGTAATCATTTACCAACCTAAATAAAGCAAGCAAAAAGATTTTGCAATGCTAGATATGGAGAAGTTAAGTTGTGCCTGCACCAACCTGAATCTGATGAAATATTACAAACAATATATTTTAATTTTAAGAATAATTACAGTTGGGGTCCTAAACTGTTCAAACTTTTGCAAGTTTTATCCAAAAATTTGATTTATAACAATATTGGTCCCAAACATTTCATACTAGTGCATCAAAATGACATGTGGACGATTTTCGATAAAAAATCATTAGCTAACCAAAAGTCAGCATTTAACCATAATTTGTCAAAAAAAAAAAAAAATCATGTTTCCTAATCCACCCAACCTCAACCCGAACTACTAAACCATAACCCACTAATGGAACAAACATCCTACAAGTCACCGTCGCTTGAGCTACAACAATAGCATCATCAGCCACCGTTCTCCACCTCCGTCGACCCCATTCTCCTCATCCACATCAATTTAATTTCTCCCTAACAAGAATCTTTAAAAGAAATTGTAAAAAAAAAAAAAATAAAGATATAAAACAAGTAGTAATAGGCGATGTCAGATGCTCCTCCATTAGTATGAAATTGGATGGATTAGGGGTTAGGCATTGGAGATGGGTGGTTGTATGGATTGGGAAAGGTATATATTTTTGTCAACTAACATATTTTTGGATGAAAATCATTTGAGGTTTTTCTAACGCACATTTATTAAAGATTTGGGGTCTTCATTGCAAAATTTTAAAGGTTTGGGAACTCCAATACAAATTAAACTTTTTTAATTAATAAAAGATTAAATGAATATTTTATCCTTTTCCAAAATTGGTGAAATTATGGTCAAACACTGAATTTTGATAAACTAAAGGTTATTTGGATGAAAATCGTTCAGAGGTCCTTCATCTGCACAAGTTTGAATGGTTTGTAACCAATGCTACTACGAATGATAGGTTAGGTAAAATCTACAAAATTTTGAGAGATTCGGGATTGCAATTGCAATTATCCCTTAATTATGTGATTGGTAAAGATCAATGATGAAACCGGATACCTGAAAGGATAGGAGAGACGCAAGAAAAATGATAGCAGTCAGAGCATTAAAATGAACAACTAAAAAAAACATTGTTAAGTCGCCTAGACATGGCAATTTTACTTATTATCATGTTAATTGCTTGACACTATGCATTATGTGGTCGTACGTAGGAGGCAATGGTGGATCTAGGATTCTTGGTCAGCTATGGTAGTTGTTGACCATCGACCGTCATTTTCTTCTTTTCACTCAACCAAAGAAAATGGGCACTGGATGCAATTTCTCGGTGTTTCTGAGTAATACCCAAAAGACAAATTTAGCCATCTTTCTTCTGCGAACAAAGTATGAATGAGCATATTACAGAGTGCAACTAAACTAAGTGCATTTTGGTTTATGAAAAGAATATACCAAGAAACCACGAGTAAAATCCAAATCGTTTTTCACAGCTCCAAGCGTCGAATTATTATCTTTCTACAAACAGCTCCAAAAGCACAAAGTTTAAGAAGATGTCATCAAATAAAAATGGAATCTTCAGGCAGACATAAGAGCTCGTTCAATCACATAACTCAACACTGCCTATTAGTCTACCATCATAATTTGAAAAGAAATTAGCAATTGCATGAGAACAACAAAATACTCAAAATTTAGCCTAAAAGGCTCAAATCATTTAAAGTCTCATTCAATAATTATAATTTGTGCGAGCACAAAAACTAGGGCTGGGCAAAATGTCCGAACCGAACGGAACCGAACGGAACCGGAACCGAACCGAACCGAGCGGGTTTTTTAAAATGAAATACCCGAATGGGTATCCGAATCGAGAACCGAATGGTTTGGTTCGGTTCTCGGTTCTCGACCAAGAACCGAAGAACCGAATAAGAACCGAACTTTTTTTTTTTATATTGGATAAATTAATTTCTTTTATTTTTTCTAAACAAATTAATAACTTTTTTCTTATTAAATCTTATTAGTTGAACAATTTAGAGTTTATTTATGCTTGTTAGTTGTGTTTTTTTCAATTTTTTCTTATATAGTTTCTTAATAGTTAGTATGGAAAGTCAACCAACTAATAATTACATTAAATAGTTGGTAAGTATTATCAATACTTTAAAATATTTTATATTTGTGACTTCTAATTTATATTTCACTTTTATGTAGATTTGAAAGTTTGAAGCAAATGAATTATTGATATGAATATCGAAGTTTTATTAGTAATATTTACTTTTTGGTATTTGTATTTGACAACTTATTATTTATATGTTATTAAATTAGATTACGTTAATTTGTAAAAGTTAAGATTGAACTTGGTATTTGTATCTACTTTTTGTTATTAATATTGGTATCCATTTTAAGGTATATTTATGTAGTATTATTTTAAATGTTAAAAAATTTAATTATAGTACGAACCGAACCGAACCGAACCGAACCGAACCGAAACCGATTGGTTCCAAAATTATATTTGGAACCGACGGTTCCATTTACTAAATACCCGAAAATTTCTGGAACCGAAAAAAACCGAACCGAACCGAACCGAACCGACCCGCGCCCACCCCTAACAAAAACAACAATACTCCAACAGAAAAATTTCGATAAAGCAAACACACACACATGTACAACAAACCATCATCAACACTTTAAGTCATAAAAACCTTGTACTGTGAAATTACGACTACATATAAATTTACACTCAAAAGTCATAAATCATAAAACATAATAAATCATAACTAATAACTCACACTACCACAATCATAACATAAATCATAAATTATAAATGATAAATAAAAAAATAAACTGAAGTCTAAAAGAATAAAAACCAAAAAAAAGACAAGGCAGGTGACTCACGAAGTTACTAGATAGCAGCACAACGAAGATAACGCGGGTCAATGGCGAAGACCGAAGAGTCTTGGTGCCGACTCGGCGGAACTAACAACAGGTCGCAGGGGCGAGAGGGAGGGAATGAGATAGCGTTTGGAATTGCGATCTTGATTCATTTTTTGCAATTGAATTAATTGTTACAATTAAACAATATATACATATTAAGCGCAAAACAGCATCTGGTGGATTGGGCCTACTTTTTTTTTTTTTAAAAAAAGGAGGCCCAACCAAAAGAAGAGGCCCAGAATTAGGAAGGAAAAAAGTTCAATCAAATTGCCTGTCATCTTCCAAATTCCTCCATGCACGGCGCCTGAATTTCAATTTTCAAGCTTCCTCCTTGGCTCCGGCCATCACTGCCATGTTTTCTTTTGGCCTGGTCATTTAAGGGAAAAAAGGCCCACATGCCACAGCATAAACCCAAACTTAAAAAAAAAAAACGTTACCTCGCCTCGCAGTAGCCACCTCGTTGGTCTGATCGCCTTCTTCCTTCCTTCCATTGTTTCGGCGGATCCCAGAATGTGCGGCCGCGCTGGGTCCACCACTGGTAGGAGGACTACCAAATTATCCACCACCATAATAATTTGTGTAGAGAAATCTCTCCCTCCCATTATTGATTACATTGTTAGGAGGGACTATAACCATACATAAGAATTAAAGATAGCATCACAATGTGGAATTATGCAGTTATGTAGGACCAGATTGAAAATAAAAACATGTAGGTGATCAATGCAATATTGACAAATAAATGTTGACAAATTTTCCAACATTAATATTTATAATTAGTAGGTCACCTACCATATTTAATTTCAACGCAACTATAGTAGTCATTAGGTCCCGACCGACCATATTTTTTTGCTGGTATAAATAGGTTGAGGCAGTAATATTTTTTTTGGGGTTGGGGGGGGGGGGGGGGGGGAAGAATAGATTTTATTTATGATAAATAAATTATTGTTAAAATGTTAAATGGCAATAAAGAAGTTGGGAAATGGGCACTTTTCGTCCCCATATCTTTGCTATTTATTACTAATCTACCATCAATTTTTTTCTAGTAACATACGTATCCAACCTTTCACTTAATTGTAAATCGCATCCTTGTCCATTTTCGCCCGTTTAAAAATGTAAAATGATGAATTTGTCATTCCCTTTAAATAATAAAATGAAAGACAAAAGAACTAAATAAAACAATAAAGAAAAAATTGCAGTAGTAGTTCCATATCTTTTCAAAAATTACAAATAGATCATCTTCTTTTCCAAGGACCCCTACCCAAGTGAAGGCGGATGTGGGTGGTTTTTGGTGATGGTGGGGCGGTGATGAAACTCGCGTGTTGGTGACGAATTAAGAAAGAAGCAGACTTCGACGGTGGAGCTGAAATGGTAGATCAGGTGATGATGGCGCGCGTGATGTAGATTTGGTGGCAATGTAGCGCGTTTTTGGTGACGAGATGTGGGGACAAATTACAATTTTAAAAAAATTGCATAGACGGTGACAATAATAATACATACTGTAAGTTACTATTTTAATTACATTTAAATCATATTGCATACACCTAATAGGACTTAAAAGACAAATTAATATAGAAAGTACCTAAATGTAGAATTTCTGACAAAAAATATATATTATCTTATACAATAAACAAAAGAGTAGAGCTAGCCAGCCATAAATTTTGAGTGCGATTTCAAATCTGAAATCAATGGAATTGGGACGGTGATGAAGATGGTGTTAGGATGGTGATGAGTATGCTGGTGGCCGAGAGGTGGCCGAAGTTGTCTGGCTTACAGGTGGTGGAGAAGTGGTTGATGATCAAGTGGTGGTGCTGTTTGGTGGTGATTGTGGTGACTATGCATGGTGGTGGAGATGGTTTTGGATGGGGAGGGAGGAGAAAGTGGTACTGGCGATGGCGGTGGCGGTGCCACCGTGGTGGTGATAAATGTGACTCCACTTTAAATCTCCATAAACACTTGTAGGCTTATATTTGGGCATATTTCTAAGGGAAAAATTCATTTTCCCTACTTTATCTTTACCCTATTTCAAAAATAACAAAACAACTTTTACATTTCAAAAATCAGATTTTTTGACCTATATATACACATATTTATTAATATTTATTTATTTATTTAAATATATAAAAAGATATAAATAATTAAATAAATAAATATATATATAAAATTAACCCACCCCCACCACCACCACCCCACCACGCCGGCGACTGCTCCGGCGACCACTCCGGCGACGTCTCCGATTCCGGCGACCGCTCCGGCGCCTATTCCGGCGACTGCTCCGATTCCGACGACTCAGGTCACAACCCAGGTCAAAACTCAGGTCACAGTTCAATTTACAAGTCACAGTTCAATTTACAAGTCACAGTCCAGGTCACAATTTAGGTCACAGTCACACCAGTCACAACTCAAGTCACAATTTGTTTATCGATCACGGATCAAAAATTTTGTAGATCAAAAATTATTTAGAGGTCACAAATCAAAAAATTTGTATGTCACAGTTTATTTCATTGGTCACGTATTATAGAATTTTAAGGTCACAGATTAATTTTTAGTCACAAATTGTAGAATTTTAAGGTCACGATAGTCCATTATGCGGTCACAGCTTGGTCACGAATCACACCAAAGGTTCAAACAATGCCGCTACCACATCCCGCAACTCACAAACTCTAACCCATCGCCACAACCATGAAGATCGGCCACCAACTCACCACAACCAGATCCATCACCGTACCGACGACCCATCACCACCAACATCTCACCATCACCCACTACCACGACCGCCACCTGTCGACCGTCACCGCCACACGTACCATCGCACAAGACAAATCAAAAACCAAAAAACTCTCAAAATTCAACCACCAAATTGGCACCCATGGCATTCCCACACACAAACCACCCGCCACAAAAATCAGCCATCGACACCACAATCAGCAAAAAAATTCTCAAATCAGCCATCGACACCACAACCATCGGTCGCCACCGTCTGATCCACCCTTGATCCAACGAAACCCATCTCCACCGCCAGATCCACCAACATCTCACCATCTTCCTTACTGACTACGCCGCGCGCCGCGACGCCGGCCGCGACGCCGGCAGCCGCGGCCGCGACGCCGTCCACCAGGGGCAGCAGCATCGCTGCTGCGACGCCGGGAGGGGGTGGAGGGAGAAGACGGGAGGGGGTGGAGGGAGAAGCTGATGCCGAGAGGAGAGGGTGGAGAGAGAGACGAGAGGGTGAGTGAACGCCGCCGGTCAGAGAGATTGGAGGGGGAAGGGGGCGATGGAGTTGAACTGTGAGTGATTAATTAGGGATTTAAGGTAAGGTGGGGTGGGGTGGGGTGGGGTGGGTGGGGTGTATATAATTTAATTTTTATAATAATATTATTAATATTTAATTAAATATTAAAAACATGTATCTATCTATAAAATATCTGATTTTTGAATATTAAAACTTGATATCTTATTTTTGAATTTGGATCTTGAAAAGTAGGGTTGTATGTAATTTCCAACTGAAGCCATGGATTTTTAAGGTCCATATGCTAATTGAGCCTTTTTAAAATCTACAGTACGTCGAGGCCCAGACCATTATATTTATTAAAGATTCCAAAATCTAGCAAAGAAATTAAGAAAATTTGATTTTTGACCTTATATTTACAAACGTAAGACAAATTAACTTATTGTAATTCTTTTAAAAAGGGAAAAATAGGTTTGTCACCCCAATCTTTCTGGCGTAGTTTTGAATTTCTAACCTTCAAAAGTGAGATTTTTAATATTTAACTTATTTAAATATGTGAATACGGATCCCTACATAACAAAAAGGGTCAATTTGAACGTTAAAATTACATTACTTAAAAGTTTGGCATCGATTTTGCCCTCCAACTTGAAATCACGTGAAGGTTGATTGTAAATTTAATGTCCAAGTGATAGTTTTTGTCATGTGCAAATCCAAATTTACATATTTAAATATGGTGTGAATTAGAACCTCATTTTTTTAAGATTGTAAGACCCAAAATCACACTCATTAAAAGGTAAGGGGGCTCACTTTAATTTTCCCTTTAAAATATATAAACCTTAGTTTACTTAGTCAATGCAACTATTATGTATTATAAGCTTGTTTAGAGTTTGTTTGGGAGGGATTAAAATCATATTAAAATTGAAAAATTAGTCGTTATTATTGACTTTTATTAGACAAGTAAAATTCAATAACGGCTATATTTTCAATTTTAATTGGATTAAAATCCCTTCCAAACAAGCTCTTAACATTGTTTGTAATTAATCAAACATATTTATTATCCACACATTTCGTGAAATCTAAAAGTATTATCAATTTGTTCATCTTTCATTTTTATTTGTTTATAATTTAGATTCATTATAATTACTTGTCAAATATACACTATAATTCATGTGCCCTCCTCGTGATTTCAATTTCACACCTCGAATCAAGATTAAGACGTAGTTAGTTCTTCATAACTCTCGTTGCTCGAAAAAGGAAAAAAAAAAACTATCTTTAGGCCCGCCTAATGCAGCTATACAAAATGTGTGTGTGAGAGAGAGAGCATCTTAGGTTAAGCATGTGCAATCTCTTCTGTAAAGAGCGATTGAACAATCAAAGTACAGGTGCTGTTGATTGACAATGAAGTGACATTGTTGGGGACAACTTAAAGAGTGAAAAAATAATTATAAAGCAATTTTTCACACTAGTCAATGGTTGGTATTTAGGGGGAATATGCATACACACCTTTGTGATTGATCCATAAACTAATAATTACACCTAATGAGCTAACTAGGTCCTTCCACACAAATTTGGTATCTTTCTTTTTCTTCGAGGTGAGGATGGCCTCGTAAACTGATTTGTTCAACGTGAGAGTTCGATCCAACAGATCTTTCACAAGGGCTAACTAGCCCAATTCCCATAAAACCCTTTATTTTATTTTATTTGAACGCTGATTATCTAAAATTACGTTACATTATCGCATGATTCTTTCGAAAATATGTCTCACCTGAAGATTTTAGTCATTAGAACAAGTTAGAAAGGAAGCTTAACTTCGTGAAGTTAAGCACGGAAAGATCACTTTGTTCGTTTTAATACAAATTTTATTGAATTTTGAATGTGTGTATGAGAGAGAGAGAGAGAGAGAGATCAGACGGATGGCAAAGAGGTTGTAGGGGTCTAGTTTGTGCATATGAGATTGATCCAATGTCACCATCAATAAAACCCCACATATCTCACTCACAAAAGCTTAGATGCCTATTCCATCTTTCTATGATTGTGTGTCACTTTCAAAACTCTGTATACTGTAGAAAATTGCATCATCAAAAGTCCCACACCAAAAATCATGCAACCGTACTGTTTCACTTTCATACCTATGGCTGCCCGAAATTTTGTACTAATTAGTGACAAATTATGTGTCGGTTTAATTCATTATTTCTATGCCACAAACTTTTATGTGACTTTTAGCATTTAATAATGAAGACAAGAATCTTTTAATTTTCCAATCTTTTGTGTCTAATCACCATTAAGGATTGAAGGAAACAAATCATTAGATTAACATCTTGTTTTATAAAACTCACACTTTTCAAATGATTAAACCTAGTATTAATTACATATTATATTACAAAATTCGTAACTTTTATCACTTTTTCTACCATACATGTCATTAGAGCCATATTTGACAACTATTATTTGAATTTTTTTTCTGCGTGTCATTTTCAGCCACGCATTCACACAATAATATTATGCACACCAAGTCAAAAAATATTTCCTACTTTTTAATTACATAGTTTTCTAAAATTACTATTCAAAACATTATTTCTGTCAAATAATGGTTGTTAAACTGTGGCTAATTTAGTAACAAATTAATGATAGCTAGTGTTTTTTTAGGTTTATAACAAGATGGTCGCGATGTTTCTCTTTTTTTTTTATTTATAGGATTTTTGAATTTTTTTTTCTTTTCAAATCGATTAGAATTTGACATCGACTCCTACCGATTTATTAACAAGTTTTGAGAGGATAAAATTCCAAGTTATCACAATAAAATAAAAATTCCTCTATAATAATTCTTCTTCGACGCTAAATATTGTGGCTATCGAACTCAAATTCAAACTCCGTCAATCTTCTTCTAATGCTAAAATTGGGATTAGGGAAGTGGAGAAAAGGGATAGGATTTTGCGTAGAAAATTAGAAAAACAATTGGTTGTGACAAGGAAGGGAAATGAAATAATGTGACAGTGCAATAATGAATAAAAGCTTAGAAAAGAAAGCTGATTATCCATCTTTCGTTTCTTGTTTTTGGGACATAAAAGCTTTTAGGCCAAATTTACAATGCTTTCACGTGATAGCTGCCTTTGAGCTTTTTCCCACTCATTTAAGTGAGAATATGGCTACTCAACCAACATCTATTATATATCCACTGACCCCTTCTTTCTGATCTTCCATTTTGCTCTCCCATTTCCAGACACACTCTCTCTCTATACGTACATATATACATACATAGTATGTACATACGTATGTATGTATACATGAAGTTGAAGTCATAGTGCCTTTACCAACCACACAATTCCTTTAGTGCTACATGCACATTTCTCGTAGAATCGACACTGAACTCATACTTTTATTACTTGTGTTGACGCTTTGTATTTGTGGGTTTTCGAGCGAACAATTAGTCTTGTCTTGATTGATAGGTAAACGACTTGCAATATCAGAGGCTGCTGATCTTCTTCTTTGTTTAGCCATGTGAGGTGCATTTTGTCAAATTGTGGTGACTTTTCCATTGTTCCCACTTTTCCATCTATTTATTAGCGTGCGAGTTATGAGTTGTGACACTTATCGAGGAGGTCCAATAATGTGTATATATATTGAACTTTTTTGAGTAATTATAAAATGAAGTCTTTCGATTTATCGAAGTGAATTCAATTTACTCATAAAATAATCAACATTTATTTCATATTTGATGTTTCTAGATCAAATGCATAAACTAGTCCAAAAGACCATCATCGACTAATCTCCAAAAAATTGCTCAATACGTTCACAGATAATATTACTAATTTCGTCGGCTCGAATGGTTGCCATGAATATTTCTTAATTATTTTTTAAAAGAAAAAAGAGAGTAAATAAGTAAGTTTTAAAATAAATAATGTTTTATAATTGATAAAAATTAGTGACAAGTGAGTTAATAAGTTAATTCTTACTTAAAAGCTAAAAATAATAACTTATTGCTAGCTAGCTAGCTAGCTAGAATCATAAGGCAGACACTGGTATCCAGCTCCAACATCACTGGCACTGAAAATTTTCTTCCTTAGACAATAATGCTTTGCAGTCTTCCACTAATTATCCAACTATATTCAATCAACTTTATTCCATGTACTCCTCACCTACCTTGCTACAATTTTATTTTCACAATATTGTTGCAACAATATGGTACGTACCAATGTACCAAATTTGCTGCCTATCATAAATAAGGTAAGATCCTTGTATAAGCAATGAAATAATTTTACTCGATTGTAACGAGCACAATGCACCCTCAATCACGATCTTGTTGTGGGTTAAGGGTATGTTTGGCAAGGTTTTCGAAAAGTCAAAAATCGTTCAAGAAACTTTTCTACAAGAAGCATAAGTAAAACCCTTGTTCTCCTTACGGGAATAATAAAAAAATTAAACGAAAATCAAATAACAAACATGCAGATTAATTTATAACATGCAGGCGCCTAGAATACATTAATATGCATCGACTCTGCATGATTAAATGTGAAATAATTGTAGAAATTTTAGATTGTTGGAGATTTTATTTTATTGCTTCAAGAAACACTGAAATTTAGATCGATGCGTGGACATCATCAGAATTTAATAACTACTTGTCTTGAATTTAATGTTATTGCTTGTCTTTTTGTTTAACAATTGTATTTCACATCCCTAGAGTTTCATGTTTATCTCAATTACATTCAATTTTACTCCACATTTATAATAGTGGTGAACATGGATAGGAATTTGGAATTCCCGAATTTCGGGGTATGGTAATAAATTTACACATTCTCCTTCATGGAGTGATTACAAATCGGAGATACACTATATCGACATACGATAACGAGAAGTATGACTAGAATACATGAAGTATATTATTCAATTGTTCATAGTACTTCCTGTTTCCGGGTGAGATAAGTTTCTCTTTTATTGTAATATGTTTTATTTTGGCATTAATAAAACATGCCACCAATATTAGTGGTTATTTTCCAAAAATAAAAATAAAAATAAAGGCTACAATCTATCGAATGTGATATGTCCCGCGAGCATTTCACCATTCTCATCACAAGTGGTGGTGGACAGTGGCGGAGGCAAGTGAGGGCCAGTAGGTTCCCATGCCCCAACTAAAATTTGGGAAAAAATAAATAAATAATAATAATAATATATACATCACGAATTTTTTTATGTATATTTATGTTTGAAAACATAAAATCGATCGGTATTAGAGGAAACGAAACAAAAATCTCATTGAAGATTTAAAACTTAGATTTTCGAATGGTCGATATCACGTAATATCTCGATAAATTCAGATGACATATATATGTCCAAGTGAGGAAGTACCATTTTTTGGGTTTTTCAATCGTTTCACTATTGACAACATTACTAAAGAGCCTTTAAGAAAATGACCAAACGAATGTACATATTTCCAAAACAAGAAAAATGCCAAGTTATAGTATATGTATGTATTCTCAGATTCTTATCCTAGTTTACCATATGTCAATTCTTGAACAGTTCATATTCGATATCCCCCCTTTAATTTTCTAAATAAATAAATAATGATTATAATCTACGTTGAACCAACTTACTTGAAAGTTTAAATTCGTAAAAGATTACGTTACCTATAGCTTAGAACAACAAAATTTGCAAGGGTTACATCGAAACCGACCGTAAACTCGAGAACTAAAAATGTAAAAGAATCCTTTTACATATTTAATCATATCCAAGGAGACATTCCAAATCATCAATAATGTTGTTTGAAGGGCAAAAAAGTGGTCATCAAACATTCCAAATCACTTATAATAATGAAGAGTCTCCAACAATCCAACACTTCATGCAATTATTAATTAATATAACTTATAAGTGAATCTATTCGAGGAAAAAAGGGAAGAAGATTTGTCTCCATAAGTATGCATTATGATATAAATAGTTTTAGACGAGATTTAATAATTCAAGATTTCGTACAAAAAGATTTTACAAGTCTCTTTTAAAGTGGACGCAGAAAATGGATAGGTCGAGTACGCTGAACTAAAATAAGTATGAGAATACATGTAGATGAAATGTAACTTGTAAACTCGATATTTTAAGTGTAGTTAATATAAGAAAAATTTAGAGTTTAATTAATTGAAAAATAATTTAATTGATGTATGAGACAAAATAAGATTGGAAAGGATGGGAAGTGCAGAGATTCCAGTTGATTAATGGAGGAAAGGGATGGGGCATTCCTACACTTTGTTATCTCTTGACCAATGCCTTTTCTTCCACTCTTCTATGCCGCGCATCAAACTTCAGTAAATAATATACGTCTGTCGGGGGCGCGGGAAAGCAGTTGCGGCGGAAGCGTAAGAAAAAATAAACATAGAATCGACAAACTCATTGAGTAAGAGCATCAAGAATGAATAACTAGAATGGGAAAGATTTCGAAATTCTTAAGATCCATGTAGATATTCTTTGAAATATACAACATTGCAATTACCGGACTCTAAAAGTTCGATATTGCTATTTATTGTCACTAACTGATCCCCATGTCATGAATTGATAATTTGGCTGGTTCGCTACCTGCCTTGGATGTGGTAGCCGTTTCACCAGTTTCTCTTTAAAATCGAACCCTAATTCTTCGTCACCACCTTAATAGGACACTGTCTTACAATCGAAAGTTGATAGGACAAAAAATTGAATGATGCATCGTCGGCACAAGGGCCATGTTATCCATCGAATTATTTTTTGGGTTTTGTTGCTTCATATATATATAATTGTATCTGTGAAATTTTATAATGAGTACAAAATCCAACGTAACTTCCTCCATCACTATCATTTATTAAATACGAACCTCATTTAATTCCCGTCCAAGAACACTTCATTTCTTACATCATTGGCTCAGAATTTGTCCCCGACTTTTCCCTTTTTCACTACCAGTCGTACATTCATGTACAACACACAATACACACACGTATACATACATAAACATGTATGTACTAAGTATGTGAAGACAATGAAAAATATAAATGCTGTCTTCTATCATAAACAGAACAGCTGCTTACAACAGTACAGTTTCTTGTTAATGAACGGTCAAATACTGTTTATGTCCTGTCAAACCTCATTCAAGCCATGTCTAGTTCATTTAACTCGTATTTCACGCGGCACAAAAGGAGGAAGATTTTATGAAAAAATGGAGAGAATTTATATATATAAGAAAACAACTCAATGCCATTAAAGAAAATTGACACGCTACAAAATTACTTCTATTGACGTCGATCCCACTTTTTCATAAAATTTTCTTTTTTCTATACCGGATCAAATACTGTATTTTAAATATGCGTTCAAGATTGTAGAGTCTATCGTACCAGGCCGGAGATTAGAGTCGAGCTTTTTTGGTCATCAGGCATTAATGTCACACAGTGACTCTGTGGGTCAATTGACTGATAAAAAAGTAAAGTCATTGATATTAAGCATCAGTTTCTAATGATGTAAAATATTTCCAACTGCATGATGCAGTATTTATTGTAGCAAAAAATAGAAGAAGTTACCATGGGACTGATAAAAGTACTCTGGGGAATTCGACTACTCTTTATAACTACTGTCACAAATTTGTACCCATCATACGTCAGTCATTCAGATGATAAATTATTAACTGTATATGTGAAGTACAAACTCAGAAGAGTGTCTCTGTATTTATTCACTAGCATTTTTCCTTGGAATTCCAGAGTTTACTTGGAGAGATTATTTGAAGTGAAAAATGATTATTTTTAGTAGAATGTATGGTAAAAAATGAGTTTAATGAAAAATAATTTTTATATAAGTTGTGCAAAACAAACTCTCAATTGAATAATTTTTGGGATGGCCAGTTTAGCGTCTTATCGAGCGTAGCTTTGACATTATCATTCGTGTCTTCAAATATGATATGTTAATCAGGTTGGAGTTAGTTTAACTTTTGTCGCCGCCGTGCATATATGTAATCTTTAATTAAAAAATAAAATTCAATCTATACGTGAGGGTGTTAAAGACTAAATTTTAAACGGGGTGGTTCGAACTTCAGTAACAAGAAGAATTATTAAGTACTGATAATACTTAGTATGTATCAGGTGTACATTAGCTGATAGAGAGCTTTCTTTGGTCAATAAATTTTTTTTACATATTTATGAGATTAACAAAATCATGTGATTTACTTTTTATATTGTTCTTGCCATTTATATAGCATATACTACTATATATCGTATTTAATGCATTTATGAACTGTGAAATGTGTGTAGCCTGTTGACATTGACTAGTTTTGACAATATATTGAAGTTTAGCATAAGGTGGAAATTAATATGGTTCGTATTAATAAAGAAGAGCTCATCGATCCATGAAAACCCTAATTCTAGCTCGATCGATTGAGTGACGAAACAATTTTCCTTTTATAAATATCTTACGAGATCATAAAAGTGTGAACTTAAACGTTAAAAGGTCATCAATTGGAGACAACCTTAGCGCACTTGTTTTGCCCCCAAATTCAAACAAAATGGTGGGCTCCTAGTACCCTAACATATACAAATAGAAAGAAAAAACCTAATATTTTTTTCTTGAAAATGTATACCTGCATGACTAAGAGCATGATTGAATAAAGTTTATTTAGGACAATGCTAAAAGAAAGTTTAAATTCAAACACACACACACATGAGTGTGTGTATATAAGGGTTATTAAATACTGAATTTAGGAGGGAGCAGAAATTTTTTCCTTGGACTGAATTGAGTGGTAAAGTGTCAGAATGAATTAATGGCAGAAAACTAAAGAGCTTACAGTTGGAAGAAAGATATGGGTTTTTCAAATTAATGGAGTCTCTCTGCAGAGGATCTACTCATAATGTTTGTGGAATTATAAGGTTTGGTCCTTCTGATAACTCATAATTGACTAGCTCAGGATTAAAAAGCACAGCAACCACTATAGAGTAGTTGTTTTGAATACAAAATTTTGAAAATAGACTTACAAAATGGGACAGCAAAAACTGTGGGCCCCCTAAATCATTTTAGTAAATTTTAATTAACATCACATTGTTAAAAGTATATCCTAGTTAAGTTAAAAATGAACAATATATAAGGACTTGAAACGTCGAACTTTAATAAAGTATGAGCGTTCATTGAATTCAAATGAGTATTTCAATCCAATCAAAAGCTCACGTATTTCAAGATTAGTAATCAGACGACCCACCATCTTTCGGGACAATTTTAGAGTAATATCCTTGTATGAGAGAGAGAGAGAGAGAGAGAGAGAGAGAGAGAGAGAGAGAGAGAGAGAGAGAGAGAGATTTGTCACAATATAAAGGGAGTAAAGAGGTGTTGGGGGTTTTACTTGTTAGGAATCTAGGAATCATCAGAGGGACTAAAATCAATTCACACTGAAGGAAAAAGGGCTAAAGAATAATGGAAGAACAGCTCAATTCTTTAGCTGTTACTCATCTTCTTCAACACACTCTAAGGAGCTTATGCATTCATGAAAACTCCCAATGGGTTTATGCAGTTTTTTGGAGGATCTTACCAAGAAATTATCCACCTCCAAAGTAAAAAAATACTGCTTGATTTCTGTTCTTGCATATTATGAAATAATCGAAAAGTTTTCATTTAAATCTTCGGAGAAACGCAGTGAGATCCAATGCAATATGTAAGATTCATCCTCTTTTTCTGTTTTTTCTCATAGGTGGGATAGCCAAGGAGGTGTATATGACAGATCAAGAGGAAACAGGAGGAACTGGTATTATTTAAATAAGTGGGGTTAGATTTATTTATATGTTAAATTATGCGCACTCACTTATTTTTATTGATTTATTTGTACTTGTATATCTGATATTCAGGATATTGGTTTGGGAAGATGGTTTCTGCAATTTTGCTGCTTCAACAGCTGAGATTAATCCTAGTGAATGCCCGGCCGGCTCGTCGGTTTACGAGTATCAACACTATCAGGGACTGCAGCCTGAGCTCTTCTTCAAGATGTCCCACGAAATCTACAACTATGGTGAAGGGTGAGGAGAAATTAGAGAAACCCATTTTTATTTGATGATTTCAGAGAATGACATAAACAAGCTGATCTTTTCTTATCTTTTTTAAGTTTAATTGGAAAAGTTGCAGCAGATCATAGCCATAAATGGATCTACAAAGAACCAAATGATCAAGAAATTAACTTCTTATCTGCATGGCATAACTCAGCTGATTCTGTAAGCAATTATTCCTTTGAATTCTTGTTAGTTCATCTCTTTAGTCTATGATTTCATGTTGCAAGAAATAAGAATCTATCCTTCTTTTTATATATTTCTCAGTTGATTAATTAATATTTACTTATTTCTTTAATTAACAGTATCCCAGGACTTGGGAAGCTCAGTTCCAGTCTGGTATAAAGGTATTACATCAAAGAAACATCACACGAAAACACGTTTGGGACACTGTACATTGGACAATAGTTGTTTTTAACTTGTTTGGTACACTGTACATTGGACAATATAATGACTTATATTAATCAAAATTGAATTACATTACAGACTATTGCCTTGATTGCTGTTAGAGAAGGTGTTATTCAGCTAGGAGCTGTTCATAAGGTCCTCTTTTTCTCTCTCACTCTCGAAGTGCGCACACACAAAGAAGTTTAAATTTTGTCTATATGTTGAGTCGTACATTCTCTAAATGACTCATTTTTTCGTGATGTGAACTGGATATATATGAAGGTTATTGAGGACCTGAGCTATGTTGTGTTACTCAGAAAGAAGTTCAGTTACATTGAAAGCATTCCAGGGGTTCTTTTGCCACATCCATCCTCTGCAGCATACTCCAATACACCAGAAGCATTTCATTATCAAAACAACATGATACCCCCTACTGAATTCTACAATCATTTTAATCAGCCAATGAAAATCACCCCTTCAATGAACAGCCTAGAAGCACTTCTCTCCAAACTACCTTCTGTTATCCCGGTATCATCTCCCCCGGTTTCTGGTTATTACGAACCTCAAGCTCAACATTTAGCCTCGACTAGGCCTATCGAGCTAATGGGAGTCGATAAAGTGGCTAAGGAAGAGTTGGACGAGGAAGAAGGAAATGAGAAGGATGTTGGAGAGACGAGCAATTCTGCGCTGCCTTATCATCACCATATGCATTTTGCTTATCATCATGACCTAAATTTAAGTAGTAGCCTGCACAACAATGGATGTTAATTGAGGTTTCGATGATGATGACGATTCTAAAGTTGTAGCATTCGATCAGAATGTTTCTTCATGGCTTTCTTTAGTAGAATAATGAAGCGTTTAGTTAGCTGTGGAATGTTAAATTCATATCAATGGAGAGTGTATCTATCTTTTTACATTTGCCAAATGTCTATAGGTTTTTCCTGTTTTGCTAATTCTTCCTTGCATCACTTGGATGTCTGTCTGTCTGTCTAAGCTTTAAAATGTAACCTATTTCTTAAAAAAAAGTGAATGAGAAAGTTACTTTTTGAGATTAGGTACAAATTATTTCAACATAAATAAATTATCGAAACGTATTAATGTTCTTTAATTCCTTCCGTTCAAAATTGGATTTTATATTTGTTGGCTTCCAACACATCAGAAATGAACTCTTAACATAGTGGGTAAGAGTTATCTTACCCATATCAACGGTCAAACTTACGATTTTTGACAATTCATTGTTAACAAGCATACAATTTTTGATAATTCAACAATGAATTGTCGAGCATTGTAAGTTTGACCACTGATGTGGGGGCAAGCTGCCCAACCCATTCCATTAATTATGTAACAACAAAATAAGTCTTGCTTTCAACAAATAATGAAGTTTTTCAAAACAAAGATTCCTTGTACAATTTTAAGTCTTGATAAGACATCATCGTCATCACAATAATAATAATCTCCTATGAATTATAAGTTCCTCGTTAATAATTTACGAGATCATCAATTATTAACACCTTAGAAATAAATATAAAAAAAAAAAAACACGACACATTTGTCTACAATCTTGTATGCCATCAACACGATTATAAATATTTGCGAGTGCAAATAATTTTGTCAAATAAATGGAATTTGTTTACAATTTGTATAATTTTTCCCTACTTCTTGACAAAAATTGGAAATTTGGTGAAAAAATCAAAAACTTGTTAAGTCGATCAACAGCAGACTATAGGTCGGCAGCTGCCCCAGTTTGGGCCCCATTAAAATAATTTTTTCGAGAAAATTGTACTTTAAAATAGTGGTTTTTTTTTTGAGAAAGTAGTTAAAAAATAAGGAAAAATATAATATAATATTATTTTATTGAGAAAATGCATTAAAATTAACATGAAAGCCAAACGAGGGCTTAATATACTCCAGATCCAATTGAAAATATATAATACAAATATGCATTTTAAATCACACTAAAAAATCTAGCACAAATGAGGCTTACAGAGCCAAAAATAAAAACTTCACAACAACGGGAAATTTTCCATAACCTCTTATATGGGCATGTTCAATAAAAACAATATTTGATAGGACGATTTGAAAGTACAACGGACAAGATTTTTTAATTCATTTTTCTTCTTTAGTATTATCCAATCCAACTAACGTGTCTCGTAAGTAAAATTTGACTTTCACAATCTCTAACTTGAATTTCTCTTTTAACACAATGTACATGAACTACTACCCCTCAAGAGGGGGAAAGAAGAAGCAAAGAGGCATCCGAGTGTTACCAGCTGAAGCCACTCGAATTCCCAATTGCTACAAGCCGGACTACCAAAACAATACGATGAATTTGCCTAAAATTGGAAAGAACGATCATATGCCCCTCTTGTCAGAAAAAATGAGAGCTCGTACTTCATCAACAGCCATTCGACCTCACAAGACAGGTGGGAAGTTCTTGATTTGCCCTTCCTCTAAAATATCTTTGTCATTCATCTTGTAACCTATCCGTATGCGCATGACTAGGGATTTCTGGGGTAAACGAATAATTTCTTAATTTACAAAAACTCAAAAATGAAAAGGGAACTAAGATAAATTGGAGAGAGACAGAATTGCTGAGATGAATTGCAACAAGATAAAAGAAAATACAAATCCATGTACCTTGCCGTGCTGGCTATTTGTCACTCTTAATTTCTGTGTAATTGATCCATTACCGCTGGCAGAAAGAGTATCACTGCTGGCTGGATCCAAGTGCAGTTGAATAAACTGTGGATCAAATGCAAAAATTATTTGATGACAGCATTGAAAAGGGAGCTAAGAAATACTTGGAGCATAATTCGACTATCCATATGATAAGTCATATTTTATTGCCATCGCATAAAAGAGACGAGCAAAATAGAGGGAGAATACCAATTGTTTTAACAGTCGGCTTATTTTCTAAAGAGCTTCTCATAAATAAGATGAATGCAGGACAATAAGAACATGAAAGTACACATAAATTGAGAAACCATGATACCAGTTTATGTAAGATAATAAAAAAGTGAAAGGGTGCATGCATTGAAAATAAGATATTAAGAAAAAGATGTAGTGAGCAGAAAAGGAGAAGATGCAGAACCTATCAAAAGAAAAGGTAAAAGGTGATTGCATTATACCTTGGGGACCGCTGCCTGGAATGTAAAATTTGAATAGATATTAGGTGATTTGTTAAAAAATTGTGCCTCAATAAGTGTGGCCTGTGGGTTTTCAGGCTGCTTTGAGAAGTTGAATGTAATTCTCAAGGAGCTGCTCTCGAATGCAATGATTGATGGAAGGGTCAGGCCATTCTTTTCAGCAACTGAAAGCAAGGGTATCAAAATATCATGAACAAGTTAACCACGCCAACTAGATACATACGTTGATGAAACATACCAGGCACTGATGAACTGGCTGCAAACCCATCCAACAAATCCATCATAGAACTTCCAACAGCAGAAGAAGCTTGTGCTGAAAGCGCAGGAGGGGAGGTCAATGTGTCTAACATGTCCAGCGAATTTGTATTATCCTGATTGGGTGAAAACATATTGGGCATGGATGGACTACTTTGAGCTGGAGGTGTTCCAATTGACAAAAGATCCAGTAGGACATCGTTACTGCTCTTCTGGGTCTGATTGGTTCCTGAAATGTTTAAAAGAAAAAGAGTGATTAAAAATAGGGAAGAATAATCGATATCAAGATATCTCGTTTTATTCCCAAAATATAAATTATCCAGTGTAGCTACAACTTTCAAATCACAGTATATGATCTAACAGAGAACAGCCATCTATCTACTTATATTATCAAAACGAATCAATACTTTTGTTGTCTCCTTGTGACATGGATGACTAATGTCTCATTACGTGCCAAATGGCAATGACATGTAAACCAAACCAGTCACGTATGTTCAAATCTCACTTCTTACTTATGCAGGAATTGCTTGAGAAGCTTCTATAGAGGAGGAAGTATTAGAGATCAGTATCATTTGAGACATGAATTTTAATGAGGCTTTCAAATAGTACAGCTGAAATATATAACTGCAAAAACTAATTTTTGTTTCACATCCGTGCATAAGCAAAATCAACCTGGACGTGATAAAGCTGGTGAATGGTCAACACCAAGAAGATCCTGAAGAAAATCTCCACCAGAAGATCTAGGCTCTGTAACGTCATCCGAAGTAAGATCAAGCAAATCAACGAGAGGAGATGAAGTGTGTTTAGAAACTCCATTTGGAAGGTTTAATGGAGCTCCTTGTGAAGTTGAAACTGCAGCTGGCACAGAACCAGCCCTTCTGCTGCTATAGGTTGCCTCATCAAGGGCTGGCATCCTTTCAACCAGTGCAGACCTGAACAAAAGCAACACAGAAGCTTATTACAATCATACTCGAAACAATTCCGGACAAATTTTCTGAGAAGAGGCAAGTGAAGCAGAAGAAATAGCTTCCACACCTGATGTTATGATGCTTCTCAATGATAGAATTAAACTCAATGGCTCGCTGTTGCAGTTCAAGCACAAGGCTTCCTTTATAATGAAGGACGATATTATTTATTCTCCTGTAATACATGATATTTGCATAATTTCAGACTCAGTTAAGGAAATTAAAGAACTTACCAAGTTACCATTATAAAAAAATAAACAAGTATGCATTCAGGTCTATACAGTAATAATCACATTATATTTACTAAAAGAAGGTAGAACCAAAAAGATGTAGAATTCTGACAAAAAATGAATATTAATATATAAGATCTGTAACATGACAAGGTCAGGAAAACAAATCATGAAAGAGAAAAAATGTAAATATATAAAAATATGACTAGGTTTGTGACTACTACACTCACTCTACAAGTTGGCAACCAAGTGGACATATGTACAGTAAATCAGTATTTTCCAAGAAAAGCAATGACAACATACTGTGAACAGGATGAAAAACGACTTGACAGCTTTAACAGTGCAATCAGACACATTGACCGGGTCGGGAGATCCAAATGGCGTCTAATAGCAGTTTCAACAACATCCACAGCTTCAGACTCAGTTACCTGCTCCAGACAACAAATTCATGAAAGATGCCCAAGAAAATGAGGGACACTGAAGCACAAAAAATGTCACTGGATGATGTGCTCGTAGAAGTGATGGCACTGTCAATGATATTTAATTGTTAGTCCCAAGCACCCAAATTTTGATAAAGGTGAAGTGTACATTTGTGATAAACTATTGAGATAAAGTACATATGGCTCTTTGGCATAAAATAAATAAATAAATCTCGCAACTGAATAGATATCAGGCAATTTCACAATCATTCATCAGATAACCATTTTCTTCATCTCTCTCTCTTCAATTCATGGAAAGAAATGGGCAATTTCATGGTTATACAGATGTGCGCATCATTCATACTTTCAGTGAAAGTTTGATTATGAAAACTATTTGAAATGAACTCTTAAAGAAGCATGAACTCACAGTTATTGGATTTTCCCCAGCAAGCATTCCTGCATTATTAACCAACATTTCACCATATTCTCCAATGCACCAAACAGCAACTCGAACAAGAGTTTCCTTGCGAAAACAAGTTGGCAGTGTACACGTATAAGCACAAAAATAAACCAAATCATATACAGCTCCTACTCTAGGCTTTAATTGCAAGGTAAGAAGAGGTGCAGCAATAAGTTACCTGTTCACCTGCAGTTTGTACAGCTCTATACAGTGACCTAACAGTATATCCATGGAGGTCAGAAGCATTTGTGATCACAACAATAAGGGCATGCCACACTTCTTCCTTCACGTGATTTCCAGCCTGCAATGCGTTCACAAAAATCAACACTCACATAAAGAAGACTAACTGCATTGTCAAGCATTAAGATAAAGGAAAATTACAACCAGTCCCTAATACTTGGGATCATTGGCATTTGAGTTCTCAACCTTCAATTTTCCTAGAAAGGGATCTCCTTTGGACGGTTCCCATCAAAACAGGCATTAAATGGAGTAAAATGCAATTTTTCCTCGATTTAAGCAAAAAAATTGGACATAAAAAGGAAAATTAAAGAGTGGTAAAAAAAAAAAGACCCCTTACTCCCTCCCCCATTCCCACAATAATCCTACTGTTCAGCCATCATCATTCCCCTGTTAAAAAAGATTCTTTCATTTATCTGTTTTTTAACGGGTAAGAACCTCAATGAAGATACTCCAAGAAAGGTAGAAGAATGAATAAAATTAAAATTCAAAGACTTCTCTAGTGAACCTAGAACTTGATCAAATGAATTTAATCTCAATTGGAATGGACATTAGGGTGGCTGACCAGATAAGAGGTAGAACAACAGGGGAGGGGAGAGTGGACTGTAGAGAAAGGAGAGGGAGATGTTCCCACTGGGGAAGAGGAAAGGGGAAACTAGGGCGGACTGGGTGGGAAGGGAAGTGTCTTCTTTTTCAGTTTTCCTTTTTTTCCCTTTCTTCTTCTTCTTCTTCCTTTCTTTTTTCCTTTTTTTGTGTGTTTTCCTTCTTATTTCTCCTTTTCCTTAACTTTCCTAGTCTTTTCACTTTTTAATCATTTGAAAGTTAGGGCCTTTTTTCTTTTCTCACAGTTAAGAGTGCAGGGAACATAGGAATAACAAAATCGAATGAATTATTTACTTTTGTAAAGTTAGTATGGCATGAATCTGTAGACACCTTTGTAGCACGGACAATCCAACTAGGGTAGCGTATCCGTGTCCGACACATATCGAGCTCATGTCAGATACCAACACTCTTCGGACACTCTATCATAGTCATTTTTCTTTTTTTATCAAAAATATTATATATTTTAACTTAAAATTATTATTAAGGGTATGTTTGAGTCACATTATTTTGGAATAGTAGATTGATGGAGAATGTGTGATGGAAAAAAAAGGAAAAGTTATTGATGTGATGAAAAATATTATTTTATTGAAAAATGTGTGATTGAAAATGAGTATAAGAATGAGAATGAAAATTTTAATGTGGCTCAAACAGGGGTTAAATATAAAATAGGTACTCATATTTAAAAGATTTAAAAAAAAAAATAATTAGTATAAAATTAAATTTATACTATATAAATGAAGAATTTTAAATAATTTAATCAACGTGTCGACTTCTTGTCCTATCAATACTTTTTTGAAAAATCACATGTCGGCATGTCCGATACGACACTAACACATGTCGTGTTGGACACAAGTGTCCATGTCGATGCATCATGGGTAGCCACATAATGGTTAAGAGACTAGCTACACATTACCTACCGTGTATTGGGCCATTGAAGAACAAAATATCCACCAGATGAACATCGCAAAAATCAAGAAGTTAAATTGAATTTCTGACCACACAAGAATGGATGAAATAAAAAAAATATGGATATAAGGATATATTAAAGGTACAAAGACTTGGATGATTGATGCAAGGCTCAAGTAGACCTAAGAAGCTCCCATTAGAACAAGTTAGAAGGAGAGTTAATGTAGCTTGAGGTGCTTGTAAAAGATTTGATTTCATTGGACATGTAGGGCTAGATTGAATGAAGTGGCGTAAAAGGATTCATATAGATGACCCCAAATTTATGGGAATGAGGCCTGGCTTCTTCTTGTTACATGAGTGAATAAGTAAACGCTGACTGCACTAAAATAGTCATGCCTGATACATGATAAAGAAGAAGCCATGTTTGGCTATGTTCTCGCATCAAGAAGTAAGGAAAATTGGAGATATCTTTGGGCCAACAATTAATGAGATCTACTATATAAACCATCAAGATAAACCTAAAACTTAAAGCTAGAATCGATACAATAAAAGCTCTGCAAATATAATGCATACCGCAGGCAGTATCTTCAGCATCTGATCAATGTACCAAATTTTCTCAGGGGAAAACCTGGAGCACCACAAAGCAGATGAGAGTTGGCTATCCAATGCAACATATATAACAATTCAAGTTCATGAGTCTCAACTAATCATATTGCAGTTCAATGCATCCAAATGTCTGCTAGGAAGCACACAAATAAAACAGAAGTAGGGAAAATAATAAGAGAGAATATTTATGGAAAAAATGAGTACCTAGCTACCATGATAAAGCTCAAAAAGTACAAAGATGGGAGGCAGAAATGAGACTAGAATAAGATTTCCAAACAGTTGTCCACTCATGGGGACATGAGAGGAGGGACATCACTAGTAGAGAAACTAAAAAGAAAAGAAAATGCTCTGTAAGCAAATTGCTATATCAGTACAAAGCAAGAGTTTCCATGAGACTTGGAGAACAAGATAGACCATGAAAATTTCTCACTGCTTGGAATCATAAAACAAAACGCATATCCAGTTCAAAGCAAGCTAACCAATGTACACTCTCTTCCAGCGTTAAGAGAAGTGATACACAGGAGCATGCATGTGAACAAAGTACCCATCAAGGATTATCATAAGCAAAATTTTCTGGACCAAGAAAGGAGATTAGAAAATGTTGATATATATATAACCGCTGAACTTACTTCTCCACTATGGAGCAAATTTTAGCAGTCAGGTCTCCTTTAAACTCTGGGTCACATACTTCAAGGTAGTCAATCAGCTCTTTCGTCAGAGATTTCACATTGCTTTCATTTACCAGAAGATATATAAGATCAAGGGCCCTTTTACGTATCGAAGCATCTGAATCCTGGCATTAAAATAAGCAACCAAGAATTTCTAAGATGATAGTACAGATATCATAAAAGCACCAAGACTTAATGGGGAAACAGAGAGGAACACATGCAAATACGCACAGGTCATGCAATTCCAAGCAAAACCCACTTACATCAAAGCATTTCATCTGTCAAAACTATTGGTCCTCAAGTTGTGAGAGGTCCTAATTACTATCAAATTTAGAAAAAAATCCAAATAAAATAGCGAACTGTTTTCATGATGGGCAATATGAATTCTTGAGACAGACTAATCTTCTTTTGTGAGCTAATATACAATTCAGAGAACCAAACAACTACACATAATTTTTCAGATAATACCTAGAAGCACAAAAGTCAAGACCAGAGGTAACTATGCTTGTAACAACTCAGAGATGCATGGCTTTCCACATGGATAGATGAAACTGATAAACTCAATGTAAAATTTTAAAAACGTGTTGGGGATAAAACAGATATAGAAATACACATACCTTCACACATTCCAAGAGTGTTGTTCGATGCCTCTGCACAGCTTGAGCATCTAAGGCAATAGCTTTCATCAGCATGTTCAAAGCAACATATCTGTCACAATTGGGTTTAACACTATCAGACAAAAAGCAAGAACGAGAAGCAAGAAACCATTTACGGGGATATGATTCGAACTTGTTGAGATAGAAAAAGTTCCAGTAGAAAACAAGAATGTAATTTGAATCGTTAATTATGAACAGAACAAGACAATTCATGAGAAAACGAGTCAACAAGTTCAGGTTCCTTAAATTTCCAGAAAAGCAAAATGATAGAGTGAACATCATGCAGATGCAGTTAGTTCACACAAGGTAAAGGTAATTGTTGGGCACGAAGGTAATACCCTACGAACTTCAAGAAACTCCTCTAGCACACTATGTAAGTTAAGAAGCAATATTTATCATTAAATATGCAAGCACGGCCCATTTGATGTGGAAGAATATGAGACAACAAAATTATTGATCTTCTCGGGAATTTTTTCCACCAATTGGTTTTTACTATGATTGCAAATAAATAGTATAATATATTGTTATCAATAGAGTTTCACACCTACAAACACACCATTGCATTTCAAGCATCCAAGCATGTTGAGGCCTCTTTAACAGCACGAGGCATCACCCAGACCAGGTGATGCCCAGAAAAAAAAAGCCATGTACCAACAGATTTAGCAGCACTCACAAAGTTTTAACATCACACAATGAAGTAGCAATATATAGGTAAAAGTAATAAGATCACAAAAATGGCGTGCAAGGCTTACCAGACATAAGATTTGCAAAATATGGGGTGTGAGATACAGCAGACATAAAATTTGCCATATTCTCGTATATGAACTTCCATGAACTTCCAAGTTAAATGTCTTCATTCAAGTTTTCATGATTGATGGGCTCCTTTGCAGCGTACATTTTTTTTTATGATATAATCAGTCTTAAATAAAAGAAATTATATAAGTATAAAATTTACATTCAATGCTGCTAATTAGGAACAAACTTATTTTTTCTAAGAAGATACGTCGACTGATGTAAAAAAATGGCTCCAAACGTACATCAGTGGTGGAAACTGTTCAATTTGGACGAAAAGAGTATAGAATGAAGATATTAGTTGTATTATCAATTTTACATTTTACAGCAACTCACGATAACTCTAGTTCCTCTGGTTCTTATACAGAATGAATTAGAGGCAAGTACTCGTGAAAACATTCTTATGTGCTCCTATCTATTATCCAGATTAGTCCAGCAAGTACGGATACATTGTCTTGCACTTAAAATAACAAAAATATAAATGTTCAAAGGCAAAAATGACATAGATATGATATATAGATCATGTCCTCGGCAGATTGAAAAAAAGTTCAAACCAAATTTATGAAAATAACCTGATATTGTTATCACGGCTGGACAAAAATTTCCCCAAGATATTGACTGCAAGCACCCGTAATCCACCATTATCTTCAATACCCATTATTGTAGCAACACATTCGTAGAGGATGGCATTTCCTGCATTCTTTTTTGACTCAGTTTTGGTAGCCACCTACAAAATAAAATAACAAATCAACAATAGAACAAGTAAGGTGAATGAAAGCAAGTTTTGTAATTCAATTAATAGCATTGGCAACGGAAAGAGAACAAGTCCAAAATCTTAGCAGGATGGAGGGAGAGTGCCGTATACTTTTTCAAAGCTAAAGGTTGCAAAGCAAGTTAAAATCATGTCAAAGAAAAGATGCAAAAGTAAATCAACTTCACGAGATTGGGAGTTCCAACAAATTGGAGAAATGCCTTATTCAAATGATGAATAAATTATGTCTTCACAAAATCATCTACACTGCTTGTGGAAATGTAGAGAAACTAGATTGCTGTATTCTTCCCTCAAAGCTAAAGGTTGCAAAGCAAGTTAGTATCATGTCAAAGAAAAGATGCAAAAGTAAATCAACTTCATGAGATTGGGAGTTCCAACAAATTGGAGAAATGCTTTATTCATTAACTCACCTGAGCAAGAATATCATTCATAGTATCACTAGCATCAGCATCTCCTTGGCCCAACAAACACAGAAGCTTGAGCAATCTAATATGAAGAAAAGGGTCTGCAATCCCAGAAACATCGTACTCTGGTGCATATGGACTGTTCACTACATCCTTTAGAACTTTGACTAAGCCATCTGTGCATTTCTAAAACCCAAAGAAAAAAGGTAAAGGAAGAAATCACGGCATGAAGGAAGAATCGTTCAAATGTACTTGAGGCCAAGATTATGACAAAAATTTGTACATAAGTGGTTAAGACCAATAAAATCACTCATCAAACAATTTTGGAAGCTAACTTGCTACTTTCGAGATCAGAAGTCCAATAAAAAATGATGATCCAAAGAGGAAATACCACAATTTTAAGGTGACAGATCCCTGTCGAAAATGCTGTAATGATACTATTACAATTTACAACAGATAAACAGCTGTATATGACCAAGCTAGACAGGTCAAAAGCATAGTTCAAAGGCCAGTTTAAGCTACTGGAAGTGAGAGATATGGTCAGAACAATTAGCTTGTGAACCTTACACCTTTATCATAGTGTAGAATCCATGTTTATAAAAATATTAACACGGGGTAAAAAGCACAAGCAAATTGCCAAAATAGAAGTATACCCAAGTGATGGTAAAACGAAGGTTGTTGTATCTTGGTACGCTTTAGGGAAATCTCATCTTACGATATAACTGTAGGCATTGTTCTGTCATATTTTAGCTTCTTATAAATAACTTAGGGAACATATAGAGTGAGCAATTGTTTACTTACCTTTCTTAAATGCTCAAGAGCCTCTTTACTGACTTTACATAGATCTGTACAAAGCTGGACTCCAGTTAATAACACTCCATGGTGCTTTTCTTTGAGCAACGCAGCAGCAGGATTTACAAAGTTTTCTGCCAGTTCGGGTACTTTCTTTATTATCCTTATAGAGCATAATGCTGCCTACAGTAGACAGGAAGTACCATTAATATAGGCAGTGACAAAAGTTTCGGGTCTCTGGAGAATAATTTACTGGAAATAATGAAGTAATTGATTATAGTAGTAAATTTTGCTGAGCCTTTGTTTATTTCAAGGACCTGCATAAGTTCCATGCCCAAAAATAAATCTCAGAATTATCAGTAGTCCAGAAGAAAAATTGTATTATTACTTATTTGAAATTGACGAATAAGCTTAAAGTTAGCATATCAAAGAAAAAATTATAAAGAAGAAAAGTTGGTCCCATGCTAAGTATATAAAAAGAGATTCAGGGTGCATCTTTTTCACGAGATTTCAAATAGCTTGGAAATGTATCACTCATAAAGAACATCAATTTGCAGATCCTCCAATCTGTGTAGGCAGAAGATTGCACGATGGATGAATCTACATGCTTAGTAGAGAATAACTTGAAGTACCAGATCCACGAAAAGTGAAAACGCATAAAAGAATTGTTAAACCCAAGCATGCATTGTTATTAATGAGAACAAATAAAAGCATGCAGCACGTAAGGAACCAATGAATGAACATCTAAACCAGCTTATTAATGAGAATTCCTGCAGTCCACGAAAAAAGACGTGCACACAAACAAAATTAATAAACGAAGGGAGGAGGAAGAAAAACAGAACAAATAAATTTACAACCATTTTCATTAGGCCAAAGGGATGTGCTTTCCTTTTTCAATGATTAGAGAGTGTTGTAGGACAACTAAGGCTTTATTTGCTATAAATACTTCAAGTGTTCTATTTTTCTCCCAATAAATTGCACACCAAGCTAAAACATTTTATGCCGAACGTCACTGGATGCCGTTTTATTGTGGTTAAATCCATACATGGAGCATAAAGTTGAACTTAGACATTGTTATATGAGAAAGATTCTAGAATAGCATTCAAGAAGACGACTTACTTTCTTCCTGATATTTGGATCCTTAAATTGAAGTAATCTTTCAACTTCAAGGGCAAGATCACGAGCCATTTCTGCTGAACAGATATTTCCCAAGGCACAAAGAGCAAGTCCAGCAATATATTGGTTGGTGTGGTTAAGATCACTGTGCATAAGTTAAGGAGTCTGAATGGAATTACAAACTACAATTTTATACCCAGCAAAAAAATGAATGGTTAGCAGTAACTTCATTACATAGACAATCATAGGATTGGTAGTCTTGTCCTTTTATATGTCAATTTAATCTTCTTCCTTAGTTCTGGGTGTAGGTGGGCATGCAAGAGTAAGTCGCTTCAAAGAGAACCTAATATAAAGAAAATCAAATTTAAAATGGATACTGTTTTATTGAGTTGGTAACCAGCATCAGAACTTCCTGTCTTTCGTCAAGAAGCAACATAAGGCCAAGATATCCTATTCTCTTCTCTGGGAATCCAGGAGATGCAATTAGCTTCAGGCATTCCATTTGACCAAAATGTGTGGGGTAACCAAGCATGTGAATGAACATGAGCTTAGCCAGATTCCGATGGCTATAATCTTGGTCATTTTCACTAATTGCAGCTCGAATAGCAGCACATTCTTTTCTCACAACAGCACGTTCCTCTGCAGCAGTTTTACAAGCACGTATAGCCCGAATCATGTCCCTGGAAGCGAGCATAGATAATCAGGTTGCAAAGAATTATTTAACCATGTAATTTTCTCTTAGTTGTGCGTTATTTTCTTAGGTGAAATAGTTTCTTGAATTGACAAAATAGGTGATGATGACCAGAAAAGAAAGTTGATTCCTCAGTAAGTACATACTTGATCCATACATGTACAAATTAATTATTGAGGCAAATTCTTGTTTACCATACACTTCAAGGAGTAACTTAAAAAAAAAATTGATGCAATATGTATAATAAAAATATTCTATGCCCGCCGTATCAAGGAGTACAACTGTGTGATCGAGACTCTACGAAACTATACGATAACTCTGAAAGCAGAAACCGTAACTAGCACAATTCTTTGCTTCTTAACTTAATATTCTACACGGCAGCAATTAATCCACTATGATTAAAAAATTTAAAGTTTTTGTTGATATTTTGATCTAATAATCAATGACGACAAGATGAAAGTTATGCATCTCCATGGAAACTTAAGAAAGTCACAAAATTAGTGTGACAAAGATAAACAATATATACCTAATAGAAAACTGAGATTTAAACAAATACTGCCAGTGGTCATAAGTATCTAGGCAAACAGATGACAAGTAAGATAAATATTATGATCATTATTGTAATTGTAAATCAACTATTAGTTATTCAGGCGTTACATAATAAAAATATATTCTAAAGAAAGCCATAATTTTATTCCAAAACTTCTCATTTACATTCATACTATACCTAATGAGTTGTATTTTGTAGTTTTCATTTCTAAATTTTGGGAGAATTTTTCATTGTACCCCCTGGAAGAAATCACACTTATCCATAAATGTCATATACCAAAATTTTTCCCATCATCGGGTAATTTTTTATGGATTCTAATCATTCAGTGGAAGATAATCCGTGGAATCACATGCTTCAACTTAGTTAATACAAGGCTTGGATGCATATAATAAAGCAAGGAAAAAAGAATACAGAGCAAATCATGCTTGGTTGCAGGAAATTGATACGTCAAACAATCTTGATTGCCTTTGACATGGAAAGCCACTTAAAAAGGCACATGTAAACACTGATTTGAGTGAACGAGTGAAGAGGGTGCCTCGTTCATGTCGTGCCATCCCATTCAAATGACTGTTCTAATTAGCTCAATTTGTAAAGCTCAGTCTATCTTATCAGAGATAAAAGGCCACATGAAATCTTGTTTCATGTCTCATATACAACACATTTAGCTATTACCTTTAGAAAATCATTTTGAGCTCGCAATAAACTTCTTATGAGCCTAGACTTGTCTGAGCCCAAGTTTTTCTTCATGATGTTCCAGATGACTCTCTTCTACCCAATTTTTTTTTTTCCAATTCTCATACTCTACTCCTTTAATTTTTCCTTGTTAGGACCATACAATTTTTTTTTTCCAATTCTCATACTCATTCCTTTAATTTTTCCTTGTTAGGACCATATGAAGTTCCAAAAAAAAAAAATCCCCAAACTGTGTAATTATTTTTTGTCCACCCCCAAACTTTATTCTTCCTTTATAGGTATTATCCTCACTGTCTAGATGCAGAAGTAAATATCTAAAGCTAAAAGTATATTAAGAGGCTGATATAGAAAACTTGGGCTCCACTTTCATCATAAATGTCTAAAAACAGCATAACCTACTACCATCCGACATCTCCCCTTCAACATCCTATTCTACCAAAGAGTAATCATCCCCAACATCTTAAACACAATGCTATGAGTTTTATGTCATTTTCCCAATAGACGAGATGAATCGCAATTAGCATCAGACCATCCAACGTCGATATCCATAAACCTTTTTCTATACTATTTTTGTTTCTTTTGTTAGCTTCTTTCAATTTTCTTTCACTGATGCTAACACCAAACATCACTTCTTCAAAATCTCTAAGGTTACAAGTGGGCGGTATCAGTATGTAGCATATAATATAGGCACCACAGGTGGTTAATGTCTACAGAGGCCTAACTTATCACATTGGTACTTTCAATAGTATATTCAATGAGCTAATAACCAATTCCTAGATACATCAAAACTCTTATTTTCAACGTCAAATAATAGTTTGAGTTGGTTTAGTTAACAACAAACAATATTAAACTTCAAGAACAATAGAATACATAAATCCCGAATCACTATCAAATTATATTCTCGTTAACTATTGATCAATTCATCCATTCACTATCAGTATTATTCACCTTTATAACTTCTCAGAAAGTCAATACTCATGACATTTAAGTATTAATAAACAGACTCCGTTCTTACAGTTAACTCGTTCCACGGACACAAATAAAGGTTTTTTCATTTCCTCAAGCTATCATTCGAGCATTCATCCCATTAAATCCTCGTAAAATGAGAACTAAGTGACTCATTATCCATTATTTAAAATAAAACCATTGAATCATAGTTAACACACGGAAATTCAAGCAGAAATAAAGCAATTACAAGCCATCACAACGACTCGGTTGGAAATTTTTATACCTGATCCAATAAAATTCTAAGAAAATGCAAAACATTCAAAAGAAACGGAAAGAAATTGACGACTAACCTCAGGCGGGTGCCCGAGGAAAATGGATTCATGATTGGGTCCGTTTTGAAACTCCGGGATAGCTCTACCAGATCCAGCTGTACTAATGATTCTTGCACACCTACTGTAAAATTTCACAAGCCCAGATGGGATCACCGAGTGAAAAGGCGAAACTGAGATCCGGGTGTGGTAAAATTATGTAAGGACCCAAATTTCGATCTCGAATATGAAAGTGGAAAATTTTGTTCTTTTTCCTTTTATTTTCTTTATTTATTTTATTTTATATTAAAGGACGTTCCCTTCTAAAATACCCATGGGGTAACTTCCATCTAATGTGAAAGTTCATTTAAGCCAACGTTTGGTTCTAGTTTTTCCAAAAATTCATTTTTTCAAAATTCGTCGTAAAATAATTTTATACGTGAATCAAAGTTTTATACTTCTTTTTTAACGACACATTTTCAAAAAAATCAATATTCCAAAATACATTTTCTCACCAAAATGGTACTCAAACGAGGGCTAAAAAAAATTCGGGTTAACTTTCATCCATAGTAACTGAATTTTAACAACATTTCAATTGAATCCCTAAATTTTAGCCCTGTTAGACAATCATTATTTCAAAATTCTTTAATTTTCATATTCATTTTAAATCACACATTTACGCCATAACATATTTTGCACTTAAATTCAAAAATATTTCTAATTTTAATCACATATTCTCTAAAAATCACTATTCAAAATTCGATTTTCACAAAATAATAGCAAAAAAAAAAGGGGCTTAATTTGCTATACTTGAGTTGCTAAACTTTAATTTTATTTTTATATTTACTGCTCTATCACGATTTGTCACGTGTAGTCTCAAATTTGACAAAAATTGTTTAGTTATCTTGTTTTTGATGATTTTCCACATAATCATTATGGGTTTGTTTGATTCAAATTTTTTTGGAATAAATTTTGTAAAAGGGTTTTTTTTTTTATGAAAAAATTATGACTCCACGTGCAATATTATTTCATTGAAAAAACATGTTGTTAAAAATGAGTTTAAAAAAAAATGTATCAAATAGGGTTATGGATTGTAACAATATCTTCAGGTTAAGTCCATGTTTGTGCTCTATTAATTTTAATATATATTTTTCTCTTTCTTATTTTTCAATCACACATTCTTTAATAAAATTGTATTACACGTAAATCAAAAAGTTTTCATTATTGTTTAACAACACGTTCTCAAAAAAAACTATTCCAAAACTCCTTTCTTTTACCAAAAATTGGGCTCAAACAAGGCTGAATTGAATTTTATTTGTTTAATCAACACTTATAGCTTGTTTGGTAGGAATTTTTTTGTGAAGAATTGATTTTGAATAGTAATATGATGGGAAATGTGTGGTTGAAAAAGAAGAAAATATTATTGATGTGAAAATTGTGTTGTTAAAAATAAGAATTGATTTACTGTAGCAAAATGAGAATCCCTACCAAACAAGCCATATGTGTTTAGGGCCTAATTTATTATTTAGTATAAGTTTAGGGACAAGTGCACAATTATGATTAAGTTGGGTTATTAGGTTTTGTGTTATATTAGCAGACAAAACAATCATGTTGAGCCCCTTTCTGATGTAGATTGAAATTAGATTTTCAATAAATTTTGATAAAAGTTGATAAAATATATGATTGAAAAGTTGTGAATCATGTAAAATGTGTGGTTGAAATTAATTATTGATTTTAACTTAAATTAAAATCTGAATTCTAATTTTTATTAAACAAGGGCTGAATCTTTTTATTAAAAATATTAATAAAAAGAATTAACGAATCTTTAATGCCTAAATTTTTGGTATTATTAAAAATCAACAGTAACTAAAAAGTCAAGTCCCATTATTCATTTGAGATCAACAAGATTTCAACCGTGTGATCGTTTATCAATTCATGCATAGGTCTACATCTTTTCTTTTTTTTTTTTAACAATTTTATAACATATGGTAGTGCTAATTCATATGTCTTACATGGAAGATATGTTGCTGTATAACTGCTAAAGTTTCATCAATTGGGTAGACATCACGTGGAGAGGTGGTGAAATTTGAAACTAAATTGAAGTTAGTGACCAAATTGAAACTAAATTAAAGCCACCTGACTCAATTAAGACAAATAGAAGTTTTGTAACCCAATTGAGCTTTCTTTGAAAGTTCAATGACCCCTGCTGACATTTACCTTACCCAATGTTTGGAGCACGTTACACGTGATTTGGACTACCCGTCTAGCCCATAGAGGTTAAAGACTAAACAAAGTGAGCTTTAAATGGGCTGGGGCCCACCAACAATAAGCCCAAGAAGCTAGTTGCCAACCGCTTTCTCTTCATTGTTGCACATGGGCAGAGCTTCAACAACATGTATTGCCCCCTACATCAATCTGCAAGTTAGCCATATAGATTGATTGTATTTGAACAACTAGACCGATTTGCAGTTGAGCCGATTCAAAATTGTCTCGCTTAAATCAAATGCGGTGTTAAGGAACCGACAACCCAATTCAGAAAATCATCAAATTGGGTGCAATAATTCTTCTCTATCTTGATCTTGTCTTAAGAGGATCCCTTCGTTACACTCAACATAAAAGCACCTTCGAACTCGCTCATAAGCAAACACGCATCGCAATCATAAATAATTGTAATCATGTAAAATAACAACAATAGAATTTCGATTCCAGACAAGATGCAAGTATATCTCGATCCCCTCGTTCATAATAAATAAAGAAAACATAACTTCAACTTGCACCCTCATTTGGTCCCACCATTGATCTCCACTCACAAATTCATTTCATGTGCATTGACATCAATTTAGCATGGCCAAATTCACGATCTACTCTTCAATATTTTGGATTCATGTTACAAGATAGTGGCATTTTTTAAATTAATTAAATATTTACTAGTTTCTAACACACATGATTGGCATAGTATTTTTTTATTAATTCCAACTTTTAAACTTAACTTTTCCTGGTGACGTGCACATGTGCCTTGGATTCTTGTACTTGTACCAATACTGCCACGATCTGAAATAAACTAAGATATTTTTTACAGACATTCCTGTGCAAGAGTTAAGTTGGTACTAAATAAAATGTCTGGTCCTAAAAGCTTCTCGATGTAACCCAAATTGATTTTTTCTATACACGACATTAGCAAACATTGGATCTATCAATTTCCTTGCAACCTTTAAACAAGAAACAAGAACCGTGCTCCTCAAACAGGGTGAGGGGACCGACCCAAAAACAGGGAGCTGAGGTGCCATCTCTTCAGCCCTTGATTTGAAGAGCCAAGGAGATGGCACCTCAGCTCCTTGTTTTGGGGTCGGTTATTGACTCTATTTGAGCGGCATTTTCCCAAGAGACAATTGTCTGTCTTTACACAAGAAGGCATCTAAGAGGCTGTTCGGGCAAAACTTCATTCTCATCGGTTATTCTGTCCATATTTATTAGTTTGACTAACGGAAAAGTAAATAAAATAGAGCATCGAATATAAGATAATCCATTTTCATTGGACACTTGAAAAACATTTTATCTCCAAGACTACAAATAGATTTTCACTATTACGGCAAACTTAGCACTACGAATATATGATATACCTGACTTTTTAGCCATCAAGAAGTAATCTTGAGAAAGCAATGGTTTATAAAAATCAACGTCCATGGGGATAGTTGGGTCGAGCACGAATGTTAGAAACATCATACGATGGGATCACATTTTCAAGGGGCTTTATCACAACACTGGGCTGCCCTTCTTGCTCCTGAACTGCTCCAAACACAATCTCACTAGTCTTCTCCGAGGTTTGTTCATAGTAAGTTTGAGGTATGGACGAATGATATCGATGATGATGTTTTCTCTGAGTTTGCTGATTCTGGAGGTCACCTTCCCATCCGTTGTAGAAAGCACGACTTTGTTTAAGTCGTTGCATTTTCTCAGAATCTGTGGACATGAAGGCATAGGTTTTTCGAGGAGTCGGGGTCCTGGTCTCAATGGAAGGGGGCTCGTCTTCATCCGGTATAACAAAGCTATCTTGTTGTACAGGCCAAGTATTTGAATACTTCTGCTGTTGTACTTGGTTTTGATACTGATGATTATATTGATTCCTTTTGAACACAGGAAAAACTCCTCCAAGAATTTCAGCAGCAGATGCTCCAGTTTGTGCAACCAATCTCCCTAAAGACCCGAAAAAGCTTTCTTCGAGTTTCTCTTGCTCGTCTTCGGTCGGGATCAGTGTTGGTCTTACTGATGACTTCAGCTGCCTCTGGTACGGATTCTGATTTACAGTACCTGCTTTCAAGATTTCTTGCTCCTTTAAAGAAAAATAACTGAAGGTAAGAGTTGGATCACAAGGAGCATACAAGCAAAGATACACAGTAATCAGGGTACTCTTCTTCGCATTTTCTTATTGTCATTGGGTAACAATTTTCACCAGAAGAGTTGGGGGTTTAATATGCAAAGATTAGAGAAGTTTTAGCATATAATTACTTATTTTGATAGTAAGGTAACAGTTGCTTCAGAGTAACTTTTTTTCCTAGAAGTAATATATTCTAACATATTTGATAACGTTAAGTTAATTAAAAGCAACATTAACCTTTTTTAACTAACAGTATAGGATCATCAGAGTATGTGGAACTTACATCTTGAGAAGATACAATTGAACCAACTCTTCGTTGGAGCAATGCTAACATATAACCAAAGAAGCCAGCTGCTATAAGCACCGCAATACCTGCAGTAATTAACTAGTCATATAAAGTGTTACTTGGAACGAACTAAAGGGAATAATACAATTTCAAATATTTTACCAAGGGGGAAACTACTTCCATACTGATAAGCACAATCATCAAAGTGGAGTTGTATTTCACGAATAGCTTTATTTCCTCTATCTATAACGAGGAGAGAGCAACTACTTCCTATATAGACCACATCGAAATCATTTGAAAATTTTGCATCTCCACTTGGTCCATCCACATGTCCATTTCCCCGACTCCATTTACCTCCTGCAATGGTTGTCACTCCTAGAGAAAAAAAGTCAATCACAATAGATATTATTAAAACAAACTGCAATATTTTATAACTGTCAATTAACTAGTCTTCTTTCTTACAGAATACAATAACAAAATGGAAAAGAAAACAGATGGTGTACATGAGCGCACAGTTAAAGGCGTTCACCCTAAATGCGAGACCTATGTCCACTAGCTGCTACAGATTTGATAATCGATAAAGAAGAAGTTTTTACCAATGCAATATCTCACACCTCTGTCTTATCTCACACATGCAGGAAAAAAAAACCATTTTCCATGACATAGGAACTAGAGCGACCCCAGTACAAAAGCAATATACCCCCATAATAAAAAGGTGTCTCGCAGAAAACGGGATAAGTGACCACTTACTTCATGCAGTCGTTATACAAGATAATTAAAAAATGCAAGCATGTTCTATGAATAAGTTGTTATATTGTCAAAATACAAAATGAAGCTAAGCCATTGTTTGAGCCCCATTTTCTCATCAAAACGTATTTTTGAACAGTGATTTGATTCAATTTCAACCACACATTGTTTAATAAAATAATATTACACGCAAACCCAAATTTTTTCCTTAATTTTTAAGCACACATTCTCCATCATAACACTATTACAAAATGCATTTTTTGGAAAAATGGGACTCAAACAAGCCCTAATTTTTATTCAGTCAAAACGGTTATCAGAATGTTGGTCTGTAGACCATAACGTGTACACAAAACAAAAATCATTACTATGGTCGCTCAAAGACAGATCAAGAATAATCACCGGTATCACTTATCTTCCTGATTGACATATTATCCGTGTCGGCAATGTAAACATTTCCTCCATCATCCACTGTAAGTCCTTTTGGATGATTCATTCTAGCTTCTCGCAATTTTCCATCCACATATCCGGAGTATCCATCAGCTGACCCTGTAATCAGCTTTGGCCTGCTATCTGCAATTTCCGAAATTTACCATAAGTTAAGTCCGTGTGAATGAGCACATGGAGAAAAGGACGGGAAATGAAAGGACATTCTAGAGGAGAGAAAAGGTCGCGAACATGAGTCTGAGTACCAAGCATCGCACTATCAGCGTGACTAAACTCATTAACTTGAACAATCAACCCCCAAGACACGCTCTCTGGTTCACTCGATTTCCTTTTACCTCATTATCACCAACTCCAACCCTCTCCCACACCACCTTTATGTTAAACAGGATTAGGCGTGCGTAGCTTCAATTTCAAATTCGTGGAGAAGCTACACTTTTAATGCAGTCAGCATCTCAAACAAGCAGCAACATTCACGAATCATAGAAAATAAAAAACCGGAAGCATCAAAGATTTATCATAACATAATGCACTTCCTAAATGGGTAATTGTTATTATCACTTGAACCATTCAGCTCATTGTAATGAATCATTCCCAGTAAAACAAGGATGAAAAATACATTATTCAGAGGCCAAGAAGGCCCATCTCGCTAACATCAGCAGCTCAACCTCAACATGTATATCAAGTTCCATATATTGCTAACAGTTGGCAAATCACTTTAAATAGAAGCAAAAGGTCAAAGTATGGGCCAATAAACAATAAATATGCTGCAATGACACAAACAATGCTCGTGCACCACGAGCGCCCACATACACTCAATACTCAATAAAGTAATCTAAAAAATTCACAAATAACGAATGCTGGTTTAGGACATACATAGGGACAGAGATGAAGAGATCTTGTAAAGATTGCTGTTAGAAGAATCCAAAATGAGAAGGTCCCCATTGGGCAAAACTTCAACAGAATGTGGCTCAATGCCAAGTTTGCTTCCATCAAACACTGTCTCCACTGTGTACCCACTCTCAAATTTCATCATTGGACGCCCAGATATTGCTGTCACGAAACAAGAAAATCAAACAATAAAAAGACTATAAAAAACATAAAGAACAATGAATCAAATTCAAAGAGGGAGATCCCTCTTTACCTGTTTTAGTAGTTGCCTTGAGCGATAAAATCCATTCCATCAGCATAGAAAATGCATTTGAGAAAAACCCATTTACAATTCCTGCCCACAAAACACAATGGTAAACAGTTGCACACACATCTTGGTCCATTCCCAAAAATAAATTGGTTCAAGAATCATATGCATATAAATGCGGGTATAGAACTACTTACTGGTAGGTGAGGAAATAGCTGAAACAGAATAAACACCAGCTGAAACAGAACAAATACCACCAAAAAGCAGCAGAATCGTGAAGAGCAACACAAGAACATTTCTTCCCATTTTAAATGCCATTAAAGGAGGCTGAAGCTCTGCATTTGCTTGAAAGTAAAACCCTATGTGGGTTTTTTAGATTCTTGATGAAAAGAGAAAAGAAGGGAAAAAAGTGAAGGGTTTTTTGAGGATGAGTGAGTGAGTGAGAGGGTGAAATGGCTGAAGAGAGTGAGAAAAAGATGAAAGAGACAGAAGAGAGAGAAAAAGGCTCAGTGGGCTGCGGTCATGTGGAGAGTGAAGAGAGAATCATATGCTTTTGTAGTGAGAAAAAAATGCAATCTTACAATAATTTTGTTTTATTAAAGAAATTAAACATCAAATTTAATAATAATTATCTATTTTTACTTAATATTTTTTAATTACGTTTGGATATTAGAATGGGACTGGACTCCATTTATTAATTTCTTCAATACAATTTAAAAATAAACAAAAAATTCCGGGACCACATTGCTAATCTTTGTCTCGATTGGACCAAGCAGATGTGAGTCGGGAGGATGAAAATGTTGATATACGTCAATGAATATGTTTCATTTTATCAATAAAAACTCTACACGACCAATATAAAGTAGCAAAAATCGAACTTCAGTGCTCGTTTTAGTAGTCCTCAAGCTTAATCTCGAGTCATGTTGAGCCAGCATGAAATATTGAAGTTCGGGCCAATCTTCGTCTAGAAGTTAGTTCCTGGCAAGTCATTCTCAAAGTTACCAAGGTCGCATAAATCAGTAAATTTCATAAATGGTCCTTAAATTTTGTGAAAATTTGTATATTGGCCTTTAAAAGTCCCTTTTTTTCAGTTGTTTTGTCACTCAGTGTGTTTTTTTCTAACTTTATAGCTAATCTTCATGAATTTTAGATTTTGCTTTTTGCTTTTTTTAATATTTGAAACCCTTAAATATGTTCTTTTAGTATACAAACACTAGAAAAATTTCTTTAATGAATATTCTTTTTTAATTCAATCTTCTCGTATCTGAACACGCGATCTAGTTTTGTCTAGCAACCATCCAGATAAAAAAATTATCCATGTACGCCTTCGGATTTATTAAAGAAAACTTCGGATTTATTAAAGAAAATACCGTATCATATATGATACACTGCTTCCAATTCTAATGTTGAGGCATGAGATACACTTAATGCATAGGTTATGTCCTGCAATTCCCCTTCAAAAAATCATACCCAAAATTTATAACAATCTTCTTCAGTAGATTTAAGCCTTGCTTTGCTCTCGCGAGTGTCCCAAAAAGTAGGCTATGTTGGCTTCCCTAGCTTCCATCAGTTCGCCCAACTCTTTACGAACATCTCTATAGATTTTCGAGATGAACCGCGAATCTTACCCTTTTCCTAGGCTTGATCATTAATGAAGATTGTGTTTTCTAATTCTCTAAGCTCAAATGTGTCAGCTACTTTAGGATTTGTTCCCTTATCCTCACACACTTGCTTTGTTGAATCTTCTTTTTCTTTGTTTAAACCTCATCTCCCTATCCAAATGTTCTTGGCTATACTACTTACAAGATCATTCTTGAACTGTAAACCAGCATCACGATAACCATATCAAACAATTCGTGTATATATATATATATATATATATATATATATATATATATATATATATATATATATATATATATACAGAAATGATCTAATGAGCACCAGTACTCATCTTATCCTAAGCACCGATGAGTTGGCGCATTAATTCATTGGTGGATTGAAACTCACAAAATCTTTATCCACCAATGAATTAATGTGCCAACTCATCGGTGCTTAGGATAAGATGAGCACCGGTGCTCATTAGATCATTTCTGTATATATATATATGATACTCTTTTGGACCAATGTGTCCCACAAGAAAACGTTCTTCGTGTTTAACATGGGGGATCGATACTGATTTAACGCAGAGAAAAATGAGAACCTGGTGGAAGGTCGGAGGAGTGGTAACAAAGTGGGAGAAAATTGCTAGAATTCCATATACGAGTTCTATATGTATGAAGCCAATGCCACGAACCCGAACTATTGAAATGAAGAAGAAAGAATTGAATTAAAAATTTGAGAAAAGTCTCATGTACAAGTGTATTACATAGTCTCTAAATAGGAATCAAATTTTGAACTAACTAAACCAACTAATTTTACATTATCAACTTGCATTGCTAACTAACTGAACTGCTAACTAATTTTAGTTGGATGAAGTTGGTGAAAGTTGAGCTGGAGTTGGCAAGATGAAGCTGGCGAGATAATGAGCTGGAGATGAGATGAGCTAGATTATGTTACTCCGCCTCAAGATGGGCAACGAGGATTGATGATAGCCATCTTGGATAATAGAGGGAACAATGAAGTCGCAGGAAGGGGTTTAATGAATATATCAGCCAACTGGTGTTGCGTTCTAACTGGAAGGACTTTAAACCCTCATTAATCTTATCACAAATGAAGTGACAACCTATTTCAATGTGCTTAGTTCGTTCATATAAAATTGGATTACCGACAATGTGTATAGTAGCTTGGTTGGCACAAAAGTTGAGCGCAGGAGAGTTAACTATCACCTGAAAGTCTTACAGCAGCTGATGGATCCAAACGAGCTCACTGGTTGTAGCTGCTAAAGCACGATATTCGGCATCTGCTGATGATCTTGAAATTGTCTTCAAATCTGACCAATGATGATGATATCATCAACATAGACTAATAAGGCAACAAATGTATCTTTAGAACCCTCTGTAAACAAAGAATAGTCAGCTTTGGATGGATTGAAACCATGTGCAATAAGAACATTAGAGGATTTTGAAAACCACTGTCTTGGGGCTTGTTTTAAGCCATATATTGATTTGTGTAATTTACATACCGACATTTCTCCCTGTGCATCTGTATTGCCATGTTTAATATACCCCAAAGGTAAGTCCATATAGATTTCTTTAAAGAGATCACCATTTAAAAATGCATTATTCACATCCAATTGAATGATCTGCCACTTATTAGTGGCTGCAACTGCAAGAAACATTTTGACTGTAACCAACTTAGCTACAAGAGAAAAGGTTTCAATAAAGTCCAGGCTTTCTTGTTGAGTATAACCTTTTGCTACCAAACGTGCATTATATCTATCAACGCTACCATCTGATTTATGTTTATTTTAAACACCCATTTGCAGCCTATGGAGTGTTTGTCTTTAGGCTGATGAACAACTGACCAAGTGTCATTTTACTCTATTGCTTACAACTCAGTTTCCATGGCCTTTCTCCAATTATCAAACTTAACTGCATGGTGATAGAATTGTGGCTCGTAATTGAAAGAAATGTTGCAAAGATAGGTGCGATGGGAAGGTGAGAATTTTTGATAGGATAGATATTTACTAATGGGGTACTGAGTATGATGATCAAATGGAGGTATATGTTAGCAGATTACAGTGATATTCTTAGAGATATGATGGTGTTTTGTGTGTTCTCTGTGATCTTCTAGGAGTTGGTATTATGGAAGAACTTGATTCCGAATTTGAGTTGGAGTGAGGAGGTATAGTGACAATAGTTTCATGACTAATATCTGGGCTGATGACATAAGGCATAAGTGCATTGTTATATGGTGAAATAGTTTCAGTGTTATGAACAATATCGGTGTCTGATTTTGGCAAAACAAATTCAGGAAAAGGATCGATCGGTTCATTATCATAAGAGATAGTGTAGAAAGAAAAATAAGCTCATGAAACTTGACATCTCTTGAAACAAATAAGGTTTTTGAAGTGATGTCATAAAGCTTATAACCTTTGATACCAGGAGGATATCCAACAAAAACATATGTCCTCGCTCTTAGATGAGAATATGGGGATGAGATAAGATGATAAGGTATAAGCAAAGTACAAGTTGCCAAAAACTATAAGAGACTAGTATTGGACTGGGGACTTATAGAGAAGATAGAAAGGAATTTTATTTTTGCAGAATCAGTGTCCTATCGATTAGAAAGGTGGTTGTGAGTATGCATTTACCCTATAATTGAATAGGAAACGGGGGTTGGAAGAACAATACCCTTGCCACATTGAGAAGATGTTGGTGTTTTCTCTCTACAACTGAGTTTTGCTCAAGGCTTTAAATATGAGAGTATATTGGTCGTTTTACATTGAAAAATAGTAAAAATGACGTTTTCCGCAATGAAACGTTGAAATAAGGACGAAAATGCAAAATAAATGAAATGTAAGGACGTTTTACGCAATAGGTGTCAAACGTAAGGACGTTTTATGCTATTGAGCAAAGTACAAAAAGTTTGAAACGTAAGGACGTTTTTCGCAATAAGTGTCAAACGTAGAGATATTTTGTGCTTAAGCCTTTTGGACTCATTTGCACCTTTTAAAAAGTTTGGGAGTATAATTGCAATTTATTTTTTTATTTTTCTTTTCTTTTATTTTTGTTTTATTTAAATATGATGGTATATTGGTCATTTTACATTGAAAAACAGGGAAAATGACGTTTGTCGTAACAAAACGTTGAAATAAGGACGAAAATGCAAAAAAATGAAACGTAAAGACATTTTGCACAATAACTATCAAACGTAGGGTAGTTTTGTACCAATAAGCCTGGTTCTAAAGATTAAACTATTACATACATAATAAATTATTTATTTTAATTTTGCATTTCTCATGTCCCTCAAGTACTAATCAAATTATTTTGTTCATCAAAGTCTAATGCATGAACATTTCAAAAATAAGTGATATCAAGATTAAATCATTACCTATTTTGAACTGTGTTTAAATCAAAAAGCATAAATTATTAAAAAGAAAACACATTACTTTCTTGCAGAATAGTCTTTTCACCGCTGACGTGACGATCAACGTCGAATATTTGTTGTTTTTTTACCGTATATATTTGCTTTTCCCCCTACACCCCGCCCCAACGACCTTTTCCATTTTTACTCACTCATCCCCTACTCCTCATCCCTTTATCAATCCACGTTTTTATTTTCATAATTTGTTCTAATAAGAAAAAATAATTCGAACTTGAGCTTATTTAATATTAATTTATTATATTTTGTGTAATGAGTCGAAGATTTTTGACATTATACCCATGTAAAAATATCGTAATAAAATAATATTAATAATATTAAAAAATTTGTCGTACAAAAATAATAAACGTTAATGAAATAATTGAAAAATTTTAAAGAAAAGAAGAGGTATACGTCTCTTTTTGAAATACTCATTTAATTATTTTTGATGTCCAAACGATATCTATTTGGACCATTCGATATTTTTAAGATATAGTTTTCGAAACAAGCTTCAAGATGACATAGGTGATTTGTGGATTCAGCTAGCGTACAACCGGTAATGAATTTTTAAAGTTAGCATGTTATCGAAATTCTTGAAATACTAGTCCGAAAAGGCCTACTTTGATGCATCGTAACACTTGCTAAGGTTGGCCGTTTTGCAGGAAATAATATTAAAAATATAATATTTCAACTTTTTTTGATATCACGTAATGATCTCGAAAATTGAGATAAAAATAGGAAAATCATTACATTTTTAAAGGGTATGTGATAAAGGGGGCGGGCTGTGGGGGGAAACGCAAATATATATTGCTATGGCAGAGAACTGGTTTGTACTTGCTTAGAGCTTGTTTGGGAATGATTAAAATCCAATTAAAATTGAAAATATAGTCGTTATTGGGTCTCACTCGTCTAATAAAAGTCAACTCCAACGGCTATATTTTCAATTTTAATCTGATTTTAATCCCTCACAAACAAGCTCTTAATTTTTTAATGTATTTGTTAAAATAGATTTCATATATATGTGTGTGTGATCCCCACTAAAATTATAATTTATTTTTGTCTCTTCTTATTAACTATACATTTTTCAATAAAATAATATCAAATAATTCTAAAATCTTTTCTTCTTTTCAAATCAAACATTTTTCAAAAAAAAAATTATTTCAACCATTAAAATTACGAATAATGAGGGCCAAATGGGGTATATACAGGGGCGGAGCCAGCCATTCAAACTAGGGGGGTCCTGGAGTTGAAGGGGGCAGGGGCTCGCGGGGGCTCACGGGGGTTCGAATGAGAACAGTTGGTACTTTGTGATGGAGAAATGAAACAAATGAACATAAATTAATGTACGAAAACTTCATAAAAAAATCAAGAAACATATAAAAGAAACTACTAATATTTTGAAATACTTCTCCCTCACCGAGTTTGAGGATTAATGAAACTCTTTCACTCATAATTGATAAACAATACAACTTAGGACCCCCCCTCCCCTCCGTCCCTGGGTATAAAAAATTTTTTTTTTCAAAAAATTGGGGGGGTCCTGGACCCCCCTCCCCTCCGCCTTTGGGTATATATCAAGTGCTCAATGAAATGAACAGAAAGGGGGAAAAAATAAAAATACTAGCTTTCAATTTCCACTTTGTGCATTCGCTTGTACATAAAGAAAAAGTTGGAAAAAAAAATGGAAATTATGATGACCAAAGTTCACAATTCTCACAAAAAATGAAGACCAGTCAGTACTGCATAAAAAGGTGAGAAAAGGAGAAGTAAAAGATTTGACGGATTCATTTCAAACTTTAATTGAGACGTCAAGCTGCTTTTCTCACAATTATTGTTGTTGTTGTTATTTTTTTCGTCTACTTATCACTTGTTTTGCTTAAAGTTTACTGAAATATCTAAGAACATTTTCAATGCTTTAGACATTCATGACACAATGTTTTCGTTATAGAGAAAATGAGAGAAGTTAGCTTTGGAGTGTCGAACCATACAAGGGTCTTTTTTTCTTCTTTTTTTTTTTTCCGTACGTCTTTTCATCTATAGAACAAAAAAAATATAATAACCACTGAGATTTCCATTTTGTCTTGTTTACATCATTTTGGCACTGGCTCGTACAATTTATGCAGTATTGCACAAAAGAGATTGATCCTTCGACGCTTTTCGCAGTCTCTCCCAAGTCACAGTTCTAAGTCTGCTAAGTGCCAACAGACTCATCTTCTTGCAATTGGATCTTCCACCACTCTAATCCGATCCTAAGATTCCGATTGTAGTAATCTTTTTTGTCATGCGGAGAAGTCTTAGGTTCGAATCGTTGTGGATAAAAAATAACTTCATTTCGGGACTCAACTCTACAGTGAACAAGATGCAAGCTAATGATGCACAGATAGGAAAAGCATATGCTCATTACAAAAAATGTCACACAATTTTTATCTGAATTCAAGCCTCTTAGTAGCCTTTACAAGTAATTTGTCCAACGAGTACAATAATTGACAGGTCACATGATTCACAACAACTAATAAGATATATAAAATATTTGGGAAAATGACAGTTGATTTGCCTTTGATTCAAGAATTAAAGAGTTCCATTCTTAGGGAGATTTTTTTATATTAGAAACTCCTTTAGGTTTGAGAAAATTGACACTTGGACACCTTTCATGTTTTTTTTTTTTTTACAAACTTAAAATTTTAATTTCAATTTGTTGACGCGAACAAAAGACGAAATGAATAAAGGTAAAGAATTTACTTCGTATAAATTATCGAGGGTTTTGTAGCTTTCAAGTTAGGCGGTGACTAGTTGGTTCTTGAAATTTCGATCAAAGATATGACTCATACCCAACTCTTCGAAGTAGAGCAACATCTCTACATAGGCGGGTCAGTTTATTGATAATTATAGTAGACCTTAGAAGAATCTAAATTAGAAAATGGTCCGGCGGTGGATAACCAATGGATATCTTCTTTTTTCTAATGTGAGGGAATAGTTCAATTGATAGAAGATGCTTAATTTTGAGTTATCTAAATTAAAGGGACCAAATAACCGGTTTTCAAATATTGAGGGTTCACTTAAAAATTTTGACCGTTCCATGTGGTTCATTCCTCACTGGTATTTAATTATATTAAAAAAATAATATTAGTACCAACTTCTCTCCTGTTAATTAAATCCAATCACATCCAGTTATAGCCAAAATCGTAAGTTAATAACAATTTCTTTAATTCATCGAGTGCGGTGAGTTAACTATACATAAAGAAATCGGAGAGTTCCCAATTTCTCTCCCAAGAAAACAGAGTATACCCAATTTGATGTTCCCCATTGTCTAGCAGATTCAAATTCCAAACCCCCAAGTCCTCGCCGGAACCACCATTAATCACCGACACCGATGGGTATCGTTACCACGGCCTCCTCCGCCGCAGTAGATGGCGACTCGGAATCAGCCACTCTGTTAATACCCAAAACATCCTCTACCAATCCCCAAAATATCCCCAAAGACAATTTCAACATGGCCTACATAATCTACTTCACATTGGGGGCAGGCTACCTTCTCCCCTGGAACGCATTCATCACAGTCGTTGATTACTTCAGCTACCTATACCCTGATGTCTCTGTTGACCGTGTATTCGCTATAGTGTATATGCTGATAGGGCTTACGAGCTTGCTTTTCATAGTGGCATTTGCTCACAAATCGAATTCATTTGTGAGAATTAATCTGGGAATGGTGCTATTTGTGATCGCGCTCTTGACGGTGCCTTTGATGGATGTTTGGTACATAAAGGGAAGAGTTGGAGTGTATGTTGGATACTATGTGACGGTGGCAGCAGTGGGGCTGTGTGGGGTTGCTGATGGATTGGTGCAAGGAGGTGTCGTTGGGAATGCTGGGGAGTTGCCTGAGAGGTACATGCAGGCTGTGGTAGCTGGCACTGCTGCTTCTGGTAAATTTTTGTTTTTTGGTTATATTAGAATATCATTTTTCTTATCCATAGCTTTTGGTTTTTATGTGGGTTGCTTTTAGCGGATTAATTGATTTGATTTTAGTCAAGAATATGAAAAGACTCGGATTTTTTTTGCCTTGAAATGTTGCTTTTATCTACTCTAGCAATTTTTATTTTATTTATTTTTTATTTTTTGTGCAAATGGTATTTTCCTTGTTAGCCACCGGGGTTGACTTAGCTCTGGTGAATTGGTTTTCGTGGCCTTTGGCACTGACTGTTAGGTGGGATTTGAATTAAGATATAAAGAAAATATAAAATCTTTGGAATTATTGGTTGTTAGATCTGCACATTCCTTTGGAGACAAGTTTAGGCTTACTTAACTAAGATGGCTAGCTTTTTCTTCTCAAACATGTGAACTGAATAACTTAATGTTCTATCATTGTTTTACTATTTAGTTGTATTTGTGAGGGGTTGAAAGATATAGGAATCTATTGATTGGCTGTGGATAGAAGCCCTGCATGTTCTATAATTTGACGTCGAACCTATCAATCGGATTTGTTGAGGGCCTTGAGGCATTCCTATTTAGTGCCAAAGGAACGTCTTACCCCACTCAGTTTGCATCACCTATCTGTATCTTTGCTTCTCACTTAGATCAATACCAGTTGTTGACATACAACGATCAGTCGATCCTTGTGTTGTGCAGCGCTATCAGAATTTTCAGTGACATTAGATGAAATGTGATTTTTTTTTTATTATTGCTTTGTCTGCTCTTAGATGGCTGCTGCCTGTTAGTTGGGATGTAATTTTGATATTTGAAGGATCAGATTTGATCAACTTCGTCCACGGTTTGTGCTCAATTATCTTTCAAGAAGTGACATCATTGCTACCTCCTCCTCGACTCCTAATTTTACTAACTAGTGATTTCTCAAAATGTTGCTGTGACTTGCATTGCTTCCTTTCAGTCCTTTTTCTTGTTCATATATAGTGATGTAAAAGGAAGTGTTTGATAAATTTCTCTACACTTCATGCAATTTAAATTTTGACTGCAAAAAAAATTCATTCGTACGATAAATTCCTCTTCAAGTGTCCACATGCAAGAGCCAAAGATGTTTGCTTGCTCAGCTAAACAATGCCATAGATAATTGTAGAAATATGCAAAGTAGAAGTAGTTTCTTTCTTTATTTGTTCTAAAACAAGAACAGTTATGACCGCTTTTGCACTTTCATTAATGTTTGAGTGTAAAGAAGAGCTATATCACAAGTATTAGTTGCAAAAACCTAAAGTAGCACCTATAGTTAACAACTTAATGTGATATAAAGTAGCTTTAAGAAGTCGCCTCTGCATGGGGACTACTAACATATGTGCTCTTCTGCTATTTGCTTTTAACGAAAGTCACACTCGGTTTTCTCTAATTATACTGAGCATGGTATTATAGCGATGTAAATTGCATAATCAAGCTAACAGTTCTGTGATTTGATGGTTGTATTGAGCACGGACACACTGACAGTGGTTCTCCAATAGCTGTGATGGACACGTATTTTGGTGTTGAAGAATGTATAGAAAACGTAAGGGTCAAGTAATTTTAGATAAATAGTTGATTGACAATTTTTGGAACTATTTTCTAACACTATTTTCTTTAGATGCCAAAATTGTACTGTGACCCAACTCCAACTGCCCCCTTTTGGTCCAAAAACGGCAAAAGAGACCTCATTGTCTAGTAAGAGTATATATCAATGTGTACTTGGGCCAAGTGATAAGATAGTGGTTACTCCTGCGTACGCCTCAAGTTTCAAAACTTTAGATACACATACAAGAAAGTGAGAGTTCTGTATCTTGTGGTTAATACAAATGAAAATCAATACCTTTCATATTGCGATCTCATTTTGGCCTACAGTCCAGTTTTCTCGTTTTCGAGGGGAAATGCAGAAGTTACTTCGGTATTTCCTCATGCAAATTCAATGATTATTCTGTGTGTTGGTTTCACTCTTGTAAAAGGGCTAACATATAGATATCCAGCAGCGAGATAATTTGTCTTTTGTTTTGGACTGCAGGCGTCCTTGTGTCAGTTTTACGAGTTCTAACAAAAGCTATATATCCTCAAGATGCTCATGGACTGAGACAAAGTGCCAATCTTTATTTTATTGTCAGCATTGTGGTGATGTTATTAAACATTATTTTCTACAATGTGGCACATAGACTTCCTGTAATCAAGTACTATAATGATCTGAAAACTCAGGCTGTAAACGAGGAGAACGAGGAGAAAGGTGACTTAACTGGAAAGCTATGGAGATCAACCTTATGGGACGTCGTTGGAACAATAAAATGGTATGGGTGCGGAATCCTGATTATCTATGTTGTGACATTGAGTATTTTTCCTGGATCTGTTACAGAGGATGTGAGCTCTGAGATTCTCAAGGATTGGTACCCGATCATTTTGGTCGCGGGCTATAATGTCTTTGATCTGATTGGTAAGTCTTTGACTCCATTATATCTCATAGAGAATGCAAAAGTCGCAATAGGTGCCTCCTTTGCAAGGTTGTTATTTCTTCCGCTGTTCTACGGCTGCTTACATGGGCCTGAAATTTTCAGAACAGAAATTCCGGTTACGGTATTGACCTGTCTTCTGGGACTAACAAATGGTTACTTTACCTGTGTGTTAATGATTTTGACTCCGAAAACTGTCCAGTTGCAACATGCAGAGACTGCAGGGATTGTGCTTGTTTTGTATTTAGTGGTTGGTCTGGCAATTGGTTCTGTTTTGTCTTGGTTTTGGGTCATATAATTCATTGATAGCATGTTTGGCGGGGGATGATAGGCTTGTACTCGACTATATATTAAGTAAAAGACCTTATGATGTCTTGACCCAAAATGCCCATATTGTCAGGTTTATTTGTAGTTTTTCTTAACTGAAGCATTATGTTGTAAGTTGTAACTAGGATCCTTGAAACAGTTCGAAAATGGCACAATTCTAGCAGTATTGTAACTACTTTATGATATAAATTTTAGCTTTGGTTAGCAGTCTGTTGGATGCCGAATATGAAAAACTAGAACTATCTCCATGTCAAGAAAATTAGTTCAGATGGATCGTATCATATCCTGGACCTCGATGCTAGGCTGGTCTCTAATTTCTTAATTTCGAAGATGAGAAACTTCCACATCTTAAGCCCAAGCATTTCGTCTTCATCCATCCAATATACTCTGCAGCTTTTGAACATCTCATTCATTTGCATCAACACGTTCCAGAGTGCTAGAAACAACGAAGTACATAGAGCGTAACCTCAAAAATTTGTGACCGTCTTTGATATTCATGGTCTCATTCTCTCTTGCAGTGCATTCTACGACGTACAAGAATGGAGGATCAATTAGCATTACGTCACCTGGAATTGGCACATGAGCAATTGAAACTGCCTCTCTTTTTGTCCTGAAACCTTAGACGAGCGACTATGCTTAAATGTAGTGTTCTAAAAAGTTTGTCTAGGTGGTGCCTATGCACCGCATAGGCTCGAAACTCGGGCAAAACGCCTCGAAACTCTCTCACTCTCTCTCTCTCTTCTCCAAATCCCAAACGGTTGAATTTATTCCTTCTTCTCTTTCGTCTTTCTTCGGTGCGTTTTACTATATATTTTTAATTTTTTTAAAAGTATTTTATTTGACTTTAGTTTATTAAATTTTTTTTAAAAAAATTCATTTGACTTTAATTTCAAGTTTTTAAATGACTTTATCTGTACAAAAGTTAAAAATGACTTTAATTTGGTAAAGTTAAAAATATCAGTCCGAGTTATGAAGATATATTGAAATTATTCTATCTTGTAAAATATCACGTATACATCGAGAGAGTAAGAAAGATTGCATAAGCACTTTGAAGGTCACGCAAATGGAGACATCATATGTCACATGCATTGTCGCGGAGATAATACAGGTCGAAAATCAGCATATTAATCAAGAACAGCACAAGTCACATAAATGAGCACGTTAGATTATAGGAGTCATACCATTTTGTACAGAAGATAAATGGTCACGGAAATGATATAAAAGGGCATTATAGAATAAATGTCACAACTTACAATCACAAACATTTGAATTAAAAGTTTCAATTAGGTCACATAAAGACATAATCGAACTAACATTCAAAGAATTTTATAGTACACATTAATAATGCAACGCAAGTCACTCTAACCTAATGATTTCGAAAGTCGCATCCCACGATAAAGTAATCAATACTATCGATAGTAAAATCCAAACATCAATCGATAAATTGAAAGCAACACTGATTCACATTCAAATGACGTCAAAACAAATGACACATTATTTCTAAACGTAAAGGAAAATGTTTTACCCAAATGATGAGATACAGATTGAAAAATGTTAAATCAAGTAAACATAAAAGAGGAAAGAACAAAATCGTCATTACCCTCTTGCAATTGACTTGAACCAAGATTATCATTAGCCGCAATCCAAACTACGATTAGTCTGCAACTTCGAGATTGAGATTCTTAAAATTATTGTAATAAGGAAACCATTTGATTACACCACACCATCCTTTCGTTTAATATTATCCATTATTGGAGAGAAATAGTTAAAAGATTTGCTTCAAATATAAATTTTGGAAAATTTCAAATGTCACAATTGAACATCGGTAGATGAATAAAAATGTTTGTACAGATTAATTGTATAAGGCAGTTTACAGGTGCTGCTAATACCATTTTTTTTGAAAATAATGTTATTCATCCCCACTAATGTTAGAGCACCCGTCTAAATGGGTACACTTTATTAATTTAATTAAATGAGTCATACAACTTTCTATTTAAATGAATATGTCATATAATGCTATATAATTGTCATTTAAATTAGTTCTTAACACCAATGATGATGAATAGTAGAGTTGAGATCTGCTGTCCAAACTCGGATGTTTAATTTGCTATCCACCAATAATTTATTGACATATTATTATACACCTATTTTAAAGCACAAGTAACGAGTTGGACAACCAATTTTAGACGATATCTCTCAACTATGAGTAGCATTACCTTTTTTTCGGTCTCCCGTTAGAATTATGCTATTTGTACAATGTTTTTGTACAACATTGTTCACAATTTTGATTGTGACAAAAAAATATTAGTTGAAATGATGAATTATTTTTTAAAGAAGTATGCTACATGCATAGTCCACTAAGAACTGTACAAGGGGTAATTAGTGTAGGCTGTAAATATGCAGTTCTCTAAGAACTGTACAAGGAGCCTTTCTGTTTTTTTAAATTATCCAATGACATCATGTCAAGGGACATGTTGTCATCAATGATGTCAAAATCATTGTACCCCGAGCATTCTTCTCCCATTTAAGACAAATGTAATATGATGTGGCTCACCTCACAAAGTGTGCACGAACCAAGTATAAATTAACGCATTGTGATCTAAAAAAGGCATAAATTTATTTCTTAACCCAATTTTGCCCTAAAATCTGCATAGAGTATTTAGGCCCAAATCATAAACCCAGTAGGTGAGGTAAAGCTTAGCAATGGCGGAAGCAACAACCGCGCCGGAAAATACCGCCGCGAATCCGACTCAACCAGAACCCGATAAGCAGATTGCGGAAAAACCTGCCCAACCCGATCCACCTTCCATAATGTCAGCCCCACCTCCAAATCCTAACCCTAACACGCCGCCACCGTCGTCAGTTCTAGCTCCTCCGCCTCCATTGATCCAGCCGTCCTTCCGTCCTGCGGCACCGCCCCCCGCTGTAGTCACTCCTCAATTCACGCCAGTGCTGACCGTCAATTATCAGACACCTGGAGTTCCACCGCCAGGAGTGAGCGGCGTAACGCATATGGGGATGCCTCCAGCACCGGCGGCTGGGAGTGGGGTGCCGCAAGCTCCGGTAGCTTCGATGCATATGATGATGGCGCCTTATACTGTGCCCGGTCAGCCGATGAGACCCTATGCACCCATGCCTAATGGTTACCCGGGGATACCTCAGCCCCTTCCCCATGGAGCCATGCCTCTTCCGGGTGGGTTTTTTTTCAGCACCTAAGTCTCTTTCGCAATTGTTCTCATCTCTTATCTGTATGTATGTATTTGTATAACCGCCTCTGGATATCATGTTTTTCAAATGTTTATGGTTTGTTATGATAATCTGGAATTTCATGGGATCAAAGCACTTAGCGGGAAATAAGTAAAAAAAATTACTATAATTTATGTGAAAAAGTGAATTTTGATGCTTCTTGTTTGTTTACGCTTCATTTGTATAGTGTAATATGTTATGACGTGCTACTAAAAGGAGAAGAATGAGAGTAAAATGGGGGTGGAGAGGGATATGTGTTGGTTGGATTAGGGGTATCGATGACGGGATGTTTTCTCCTACAGTGTTCTCATGATTGATTACGGTGAAAAAAGTTGGAGGGCTTCATTAGGGACCACTGACTACCCCATGGTTCAACTCCTTTTTTGGTATGCACGCATTTTATTTGTTAATCTTTATTTGGCGTACGTATATTTTAGAAATATGGTAATATTTATTCTTCTGAGTTCTGATGCATAAAAGCAAAAACGATGAGAAAATAGTTTCCGAATTCCACGTCACTGTCATAGGCTAAAAAATGTGATTCTCCCAATTGTCACAATAAATATTATTTGATTGTTCTATGTTCATTTAGTAGGCTAGTAGTCATAAGGATGTATAGCCCCTTTATGGGATTTTGATTTCTGAATCGCCGGCAGCGCATTAAGTTAACAACTGAGTGCTCCTTTGCCTCTATCATACAAGGTATCACAATCTTCTCAACCATGCAATTTTGATTTTGTTTCTTTGCATTTATTATGACTCCAGTGAGAATCGGTCAGTTTGGATTTTGTTTCTTTGCATTTATTATGATTCCTACGAGATCCTTTTTCATTGTTTATGCCGCCCTCAATTGTTTTGGTGGGACTTGTGAATGGGAGATTGGTAATCTCATCTCACTACTGAATTCAAATCTTCACCTTTGGTGCTTGAAATTGGGATAGTTTTGTCAAAGCTACTGTTCTGCAAGTGGATGCATAAGGTATGCCTAGCTCACATATTCCTGGTTTATGAGTCTCAGTGTTATTGTCTTGATGTGCATTCAGGTTATTTGTTCAACTGGTGAGTGTTGCCATGCCATTTCTGCCATCTCATATTACTTTTAATATTTTGGGTAACATCAGCTGATTTTTCTTGTTAGATTATTTTTTGTATCCTTTTCAGTGAAATTTAAGAACATTCTAATTGTACTATTTTGTAAACATACTCTGACAAATCTGCATAGATTTTTGTGTTTTCTTTGTGCAGGAGTTCTTCGATATCCCTCTCCATATGCACCAATGATTCGACCTGCATTTCCTCCACGACCAATGGGTGTTATTCCACCAATGTTACGTCCTCCAGTTGCTGGGATACGTGGGCCAATTACTTCTCCCTTTATTAGGCCACCTGCCGTCCCAAGTGTTACACCATCAGAAAAGCCACAGACAACTGTTTATGTGGGCAAGATATCATCAACAGTGGAAAATGATTTCATCCTCTCTCTCCTGCAAGTATGTGACTCCATCCTTTCCATTTTCCCTCACCCTTCTCTCTTCTTCTAGTACTACTTGTTGGGCTCAAATTTGTATTCCCTACTTTTGACTTTTGGCACTCATATCAATGAAGAACCTTTTCATTTTCTTAAGCTGTGTGGACCTGTCAAGAGTTGGAAACGTCCTCAAGATCCCACAAATGGAACTTTAAAAGGTTATGGATTTTGTGAATTTGAGTCTGCTGAAGGGGTTCTTCGTGCACTGCGGCTACTCAATAAACTAAGTGTCGACGGACAAGAGTTGATGGTATGAATTTTTTTATCTCCCCTATTGCTTTGTATACATCTCGCTCAGCATTTACTGTTTATGACACTATAGTATTCTTAAAGCTAAGTTTTCCACTATTGAAAGAAGTTGATTAAATAACTTATGCGCAACAAGATATAATTCTTGGCTTAATTGTTTCAATACAACTATTAAAAATCTTAGGCTTGATATTTCTACATTTTAATTACACGTGCCTGCCGTGTTTGGTCGTCCTGTACACACTTTTTTCTTTTATTATACTTCCATTACATGTTTATCTAGCTCACTATAATTCATTTTGGTTCGTCAGTGTTGATGTTAATTTCGCATCACTGATGCACCGGCTATGAATTACCTCCTCTCTAGCCCTGTAAAACAAATAGGAATGAACTTTGTATGACTGATTTTCTGGACTTGATACATCTCCAGTTGAATGTTAATCAAGCAACTCGGGAATATCTTAAACAATATGTGGAGAAAAGAGTAGAGAGTTCAAAGATCATCAATGAATCAGAAATTGAAGGTGCTAGAAAAGAGGAAGAAAGTGCATCAGGTGCTGAAAATAATGACACTTTAAAGTCCTCTGAAGAATCTCAAATGCCTACATCTGATGAACAAAAGAAAGATGGCAGCGAAACAGTGAAAAAAGAAGATACAGATGCTGCACAGTTTGACCATGTAATTGATGAAGATAGAGAAGCTGATCGAGAGGCCATTGAGAAGCTTACAGGAATGATAGAGGAGAGGCTGAAGAACAAACCACTGCCTCCTCCGCCTCCTCCCCCACAAATGGCTGTTGATGGTTCCAGCAACTCAGAGCAGCCTTCTAGGTCAAGGGATAGGGAACCAGAAGGGGATGTGGCAAAAAATGGTGAGTGTACTAATTACTGTAAGAATGAATGTTGCGATCCTCTTTCCATTGTGTTGGTTATAATATGATTAATGTCTAACAATATTTTTCATGAAACACTACTTACATGCTTCAACTTCATTTTGCAGATTCATTAGAAGACAAAAATGAAGATGAGAAAACTGCTGAAAGCAAACCTTCAAGTGAGCAGGAGAGAACTGAAACTGGGTCACCTGATCGCAGAAGGCATGATAGGAGCAGAGACCGAGACCGTGATCTGAAACGAGAAAAGGAAAGGGAACTTGAAAGATATGAGAGAGAACGAGAGCACGAACGAGCCAAGAGAGAGAAGGATAGAGAATATAGGAGCCGTGAAGATGATCGTAGGTATAAAGCACGTGAAAAAGAGTGGGAAACTAGGGAAAGGGAGAAAGAACACTGGCGGAAGAGAGAGCGTGAAAAAGAGAAAGAGAGAGTACAGGAACGTAAGTGGGAAGTTGCAGACCAAGAGCATGATAATGATGATGGCTATGGAAAAAAGAGAAAATACAAGACTAGTGACGATGAGAGGAAAAGGAGACAAAGGGAGAAGGAAGAGGACTTGGCGGATAGATTGAGAGAGGAAGAAGAGATTGTGGAGGCTAAAAAGAAAGCAAAGGAAGAACAGCAGAAGAAACAGCAAGAGGAGGAATTGAAAGGTATGTCTAGTCAACCAGCTAATGAACGTGAGAAAGCTATTTTGCCAGATGAAAACAATCCCGAAAACAAGGTTAAGGTTATCGATCAGACCTCTGATAGCAAACCCAGTTTTGGTAAGTATACTGCTGCTAACTCTTCTTGCTTCATTTCATGATCGTGTTGATCTATTTACGCCATCTTCTTTGTTATATTACCTTTGTCATTTCATTAGCAGGTGAAGAAGGTTTACAAAATGGCATTGGGGATGAAGATGCTACATCATCTAATTCTGCATCTGAGGCACAGCAGAACATCAATGCACCTGCTAGAAAGTTAGGATTTGGTCTTTCAGCTTCTGGAAAACGAACTGCGGTCCCTTCTGTATTTAACGAGGATGAGGACGAGGATGCACACAAGGAAAAGAAGATGAGACCTCTGGTTCCAATCGATTACTCAACTGAGGAACAACAACCAGTTTCTGAGACCCCATCAACGAATATGGCTGCAGCTGCAGAATTTGTGAAGCGTGTTATATCAGCAAATTCTAAAGAGGAGAAGCCTCCTGTGGAAAAAGAAAAAGAAAAAGGAAAGCGGTCTCATGAGAGATCTAGCCAACGAGATCGAGATAGACGTGAAGAGGAGAGTTATCTCAGTCGCGACGAAATCAGAAAGGATAATTATGACAGAGAGAGGTCACATAAAGTGAAAACCCTAGAAAAGCAGAAGCTTTTTGATGCTAAACAGTTGATTGACACAATTCCAAAGACCAAAGATGAGTTGTTTTCGTACGAGATAAATTGGACAATTTATGATCAGGTGACTAACATTACTCCTGCCGAAACTTTTGATTTGCTTTCTCTTTTAACGACTCTTCTTGTGATGGAATACCTTTCGTGTAAATCTTTTAGGTTTCTCAATGATGAATGTCTTTTACAAGCTATGCTATATATTGAACTGAACTCTATCTTAGGCCAGACCTTGTTTCAGGATGATTATGGTTTCCTAGGATTTGCTTTGTTTTTGCATTGTATTAGAACTTTGCTAGAAATGTTTCTTTCAAGTTTATATGACAAGCAGAAAGGACTATAGAATGGCAACACTAAAATCTAAAGCACTGCAAAGATTCTAGTGTTCTAGAATCTTGGATCTCGTAGTTTTGCTTTGCAACCCTTTTTTACTTTATTCAATTACATGAATAGGTGTTATTTTATGAGGTAGAATAATTTCATTATATCTTCGTATTGTGGATTGATATTTGAAAAAAAATAGAAAGAAGATACAGTTTTTACGAGCTATAATAATAATAATTCACTTTATCTTCAATTCTTCATATTGTGAATTGATACAATTCTTGTATGCGCCTTCACTTCACAGAATGCACTGCAAGAGAGAATGAGACCATGGATATCAAAGAAGATCACAGAATTTTTGGGAGAGGAAGAGGTTACGCTCGTGGACTATATCGTTTCTAGCACTCAAGAACATGTTGATGCAGGTGAGATGTTTGAAAGGCTGCAGAGTATATTGGATGATGAAGCCGAAATGTTTGTGCTTAAGATGTGGAGGATGCTCATATTTGAAATTAAGAAAGTAGAGACCGGCCTAACAGTGAAGTCCAGGGTGTGATCTGATCTATCTGAATTCAGCGACGCATAATTTTCTTGCCGTGGTGATTGTTTTCTTTATTCATATTTGGCATCCATTAATGGAGGAAATGGACTGGTAACCAAAGCTCAGAATTTCATTATATCTGTAATGCTCAGGGTTGATTGTATCACCTGCAAATAGAATTATGTTGTACTTCTGTTCAATTTAGCTCAGTATCTGCACATAGATCGGCTGAGTTTTTCTTTGCTTCTTTTGAATTGTACTTTGTGTAGGTTCTGAATCGTTTTGTATTTTTAATCGGGTCTTTTTTGGGCTCAAACTCGTTCAGTTTGATCAGAGTTCCTATCAAATCTTGTCCATAGGGTCAGCTCAACACTTCTGTAGGCTTATTTTCACGGTCATTGAAAGGTACGAATTCATGCCTTTTCATGACTCATTTAGCCATTAAGGTTAATTAATGTTACACCATTGGGCATGTGGAAACATTTGAATATTGGGAAAAGGAAAGACAGAAAACAATAGCTAGCATTGTACTGTTTTCTGCATGTTTGGTTTGGTTAGTATGCAGAACTAGAGGGGTTTTAGGGTCTTTTACTTTCGTAGTATAATTAGACTTGATTATTGAATAAAATTATATTTATCTCCTCCAGTTTATGCTTCTCTCTTGTCTCTCTCCCCGATTCCGCTCCATCCTTTCTCTTCTCCTCTCCCCTTTCACCTTTTACAATTCTCTGCTGGATTGTTGGCCAGTATGAGATTCCAATATAAGTGTTGATTGCATTTGTTTGTATTATCCAGAAGATACAAACTCTCTCTTGCATGTATGTGTAACCACTATCTTATTACTCAGCCCAAGATATAAGGTGTCTTATGCCATTTTTGGACCAAAGGGGGCAGTTGGAGTTGGGTCACAACAAATTTGTCACCTAAACAAGATAATGTCTTGGAAAATCGATTCAAAAATTGTCCTCCGTCTATTTATCTTCATCTACTTGAACGTTACTCTATACATTCCTCGACACCAAAAGATGTCCATCAGAACATTTTGGAGACCTACTATCACGTTAAGAGTCGAGGAGGTAGCAATGATGTCACTTCTTGAAAGGTAATTGAGCACAGATTGATATCCCAACTAACAAGCAGCAGCAGGAGTCTAAGAGCAAACAAAGCAGTAAAAAGAAAAATCAAACTTCATCTAATTTTGCTAACAATTTTGATATGGTCAGCAAGCACAAAGATATCCAACACATGGTGTTGGTGTAAATGAGACATGCGAAGAGTGTCGTATGACAACAAGTGCAGCAACGTAAGGACTAGGTGGCAACAACGCTCGATTTTCATCTAAAATAATCTGAAACATAAGATTTGCATAAGAAATCTAGAACTACATTGAAGAACATAAGATTCAATAAGAATCAACTTCTAGACGACCTTTATCTTTATAATATTCTACAAATAATAATAATCAAGCCATATTTGATATCCACACAACAGGTATAAAAAAGCACAAATATGATCCTAATGGTCAAGGGTTCTTCATCTTTATCCTTAACTTCCTGGCTATATGTGCAGCTCTAGGATGCACTGGCCTCTTACTTGGATTGCTTTGTTCCACCTCTATCCAATTAATCACCTTCAAAATAAGTGATTGTGGAACTTTTTGAGCATCAGATTCTCTTGTTCCTTTAGATTTTTTCATGCCATTTTCCAATGCTTTCTCAAGAAATTCCATAAACCAGTTTCCAGCTTCAGATTCGACCTGCTTTCCCAGTTTGATGGTATTCGACACGCTGCAAGAAGAAGCCGGTTTCATGTTTTCGTCATTTTCAGGGGCTGCTCCTTTATTCTCTAAACTTGCCTTATGGTTAAGATTTGAGGACCTCAAATGTTTTCCCAAAATCGTCTTTTGTTCGTTTGTTTCAGGAAAAGTTGCGATTGATTTGTAAAGCGCAGCTCTTCTTTTTGATGCGTTGGACTCCAGTTTTTGGTGTTGATCCGTTGCATTGTGGACTATTTCATGTAAAATAGAGTCATTTTCTTCGGGGTATTTTCCCATGATTTTCTTTGGTTCTGCGTTTTGTGTTTGTACCATTTCAGTTGCTGCTTGAATAGACACCATTTCAGCCACCACTTGAGCAATTTGGCTATGAAACTCGAGAAACTGGTCGAAGCAAGCTGCAGGGGCTTGTGGTTTAGCCGATTTAGTCAAGTTTGAGAACATCCTATGAGCAACAAAATGAGATTAAATAGGTTTCCACAATTTGTTAAAAATCATAGATGGGTTTAAGGATATGAATTGTACTTGAGAGAACGAACAATGTTCTCAGTTGCTGTAGCATCTCTTAGTGCCTGGAGGGCAATCTTCTGCGCTATTTCTCGTTGTTGCACCGCTTCCTAATATGCATTAGCAATAAAGAGTTAGTATCAAGTTGCTGCACAATTCTAGACACGACTTGACATTACATAGTCCATCCTACCAAACAAGTCATAGCGTGTTTTTATTTTATCTTTAATACCATCGAGTACGGTCTAATTAAGGATTCACCTTTCCGAGCATGCAAAGCTTTCCAGGCAAATTAATGGAAAGACTGTTGTTCGGGGAGGCTGAATAACAAGGTTGAGATTGTGAGTATGAAGTTATCTTCGAATTCGAGTCACTTTGTGCATTATCAGTAACAGTGGGAGAAGCTGCCATTTTTGCATTCCGCAAACTAGGAGGCGGAGTCGAACTCTTTTTCTCCTGAAAAACGAAGAAAACAGTATATTTCTTCAATTTTCAACCATTTTGAATACATTATTAGTCTGCTCAAGTAAATATAATGTATAAGGGCAAGATGTACCTACAGCTGTGTTGAAGGGACTTTTGAAAATCCTTTGTTCTCTATCACATACGCTTTTGCTCCTCAAATACTTAGAAATTGAGCGTGTTATACAACTTTTCCTAATCAATGGACTTTCCCCTTTAGCCTCCACCATTTTAGACAAATGCGCACCACCCACTGAGGACCTAAAAACCCCACCGGCGCTTCCATCTCGTGGTGTTCTCCCTCGAATCATTGGTGACATTGGAAAATTACCAGAAAATTTCACAGCACTAGGCGGCCTCTCTTTAACTGGTGTGCATTGATCAAAATCCAAAGGAACTGGCTTCAAAACACTTGGCGAAGAAATAATTTCACCCCCATTAGGCCCTATTCCCCAAGAACTCCTTCTAGGAGCTGAAAATTTTGAATTGATTTTTTGTTCATTTTTCTCTCCCTTCTGTCTGAATCCCATCAATGGTTCCGGCGTGCCCACCAATGGGTGCCTCCCAGGAAGAGGTTTCGCGCCCTTGACAATGGGAACAGGCGACCCAGGCTCTAATTTATCGACATAAATGAATTGTCCCAATTGCATTTTGTTGCTGAGAACAAGATCATCCTGCTCAAAAGGTAAACTAACATAAATTGAATGCGAAGAATCTGATACCTTGATGTAGAATCCGTGTTTCGGCAAAAGATTCTTTTCATCAAGATCTGCAGGAACAATATCTGTAACCTGTAAAAGTGAGCTCCTGTGCTCACTTGTGGGCTTCACCCCTGTATTTATCCCATTCAGTAGCTTCAACAGAATTCCGGGTGCCAACGCTGCCATGATCTTTTTCAACTATCCAAAAAACAACAAGTCGAGAAAAAAAACCGGCACACAGACTGATTTTTGATCAAGAAACACAGGAAATAGGGGAAAAAACCCTGCAGCCTCTAATTTTCAAGAAAGTTTTCTATCAAACTAAGATGATTGAAAAGAACGAAACTTATGAGTTTTGTGAATGGTAAAGATGAGAGTGGCTGTGGCATAACGGTAACCAGGAATAAAAAAAGATATTTGAATTTGGTGATTTGGAACGTTGCAATAACGGTCATATATTTGCTGGTGGGTCCGGGTCACGGGTCATAAAATTTTGACAATGCGATCCATTTTATGCTTTCCTTGTGAAAACAAAAGCGGTAATTTTAAAATGCGCTTTAGCCGTGGTTAAAGAATGACATAATGCCGTAGTGTACTCAGTGTATTTGATCATGAAATGCACATGGATGATGGTTTACGTTCAAATCTTTCCTTAAGATATAAGGCTTATTTGATAAAGATTAAAATCCAATTAAAATTGAAAATATAACTTTTATTGGGTCTCACTCGTCTAATAAAAGTCAACATAACGGCTAATTTTTCAATTTTAATCTCTACCGAACACACATAGTAAAGACTTATTTGTCCATTCTATTTTTTAAATAAGTAAAAACAAATACAAAATTATGACTAAATACTCGTCTCTTGACTATTTGTTAGTTAATAATAGGTTAAAAATAAGAATACGATGAAAAAAAAGTAAGATATAAATTTGACGATGAATAAAGGTTAAAGACCATTAATGTAATTAAGTCCCTGATTGATTTAAATAAAAATCAATTTTTTAAAGTAGATTTTGATAAAAAATTATGAAAGTATAATTGAAAAATTGATAGAAGTTATGGGTCCCATAAAATGTTGTTGAAAATAAGTTTGAAAGAAAAAGTAATTTAGCTAATGGAGGCCAAACATGGGCTAAATAGCGTGTTTACGAAAAAATGTTTTAATATAACCACCCCGGCCCATATTAAATAAGAATTTTTTTTTTACCATCGGTTTGTTTCAAGAAGACTACTATAATTATAAAAATTGATCGACGTCTTTGAATTGGATGCATTATCCTTTAAAAAGGAATGCTTCTACATGTCCCCCGAGAAAGTAATGAGAGTCTTTGAACATTACTCGTTTGCTTGAGCTAAGTGAAGTCTTTTCAAGTTGAGTAAAGATCGACTACTTAAAAACTAAAAGCACATGATGGATTAACAACATCGATGCTCGCATTAACATAATCTATACAAAATTTCCTTTCTAGGTGCTAACTATATTTTGGGCTGTGATATGGGTACATAATTGTACCCATAGGGGTCATTTTCCTTCTTTTTTAGACATTTAATTCAAAAGCACTCCCACATACTTGAAAGATTCAAAATTTACCCAAGTAGTTAGTTTAGTGTACATAACCTACTTTACTAAACAAATTGCAATAATGTAGGGACAAAATTAAAATTGGAAAAGAATACTTTTATTTGTGTGTATGCCCTAGAGGCTAGAAATAAGGATGTAGACATAGGTTTGGTATCAAACCACTATAATTATTAATTTCTTACTTTTATTTGTACACTCAAAGAAGAAAGCTCAAACCCTAGTACTCAAAAGATTCATCTTTATCTTGGATAAGATTTTGAAAAAAATCTTTATTGGGATCTTAAATATAAAATCATAAATCATTGCTTGATTGTTTAAAGGTTAAGAAACCAAATGGTATCTTAGAAGGCAGAAAGTAAGGAATTTGTTTCTTTGAAGCAATCGCAAGTTATTTGATTAAAAGTAGAATTTAACTTTCATGGGACTCAAGCAATCCACCCATTAGACTTGATTGTTTGATTATTTTCTGAATAGAGAAGATGAATTGTTGAGGTAACAACCTTCCGTTTTTACGATAATATTTTAAACTTTACTAAAGTTAGAATTCAAGATGACGTGATATAATTAACAAATAAAGTTCGACGAGCACTCAAATTACATAATTCTTGAAATTTTTTGAATATTTTTAATCTTCATTGTGACTATAAATAAATATTTATTGGCTAATCATTGGTCACCATCAAATTCTACATGCAGCTTAAAGAGGGATCCTTTCTGCTAAAATTAGGCTTTTCCTATTGGGAATTGGGAAAGGGTTAAATGATATTTTTCGAATATCTATACCTACCATGTTTGATTCACACTTTGCTATTTTTTTCCCACCTCCTAATTGTACCACAAAAAGAAGAGGAAATTACAAAAAACCAGTGGTTTTAACTTTCAAATTCAAAATTCAGGTCCAATATTTATCTAATCAAAAATCAGGTAAAAATTAAATATTTAAATAATATTATAATACTAATTTTTCAAACCCTAATTCATTTTCAATCCATTTTTTTTTTTCTCTCTCTCTCTCCATTCCTCACCGCCGCCCTCTTCCTCACCGCCGCCGCCGCCGCGCCTCCGCCTCCCTCCCCCCTCCCCTCCCCCCTCCCCTCCTCGGCACAGCAGCGATTTCGCTGTCCATCCGGCAGCGAAATCGGCTACACAGCGAATAATCATTGTTGTGCGCGCGATTTATTGCCGGAAAGAACAGCGAAATGTTGCCCGTGAGCGCAAAATCATTGCTCACGTGCAGCGATTTCGCGGAAAAAGCGAAATCACTGGAGCAAACGATTTATTGCCCATCCGATAGCGATTTATTGCCGGTCTGCAACGATTATTTCTTGCATTTTATATTATGTTTCTTTTTTTAATTTTGGCTATTGAGTGATGTTATTGTTGGTGGATCTATGATTGTTATTGTTGGTGGATCTATGATTGTTATTGTTGGTGGATCTATGGTGGTGGTGGCGATTTTGTGGCGGGGCGGCCACGTTGGTGGTTATTGTTGGTGGTGTGTGACCAAATATTTAGTTATCGTGACCAAATATTTAATCTGTGACAAGCGGTGTTGGTATGGTGTGGTGTGATGTGTGACCTCTATTTGGTGTATGTGACCAATTACTTGGTTATGTAACCAAGTATTTGAGGGTATGTGACCAAATATTTGGTAATCGTGTTGATTACTTAACCGTGACCTAAAAATTTAGTAATATGTGACTCAAAAATAATACGTGACCAAACGAGTTTTTGAAATATGTGACCGTGTGACCTATAAATTTTGATATGTGACCAACTAAATTTGAAATATGTGACCAAAGAAATAATTGTGACCTACAAAATTTTTGAACTGTGACCGTAAAATAATATGTGACCTATAAGAATTATTATCCGTGACTGAAAAATAATATGTGACTAACTAAATTGTAAATCTGTGACCAAAATGTGACCGGTGACTATAATAATACGTGACTCTTTAAAAATCTGTGACCTCGCCGGAATGGTCGCCGGAATCGGAGCAGTCGCCGGAATCGGAGCCGGAGAAAAGTGGTGGTCGGAATTGTCGTCGGAATAGTCACCGGAGTAGGGGGTTGGTGCATGTGGGGTGGGTTTATTATATTATATTATATTAGAATTAAAAAAAAAAAAAAAAAAAAAAAAAACCTGATTTTTGAAGTTTCAAACTATAAACCTTATTTTTGAATTGGTGTAAAGAATACACCTTATTTATGAATTTTTCCCCAAAAAGAATCCCTTTCGTACTTTAACTATAAATTTGCATCCCATGTATTAGTTTGTGTACATACGCAACTCTTAAAATGACAATAGAATTATAAAGGTGTAAAGTAGATTATACTGTATCGCATTTTTTACACAAGTTGGTATGTAAAATGGACCATTCTCTAAAATGTGTGTATTCTAAGTGTCAAGTTGGTCGTGGTCCGAGCTCTCCAAAGTGTCGGACTGTCTCGATCATAGACCTCCCAACCCAACTTTACACCCTAGGGTCATGCCATTCGAGCAATTGCACTATAAAGTAAAGCTCCTCAACCTAGCTCTTGCATGGGTATTGATGTTCAAAGGACCAGTAAAGAACATAAAGAATATCTTTATTAAAGAAGAAAGCATTTCCTTTTTGATAATCTGGCAATCAAATTCTTGTCTCTTCCTATATTTCTTCACTTGAACGGTCCTTTATATTCACTCGAAGAACATAACCCTCTAGCCCATTAACACAAAATCTTCATCAAATTCTCTATTATTTATCTAAAAATGTCACAGCCAGTTGATCGGGTGTATCCTGATACTTACACAAAACAGCCTTCTTCCAATTCTAATGGTTCATTTGGGCCTGTTTTCATTGTCTTGGCTGGGGTACTCGTAATATCAGCTATTGCTTGCGTGTTTGGACAGCTATGCAACCGGAAGCACCACCGCGGTAATAAGGAGCACCACCGCAGTAAGGAGGAGCACCACCATGGTAAGGCAAAGCCAGCTCGAGGCCAGGACCTTGGCCCTAAAGAATGGGAGTCTAGACAAAAACCTAGTTTCAAAGATGAGGACATAGAATTTGGGTTTGACAAGAGAATCCCTACAGCTAAAGTGGCTGCACACGGAGATCCCAGAGGACCAAAGGTATTTCAAAATGGTGGGTTCAAAGGTCAAGTGAGATTTGCTGATAATGTGTAGGGTTTGAATCCGTTTGATGCACGAAATGTGGTACAATCTATTTTACTAGACAAGTCATGGTCGGGGTATACCTGTATTGATAATTAATTAACGGACGGTTTTTTTTTATCTTGGTTTGTGTTGATATTTTCTTTTCTTGTTATTTATCGATTGAAATCAACGATTAATTTGTATTGTGATGTTTAACGGTTCTATTTCGTTATACGTGTACGGTACTTGTATTAATTGGATTGAACTAGTCGGTCCAAACTTTATTTTGTGTCTATCAAAATCGAATCGAACTGCTCGGCACAAACTAATTCACCAAAATTGATGAATTTCGCTCACTTTTAAGTGTACAATACAAAGACTTTATTAAGAAAGCATTCATTAATTGGTATGCTGTGGAATAGTTTATTCTTGGGTCTCAAGAGTTCAGTTAGGCCCAGATAAGCCCAATATAGAAGCCTAATTATACGGCCCGTGATATAGTCACTTGTACAGAACAATATAAGGCCAAGAATTATATGAAGAGGAAATTACAAATAAACAGGTGTTTAAGTTCTCCAATTCAAAAATCAGGTGTGAGATTTATATAATCAAAAATCAGGTATTAATTAAATTATTAATAATATTATAAAATTTACCCACCTCAACCAAACCCTAAATTATTTCCCCCAAACTGAAAACCTTGAAGCCGAAATGAATCCCTCTCCCTCCCGCTCTCTTTCCCTTTCCCTTTCCCTCTCCCTCTCCCTCCCGCTCCATCAACGAGATTCGTGAGTGGCGGCGCTGCGATGTGGGTACGATTTTGGAGCGATGGCGCTGTTCGCGCTACTCGGCAACTGTAGCGGTGGCGATGTGGGTACGATTTTGGGGATGGGGATGGCGATGGCGTGGATGTGGTTTCTTCTTTCTGGTATGTCTTAAATGACTCTGCGTTCCAGTCGTCGCCACTGCGATGACACCGTGCTCATAGATCTGTGCGCTATACTCGTCACTGTAGCCACGGTGACTTCGTTATTCTTTCCTCCGATCTTTTGTGACCTGTTTTGGGTGTTGGCGGTGAGGTGCTGGTGGTGAAAATCTAGAGTTTTTTGGGATAGTTGGTGGTGGTTTGTTGGCAGTACTGGTGGGGTGGTGGTGGTCGACAACGGTGAAGATTGTGTTGGTGGTTGACGACGGTGGTGTGTGGACAAGGAGGTGGAAGTGGTTGTGGTGTTGAGGCGGTAGTGGTTCATTTCTGTGGTGGTTGTGTGTTTCCTATGGCGGCGGCGGTACGTTTCTGTTGGTGGTAGTGTGACGGTGCGGTCGAGATGGTAATGGTGATGGTGGTGCAGTGCATCTAGGTGGTGGTGTAGTGATTTATTTGTAGTGACTTTGTTGTTGGTAGTGTTGTAGTGCTGTGGCGGTGGTGGCCGGTGAGGGTGGTTGCAAGTGGCCGTGCTGGTAGTGTTGGAGAGGGTGGTCGAAAGTAGCCATAGTGGAAGTGGCGTTAGGTTGGTGACGGTGGTGTGGTGTGGTGTGGTGTGTGACCAATTACTTGGTTATGTAACCAAGTATTTGAGGGTATGTGACCAAATATTTGATAATCTGTGACTGATTACTCAACTGTGACCTAAAAATTTAGTAATATGTGACTTAAAAATAATCTGTGACCAACCAGTTTTTGAAATATGTGACCGTGTGACCTATAAATTTTGATATGTGACCATGTGACCTATAAATTTTGATATGTGACCAACTAAATTTGAAATATGTGACCAAAGAAATAATTGTGACCTACAAAATTTTTGAACTGTGACCGTAAAATAATATGTGACGTATAAAAATTATTATCTGTGACTGAAAAATAATATGTGACTAACTAAATTGTAAATTTGTGACCAAAATGTGACCGGTGACTATAATAATACGTGACTCTTTAAAAATCTGTGACCTCGCCGGAATGGTCGCCGGAATCGGAGCCGGAGAAGAGTGGTGGTCGGAATGGTCGTCGGAATAGTCACCGGAGCAGGGGGGTGGTGCATGTGGGGTGTGTTTATTATATTATATTATATTAGAATTTAAAAAAAAAAAAAACCTGATTTTTGAAGTTTCAAACTATAAACCTTATTTTTGAATTGGTGTAAAGAATACACCTTATTTATGAATTTTTCCCTTATATGAATGTGCCCAATCCACATCGGCCCATATTGGGATGGGCTTGTGTGTAATGTGTGTCGAGTTATCAGGCCAGGTCTAACACACAAGCTCAACACGTGCCAGATCGTGCCAGGTTGTATTCGTGTGAGCCAATAAGTTTAAATTAAATTATAATTAAAAAAAGAACTCTAGATTAATAATTTATTTTTTCCTAAATTCTCATCTTCAAACTAAACTAAGAAACTCAATTTGATTTTGAGTTTTTAACAATCAACTAAATTATAAGTTTAAAATTAGACTTACAGTACATATTCAGTAAGGAAAATTCGATAGTATTAGACTACACGTGCCAATAGATTGGTATTGACGATACGGAAGACCCTTACATTATCAACACCTTATCTTTTACCTAGTCTTAAATCATATTACCCTATTTTCATAATTCAAGTTTAATCGAATTGAATATAAATATACTAGTTCGGGATTTATATAGGATCCAATAGATATCATAAATCCAATATTTAATTTTAATAATTTACTTATGTGTCATATATATACTGATTAAGGGGGTGTTTGGTGGGGATTAAAATTAGATTTTTAGTAGATTGTGATAGAAAATTTTGAAATGTGTGGTTGAAAAGTTGTGAGACCTATGAAATGTGTAGTTAATATTGATTGTTTGACTTTAATTTAGATTAAAATCTGATTTTTAATAGAAAACAAACGGGGCATAAAGCCAACACCTTATCATTTGCCAAGTCTTAAATCCTATTAATCTAATTTTATAGTACAATACTTTAATTGAATTGAAATATAAATATACATGGGATAAAAATATCTAATATTTCATTTTAATAATACCTATATGTTATATATAAAAATGATTAAAGAGATTTAAGGATTCGTTGTGCCCTAAATCCAATTATTTTTTTCTTTTAATTAATAGAAATATTTCAAATTAATTTTGAACACGAGATGAATTAGTTATGTATATTTCTACATAAGTTTAAGCGACAAACTTTCTTTTTACTATAAATTTATTGCTAATCGAATTGAAAAATCCCATTTTCATTTTGAAAAGAACGGAGCCTTGAAAATTGATTATCGATCTAACAATCGGAAATAAGTAATAAATTGAATAGGGATAAAAATATGATTTGTTTATGATTTAATTTAAAGTTATCACAAGAAATCTCTCTTTTAGGCTCATTAATTTGTTTATGATTTAATTTAAAGTTATCTGGATATTTTAGATAAGATTTATTGTTAAAGTATACTATTTTTATAATCGTTCAATTTTCTCAACAAGTAATCGATTTTCTAATATTAAAAATTAAAGATTGAAAATTCATCGAAACTTGATAGATTAACAAATTTTGAAAATGTTTTCGAAAACCCACGATGCTAGATTTAAAGGGCATGTGCCCTCATCAAAACGTACTTGACACAATTTATACACCTAATCATAATAGCAAAAATCAAATCTAAGAATAATAGTTTTGTTGAAAGCAAAATCTAAAACATAAAACAATTGTACAAAGAAGATAGTCCACCTCGATTTGGTTTGATACTTAGCGACCTGAACAACATGTATGCTATTACGCCAAAAAATGGTGATATAAAACATGTTGGGAGAAAAATAAGTAGTCCCACATCGGTTGGAAGAAGAAAAGAAATCCACTATATAACTCAAGTGGGTTACTCCACCCATTGCCAATTGGTTTTGGGTTGGAACCTCACTTGAGTTTGGTGGTGTGGGCTTGAGTCCGGTCAATTTGCTCATTATTTTCCAAACATATGGTATCAGAGCAAGTTGGTGGTGGATTGGGGTTCAAATTCTGATTAGAAATCGACCAGAAAATCGGCAAAAACTGAAGTGAAAAACTGTTCAGATTCTTGTGCGAAAATCGGACCTGCAAACTAGTTTTCTGGGCGAACCTGTGACCATCTGAAGAAACCAAGACCACCAGTGGACTCATCAGGTGGAGGAGCTGCTCCATGACCGGCGCGTGAGCTTCCCCGACGGCACGTGTGGCCCACGCGCAGAGAGGTGTTCGGCGCGTGGGGGCATTTTCTGACCTCGACTTCTTCAGGCAGTTTGTTAATCTTGATTCCCTGAACGTATTGATATTTTTGGTTTAGTGTTTCAGGTTACGCAGGAAAAGTTAGACGATTTTGTTCTCGGTGAGTACGACGGTTGAACTGCAAAACATTTACTGAATTACTTTAGGCCACAAATTACGGCTCTAAAGTAGTAAATTCGCATCTCTCGTAATTTATGGATTCAGATAGGTCCGCTCTGATAAATTGGTTTATCCCGTTTAAATTTCAGTATTATCGCGTCATCTTGTGGGGTGACATTAGGATTGAGGTTACCATGAAGGGGTAACCATTGCTTGTGTTAGAAATTTAGGAATTAATTGCTCTATTTGAAGTGTCTGTTTTAACTGCATGTTGGTAATTGCTTTTATGCTGTAACTGTTGTTTTATCTATGTGTAAGATTGTTTTGCATGGAAATTTGAATTGTGTTGGCGTACCTTCGTGTTGCATTGATTATTCCGTTAGAACACCTTGGCTTGACCCGTTCGAACATTCCCTTAATCTAAGATGGTGAATCTTACGAAACCCTGAGAATCTAGAACGGTGTATATTGTTGTCTTAAGATTACTCTATGTGACCTACTTGTGTATTTTTGGTTGTTTTGTTTTTCAAAATGTCGTTACATTTCGAAATTGGGATTTTCAATGGGAAAGATGATTTTTCAATTTGGCAACAAAAGATGAAGGATATTTTGGTCCGACAAAAAGTTTCAAAAGCCATTGATGGCAAATTTTCGAAATTTTTTACAGAAGCACAAAAAGAAGAATATGATGAACTTGCATACACTTCTATCATTGTACACCCGTCTGACACTATTTTGAGAATAGTTAGAAAACTCGATTCTATCAAAGAACTTTGGAAAAAGTTTGAGAATTTATATTTGCTTAAATCTACTCCAAATAAGTTGTACTTGCTTGAAAATTTTTTTAGCTTTAAAATGGATCCTTTAAAGGATCTAGATGACAATTTTGATATTTCTAACAAGTTGGTGCAAGATATCGTTAACTGTGATGAGAAAGTGTCTGAAACATATAAGGCCATTATTTTGCTTAATTCTATGTCTGAGTCATATAGAGAGGTTAAGAATGCGATTAAGTATGGTAATGACACTTTAACTCCCGAGATTGTCATCGATTCCCTTAGGAGTAAGGAAATGGAGATTAATGTTGAAAAAGAAGATAATCAAACTGGCGAGTTGCATATGATGAGGAGTAGAATGAAGTTTAAGCAAATGAGTTTGGGTAGAGCTCAAGATAACAGTGATTCGAGTGATGATGGTAGTAAGGAGAAGAGCCAGAATTGGGACAAGTCTGGTGGTAGACGGTGTTACAGTTGTGGTAAGTCTGGACACTTCATTAGGGATTGTCCCAAGAAGTAGGGTAAGATGAGATGTGAGACGAATCTGGTTTTAGGGTCGAGTAATGACCCTAGTGAACCCTATTGAGTGTTACTCTAGTTACTGCATTTGCATCCATGTATAATCATTTCTGCATGTGTGTGATTGCTCATTTCTGCTGCATGATTATATGTTGCATTTCCATGTGTTTGATAAGTGCATTGGCATGAATTGGAGTGATCTTATTACTTTGTGTAATGTGTTTGCGTGCATAGTAGGTTGAGATCTATGGCGTACTTCGTTTTGCTCTGTGAGTGGTGTAAGAAAGTGTGGTAGTGAGAAGTAAGCGAGGCAGCCATTTTCTCCTTCATTTTTGTGAGCCTGTGTGGTCTGTGAGATTATGTGGGGGCAGCCTGTAAGGGTTATTTTCTTTCTCTGTGTGAGCCTCTTTTGTGAGTGTTGTGAAGTAACCAACCCTTTCTTCTATTCTCTTTGTGAGTACCACCTTCACCTTTCCCTTTGTTGGAAAAATTCTTTGTGGATTTGTAGAGCATTGGTGTTGGAGTAACCTTGTGGTGTGTGAGTCAATTTAAATTTGAGCCCTAACCTTTGTTGTAGCCGAAAGGTGTTGATTTGCCATAGTGAATTTGGGATGCATTAGCAGCGTGTATATATGTCTTTTGGTAAGATGGAGTATAGATGCCTAGGGATATATTGTGGTTTGTACCATGGGATGTGGAGTGTGACGTTTGGATGTGATCAAATGTTTGGAATCCTTTATCTGGAAAAGACCATGATCAGGTGGAGTGCGAGAGATGCACTTCTATCAGGTAGAGACCCATTATCCATTTAGGTTGGAGGAGTGATGTGGTGATAGAGGATTATCCCGATAATTTAAGATCTATAGAGACTTACCAGTTAGACATGTTTGTTTGAGTGATTAGTCTAGTGAGCATGGTGGGCGATGAGGTGAGATATGTGTTCTCGAGGAGTGAGCAACACGAAATGAGATAGGATAAGTGTGGTGAGATCTTTTTCGTGAGGTCATTTATGCATTTGTTGCGTATGTGTTGGCCTGTTGATTGATTTGGTGTTAATCTATTGTTCTGTGTGAATATGTTTGAAACGATCAGTGTTATCCTATATGATATCTCCGTCACATGTTTATTTGCTCTTGATTGATTGCTGTGATTATCTGCTTCTACTTGGGCGTTCTTGATCTTAGCAATGGTGAGTATATGGAGCAGGTATGGTATGTGTTTCGGGTGCGAAACACGAGCTAAGGTCTGTTATACAATTTTATTGGTTACCTTGATCGTACGAGTATAAACTGTGTGTTTTGGTTGCTTGCACATTTATTGGGATCAAGGTGTAGATTTGTTGGGTTTTTTGATACCCAATAAATCCGGGCGATGATCTTAAACCGATTTTATAGTTTGGACTAGACTTCATAGACCTCGACTGATGGTTGAAGTGAAAAGTCGACGCCACAATGAACGGACCACTCCGACAACCTAAGTGGGCCATTGGAAGTAGCCCAATTAATTAGAGTTGCTCATGGCCCAACCCAAATACCTTTGACGACTTTTTTGGTTGGAGGCCCATTTAGTGTTACTTATTGGGCCACTTATGTTTGACCTAGAAGACCACTTATTTGGTTTATAAGTGGGTCGGTTTTCTTTGTCTAGCCCTAGTGTGAATGTTGGAGCCGTGAGTTTGAGGAGAGAAAAGAGTGTTCTTGCTTTGTGCTTCCTCTTGCTTTGTGCTACCTTCTCATCCTCTTCTCTTAGCCTTAGTGGCTAGTTAGGGCTGCCAAAGATCACTCACACTCAGCCTTTGTGGCACCTTGGAGCAACCGGTTTGGTGGTTGTAGCTTTGGAGATTCGGTTGTTCATTGTGGTGTTGATTGGGTGGTTTATCTGAGCTCGATTTTGGTGAAATTGAAGGCCTAAATTTCAACATATAGTATCAGAGCCCAGGGTCGGAGGAATGCAGTAGAAAGCGTGGTGAGGATCGAGCTAAAAATCATTCGCGTTTGAGGTGCCTTGTGTCGAAAGTCTTCCTGACATTGGTGGTCGGCGGCGGGTCCCATTTAGTCGAGGGTTGGCGAATGAATTATTGTTTGAGGGGAGGCTACGATGATGTGGTCCTTCGTTTGAGGGAAGGATTGTTGGGAGCAAACAAGAAGTCCCACATCGGTTGGGAGAAGAAAAGAAATCCACCATATAACCTAAGTGGGCTATTCCACCTATTGCCAATTGGTTTTGGGTTAGAACCTCACTTGGGCTTGGTGGTGTGGGCTTGGGCCCGATCAATTTGCTCATTATTTTCCCAAAAAAACACCCAGACATGCAAGATTGATACTTCTCTAAAAATAGGAGGGTCACCTCTAGTCACCAATCAAATATATTGTAAGTACAGAACATTTGAGTATCGATGTAGATGTCACAAATCTTTTTACCTAGTCAAACTATGTAGAAAGTAAATGTGGGGTTATTAACATGTTTAGGTAACATCGAGCTTGCTTCTCTCAAGGTAAAAACTGAGCTAAAATGATCATTACCATGGCGACAAAGTGTCCCACAGTTGAAGGGAGAGCCGTCCAAATCCACCAATGAGAAACTTTCAACAAATAACCTAGGCACGAAGTAGTTAGTTATGAAACACTGCAAACCGTCCTCATCTAATCAAAATCTCAACATATTACTTGAGTGGCTCACATACCATGCTCAATCACAGGAGATTGATGTGATTAGGGAAATTCCAATCTCTCTTCACCCATATAACTGTTGCATTTTTCATCAAAGGGAGTAAGCAATGATTCTAACTCTCCTCAGCTTAATATACATCTAAATTTTTATTCCTACTCTACTAAATCATATACTCAAAAAACTTCAATTGTTGCACCCCTATATAGCTGGTGTTGGTGTTGGCGGTGGCTAGGGCCTACCCTGAGGTGAGGCGGATGAGGCTCAGCCTCAGGCCCAAAACTAGAGGGGGCCTCATTTTTTGGCCCAACTTTTTTTTTTTGCAAGCTATGGAGCATGCTTGTGTGCTTACATACGTTTGACTTCAGGCCTTCGTGTTAGAAGATTATTTGACTTCAGTCCTCCGTGTTCAATTTTGATTTCAGACTTGTAAGATGTGACGATGAAATTCTCAAGAGTGCAATTCCATAATTTTCGCCGAAATTCTACTTCTCATGTAAGCAATGACTTGTCCTAACTTGATATTGAAAATGTTTGAATCTTTGTCGGCTTATATAATTGTGGCATGGTCGGCTTATATAAATGTTTATTGTAGTTTATAGGATCAATTGCACAAGCGCACAAAGTAATTGTATTGAAAAATTTAATTGTGAGATGATTGAGATATTGTGTAATTATTTTTTTAGGTTAATCATTGGACATTAGATATAGACTCGTACATCATGCTTCTTAAATATGAGTTCAGAGCTCTAAAGAGAAAAAAGAAACAAAATGAAATTTTGTTGACTCAAAGTCGAGCAAACGACATGGACAAGTTCTTTAAACGCAACACTGTAAATGAGTTGAATGAGAAATATGTTGCATAATACACTATTGAATTTTGCATTTATATTAATTTTATGGGGAGCCCAATTTTGGGAGTTCTTCTCAGGCTCCGGAAATCACAGGACCGGCCTTGGCGATGACTAATCTAGATTGAATGCTGCTTCACGTATAGGCAGCAGGTTCATAGGGGACAGCCAGATATCACACAAAGATGGGGCCCGCACAACACTATTTTTTTTTTTAAATACATGTGGGGCCCCTCAACAGTGAGGGGCATGTAATAGCCATGTGAACCATTTTTCTGTAAATCTAGTTTAATTCATCTAGATTCATCCTTTTTTCCAACCTTTCACGTCAAATCAGTTAGGAAAGTATCAAATAGACCTAGAAAGATACACCATTTCTTGCAATAAAAAATGCCAACGTATCAAATACAACGTATCAAACCCAACCAAATCATTTAACCCTAAAACTCAAGAAAATTATTTTAAACGCGTGGGTTAGTACTAAATAGAAAAAAAACACTTGAGTCCTCTCTACAAGTCAAAAAAGTTTATTACTTTGCAACATCTCAGCACAAACGCAGCCACATCGTCCCACTTTCATTTTCTTGTTTCTTCTGCCCCATTCAACTCAACAGCCGCCCACAAATCAATAATTAACACATTTGTTTAATGCTAACGCGCACATCAACACAGTAGATGTTTCTTGTTTACAGTTCAACAACGTTATAAATTCTTGCACCCCCAACCAACTACCCTCATTCAGCCCATACGTATCTTCAATTTTCCCTCTGTACGTACAAATTCTTTCAAATATGGACACAAATCTTGAAGAAAAGCAAAACCCAGTTCAAGATTTAGTTTATTCTGAAGAATTTACAGAGATGAGTCAAGATTTTTACAGTAAGATGAAGCTTAGCTCATATTCAGACGAGGAGGAGGAAGAGGAAGAGGAAGATGAGTTTACTTTTATGTCTGAAGGAGTTAATATATCACCAATAGCAGCGGAAGATGCATTCCTTAATGGTCAAATCAAGCCTATTTTTCCATTAGTCAATCAAGATTCGAAGATTTTGTATGAGAATTTGCCTATGCGGCCAGCAGTGAAGAAGGTTTTTGTTGAAACGAAAGATGGGGTAACTTCATCCTCGTCGGGAAACGACGACATCAAAGTGGTGGAGGTGGAGGCGCCGGCGCGGGAGGTGTGCACGAAGAGTAACTCAACTGGGTTCTCCAAGACATGGAGGTTCAAGGACTCCATGGGGAGAAGTAACAGTGATGGGAGGGACGCGTTTGTTTTCCTGAACAATAGCAATACTCCGCCGCCGGCCAAGGCGAAAGTCAACGGGAAGGTGAAGAGTAAAACGGCGTCGTTGTCATCTCATGAAGTGTACTTGAAAAGTAAAGCCAAAGAAGAGGGTCGCCGGAGGTCCTATTTACCTTACCGGACGGGTTTGATGGGACTTTTCACCAACTTAAATGGTGGAATAACAAGAAATGTAAATCCCTTTTGAGTGATAAATAAATTTGTTTAAAGTGTAATTATTTTCTTAATTTCTTTAGCATTCTCTTTAAACGAAACATCCACTATTTCAAGTTTCAGCTACCGATTGGTTCGGGCAGTTCTCCAATTTTTTGAACAAGATGGTTTGACACATGATTAAGAACTTACTTGATTTATTATATCGATTACGAGAGTTAGATTGCTCATCCAAGTGAGGACAGAGTCGGATTACAAAGGTGAACTATTGTCACTACCAGAACAGAACTCGATCTGTTTTGAATTTATGCTTTATAAGGTTTTGAACCCTGCTTGGTGTACCGCATTAGGTAACAAACACCCTGACCGACCCCTCACATCAGGGGGCCCCATATTTTTTTTTCAATTTTTTATACATATGGGGGCCAGCATCATGGGAGAGTTTGTCAACTTTTTTGTCAAATTTTTTTGTACAAATAACTTTTTTGTGAAGTTTTTGGTTTTATTTTTGGTCGTGTTTAGACTCCATTCGACAAGTAAGTCTTAAGTAATTTATACATTTAGTCATAAAAAAATAATTTTAATTACATATTTATAACTACTACTTATTATTATTCACATATTTTTCACAGGATTCATTACTATTTTTCAAAGGAGGCATCAATAAAATTTAAAATAAAAAGAGATATTTTGTAATAGTCATAAATGTTGAAAGAGAATCATGAAATATCTTGTTATTTTTTAATTAATTTCTCAAGAAAGAAAAACAAAAAATCAATACAAGGCCCACCTCTAAGGGCCAGATCCAACACAACCTACTTCTTTGGATGGACTCTGTTGTGTCTGGCTAGCTATGTCAACGAGTCGAGCCGAAAAAAAAAGTTCGGGCTCGGCTAGAGCTTTTTTTGAGCCCCAGCCGAGCCGAGCCGGGTCCAGCTCGGTCAAAAAAAATAAGGTTCGGCCCGAGTCGAGCCGGCTCAATTATTTATTTATTTTTTTAATTTTTTTCAGCTATTTTAGCTTAAAATTTTTTTTTTATTATTTTTAATTTTTTTAATTAATCACCGGCCTGGCCGGCCCGACCCTCCAAAATGGGGCTCGGCCCAAGCCAAGGCTCGGTTCCACCTAGCCCGAGCAGGCCTGACTCTGGCTTTTTCCGGGCCGACCCCAAACTGTCCGATCCGACGAGCTTTTTTGCCACCACTAGTCTTGGCTACCCAACCAACATTTTACACCTAAATTATGGCCATCTTACATTGTTAATTACGAGAATTACTTTTCTTAACAAGTTTAACCTTTTAAAATGAAATCGTGAATCTTAATATAATATCAGATGTCAATAAACTAAAATGATCAATTCGATTTTACCAAGACTCAAAATGAGCAAATTGATTCCAAAATTGATTTGCTCTAACGAGTCACCATCTCGTGAAACTTATTAATTAGTGATAAATATCACATCAATTTGTTACTGAAATGTAGACCAACATACAAGAGTTTTTTTCTACTTCTCTTAATAATTTTTTAAAAATGAAACCCCAATCATTAATATATTGAAAACTCGTAATGTTAAAAAAAAAAAAAAAAGGGCACAATATATAGCTTTTTATATATTTAGGTGAATAATGTGTTAAAAACTCTAGTATAAAATTAGATTTCAATACTTGTAGAAGAAAAATTACACGTTCCTATAGTGCCAGGTACTCAAGACATACCAAACTGTGCGCAATCTTTAGTTACACACCAAAAAGCAGGCCAAGTAGCCTACAAAATAATTAGTAACTAATTAAAATAAGTAAAAGAGTCCAAACAAACTTAATTTGAAGATATGATTACTTATTTTAAGCAGCACAAGGAGCAGGAATGTAGGAAACTGCAGACTCAGGCAAAGAAGCCAAGACAGATTATTTTGAGATCATAGTCCCTTTTTCTGTTGTGTCTTCAGCCTTAAAATCTAGTGTAGAATCATCATATACATCCCACCATTTCATCACTAGCATCTTAATATCTTCTCACTGCATATTCGTTTCGACCCCGGTATACCTCCATGGCTTCGGTCCCTGAATATTGGATTTTTAACCAAATTAATTGTGTGTTATTTGACAAGTTTTGTAGGACTCGACCACAGCTGGCCCTAACCATAGACAGCACAGGCTGCTATCTAGGGCCACGCATTATAAAGTGTATATAGAAGGCTCCATGTCAAGTTGGCCTAAGTCCCCAAAAATCTCGGGGCCGGCCTGGAGTCGACTTATAGACACCGTATTACGAAAATACTTACAGCAGCACCGTAGTGAACAACTTTAACTTGTTCTAGTTCAACATTCTCTGGGTGCTGCCACAGCATTGCTAGAACCAGGTTGTATATAAGAGGGATGGGCTTGTAGACTTTTTCAAAGAACATGTTCAAGGAATCCTGTCATTTGTATAACAATATTTCATTAAGACAGGAGTTACTTTCAAAATAAGTAATTTCTTACTTAAGAAGTAAGCATCACACGAGATTAATTACCTGCTCAGCAAATGGTGTTGGAGGAGTGATTTGGAGAGTTTGAAGCAGATTTTCACAAGTCAATTTGCTAGGCTCAAACACAAACATTCCATCATTGAAATAGAGTGGAGAGGTGAACCCAATTCAGCAGGCCAAGTAACCTTATTAGGGCACTGCTGGCAGTGCCCAATTGAATATTGTTTTGAATGACTCCATGCAATCCATTACTGCATAGAAATATAGGAAATTACACCCAGCCCTAGTTTTAGATTTCCATTTTCATAAATTCCATCCCAAGTTTAACTTTTCAAAAATCAGGTTTCTTATATTTAATTTAATATTAATTATATATTTTTCATCCCAATTAAAAAACTCAAATCAACCCTAAAATTCATTCCACCTACTCTCGCATTCTCTCTCCTGTTTCTCACAAAAACAACAGCTGCTGGCGCTGCAGTCCGCCGCCGCCGCTCCCTCTCTTGTCTTCACTCTCCCTCTCGTCTCTTTCGTCTGGACTCCCCCTCTCTTCGTCAGTCTTCTCTCTTCCCCGTCGTCTAAAGGAGCTTCGACGCTGCATCCCCTCATCACATCCACCGACGATTGTTCCCCCTCATCTCTCTGTTGCTCTTCACTCCCTCACTTCTCACTCCGTCGGATCCACGGTATGCCCGCCGCCTCCACCGCATTTCACTTCACAAACCCTAATCACACACCATCTCTCTCACTTCTATCTATTTCGCCGGATTTCTGCTTATGGTAAAATTAGGTGACTTCACAAACCCTAATCACACACCATCTCTCTCGCATGAGTGCCAACGGTGCGGATCCAGTGGTCTCGGTACGGATTCGTTCTGGCGTTGCAGATCCAGTGTTGGCTGTGGTTCCGATGTTTTGCGGTGGTTGGGTGTGTGTGTTTATGCGGCGGTGGTGATCGTGTGGTTTGGGTGTGTTTCTTGTTGCGTGCAATGGTGCGTTTCTGTGCGATGGTTGTGCTGTTTTTGTGCGATCGTTGCGGTGTAGCGGCGTGTGGCGGGTGTGGTCATGCTACACACATTGGTAGTGAAGATGCGTCGACGATGGTGGCGACGCTGGTGGAGTCAGTAGCGAAATGGTGGTCACAAATGATTTGGTGATGATAACAAATGATTTGATTGTTTGTGACCAATAAGTTGGTTGGTTTGTGACCAATAAACAATTTGTAATCAATGAATTCGATAAATTGTGACGAGTACAAGTTGTGTGACCTAAAAATTACTAATTTGTGACCAATAAAGTGATGTTTGTGACTATAAAATACGTAACGTAATTTTTAAATTTTGTGATTGTGATTAATGAACAAATTGTGACTTTTAAATTTTTAAGTTGTGACCGATAAACAAATTGTGACCTAAAAAGTGGTGGAATGGAATGGTCATCAGAATACTCGTCGGAATCGGAGCAGTCGCCAGAACGATCACCGGAACAATCGTCGGAGAAGAGTGGTGATCGGAAAGTCGGTTGGGGTGGGGGTAATTATAGTAAATTAGAATTAAATATTTAATAATAAATTGATTCGATAATTATTAATTAGAAATTTAAAAAACCTAATTTGTAAATTTTCAAACTTGTTTTTATATTTTTGAAAAAGGTGTAAAGTAAATACCTTAAAAATGTATTGTTCTCGTAGAAATATCCATCTGGGCTGTCCAACAAATGGTCCATGTTTTCATAAACTTGAATATCTGCATCAAGGTACACCATTTTGCTGTACTCCACAAACTGTAATTAATAATGCCCAAAAAAAAAAAAAAATTATTTATACAGATTTGGAAACAAGAAACAAGATATATAAAGTTATATGATATAACGACTCTTCACTACAAATACATAATTTTCATTCGTCTAGAAATACGTCGATCTAAAAGTTTAAATTTTTAGAGAAGAAAATAATTTTTTCGTATATGGGTTTTGAGGGATAAAGGTAGAGGTGTCAATCCGGGTGGTCCGAGTCGGGTCGGCCCGCCAACATGTGAGCCTGGTAACGGCCCGCATTAAAAAAAGCTCTCCCGCTGCGGGCCGGTAACGGGTCGGCCCACAATTTTGGATTACAACCCAGACCCGCCCGCTGACCCATCCGGGTCGAGCTCATGCGGCTCACGGGTCGCGCGGGTCGCGGTTCGTTCCGGTTTAACCCGTATGATTGTATAAATAAAATTATAAAAACATAGAATTTTTCATATTTATAGCAAAAAATATATATTTTTTGTTAAATGTAAACTAAGAATTGAATAAAATGATAAATTCATAATTATATCAAGAAATTTTTACATAAAATTGAAATTTAATATTACATGAATTATTTAGAACTTTGCAAACTTAAATTTAACTTAAACAAATAACAACTACATCAAAATGCATGTCTAATTATTATTATCAAATATTTATAGTATAAGTACATTCCAACTAGGTTGACGCCTACTTTTATTATAATTTATAGTTTAAGTACATCCCAATTAGGTTGGCACCTACTTAACTATAATTTTTGTTTTCCAATCAATCTTCAGGAATTGCAAGATTTTTGAAGTCTTCAGCAATTTCATTAATAATTTTATCTTGTATCATTCGATCTGCAGATATCCAATCTTTCACGCATATGAGAGCTTCCAAAATATCTTCTTTAAGTTTAGATCTTCTTTCGTCCAATACCCTGTTACTTGCACTAAAAGTAAACTCGGATGCAACTGTTGAGACTGAAACTGTTAGTAGATCTCGTGCCATTTTAGATAATACAGGATACGACCGCTCATTTAATTTCCACAATCCTAAAATATCTAATTTATCCACTTCATCTTCAGGTATTACACTATAATGATCAAATTGATAATATCTTTCTAATTCAGTAGGTGTGATATTTGGATTTGCAGTTGAAGTTGTAGATGAAGAGCCAAGAATATTACGTTTCTTAGCTATTATGGAGAAAAAAGAAGATTTGCCTTTCGAAATTGTACTAGAGTTTGTAGAAGAAGAAATATTTTCATTGTTACCATATTTAATAAAATAGTCGTTATACATTTCATTAATAAAAGTATCCAATTGTCGATTTGTAATATTTATATTAAAAGCTAGTGTATCAGAGAGTGATTCTAAAGCACAATGAACACCAAACAACTAATGCGATGATCCATTACAGCTGCCAGTGGAAAAATTAGTGGCATGTTTTCATAATATTTTTTAAACTTTTCTTCCATTGAGTAAATAATTTGAAAGAAAAATGGATCGTCTCTAAATGATGAAAACTGTTCAGCAATTTCTACTAATTGTAAAAGTACAAGATTACTAGTTGGATAATAAACTCTAGAACTAACTTTTGTTGCCTTATAAAAAGGTTTCAAAAATTTCATAACTTGAAATGCTTTTTCCCAGTTCGAATCAGTTATATAAAATTGACTTTGTTTTGAATTTACAAATGCATTAATAGCATTAGTATAGCCAACACACGATTTTAACATTAAAAATGTTGAATTCCATTTATTAGGAATATCGTCAACAAATTTTCTTCTTCTCAACCCAAGATTTTTACAAATTTTTGCAAATTCTTGTTGTCTAAAATCTGAACAAGAAATATAATTAATAGATTCTCTAATTATACTTATTTGTGGTGTTATTAATTTCAAACCATCTTACACAACTAAATTATATATATGACAAACACAACGCATGTGAAATAATTTAGAATCATATAGGGGTCTAATCGCCCTAATTAAAAGCTCAATACATGCATTATTAGCACTTGCATTATCAAAGGTAACACTAAATAATTTATTTAACACACTAAATTCATTAAAAACTTGTAATAAATTTTCACACAAATTTACACTATTATGTGGATATTCAAGTAAACGAAAAGCAATAATTCTCTTATGCAATAATAAATTATTATTAATGAAATGTGCTGTAACACAAGTATAACCATTATGATTTCGTCCAGACCAACAATCAGACGTGAAACACATAATTCCATCAATTTTTTTAAGTTCATTTTTTAAATTCTCAGCCATTGTATGAAATAATTTCATAGAATCAGAACGAACAGTATTTCTACTTACACTCTTAGAAGGTTGAATGCACTTTTACAGGAATTCTTCAAAATACTGATTTTCTGCAAATGTGAAGGGCATCTCACGAGCTGCTAAAAATTCCGACATCCCAACTCGCATTCGTTCCTGCGAATAAACAAAATTAGTAAAAGTGACTGATCCACTAGTATTAGTAAAATCAGTAATTTAAGTTTGTCTAGGATCCAAATATTCTGTTTCATTTAGATGTTTCTCTTTGTGTCTCCGTAGCGTGCCGGTGCCTTGACCATATCTCCAGACATAATCTTTTTTGCAGATATTGCATACTGCTTTTCCATCTTTTTCATTTACTGTAAAAATTTGCCACACTTCCGACATTTTTTTCCTTGATGATTGAGATGATCCAACCAGTTTTACGTTACCTTTATTTACCTGTTTCGCGCGGGTTACTCGCTAACAATTAAAAAGGGATCAGACGATTGTATAAGGGACAAACCTCTTGGAACAAAGTCCCAAAAAGGGGTGTTTATTGAATATGAAGATTACAGTTTGGACACGAATAAGATGCCTCCAAGGGGCGCAAGCACACAAGTACAAGGGAATTGAAGTAATTAAAAGTTAATTTAAGGAAAAGTAAATTACATGTTCTTTGTTTGAGAGTGAATTTTGTCGGGGCTGTCTTCGTTGTCTTCCTCTTTCTTTTATACGGCTTGGGCAGTTTTAATCGTTTTAGAAACTGCTTGTAACTACCCATTTCTTTCATCATGGTCGGCTGGCCAATAACTACCGTGTGTAACTCCTATCACCACGTCCTCTTCATAATTACTTGCCATCAACTCTCTCAAATCATGGGGCGTAATTGTGATGTGCTCAAACTGCCTTAAATCGTGACTTTAGATAACAACAAGCTTTAGTCATTGCTGGGACTCTGGGCGACTCGGCATTTTTGGGCTACAATTGTTCTTCCGCTCTGGGCGATTATGAGATACTTCATTCGCTCAACATCTGGACGTTCTACAGATTTGGGCGACAACGCTCCTTTGTTTTTGGGCTTTTATCATGTTTAATGATATTTTTGGTTGGGCTTTCACCATGATCTCTCTAAATGAGCTTCTTCTCTTGGGCTATTTCTTTTCTTGGGCCATTTAAATTGGGTTGTACATTTTGTGCGTCAACAATTATCCCCCATTATGGCGGAATTAATTTTAATTTTCGTCATATTCATCTTTGTGTTTTCCAACAACATTTGAAATTCCCAAGGATTTTCAATCATCACTTTCTTTTAATTGTCTGGAACGGTGTGACGTTACAATCCTTATGAGCCCAAGAATCGCGCCACTTCGTTGCACCACTAAACCACGTCTTCATACTTCGCGTCGTCTTCCCACGTCGCCAATGTTTACTTTGACCAAAGGGTCTTGTGCTTGAGCGTTCTCAGGCTTGTTGATCCTCATTACTTCATCGTCCATATCCTTCGCAGGTACTTCTTCTTCTAAGCAATCTACCTTGTTCACTTCTTGGTCAACACTTTGCTCCAATTTGAATACTGCCAATTTGTCTCCCAAAGTTTTCAATACTGCTACTTTTTTGATTTTCTCTTAATATTCTTTATTAAAAGCCACTAGTCTGGCTTTAAAGGCCTGGATCTCGGCCACATGCTCTTTTGGTTGCCAACTCATCAATATTCTTTGATTGTCCTTTTGCCAAGCACTGGCTCTTCTAGGGCCACTATGTTTGGCCTCATTTGATTGAACATTTCAGCAAGTACTTCTATCGAAAATGGTTCTTCACTCTGTGCGACGACTTGAGTTTCTTCTCCATCTTGGATATCATGACAGGTCTGTAGTTTTCTTCGTACATGAACCTTTCTACCGAGTTAGTTTCTACAACGAAAGGCCTATGATCTGCCTGTACCACCTCTGCTTTACCTTGGTCATTCCAGAAAACCAAGCACTGATGGAGCGATGATGGTATGCAGGGACTTCCATGGATCCAATCTCGCCTTAGCAGTATATTGTAACTAGTAGGACCATCAATGACAAAAAAGACAGTCGTCCTAGTAGTTGTACCCACAGTTATATCTAGTGGCATTACTCCCTTGGCCGAAGTGGCTCCCTCATTGAAGCTTGTGAGAATGACTTCCATTGGGATCATGTCATCCTCTATTTTCGCGAACTTCCTCATCATCCTTAATGGGATAGTATTCATGGCGGCCCCATTATCAATAAGCACTTTCACTACGGGTATGCCATTGACCAAAGCCTTCACATAAAGTGGCCTTAAATGCTTGGTCAATTTTGAAGTGGGCTTTTTGAAGACGACCTTTTCTACTGCATCAATTTCCACCTCCTATTTGTCCCCTATCGATTTATCCCCTTGTGATAAATCAATTTGCAATATCTCGGGCTAAGTACTTGCCTGTGGGGCACTATATTCATTCTCCAATACTTCTCCAGCAACTACCCAGCCTGTTGGGGGAGGCAGTATCCTTAGATGAGATCCGTATTTCTCAGAATGAGGTACCCTTTTCTTCCTCTTGGGTGTCCCATATAGTACGTAGAAATCGAAAGAACGCCCAGATGGTTCTCCCAACAAATCTACTTCACGAACTCCTTCCCGATGCAATTATTTCAGCAAGGTGTTACGCGATACTCCTCTCTTTCTCCTTTCTTCTTCTAAATCGATTTCTTCCTCAATATCAGTCATACCATCATCCTCTTCGCCTTGTATTTCTTGAGACGTCTGACCACCTTCGCATTCCAACATACATGCTTCTTATTCATCTCCTCCTTCTTCCTCCTTATTCTTAAATTCGTTTGCCAATAGATAATTATTAGCCACGACGGGAGGTAAAGTGCCAAACTGGATAGTAAGGAGTGGTTCTGTATCATCTTCTTCTCTTTTGCTTCGATCAAACTTTGACCTCCCAAAAGAACTTTCTGGCATTTCTCTCATTGATTCCCCAGTGCCAGTCTCTTCACTATCTTCGAGAGCATTTGGATTAACCATTTCCAGTGCTCTTGATGCTTTAGGACGTGACATTTCTTGTCGCTGCCTCATCATTTGTCCGTAATTCCGTTGAAATCGTCTTTGCTGAGCCCTGGTCATTTCATTAAAAGGCACAACACGTCTTGCGTTATACTGATCTGAGTGCCATACATTAGGCTGGCGAGGCTGTGGTCTGAACGATCTCTCATGCCTTGCTGGCCTGAACTGCCTTGCCAGAGGCGGTCCTTTATAGAATGATGTACCATGCCTTCTATTTGGAACAAGCTCAGGGCGATGTTGATTCTGCCATACTTCTGGTTTTTCAGTATTTGCTTTCATTTCTCCTTTACATCTGGCACACAAGACTCCCTCGTTTTTCATGGATTCCTTCCCTCTAATACGTTCAAACATGCTGGCATGTTTCTCAAGGTCTTTTTCATCATCGATGGCCAACTTAAACCTTGGTAATTTATTTGTGATATTGTTTGTCACCATATTCACCTCAAGTGGTTGTGGAAAAGGATTTTCATCCACTGCCATCTTCTTTTTGTCTTCGAACGTGATTCGTCCTGATTCAATAGCATCCTGTAAAACATGACGGAAAACCAGGCAATAATTAGTCATATGTGACCATGCATTATGTCATTTACAATATTTTTTACCCTTAATTTGCTCAGGGCTTGGCAACTTATGTTTATCGCTCAACTTTATCTGCTTATCCTTATACAGTTTACCAAATATAAGGTCAGCTTTCGTCACGTCGAACGAGAACGTTCTGCTCTTTTTGTTTTTCCCTTTCACAGGCTAATTTCTGGCTAAATCCCGATGTTTAGCCATATGGAACAAGTATATGCATTTCCCTTGGTCAGTTCGGCCAAACATATTTCAGTTTGATCGTAAAATTCATCATTTATAGAATGAACACCAAAGTGTGGGTCTTTGTAATAAATCCATTTGCTAGAATTTTTTACTTGCTCTTCTTCTCTTATCAAACATTCGTACCTAATTACGTTCGCACTAAGTTGGAACAAGTCTGGGAACTCCCTATCCTGGAATTTCTTCTTTAAATCAAAACTTAAACAACTTTGAGCGATTTTGACAAATTCTTTTTTAGGCAGGGGTACAAAATATTTACTCCTGGCTGTTTTGAACCTTTGAAGAAAGCCTTCTGCCGATTCATTTGGCATTTGATGTAAGTTTGCCAAATCGGCCAGTGTAACCTCAGATTCTGTTTTATAAAATTGAGCATGGAACAACTGTTCCATTTGTTGCCATGTCTGAACGAAATTTGCTGGCAAGTTAATAAACCACGAAAAGGCTACTCCTGTTAATGAACTAGGGAATAGTCTCATTTTATGGTAGTCGGTCACCTCACCACTCTGTAATGTGAATCGTCCTATATATTCCAGAGTAGATACTTCTCCCAAACTAGTGAACAATGAGAATTCAGGCACTTTATACCCCATAGGCCATGGATATGCTTGATCTACCCAATCAGGATATGATTTAGTGTAAGTCGGCCTGATAACAGGATGTACCCCAACAACTATTTGATCTTATACTATTTCTGCAATTTGATTTCTCAATAAAGCATTTGGATCATATGGGACTCCTATGGGTTGGTTCACTTGTTGGTTTACTTGAGGCGGCCTAAAATTTGGTCCTTGATTGGTAGGGAAAGTGCCATTGTTCAGACCATTATACCCATTATATTGAGTATTTACTCCCTCATTAACACAAGGTAAATTATGTCCACCGTTCAGGACATTATCCCTTACGTTTGGATTACCCCCCCAGGTTGGTAGTCACATTATCGACATTCAAATTTGGCGCTCCATTAACCCCTTGATTTGAGGTAGAAAGGCCGAAAAATGTTTCTAGACCTGGGTTCAAACCAGGGGAATTGTGTGGTGAAGCATGTCCCACAATCGCCATGGTCTGGAAATGACTTCCTACGGTTGGTTGACATACTTGGCCTACTAATTTGCTCATAAGATCATTTAACGCACTTAATTGTTTGGCCATGTTATCATAGTGAACATTTCCACTTTGGGTAAATTTTTCCATATTATGGACGTTTTGTAAATTTACCTGTTCAACGACATCTTGTGTGAGTTCTTCAAGCAATGCACGCATGGTTCGAGGACTCAACTCTGTCATTGGCTCATAATGACTGTGACTGCTTGGAGTCCGTCCTTCCGTCTGAGGAGAATGTTGCTGTTCCTCATATCGCTCGATCACAGACTGGACTGCTCCGTGACTTGCTGGTGCTTTATCAGAACTTTTATGAGGCATAATGTTTTCCTTTTGCATCTTCAAATACCAAGTGTCCCACTGGGCGTGCCAAATTGTTTCGCGCGAGTTACTCGCTAACAATTAAAAAGGGATCAGAGGATTGTATAAGGGACAAACCTCTTAGAACAAAGTCTCAAAAAGGGGTGTTTATTGAATATGAAGATTACAGTTTGGACACAAACAAGATGCCTCCAAGGGGCGCAAGCACACAAGTACAAGGGAATTGAAGTAATTAAAAGTTAATCTAAGGAAAAGTAAATTATATGTTCTCTGTTTGAGAGTAAATTTTGTCGGGGCTGTCTTCGTTGTCTTCCTCTTTCTTTTATACGGCTTGGACAGTTTTAATCGTTTTAGAAACTGCTTGTAACTACTCATTTCTTTCATCATGGTCGGCTGGCCAATAACTACCGTGTGTAACTCCTATCACCACGTTCTCTTCATAACTGTTTGCCATCAACTCTCTCAAATCGTGGGGAGTAATTGTGATGTGCTCAAACTGCCTTAGATCGTGACTTTGGATAACAACAAGCTTTAGTCATTGCTGGGACTCTGGGCGACTCGGCATTTTTGGGCGACAATTGTTCTTCCGCTCTAGGCGATTATGGGATACTTCATTCACTCAACATCTGGGTGTTCTGCAGGTTTGGGCGACAACGCTTCTTTGTTTTTGGGCTTTTATCATATTTAATGATATGAGCTTTCACCATGATCTCTCTAAATGGGCTTATTCTCTTGGGCTATTTCTTTTCTTGGGCCATTTGAATTGTGTTATACATTTTGTGCGTCAACACTACCAAACAATTTAGACAGTTCTAACTCACAACTAATATATTCATCTTAGTTGCTCCTCAATTTCACCCACAAAGGATAAGATAACGGTGATGATTTGTAACCACAAAAGCAAAAAGGAAAAACAATAAAAGAAATGCACAAAAGGGGAGAAATAATACAAAGTTAACAACCGGTTTTTGCTGGACAAACACAGCCGATTTTTCCTCTCTCAAAGGCTACATGTTTTTCTCCTTTCAAACACACAAATCATATACTTAACAGTTAGGGAAAAGACACCATATATATAAGTTATGTTGGGTTTTAATTAGACCAATAAAAGGTTAAATAGGTGAATATTCAAAATCATTCAATATGTAATAAGCCGTGAGCAACATGAATTGTTTAAACTACTTCCAACGGCTTACGTTGTTTTCGGATAGAGCTTTTGGACTTGATTGCAACAAATTCATAAATGACTCCATGAAAAGATCTCATTACACTTATCCTATCCCATTCCGTGTTGCTCACACCTCGAGAACACATATCTCGTCTCATTGTCTACTATGCTTACTAGACTGAACACTCAACTCATATTTAGCCGATAAGCCTCTATAAGTTCTAAGTTCTCGGGATAATCCTCTATCATCACATCACTTCTTCCAACCTAAGTGGATAATGGATTCTCACCTAATAGAAGTGATAGAAGTGTCTCTCTCACACTCTACATGATCATGGTCTTTTCATAGATAAATGATTCCAACATTTTATCACCTCTCAACTTGTAATCCAAATGTCACACTCCACATCCCTAATACATTCCATCAATGTACCCCTAGGCATCTGGTTACGCCCAAAGAATAACGCGGTCGTTTGTAGTATAGTTTTGGGGTGTCGATTCTACAGGGAGATGGATTGAGATGAAAGATAGTGACGAAACTAACTAAAAGATTTAGAAGAGTGCAAAAAATGATTTTTGAAGTGTAACATAAATTAAAACTAAGTGAGTAATATGAAAAATATTAAAATGATATGAAATAGTAGAGCGTAGGGTATTCCTTGCATATTTCTGGTATTTAAATTTATTCCTGATTCATTGATAACTCAATTGAAAATTCTATGTCCAAATTTTCAACCGGAAGATATAACAGTAATAACCAAAATTAAATCAAAGGTAACTCTTTGATTAAATCATTCGTCACGATTAAAGAACGGAAATTGTTATCACTATTGAGAAAGTTCAACGACAACAATATACCCGGGGAGCAATATTGTAGCAGAGAACTGAATCAATGTAGACAACAATTGCTCCAAATATAATCATAGAACTAATCTACTCAATGGAAAAAGTATGACTGAATCCACAAACGAAATAGATTCTATAATTATTTGGAGACGAAAAAATCTCAAATAGATTGCAAATGATAGAACAAAAAGTCTTAATATTTAAAACCAAATACATGAATCAAAAATAAATTACAAATACCATAATACACAAGTTCATCCCTAGCTCTACTTAGAAAATTTAGTTACACATATTGAAAATATGCAACGAAAATTCTCTAAGAGACACTATGGAAGGACCGGCCATTCTCTCCTTTCTTTGGTTTTTTTTTCTCTTTCTTAAGGCACCAAATGACTAAACATTCCAAGCCCTCTTCTTTTACACGCCCCCTCCCCTCCTATTTATAGGAGAATTTTTGTGTGAAACCTTGCAATTTGTAGCCGAAATGTTGAAGCATTTGAGTGAGTGGACTTGGTCCAAATTTTCGGCTACAATGAAACTTGTGAAATGTAATGGACGGCTGTCTTGATTTCCAGATTTCATGCTTCAAGTTTACTGCCCTTTTTATTGAACAACACTCCCAAGAAGATCAAAATAATGAGACCATGCAAGTGGAGGTGCCGTGTATGAATTTCCATGGAGTTGTTGGTCAACATATTCAGCTTTGATGATTCCATTTTCAAGTATTTTTGTCTTTAAGTGAGCCATGCATATATGGAGGTGCTGTGTATTTCTATTTATGGCTGATTTCCTTCTGAATTGCAATTGGGATTAGCAAATGGATGATGTAGTGTAGGCGCCAGTTTCTTGAAGAGATGAGGTGCCGTGTAAGAATTTGCTTCCTATTTCAACTTGTGGCTAGAATAAAAATCAGATTTGGTCTGATTTTTAGGTGGAGCCTTGAAACTTCCTATGGTTGCCATCAATAAGATAAAACCAAATTTTAAAAGCAAATTAATAAAACATATCTAGAAAGTTAGCTTTTAAAAATAAAAGTGACAACTTAGGATTTTTAAATGGAATGCATGAGTGCAAATGGATGTTGGTGCCAAGTGCTTTGAGTGAAACCGAGTGTGTTTATTCATCTTTCTTCTATTTAATATTTCAAAGCAATTGAATATAATAAAACCATGCTCAAATATGTTTTAATATGAATAAAAGTTAATTTTAATAATACAAGTCATAATCCATTTTTTCTATTCATATTTTAGCAATTTAATTCGAAGATAGAATATTTTGAGTGCACTTTTTGTGCACTTATCAGCATCTATACTCCATCTCACCAATAGACATACAACACACTGTTAATGCATTTTAACCCACTATGCATGCAAACTGTTACACCAAGTAATTAAATTGCTTTCAAATTCATGCAAATGCACATATCAAACACATTAAAATGCACACATAACCATGCAACAAAATTAAGCAATCACACACGGATGCACATGCAGTAATTATGTTTACTCTCAATAAACTTCGCTAGGGTCATCACTCGACCTTATAGCTACATTCGCCTCACTTTTCATCTTACCCTTCTTCATGGGACAATCCTCACAAAGTGTCCAAATTTACCATAGTTGTAACACCGCTTACCACCGGACTTGTCCCAACCCCTATCCTTCTTCTTACCATCCTCTTCATTCGAGTCACTACTCGAATCACTAATATTTTGAACTCTACCTAAATTCATCTACTTATATTTCATTCTTCTCTTCATCATATGTAACTCACCACTTTTATCATCTTTTTCAACTTTAATCTTCATCTCCTTACTCCTATGAGAATTTATGACAATCCCGAGTATTAAGGTGTCGTTACCATATTTAATTACATTCTTAACCTCTCTATATGAATCAGACATTAAATGAAGCAAAATAATGGTCTTATAAGTTTCAAACACCTTCTCATCATAATTAATGATATCTTGTACAAATTTGTTGAAATTATCCAGATTGTCATCGAGATCTTTTGAAAGATCCACTTTAAAACTGAATTTTTTTAAGTACAACTTATTATGAGTAAATTTAAACAAAAATAAATCTTCCAACTTTTTCCAAATTTTTCCAAATTTTTTTCATGGTCTCAAGTTTACCATTTTTTCTCAAAACAGTGTTAGATATGTGTAAAATACTTGAAGTGTAAGCAAGTTCATAATATTCTTCTTTTTGTGCTCCTGTCCAATTTGAAGGAAATTTGTCATCTATGATTTTTGAAATTTTTTGTTGAACCAAAATTCCCTTATCTTTTGTTGCCAAACTGAAAAGTCTCATTTCACATTGAAAATTCCAATTTCGAAATGTGAATACATTTTGAAAAAACATAACAACTAAAGTGCACAAATAGGTCACACAAAATAATCCTAAGGCCGTAGTATACATCATTTTAAATCCCCAAAGTTTAGCGAGACTCAAGACCTCAGTATCAAGGGAATGTTCAAATGGATTAAGTTTAAGTGTTCTAACGAAATAATCAATACAACACGAAGGTATGTCAACAAAAATTCAAATTTTCACGCAATACAGTCTCACACAGTGACTAAATAACAGTTAATGCACAAAATCAATTACCAACTTGCAATTAAAATTCAACACTTCAAATATGGCAAATAATTTCTAAATTTCTAGCATAAAAAATGTTACCCCATATGGTAACCTCAATCCTAATGTCACCCCACACGATGATGCGCTAATGCTAAAATTTAAATTATGAAAAGCCAATATACCAGAGCGAATCAATCCGAGTTCGTAAATATCGAGATATGCGAATTTATCACTTTAGGGCTACCACTATTTGCCCTAAATTTTCTGACAATTGCATGTTTCAATTAACCACGATCGAATCCCGAACGCGCAAAGAACAAAGTCTCCCAGACTTCGCCGTATACCCTAAAATAGAAAACTAAAGTCACCAACAATTGCATGTTTCAGAAATGATAACAACATACTTCTTGAAGACATTGTCGCTGAAATCCTTTGCACGAGCCCTCACGCACCGCAACTCTCTCTATGCGTGGTCCCATGCGCCGCCAGACAGTCTCACGTGTTGGCCTATATTCTGGATTTGTTGGAAATTATGAAAACAACATCGAATTTTAGGCAGTTTTCTGGACAATTTTGCTATCTGTTTTCTGCTCTGTTTCAGTTGGTTTTCTAGACGATTTTTGGTCAGCTTTTCGAGCCAAATCCAATACCTTAAGCTCTACTACCAATTGTCGCAGAATTTCACATTATCTTTATCTACCAAACAATCAATCCAAACAATTTCAACCCACAACTAATATATTGACCTTGGTTGCTTGTCAATCTCCCCACAATGGACAAGATAATGATGATAATTTGTAGCCACAAAGAAAGGAAAAAAATAAATAAATAAAAGAAATGCACAAAAAGGGGGCAATAAGACAAAGTTAATAACCGATTTTTGCTAGACAAGGCACCAGATTTTTCCTCTCTCAAAGGCTACACGTTTTTCTCCTTTCAAACACATGAATCATAGTTAGGTTAAAGAGACCATATATATATAGGTTATATTAGTTTTTAGTTGGACCAATAAAATATTAAAGGGGTACTTACAAAAATACCCTTAAAATTAGGGATGTTTTGAAAAATCATGTGAAAGATTTTTATGAAGTAAAAAATACTGTGTAAAATGAAAAAGTGATACAATGTCACTTTTTTTTTAATAAAAATTGTCACTTTTTTACCTTTTTAGTAAAAAAGTGACACAAACTAAAAAAAGTGACACTCTAAAAGTGATACAAATTCAAAAAAGTGACAAATACTTAAAAAAATGACGAAACACCAATCAAAACCTATGTTTGTTATTCAAAAAAGTGATAAAAATTTTTAAAAAGTAACAAACAATAAAAAGTGAAAAGAAATTCAGAAAAGTGACAGAAAAAATGAAACACATTAAAAGGTTACAAACACACAAAAAAGTAATAAAATTGTCACTTTTTTTAAAAAAAAGTGATATTATGTCATTTTACAATACCACTTTTATTAAAAAGTGATGTTTGTTACTAAAAAAATGATTGAAATTTCAAGAAGGCGACTGAAAAAAGTGACAACCAAAAAAAAAAAGTGACAAATTCAAAAAAGTCACAAACATTCAAAAAAGTCACAAACACGAAAAAGTGAGAAACACTAATCAAAAACCAAAAAATAGATCCAAGGATAGTTAACTTGCTTTTATATGCTGTCTCTTTTTTATATATTCTACATATTCCATAAAAAATGCTCAAAAAATAATCATCAGGTTCTCCACTACAGATTAAGCAGCAGGTGAACTGCACTTTAAACCAGTCTCATTGTCCACGAATTGCAAATCCAGTTCCATGGCCAAAAGATAATTGTAAACTGTGTATGAGTTCTATTTATACTGAAGCTGTACTCCTTTTTGTAATTGAATGAAAGTAGAATTACATTCTCCATTTCTGATTCCTGAACTAACATTTATGTAAACGAATATAGATCTCAACATAAAAAGGTAAAATTGTTATTAGATCCGTCACTATTCTTCTTCACTTTGTTTTTTAAATGTCTAACTTATTCTATGCGCACTATTATTTGAAATCAACCAAGATTCTTTAATGTTTAAAGCTTCTTAATATTGTAAATATATTTTTACGTCATCCTCTACAGTTGGCTCATCTTTGAGATTGGTAAATTCATGAATTAATGTCAGCAAATCACATACCTTAAAATCTAAATCTTAGATTTGGAGATATATAGATCTTCTGACGCAGTGGTAGATGGTGATGGTGGGAATGATGAGTGAATGGCGGCGACGACAATTGAGGTGCAATGGTAGTGATTAATGGTGCTTGGGGTGGGTTTATCCAAATTCCAATGCTGGGTTTTGGCATAAAGCATGATTCCAACTGCGATGTGCTGTTTGTCTTGAAGAAATGGTTTTCGAGTGGCTGAAGGTAGTGACACTGGGTGGGAAACAATGGAGCGGGAGACGACAGATAGAGTTTGGTGTTGTAAATGGTACGATTCTGAGGAGGGAGGAAATGAGGGTTGGGTTTTGGTTTTAACAATTGGACGTAATTAATACTTCATTAAAATGTTTAATTAGAGTTTAAGGGTATTAATCAAAACACATATAAAAAAAGGGTACTAGGCCTAATATTCCCAATATTAAATGGGCCAAGATTCAAAGTCACCCAAATGTAGTATATATGGGCCCTGAGCAACATTAAGCACATGTTTGGTATTCGTTTAAATTATAGTCTAATTTAAGTTAAAATCAAACAATTAATATTAACCACATCTTTTATTGGTTCCACTACTTTTTAACTACATATTTCAAAAACTTTATAAAAATCTACTAAAAATCTAATTTTAATTCCCACCAAACATGGACTAATTGTTTTAAGTTACTTTCAACAGCCCATGTTGTTTTCTTGTTGAGCATTTGGATTTGGTTGTTGGTAATTGGGTATCCAACGTTTACATCATAGCTCGGGATTAATTGGGTATCAAAATCCAACAAATAAGTTAAAAAAGAAAAAAAAATATTATGAACTATTTGCGACATCAATTCTCTTTCTGTAGGTCGGCAAAAGTATATCTTTTTTGTGTCGTTTTTAATCCCTCTAACGTTGAACATATATATATAATTGAAACAAGTTTCTTCAATAATAATTGCTAAAAAGAAAGGAATCCATGTGTCCCTCTTTTTATCAAGGAGAAGAAAGATGTCAAAAGTTAGAAGATACAACTGCTTTTATCAAAGCTAAATTTTCAATATACATACTTGGGGTTAATTTCATTAATGGCACCTGAACTTTAAACTTAGTGTTATCTTGGAAACTGAAATTTAATTTGTTTCAGATTCATCACTATACAATTAAAACATATTTAACTAGAAATGTTTTAAAAAGAATTAAATACTATTTTTAATTGAAAATTTATTTCGTGTGCAAATTCATTGGATTTAACTGAAAAATCCTAACAGTTAGTGATGACATTGGGGAGCACCTCTCATCAGGGATTTTCAGAAGGCGGGACGAGAGCAAGACGTGGTGGGCATTAAAATCTCCTTATTACCCCCACCCGTTTAATTATTTATATTCTAATGTTATTACTTATTTGTTTTTAAATAGATTCAATTGAAAAAGTAAAGTAAAATTAAAAGATTTGGAGTGGATTCGTGTCATCTCGGATGGGACCATGCTCCCCTTTTCCTGCCACATACGATACGAGGCCATGGGGGACAGGTCGGGGGTTGCATTTTTGCCATCTCTAATAGACACTTAGGATTTTCAGTTAAACAATAGATGTCACATTGAATCGATAGTCTTAAACGAAACATTTTATAAAGCTATATGATGAGTTCCATATCAAATTAAAATTTAATGTCCAATGTCTATGTACAAAGTTCTGTAAAATTAACCATATATATCATATATACATAACAAGACAAGATTATGATTCCAATGATAGTGAAAGAATTAGAAATCCATAATAATTTGTGGGAAATATGTTAAACTAGAAAGATGTCATCGGCTAAATCTCAATATCGTCACTAGGGGTGGGCATTGTCCGATTCGATTCGATTCTAAAGAGAACCGAACCAAATCCGAAATTTTCGAGTATTTAATAAATGGAACCGTCGGGTCCAAATTTAATTATGGAACCGTTCGGGTTCGGTTTCATTCGGTTCGATTCGATTTCGGGATTTCGTACAATAATTAATTTTTTTTTATATTACAACAACGCTACATTAATTCGACTGTGACATATTCAATTTTAACTTTTACAAAATAACGTAGTCCAATCTCATGATATCTTTTGCACCTCTTTTGGTGAGTTCTTCATAGATTTGACTGTTAAAATCACAGGAAGAGGAATATAGCTAGTTTACAATAATAGAACGGTAGAAATGATACTACGATAGAATAAGAGATTTGGGTAAAACTTAGATCAATTTTATTAAGTTGGGCTGGCTGAAAATTAAAAATAATAAAATCATATTTCGGGTCTAGTTCGGTCCGATTAGATTCGAGAGTTTTGTCCAGTCCTAATAGTTACTTATTCCACTCAAGCCAAATTAGAGACCATGTAAAATTATTGTGGTCCTTGACCTCCCATCAACGGATCCTTGCATATACATTGTATCTTCCACTTTGTCACATTTCAGACATACTATTTGTGTTTTTCTACCTTCTCTATTTTGTATTCCTTATTATGAGATTTTAATTTGAAAATTAAGTGATATATGCATGTAATTTGAGCTAATGGAGTTTGTAATATAGAAGTATGATATGAAGAACCTTTGATGAAAATCATTTACTAAGTTCAGGTAAAGTGAATTTTTTCTGTTGTTGAAAATGTTCTTGTTTTTTTCACAACCATGTTGTCTTCTTTCTTGACCCTCGAGAAGATTTGAGGGATTCTAGTTACACCATGCCTTCAATACAAAATCTGGAAAGACGCATTATTGCATTGAGAAAAAAAAAAGGATCTAAGATGAAAGCATATTCTCCTAGTCTCTTAGGTTTCTTCCTCCCGTGCCCACTGTTGCGCCAGTGGGGAGGTTTGGAAGACCGGGAATCTAGGGTAAAAGGGCAAGAGCAAGGGGACGGAAAGGGTGGACGCATAGTGAAAGGGGATCTAGACTGATAAGGATAAGGATGAGGAAGAAGATGAATTGACGAAATATAGAATTAATTTTGGTAAAAAATCTTTTGGATGAGAAAAATTAGAAGTAAATACTACCAATATGAACGTGCTACGACTATTTTCCGAAAATATTGTAAGATAATGCAATGGTTCATATTTTAATTGTGGTGCGTTTCCCATTCGTGGACCAAAACAAATGAGCTGCTGTGATAGTAAAGTCTCATTCGTGGAATAGAGATCATCTTTGTTAAGAACAAATGTGTCCAAAAGACACAACAAATGAGACGACTTTGCAAGTGCTCCTCGCTCTCAAGGGTCGGTCCCCTTTAAGAATTGAAAAGTAGGGAAGGACGAGGAAAATAGAATTGGACCATTTGGGCTGGAAACTTGGCATTTTCAAGCTCACTCATTATGAAAAAAATTAACATTTATTTAATAAATTTGGAATTCATTATGTGACTTCTATTTTATTCTCTCCATCAAAGTTATAAATGTTATATAATTTCATACAAAAATATCAGTAATACTCTTGTTTTATTTTGACTAGTAAAAAAATATTAGAAAGAGAAATACATAAATGTGGCTTGGAATTTCATAATTGTGATAGGAAAATAGTGTGTATACAAAAAGAAAAGATGTTGCATAGCCTCATAAATCATGTAATTTTAATTCAAAGAAAGAGACAGCTTCAATAACGAGTAAATACCTTGTAAAAAATAAAATAGATTTGTCAATCACACATTTTTCATAGTAAAAGTTCAAAAAGTGCAATAAAAAACAATAACAAAATTAAAATTAAAAATGGGATTTAAAAAAAAAAGAATTTTAATCAAAATCAGATGAGGTTTCAATAGCATTATATAAGTAAACATATGTCTGCAATCATATAAAATGTGATATAGCATAAGTCGTCCTAAACAAAAATCAAAAGACTCGTGTTAAAATCCATTACACACAAACTATAGGTTTAAGACTAGATAAAAACCAACTCGCATCGGGGCTTCAACTCAACAATTCCATAAAGCATTATGCCTGCAAGAAGGGAGAGACTCTAAGAAACCCAACGGCTAGAAAAACAAATACAAATGCAGAAAGCACATCGAGATATTGTCTGATGAACACATGTACAGTACTTGCCTTGTTTGCAATGTTGTTTGAGAGCCAGTCGAGACCCTCATAAAGCCCCTCTCCGGAGGTAGCACAGGTACTCTGGATGTACCTGTGAGCACGCAAAAACAAGATAGAAAGTAATAAACATCACGTGTATGCAAAGACCAATAGAGAACCAAGATTTAAGAGCACAGAGTTTACCAGTGACGCTGCCTCAGCGAGTGGAGGCCAAGCTTGTCTGTTATTTCAGCAGCATTCATTGCATTGGGAAGATCTTGTTTGTTGGCAAATACAAGTAATACAGCATCTCTCAGCTCATCCTGAAGCAAGGGGCCAATTAATTTAACCAACATGTGAACATAACTATTTTATGCCTACTAATGAGTTTAATGCATGATAGCATCAGAAATGGATAATAGCAGCATCGTTTAAGAAGTGTAATGCCCAGGAAAACCCTCTACCCTGCTGCCCCTTAGGGCCAACCCCGCCATTATTTGGGTACCAGATTCAAGATTTTCACGTTAACTAGAGATCAGCTCTCTGAACCATTTGCACTCACTTGTAGGCATTCATCCAATATTCATTTCTACATAAAGGGAGCTCTAAACAAAATTTCCTACTGTCATAAGTCGTGCTAGGTGATGGGGATTTTGATGAACAAGGCTTGGGTCAAAGACTATTATGATTAGAAGTATGAAAGAAAACATTAATAGATTTGATATCTTTTTGAAGTTGTGGTTTACCAATTTCTATTAGATTTAGGGCTTGTTTGGTAACACTAAAAATCCAATTAAAATTGAAAATATAGTCGTTATTGGGTCCCACCCGTCTAATAAAAGTCAACAATAACGACTAGTTTTTCAATTTTAATCCGATTTTGATCTCTACCAAACACGCTCTTAAATTCTTCATCCCATAAGGGAAACTAGGTTTTGTATCTTCGTCCCCAAATTCTTCATTCTTCCTTCTCTTCTTCTTCCTTATATCTCTGTGTGTTACGTTCTACATCACTAGAACAATCAACATGGCTCTCATTTTCTAACTTCCAGTTTACCACTAAGTCTATGAAAAGAAACTAGGCTATTGTGAATTGCTTTACCCCTAAAGGCATGGAAATTGTTGTGTACCCTTCTCAACTAATGTGTTAAGCAGCTATCAAACCTTGCGAAGGTACCTCTTATTTATGCAATGTTTATTTTGATAAGCAAGACATTTGCAGTGGTCACAGCAATTCTCTTTCAAGTTATCTGAAGGTACATAAACTCGTAAAAGCACACACAAATTTCGTTAATCCACCTCATATCATGCAGTACATTGAATAGAGTAGATATAACTCCTTGAAACTAGATTTTAGAAAGGGAACTGTTCTAAAGATGAGCTCTCATATCTTTATTCTACAAATTACTGATGGACATGAAATTGCAGAAATGCTCTTAAAAAGATGCTTGATGGAGAAAACTAAATATATAGACAGATAATAGATAATGGTCTCAGGAATCTATCTAAAAATATACTTCTGTATTATTGATCCAACCCCCTATTACACTTTATAAAATAAAATTCCTTCATTCCTATTTTCATCAAGCACTAGTTCAAGAATTGTCTGCCCATAGTTATTCACAAGATGAGCTTCACGTCTTGAAGTTATTGCATCAACAGAGTTAAGTAGGAAATATTACCTCATTCAACATCCTGTGCAATTCATCCCTTGCCTCCACAACACGATCCCTGTCATTGCTGTCCACCACAAATATGAGCCCCTGAGTGTTTTGGAAGTAGTGCCTCCACAATGGACGGATCTGTGGAAGGGAGTAACTAACTTAGTTAACCATTACATGCATGGTAGTTCCAGGAAAGAATGTGAATGTTTCTTCCATGCTCAGAAGTTTCTTCCATGTACAGAATGACCAGGATCACAGGAACAGATGACAGAAAGACATTTGAGTTAAATATTAAACATTGACTCAACTTCATTTATAGAAATATGCAACATAGTTGCAGATGGATCATAGAATAGGATTGAACAAAAGTTCCCACCTTGTCCTGACCACCGACATCCCAAACAGTGAAGCTGATGTTCTTGTACTCAACAGTCTCCACATTAAAACCTGCGTGCGAATAGTAAATACCAAAAGAATAAATATCAGAAAGCAGTTCATAAAATCAAAATATGAAACAAGAGATCAACATCTGCTTTACCAATTACAATACCCCATGGGTAATCAAAGACAAGATAACAATAATAAAAGAAACAGATTTTTGCTAAGTTAGCAAGAAAAAGACGGCATACCGATGGTAGGAATGGTAGTTACGATCTCTCCGAGCTTAAGCTTGTACAGGATGGTGGTCTTACCAGCAGCATCAAGACCAACCATCAGAATGCGCATTTCCTTCTTGGCAAAAAGCCGGCTGAACAGCTTCGTGAATGTCAGCCCCATCGCCCTTTCTAGCTTTTGATCCCTACATATAATGAGGTGCTGATCAAGACTAAAATATATTAATGCATCTGATTTCAATTTTTATATGAGTAAATTCATGTATGAGCCAAGAAAGAATTTCTAACAGAATAAAAGATGTGGTTAGGCAAACTGAATTTCTTTATGATAGGTACAGTTAGTACAACGATCCACTGTGTCATAGTGTTGATTTCTTATCCTCACTTTTAAACTTCTCATACTATGCCACAATTAACATGTTAAAACATACACAATCATATAAATCTATGCATGCTTTGAAGAATGGCACACACCTACATCATGATCATCAAACACTGCACCAAAATAACCTCAAATGGAGACAAAACCAGGTTTACATGTATAATCATTTCCATGTAGTATTGTATAAAATATGCTATGATTGATTGTACGCATACATGGCCATTGTCATTGAGCAAATGAGAATATACATACATGAAGATATATGATATGAACAATTAAATGATTAAAAGCTATACATAAAGTGAAATTCAGGTGGATATGCATGGAGCATTGTTCATTTTCAATCACCTTTTATTTAAATGCAGACATTAATCCACTAAATATACATAGATATAAATCACACCTACAAGCAAACAGAAAAATCTCAAATAACATTCAGAATTTGCCTAAAAATGTACAACATTTAGAGTTATAAGTCAACTATTAAAATAAAGCATTAGTAGATTGAATGGATCTACTAGAGAAATCATATAATCAAAGGAAAATACAATCATGCCAAACGCCTAATCAAAACAAAATTTCACCAGATCGAAATGGTTTCACAGAAAAATCGTCAGATCAGATCACAACACAAAAGAAAATCCAGAAACAACAACGACGCATCCCTAACACAAATAGCTCACACCGAATTAATACTTCTCATATATATGACATTCAATTCAATTCAATTCAAGAAATAGAAATTGAATTCAAAAAACGCGAAGAAAAATCAAAATCTAACACAAATCACTCACGGGAAACCTCAAATAATAATAATAAAAAAAAATACTAATCAAATCACAGTATTTTCACATCATAATGTAAATTCACGTATCCGTATACGTCCTTGTACGCATATGTACATAAAATTGAGGAGATTGTACCTGAGATATGGATCTGGTGAGAGAGGCAGTAAGGGAACTGGCTAAGATTAACGCGAGAAATTAATAATTTTTTCGGGAGGATGAAATTTGCGAGGAGAAGTTGTTTATATAGCGGCTATTAATGCCATTGCGATTTGTAAATGATGGTGCTTTATTACGTACTCAAGCAGCTGGATATTGCCTGTTCTTTGAGTAGCTGGGGAATTTTCGGCCGTCGATCTTGCTGGCTATGCAGGCGAGTAAAACGTTTGAGAGAATTTTCTGGCCGTTGGATTTAAATGGGGGTGTGCTGGCAAGGGGAATGAGATGCTGCCACGTGTGTTATCGGAAAATTTCTGTATGTGTTAAATAGTTGCTGCCAATGTTTACTGTAAGTGTCCGTTTGTTTGTAAATGTGAAAATTGGGTGAAAAGAAAATATTTTGTAGGAAATTGAATTGTCGGAAAAATGTTGAAAATTTGGTATCCATTTGACTTTATTTTTCATGAAAATTGTTCATTAAAGTGATAATTTTTTTTACCGTTGAATCTAGAATTTGTTCTAATTGTCCAAAAAAAATAAGGTGAAAAATATAAAACCACCAAAATTATGGGAAAACAATTTCATCCAAAAAGAGGAAAACTGGGCACGTGAATTCCATGCTGAAAAAGGAGTTCCATTGAATTTTTGTGCTATCAAACATATACTTTGTTGGAAAATGAAAAATGGTTTCCTACCTCCTATAACTTCCAATTGATACTCTTAACATGTAGATTAAAAAGGGCTGAAAATAGTAAGAATTTCATGCATAAAAATGCACAAAGCCACCATTTTGCACAGAAAACTCATAAAACTATGCACTTGAATTGTGAACAAGGAACTCCTATGATCCTATCATTGTGATCCGTATTAAGCCATTCAAGTGACACGGAAATCTTATTTTGGAGCAAAGAATGCAAGTCAATCGATTCTATAAAAGTACATGAGAAGTAATTTAGACTGATTTTTCAACCTATGGAGATTCAAACTCCGTCTCCTTTTATATGAAAAATAAGATGCAACGAATACATTTACATTGTCTTCACAAAATTTTATTCTTCCCCATTCATTAATCTTGAGTAGTTGTTACACAAAATCAAGGTAATCGGGGGAATTTTGAGAAATCTGGTTTCCTTTGTTGCAAGTATGCATTCTTCCCCTCATTGCCTTCCTCAGTTCCATAAAATAAAAGGGTCGCATCTCCTCCGAGCCCCTGATGAAGAAATAATACGAAAAATGATCGAGTGATGTTATTGTTCTACGTTGAATTTCATTGTTCACTAAGTTCACTTCTAAACAATTTTTTGAACATCATTATAAATGACCAACTTATCTGAAATTTCAATCTATTTACCTAACATGAGCATCATTATTATAAGTAGGAGACGACGAGAGCTGAAATATTGAAGTAATTGAAGGTACCTGAAGCCCAGCATGTCCATCGTCAACTGCATTGAGAGCTGATTTGAGAACACGAATCGCCATTGGGCTGTTTCTCAGGATCTCTCTACACCATTTTATCGTTTCCTCTTCCAATTTCTCCAGCTGAAAGTCAGGCAAGTTCATCAATGAAGTGTTTTTGCAAGAGTAATATGAAAATGGTGTATTTCGTCTACATTATTTCTTATCGTGTTGACTCTGAGTTATTGAAAATAGAACTGAATTCCTTGTTGTTTCACATTCACCACTCACTTGGACAACAGTATTGATAAGTCCCATTTTCTCAGCTTCAGCAGCAGTGTAAAACCGCGTCATATACCACATTTCACGTGCTTTTTTGGGACCAATCTATTCGAGTTCCACAATCAAAAGAAGTGTATAAACATACAAAATTGTCTACACATACAACTAAACGTGTATGTATAAAAGAAATCCAATCCAAAAAACTCACCAAACGAGCCATTATGGAAGCCCCATATCCAGCATCAAAGCTTCCTACCTGCAATTTGGAAAAATCAATATGATTTCTGATTAGAAAAAACATGCACACATTTTTTCTCAATTATTCATTGTTGGTACCATGTAATATTATCATACTACCTTGGGTCCTGTCTGTCCAAAAATAGCATTATCTGCAGCAATTGTTAAATCACAGACCATGTGCAGCACATGTCCACCCCCCACGGCATAACCTGCAACCTTGTTTATGCAGTAGAGAAAACACCTTGAATTTCACCGATATCAAATATAGAGGTATCAAAATGTGACATGTTCATGGTCGGTCCGTCCCTGGAGTCAGGACAGATCAGGAAATACGGTATAGGTCCACCGCCCGTGTGAGAATATTAAGCAAAAAGAAAGTGCATAGGCTCAACATGACATGGTTGACACCTCTAATCACAGCATAAAATCCCTGAACCATGCTGTGCAGGGTCAACTAGGGATTTTCCAGTCCAACTCATTTTACATCTCTGATCATTATACAAGCTTCAAAATTATGTAAAACTGAGAAGACAAATATAAAAGCTTACCATGGCTATAACTGGTTTGGGAAGACGTCGTATTTGCACCTGCATTGACAATTAACAAATTGACGATAACCGTTCATTTGAAAAGTTATCGTGCAATTTTTCTTTAAAATGGTAGCTCATATGAAGTTCAATTTTGTGTTTGAATAAAATGTACCTGTAAGTCTAAAACATTCAGGCGACCAAAACCATCGTAATCAACATAACCTTGGTTCCCTCTGAGTGACTGATCACCACCACTGCAGAATGCCTTGGTTCCCTGTACCAGTTTGTCCCATCACCATGAAAATCTCGAGTGTTCGACAATTGAAGAGAAGATTAATTGAGTAGCCAACCCGACAATGTGATTTAACTAAGAGATTATATTTTGACAGTCAACAAGAAAATAGATCTATACTCTTGGAAAACTTTACATGTGGGTATGCAAAATAAACAGATTCACAACTCTATCTTCGCAATAACTTTATTGTCGATTAGTGTCAAGCAAGTCGACTGGGACACTCCAAAAACTCCATAGCATTAAGAAGTACAACCAAAAACTCGATAACATTTGGATACTTTTTTAAGTCACGAAAAATACCTTCCCAGTAAAAATGATAACTCCGATTGAGTTGTCGTCTCTCGCATCATTGAATGCTCGCATAAGCTCCTTGATTGTTTGAGGCCGGAAGGCATTTCTTCTCTCTGGCCTGTTAATTGTTATCTACGGTCCAACAAAATAAGAAAAAGTAGTAACTAATTGAAAGAGAAGTTTCAAGATACAAAAACTTTGAGAATTCAAATACTAAGGACACTTTCTCCTTGCTGTTTTCAGGTCATTTTTAGTTTTCGAAAACACTGAAAACATGTTTACTTACCTATTTTCAGAAACAAATTTTCAAAAACGAGTTTAAAATTTATAAAGAAAAAGAATTTTTCAAAATAACAAAAAGAACATGTTTTCAGCAATCTCAAATTTGCCGCTCAAAACACAAAATCCAAAATGAATTCAAAACTCGAACCTAAAAACTGAAACATGAAGAGAACAACCAAGTTTTAAATAACAAATGAAGTCTTTGTTGGAATAGATTTGAAGTTGATTACTCAAGAAAAATGCCAACAAACTAAGCATTATTCTCAATAAATTTTGGACTCAGCCTCGTGAGTCCCTTTTCACCGTTTTCTCTGCTACAAATTTAAATTTTCGATGTAATTTACAGTTTTCAGATACACAAAATATTATTCAAGAACCATATTTCAACACTATATTTTTTAGTATACAACACAAAAAATGCACTATAGCTCTGATATTTCAAAAGTATATATTGGACAATGTTTAAAAGTGACTTAATCTTCATAAGCAGCTTTTGATTTTCAAAATATTTGCTAAATGGACCCTAAATTGGACAACTTTTATTAGCTTATATATACGGTATACTGACCTTGGCAATGCCTTCTCCAACAGCTTTTTCATAGATAATGTCAGTGTACTCCTTGCCGGAGTCGTCCCTGGCCGGAATCCATACAGGAATGTGAGTCGGCACTTCGCCGTGAACCCGGTGGAAACTGTCATTCATTGAGGAGCTGCAATCCAGTATGGCAATGGTATTTCCTCGTTGACTTTGACTTGGATGAGCCGGCATGATATGATTGGCTATGGAGGCTATTCTCTTCCTAGCAGAATCTGTCATTTCAGCCATTGATGTAGTACTGGATAATCTGATTGTCTTCTTCCTGGGTGGAGATGAGTGGATTTTGAAGATGAGATTAACTGAAAGGTAAACAGTATATGCTAAGAGCATCTCCAACAGACTCTTTAAACATGAGATACTCTCTATTTTAAAGAGTCAACATGTAAAATCATGCTCCAATAGACTCTTTAAATTAAGATTTTAATTTAGAGAGTGGGTTTGGCTCTCCAAATTTGGAGAGCCAAACTCACTCTCTATAATTAAATGCATTCAAAAAGTTTCAATTTTCAATGTAGAAAAACAATAAAATAATCTATAGAAAAACTAGTTAAAATAAAAGATAAAGAAAAATAATAAATATTTTTTGGGAATAGTAAATTTAAGTGTTAAATATAAAGAGTTTGTTGGAGTACATCAAAAATTTAACTCTTTAAATTTATAGATGCTCTCCAAATGATAGAATATGCTCTTTAAAAATAGAGAGTCTCTTGGAGATGCTCTAAGAGGGGTATGTATTTGACAAAAAATAATGGATGAGATTTTTGATAGGAGAATTCCAAAGTTACCCTTTTAAGTAACTTGATATAAGCCATTGAGAAAAGGGTATGATAGTCAAAATGCGTCAGTCGTCCCAACTCGGAACAATTCGGCTAGTGAAAACACAATCCATACCTCTAGCCAATCTAATTGTATAGATATCTAGAATCACAAAGCATAACCCAACGGATCAAGCTACACGTACATAATTTTTTACATAATGGATTACCGAATCGACAAGTGGCGGCCCCCTATTTGGGTGATGCCTAGGCCCATAGGCGCCCCCCCAATAAGGGGCCGCCACTTGTCGATTCGGTAAAACATTATGTAAAAAATTATGTACAACAAGAATAATCCTAACCCAACACATCCCAAGAGTTAATCCAACTCTATAATCAAGTCGTATGAGGCTTGACCGTTACGTGCTCGACCACGGAGCTGTTAAGAATTAGAAACTTTAATTTTATACCATCGAAAACGATTAAATCGCTAAAAGAAAAATAGTCACAACAACAAGCAAAATATAAAGGTTTGTCTCGTGAAACTACGTCAGTGTGAAACTATATCATCTTGTGTTGCTTTGTAATCATTCACTATGAGGAAAAAAAAATCTAATCTTCTTTCACTTCTGTCTTTAAATTTGCATATCGACTCTATACAATTACAATAATTAGACTCGGCACAAATTGATCTGCGTATGGTGGATAACTGTCAATTATTTATCCCCCATCACTTGACAAGTTGACATATTATATTATCGAGTAATCAACGGCACCATTTGTTTCTAGGCAAAAAATCTAGCATCTAAAGAATTGTTTCAGTGAAGTACTCGGGAGTTCAAGGCTTGCCCGCCAACTGTTTGATTTATTGCCTCGGGAGGGTGATCCTGTTGAATGGTATAATTGCTTAGTAGATTGAATGGATCTACTAGAGAAATCATATCATTAAAGGAAAATACAATCACGCCAAACGCCTACAACAATTTCATAATACATGAAAATCAAAATTTAGATCCTTGGAGGCTTTGTTCCTGAATCTAGAACATACATGTATACATGTCTAATCAAAATAAAATTTCATAGAAAAATCGTCAAATCAGTTTACAATACAAAAAAAATCCAGTGAAAACAATAACGCATTCCTAACACAATAGCTCAAACTTAATTAATACTTATGTTACGCTTCGCCTCCGAAACTCAAGTCAAAACGACACGTAGCAATCCATGTGGAAAGAAGTCAGTAAAGAGTCAATTAATCAAATTTAAGAGATCTAGTGAATGGCTGAAACTATTGTGCCGAAGCACTGCCTAGATGATCGAAGCGTGAAAAGCCGAAGTGCTATCTAAAGAGGTTGGAGAAGACGACGAAGCTCTTCACACAGAAGACCGATACAAAGCTTCCTCCAACCGAAGCCTACTTCATCCCAAGCTCCTGAAGCTTAAGTTGTCTCTTTAAAGATTAATAAACAATTTTTAGGAATGATTGATGTAACGTTTGTAATAAAGAATGTCAGGTGTGTTAGCCTAATGTGTAAGACTACTGACCCTTTGTCAATGTATTTATTGATGATAGATAGTAATGTGAAATTTTAGTCAATGAGATGAGGCTACGTGATTCTGATCCAACAGACATCACGTCGATTAAAACACTATAAATAAGAAATCTTTGTAAATGAGGGAGGATCTTTTGGAAAATCTAAAAAGAGAAATACAAAATAGCCTTGCAAGCATCTTTTTCAACACACATTCAAGATGAAAAATTCTCCATATATCATCTTGCTTGTTCCACATTTATAAACTTGATATTTAGCCGTAGGTGCTCGAACACTTATGTCTCATTCCGTGAAGCATCTCCCGCGTTCACGTTTTCCTTGCTTCCTTCTAGTGCTCCGGACAAAACGCGACGAAATTTGCTTGGGTTGGTGTGAGTGGGTCCTACATATATTGTCCACGTCAGGGTCACGTTTTTGGGGATCACACAACTTCCTTCTCGTATAAATGACATTCAATTCAAGAAATAGAAATTGAATTCAAATAACGCTAAGAAAAATCAAAATCTAACACAAATCGCGGAAACCTCAAATCAAAACAAAAATACTAACTAAATCACAGTATTTTCACATCATAAAGTAAACTCACGTATCCGTATACGTCCTTGTACGCATATGTACATAAATTTGAGGAGATTGTTCCTCAGATATGGATCTGGTGGGAGAGGTGGTGAAGGAACTACCTAAAATTAACGCGAGAAATTAATAATTTTTTTTCGGGAGGATGAAATTTGTGAGGAGAAGCGCGATTGTGATTCATTCAACGTCCAGATTGCCATTAATTATTCCCTGGAATAACATAATTGCATCTTAAGTAAAAAAAGTTGAAATTGTCCATTGTCCAGTGCAGCCCCACCCAATACTCTGTACAAAACATGCCATACTTATGTTTTCCTTGAAACAAACGTGTATAACTAGTTTTCGGTTTTACCTGTGGGCATTTATGCCTTGTAAGGATTGACTTCTCTTTTGCAGGTCATTCACTGCTAAATCTTTTAATTATTACTATTGTAACTTTCAGGCATACAGATGGTTTTCTTCACCAATCTGTCAGAAAATTAAACGTTCCCATTATTGGTTAGTTGCAGACTGATATATGAAGACAAGGTTGATTCAGAACCTGGTACAAGAGAATCTGGAAGCAAAGGTATACTGATTTCAACATCAATCCGGGAATTGTCTTATTAACTTTTGTCATATCATTTTGGAAAGATTATTTCTTTATCGCATATCTATTACCAGATGTGTTTGACCCTGAATTAAGCATGGGATCTTAAACAGAAACTCATAATCTTTCTTGTTGTATAATCTGATATATATACTACTAAAATATTCATCAATATTTTCACTAACCAATGGTGTGAAAGGGGCCAGCGTAACCATGCCAACCACACAAATGAATACACCTTGGCCATACTCAACATGAATCAGTATCTCTGTGAATCTTGTTTCTCAATGGCTTTCCAATCTGTAAGCATTGAATGGGAGGGACAGCAGGAGAATAGAGCTCTCCGAAAGTCTGCCAACAATACGGGTCATACATATGGTAGTGTTCTTGCAGGGGCTTCAACTGTATGCCTGTAAGGGTCACCCCCGTGCATGGCATGCTATCACTACATGCAAAGTGCACTGGTTTTACTGTGTATGTTCCTCTTATATTTGCATAATTAATCCCTGATAGAGCCACAGCTGATGTTTGATTACTGCATTTTCTTTTGTCACAGTAGAATTGATCAATTACAATTGGAAATTGGACTTCAGAAACTTGAATGTTTGAAAACTGCACTCCTTGAACAGAACCTGAACCTCCCTGAGGATGCAATATTGGTATTAACAAAAAGGTATTGCGAAATCTGTTAAATGATTACTTATGAAACTGAAGAGCTGAGCATGTGTGTTTCAATTGGGGTGATTTGAAAATAATACGTTTACCTGCCATGTCTTTATCCTGACACCATTCATAGTATTATGCATATTGATGTCTCGGACAGTAATATTTGAGACACAAGCTTTGGTGTTGTCTTTTCCTAGCCCTCCAATGCTGATCCCATGTCCCGGTCCACAATTAACGTTATGTACGTATACATTTGTGCATCCAGTTTGTATTGATACACAGTCATCCCCTGCACATAATATAAAATGTTAAATGGATTCCAAACTCGATTTTCAAGTGCTTATTTTTTTGGCTAATCGATGCTATTTTGATTGGTTTTTTAATAATGTTTACTGCTGCTTTAGAGAATCACTGAAAGTGTCAAAATGTCATTAGCTTGATTTTATGGATGTGGTTAATATAGGTAGGATAAGATTGCAGCACAACAGGTCAGATTTTTGTTTAATTCCTTGCTAAATCGGATGCTGTTACGTGTAAAAATTTGAATACTACAGCCAAAACTTTGTCCTATGCATCCCAATTATGTCAATATATAATGCTTAGTGTTTAGGTAAAACCATCAGGCACAATGGCACATTCTGTTTCTTTATTCTTCAGAATTATAAAAAAAAAAAAAAACATTTTTTTCTGTCAAACTGGAGAAGGGGAAAAGATGGATTTCTAAATAGTTATTTACCACAAGCAAGGTTGGAACTTCGTATAAGCACATCTTTGGAGTTCTGCAGGTGAATTCCATCTGTATTCGGGCTGTCACCTGGAGATGAGACGCTAAAATTGTACACTGATACCCCAATGCAATTATCGAATTTGAGGTGACATTGAGGACTGTTTTGAATTGTGATGCCAGTGACTGTCGCATTAAAACTCCCATAGAATCTTAGTGCCTGGTGTTACAAGATAATTATTATACTCTAAAATTAGCAAGACCAGAAAATGCATTTTGATGTTTTGATAATTTAAAGTGGTACTCACTGTTGGCTTAATGCTTGGCATTTTCCCACCAATTGAACCACTTAACTGCCACATGAACTTTAGAAGGTAAGTCAGGTACTGGAGAAGCTACTGGTGTGAGCATGTTTGGCTAAGCTTAAAAATAAAATAAAAAGTTATGTGAGTTAAGAAGTAACTTTTTTCTTAATTAAATTCCTTTTAAGTTAAAAAGTTTACATATTTTGAAAGTAATCTTACTGTCTAAATAAGTAACTTATTTTCAATTTTGATGAATTAAGAAAATGTTTATTTATTTAAACGTGGACCTTCTCAGCTTAGCCAGACATGCTCAAGGGAATGAGAGGTAGGAGAAATTGTTACAGGAATTGGAGGTTTTTCAGCAACTGTTCTGTTTATTGGAACAATTAATTTCGATTCGTCATCTATAGGATCATCATAGGGGGAATCTTGCCACCAAACAGAACCTCTCCCGTCGATCGTGCCACTTCCCTTGATTGTAATTCCTACAAGTTTTGTGAATTCTAGCCATTGTAGAAGACCTGAACCCCAAGCTTTTGAGCTCGTTGGAGCAATAATTTTTCCATCCAACTGCATATAAATAAATTTACAAGCCTCAACTGATCATATTTTACTTAATTTTGCCAAAATTCATCAGTTATGCATATGCAGATTTCTGAATAATCAAGAAAATATTCGTATTATCAACAAACTGAATTCATAGATTTCTGCAGTTAAAAACTGAGTGTACTTACCTGGAAAACAATATTGTGTTGACAGTATGGACCAGAGAATGAAATGGGTCCCACAAGGAATATATATCCTGATGGTACATTAACTGTTGAAGCCTCCACTTTACAAGCTGTTGCCCATGTAGCTTGGAATGCCTGCAGTTCACCACAGCCAGTGAATATTATTCTGAATTTTTTAATCTTCATTTGACAGCTGATAATTTGAGAATGGAAAATAAGACAAAAAGTAAATTCAGAAATTTGTTCTTATTTATCTCATAAGTTAATCGATTTTATGGGGTCAAAAATGCTCTAATTATTTATCTATTTGTTTAAGTGGGGAATATTTAGTATTTAGAACTGTACAGTAGTTAGTTTGTCAAGAACTGTTTGTTATTATTGTTGGAATCAGGAATAAACTTCCTTAACAAAAACCATTTGACTGGTCCAAATGATTCTTTTGTCCAATCCTCTTGGCAGTTCTGTGCTTTCTTTTGTTAAGTTGCTAAATTTTATGGAATCTTTAAGGCATTTCATATTTAGAAAAAGTTCTTTTCCCCAAATTTGTTTGAAATGGAGGCTGGTTCTCTGCAATTCTAATTCCTCCAGTTACTTTAGAATCTTGAAAATTGGGACAGGTTGTTCTATGATTTTAATCCTCTATGAAATCAAAGTTCAATGCCACGAATCCCATTACATAGATTGTAGGATTTTTAACTGTATGGATACGGGGGAGTTTTGCATTAGCAGAATTCTGAAACTTTATAGAAAGAAACATAAGAATTGTACAAATTCAAGAGGAAAGAAAACTTTGGAGTTACCAATGTTGTCCTCTATCTTGTCGAGTTTGTTAATGTGAGATGGAATTTTATAGGGGGGAAAGTTCAACCAAGTCGAAAACTAAATGTATTGAAACTTTCCTACTGTTAGCTCATGGAGTAGAAATTAAGAGTTACCTTTGTATCATCTGTGCTACCATCCCCCTTTGCACCAAAATGCAGCACATCAAAGACAGTGGAAGAAGGTGAATTGTATCCACCTTTCTCTGGCGGGGTTACTGGTGGACGTTTTTTCAACCCTGAGGCTGCTGGTGGTGATGGAACTTTCTGTTTGGGCTTACCACCATTGCTGTTGTGGTGATTGCTCCCATGATTTTTCCCTTTCTTCTTGAAGAGAGAATCTGAGTCTCTTCGGTTCTTCCTCCAATGCCTGCCTACTCTTCTTGCACTGCACATTTCAACATTGGAACACCAAACAAGAAGAACAATGATAAGCATGAATGTGAAGCTTCTTATACTAAAACCACCCATGTTTATTGTGTGGAGACAGAATGGTGGAGGAGAATGGCTTGGCGGCCCTGGCTGCAGGGTGGTGGTGGTTGGATGTTATTTTTTCTGTGATGATAGGCAACAGAGGAACTGCATGGAGGTTTATATAACAAATATTACTTGAAACTTCAAAGCTAGTGAAACTGTGCATAACATGAGGAAAGGTGATGTTTCATTCTCCTTTATTAGTTGTTCTCCTTTCCTTTATGTGAATGGAATCATTAGATATCTACTACTTGTAAATTAGTACGGGTGGTATATGCATGCCCTTGGCTGTTATTTTCCAAATTTTTTTTTTTTTTTCGAACTCATTTTCAACCACGTATTTTATCTACTTTTATTAACTAAAAATATAATTATTCCCAAAATCAAGTAGTGGCTAAGTACGAATTCTCAATTGCTCTTGAACGAAGTTATATACACAAGAATGCATAGATGATTTTTTTTTTTTATATCTATCGTGTTTAAGAACGTAACAATCATTGACCATTTACGATGATAGGTTAATGCTACATGAACATAAAGTTTGATATAATGATTGACATAATGTCACATGACATTTCATCGTTGGACTGTTTTAAACATAATAAGTTTTTTCATCCGATAACCTCCCTCCACATTGTCTTCTGTCATTGCATCTGATTTGATTATTTTGGCAAAGTAGCATTATTCTATAGAAAACCATATTATAGTTAAAGGGGTGTTTGATGCACATTAACGAGAAAAGAATGCATTTTATGATGTGATGAAAAATATGTGCTAAAAAAATAAAGAAGAGTTTTGAATTTGCGTGTAATATTATTTTATTGAAAAATGTGTGGTTGAAAATGAATTTTGAGAAGAACGTGAATCAAACGGGACATAGTAGTTATCATAATTTCATGTAAAAGCCAAAAAGACACGTGAGTGGGTCTATTATAAATTGTCTAGAGCAGTGACTACAACAGGTCGATTATTGTCACATGCAACATTCACGGGTTTTACTTTTGTACTTTGTCTTCTAAACCAGCAGCGGAAACTTGAGTCAAATCCCAGTTTAGATTTGTTCTCTCATTTTCTTTTCCTCCCCGACTTTCTTAGGTATATCGATCACGTAATAAATAGAGCTCTTTAGTGAAACTTGATGATCATTTCCACTTCTTGTCGAAGCTAGAACTCGAATTCAGTGGAGACCTAATTTAATTACAATTTTTTTACCTCAAATTTTAGTGGGGCCCTAGCCCCCACCTCCCTCCGCAACTATATACGACTAATCAATGCCTCATTTCAGTGTAGTTTCAATTACACATCAACAATAGTGTTCGATATCTGATCCGAAATAGAGCAACATCATCTTCTTTTTTATCAGATAGAATTACACATGAACATATTTCAATTTTGTTTATCTTATTCCATATTAAAGACAAATAAAACTCTAGTGTAGTTCTCCCATACTCAAGGAAACGTGTCCGATTTTTCTATGATATACTAGAACTATAAATAATAAAATCTTTAATAGTTTATTTGTCATTTGGATAGGTCTGCATTCTGACCACGATCAATGAATATAATTCAGACCTTGGACACTAGAGAATTTTATACATGCTCGTGAACAATCGCATAGTTATGGTCCCTTTTGTCCCACAAAAATTATGGCATCACTATTGACGTAATTACTCGAAATCTCAATGCCCATTTCCAAGGAATGCAACATTTTTTACCAGTATATATCATTGCTGGCCTTAATGTTTATGGTTGTTGTTGAGCATGTGAAACTTACAGTTGAGGGATACATATAATATTATCATCTCCATTATATCGATGATTTTAGGACACAAAATTTCTTGTCATTTTTTTGTCTGTTTGTATGAGTACATAGGGTGCTTCACCAATACAAGAATCCATAAAGAATTCACGGATTCTTTTGCTTTGAGGGCCAAACTAAATATTATTATTTTCTATCTCTTACATTGCTAATAATGCAAGCTATTGTTTCACATGAACCCTAATCAAGACATTATTGTACAACATTTACAGATGTCAGATGTACTATGTAGACACGTATTTATACTAGGTTTATGTTGTGATATACTTTAATGTTTGTATACTCAGGTACAAAGTTTTTAGTATCTTTCATCTTCGTGTCTGATTGTTTTATGGATAATGAAGAATGTTTATGTAACGTGGTACGTGGTTAACTCATCGTGAGCCTTAGTATACTCGTGTATAGGGTTTGTGTGCAACGTGTAATATGTGTAATGCTATGGATTAAGTCTTAATTTCTCATTCGGAGATGAAAAATAGACATACAAATACTAAGGGTTTGTTCTTTTTACCGTTTTCAGTTTTCAATTTTCGAAAATACTGAAAACACGTTTGTTTACCTATTTTCAAAAACGAATTTCCAAAAACGAGTTTAAAATTTACAAAGAAAACGAAAAATACCAAAAAAGTCGTTTTGACCGTTTTCAGTTAAAACTAAGTGAAAACTTCATTTTTTAATTTTTGAAAACAAATTTCCAAAATGACAAAAAAAAAAACACGTTTTCAATAATCTCAAAATAAACACTCAAAATACAAAATTCAAGATCAAAATTAAAATACGAAGAGAACGGTCCCTAAGTTTTTCTCACAAGAAAAGTTAGGGTTGGAATCCCCAACATTTACATCAGTGCAGTCATAGGTCTTTAACCATAAAACAAAAAGAGGGCATGTGTTGTCACATCTTTTGGCTGGTTTTCAGAATAAGTTCTTGGTATTGTTACAAAGAATTCACAACCAGCTATGCGACGCATATTGAGCAATGAAAATTTGTTAGATAATAAACTCAAAATAGCTATCCAAAGATCACTACTTAAAATGAGTTTATTAATATTCATTCCACTAATGTCGATGTCAACTTAATTAAAATTATATTTGACCCTAATTGAGAATCGTCTTACTTGAATAGTTAAGTATAAAGTATGATAATTTTCTGGGTTTCAAGTTGTATATTGTTATTTTTTCAACTGAATTTGTGAGTTGGAAATTTGAGATTCTTAGTTGAATTTGAATATTTTAGTTCTTGGTATTGTTATAGAGTCAATATTGATAAGTTTGATCATTAGGAAACTGCCTATTGGATTTAAGTAGTGTTTTAAGGTATTTATATTACACAGTTTGTGTATGTATGTAAGGGTGTTAAACGAGTCGAAACTCGAAGTTTGGGCTCTACTCTAGTAAAAATGGTTCAGGGGTTTTTTTTTTTTTGCCCGAGCTGAGCCTAACTTTTGTTCGGCCAAAAAATTTAGGCTCAAGTCGAGCCGAGACGAGACGATCTGCTTGTTTTTTTTAATATTAATTCGTGACTGCTGCTAGCAACATACAATAGTCCTGTAATTAATTAATTATTTTAATTTTTGAACCTCTTTTTTTAAAAAAAAAATTGGACTTGGCTCTGCTCGTGACGAGCCAAAACTGGTCTCGAGCTAACGCCCCAAAATGTGGCTTGGCCTGAGCCTAGAATCGAGCCACGAGCCGGCCCAGCTCAAGTTTTTTTTCGACCCGAGCCACGTGTCGCCCAAGTTGGCACGTCACATTGACATCCTTATATGTATGTTGTCTTTCAAGTTAAAATCTATATTTTAATTTAAATGAAAGTCAACAATTAATTGTAACTATATATTTCATTGGATCCACAACTTTTCAACCACATATTTTATCAACTTTTATCAAAATCTATTAAAAATTTGATTTTTGATCCCCACAAGAAATGGACTAAATATTCAAATTGAACGATAATGCTCCCCAAGCTCCATTTTCGTCTTTTCATTTTTGTTGCACTCTCGAAGCCTTCCTAGAAAAAGGTGTGGTGGAGGTGGTGTTAAACTAACGTTTCTCAACTGAAGGCTTTAATGCGCAATCATGAAGGCACAATCAAACCCTTTACAAATAAAATATTTTGTTCTTGATTTTTGAATGATTCATACTTGACCCGAAAAAATATAAATTTACATTTAAGAAACATTTTTTCATTAATATTTTGGTCATCATTTTCTTCCATTTGATTTTGAAAAGTCATTTTATTAATATTTTGCTCATCATAAGAAAATACATATTTATGTTTAAAAAATTTATCGTGTATTTGATACAAACAATTAATTCAAGTAATCGAAAAAAACATATAACAAATATTCAATACTAGTAATCAATCAAATAAACATAATTCGTTAAATATATGTCAAATTGGATACAATTAGTTTAGACACATTTTATATACACAATTTGATAAGAGAAAATGAAAATTTAGGTTCTAATTGATTGAAAAGTAAAGATTTATAGTAGATGTGATAATTTGGAGAGAAACTGTGGGCAATTTTTTTTTAAAAAAATAGAAGAGTTAAGGTGTCATTCTCTTTGTTGTTTTCAAGCCGTTTTCTGTTTTCGATTTTTCAAAATAATGAAAATGCGTTCTCTTTAGCGTTTTCGAAAACAAATTTCTGAAAATGAGTTTAAGTTTTACAAACAAAACGGAAAATGACGAAAAGAACGTTTTGGGCATTTTCAGTTGAAACCAACGAAAACCTTCAAAAATACGGAAAATGCGTTTTCCACAAAACAGTGTGCTAGCTTAGTTGGGAGAGTCTCAGGTTTCTTACAGGTCGTGAGTTCGATTCCTAATTCAATATAGTGGATTTTTTTTTTTTTTACTCCCATTCTCTCCTCTGCATCCTTCCCTCTCCAAGCCACCCACAAATTCGAAACCCTACCCACAGCTCAACATCTCGAAATCGGCAAGCTGATTCCCAAAATTGATATCCCCAATCACACCATCTCCGGCCACACTTGGTGTCGAAATTTTGTCGCGCCGCACGACTGTCAAAACACGCGGCGTCACTCGACCTACCACATCCGAACGCTGTTGAAGCCATCACCATCTTCGAACGCCGTTGCCTGCGTGAAAGGCGTCGCGTCTGGAGTTATCCGAAGAAATTACCGCCATCTCCTCAGCCCAACAACGTGTTCTCGTTATCGGTTTCCAACAATTTTATAACACAACCTTCTTCGTGAATCGTTGTTCAGCTCTGCCCAGGTAGAATGTTTTCTATTTTATCAGAAATTGATTCTCCAGTGAGATGGTATCGATGAAATGGGGCAACATGCCTTTTGATTTTGCTTGGCATTGTACTGTAATTGATGAGTTTCGTTAACCTGTATTGTTTAATTCTAAAATATAGTTGTGAATAGCTTATCTAGGTTGGATATTTGCGAGTTTTGTCCTTGAACGGCTAAATAAACAAGGGTGCGAATTATATGAAATTGGTGAGAATTATGTGAAATTTGCTTTGTGTTTTTTGGTGATTCCTTGCCGGCAGCTAAACTAGTGCTCATTATATGAAATTGGTGAGAAATACATGAAATTTGCTTTGTGTTTTTTGGTGTTTCCTTGCCGGCAGCTAAATTGGTGCGAATTATATGAATTCTGCTTTATGGTTTTGGGTGTTTCATTGTTGGCAGCTAAATTGGTGCATTCTTAATCTGTACCACCTGAAGAAGTAGACAACGTGACCATCTGCAGGGGCAAAGGAAGCTTAGAAGGGATTGCGAAAGGAAAGGGCCGAATTGATTCTGAGCTCCTATTATTTGAACGTGTTATGCACAAACTTATCGAAGGGTTTTATTTTTATCTTGTTCGTATGAGTGAAGCATGTATTTAGCGGATTATGGTTGAAAACAATGTAACCTTTACCATTTTCTTATGCTAATGTCAGTTTTTTGTTGTTGTTGTTCATTATTCCATTTGATAATGATCAAATTTATTGAATAAAATATTATAAATTTTTTTTTTCAAAATTTCCAAATAAACGCGTTTTCAAGTTTTCTATTTTGAGAAACAATTTTTCAAAGTGACAAAGAGAACGAGTTTTCAGCAATTCCAAAACAGACACTCAAAATAGAAAACACAAAATGAATTCAAAACTCAAAACATAAAACAGAAATACAAAGAGAACGACCCCTAAGTTTTTGATAAAAGGTATAAGAGAGACAGCAAGAGAAAAGAGAAGAAAAATTCAAATTTATTGTGATTTTGCTCATATTTGGTGGGAATTAAATCAAATTTTAATAAATTCTGATAAAATTTATGAATTTCACTAAATATGTTATTAAAATTAATTGTTAATTTCGATTTAGATTAAAATTTAGATTTCAATCGATATCAAACAAAACTTTATTAAAAAAAAAATCTCAAAGATTTGACTTGGGAGTTAGAACATTAATCACTAAATTAGTTAATTTGCTAATTTGTTTAGAAAAAATTAATTTTTTTAATTAATTCAATATAAAAATTTAAAAAATTATTTAAATTCAGTTATTCGGTTATGGGTTTAGAACCGAGAACCGAATAGAACCAAACTCGTCGGTTCTCAATTCAGATACCCGTTCGGGTATTTAATTCATGAAGAACCGCTCGATTCAGTTCGATTCGGGTTCGGTCTGATTCGGTTTGAGAGTTTTGTCTAGCTCTAGGGTCACATGACCCTCGGGTTCGCCATTGATCATGAATAATTTGGCAACTATGTCCACGTTTTTAGATGTTGGAGACTCGTATATTTACACTTTGTTAATGGAAACTCCAATCCTAGTCGTCCTTTTTTTTCTTGAGAACGTCTAATCCCCTGCCCCCGAATAAATATTTATCTAGTACAAAGCCCGATATATAAATAAGTCGACTATTTTTAAGAAGAGATGATAAACGTACAATAGGAAAATAATCAAACCATGTCTACAAAAGGCCAGTACCATGTCAACGTATTATAAAAGAAAAGGTGCCTAAATTATTAATCAGGATTGATAATTAATTTTTTTGAATTTGAATTTCCCATCTTCCCTAAAGATAAGCGCCACAGCAATCCAATAAGGACAATGCTACTTCTATATTAGCATGTACATAAGAGTGTACATAATGTGAGTGAAGGTGGGACCTACGCTACAGTGTCGTGGGCTCCACGTCTCCACCACACTCACATTATGTACACGCTTATGTGCACGGTAATGTACAAGTAGATTAATTCATCCAGTAAATCTGTTAAAATCAAGGAAATCTATGTATGTAATTTTAGGTTTTTTTTTTTTTAAAAAAAAAAAATCAAAGTAAAAATCAGAAGAGGTTAAAAAGGTGGTTTATATTATATATGTGAAGAAACTCTCTCAAAAATGTCCTTCGTAACCGTTACCTGTTCGCTTAGTATTGGGGATGAGGTTGGCCGTGGTCCACTTTGTAAGAGTCATAAAGGGAGCTGGGGGACCATGTACCAAATCACGCTTTCAACTTAATTTATTTGAATAATTTTAATTTTAGGGTAGGTTAAATTTATGGATTAAATTACTTTTACACACAAAGTGTACACTTTGTTGACACCCCTCTGTGTGTCAAAAATTTGATAGTTCAATGAAAATGTGTTATCAAAATCAATGTATCAAAATTTGCCAGCTCATATGAGTGTAAAGTTTTGTGTCAATCTTTATGTACCTGTAATATGGTCCTAAATTTATTATTGGATGGTGAGCATTTTTGAGCTGACAAAGTGCTCGATTTGCATGGCTTTTGCTTCCTATAGAATAACTTTTTAAGGGAGTTACTTTAATTTTTATTTGAAATCTAATTTTTTTAAAAACACTTCATATTTCGGTAGAAAAAGTCAAATTGGACTAATTTCCTCTAAAAGCTCTCTAACTATTAGAAACATTTTCATAAAATTAGCCATACGGATTCAAAAGCAGCTTTCAAATCTCAAAAATTCCTTTTGCCCGTTCAAAAATCATGTCAAACGAAACCCAAAGTAAGAAGCTTTTAAGCCATTCCGATCAAGTTCTAAATACTTTTTACGAGATAATTTGTGTTGTTCCATATTTAACTTAGATCGTAATCTAGCTACTCAAAAAATGGACCATGGGTAATGGGCCTTAGAGAGAGTGTTATTCTTGAAATTTATTCCATTCTCGTATTCAAAGTGATACTTTTGATCTTCATAGTGATAATTCCAATTCTTGTATATATACATGGAAAACTTTACTTCACTAATTCTTCATTCTTAGCCCTTAACAACATTTTGCTCTTCGATTAATTCTTAATTCTCAACTCATTGTTTTGCAAAGCAAGGACTGAATCGTAAGATACATGGATTGGTGACACTAGAACATTCGAATATGCAAAATAAAATATCGACATTTCTAGATTTAAATAATAGTATAATGATTTTGCATATCTGAACGACTATAATGATTGATAGTAAATGGAAGGAAAAAGCCAGATGCTATCGTGGAAATATCTGATTCGTCTGTATTTTTTTCTTTTTTCTCATCCTCCAATGAATCCGTACCATGTGTGTGTTTGTAAAAAAATTATTTCAATTTTTTATGTACTTGTAGCATGATTGTAAATGGAAGTATTACTTCCATATTTATTGCTTTCAATGTATCTTTGTCTTCTCTTTTGGGTAAGGGAGTCTCCCTTCTGCTTATACTCTAATTTTAGCTATAATAAAGGGTTCGGAAGACTTCGATGGTGTTTCGTTTATAATAAATCAAGTTAATACAAAAAATAATTATGAAAGGGTTTTCATTTTTTCCGATTTATCTGTACATGACTTTTTAAGCCTTTTTATAGATTTGTACCACCCGTGGACCTGGACGAACAGGGGGTGCATGTGGCGTCTGGCTGGGTGTCAGCCACGCCACATGCGCCCTTGGAGTGACAGGGCATACACTCTAGTAAAACCCTTCAAACATTGTATAAAATAAAGACTCGATACATTATATATACTAATGAAAGACAATACATTGTATTGATCAAGCACTTGGTACATTGTCTTTAATAGACCAGAAAAGTTTTGAAAACAATTCAATTAAAGTATAAATATGTGTTATTAAATTCAAACTAGTTAGGGTATTATTAGAGTAGTCTAAATATTTTTTTCGATAAAATCATCCACAAAATCCTTTTCATGGAACTTTTGATTTATTAAAGAAAAGATAATTCCTTTTCAATACGTCTAAACAAGTATGATCATTCAAGTATTTGTCACACCTAGAAGTGTAAAAATGTGTCGAATCAAACCTAAGCAAGGCGGCACGGAGAAAGCCCCCGCCGGGCGGGGCACACTCATTCCCATACGACAAAAGGCTATTTACGCACCTCATTGGAGGACCAGTGCTGCATTTAATATCACTATGAAGAATTTGGTACCAAAGAAATGCAGAATTAAATTGTTTGTTCAAGTGATGATAGGTTGGGCCTTAGCCACCATTAAGATTTGTAATTCCATCTTAAAATGTCAACCTTATTAAGAAGAGTAATCCAAACTCTTATAAATTGGTCTATGTTTACATTTTTATTCGATGTGAAATTTTTATCCCTTAACATGCCCTCGCAAGATGGTGGCTCGTTTGAGCACAAGAATCTTGAAATCCGTGTGCTCGATTTTTTGAGTCTTAATCGGATCGAATTGCTCGTTAGAACTTAATGGACTCTGATAACATGTTAAAATTTGTTTATATTTTCATCTTTATTTGATGTGGGATTTGTATCCCTTAACAGCCACGAACATCAAAAACTAATCCTTAGAAACATCGATCGGACCCAACATCCTTAATTCTCTTATCTGTTATACAGATGAGGTCAATCTCTTGTTTGGATGGACCATGCTTGGTGTACAAAATTTTTTGTACAAAATGGTGTCCACCCTCTCACATGGGGTGGACACCATTTTGTACAAAAAATTTTGTACAAGTAGCTTTATCCTGTTTGGATTTCTTGTGCTTTTTTGGCCCTTCACTTAGATATGTGTGGATAACAATTCCTATTCCACCCACCCCACTCCCACATATTCCAAAAATTATTGGCTTCAAATATCTTTCACTTTTCATAATTTGTTTGCATTCAGTTTCTTAATTTTCTATTCTTAACCTTTTTTGTCCATGTACAAGAAAAGAGAGATGTATCAGCACTCTTTTCCCTGTTTGCATTGCCACCCTCATACTTACATCAGAATGGTATCATATATCTTAATTTTCTTTGGGTTTTATTATTCGTTTTTCGTTTTTTGATTATTAATTCATTTGTAAAAATATGTTAAATAAATCTTGACCATGAATAACTTTGGTGTATGTATTTGTAAATTAATTACAGGTTCAAAATCTCATAGAGAGGTGCTTGTTACTTCATACGGATCAAGACCAATGCATCAAGGCATTAGCAAAGCATGCAAAAATTCGTCCCGTCGTAACAGTCGCAGATATATTCACTTTTTAATCGTTGGTTTTGCTTTTTGGAGGTCAAGTCTAGCCCCTTCGTAAATTGTAACAGTAGTGATAATCATCATCAGGGGCGGAGTCAGAAAATAACATTAGGATGGACTGAAATTTAAAAAAAATTCTGCTAAACTCATGACAAAGAGTGTACGACACTCAATGAAATAAAAGAAGCCTAGATGTTTCATCCTAAGATGTCTCACTCGATCTTTTTATATTTTCTTACCAAATATAAAATCAACGCATGGGTTGAAAAATATAAATTGACCAAATCATGATCGAAATAAGCAAATGATACATATCCACTAATAAAAAACTAAGAAATTATTTAATGAATGCTATTCTAAAAAACTTTGACGATGAGTTTTTCCAAACAATTGAAAGCTTTGGCCGAAACACTCAATCAATAATAGACCACTATATGTTATTGTCTCAAAATATTATTTGATATAGACGGCATTCTTCTATATCACTTCATTTCATAATAAGTGAAGAATCACATCCAAAGTGAGAAAAATCGATTAAGAATTATGAGGGTCCAAGGAAATTAGATTTAATTCATAACTATGTTTGGCTCAGTTTCAAGAATATATTTATATATAGATCAATTTATAAATAAATAAAATTTAACAAATATTCTTTTATTGACAAGATAGAATTTAGAGCAAGTTATTAATTTTGATCATAACGTCTATTTCATGATCAAACGAATAATTTTTTTATAAATATGAATAAGTAATGTATGAAAACATACGTAGAATTAAAAATTTAATTACTTTTAAGCTTAGCAAAACATATAAGTGTCTCTAACTATTAAAATAAGTAATTTATTTTTATTATCAATTATATTTAGTCAAACATGCATTAAATAAAATGCTTTAACTGACAATAAGATATTCACGTTTCGTGAATATCATGAAAATAATATTTAATAATTGTAGTCTCTCTAACAAAATTTGAATAAATGAGCATTGGACTTGAGTTATAATTCAAACTAGAGTTGAGGTAATACAATTTAATAATTGTAGTCTCTAAATTTTCCTTTGGGGCTGGGGATACGGCTGGGCTAGCCCCCCACTACCTCTGCCCCTGATCATCATCCTCGCTATGGTTTGCAAAAAAAAAAAGCGTGCAAGCTAATGCGTGTTCTCATTCGCCCTATGATCTTTTTCTGCCGACTTCTAATGATGGATTCATGTAGTGTGGAGAGAGCTGCTAAAGGAGAATAAAGATTTCTTTCGAGCCTACTTCCGTTCTATATCTCCAAGACCATTCACAAGTAACCCTGCATAATACTCATATAATTATGTAGTAATTTATAGTTTCTTGCTTGGCTTTAGCTTTTTATGAAGTTCTTAATTTGAATTTGCAGGTAGATTTAAGGCATCAAGGTTTGGAAGAAGAAACAGATGAAATCATCAATAAGAAGAATAAGAAAAATTTCCTGAAAAAAGGGTGTCACCATTAGCAATATAATTATTATTACGATTCTTAGAAATTTGGTAGTACTTGAGTTATACCCATAAAGGGGATATATGTGATATGTACAGAAAGTGTAGGTCAAGAATAAGAGTTGATCGTAAGTTTAATTCGACTAGGCAACATTATATTTAGATATTTCACTCGTCTTTCTTATTTAATCCTAATCAATCTTGTTGAGTTCAGCGACGGAAATGCACTTGCGACTAGCATTCAATCGAATAAAGTTTGAAAACAAATCAACAGGTTGAACTGAGTACAAACACTACGTACTTGAAAAAACGAAAATGGCGGAAATTAAACCCTAATATAATGCTCTGAAGAAGAGACATCACTCTCTTCAATAAAAGGGTGTTTTTGCACCAAGAAAACTGTTGCCTTCTGAGGCCACCTGAAATCAAGTGTATAGCAAAAGAGAACAATAAAGTAAGCCCATAATTCAGCGGCACAAGTTAATTAAAATTTACTCCAAATTAAGCTAAAAGTTAATCAAATTCTACTGTATTTTGACCTTCCTTTTATGGTAGCATGACAAAAATATTGACATCTGGTAGTTGAACATCTAGCAAGTGTTGAGTTGTGGAATCAATGTGACATCAATACTATGAAAATAACCTCTCTGGTACCATCCTATGATATTGATTTTCTTATATTTAAGATTGTTGGAAATAGGAACCAACAGGTGCATTTAGACGTCCAAACTATGCAAACTGAAAATCTATAATATCAATAAGACCCTAAATTACATTGCATCTCGACAATCTAATCTTAAAATTAAAGTGAATATAGTATTTTCATTTTTCTCCGTTCGATCTAGGCGTAGCGATAAACGAAATGGGGGTGATAAAAAGAATTTATATGGTCGATCTTTGTGATCTATTAGGGCATAATTACCTCTTTAGCATCTGAGTACCTAGCCATCTTTCTCTCCTCTTCTCCATAGCCATCTCCTCCATTTTTTTGGCTTTGTGGGAAATGTGCCCACTAAAATGATTTAACATACAAAGATTTCAGCTGGATTCTCTTCAATATAGAAATTTTTGGAGATAGTTAAATTCTTATTCCGTAAAACTTACATTTTTAGCAGCAGCACTAAAAGCTTGCTTGTGAGTCATGCCAGGATATTCATCCTTGAGTCTTCTGATTTCTTCTCTGATTAATGTTAATGTACACTTTGTAAGGTGAAAATCAGACCGTATTGGTATTTGACAGTATTACATAAGAAAAAAGCTAAACGCGTCTATTGAAATTTTTACTTGATGAAACAATTATAAGCTGACGGGGCTCGCTGTCTCTTCTCAGGGGCTGTAAAAATATCGAATTAAAAAAGAATCGGATAAGAAAAAATTAACATGTTAAAGAGAATAATGAACAAGTTAATCAAGGTTGGTGAATTCACGTTTATTGATAACTTGATTAATCGGGGTCGAAATATTCTCCTCTTCCTCTTCGGACGAGAAACCAAGTGATGGACTGTGCATTTTTATTGCTTTCTCATCGTTGTCCAGTTCTTGAGAAAAAACTTCTTGTTTTGGTGGCTGCACCTAAAAGTAACAAGAGAAAATACAAAATCGTGCATATTATACTATTTAGTCATGTCGAATACTGTATTTCTTGCGAGAAATATGATTTACCAGTAAAAGGGTAGTGCAGTGTTCACATTTGACTGTCATCTCCATGGATAAACTGTTGCATGGAACACTAACCTGAATTTTATTAATTATAAGCCAAAATTAGAACTCGAATTACGTATGAAAACTCAAGAATCAAAGTTCATGTGAAGGAAAATAGGATTTACCAGTAAAATGGTAGTGCAATAACCGCATTTCACATAGCATATTTGCTCTTGGTTATCATAGAGATGATTGAAGGTTGACATCTTTCGTCTAAGAGAAACTGACAAATCTTTTCTTTGGAGGAAGAGAATGATCGGTTGATAAGTTTTGACCAATGCAACTGGAAATTTATAGCAGGAGATACCATTAAATATAAATGAACGAATTTGATGTCTTTCTGATTTTATCTGCTGAAATTGAGAAAGACTCAATTGATAATTTAAATGAAATCTCAGTTTGAGAAGGCTTTATCTAGGTACGTTTTATTTTTGTGGCGAGGCCAAGTGTAGCTTTGAGGTCCTTTGAAACGCAAGCCTAGATAAACTAATAAAATATTTAAATTGAAAGTATTCACATAATAAATCATAAACCAATTAAATATTTAAAACGAATACAACAATATGGTCATAAAAAATCATAAATAAATCTTCTTAAGAAATTCATAATATAACAACAAATCTAGAAGTTTAACTTGCAAAAAATCCACTAGCAATCGCGATTCCCCTTTCCTTCCATGTAAATATAGGGAAAAAAAATCGTATAACATTTTAGATTAAAAGAAATAGCCCAAAAAGCTAAGAACAACCACAAAATGTCCAGAAAATGCAAGACAAACACACAAACATTTTAGTCCCTTAACACTCTCTAGGTCGAGAGGTAGGCCTCAGTGCCTTGTTTGTTTCGGATTAAAATCAGATTTTAATTTAAATCGAAGTCAAACAATTAATATTAAACTCATCTTTCATGGGTTTTACAGTTTTTCAACCACACATTTCAAAAACTTTTATCACAATTTATTAAAAATCTAATTTTAATTCTCACCAAACACCCACTAAATGTGCCTCAAGTTGTAACTTTATGAAAGTCTCACGTAAGGCTGGATTTGAGGTGTAATCCTCAAATACGACTTTTAAACAATTTTGCAATCAATCAGTTTTTGACAGAGGTTTTCAATATCTTACTCACAATCAAGTTCATTAATTTATTTGAAATGTTTGATCATCAAAATGTATTCAAATCTCATTTATAAGGTCAGTTGAAACTTGAAAGAATCCAGGGAGTTCAAAACCAGTGATGCCTCTTTGCTTCAAGTGTAGCTTTCTCCATATTTAATATCTCTCTGTTAAAAGTGAAAGTTTTACTTATAGGCTTTACAGAACAGTGTCTGAACAAGGAAAGAAGGAATCTTAGGATTTTGTCTTTGATGAAAGTAAGAAATTATAATTGACTTCTGCATGCATGCATGAGAAATACTTACACTCCATAATTAATATCTTTCGAATTCTTCTTTCAAATTTCTACTTATAATTCAGATGACTTAATGCCCACAACCTACTTGCCTGCAACCAGATTCAGTCAACCACATGCCTTCATAATATATACATGTATGTGTGTATATATGTATTTAACTTGATCCTGCATAACTAAAAGAAATATAGTCTATTGAGATAAATAACTAGCCCTGTTTGGTACAGATTAAAATTAGATTTTTAGTAGATTTTGATAGAAGTTGATGAAATGTGTGGTTGAAAAGTTGTGGATCCCATTAAATGTGTGGTTAAAATTAATTATTGACTTTAATTTGAAATTTTAAACGAATTTTAATCTAAACCAAACAGAGACCTAATAAGAAATTAGAAGTTTTAGGATTAGGTGGATTTGATCGTTGAATAAACATACCTTACTAAGCAACTCGACTGCAATCACATAGAGGAACTGCAAGTCAAATGAGCTTATTAGTTTTGAAAAGAACCTTTTCATTGTATTCCCCGTTTCGTTTTACGTTTATTGTATCACAATTTATTTTTGTCACTAATAAAACACTTTAATAAATGGGACCAAATAGGGGCTAATTTAAAAATAATTTACGTTGTCAATTTCAAATTTGTCTACATAAAATTTAGTTTGTTCTCAATGTAATAATATTTTTCTAGTCATCTAATCATATTCTTTAGGGTAATGGGACATGTATGTTTTCGTGGTGGTTCACCTTCATCATTTTCGTGGTCTGTGATAAGAGCGTTTTGCGCACTTATTTAGGCCACAAAACATGGACTATTATCGATAGATATGTTGAAATATGGCTTAATTCGATATAATTTGCGTTTGTAGGACTACATTGATGGATGGAATGAAAAGTGTGCGAAAACGTACGAAAAAGAACCAAAATGGAAGAGAATGAAAGTTCAGGGACCAAAATGCAAATAACCAAAAGATGACCCGAGGACAACTCAAGAGAGGATACGAATTTAATCACAAATTGAGGATGTCACGGGATGATTTGAGGGAAAGAATGAACAAAAGAGGTCAAAACAAGAGAAAACGGTAGTTCAAGGACCAAAATGAAGATTTCGAAACTAAATTGCACCATGCAGCCGCATGGTGTAATTTCCTTGCGGCCGCAAGGAAGGGTTCAGGGATAATTTCATGGAAATTTTTTGTTCCATGCAGCCGCATGGAAAATAACCATGCGGCCGCATGGTAGTAATTTTGACACGATTTTCTGGTTTCCTTTTCTCGCTAAAACTCTTATGGAAAGGAATTTAGGGCACTTATTTAACCCTAAACTCATCCAAAGAAAGGGGGCTACGCTACTTTTGAGAGAAAAACACCTTGGAGAGCTTACAAGAAGGCAAGAACAAGGATTTACATTCGAAGTTTCAAGATTTCAAGATTTAATTCAAGATTTTGGTGATGTTTTCTTTTCATTATTTTTATTGTTGCTTTAATTTCATTATGTTAAGCTAGACTTTTTATGTACTAGGTGAACGATGAACCTCGCATTGTGAACTCTTTAATTCTATTTTGCAATTTGACAATTAAACACTTTGATGGTTTTGAATGATTTATATACGCTTATTGTCTCCGTGATTATAGTCGACGATAATTATGTGAGTTTAGGTGATTTATTTTATGCATTCGAAAGAAGGGAAATAAATTAAACAAGGTATAAATCATCGTTTTGTTCATAGAGGATAGAAATATACCGATATGCATTACGTGAATCTCTAAGTGTTTACAAAACTTCATGCATGCTTGTATATTGCATTTGTCATAGAAATATAGTCAAATGGTATACTAGGATAGGTTCAATTCTACTCGAAAGAGATTGTTGGATAGGTTAGAAACATTGATTTTTCAAACGATTCATCGTGTTGTCAAATTGTGAAATAGGGGTTAAGAGTGAATTTTGCTTGGCGATTCGGGATCCTAGTACGCTTTTCATACATTGATTTCTTAAAACTTTTGCATTCAAACATTACTTTTGCATTTGATCCACAGTTTTAGTTTAATTTATAGATTAGTCATAGTTTCATCATAAAGTCACAAAAATAATCATATTGAGTTAATAGATTCGGTTAAGGTCGCAATAATAGAATTCAAGTTAAATCAATCTTCGTGGGAACGATACTCGAAATTTTAGGATTTCCACTTTATTACTTGTCAACGAACCGTACACTTGCGGTGGTTTTATTCGAAACATATTTTCGTGAACAACTTTTTGGCGCCGTTGCCGGGGATTGAGTATTAACTTGATTTTTGTTATTTAGACACTAATTCGAACTTGTTTTTAATTTTTTTTTAATTATTATTTTGAATTTAGTTTCTTTACTTGGGTTGAGCTAAGTGCTACTTTTATCATCAGGTCAATCAAGGACAAATACAAATGACTAATCAACAATTGGAACCGATTGTAACACATGCAGCTCCAGCCAATGCGGAAGCACAATATGATGGGAATGCTCTGCTTGGGGATCTTTGGTCACCGTTCATCATGCAAAGCCAATCCAGCATGTCTATCCAGCATTCGGACAACCAAATTTTCAGTTGAGGACAAATGTCATCCAACTCTTTCAGAATGGACACCAATTCTACGGGATGGCCAATGAGAATCCATATACACATGTATCCTGTTTCTTGGATATGTGTCAAAATTTCAGATACCAAGGGATATCAGAAGATGCAATCAGACTGCGATTGTTTCCACTTACTCTTCGGGATACAGCACTTGAGTGGCTCGATTCACTCCCGGTGGCAAGCATAACTACTTGGAACGATCTGGCTCATAAATTCTGCACCAAATTCTTCTCACCGGCCAAAGTGGGGAGGCTAAGGCATGACATATCAATATTTAGCCAAAATGAAGCCGAATCGTTTGATGAAGCGTGGAACAGATTCAAGAACATGCTAAGGAAGTGTCCTCAACATGGGTTTGACAAGCCAACACAAATTAGATTCTTCTATATGGGACTAACTCCGACTTTCAGAAGCATGGTGGACTCATCATCAAACGGCTCCCTAAGTACAAGATCACCCGAGGGAGCTTGGGAATTGTTCGAGAGAATGGCAAATACCTCAGCCATGTGGTCTTCAGATAGAGTGGGTACAAATAAAGCAGTTGGAGTGTATGAGGTAGATACCTATTCGACATTATCTGCAAAGATTGACTCCTTATTTCACAAGATAGAAGGCATAACACAGACCGTAAATTCAGCACAAGTGAAGAAGCCCAGTTGTGAAGAATGTGGAGCAGAGCATGGTACAGCTGAATGTCCCATTGTTACACAAAGGATGGAACATGTGGATTTTGCTCAATGGGGTCAACGTCAGCAGAACAATCCTCACTCTGAGACATACAATCCGGGATGGAGAAATCACCCCAATTTCTCTTGGGGTGGTAATCAGAATCACAATCAGAATCATAATCGGGCTCAGGGGCAGTTTCAGCAGGAGAGGAAACCTCAGTTGGAAGATATGTTTGTGAAACTCATGGAAAAGACCGATAAATACATGGAAACCACAAATCAATTCATGAGAAAGACTGAAACAAATTTCCAGAATCAGGGTGCAGCTATTAAGAATCTGGAGACTCAAATGGGACAGCTAGCTCTTTCAATAACAAGGAGAGTACCTGGTGCATTGCCGAGCAACACAGAAATAAATCCTAGGGAACAATGTCAAGCCATCACTACACGAAGTGGAGTTCAGCTACATGAGATACATGCAAAAAGGCCGGGTGAAAATAAAGAGCAAGTGGAGTCTTCTAAAGAAGAGAATGAAAAGCAGGTTGACAACACCAAGAAGACGCCGATAAAAGAAAGTCCACCAAGGTCACCGAAATTGCCAGATAATTCGATCAATCCCTATGAGCCACCCATTCCATTCCCACAACGGTTGAGGAAGTATCAATGGGAGCAACAATACAAGAAATTCCTCGAAGTTTTCACGAAACTCCATATAAATATCCCATTTGCAGAAGCACTGTTCAAAATGCCTAGCTATGCCAAGTTCCTGAAAGATATTCTATCTAAGAAACGAAAGCTAGATGAACATGATACAGTGATGCTAACAGAGGAGTGTAGTGCCGTAATTCAGAAAAAGCTCCCACCAAAACTGAAAGATCCAGGGAGTTTTATTATACCTTGCACTCTTGGTGAATGTTATTTTGATAAAGCTCTTTGTGATCTTGGTGCAAGTATTAATCTAATGCCTCTATCTGTTTTCAGGAAACTCAGACTAGGCGAAGCCAAACCAACCACGGTGACACTGCAATTAGCTGATCGGACATTTGCACATCCGAGGGGAATAATTGAAGACATGCTAGTTAAAGTGGACAAATTCATTTTTCCAGCAGATTTCCTCATTTTGGATATGGAAGAAGACAAGGATATACCACTTATCTTGGGAAGGCCATTCCTAGCTACCAGTAGAGCTCTAATAGATGTTGAAAAGGGTCAGTTAAATTTGAGATTTGGCGAGGAGCAGATCACTTTCAGCGTTTTCAATGTTATGGATGATCATGTCAAGTCAGATAGTTGCTACCAAATTGATGTGGTAGAGGAGGTGTTGCAGAAGACAATTCTGTTTCAAAAGTTTTCAAATGTCATTGATGACCATAATGTGCATTTTCAACCCGAACAAAATCTTGAGAAGCAAGAAGGGTACATTGTTGAGTTTGAGGCAATTGATGAGGGAAAAACAGATGACAAAGATAAAGATAAGGCTAACGTTTGGAAGAACGCTGCAGTAAGAAAGAAACTGCCATTGAAGAAGCTAATCAGGACCTCCAAGGCTATATTCAACGTACCTTAACAGACTAACACGGTAGAGTCGAGCTATAGACTATAAACTAGCGCTGGATGGGAGGCAACCCATCGTTTCTACCCTTTTATTTATTTTGCCTTAAGCATTTGATTAGTAATTTTTTCTTCACGTTTTTTTAATAATAAGATTTTTATTTTCATTATCTCTACAGGTAATAAAAGAGCCTATGCATGGTCCACACTTCTTTTTCCTCCACCATCTTCACATTCGCATCCTCATCGATCGGGGGAGTATTCCTCACCCCTCCTTATCTTCTGTGAATTTGTCCTTAATTTTATGCACTGCTAAGTTTGTATTTTATTATTCTTTAAACATTGAGGACAATGTTCTGTATACATTTGGGGGTGGGAATATATCAATATGTCATTCATTATGTTACTGTAGTTTTTATTTTTGTGTGATTGTGTTGTGTGAAAAAAAAATTCAGTTTTTCATTATTCTTAGTTTTATGCACTTCTAGTTGTAGTTTAGAATTGTGTGTGCTTGTGTGGGTTTAATGGCCCTGTCGGCAATGATGTGAATATTGGACTCAGGATAACTATAGATAATGGAAATTGTGCATGTTAAATTGATTGATACTTGTCTATGTGGAAACTTGACATTTTGAGCACAATACTTGTGTTGGGCATGCTAAGCTAATGATGAAGTGTATGAATCATAGTAGAGTTGAACATGATAGGTAGACCCCGAAAACCTCTACTATACTTATTGATAAACCATCACTTTAGGAGTTTGGAGATGATTTAGCTTTTACCGGAGAACATTGAGATGAGTAGGGATTCCATGCGTGAAATTGTATTGTGTGGATTGGATTAGACCAATGAGACGAAAACAAGGTAAAAGTTTCAAGTTCGAGGTTAATTCTAGAAACTGAATGTCTAAAAAAAAGGGGGACATTGCACTGATTATTGAATAAATGAAGACATCTGTTCGAGCCTGTATAACTCGAGTGATTAATCCTGCAAGGCTTTAAAACCTGGTGCCCTATGGTCATCTGACTTGGGAGTCATCGGCCTAAAGCTCGTTACAAGGGTTATATAGAAAGAAAATGAAAGATGTTAAAAAATAAATATATCTGTCTATCCATTGATGAAGAATTTACGTGCTTCTATGTATGAAATGCATTGATTAGCCCTAGACATTCGGTTGATAGGATCATATCTCTGATACGAAGCAAGTAACTTAGTCTAGTCTTAACGGTTGAAACAATCAAAGAAATAGGGGCATCCCTGCTTGTTGACGTGTGAACTTGTGACTGCGAGATCTATCCAAACTAAGAGAGGGTAAGGATTTAAGTAAATAAAAAAAACCTACTCTAGAACACACTCCGGGATCTTTGAGAGAAAAGAATAAGTTTGGGGGGTGTGAATCTCACGAGTGAAGAAAGGAAGAATTTGACTACTACAGGTCGGGATTAGCACCCATCTTTAGGGTGGTATGCTTTGCATAAGTATTCACACACACACATCAAGTTCTGCATATGATAGGTGGAGGTTGGTTTGATTTTGCACTATTAAAACTATTGATTATGTTGGTCACTGAAATCTAATCCTGAGCACGACCGGTTGTTAAACCATGTTTTGTGTAGAGTTGAGTCACCATCGTGTTTGAAGACAAACAATAGTTCAAGTTTGGGGGATTTGATAATGGCGTTTTGCGCACTTATTTAGGCCACAAAACATGGCTATTATCGATAGATATGTTGAAATATGGCTTAATTCGATATAATTTGCGTTTGTAGGACTACATTGATGGATGGAATGAAAAGTGTGCGAAAACGTACGAAAAAGAATCAAAATGGAAGAGAATGAAAGTTCAGGGACCAAAATGCAAATAACCAAAAGATGACCCGAGGACAACTCAAGAGAGGATATGAATTTAATCACAAATTGAGGATGTCACGGGATGATTTGAGGGAAAGAATGAACAAAAGAGGTCAAAACAAGAGAAAACGGAAGTTCAAGGACCAAAATGAAGATTTCGAAACTAAATTGCACTATGCAGCCGCATGGTGTAATTTCCTTGCGGCCGCAAGGAAGGGTTCATGGATAATTTCATGGAAATTTTTTGTTCCATGCAGCCGCATGGAAAATAACCATGCGGCCGCATGGTAGTAATTTTGGCGCGATTTTCTGGTTTCCTTTTCTCGCTAAAACTCTTATGGAAAGGAATTTAGGGCACTTATTTAACCCTAAACTCATCCAAAGAAAGGGGGCTACGCTACTTTTGAGAGAAAAACACCTTGGAAAGCTTACAAGAAGGCAAGAACAAGGATTTACATTCGAAGTTTCAAGATTTCAAGATTTAATTCAAGATTTTGGTGATATTTTCTTTTCATTATTTTTATTGTTGCTTTAATTTCTTTATGTTAGGCTAGACTTTTTATGTACTAGGTGAACAATGAACCTCACATTGTGAACTTTTTAATTCTATTTTGCAATTTGACAATTAAACACTTTGATGGTTTTGAATGATTTATATACGCTTATTGTCTTCGTGATTATAGTCGACGATAATTATGTGAGTTTAGGTGATTTATTTCATGCATTCGAAAGAAGGGAAATAAATTCAACAAGGTATAAATCATCGTTTTGTTCATACAGGATAGAAATATACCGATATGCATTACGTGAATCTCTAAGTGTTTACAAAACTTCATGCATGCTTGTATATTGCATTTGTCATAGAAATATAGTCAAATGGTATACTAGGATAGGTTCAATTCTACTCGAAAGAGATTGTTGGATATGTTAGAAATATTGATTCTTCAAACGATTCATCGTGTTGTCAAATTGTGAAATAGGGGTTAAGAGTGAATTTTGCTTGGCGATTCGGGATCCTAGTACGCTTTTCATACATTGATTTCTTAAAATTTTTGCATTCAAACATTACTTTTACATTTGATTCACAATTTTAGTTTAATTTATAGATTAGTCATAGTTTCATCATAAAGTCACAAAAATAATCATATTGAGTTAATAGATTCGGTTAAGGTCGCAATAATAGAATTCAAGTTAAATCAATCTTCGTGGGAACGATACTCGAAATTTTAGGATTTCCACTTTATTACTTGTCAACGAACCGTACACTTACGGTGGTTTTATTCGAAACATATTTTCAATTCTATTCCTTACTCTCTCATAGTTTGGATAGATTTTACTCTTATAAGTTCACACTTCAACAAATCGAGATTCTCCAATATTTTTGATTGCTTCTACCATTGAAACTAGACTAAATTACTTGCTTCTCATCAAAGGTAAAGTTTTGTCAACTGGATGCTTGGGGCATAATCAATGTATTTGAAAGGAAATTTTATTTTTTTTTTCATATTTTTTTCATCTCTTTCTTTTTTTTAGTATCTTCTCATTTGCTTTCTGTATAACCCATGTAGCGATCTTTAGGCCGGTAACTCCCAAGTCAGATGACTATAGGACACCAGGTTTTAAATCACCCTCACAGACTTAATCACCCGAGTTATACAGGCTCGAAAAGATGCTTTTATGTATCCAAAGATTAGTGCAATGCCCCCTTTTCTTTTAGACATCCAGCTTCTAAAACAAGCCTCTAACTTAAAACTTTCACCTCGTTTTCATCTCAATAGGTTTCAAATAATCCACACAAGATTTTCACGCATGGAATCCCTATTCATCTCAGTGTTTCCCTGTAACAGTTCAACCATTTCCAAACTAACCTATATTTGGATTTATGGAATACGACATTAGAGGTTATTTGGTTGTATCACTAAATTCCACTATCCTCTACATACTGAACCGCATCACTAACTCAAAATGCTAACATAAGTGTCGTGCATAGAAAATGTCAAGTTGTACATAAACAAGTATAGACTAATCCGATAACACACCATTTTCATCATTCATAACTGACACCTATTCCAATAGTCACATAATAACCAGCACATTTGTTAAACAAATTCTCAAAAATTTTGAAATTCCATGATATTACTTATGCAAATTCCTTATGTAAATTCACAACAAAATCCAATAGAATCCTCCCCTCAACTAAATTTTGCATTGTCCTCAATGTATAAACATGAAAGACAAATGAAGGGAACGATAAATATCACATAATAATGCAGTGAATCAACATAAATTTAAGAGTCGAAAGCACTCAATGGAATGGTAAAACAAAGAAAATGACAAAATTAACTAAAATAAAAATGCAAAAGTAAAAGGCAGAAGAAAACGAACGAACTCCCCTGGGTTGCCTCCCAAGCAGCGCCTTTGTTTATTGTCTTTGGCTCGACCAAATATTTCCATTTTTAGCCCGCATCAAGTAAGGGCGATCCCAAGTTTCCTTGTAGTGCACCGAACTCATTGGACATAACCATTGGTATGGCTCCTCCACTTCCATCTCGTACATGTATGGGGTTACTAGGGAAAAATTCAAAATCTGGAGTGGAGGCATGTTCATCGACAACTGCATCCAATTCATCTAGTTCTAATTCTTGCGGTGGTCTAAGAAACATATCATCAGCTACCTCCTGAGTGAGTGCATCAATCACGTATGTTTGGTCACACTCATCATCTTCCTCAACCTGCTTAGTGACATGAAAGATGTTAACTTCTAAGGTCATATTCCCAAATGATAGTTTCATTAGACCGTTCCTACAATTTATAAGAGCATTAACTGTAGCAAGGAATGGTCTACCAAGAATGATAGAAATCTTAGAATTAATATTTATATCCTCTTTTAAGTCTAAAATCAAGAAATCAACAGGGTAGTAAAATTTATCGATTTGTACTAGGACATCCTCAACTACACCTCTTGGTATTATAGTGGACCGATCAGCCAATTGTAGACTTACAGATGTGGGTTTCATCTCACCTAAACCTAATGATAAGTAGATTGCATAAGGCATGATGTTGACACTAGCCCCTAGATCAAGAAGAGATTGTCTAATCTCATGGTTCCCAATGATGCACGAAACAGTAGGACATCCAGGATCCTTATACTTCGGTGGGGTCTTTTGCTCAATCACAGCACTCACGTACTCAGTCAAGAAAGCAGTTTTCTTGACATGGTGTTTCCTTTTCACAGTGCACAAGTTCTTAAGGATTTTAGCATAGGTAGGAACTTGTGAAATGACATGTAAGAGTGGTAGATTGATTTTCACCTGCTTTAGATGCTCTAAGATCTCACTATAATGGCTAGTAGATTTCGAAGTAGACTTAAGAGCTTGAGGGAAGGGTGCTCTAGTTAGGTTTTTCACTATCTTATCACTAGGCTTACTCTCTTCAGGATTACTAGAGTCTTTCTCATTTTCTTTCTCTTCCTTAAGCTTAATGATTGGTTCTACAACTTTCCCTGAACGAGTGGTTATGGAATTTACCTCCCTAAGATTGTTCACTTTTAAGCCTGAGGTTTGTGCCATGTGTTGTCCCTTAGGATTTGGTTGAGCTTGAGCTGGAAATTTCCCACGTTCCCCCACAGCCAAGACATTGGTTAATTTAGACATATGACTATTTATCTCCTTGTTTTCCTCAACTATCTGGCCAATCATAGTCTCAAACTTTTGGTTCGTTTTACCATGTGCCTCGATAAATGCATGTAAAGTGTCTTCTAAGGAATTCCTAGAGGTCGTGATTTGATGTGGAGGTGCATTGTAAGCTCGATTTTGTTGGGTGGATTGTTGGTTTTCAGATTTCCAACTAAAATTGGGGTGATTCCGCCACCCTGGGTTATAGGTCTCGGAGTAGGGAGTGTAGGGCTTTTGATATATGCCTAAAGCATTACAGTGTTCCTCATAAAGCCCCCTCATCTCAGCATAAGCGGCACACTCTTGCGCAGGGTGGTTACTTCCTCCACACACAAAACAAGGCTCTAAGGTCTCAGCACGGGAAACAGACCGAGTGGTTTTTGATTCCTTAGTACATAAGGCTTCTAGTTCTCTAGTGAGGGTTTCTACCTTAGCTCTAAGGTTGTCTTCTTCCCTAAGATGATAGATGCCTACACTAGAAGGATTTCCTACGGCTCGTGACCTATTGGTGCTATCAGTGGCACTAGGGCCAGTCCAAGTGTGGGCTTTCTCAGCTAAGTCATCTAAATATCTTATAGCCTCATCTGGATCTTTTTGTAAGAAATCACCATTACACATCATTTCAATAAACTGACGCTCTCTAGATGTTAACCCTTCATAGAAATAGCTCACGATGCGCCAACTCTCATAACCATGGTGCGGACAGAGAGCTTGCAATTCTTTGTACCTTTCCCACGCTTGATATAAAGTTTCACTCTCCTTTTGGATAAAAGAAGAGATCTGTTTTTTCAAAGCAGTAGTTTTGTGGTGGGGAAAGTATTTGCCAAAGAACGCTTGAGTCATTTCAGCCCAAGTTCCAATCGAACGTGGTCTCAATGAATACAACCAGCTCTTAACCTTTTCCTTAAGGGAAAATGGAAAGAATTTGAGCTTAATTGCATCCTGTGTACCATGTTGATTGTGGAAGGTAGCTACAACCTCCTCGAATTCCCTAACATGCACATACGGGTTTTCATTTTCAAGCCCATGAAAGTTTGGAAGAAGTTGAATCATTCCCGGTTTAAAATCTACACGTGGCATGTTAGGTGGAAACATAATGCATGAAGGTGTAGATGTACGTGTGGGATGCAAATAATCATGTAAAGTCCTAAAAGGTGCATCATGCTCACTGTCAGACATTGTATTATGTGATGTGGTGTTCGTGTCAATAGATGCAGAATCAAAAATAGGGTTAAAGAGATATTCAAACTCTATGAGAGGTGTTTCCACAAATCTTCCTCGCTCGTCTCGATACCTGCTCATAAAACACGAGTAAAACAAAATTAAAATGCAAAATACTAAAGAAAATAATAAATTGAAATGAAAGATTGAAAAAGGAACAAAGTCACATTTTTGCAATCGAATCCCTCAATTTGTTGTACCGTCTCCCCGGCAACGGCGCCAAAATTTGATTACGCCCAAAGTGTTACGCGGTGTTGTAGTATAGCTTTGGGGTGTCGTATCCACAGGGAGATGGAAAAGTGAATCAAGAGGTTCAATAACTTTGGGTTCTCGTGAATTTGATGAAGGGAATTTGTTTATTGCATTCAAATATAAATGTCACCGGAAATAATGATGAAATTTAATATAATATGTAAAATAGTGAAGTTTCGGGGTTCCCTCAATTAGATTGGATCAATCAACATCAACAATTCATGCATTCTCTACTCAATTAGAAGTTTCTGTCCTAATTTTCTAATCGGATGATTTAAACGATACAAACCAATTTAATTGCACATGTAATCCTAGAATTTATGTTTCCCAAAACATAATCATACATCAATTTATTGAAATCAGACTTAAAGAGCGACTATATATCTCTAACATATAGCAGTAATTAAATCACACCAATAAATGATTTGAAAATCAAACTTGAACAAGTATTTTAATTATTCAACGGAAGAAACATGATTAAATCCATGAAAATTTGAATAAATGTTAAATCTAACTCAAATCTAATTCAAAATACGGGAAAACATAAACCCTAGAATTATTTAAACAATGAAAAACACATCCTAAATTCTAGATCTCCTTAACAATTATCACAATCATCTATTGAAATCAGATTATAAATCGTTCATATACATGTAGCATAAGAAAGTAAATAATCACACCAATAGATTTAACGAAATAAAAATTCAACACATAGTTCAATTATTCGATAGAAAAAACAAGATTGATTTTATGAAAAACTTAATACATGTTAAATCAATTTCAAAATTAATTCATAAATATGAAAATCTAGATCTAGAAATGTATAGCAAAATAAATACCAAAGAGCATGAATAAATGATGTTGAAATCCCCGAATCCAATTGAGTTCCTCCCTTACTTCACCTTTAGTTTAGTTCTTCATAAGTTTCTTGAGCCAAAATCAATGAAAGAATGGTGTAGAATGAAGAATGAGGCGTTCTGGGGTGTTTTGAGATGTATTTAGGGTTGAAAAGTCGTGCAAGATATGTTGCCAAAGGAATTTGAGTCGTAGAAGGAAACCAGAAATTTCGTCCAAAATTAACCCCATGCGGCCGCAAGGTACAAACCCATGCGGTTGCATGGAACAAAAAATTGATGCCCTTGAAGTCTCGGTAAGTGCCCATGCGGCTGCATGGGTTTTATAACCATGCGGCCGCATGGTTATAATGTTTTCCTGTCGGATAGATTTTAGTATTTGGGTCATAACTTTCTCTACCGATGTCCGATCAAGGTGATTCAAGATGCGTTGGAAAGCTAACTCAAAGGGCTACAAATTTGCTTAAGATTCTATCTTCGAATTCGATCATTTTCCATATCAAACACTGGTCTCAATAGGAAGCTAAAAACCGGTGCGAAACTTTTCACCTTGAAAGTTGATATTTGATAATGTTTTGGATATTCTTTCACCCCTTTGACTCCTTGCTTCATCCAATTGACCTCTAAGACTCTTGAATCTTCATCACAAGGTTAGAAATAGGTTTAGAGTATTTGCACTTTAGTCCCTGAACTTTCACTTTCTTCCAATTTTGTCCTTTTTCGCTTGGTTCACGTCAATTTCGCTACATTCATCACTTTGTTCTGCAAAACATAAATTGCATAGAGTTGAGCTATATTTCAACATTTTAATCAACGATTGCTCATATTTTGACAGTAAAATAAGTATGTAAAAACACACTTATCAGGTTAGGTTGGATTGGTCAGGACAACCCGTCAACAAATATTAAAGTCGTCAAAATACAACAAATATTAAAGTCGTCAAAATACTGAATTTAAAGCAACATTAATATAGTCATCCAACATCAATAAATTTCAAATATAAAATAATATAGTCCACCAAATATCCATCAAAATTATCCCCTAACAATTACAAATTTATAATGCTGAGGCAAAAAACTATTGGCACTTGGCACAAGCAAAAATCTGTTGGCAGAAAATGTTAGAGGCTGCAGAAGAAGAAGAACTAAATTGGATTCAAAATAAGATACATTGACGCAGTGTAGAATAATGATTATTTTGTAGGCTAGTTCTACTAGAAAATTCACAGGGAAGAACATAAGATTAATGCCCAAAAAATACAGAGAAAACGTCTCTAAAATTTAGAGAATTTTATTATATCATGCAATAATCAAAATAAGTCCACAAGCCGGACTTTATAGCCAAAATCCGAATTTTACCAAAAATGGAAAAATTTCAAAAATCAAGCCAAACGAAAATATGGAATAAAATAAGTATTCTGTAAAAAATTTAGCCCAAATTGAGTTAAAAATCATCACATAACATACAATCGAAATATTAGCAAAAATAGCAAAAATTAACTAAAAATAGTAATTCGGAAGGGAAAATAATGAAATTTGAGGATGAAAACGGCACACACGGAGCAAAGCTGGGTGGCCACGACGTGCGCGCCGAAATGAGCTTTCCGGATTGTGGTCATAATCGCGATTTTGATAACCGTAGCCAAGTTTATGACCAAATTACCGAAACACGACTCAATTATCAAAGTTACGCGATCACTTGCCATCCTTGTGCCGATCTGCCAACTCGTGATACCTTAAAGCCATTAACGTGTTATCGACAACTCAGCATCTGACTTGAACCCTTCTGCATCAGTCGCCCCGGGTTGGAAAGAACTCGTCCTCGAATTCGGAATAGTGTCATCAGAATCCATAAAACAAGGACTGAAGTGAGTCATATTAAAGACATCAAAGGTTCTCAAGTGACTTGGAAGACGCAACCTGTAAGCATTATCGTTCATCTTCTGTAGTACCTCACAAGGTCCAATCTTCCGGTCCTTAAACTTATTATACTCACCAACAGGAAAACGCGTTAAAACAGCCCAGACGAAATCACCAACATCAAAAAGAACATGACGACGATGACTGTCAACCCGAGCTTTGTACTTGGTATTGTTCTCATGAATTGCCAACTTCACTCGCTCATGGTACTTAGATTTTCGCTTACCTAATGTTGACGGTGCACATGGAGAAAGACCTGATTACAAATCTGTATCATTTAATGGAGCCTCCATGCCACGTTTTTCATATACATCTGTATTTGCCAACATATTCCACCGAAATTATGATTATGAATAAACCAAATACATATATTAAATTACAATTATTAATGCACTACGGTCTACAAGAAAGGAAGAATATTGCACCTGAGTCCATTTGCTTATGGCTGCAGTCTGCAAGTTATCTCCTGACTCCAATTTCCAAATATCAAATAATAACTTATGTTTTCACCTGCATTAGTACCAACACAAAAAGAAAACATTAGTGAATAAAGTCTAAAGTTGTATTGTAAGGAATAAAGCGAAAAACAGAACAGAAAACTACATAGAGTGAGAAAAATAGGATTAGGAAAACGAAGACAGAGAGCATGGGAAAAGCAAGACAGAGAGCAATATATCAGATAAGGAATTACGTGAGACACTAAAAGTCTGAGACAGAGAAATAGGTGCAGAAAAATGAAATAGAGAAATAATATACCTGGCTTGTGGGTTTTCTAACACCGGACGTCCGGTACCAACGTGGGGAACTAGAAAAAGAAGATGGCTACCGGTGCCGTCGACGATTTGAGCGGGACTGGGAGAGAATGAATAATACAGAGATTTTTTAGGGCTTCTTTTGGTATAAGTTTACGAATGGAGTGAAGATATGAGGCCTTTTATTTCTTTTGTTTTTTTTTTTTTTTTAAGTAGGCAGGTTGGTTCGGACAAGTTTTTTCGATCTTTGTTGTTAATCCATAAATCGATCCAACCCGACCCGCCAACACAGTCACAAAATTGAACCCACTTAAAAACAACCAAAAAACCAACCCAAATCGATCAGGTCAGTTCGATTTAGGCGGTTTTGTAGGGTCCTGTCGGTTTTTGTCCACCCCTATATACAATAACGTAGTTTGTTTAAATAACTAGTGGTGGAGGAAGGTGGGATCCGACGGGTCCCCATTTTTATTTTTGCTATTATCATATTTTGTGTTTAAATTTTTTTTACCCATATTTGATTTAAAGTAATATCATAATTGATTGGACTTTGCATATCACATGAATCACTGGGCCTCAATTATTTTGGCTTTTAAAAAGGGGGGGGGGGGGGGGGTGGGGGCATCCATAGAGAAGATAACCTTGAAATATATTTGTGATACAAGAATACTAAAAGGCTGGGTGTCAAATGTCAATTATCTGGTTAAGGTCCCATCAATATAGGAAAATTGTAAGAGGGATGATTAAGATAACCTTGAAATATATGGTACTAGAGAAGATAACCTTAAAATATTTGTGATACAAGAATACTAAAAGGCTTGGTGTCAAATGTCAATTATCTGGTTAAAGGTCCCATCAATATAGGAAAATTGTAAGAGGGATGATTAAGATGTATTATGAATCTTTAGTGAAAGTCTCATGAATTTAACTGCGCTTCACATTTTAAATTTTCTTATGGTATAATTGCATTATTCGGATTAAACATAAATTACCTCGAACGGGAAGAGAACAAGAAAATCCCGATTGATCCAATATTTTTGGAGAAGACTAAGGTAGCTAAAAAGAATTAACTCGACTTCTAATAGAAAGATAAAAATACCATTTTAATGGAATTTTTTCAAAAACTAGATACTCGATAATCTTAACATATTCATCAACACTCTAAAATGTGTGAAACTTATTGATATAGATTATACATAGATGACTTTGATCTTCAACAAATCTACTAAACAATACACTTCTAAAGCAACACTTAAGTTACGGGGAACCTTGAACAATTGAACAAGAAAATAAACGAAATTGAACATATCACTCTTTTAATGAGTTTGCTTAACAGAGTCGATACTGTATCAAACTTTGATAGGAGCACTTTTTATATACTTACTTTTTTAACTTTACGATATTTTAAAAAAGAGAAATATTTATAACCGTACACGTTACCGACATGTCGACCCACATACTTATCATTAATGCATCATAAGATAAGATGTTGGAATATATTTATTATTGCACATTGGAATATATGTATTATTGCACACAAGACTTCAATCATAATCTTAACAAATCTTAATTAAATATTGAACTTTGATTTCCTTTTTTCCATGCCTTGTCCCACAATATATAATTATTTTTCGAGATAGATTGAAACTGGACTCTCTAGTTTTTAAATTAGTGTGATTATGAATCATTAACATTCGAAAATGATGATCTATTTATATATGTGAATATGAATCCAGTGTGATGGAAATTGTCAATGTGAGAGTTCAAATTCCATGAAACTTAAGCATCGTTTAACTTTAAGCCACGTGAAAGCTGCTTGTAATATGAACATTCGTACTAACAAATTCTATCACAAAGACATCAAGATTCACAAGTTCAAATATGTACCAAATTCAGGGCTACACTTTTGGATGTAGGAGATGCAAAGCCAGGTTATATGAAAAGTTGGGAGCCTAACTTCAATTTTCCCTTTTATATTTGAAAGACTAAATTGAATGCAACCCACCTAATTCCTTGCAAGCTTAAGTAATCAATATTTTGTCAAGTGAGTAACAGATAACCCATATAGAGTTTTTCACTTTTTCTCAATAAACATATTTGAATAAGTAATAATGTTATTTTTTAAAGTACATCTAACCAATAAAACTCTTATTTTAAACTTATTTGCTCAAGAGCTTAACCAAACATGCCCTTAAATGAGAAGCAAGAAAATATCCTTTACGACTAAAATCATTCATAATATGTGTCTAAAAGAAATCAGATCAAAATGCAAGCTCATGCATGAACTTCAGCAGTTTGATTTGCAAATTGAACTCAATCGATCAACAACCTCTAACACATACGAAATTTAGATATGGATCAGCTTTTAGATCGAGACATATAATATCTCAAGCCATTTTTTGATAGAAACATCGTATATGAGAAATTAATTGGGTCGATATTTACAAGACTTATCTTATCCAAAATTTAATTCATCTGGGTCACAACTGTACATTGTCGTGGTCATGGTTGTTGGTAGTAATGAGTTTCACCAACTCAATGGTTGAATTTTGACATATTAGGCATTTAGAAGAAACAATAACATTTTAATTAGGATTAAACAAAATAGAAAATAACATTCTAATTATAGCCCCCATCCACCCCCCCCCCCCCCCCCCCCCGCCCCCCCACACACACACACACACACCCAACTTTCGTTAATTAAGATTTCGTCAAGAATAGTGGACCTATCGGTCCCATCCACGTGCATTTACTAGCTCACCTTCCCAACCAAATCTACGTAATCGCGCTTTGAAGTTTGTTTATTGCTTCATTGCCAACTTTTGTTGAATAGTAACCTCGCTTGTCGGATTAATATACATGATGTCTATCTTTCTCTACTTTGATATAGACTTCAAGAGTTATTTTTTTATTGATTCATGTAAATATATCGAGCATGGTTTGTTAGTGTCCGATCTCTTACCTTGATAAAAAGAGATTAAATGATCTTTTCTGAGCTACTGTCATGTCGAACGCTCAAAGCATGGCCATCTTTATCGATGAGAAATGGAATTTGTGAGATGAACACCTCATTCTTGACTAATCACAAACTATCAATGATTGTTTAGATATCAATTAATCATTGCCTATGCTACATCTATGACCTAGACACCAGAATAATCCGTTTGGTCGAACTCGACAACCAATCAGGAGCCCAAATTTTGGACGGTGGTACGCATTTTTAGGTCAACACTGTAGTTGAAATGACGTGGACGAACAAGTGGCATGGTTTCAAAACCTATAAAATGGAGCAAATAGTCCCCTCCAAATGCTCAACTCAATGTATTCTCCCAATTACATACTAAACTTCGAATCAAAGAAATTAGCCCTTGTTCTTCATATATTCCATCAATTACTTTACAAAAATTCGATGAAGTTGATATAAAGTTGCCACATCATTTTTAGCCATCTACATGATTAGTGTGGATCATAGTCTAAGGTAAAGTTAGAAATAGGGATGGCAACAATTTAGGACGAAAATTGTAGGGGACGAGATAGAAATAAAAATTAAAATATTCTTCTTATTTTGTCATCTCTAAAGCAAAATCGACATGGCCCAACACTAGAGAGACAAATCAGTGACATCCACATTAAAATTTTTGAAATTAATCCTCCATCTTCATCCACGAATAAATACAGTCAGCTGCTGCCATATCTATTTGCCAAAAAAATAATATACAGATATTCCATCAAAACCCTCTAAAGATGGCACTTCAAGAAATCTCACATGGAGAACAAGAAGTTGAAATTCATGGAGATGTACTGGAAGCAATACTCTCGTACGTGCCACTCATCGATTTGGTGCCGGCCTCTTGTGTTTCCAAGTCGTGGCGTTCCGCCGTGGCCTCCACCCTCCGCCACCTCAAAAAGCCGAAACCATGGCTGATCCTCTACAAACAAGTCACTCGCTCGCCTTATGCTGCTACAACACTCGCATACGACCCGTGTTCCAATCGGTGGATCAAAATATCCAAGCCGTCGATGAATTTCAATTCGGCACTCAAATCGTCTCAGTCTCATTTCCTTTACATGCTTTCGTCTTCGAAATTTTCGTTCTCGTTTGATCCGTTGAATTCTAGGTGGTATCATGTGGATCCTCCGCTCGTGTGGCGGACGGATCCAATTGTTGCACGTGTGGGGGATTCTGTGGTGGTTGCCGGCGGCGTTTGCCAATTTGAGGACGATCCATGGGCGGTTGAAGTGTATGACTTAAATACACGTGCGTGGTGCACGTGCGAGTCCATGCCCGGGAGTTTGAAGGAGTCGGCGGCTTCAACTTGGCTCTCAATTGCGACTACAAAAGGGAAACTCATTGTTACAGAGAAACAAACCGGTGTGACTCACTGGTTTGACTCGGAAACAAAATCATGGTCCGGACAGTATAATCTGAACCCGGGTCAACCCGTTGTGAATTACAATATTGGGTCCTTTAACGACGATTTGATTTTGGTAGGCTTGTGTAAAAACGTTGAACGATTCAAGATATGGAAAATGAGTACTGAAAATTTTTACTTCGAAGAGATTGGAGAAATGCCCTTGGCGTTTGTTGAGAAATTAAAGAGTGAAAGTTTTGGACTCTCTTCGATAAATGTTCTTGTGGGGACGAATTTAGTGTACATGTACAATTCATGGGAGGTGGAGGAGGTAGTGGTGTGTGAACTGATATGCGGCGGAGGCGGCAGTGTTGAAGGTTGCAGGTGGTGGAGTGTGGAAAATGTGGTGGCGCGTGAAGGAATGTTGAAGGATAGGTTGGTTTCCACATGCTCTGAAGTTGGTTTTCATGAGTTGCAGCGAGTCATGAGGACGGACAACTGGAAATTTGAGGTGGTGAGTCTTGAGAAAGAAACGGTCAAATCAGCGGAACCGTGACAGCATTTTTATTGGACCTTGCTACTTGTACAAAAGAATTTGTACAAAAATGTTGACAAACCCTCACATGTGGGGGGGCCCACTTTTTATTTTCAATTTTTTATTCATGTGGGGCCGACAATCATGTGAGAGTTTGTCAACATTTTTGTCAAATTCTTTTTGTACAAATAGCTTTATTCATTTTTATTTTACCTATGTTGAAGTGTTGGGTTTTGATACAAGTCTAATAATTGCTGTTACATGATCCAATATTTTTGTACTACTGCGAATTAACAGTGTGTTTGATGCACCAACCGTAGGAGAGAATGCAAGTTTTTTTTTTATTGTGATGTGATATGGAATATGTTGTAGAAGAAAAAGGAAAAATGTGATGTAAAATATTATTTTATTAAAGAATGTATTGTTAAAAATGAGTAGAAAAATGAGAATATATTCCAAACAAGAACTAATATTAAACTTTAAAAGAGATGTGATCCAGGGCGGGCATGAATGTGGTTCGGATCTAGGGCGGGCATGATAGGCTCAAGGCCCACCCCCAAAAAAAAATAAAAGGAAAAAAATTGCAATTACCAACCCATTTCACTGACAGGTTATGTTACATGTACATTATGATACATATAATTATGTCCATAATGTACGTGTGGCGCCTCCCTATTAGGGAGAGCACCTCCATAATGTACGTGTGGCGCCTCCCTATTAGGGAGAGCATAGGTGCTCTCCCTAATAGGGAGGCGCCACACGTACATTATGGTTCCATTTTTTTAGATCTTGTCTTGGTTTCACATGTTATGTGCTAATTTACAAGCTATTTTATAAGAGCACTTCATTTTGGATCACTTGGGTACATAAATTCGTTTTGAAAATAAAAAAATATACATGTCCGAAATTTATGTAATTATCAATTGGGTACATAAATTCGTTTCTGATGTGGAACTATTTCCAGATTTGTTATATATTTATGTAATTGATGTTCCCCTAAAAAATTTACACCCCATTGATAATTTTTCATTTCTTGAGCAACATCACTTTTTTTATTGATTGGTGTAAAAATTTTGGGGTAGTTTGATGTGAATTTACCCCCAATTTAAACTTTATTGTTGATACGTTATTGCAATTTGGACAATTCTTTTTTTGGGTTCGATAACCCCATAAACTTAGATGAAGCGCATTTGTGTTGGGTCTTGACGGAACCTAATGACAATCGACATTTTGGAGCATGCACTGCAGCCTGCTGGTGTAACTTTCACTGTTTGATGTTCCCATACAGATCTGAGAGAAGATCTACGATTTAGATATGCAGCAGGGGGTGAGATATCACATTTTTTTTGTCCTTTCTTGAACACACATTTGTCCGGCTCTTTCGAGATGCCATAATTGGAGTTAATATTGAACTTGAAAATGTTACTACAATCGAATTTTCTTGATTTCAGTGGCAGATAGTGTTTATTGTACCTCGGAATAGTTTATGTGGACAACTAAGCCCTTATCACGCTGAAAGAAGGACCTGGAAATGTATTTTTCGAATCAAAATATGGGCTAAAGATTATGCTAAACCAGTAATTGAATAATATTTTGAGATGACTTTGAAATTTCGATCAATTAGGGTTCATGATAGGATCAATATTCAAAAAATATGTAAAACTCGAAATTGGGGATTTTGAATTGTGGACAAATATAGACGTATGGGTATGGCGTGTTTGCTGGATTATATTTAAATTGTAAATTGCACCATAAGGGTAGGGCATGTTCGGTGGAGTAAAATCAGATGCCATATTTCACATTTCTTTTTTACTACCTTAAAACAGTAATATTTCATATTCAAAATTTATAAGTAATACTTAAATATTTATTAAATACTAGGGAGATGGTGCAGTTTCCACTTACCCTTAATGCCTCTGACCAAACGTGCCCCAATTAAGACCCAAAAACTAGTGAACTATCCAATGTTTATGGGTTACACCAAAATGGGCCTTCAATTGGGTTTAGACATGGGTTATAAGTAAATATCATAAATGGGCTTATACTAGAGTATTGATCTGTGGAAATTACAACCTATCAGAATTTTACATTTTTTATTTAAAAACTAAGATTTACAAGTTTTTTTTTTTTTTTTCAAAAATCAGATGATAATCTGAATTTTAAATATTAATAATTATATTACATTATTGTCATAAAATTAAATTAATATATATACTCCTTACCCCATCCACCCTACCCTGATTTCAAAACCCTAAGGCCTTTTCTCTTTGTCGTTTTCAAGTCGTTTTCTATTTTTAATTTTTCAAAATAGTGAAAATGCGTTCTCTTTCCCATTTTCGAAAACGCGTTTTTGAAAATTAAAAAAAAACACTGAAAATAGAAAACGACTAAAACCACGTTTTGGAAATCTAACAACAAAACACAGGAAACGGCGTTACTCAATTCTCTCACTCCCCCCTCTCCGGCTCTCCCGTAATGAAGAGAACTGGTAAATCAATTTTGTCTCTCTCAAACCTACAACCCAAATCGAAGGATTCTCTACGGGATCTTCAAATCAAGGTTTTGAGATCGTCTTGTAAAATCGAAGGCTTCTCTATGGCTGTTTCAATCAAGGTCCCACATCTTCAAATCAAGGTTTTGATTCTTTACTTTGTGATAATCTTTGGTTATTTGCTTGCTATTCTATATCATATTTGTTTGGTAAGGTTTGGCCTCTGTTCTTCAATTTGTTGGGTGCATGTATGGGTGCCATTTCTTGGCTATTCTTCCCGTTTGGGGTCTCTGTTTGGTGGTCAAGGCGGAATTGCAGGTTGTGTTCTTGATGTTAAACGGACTAGTAGAATGTAGGAGATTTATCATTTTGGGAGAAATTATGAAGATCTATACAATATCTCTTCCTGTCTCGACTCTCATACATGTAGAAAGCTATAATATCAGTAGCCCTTAATTCCTTTTCTCTCAGAAATCTACTTCAACCTCGTTGTTTTCTTTTCCAGAGAGAGCTATCATTAACTAGTCTTTGCTATCATTTTTAGATTCATTTCAAGTGGAAATTAGATAGATTTTTTGATGATGTTACTGTTGACACTTTAGCTAGTAAGATCTATGTAGTTTACATCTAGTTGCAGACCTTTCAATAAATGCAATGCTAGTTCTAGTGACTCAGCAAAAAAGGGATGCTTGTAACTGACTCATATCATATGTATTCTTTCTCTGAACATCAAAGTATCTTTGTGTTTCCCCCGCCCTATGTCATTGATTACGTTGATGATTCAAATAATGTTATTATAGATAGATATTGGATGTGCGAGTGCACTTGGGAGCGATCTTTTATTTTTGTACGTATATGAAAAATTCTATTATCTTCATAGTTTTGGATGTCTAAATGGGTCTATATATGAGCCAATGACATATATTAACTTGGCATAATGCATTAGGACTAATAGTTACTGTAATTGAAAGGATTCTAATCCAAGTAAATTCTGTGCTTTAAAAGTTCACTTAATTTGGAGGAGTTGAATGACCTTGTCTGGATTTGATGATCACCATTTTATGTGATGGCCAGTGATAGTATTCATGCAATGAGACACAATGAAATTAACATTCGCTAAGTCAGCAATTTCATGCTTCCAATTTCCATGAACTTAAATGATTTAAAAGGAAGTGTGCAACAAACCCAAAGTTTATCATGAACAAACCTCAATTTGTTTTTGTTTTTGTTATTGTTATTGTGCATTTGATTCATTCAAGTCCTTGCTACTTACCAACACTTCTCTATCTTCAACTTTATTTGTTGTCCATGAAGTACTTAATTAAATGTAGTAATGATCTAATATCTAGTCATAATTCCTTTTTAATGAGACAACTTTTTGTGATAATTGTTTTTGCCAAATTGCTTTAGTATCTTACCATTCACATGCGCTCCTATTAATTCTGGGGAAAGAGTGATTTTTACTTAGAATTGATGTAAGATTGACATGTACCTATGGAATGACTTATACATTTTGTGTGTGTGTGTTTTTTTTTTTTGTTTTATGTTGAATATAGAACATGGGTGGTCACAGAGATAGGAATAAGAAACCAATGTCATGGTCGGATGTGAATGAACTTGTTTTTATTGAAATTCTTTATGAGAGAGTGAAATCAAACACATTGCAATGTTCTACATTCACAAAAAATGAATAGGACAAAATCGATGAAACAATGGTTGTTTCAACAAAAGTGGATTACAGGATAGATAGATTAAAGGGAAAGTGGAATCGCTTACGTGAGATTCATCGTATGTTCTTCGAACTTTTGGGACATATAGGGGTCACATGGGATCCAAATACCAACAAAGTGAATGCTACAGAGGAAGTTTGGCAACACTTTTATACGGTATATATATTTATTAAAGAATATTTTCGTCTTTATTTTTTGAGATATTCAATTGTACCCCTTTTCTAATGTAACTTCTTTTGTAATGTAGATTAACAAGTTGGATTACAAGCTGTTCAAAAGGGAAGGATGTAAGCACTACCACACTTTGGGGAAGATATTTAGTGGGACTACTATTACTGGAGGCTTAGGCAATACCTCCACTCAGCTTCCAAACATATCAGAGGAAAAAGGCAGTTAGAAGATAACTTCTTCAACAGGGGAGTGCATATACGTGTGGAAAATGATGAAGTGGATGAGGTTTCAAATACACGTCGACGTGAGGAAATTGGTACATTGGGTGAACACCGATGTAAAGAACCTAAGATCAGTAAAAACAATAAACTTGAGGCTTGCATGGCACAGTGGTCATCTACAATTAGTATGAGGAATGAAGAAACTGAAATTAGAACACTGTACTTCAATGAAAAGCTTGCAAAGATATAAGGAAAATCATGTAGTCAATTGGATAGTGAAGTTAGTAGTCATGATCTGTATTCCAGTATTATATGCATGGACATCTTAAACAATATGGAAGAGGTGTTCAATAAGGTTTATATGAAAGCAATACAGACTTTTAAGGATCCCACTTTCAGGGTGTCGTTTGTGAAGATGCTAGAAATAAGGAATTACTTTGATATGATTATTGTTTTAATTTCTCTAATATCTTTTTATTTTCATTTGTGATGTGCAAGGTTGAACTACTGTTTTATTTTCACTACTCCTAGTATCTTTCATGTAGATGTACTGTTTTCATGTATGAACTTAGTGGTGTTGTTGGTTGTAGAACTGATGTTAATTTTTCTTTTCAGTTCGCAATACTAGGTTGCCTATTTTATTTGAATGAATGATGGTTGTTATGCTTATGATAATTAATGTGGATATATTTGTTCACAGTATGAATGATAATGTGAATGTTGACAATTCCATTGATGAAGATTCGAGTGATGATGACTTGTTAATGATGAATAAGTTTGACGCAGGCTTTGACAATTTAATGATGCTTAATATGATTGATCTTCACAGAGGAAGTACCGTCGGCAGAATATCTTGTAGGACATCATTGCTTATGGAAAAAATGTAAGTCTAGAAATTCTAAATGGACATCCAGACGTATGCTATCGCAATTTTCGTATGAAGAAACACGTGTTCTTGAATTTTTGTGATATTTTGAAACACAAATAGTTGTTGGAAGATGGAAAAAAAAGTGAGTGTCGAGGAGGGTGTTGTAGCTGTGTCAACGAGCCGAGCCGAGCCGAGCCGAGCCCGAGTCGGGCACCTACATCGAGTCAAACATCTCTTCGCGAGTATGAGAAAAAATGTAACGCAAAATGTGATGTTAACATGTGATTTCGATATGAAATTTACTTTTGTATATTTTGGGTGGGAAGACACTGCTAATGATTCGTGCGTATTCGTTGGCGCAGTCACAAGAAGATCGAACAATTTTTGAATGCCATGGGAAGGTGTATTCTTGTACTTCAAATATTTATTGTGAATGTATCTACAGTGTTACACTAAGTGAGTCTTAATATTATTATTTTTTTTTGGCATATCAATTTTACTTTGTTGATTCTGGCTACCCAAACATGTCTGGATTTCTTGTCCCTTATCGAGGCCAAATATATCATTTACGTGACTATGTTGGACGGAGAAGACTACGTGGGAAGGAAGAATTGTTCAACTATCGACACTCCTCGTGTCGTAACATTATTGAACGTTGCATTGGAGTTTTAAAGGCAAGATTTTCTATTTTGAAATTGATCACCAATTATCCTCTTAGTAGGCAAAGACAAATCCCTACTGTATGTCGTTCTTTGAGTATTCAGAGGAGAGTATTTATTCGCCAGGTGCATGCTTTAGACAAGTTATTCGCTGAATATTTTGAGGAGAATGCGGTGTTCCAAGATATACTGGAGTCAGGTCAAGAACAAGAAGTCATACATTTTGATACTAATCAAACAGCTCAAATGGGACAAGTTAGAGATCAAATTGCTACCCACATGTGGAATGCCTACTCAAGACGTCGTACATGACTCCGTGAATTTATTTTGTATGTTGTTCTGTATCTGCTCATTTTGTCATGACATGTAAACTTCTAATCGTATCGATTGAACTGTTTTATCAAATGTAATTTAACTTGTGTTTTTAATATCAAGGAAAAAAAATTTGACGTTTCATCAATTTCAAAATTTATATGTTATTTAATACTATATTAACATTAAACCATTAAAATTCATTGAATAATCAGATTTTTTTAGAATAAAATATTATTAAAAAAATTCTTAAAATTTCAAAGTAAACTTGTTTTCCATTTTTATGTTTTCGGAAATAGTTTTTCAAAATGGCAAAAAGAACGCATTTTCAGAAATTTCAAAACAGACACTCAAACTGAAATATGAAGATAACACTGATCTTTCTCAATCTTCTCTCTCTCTCTCTCTCTCTCTCTCTACCTTCCCTCTACAGAGAGGCACTCCTCTCTCGATTTTCACGCTATCATTCGCAGCATTGTCACGCTGCAGCAGCAGTGTTGCACTGCTGTTCGCGATGGTAGCGGTGGTGGTGTCGTTTGCTAGGCTTCGAGACGACATGGTGATGACGACTGCGCAACGGTGAAAAGTTTAAGGCCGTGATAGTGGCGGCTGGTTGATGACAGTGGCGGCACCATGGCGATAGCAATGGTGGCAAAGTGGTTCCAAGCAAAGGAGTATTAGAAATTAGGTTTGGTTGTTGTTTTAGTTTTGGTGGTGGTGATGCCGTGGTTGTGGTGGTTTGTTGGTGTTGGTGGCGGTGTCGTGGTGGTGGTGGTTCCTTTGCGATGAATAGGAATTGCTCATTAATCATTTGCGGTGGTGGTGAATAGAAATTACTGATATATCCTTCATCTTGGTGAAGATGAATTGCTGATTAATCCTTTGCGATGGCAGTGGTTTTTATTGGTGGTGGTGGATCCGGTAGTTGGGGTGATTTTTGTTAGATTTGGCGGTGCTTCTCGCAATGGCAATGATAGTTTTGTAGTTGAAAAGATGGTTTGTTAGTGGATTTGAAGTTGAAAACAATAGTTTAGTGGTGGTGACGGCCGGCGCTAGCTATGGTGTTGATGTTGCATTGCTTTCGATCTGTGCCATGGTAGATTAGAATTGGGTGGTGTAGGTGGTGAGATTAATAGTATTTGTGACCAATTATTAAAATTGTGATCAATAAATAATATGTGACCGATTGTAGAAGGTGGGATTAATTGTGTTTGTGACCAATAAATAATATGCGACTTAAAAACTTGAGTTGTGACTTATAAAATTTGTACTTTGTGATCAATAAATAAATTGTGACATATAATTTTTTTGATTTGTGACCAATGAATAAATTGTGACTTACAAAATTTTTGATATGTGACCGTGAAATAATTTATGACATATTAAATTTTGATTTGCATAAATTGGTATCAAATTGTATAGAATTGTGACTTCAATATAATTTAATTAATTATTTTTTAAATAAATTTTAATTAATATTTGATTTTTGAAGTTCTAAACTTTATTTCTTAGTTTTGAAATGTGTCATACTTAATATTTTATTTATGAAATTTTCTCATCAATTATTGAATTAATTGTTCCAATGGTCACCAAACTTATATTCATGTCTTTGATTGCTCACTGAATTTTAAAATGTCGAGTTTTGACAACTAAACTTTGAAAAATTTTGTACGTTACTTACTGACATAACTTCTGTCTCAGACTTCTAACGGAATTGATGACATGGTTGACGGAATGCAAGTGTGGTGTCACTTCACACCTTTAGATTTCGAGATGATCAGATTTTAGTCATTAAACATTGTAAAATATATTATATTGCTCATTGAATTTTGAGGTGGTCGAATTTTGGCCACTAAATTTTGAAAAAAATGTCTTCTATTGCTCATTGAATTTTGAGGTGATCGAATTTTAGCCACTAAACTTTGAAAAAGTCTTCCGTGACTTACAATAAATTTGAATTTAATTTTATTTAACAACAAATGTATTGTATGTTTCGTTGTAAAATTTAAATATTATGATAAAAATAACTTAAAATTCTACCAAAGTAATTTAAATTTAACTACTGTGTAATTAAGTAATAATTCCTCGTGTGATAGACAATGCATGTAAAGCTGTGCAAATGAAGTGACTACTAATTGCTATGAAACACATAATATATTTGCTGTTAAAATTAAATTAAATACAAATTTTAACAACAAATTTTAACCCCATGTTTGGTGGCTATTATTTTTAAAAAATGGAACTTTAAATAGTGACTTTTAAAAAAATTTAGGCTATATTTGATAGCCATGGTTTTCCAGAATTTCCATTTTCCATGTTTTGTCTTGTTTGATAGTCATTTTTTGCCATGAAGTTTTTTTCTTACTTTATTCCACACTTGCACATTTTCATAGAAATTGTGGAATTAGTTTTCCCACCATTTTGGTGGGAAAATGGAATTCCATTTTTTTTTTTTTTTTGGTAATTGGAATAAATTTTATAACCATTTGTGAAAAAAAAAATAAATCATTTTAATAGAAAATTTCATATAAAATAAAGTCAAACAAATACTAAACTTTAATGAAAAAATGATTTTCTTTGAATTTTTTTTTCTTTTTTTTCTTTTTTGTGTGTTTTGTTTTTTACTTTTTGTAATGGAAACAAATTTTATAACAAATTGTGGGAAAAAATATCACTTTAATAGACAATTTTCATTTAAAACAAAACCAAACGAATACAAAAAGATCCAAAATTTTAAAAAAATTATATCAATCAAACATACTTAATTAACAATTTACTTGAAAACGAGTTCTAAATAATTATTTTATCTGAAATTCATTTTCTTTTCACTCAGTTTCCACTCTTACAATCAAACGGACCCTTATAGTTAAAAAATTGGAAAAAAAAAATTGAGTTTATGTGTAAAATATTTTATTATATAAATGTATACTTAAAATGAGTATGAGAATTAAAGAATTTTACTTTAAAGGGAGATAAACAGATGTTCAATTAAATCCAAATTTATAGTAAGCAAAACTCGGCTATCTCAAAGTTTAGTTGTCAAAATTTGACCACCTCAGAGTGCAGTGAGTAATAGAATATATTTTTCAAATGAGTAAGGTTCAACATTTTTCAAAGTTTAGTGGCAAAACTTGACATTTTAAATTTCAGTGAGCAATTAAAGACAAACATAAGTTCAATGACCATTGAAACAATTAATTCGAGGTTATTTGATTTAAAGTAATGTTATTCGTAATAAAGACTATTGGTAATCGCTTTAAGTGATATACATATGATAATTTGTCATTTGATACATTAATATGCTAATTTTTAAAATAATAATAATAATTCTCGTACTTTAAATTTTGATCTTTGATTAAAGCTAACAAGATAAAAGCAATCAATGTCTAACCTAGTGGTTCTTGGTACTGCATTTAAATGTGGGATAATTGCAGTTGAGGTTCCAAACCTTTCAAATAGTAACAGACTTTCACCTAACCTTTCAATCGTTACAGGCGTCACCCAAACTTTCAAATCGTAACAATTGAGACCCCAATGAAAGTTTTCCATCCAATCTGTAGTTAGTTGAACAAAAAATTATTTTTGACCACATTTTAATCAATTTTAAAAGAGCAAAATAGTAATTTAATATTTTTCCAATAAAATTATTAGAAATTTAAATCAAAAATAAAATAAAATAAAATAAAAAAGGAAAAACTATCTTCTTCATCAACCCAAAACCAGAAATTTGCCATCGACCGCCATTGCCATCTCCATCTTCCAAAAGTCACTCAAGACACAGAATCATCTAAACAAGTGCAAAATTGTCTCCTTCGAATCCTAGTACTTCAGTTCAGAAAAAGCAAACTTTAGAAAATGAGAAAAAAAACCAAGAACAACAAAATCGAGAACATGTTTCGTAACCAACGAGCAAAGAACTTTTAGCTTAGACGCTTCTGTTCTTAATTCTTCGGAGATGAGTGAGAAGACGTCTCGATCGAAAATTGAAAATGTGCTGAGGAAGGTTTCAATTGAGTTTGGTGAATCTAGAACTAGTGATCTAAATGTAATTTTGCTTGGAAATTAGGGATTTGTTGTTAAAATGAGTGTCCACATGAGTACACTAATGGACAATAGCAGTTATTTTTCCCACAAGATATCAAAACATCAGCCTATCTTTCCCTGCCTTGAAATCGATGAATGTGAGGATGTTGAGATATATGTTGAAACTGTCGGACTAATGTACTGCAAAGAACTAAAGCAGCGATTGATTAAACAAAGCATTACAAGAGTTTGGTGGTAGTGGCGGTGGCGATGGCGATGGCGATGGCGATGGCGATGGCGATGTCGATGTCGATGGCGACGATGATGGTCGGTGGCAAATTTTCAATTTTGGGTTGAGGGGGTTGGGGTTGATGAAGAAGATAGTTTTTTTTTTCTTTTTTATTTTGTTTTTTTTTTGATTTAAAATTTTAATTATTTTGTGGGAAAAATATTAAATTACTGTTTTGCCATTTTAAAATTGATTAAAATGTGGTCAAAATTAATTTTTTGGGTCAACTAACTAAATATTGGATGGAAACCGTCCATTGTAGCCTTAACTGTTACGATTTGAAAAGTTTGGAGTAACGGCTACAACGTTTGAAATGTTAGGAAAAATCTGTCACTGTTTGAAAGATTGGAGGCATCAACTGCAATTATCCCTTCTCTAATATCGACCAATGTCAAATTCCGAATGCAACCATTATGGAGTGATGTTAAGTTGCGATTTCCTCTCTGCGGTTGAGTAGTGATTTTGATAATATAAAAATTATTTATAATAATTGAGCAACAATTCTCTAGTTTAATAGGTGAATGTCACATTTTTTGCAAAATTATGCCGATACTATTTCTCATCGAATTAATAGAAAATTAAAAATTGCTATGCTCATATTTGATAAGGATTAAAATTAAAATTTTAATTTTAATTAAAGTTAATAATTAATTTTAAAATATTTCATGAGATTCGTAATTTTTCAATTATATATTTTATCAATTTTTTTTAAAATTAATTAAAAATTTGATTTTAATCTCACACCAAAAATATAAAAGAACCTACAAAATTATAGTTTATTCATCATTTCAAACTAACTGTGCCTATATACTAACCCAAATCTACAACATAGAATTTATTTTTGGCCATAAATTAAATGATTCTGAAATTGAAAAAATAATAATCTAAAAATCACTGTAAAAAGTAAAAACTACTGTAAAAACCGTGTAAGTTGGGTCGGGTTGAATACGCCTGGTATATGGGCACCATCTGATTTCAACAAATGCGATACTTCCATATATCTCAGATAATTCTCATCCTCTTTCTCGGCTTTCGCTTGCGGCTCATTTTCCATTTTCTGGCTCGGAGAGGGCTTCTGATTTATCGACAGAGGAACGGCTTCGGCTGGAGCTGGATCCCAAGGCTGACCAAATAAGGTACTCTTAGTCAAAAACTCGTGGGCTAAATACCCAGCCAGAAGCGTATTATTTGAAGCTGGCTGATCAACCGGCTTTTTTGCTGGTCTATGAATGCTCGGCTTGGCTAATGTTTTAGTAGTGAATGTTGACGGTTTTTTCACGACGTTAGGACCGTCATCTCTCTTTTTACGCTTATTTGACGGAGAAACTTGACGGAGTGAGTGGTTCATTATGCATACAAGTGGATCCCCCAGCACATTCCACGTCACCACAATTGCATACTCCTTAATGCACCCAATGGTAACGCTACACAACCTCCTTTTCCTTCAACAAGCAAACAACAAAGATAATTCCAATTAAAAAATTATTCAACTGACAATCACATTTTTAACACATAAACGACACCGTTTCAAGGGAAACGACAAAGAAAATTAAAATACCGATTTTATACAAAATATTACTTAAAACAAAGAAATAAAATTTATAATAGGAACAGAAACAGATATAGATACAGATACATACACAAACAGATGAACATCTGAAAGAAATCTGGGTTTTACTGTGTGAATTTCACACACACACAAGAGATAGAGAGAGGAGAGAGAAAGGGGTAGGGGTTTTTGAAATGGACTAAAATGGGGAATTTATAGAAAGCAAGATCATTAATTGCCCCTTAAGTTTGCAAAAATTACATGGGAAGGACAAACGGACGTTAGAAGGACAGAAGTCAAAATTCCCAGTTAGAAGGACTGAAATTTTCCGAATTCGTTTTGAATCCCTTAAAACTTTTTAACATTTTTTTATAAAGGATTTGAACTCGGTCGACCCCTTAAACTTTGACCTTTCATGGATCGATGCGTGACCATCTTTCAAATTGATTTATGATATTCTCTAATATATTTTTCTTTAACATATCAACTTAGTATATGAAATTCGTTGAGAAAATATACAAATAATTAATTAATGACTCGCGGATGGCGGCCATTTAGATATATAGAGTTCTATAAAATATCCTTATCAACAGAAATGATCTAATGAGCACCGGTGCTCATCTTATCCTAAGCACCGATGAGTTGGCACATTAATTCATTGGTGGATAAAGATTTTGTGAGTTCCAATCCACCAATGAATCAATGTGCCAATTCATCGGTGCTTAGGATAAGATGAGCACCGGTGCTCATTAGATCATTTCTATCCTTATCAATAGGACTATTTACTCAATTTCTTAAAGGTAACAAGTTAGACAAGAATTTAATGATCTTGTTTGATCCTCATTTTTTTCAAAATATGTTTTTCTCTCGTTTCTTTTCAATTACATATTTTTCAATAAAATAATATTATACACAACCCAAAAACTTTTCCTCCATAAATCACACGTCCCCCATCAATCTACTATTTCAAAATTTATTCTACCTAAAAAAAGGGGGTCAAACGGCCCATGTTCCATGATAAAAACAAGGCAAACCAACAGCCTAACAAACATTTTGACAAAAAAAAAGGAATTTGGAACTTTGACATAGTAACCAATGCTAGACATGCCTCTTTGGGGCTAACTACCACTGGAACCTTATCTATTTTAGTATTTAGTGTCACGATAATTATATTGGTTACGAAGTAAATTTCATTTATTTTATAGGTGATGGAACATTTATCATTCAACTAGTGTTCAAATAGATACGTTGTCTGTTAGGTCCACCAAAGTGATTCACGATGAATCGCGTCACTACAAAGTCTACATGTTTATAATCACGAAGTTATATGCACACAGCATATCAAACATATCACAACCCGTTGATCTTTATTTTAGGCTCATATTCTCGATTTCTCAGCAAGCGCTGACCCAATGAAGGCCCAGTGCACGCATATGTTTACATTGAACTTTGGATCACCCTCATTTATGCCTCTTTTTAACAATCACCCTCAAACACTACATTAACAAACTCTTTATGCCTGATTTTATTTTCATTTGAATTGGTCTACTACTTGAGATTATAATATCATATACACAGAATGTGTACATTTTATGCATTACTTTCTCTGGTTTTATCCATTTTCTGTATCTTTAAAATATATTCTTAAATATTGATAATGAAACAAAGATATCAAAGTACGAAAATTCATAAAGAACAATTGTAAGGTAATTTATTTTTAGTATAATGTTTGTGTTACAATGTTACTTTTTTACTTGGAAAAATTTCCTAGGTCTGCTCTTGTTTCTCAGAATTTTCTTCTCATTTTATTAAGGTTGTTAAGAAGTTGATGTTTCTTGTTTTTTGTCATGGGACATAGGCAAGGCAAGCTTTTTCAAACTTCATTCTCATTAAAATGTATAACTATTAGCTTTAAATAATTTGTTGATCCGTAAAAACTAATACCGAACAACCGACAAAGAATTGAAGAAGCTCCAAAATGTATCCAGTTTTATATAAACAATGCTGCAAAGTCCATACAACTAGAAGGCTACAATTAGGGTCCGTTTGATTGGAAAAGATGGAAAGACTTTCAAATTTCATATAAGTTGGAAAATAAAAACTCAAAGTACTCCAAACAAACCTAAAGTGGTTGTACCTTGAAATTCGAACTCCATTTCCACTTTCGTATTAAGCAGCCAAAATAGAAATTGAATTCCTCGGATATGACATTTTTCATGAAATTTAAAGCAATCAAACGAACCCTTAATATTTTTCAAGATATAATATGTAAAAAAAAAAATGCATGAATCCTCCTTGGATTGACCTGAATTGAGTGCATGATTTCTTTGATTGCTTTTCGGGTGCGACAATTAGGCCATGAATTTATCCTTGCGTGAATATTTCAGTAGTCAGCATTTTCACAATTTTGATGTCATCTGGGTTAGAAAATACTCTAGGAAAAGGTAGGAGTTGAAGCAGGATTGCCACATTTGAGTGTGTCAATAAGTTCCACGGTCTCGTATATACAATGAGGATTAGACGGTGTAGGAAGGTACTCTTCTTTCTTTACCATCATCTCTAATGCTTTAGACATGGATGGTCGTATGGATGGGATCTCTTAAGTTTGGGTCGAACAGCTCGTCTACTTTTCTTTGCTGAAAAATGTTTCCATGCCTGTTCTCATGCATCCGAAATAATGTAACAGTTAATGAAAATGAAAAGTTATATGTTGAGTAAGATATTAGAACTTTGTATTATGTGAATGATAAATAACCTTTTCTTTAGTTTCGTTTTAAGGTTTGAAGAGTTTCACTCTTTTGGTGAACAAAAATACGCGTCAATTGAGAAAAAGAGGTTCAAGTCAGGTGGATTTAGGTGTACACGAGATAATGGTGATGTGGAGATTTGAGCTGAAGAGAATAGAGACAGATAAATAGGAAGGTGATGTTCACCGAGAGAAGAAATTGGTTGCTCAAGAAAGCTTAACTCTTCATGCCCCGTGATCACGAGGTTTCTCTCATCATCTACTCTAAATGTGCAACCTCTTTGTCTTCTGCAGCCGTTAAAATATGCTCAAAACACACGAAGGGTATCGAAAATGCAGTTATGATTTGCTAGGAGTCGATCAATTAGCCAAAAAGATGTTGAGCTAAGTAGCTATGAGGAGTTCTAATAAGTTCAAATCTAAGAAGTCACTAGAATCATACTAGATAAACTTCCCGGGTATGACTTAAGGACCCCTAATTTAATGACTTTCAGCTTCTTGAGCATCAATTATAGATTTCTTGAAAGCATAGTAGGTCTAGAAGGACACATATAATGCTTGATCAACTTTTTGTTCTAAAAACAAAGGCAAAGCTGATACTTGAGCCCAACGAGCTTTTTGTAAGGAAGCTGGAAGAGTTGTGATTTTGAAGCTTCTGAAACGAAGGTACATATAATAGATTCAGAAGCTTTTAAAAGGATTTTCGATGAATATGATGAAAAATAAAGTTAACAGAAGAACAAGATAATTTGAGAACTTGCTATAGTTAATCAGCTTTCTGAATACTCGGAAACTTAGCTCGTTGTTTTGCCTCCCAGTGAGAATTTCAATAAGTACACCAAAGCTATAAACATCTACTTTTTCTGTCAACTGACCATGTGCTAAGTATTTTGGAGCCATATATCCTCTGCATATTTGAAAATTCAAGAATCAATTTTTCAAATTGGCTTCTATATTAGGGAGTAAGGTTTAGGATAAATGGCCAACATACACAATGTTCCTGCAATTGCATTGCTAATATGACTTTATCTTCTTGAAAAGACCTTGCCAATCCAACATCAGCAATTTTAGCATGGAATCTTAAGTTTAAGAGGATATTGATTGCTTTGATATCTCTGTGACGCTTCTGATTTTTGTGTTTTCATGAAGGTAGACGAACCCTTTTGCAGTCCTGATGACTATCTCAAATCTCTATGGACACCACATTATGTGCGTGTAACATTGCTTGTATCTGTCAAACCCAACATAACAGCATACCTATTTTATCACTGTTGAACACAGGTTGAAAAGGAATGCATAGAAACTTGAATTTCTATTCTACATGAAGTTGAAATCCAGTACCTACCAAAGATAAAGAAATCAAGGTTCTTGTTTGGTAGAAATTCATATACAAGAAGACTTCCTGGTCCGGAGAAACTGCAACCCAACAACCTGACCAGATTTTTGTACTCGACGCTACTAATAATGTTGACTTCATTGTAGAAATCTGCTGATCTATGTTTGTTGTTAGAGAAAAGCCTCTTCACATCAATTTTTCTTCCACCTGCCAACACTCCATGCAATAACAAATCTTTTTAGCTTAGACATCAATCTATATCAGTGTTTTCATTTCTCAAATCTGTGGAGAAATAACCTTGTGCCAAATTCACCTTGCCTAAGCTTGTTAGCTTCATCAAAAGAACCAGTTGATTTCTCTAGTGTAGAATATTTGAAGTTCAAGCAGCTATTGTAAAGGGACTTCACCAGTTTCTCTGCTTCACCTGTTGATACTTAATGTACTCATTTAGTGAAGAGAAATGTGCAAGTTTATGCAAAGCTAAGGCTAAGATATGCTTGTCAACAGGCGTATATAGGCAAAATGCATTCTACCTTTTCTCTTCTTCTATATTGATCTGTACTTCCATATATAAACTCTAATGACTACTCCAATAACCAAAATAGCTATAGAACTCACAATTGTCAGTATAATATTTGTTGTTTTCCCTGTAGAAGTCAGTTGAAAAGGCATGATCTGGCTATATTGATATAAAAGAGAAGTTTTAACTTCTTAAGACCACAGTAGAAGCTCAAAGAGGGAAGAAACATAAAGATGTTTTTACCTTTTGAACTTCCATTTCCTTGCATTGGATTAAGGAAGTTGGTGTCAGGGTATCTCATGGCAAACATCCCAATATAGATGCAGACACCTTCTCCATACAAGCTCTGTAACAGTCAACACTAAGTGTCATCCAGCCTTCAGCAATAAAATTAGACCACTCATTTGTCGTACCCAACACAGGCACTTGAGCTCGTGCATAGCCTTTGTTGTTTGGTGCTGCTGAAACTACTCGTTCAACAGCCTGCCTTGCGGGTACACGAAATGCAGAATTCTTTTTCGTTCTATTACCATAGACAGCCGTATCATTTGATCCAGTATTTTCTTGAAAGAAACTATAATTCTCAGCTCTAATAAAGCAGCCATCGAGAAAAATTCTTCCTCCATTGACTTTGTAGCACCAAGGAAGAATAGTGGGCGCTCGAGCAGAGCATAACAGACAATCTTGTACAGAAAGATCACCATAGCATTCTGCCAGTCCATACCTAGTGTCGGGTCCTGAGCTCGTTACTGTTATGCCATATCCCGAAGCTTGCATATGCGCACTTAACTTTTCCATTGATGCGAAGAAGTTTGGGATATAAATGGTGGTGTTGTGAATCATGTGGTCAAGTTGGTTTCCACGCATGATCTGAACCACTTAAGCTCTTGGCTCCCCTAGCAATGCATCTGGTAGTAGCAGATTAACTAGAACAACAATGATAACAGTTGAACCAGCTCTTTCTTTCTTCATTTTTTTGAGAAAGACACAATATCTAGATCCTTCATTGACATAATATCCGGCCATTCATTGACAAATATTGTATTAGTTGTATTTTATTTAGTTACCTTTTGTATTTTGATTTCCTAGAATAGATTAGCGTGATAGTAGGAAAAATCATGTATAAAGCTATGTCCCCTAATTCAATAGAAACAAAGCAATATTCTTTTCCATCTTTACGTGGTATCAGAGAGGGAAACAATACTGTAGCTCTCACTTTTTTCTTTGTTGTTTTTGTCGTTTCCGTCATCATCATGGCAAACGAGCAGTCTTCTAATGGAGGTAGAGTTGCTGCCAATCCATATTCAAATCCTTTTTTTCTTCATCATTCCGATCATCCAGGAATGGTGCTTGTTTTCGAACCCCTTGATGGGGAAAATTATTCGACATGGTGTAGAGCCATGACGACTTCTTTGAATACCAAATTCAAGTTAGGTTTCATAGATGGGACTACCACAATGTCGTCTGCTATAGCCAAACTAGACGATTATGCTGCATAGAGAAAGTGCAACGATATGATCCTCTCCTAGATTCTTAATTCACTCACACACAAGATCTTGCAGACAGTGTGATATTTTCAACCACTGCCCAGGAGGTATGGAAAGACCTTCGGGATCGTTTTTCTCAAAGTAATGTCCCTGGAATTTTCCAGATTGAGAGGGACATTGCTTACCTTGCTCAAGATCAGTTGACTGTTGCAGCTTGTTACACAAGATTGAAGAAATTATGGGATGAATTGGGATCCTATAATGACATTGTTTGCTCCTGCGGGGCAGACCACAAGAGACTCAAGTTAATGCAATTTCTCATGGGACTTAATGAGTCCTACAGTGCAATCCGAGGGCAAATTCTATTGATGAATCCACTACCTCATGTTTCCAAGGCTTACTCTTCCATTGCACAAGAAGAAAAGCAGCGAACCCTAGGTACTGCACGTGAGACGACAGAAACTCAGCCATGGTTGTCCAAAGGGCTAAATCAGTGGCTATAACTATCCGACATGGACAATGTTCTTTTTTTTTCTCATTCCAACTCATCTAATCGAAAGCCTTTGCATTGTTCTTATTATGATCGTGACCATCATGTGTGAAACATGTTGGAAACTGAATGGGTATCCGCCAGAACACCTCAAACATGCATCAAACAAATCCAATCACAGAAGTACCTCTTTTAAGCTAAACCAAAGCCATCATTCTTCAGTCAACAATATCCAGAAGGGTCCAGTTATTTAGGATGTGCCATCGGTATCAATGGACTCTCTAATTTGAAACTCCAACAAATCATGTCTATCATACATGGTAAAGGGACAACAAAATCTGCCAATCCTAAGGCTAATGCTGCTGCTACTTCCTCAGGTTTGTTACAAGCACTATTGCACTTCCATCAATTAATTATTGATAGGGGTGCAATAGACCACATTACCTCATCTCCATATTTACTTGTCAACCAACGTAAAAACACCTTTTTGTCACCAGTTGCTATGCCAATGGAGAGAAGACTCCAATTACATCTATTGGAAATTTACCTTTGAATTCAATTGTTACCTTAAAAAATGTGCTTGGTGTGCCAACTTTTAAGGTGGACTTAATGTTTGTGAGTAGAATTACGAAAGATATCAATTGTTTAGTAACCTTCTTCCCTTATTGGTGTATTTTGCGGGACTTGAAGACGAAGACGACGATTGATTTGGGTAAACAACGAGACAGACTTTATTACTTGGTTGCATTAGCCTCAGAAAAGCCACAACATCCATCTGCAGCAACCATTTAGGCCCTGTTCTCTTTGTCGTTTTCAAGCCATTTTCCGTTTTCAATTTCTCAAAACAACGAAAACGCGTTCTCTATCTTATTTTCAAAAACACATTTTGGAAAATGGAAAAAAATTTATAACTGAAAACGGAAAACAACAAAAACGTCATTTTGTAAAACGGTAACACAAAATAGGCCCAAAATAGAAAACACGCGAAACGCTCCCTTTCACTCTCACTCTCACCCTCAGACCGTTCTCCCTCTCTCTCAACTCTCTCTTACTCACCCACCGTCCCTGTGAATCGATCAACAGCAGCGAAATCCAGTGCAAATCGATTGCTAAAACGACGGGACGAAGGGTGAACGACTGGATCTTCGAATTTTGGGGAATTTTGTTCCAGTCAAGCCAAATCGGGGGCTGCAACGACAGGTTTCAAGCCGAATCCAGATTTTGCTGAGCTAAATCAAGGTTTGTTTCTTTGCTTGTAATAATCTCTAGTTATTCTCGAGTATTGAATTTTCGACTTGTTGGGTTCGATTTTCCGTCTGTTTCTTTATGTGATTGGTGCGAAAATTGAGGCGGGTAGCTAAGTGGATAGGGGCGGTGGCTGGTGCTGGAGGTGGGGGCAGTCGCTGGTGCTGGAGGTAGGGGTGGAGCTGGTGGTGGAGGTGGATAGGGTGTTGCTGGCGCTGCAGGTGGTGGAGCTGGTGCTGGAGGTGGGGGCGGTCGCTGGTGCTGGAGCTGGAGGTTGGGGCGGTCGGTAGTTATGCCTCCAGCACTTACCCTGGCTCTAGCCTCCTGTTCAAAATTAGTGAGTCGAAGGTGGTGATTTCTGTGAATGATTTGAGGTAATTCTGTGAATGATTCTGTGCCGAGTGTAATTGAATTGCTGGGCTCTCGAATGATAGGAATTAGTTTCATTTCACTGAATCTTTCAATAGGGAAATTTCAAAGCGACGATTTACTCGACCTAAATTGAGAATTACTTTGTTATATTTTCTTCATTTTGTTTCTGTTACCAAGAAAAACAGGTGGCAACACGACCACCACCACCACCACCACCACCAAGTTAGAGATTCTAGAAGTAGGATGGGAGCATCAATGGATGGGTTGAACACTTGAGATTAGGATTAACAAAGCCTATTTTTATTGGTTTTTCAAGGCCGATTTTTCTTCACATTTGTTAAAAGGAACTATTGTTGACTAGCATGAGGCAACATCAGGGATTTATAGATGGCTAGTTTAATGATTTTAAGAAACCGCAAAAAGGGGAACAGAAAAGACAAAACAAAAGGGATTTATATATGGCTAGTTTAAGTTCTGGCTAGTTGGCAGTTGCACCAAAGCATGACCATAATATGTTTTAGCCGTTAGTTAATGCGCCTTCATTGAATCACTTCTCTTTTGGTGTAGATCGTCATCAAAGGGGAAGAGTTCCTAATTTATTTCTCACCTGAAGCTTCTCAATTGAATCATTTTTTTATGCAAATGTTCTAAGTATTGTTTGTATAGAATAACATTTTGACCTTATGATTAAACTATCGTTTGATTTTATTAAATGGAAAACCATTTTGTTATATATTAATGGAGACTGTGAATCTGAATAATGTAGCTTTAGAGTCTCTACACACTAACATTCAAGAGCTGGCTTTCATGTCTTGTTATGTTTAAGTTAAACTTGTATATGAATGATGTAGATTTTTACAGGTTTAAGCTTGCGATTATCTTTTATCTTGGTTCATTTATTTGAAGTTACACAACCTTTCAGGAAAAAGAACTAAAGCTGTTAAAAGATGAGGCCGAGAAGGAGGAGTGTCGCCTTGAGAAGGAAGAATCTGAAGTGCGAAAACAGCTGAAAAGGCAGCAAGGATGTCAGGACCAGCAACTGTGGCTATGGACTCTGTTCTAACCCTTGGTGAAGAATTTGATGAAGAAGATATATGGAAGTGGTTACCTTTCCCATTTGTTGTGGATATCTTGTAAAATGCTCAGTAGTTTATATTGTATAAGACAATATCTTGGTCTCTTTTTGCAGATCACACTTGAGATCTTGGCGTTGTTTTGGACGCAAAGTTCGTTCTAACAGGAAAATGCATTGGGGAATTCGTCAGAAGCCTAAGACAGAAGTGGTCAAGGAACTTAAGCTTAGTACTAACAGAGAATCGACCTTTGATGAAGACTTGAGCCTAGAGAAGCTTGTGGATGGATGTGATGACTCTAATATTGATGGACGATTATCTTGTACGAATGTTAGTATTCCTCCCAATGGCCAGAAGCGCTGTAGGAATAGGCAGCTTTTACAGTTTGATAAGAGTTCTAGGCTAAGTCGGAAAGCTCTTGTCAAAGCTCAACATCGTCTTGTAAAATGAACTTTGACTTGTAGAATCAAAACATAGATTTGATCATTTTTTGCTCCATTGTTACCATTATTGAGGCTAAATAATGAGAAAAGTTTGCCTAATTCCTTCCTGTTGGCTTTCCTCTGAATTACATTCCGACTCATGTCAAAAGATATTGGTTTTCCGACATGTAAAGTTGTAATTGTATCGATTGAACTTTTTCATATTTTGTAATTTAGGTTGTGTTTTTAGAAACTTGAAAAAGAATTTGACGTTTCACCAATTTCAAAATTTATATGTTATTTAATAATATATTAACATTAAACTATTAAAAGTTATTGAATTATCATTTTTTTTTGAATAAAATATTATTAAAAACAATTCTCAAAATTTCAAAGTAAACGCGTTTTCTATATTTTTGTTTTCGGAAACAGTTTTTCAGAATGGAAAAGAGAACGCATTTTCAGAAATCTCAAAACAGACACTCAAAACAGAAAACACAAAATGAATTCAAAACTCAAAACACAAAACTGAAACACGAAGAGAACGCCCCCTTATTGTCGTTCACCTAGTTCTCAGTTTTTCAGAATGGAAAAGAGAACGCATTTTCAGAAATCTCAAAACAGAAACTCAAAACAGAAAACACAAAATGAATTCAAAACTCAAAACACAAAACTGAAACACGAAGAGAACGCCCCCTTATTGTCGTTCACCTAGTTCTCAGCTCCTCCACTGCCTTGTAGCATTGCCATTTGGGCCATTTATCTTCCTCTAGATTAGATTTTATGGCTAAAAATTTGTTGGATTTCCCTTTCCAGTCTAATAATGCTTGTGATGCTTGTGCACTTGCAAAACGAAATAGGCTTTCATTTTCTGTTAGTTCTATTTCATCTGTTAGACCTTTTGAATTAATTCATTGTGACATTTGGGGCCCCTATAAAATTACCTCTTTTTTATTACGAAATATTTTTTGACTATTGTGGATGATTATTCTAGATTCACATGGGTTTTTTTATGCATCACAAAAGTGAAACGCAATATTTGCTTTCCAATTTTTTCTCATTTGTTCAAACCTAATTCAATGTTTCTGTAGCCAATATTTAGGTTGATAATGGTGGCGAATTCTTTTCTATGCGGGATTTTTTTAAACAAAACGGGACCACTTATCAACATTCTTGTGTCTATACCCCTCGACAAAATGGGGTTGTAGAGCGCAAGCACCGCCATATTCTTGAGTCAGCTCGTGCCTTTCGTTTTCAAGCCCACATTCCTATACATTTTTGGGCAGAATGTGTTTCTACTGCCATTCATATTATCAACTGTTTTCCTACAGCACTCATTTCTCATAAAAGCCCTTTTGAACGACTTTATGGCAAACTCCCTTCTTATTCCCACCTTCGAGTTTTTGGATGTCTTGCATATGCTACTAATGTGCACGCTCCTCATAAATTTGCCTCACGTGCCAAATATTGTATTTTTCTTAGCTATCCAGTTGGTAAAAAGCTTGCAAACTCTATGATCTTACAACCCATCAAATGTTCACTAGCCGAGATGTTGTTTTTCATGAAACCATGTTTCCCTATGAGTCCATTCCTTCCACTTTCTCAAAATCAACCCCTGTCCTTCCTCTCCCAGTTTCTGATCACTATCCGGATCCTCCTCCCCTCCAACCACCCTCACCCCTGGATACAATTTCTTCTCAGCCACCTCTTGCTGATCCTTCTCTCAATCCCATTTTACGTCATTCTCATCGAACTCATAACCCTCCCATGGCTTTACGTGATTATTTCTGCAACCAAGTGACGTCCCCCAACCATTTGCCGCCTTTGTCATCAGGTCCACAACAGGGTATGCGATATCCACTTTCCAATTTTGTATCTTATCATCGTTACTCACCACATCATTACTCATTTACTGCTGCTGTTAGTCAAGATATTGAGCCTCAGTCTTACACCGAAGCAGCTTCTCATTCCCATTGGCAAGAAGCAATGCACTCTGAATTGGCTGCTTTGGAAGCCAACAACACTTGGTCTCTCACTTCTCTTCCTCCTAGAAAGACACCTATTGGTTGTCGTTGGGTTTATAAAATTAAAAGGCACTCGAATGGCACTATTGAGCTTTTCAAAGCTCATTTGTTTGCGAAAGGTCATACCCAACTTGAAGGTATAGATTACCATGAAATTTTTCTCCCACTGCTAAAATGATTACTGTTGGTTGCTTATTGGCTTTAGCAGCTACCCAAAATTGGTCTCTTCACCAACTTGATGTCCATAATGCATTTCTCCATGGTGATCTCCAAGAAAAAATTTATATGTGGAACACCTCTGGTCTTCGGCAACGGGAAGAATCTAGTATGTCGCCTTCACAAGTCGTTATATGGCTTAAAGCAAGCTTCTCATAGGGATGACAAAAAAATTCGACAAACTCGATACTTGAGGGGCCCCGCCTCGAACGGGGAGGGAAAAACCCGCTTAATCGGGCAATGGGGAGGGGAATTTTTCCCCGAGGTGGGTTCAGGGAGAGGACGGGTAACGAGGTCCCCGCCCTGTTAAAAAAAAAAAAAAATTTTAATAATTCAATACTTTAAATGAAAATTTTCATTAGTTCTAATAGAAAATATCAACTAAATTATTTGTCTAAATCTAATGAATATGGATAATAAAAACAAATCATCAAAAACTAAAAAAAAAAAAAAATTTAACGGGGAAATGACTACCCCCACCCCGGCCCCGACTTAAATGGGTAACGGGACGGGGGTGGGGCGGGGAAATTCTTAGCGAGGCAAGGGCGGGGGGCCCGCCATCCCTAGCTTCTCGACAGTGGTTTGCCAAATTCTCTACAGACATCCAAGCTTCTAGATTTGTTCAATCCAAAGCAGATTACTCGTTATTCACATGTCGGAAAAGCAAATCTTTTACAGCTTTGTTTATATATGTTGATGACATTCTCATTACGGGTAACGATGACAATGCCGTATTAGCTCTCAAGCAATTTCTGCATAGTCGATTTCAGATTAAAGACTTGGGTAATTTGAAGTATTTTCTCAGCATTAAAGTTTCACGATCAAAGAAAGGTATTTCCATCTCGCAACGAAAATATACTTTGGAAATTCTAAAAGATGGTGGACTCTTGGGTTCTAAACCCGTCAACTTTCCCATGGAACAAAACATAAAACTCTCGAATTCAGGTGAATTGCTTAAAGATCCATAGGTGACTTTTTGGACACCTAATTTATTTTACTATTACCCGACCGAATATCACCTATTCGGTCCATGTGCTATGCAGATTCATGCATGCACCACGCAAACCACACATGGGAAGCTGCCTACTGTGTGTTGCGTTATTTGAACAGTAGTCCAGGGCAAAGTTTATTTTTCCCTTCTCAGATGATTTATCTTTGAGAGTCTTTTCAAATTCAGACTGGGCTACTTGTCCAATATTTCGTAGATCTACTACGGGTTATTGCATTTTTCTGGGATCTTCTCTTATTTCCAACGGACAAAAAGGCAGAAAATTGTATCTCTCTCTTCAGCAGAAGCCGAATACAGAGCCATGGCAGGTACATGCTGTGAATTATCCTGACTATGCTTATTATTGACAGATTTGAGAATATTGCATCCAAAGCCAGCATTGTTATATTGTGATAACACAGTCGCCCTACATATAGCAGTTAATCTTGTTTTCCATGAAAGAACCGGACATATAGAGATGGATTGCCATTTTATTCGAGATAGAATACAAGATGGCTCGATTGTAACCAAACATGTTGCTTCAACAAATCAACTTGCGGATGTGTTCACCAAGCCATTGGGAAAGGAAGCTTTCTCGACTATGATACGCAAGTTGGGAGTTCTTGATATTCACTCTCCAACTTGAGGGGGAATGTTGAGAAAGAAACAATATCCGAATCCTTCATTGACATAATATCCAGCCATTCATTGACAAATATTGTATTAGTTGTATTTTATTTAGTTGCCTTTGTATTTTGATTTCCCAGAATAGATTCGCGTGATAGTAGGAAATATCATGTATAAAGCTATGTCTCCTAATTCAATAGAATACAAGGCAATATTATTTTCCATCTTTACACATTTTCCACTTTGTAGTGTATTTCAATTGTATGTTATATAGGTAGACAAGAGAAAACGGTACATTCTTTCTATGTATTCCTCACACGTCCCCCTATGATTCGTGAACCAAATATCGGAAAGAAACAAAAGCTAGCGATACTTTATGGACCATTCCAAAATTACAATTCATATTCAGAGTTTCACAGTCAAAAGTTTAGTTGGAATCGTTTTCCAATCAAGTTAAAAGTTCCTATAAAGTCCTTAGTATTATAATTTTGTTGAGATGAAAAAAAAAAAAAAAAAAAAAAAAAAAATATATATATATATATATATATATATATATATATATATATATATATGTAATATTGAGCATTGATAAGTGTATTTTATACACTTATACGGGGTCTAAAATAATAATATTTGATAGTTCTTTTCACAAAATATATCCTGAATTTTTGCATTTTAATTTATATAGGTAAAACTCAATGGTTGGACGAGGAATGGAAAGAAAGAAGCAAAAAATGGTGAAAAATTACATAATTTAAAGTTTGAGGATCAAATTGCAAATTCAATAGTTGATTTGGACCACAAGATGATACTTTGAAGATGTTTAGGAGACAATTGGGTGGAATTAGAACTCAAAAATGAATAGAATTTATCACAATCAATATCCAACCGCACAAGTTATATTCCAAATTTTTAGTCGAAAATTGAGACCCATTTTTGGTATCGTAAACGTCTGAATTGAGAAATTTATATTTCTACCAAAGTTGTAGCCCTTTAAGTTATCTTTCTACAGCACTTTGAATCGCTTCAATGGATATCAGGCGAGAAAGTTATGGCCAAAATACTGACCGCTGTGCAGAGACAAAAAATCTGCACGCGAATGCAACTTTCCTTATCCGATTAGAACTCTTTTGGAAATCAATTTGGACGTGATTTTCTACCAATTTTCGACTGCTACAAATAGAGGACAGCAGAATATATATTGGGAGAGGGGATGCACATATTATAAGCGATTATTTATCAATTATTTTCATCAAAGGAGGAGAATTCATAGTTTTTGTGAGAGAATTGATGGAGATTTGCAAGAATTCATTTCAGAGGAGGTTCAAACCTAATTTTTGAGCAAAAGAGAAGACGCAACTGGAGATTCATCAAGAAACCATTGAAGAGATTTAAGATTTCAAGATTTGTCTTCACGTTCTCAATTTATCAATAATCCGGGTTATGTCTTTTCATTTATATATGATTTCTTGTAATTTCAATATGTTAGGCTAGATTTTTACATTGCTAAAGATATAGATGAACCCTTGTTTTGAAACTTTTAGTATTAATTAATTATTTTGACGTTAATTTGTTTGAATGCGTTGATGTTTATTATGATTTAATTTGCTTTTCAATTAATTGGCCAATTGTTGAATTGTTTGTGAATTTTATTGTTATCGAGAGAGACAACTGAATTTTAGCACATAGTAATAAATATTGTGAGGTTCGATAAAAGATAGAGATATACTTCTATACTTTGCATGGTCCATAAAGATGTTCTAGTTCGTTAATGTGTTTATCATGTTCGTATTTTTCATCGAGAGATAGGAAGGTCGCATGAGGGGAATATGTTTAATTGCTATCGAGAGAGGCTTTTAAATAAATTTGGAACCTTGACCAACTCGTATGATAACAAATTGTCAATTTAATTGTTATTCTAATAGTGGATTAACAAGGGGGATTCTAGATCTTAGCAATGCATCTCAATAATTTGATAAACTTTTACTTTAATTTATATTACGTGATAAATTAGATATAGATTTATTATAAACTATTATTGTTATTCGATTAAGGGTATTATTAACTTTAACTCGATCAAACACGTAGTCCTCGTGGGTTCGACACTTTACACACTAATATATTACTTGATAACGACCCCGTTCACTTGCGGGAAATCAAACGATCAAGCATCAAATAAGATCACTTGTAATAAGATAAATGAAGTGCTCACACCGAAAAGTAGGGTTTGACACAACTTATTTTTAGTCATAAATAAAAAAATTAAGACTAATAATTTTGCAATTTGAAAAATATATTTCCGATAGGTCCATATGGTAGCTCTATAAAATCTTGGATTCAATTGCAATTACTTCAAAAATTTTGAACTTAATTATGTTAAGCACCAAATGGCACAGTACACTACAATAAGTGGTTTAATTAATTTTATAATCACTCATTATCTTACACCCCTATTGTAGTTTGTTATGTTATTTGAGTAATCGATGCTTAGGAGATCAATCCTGCTTTTGTCTACATATAAACACCGAGGGGGCCAAATTCTTTAACGAAAAAAGTGAGATGTGTTTTGGTAGAAAAATGTTTTGATTTAATTGAAAAGATGCTCATATGTCAAGGTAGTCTATACTTTGGGAAAATATCATAGAAGACTTGAAAGTTGGAAGCGCCAAGTTCGTGAATTAAAAATATGGAAGTTCGTGATTTAAATCCTATTAAAAAATTGAATATAGATTTGAGTAAATTTCTAATCTATCTTTATGGATTATATCATACATGTGAATATCTCGCAAAAATAATGTGAATAGAAAATAATATTTTCGAACTCTTGTTCCAATTTCCAACAGTTAGTTGATAATCATTCCGTCCTATAAAAAAAGTCCTATTTTTTTCACACAGATTAAAAAAACTTAATTAATATAGTTGAAATAATAAATGTTACTACTCCTTCTGTTCCATTCATATAGACCGATTTTTCTTATTTCTTATCCCATTATAATGTCTTGTTTCTTTATTGAGAATATTTTGTTTAGTTCATTTACTAATATACTCTTATTTCTTTACTACTTCCAACAAAAAATTAATATTAGTTGTTTATAATTAAATAATGGTAAACTAGAAAAAAAAAAGTACAAAAATTGTTTTTTCAAAAACATTAAATAAGATTTTTTAATTCATATGAAAAACAAAAACAACCTATATAAATGAAACAGAGGAAGTATCATTTTTCCTAATATACCTCTACATTAATGCATTCAAGGTAATTAAATTATGTATACAATATTCAAGGTAATTATTTAATACAAGAATCAAGGTAACTAAAATTCCAAAGTCATCCAATATTCAAGGATGAATAAATGATGACAATTTAAGAGCATTTTCATACTCCAAATACAAATGAATAAATGTCATGAATGATGATTTTTTTTTTTAATTTTTAATTTCTTGTTCAAACTACAATTTAATAATAGAGTGATTTATATTTGTAATAACAAAACACGTTAAATATGAGTATATTAGAAACTAATATATATTAACTGCACTCTCAAATAAGAAACATAACTATAATTTGGGACAGACAGAAAAAGGAGAACGTGACTATCTTTATAGAACAGATGGTGTCAATTTTTTTCAAAAAACTTTCTTTAAAACTTAATGTGAAATGTTCAACTAAAATGATCTCTATTTGACTTTTGGTTAATTGAGAGGAGCCATGTGAAACTTACTTGTAGTTACATAATTCTTTATCAAGAAAAAAGAGGTTGACCATTGTTTTCGTTAAATAAATTTCACTATTATTTGTTGACTTTCATAATTATGTCTATCATTATTTCAAAATTCTTTATTTTTCAAACTCATTTACAATCACATATTTTATCAATAAAATATTTTGTACGTAAATTCAAATTTTTTTCTTCTTTTTAACTACACATTCTCCAAAAAATTATTATTTCAAAAACTCATTTTCATGAAATAATGATAGACAAATAGGGGCTTCTATTATTAGTTTTCTACAAGATGTATCAATTTCAAAGGAGTCGCAATTATGTAGATTTGTAAATTGGTTTGGCTTATTTTTTCTGGTTTTCAAATAATTATACTTTTTTTTTTCCTGAGTGGGGAATGGAGGGACGGAAGGTATCAACCCTAGTGCATACTTAGCCTATTTTTGAGCTTCATTTTTTTTTTTTGTTGAAAAAGAGTTTTGTAATAGCGAATATTTGGAGAATACATGGTTAAAAGTAGTAAAAAATTTTTGAATTTACATGAAAATATTTTATTGTGAGAATGTGGTTGAAAATGAGTTTAGAAAAAAATTAATTTTTAAATAATGGGGATCAAAGGCCTTACGAAATGTTATCATAAATTGGTTCCCACACATGCAGAGGCCAATGTAAGGTAAGCAAAATTTATGTGAATTTTTTTATATACATATTAACTCGATTTTAATTTTTTTTTTTTTTAAATTCGATTCTGAATTCGCCATGCACACATGACCATAACCATCTGAGCTCTTGGATGCCGAAATGTTTTATCTGGCAGCAGCAGATTAACCAGAATTACAGTGATAACAGATGAACTGGCAATGGATTTCTTCATTTTCCAATTTGTTTTGTCAAATGTGAAACTCATCTTGAAGTTGGGCACCAAAGTTGACTAGGCCAATCTCGAGTATATTGAATGGGACACCCTTACGTATTAAGCTCATAATTAGTGTGATATGTCGGTTTACCTAACAAGTTGGTTTACCAATATTATTCAGTTTCAAGGTAATTGTTAAGATTTAAATAAGTGATTTGTGTTATTTTATAGTTTGGATAATAAATGACAATATTTATAACATAAGTTAAGGCAGATTTTCAGATTTTTTGGTAACTGATTTCGTGGATTTATTCCGGGTGAATCCCTTGGAGTTATGAGGAGATTTTTTATGGTAATTGAAGAGGACATTGTAGGCTTTCCAACGGTATCTGAAACCGGCGGTAATGATAGACAGAAGTTGCCGAAAAATTGCTGCAAACTCGTCTAAAAAATCTGAAAATCTGAGCAGATTTTCTGATTTTTCTGTAGCCGACTTCATGGGTATATTTAGGCTGAATCCCTTGAATTTATGGAGAGATTTTTGGTAGTAATTGAAGAGAACATTGTGGGCTTTCCAACTATTTCCAAATTCGACGGTCTTGGTGGTCGGAAGTTGCCGGGAAATCGCCTCAAAATTTGCCCAAAAAATCTGAAAATTCAGTGACCGTTTGTGAAAGAAATTTAAACTTCAGTGACCGTTTCTGCAAATTTTGAACTTCAGTGATCGTTTTGTGATTTTAAGATAACTTCAGTAACCGTTTGTGAAATTATCCCAACAATGAATTATGGACTTTGCAATTATCTAAAAAGGAGTCATATTTTTGTTGAAATAAAGAATTCATATTTGACCACCAAAGGTCGGATTTTTCCTATTGATTCAAATCTAATTGTTCCCCGACATGGGCTAAATGTTTAAGTGATTGTCGAGTTGATTAACACGACTCAACTGAAATCCTTCAAAATTACATTAATTTTTTTTAGATGCCTCTGTTTGAGCCCCATATTTTTTAGAGCGCATTTTTTTAAAAACTAATTTTCAAATACACATTCTCCTATAAAATAATTATACACGCATTTCAAAAACTCTATGAACTATTGCAATAGCAATTAAGAGTTTCACACTCATTTTGGGCGAAGATATTGGTCTATGGAGATAACATGATTTCGAAGTGAAATAACGTGGATTCATTTTCTCATCTTCCACTTCCTTAGTTGGCAAAATTCTTTCAAAAATAATGTGAAATGTTCGACGGAAAGTGGCAGCAGCATGGACGGGATTAGGAACCCAAAGGCTCCTCAAAATCTCATGGTCTTAGGTTCTCCGTTCTTGCTCGGTATATAGCATTAGTATGATTGAAAAGTGTAAGAGCCAAGCTGGTTTATTCTTTAGTATTAGAATCTATTATATTAAACAAACCAAAAGTTCTGAAAATTTTATATAACAAGGTCAGGTTCAGATCATGCTATATGTACCGAATCTTTTACCTACTACTCACAATGTGGATGGAGACCACATTGTTGGAATTTTTAAATACACGCGAGCCACGTGTATTATGTGAGAGGGGGTTATTTATTATGAACAAACCATTATGTACAAAGCGATTAACCCAATTTTCTTATGATATACTCATTTGGTCTATGGAGCCAGGATAAATTGATTTTCCAGTTTTTTTGAGTAAAAATCCCAAATGTAAGATATTGTCAAACTCGTAGTAAAGTGAATTTAATGACTACATATTATCGTTCCCGTGAAAACCGGTCTTATTATTGATCTAAATTAATCCCACATTTTATTTGAACCGATGCAGAAATTTAACAGGGAAAGTGTTTTTATTCTAATTTTTAGACTAAAACTAGGATATTATTTCTAATAATCGGCACATTTGGTTTTGAGATAAAAAATAATGAGAAAATGTGCTGGGGCTCACGATTTAATCTTAATCATTCCATTTGATTAATCATACAAATTCACTAAAAATAATTAATATGTTTATTTGACAGAACTTCTCAAATTTAATTGAAAATATCTCTTGTGCAAATTTAATTCTACTTAATTAAGTAAACTCGCTATAATTGTATATGAATTTCAACCTAATTAAATGCATTACACCACCAAAAAAATCATTTAACGATCGAAATAATTTTAGAAGTATATCTCTATCTTCTACTTAAATTACTGACTTTTACTATTTGATCTAAACAAATAACTATCATGGTAGCCCGTTACCGTTCACGAATCTAATTATTGACAACTAATTAATTGCAATCACGATGACAATTAAAACAATACAATACAATAAAAATTAAGTCTTTAATAATAAAAAAAAATCAAGGGTTCGAATAGTGTTCTAAAATGCACACATATGATTCGTATATGCTCGCATATGCTCGATGCATTTTCAAAATGCCTTGCATATGGGATATGCACATGATAATACGGTTAATCTATTTTGTTGACTGCGTATGCACACTTAAACGTTAAAATGCGCATTCATTTGAGTTAAAAATTATGTTAAAATTGGTCTAACAAAGTCCAATCCATTTTTTATAACTTAAAAGAGGTAAATTGAACCCAACAAACATCAAATTGGCCCCACATCACCCAAGCCCATGAATTGTATAAATCAATATGTAGGTTTTTGATGTTTAAAAATTTAAAAATAAAAATAAATTTTTCGCAGAGTTGCAAACTATACATATCGAACCCAAGCCTCATTCTTATTTGGTCTTTCTCTAGTTTTGCTAGCAAGTAATGCACAATCTTGGATGGTTGATGGTCATTAGGAGGTGGTTGACTATAATATCTTACCACCTACAAGAGGTAATAGAAATTCTCAAGTTGAAATAGAATTTTTAGTTTGGTGTTCGTGTCTAATCTAATCGTATGAATTGATTACTAAATAATTGTAGTATTTATGATTTTGAGCAATATCTTTTTGTTGAGAATTTGAAGAATATTTATAAAGTTCAAGTAATTGTAGTATTTATGATTTTGAACTATATATATATATTTTTTAAAAAATTAAAGAATATATATAAAGTTCAAAAAATGCATTATATTATTTATTTATCAATTTATAATATTTAAAATTGGAAAACGTATAAGCACGCATATTTTTCTAATGCTTGATGCTTGATCAAAATTCATTGTCACGCACATTTTAGAAACTTGATTCGAACTAAGGCTATATCGTTTGATCAGACTAATAAATTTAGCCACGCTTATCGTACGAGAAAACATAAATTGAAATTGAAATGCATCACCGGATTTATAAAGAAAAAGAGGAAATTGAAAAACAATCTTGCTTGAATTCTCCAAACTCTAGTTCCTTGCCTTGTATTTTTCTCTCAATTTGATCTCCAATAATGTCTAGAAAAAATGAGTGTAATTGTGCTCCTTTTGTTTCCTAAATAACTACTATTTAAAGTAGTCTAATTCCCTAAAAATTTGTGTGCCAAAAATTTCAGAAAGCCCCTTTATTTTATAACAAGCATATTTCAAAATGGACGGTATTGACGAGGTTGGAGGCCTCCCCCACCTCCCCAATCACTCCAATTTCGCTCCGCTTGGCTTCAAAACAATGAACAGAGACTATTTACTACAAAATTGTAAATCTGAGCTCTTGGATCCCGAAATGTGGTATCTGGTATTAGGAGATTATAGAAATGTTCTCCTTATCTTACTCACTTAAAGAGAATCTTATTTACAATTCTCACATTTGGAGAGAACCGTAAGTGTCGCATCAGCAAGTGGGCAGGAGATTAACCAGAACAGCAGCTATAACAGATGAACCAGCAATGGATTTTTTCATTTTCCAATTTGTTTTGTATTTCAATTGTAAGTTATAGGTACAGTTCAGTTAAATAAAGTGCTCCACCGGACAAAAATTGACAGACTCTTAACAGAATGTAAGAAAGAGAATCAAACATATGTAAAGATAAATAACAATTTCTAAAATTAAGCACATCATCATAATCATCAATCATCTTGATCTTCAATGATTTATCTTGATCTTCAATGATTCCTTGATTTCCTCCATCAAATATTTTGTTGCTGTTAATAGCTGTGAGTTGTAACTGAAACAACTCAAGTGAGAAATGAAACCCTAACAAGGGAAAGAAAATGTGCTATATGTTTGACTTTTATGTAGTCATTAGAATGCAAGAAAGAGATTCAAACATATTGTGGATCAATTTTCCAGTCTTGTGCATGACTCTCGCCTCTTGGGTAAACCATTTGACTTGAGATATGTGAAATGTGAAACTTCTCTTGAAGTTAGGCACCAAAGTTGTCCACCTGCTTCTGAGATGTCCACTAGCCTGATCTTGAATATATCTAATCGGACCCTTATGTATAATGAGCATAATTATCACATATTTCTCAGGAGATGTGACGGTTTACCTAGAAAATCAGTTTTCCTACAATTCAACTCCGAGGTAAGAACTCGTGTCAAATTTCATCCACGATTACAATACTCTCTTAACTGTTGGAGAGAAGAGAGTGCAATAACGCTTACCTTTGGTTCCCGAGGTCTTGTTTTGCAAGTCTTTCGACAGACGAGTTCACGATATTAAATGAAGACATCCAATGACTTACAAAGTTAGCACGAATCGCATGACTTTTATGTAGCCTTAAACAACAGTCTATGATAAAGGAGAAGGGATCAAGCCTTAGCTTAACGATGTTAAATACAATTAGAGTCGTTGTAATGAGAGGAGAATGCTCAGAAAGACAATTTTTTCAGTTGCGTGATAGGAGCATTTCATTCATATATCTTTATACATTATGCTCAACATGTAAATGAAATTTCAGAACCGAATTAGCTGCAGCCAGTGTTCTTGATGTTGGTTAATTTGTGAGAAAATGGGCAACTTTACTTTGACATTAACAGTAAATCATATAATGTCCATAAACGACTGATATACGAGTAATTTAGTTTTAAGGATCGTTTAAAGGATTTTTGAAAAGCTAAAAGCTTCTTTTGAAAATTTCATAATCGAATTAGCTGCAGCCAGTGTTCTTCATGATGTTGGTTAATTTGTGAGAAAATGTGCAACCTTACTTTGACAGTAACAGTAAATCATATAATGTCCATAAACGACTGATATATGAGTAATTTAGTTTTAAGGATCGTTTAAAGGATTTTTGAAAAGCTAAAAGCTTCTCTTGAAACTAAGAAGTTGCATTTTAATATATTTGAATAATTTTCTGAAAGTGTTTAGCCCCTGTTTGCCCCCCATTAAATTAAATTTTTGGGGGGTAAATAATTTTAAGAATAGTGATTGATGGGGAGATGTGTGGTTGAAAAGTTTTTGATTTGTGTGTATTATTATTTTATTTGATGAATGTATAGTTGAGATGAAGAAAGAAAAAAAATTAATGTAATGGAATGTAATATAGTGGGGGCCAAACAGGGGCTTAATTTGACTAGAAGAAATGATAGGGAAAGTTGGTCTAAAGTAACTTCTTCAAAAAACAATTCTACAAAAAGTAGAAGCCCTGCCAAACGGACCCTTAGCATCCACAAGATTTTTATTAATTTATTTTTGCTTCATTGAAAACAGAAGGAATTAATTAATACTTTGCCAAATAAATGGTAAGACACAATTTCAGTAGATTAAAATTAATTGTACAATAAGCGCAAACTGTAAAAATTTAATATTTGTTACTTTGAGAGACTAATAATAGAAGAAAACATCAAACTAGTATTAATACAAATAATACACTATTATTCGGGAAAAGAAAACACCACCCTTTTCTTATAAAACACCTGTTCCTTTACAACTCCATATCAACTGCTTTGTCCAAAATTTCCAGCTAAACTTTGACAATCAAATTCATATTTTTGAAGTCACCTGGGATAGAAAATACTCTGGGATATGTTTGCAACCGAATCAAGATTCCCATAATTGATGGGCAAAGTTGGGTTTTCGCACGAGTCATTAAGTTCCATTGTCATCTCATCCATGAAAGGGGGATTAGTGGGTGCAGGAAGATGCTCTTCTTTCTTTACCAGCATCTGTAGTGCTTTAGACATGGATGGTCGTAGCGATGGGATCTCTTGGGTACATAAGAGTCCAACATGGACAACCCTTAGAATCTCATTCTTCACGTCGATGTTATGATAATTATGCAGCATTAAGTTCGGGTCGAACAGCTTGTCCACTGTTCCTTGCTGGAAATGATTCCATGTCTATTTTCATCCAAAATAATGCAAGTTGAGAGAAAAAGGTCAATGACCAACTAATAGAATTACATAGAATGGCAAAGACTTCAGAACTTACAATAGATATTAAGCTGTCCGAGTACTCAGCTGCTTTGCTCCTGTTGTTCTGTCTACCTGTGACAATTTCAAGCAGCAGTACACCAAAGCTGTACACATCTGCCTTTTCTGTTAACTGACCATGGGCTAAGTACTCTGGAGCCATATATCCTCTGCATATTTTGATTTCAAGATAATATATGAGATCAAATTTGTCAATTCGGTTTAGCATGCTTGGTTGCTCTTAGAAGTGAGAACTAGCTTTCAATTTACTTGCCAAAACATCATTTTCGAAGTAATGTTTTCATTCTTTTTTAATAACAAAATTTACTTTTCTAGAAAGTATGTCCCAACTTAGTTTTGGTGTGAGAACCATTAATCATAGACCATTTAGGCTTTTATTTTTGGAAGAGAACAATACTCACAAAGTTCCTGCAATGGCAGTGCTAATATGACTTTTATCTTCTTGAAAAGACCTCGCCAACCCAAAATCAGCAATTTTAGCCCGGAGTCGAGAATCCAAGAGGATATTACTTGCTTTGATGTCTCTGTGAATAATTCTGGTATTCGTGTTTTCGTGAAGGCACACCAACCCTTCTGCTGTCCCTATAATTATGTCAAATCTCTTCTCCCAATTTAGTGCTTTTCCTTTGCTTGGATCTGTCAAATTCAACATAGTAGCGTCATCACAAATTAATCACTTATAATATATGCAATAGTCTACATCAATTAATGGATTAACCTAAATTTGAAATTTGGTAGTTACCAAAGATAAAGAGATCAAGACTCTTGTTTGGCAAAAATTCATATACAAGAAGACTTTCAGGTCCCGAACAACTGCATCCCAACAACCTGACTAGATTTTTGTGCTCGACGCTGCTGATAATATTGACTTCATTGTAAAAATCTCCTGCTCTATGTTTGTTGTTATAGAAAAGCCTCTTGACAGCAATCTCTCTTCCATCTTGCAAAACTCCCTGCACAAACATAAAATTTAAGCATAGACAATAAATTCAGAATCAGATATATAAATCCTTTTTCACTCTCTGCTCTCTTCTAACATATTTTATTGAGATCGCGTCACTCTTATGAACACGAGCCTCTTTAAGTCTACGCAGAAAATTAAAATTAAATTAAATAGCTTCTACAAGTTTGTTGAGCATTACCTTATACACTGTACCAAATCCACCTTGCCCAAGCTTGTTGGCTTCATCAAAAGAATCAGTTGCTTTCTCAAGTGTGGAATATTTGAAGTTCAAGCTGCTGTCATGAAGGGTCCTCACCAGTTTTTCCGCATCGCTGAAACCTGGAATTACGGAGCAACTTCACATTATTAAGATTGAGAGCCTACAGAATGCTCGCCATAATTGAAAAATTATTTAAAAATCTTGAAGTACAAAAAGGTGCAAAATAATGCAATAAGGTATTGTGACACCATTGCTAACAACTCTCATATAATGTAATTTCTAAATGCCTATGGTCGAATAACTGCCTTTTACAGCTGACATTTCAAACTTGTATAGAAGAAATATTTCTACCTTTCCTCTTCTTCTCTATTGTTCTGCGATTCCAGATGTAAAATCCAATGACTGCTCCAACGATCAAAACAACTACTGCACTAGCGACTGCAACTACAATACCTATTACTTTCCCTGTAGAAGCCAGTTGAAAATTAATGATCAGGCCAGATAGATAAAAAATTTAAAATATTTAATTCGTTAAGCAACACAATAACTTCCTTTAAAATTCAAAAACAGGGAAGAAACACAAAAAATTACCGGGGAAATGATAACTGAGGTTCCCAACCTATGCAAAATTACAGAAAGTAGGTCTTAGGGATTTTTATTTATTTATTTTTTTTTCACGTGTGGGTTCACAACTTTTCATTTCTGTAGCAAGTTCTCGGTTTCTATTCAGTTAACCATTATAAAATCATGTGACTACATGTTTGTATACCCTTCTCCCTATACCCTGCTGCTCTTTCCCCCCAACGTGCTACATTTCTCGTAGGTTCGAGACTGGAGTTGTAATTTTTCCAAAATACAGAGAAAAAGGAACAGAAGCAAAAAGTTCAACCTTCAAAATATAAGAGCTTTCACAATGAAGAGAGATAAAATCTACAACAGAATTTCCAGGGAGAAGATCATAAATTTCATTTTACCTCTTGAACTTCCATTTCTCGGTATAGGATTAAGAAAATTGGTGTCGGAGTACCTAACAAAGCACCCTGTATTCAGTGCCCGACCCTCAGACCGTGGCAAGCATCCCAATATAGATGCAGATGCATTCTGTAAACAAGCTCTGCAAGAATTAGCACTAAGAGTCCTCCAGCAGTTAGCAAGAACATAAGCTGATTCATTTGTTCTTGACACGGGCACTTGAGCCCGTGCATAGCCATTGTTGTTTGGTGCAGCTGAAACTGCTTGTACCACAGCCTGCCTTGCTGAATTCTGAAATGCAGAAGTCCTTTGGGTTCTATTACCACAGACTGCCGTGTCATTTGGTCCAGTGTACTCTTGATCGAAACTGTAATTTTGAACTCGCATGAAGCAGCCATCAAGGAAAATCCTTCCACCATTGGAAGGAAAGCACTGAGGAAGGATAGTGCGCATTTCAGCATAGCATAATACACAGTCAACTGAAGAAAGATCCCCATAGCATTGTGCTAGTCCATAATTAGCGTCAGGTCCTGAACCCACTACTGCCTTGCCAAAACCTGAATTTCGCATCTGCACGCTTATGTTCTCCATTACGTTAACAAAGTTCACGATGAAAATAGAGGTGTTGTGCTCAGGTTGGTTCCCGCACATCATCCTAACATTCTGAGCTCTTGGCTCCCCCAATGATGCATCTGGTGATAGCAATGTCACAAGAATAATGATGATAACAGTTGGACTGAGAATGGATTCCTTCATTTTCTGAATCGCTTTGTCTTCCAATCGTCTGTTATAGGCAGTATTCAGTTCAAAATCCCAGATAAAAAATACAAAAATCAAGATAATCATAGAATATTGAAAAGATACTCAAGCATATTATAGTTTATAGTTGAAACAACGCAACTGACTTTAACAAGGGAAAATGGACAAATTAACTATAGCTCGACTTTTTTAAGTAAAGATTTTGATGATCATTAACTTCTTCAATGCCTGTTCATTCAGCAGCGAAAGCATGATCAAGATAAAGAACTAGATAGGATAAGATTCTTGAATAGCCAGACTATTGAAGATGAAGAAGAGATAAAAGGTGTGAAAACCAAGCAGAAAATCAAGAATTTGCCTTCAAAGAAATAGACTAGTTATGCAACAAGTCAAAAAGGTTTATCAAAAATATATATGCAGTCATTTGGATCAATGATCACAAAACCAGATGGAGCCTTTACATTTTCAACCCACCAAAAATTCCCTCAACCTTTCACATTTCATCAAGAATTATTTTTTTGGTAGAAAGGTCAAATTTTAGATGAAAACACAGATGTCATTTGTTCAGTATCATATCTTTGCACGAGAGAAAGCCGCAGAAATTAAGGCCATAAATTGGATTAAAGATTGATGAATAATGCAATATAGAAAACGATGTCAGTGATGATAATTAAATAATGAATGACACCTCAACAATAAAGCCAACTCACAATAATTTTCAAAAGAAAAGTGAGACCCCACCTCAACTACACTTAGAATTAGTAGCCAGGAGCCAACTCAATCCATAAAAACTTTCACTCCACAACAAGATATTTGCATAAAATACACAGCAACCATAAAGAAGAATCCAGTCATAATTTAACATTCAAGCAAATAGTCAATATTTAAACCTCACACAAACTTACACCTCAGCTTTGAATTTTGAGGCGATATTCAAAGACTTAAAGCTGTATTATAAATATTAAATATAAAATCTATACTTAAGGTCTTCGGATTAGCACCTAATCATGTTGACAATATAATTTATATTCATTAGTCAAAATTCATAAAATTTTACTGAAACAACAAATAGAAATTAAAAACATCTTTCTACTTTTATTTTTCTTGAATTTTCAGATGATTATTCATTATATGAATACTGTGAGTGATAATTTTAATAAGAACAAAATGCCTGAGGAATCAAAAGAAAAAGCTACTACATTTAAGTAGCTTTAAAGCTTAAACAAAAAAGAAAATAAAAAATCAAACAGTAGTAACCAATTAAATCACATAATTATTCGACTTCAAGAAGACAGAAACATCAAGAACGCGAAACCGAAACAGATCAAACGAACCCAGCAAAAATTCGAAGAAAAAAACATGCCAATAAGGTCAAAATTACTAAAAAGATACCACTTTTTTCACATGGGCAGCTGAAGTTTGTCGTTTTGGTTCTAAAATTTATCGACCTTTGGCTTCTTCACTTCTATGAAATCGAAGAAAACGAAAGTATGGCAGAGAGCTTATGAAGAAGAAGAAGAAGAAAGGATTAACTGACTTCTGAAGGGATTTCCAATTTTCTTTTTCAAATGAACAGAATTTATAAAACGCGGTACAAAAATGATTTTTCTTTGCCTACAAGTCTAACATTTGTGGGGTCGTTTTGACAGTTGATCCAATAGGAAATTAACTAATTAATATGAATTTACATACTAATCAAGTCCGTGTTTGGTAGAGAAAATCGGATTAAATTTGAAAAATTAGCCTTTATTGTTGACTTTTATTAAACGAGTGGGCCCCAACGACTATATTTTCAATTTTAATTGGACTTTATCTTTACCAAACAAGCACTAAAAATACGGCAAGATAGATAATTCTATTATCTTTGTTAATATTTTTTGAAACATTTGACGGTACAAATCCTGGTGTAGGCTCGAATGCTTGGATCGACTTTAGAGTTTTAGACAGTCGCAAACTTAGGACATGAACTTCGTTTGTGCACAACAAAGTAAAAAATGGAACACAATCGACCCAGTTAACGTGTATGTAATAACAAAAGACGCAGCGTATAATTTACTTTATTTCTAAGTCTAGACGTGTCAATTAATTTTTCAATTATTCAATTTTAATACTGTTTAAAGTCAATGATTGAATAGAATTTTAAAACAGTGGGGTTGCATTCAAGAACTAGAAATTAGAATTAGAATATTTAATTATGATCAATCAAATCTGGAAGGCTCCAAAATGAAAATCTTGTTTTTATTTGACTCGGTAATTATTTTCTCCCATTCCTTAATTTTAAAAAATGGGACTCAAACGGAGACTTGCAATTAAATTTGTATACCAAAAGAATTTGTTCGTTGTCAAATGTTGACAGGCCAAATTGCACGTGATAGACTTGTTTATCCATGACACAAACTCGTTATACAATTGTGCATTTTAAGGACGTGTTCGATAGAGATTAAAATCGGATTAAAATTGAAAAATTAGTCGTTATTGTTGACTTTTATTAGACGAGTGTGATCCAATAACGACTATATTTTCAATTTTAATTAGATTTTAAGTTTAGTCAAACATGTTTCAAGTCTTTTATTCAAAAAATAATAATATTAATAAATAAATAAAATTGAGGAGGAAATGGTCTTTGATAAAAAGACACTATGAATTGATGGATGGCTTGCAAAGGACCCCACATTTGGATTAAGCATCGATTTTTCTCCAATAAATTGTCTTCTCAAAAAGTCAAAGATATTAACTTCTGGGAAAGCCTTCTTCTAGAAAATGAGGTAAAAAGCAATATTATAAAATCGATGGATTCTGATTTTAATAACATTAATAAAAATAACAAATCCATTACAATGGGGACTCAAAACAGTAAATGGTAGGTAAAATTGATACTTCATTGCAATAGGAATTAAGGTAGGTTCTATTTATCATTTTCAATTCGTTTTCTGTTTTCGATTTTTCAAAACAGTAAAAACGTGTTCTCTTTCCTATTTTCGAAACAGCTTTTTTAAAAATAAGTTAAAAATTTACAAAGAAAACACAAAACGACAAATTTGTTGTTTTGAGTGTTTTCAGTTATAATCAAGTCAAAATTTTCATAACGCGTTTTGAATGTTTTCAAAATAATTTTCAAAATACCAAAAAGAACACATTTTCAATAATATCAAAATAGACACTCAAAATACAAAACTCAACATGAATTCAAAATTCAAATACAAAAATGAAATATAAAGAGAATGGCTCCTAAAATTTCACCTACCTATTTCCCAATTGTTTGGTGAGGATTAAAATTAAATGTTTATAAACGTTGATGAAATGTGTGGTTGAAAAATTGTGAACTCCATGAAATATATAGTTAAAATTAATTGTTAATTTTAACTTAGATTAAAATTTTAATTTTCACCAAACAGGGCACATTTCATCAACTTTTATAAAAAGAATTAAGAAAAATCTTATTTTAATCTCCATCAAATAGGACTTCCACTGAATGATGGATTTTTCTAGTATTCCACTTCTAAGTTGGATTTTTTTTTTTTTTTTTTTTTCTTTCTTGACTTGCTGCAAGTAGTTTGAAAAAAGAAAAAAAAAATCAATTCTAGAAAAATAGAAATATTTTTCGTCCTCAATGCATTAAGGGTCTGTTCGGTACAGCTTAAAATCCAATTAAAATTGAAAATATGGCCGTTATTGGGTCCTACTCGTTTAATAAAAGTCAACAATAACGACTAGTTTTTCAATTTTAATCCAATTTTAATCTCTACCGAACACGTTTTAACTTTTTTATCAACGCGCTATTTTAAAATGGTGGAATTGACTAGTTGTATATGAGGAAAAGTTGTGAATTAAAGTTTCATATCGACTAGACATAAAGATTATTTTAGAAAGAAAATTTAATTACTCCTCCAACATATCAACTTTTTTGGTACGGAATATATTAGGGTTGCACCCTGTACTTAACTATTTGGATGAACGAGATGAATTTTTGAACTTACGTCCAAGATCTAAATGAAGGTATTGATCTCGGTTAATCGTGATGGTCAGAGAAAAACATGTGATTGGCGCTCAAAGCATTGGTGTTCACATAAGGTGGTGGTCCCTAATACCTTAAAGAAGTTTAATTTTGACCGGACATGTGATCGCTCCTTATTTAGGATAGAAATATAGATTATCCTTCTAGGACCAAAATGATGCGATAACGTATTTAAAGTTGATTGATAAGAAAGTATAAACAAAAGTTTCTGAATTAGCTAGATATGGAGAGTTATGAGTATACAAGGAAATTCGCTTGTTCATTCTAAGGAGCTAATATTTTTCGATTGAAGTTCAAATTCTAACATAAGAGTCATAAAGACACATATTACTAAGAAATAATAATCTTAAAACTCACATATTTCCCTTCAAAGATCACAAAACTTGCTAGTTAATTCCATTCTAGCTGGTCACTTGGCACTTCTAACGTAGCCAATTATCCATTTTATAGCCGTTCATATCTTTCTTAGGCTACATCGAATCATAATCGAAACAGTTATAAGAAAATAAGCAAATGGTTTTATTATATTATTGGATCGATTTTCAACTTTGCTTATTAAATGGGTTATAAATCGATCTAATCTGATTTTAACAATGTATGTAAAAATACACTATTTTTCTCTCCCTTGCTCACCCCTCCCGATAATCAAAAGGCCAACAAATCCATTACAATTTGGTCTCGAAACAGTGAAAAGTAGGTAACTTGAGGGACTATTACAATTATACAAATTAAGATTTCCACTAAATGGTGCATTTTCTAGTCTTCCACTTCCTGATAGTTGGAAATATTTTCCATTTTTTGTCCATGATGTGATGCAAGTTTTCTTTGGAAAATACCAACCGTAGAAAAATAGAATTTTTCTGGTCCTTAATTCATTGACTTCTTTATCGACGCGCTTTTCTAAAACAGTGAAGTTGATTAGTCGTATAGGAAAAAAAATGCGACTAAAAGTTCCATATCGACTAGACATGAAGATAAGTTTATAAAGAAAATATATATAGTTACTCCTCAACCTTATAGATGGGACATTAGTTTCAACTAAGCCCCTGTTTTAAAAATATGGAAAAGTCATAAAAGCTGAAGAAACGTACACAGCTCTGAATTGAAAATGTCAGTGGGTCCCATTAGCCTACCATTTTTTACTCAAGAAAATGTAATGTAATTTGCAAAAATGGGAGGCAAACAGGGGCTAAATATATTAGGGTCGTGCCCTACACTTTAATTATATGGATGAAGAAGATGAATTTTGAACATGTTCTGAAGATCCAAACAAAGGTGTGGATCTTGAATGATCACGACAATGGTAGAAAAATATGTGATTGGCTCTCAAAGCGCTTGTGTGACCTTGATAGAGTTGATTTTGATGGCACATGTGATCATTCCATATTTGGAGAAGATAGAAAGATGATTATCAACGACGACTTAAATGATGTGATGTTTCATTCAAATGGGGATTGATGAAGAAGTTTGAAAAAAATTCCACATAGCTATACAAAGGATAATTTTGCATATACAAGAAACCTGCTTTATCCTCGAAATAAGTTAAAGAATAATGCTTCTTGTACATCACCCCTTACACAAGGGGTGACATAATGGTCAAATAGTGCCTCCTCATTGGAGGGACGCCGAGACCCCACAAGAATAAGTTAAAGAATAATGCTTCTTGTACATCACCTCTTACACAAGGGGTGACATAATGGTCAAGTGGCGCCTCGGCCCACATGTGGGGCCTCGGTGCCATTGACCATTATATCACCCTTTGTGTAAGGGGTGATGTACCCCTAACAAGATTGTTAGTTAAAATTTTGATATGAAACTCAAAATTTCAGTACGAGAGCTTTGAATATGCAAAATTCTAATAGCATATTTAACCCTTGTTTGAGCCCTATTTTAGGGGGAAAACATTATTTTTGAAATAGTGATTTTTTAGAGAATATCTGAATATGTGGTTAAAAAATAAGAATTTATTTTTATATTTACATATAAAAATATTTTATTGGAGAATACGTGGTTGAAAATGAATTTTGAAAAAATATTTTTTTGAAAAACTGGGTCTCAAACGAGGGCTTAATATGCTACGATAAATAGAATTAACAAATTTAACAGGCAACAAAATTTTCGTTGTCAGGTCAACTTAATGTGCGAAAGTGCACGTTCTTAGCATTAAAAATCGATGCCATAACTACTCATAATAACCGACATCCACAACTTCTCCATCATCGAGGACAACCCTTCATCAGTTGCAGTAATTTCCGAAAAAATAGGCAACAATTTTTGTCTGGAGAACACTTATATATAATCCAAATATCTCAAAAATAACGTATTTTGTAACGTGTGACTCTGGACTCCAGAGATTCCAGAGAGAATAATAAGAAAAGAGAGATAAAGGGAGTCAAAAGAAAAAAATAAAGCCCAAAAAATGGCTCCAAAAATCTCATTGCTCTTTCTGGCCATGGCTGCTATTCTTCTCCTTGCCCAGAGAACTCAATCCCAATACTTAAATGAATTCTGCAAAACTGCAACCCACAAAATACTCTGCACAAAAATGGTGAATGGTGCAAAAACCGTGCATGATGCATCCAAAAACGTTATAGAGAACGCACTTATTGCTGCCAAAAAACTCCAAGCAATGTCCAATCTGATCGGACCAGTACTTTCGCGATTGAAACCCGTAACGAAGGATTCTATTCTCTCGACGTGTGTTGAGGATTTTGAAACCACGGTGGACGACCTCGAGAGGAGTTTGCAGGCACTCGAGGAGAAAGATGAAGGCACGTTGTTGACACATCTGAGTGCTGCATATAACAGCGATTGCTCTGATGCATTTGAAGAAATGGGTGCTAAGTTGCCACCTCTTTTGACATCTCAAATTGATTATTTGGCCAAATTAGTTGATAATTGCTTGGCTGTTGTGGAGCAAAAATGAGGGATTTAATTTTCAAATTTGTCCATTTTCTATTGTTTAAATGTTGTCTTTTTGGACATTCAATGATGTTATCAGAGGAATTACGAGTGATTTGTTATTGCAATATTATGGTATTTATATGTTGATTGTATCGATTCCTCGATTTTGTATGATGGCATTATTGTCTCCGCTAGTATACTTTTTTTATCTTATTTATTGTTTTTGTGCAAATGTTTATGCTTGGCTTGTGTTCATAAATATTTAAGCCACTTTTTTATTTATTTCGAAAGATATTTAAGCCACTTTTCTATCCATTTATAATTTAAACCGTTTATAAACTCTTCCGAAAAATGTCGTTTCTCTACCGTTTAGCATCGTAGCCCGGTTGAATCTCCATATCAGGGCAAAAAAGTGTCTTCCCCTGACTCGCCATTGGTCCTGACGCAAAGGAAAGGAGACTTTTAGGGGCCATTTTACAATTTAAAATATATTTGAAAACTTAAAATTGGATAATCGCCGAAAAATATCTTATAATACGCAACAGTTTGTAAAAATCAAATTTTCAGTAGATTTTTAATAAAACTTGTGCTTAAAATATTGAATCCGATGTAAAAACTGCGTAATTTTCATTTCCAGTCAGAATATAGAGTACAGAAACACATTCAAGCTCTCTTCTCCTTAATTCTTCTTCATTTGTTATTCTTCGGATTGGCTCGAACAAGTTCAGACCTCCTTTTGGTTCGTTATTGAACCTCAACTTCCTAAGCCCCTCTTTGATGGCCATTATTTTGTGTAAAAAATGAGTTTTGAATAGTGATTTTTTGAATAATGTGCTATTAAAAAGTAAGAAAAGGTTTTGGATTTATGTGCAAATATTTTATTGTGTAAATGTATGGTTGAAAATAAGTATGAGAATTAAAGAGTTTTGAAATAATGGTTGTCAAATATGGGCTACGTCAAACGGTATCAAAGCATGTGGTTTTTCATCGAGTTTGGTGGTGGAAATCCTCATGCCCGCAGTAAGAAGGCCATAGAGGTAGTTGATAAATTTGATGAAATATGTGGTAGAAAAATTGATAAAGATGGGGATTTTTAATGAAATCTAAGGTAAAAATTAATTTTTAGTTTTGATTTAAATTTTTACCAACTTTTTGAAGTCACGCCAAACATGAGCTAAATTTATCGTAGTTGTCGAGTTCCCCATAATAAGGACAACCCTTCACTTGCAGAAAAATAGGTAACTATTTTTGTCTGAAACCATCTTATATAATCAAACATTCTCAAGAATAACATTCTTTTGGCTCGAGAGAATATAACAATAAAGGAGAGAGAGAAGGAGCCGAATAATGGCTCCAAAAATCTCATTGCTCTTTCCGGCCATGGCTGCTCTTCTTCTTCTTGTCCAGAGTACTCAATCCCAACAACCCGAACCCGTAAACGAATTCTGCAAAACCGCAAGCCACAAAGAACTCTGCACAAAAATGGTGAATGGCTCAAAAACCATGCATGGTGCATCCAAAAACGCCATGGAAAACACACTTGTTGCAGCCAAGAAACTCCAATCGATTTCCAATCTGATTCCACCTGCACTTTCCAGCATGCGAGCCACAACGCAAGAATCGATTCTAGCCACCTGCCAGGATAATTTTGACAATACAGTATACGATCTCGAGACGAGTTTGGAGTCGCTAGAGAAGAAAGACCAAGGCACATTGTTGACGTATTTGAGTGCAGCAACTATCAGTGATTGCACTGATGCATTTGAAGAAATGGGTGCTGATGTGCCGCCGGCATTGAGCACCGAAATGGATTATGTGTTCAAATTAGTATCAAATTGTGTAGAGATTCAATACTCCATGTTAGCCAAATCAAACATTCAATTAACAAATATAAGAATGCAAGAAACTGAAAAATAGTAAAGAACTCGAGAGAATTTTCGCCCTAAGGCAAGAGGTTCGGAATAAAATTCCTAATCCCCTTTTGAGCTTCCGCCAACCGGAAGAAATCACTCTATTAAACAAGGATAAAGACCGTTCTTCTTTACAACCAACACATCACAAAGAATCACACAAGATTCATCAACAAACTGGAAACCCCTCTCCAACACTCCAATCGGTATCCACTCAAGAATACAAAACATTAGCCCACAACAAATCACTCAAGAGATGCACTAGGACTATCCAATTCAACCGAGCACTTAGTGAGAATCACGCAAGAAACATCACAGACAACGAAGCCCTCTCGAATCCGTATAGAATCCACACAAGGAAACACAATAACCTCACTACAATTCACTCAAGAATGTATAGCCACTATACTATTGAAGATTACAAGAGATTTCTAGCTTCAAAGATGCAAAATCAAAGAAACATGAAGAGGACAGAGAGTTCGCAGAGAGAGAGAGCTGAGAGAATGTGTGATCCCCTTTTTCAATTTCACGTCTAGAACTAGATGCCCAACCTTTGCCTTTTACTTTCTAGAAAGAAGTCTTCTAAGGCCTCCAAGTAATAAGGTCCAGCCCAATTTTCTACCAAGGCCCAATACTTCATTGTGCCATATTTCCCAACAATCTCCACCTTGGTACAATGATCCAAGTTTCATCTAAAGTGATTTCTCCATTATGGCATCATTTGCTCTTATTACCTGATACACAAATCAGCAAGTATCAATGTTAAGCAGCTTTAAACAGTCCAAAAACTTATTTAAAGGCAGCACTTTAGTTCCAACATCAGCAGGGTTAAAATGAGTAGAGATTTTCTTAAGTTTCACAACACCTTGTGAGATAACATCTCTAATGAAATGAAATTTCACATCAACATGTTTAGATCTATTATGCAAAACAGGATTTCTACTCAAATATATAGCAGATTGACTATCAGAAAATAAAACAACATCTTTCACAAAGCCAAATTCATTTAAAAGTCCCTTCAACCAAATACCTTCTTTTATAGCATCAGTTGCAGCAATATATTCAGCCTCAGTTGAAGATAATGCAACAATTTTCTGTAATTGAGATTTCCAACTAATGCATGAATTACACAAAGTATACACATAAGCAGAAGTAGACTTCCTATTATCCCTATCGCCTGCATAGTCAGAATCAGTGTAACCCCTCAAGATAACACCATCAGATTGCTTCCTATAATGAATCCCCAAGTCACAAGTTCCCTTAATGTATCTAAGAAGCCACTTCATAGCTTCCCAATGAGTTTCACCAGGATTTGACATAAATCTACTCAACACACTTATAGAGAAAGCCAAATCAGGTCTAGAACAAACCATTAGATACATAACAGACCCAACTGCATTGGAATAAGGCACTCTTGCCATTCTTTTTAACTCAAACTCAGATTTGGGAGATTGATCACTTGAAAGTTTGAAGTGATTTGCTAAAGGTACACTCACACTTTTAGCATCACTTATAGAAAATTTTTCCAACAATTTCAAAACATAGGATTTTTGACTTAGACTAAGTATGCCCTCCCTTCTATTCCTTTTAATTTCGATACCCAAAATTTTTCGAACAGGACCTAAGTCCTTCATTTCAAATTCAGATTTCAATTTGGTTTTAATTAACTCTATTTCTTTTATGTCATGACTAGCTAAAATCATGTCATCAACATAAAGAAGAAGATAGAGTGAATTTTCACCACCATTACCTTTGCAATAAAGACATGTATCAAAATTACTTCTTTTAAACCCAAGTCCAAGCACAAATGTATCAAATCTCTTGTACCATTGTCTTGGAGCTTGTTTTAAACCATATAAGGATTTCTTAAGAAGGCATACAAGGTCAGAATTTTTATTCATTTCAAAACCTTTTGGTTGTTCCATGTAAATAGTTTCATCAAGATCTCCATTTAAAAAGACAGTTTTGACATCCAATTGTTCCAATTCCCAATTAAACTGAGTTGCTAAGGCTAGAATCACTCTAACAGTTGTAAATTTTACAACTGGAGAAAAGATTTCATTAAAATCTATTCCCTCCTTTTGAGTGAAGCTCTTAGCCACTAGTCTAGTTTTGTATCTAATGCCATTCTCACTTTGTTCCCCTTTTCTATCTTAAAAATTCATTTACAATCCACAACCCTTTTCCCCTTAGGTCTATTAGTCAACACCCATGTTTTATTCTTCTTAAGAGATTTCATCTCATCTTGCATTATTTCAAGCCAATGCTTGGAATATTTGCTACTTATAGCCTCATCATATGACACAGGTTCATTCTCAATAAAACCTTGAACAATAAGCAAAGACAATTCATCATCAAACCTCACAGGTGGTCTAACTTGTCTTCTTTGCCTATCTCGAGCCAATTGATAATCACCTAAGGTCTGATTTGTCTCTAAATCAGTATCAAAATGTTCAACCTCATCATTTCTATGTGATTCAACATCAACATCAACTTCAACCTCTCCAGTTTGAATATTAGGTAATTGATTATCATCACCAACTTGCTCCACCTCAATTTCAATCTCTCTTTCTATGCTATCAGTTTGATTTAAAGGTCCGTAACTACTATCGGTTTTCAAACAAGGTAGATCATCTTCATTGAACACCACATTTCTACTTATTATGATCTTATACCCTTTGGTTTCACGACCCATAGTCTATACCCTTTTACCCCTTCACCATAACCCAAGAAGACACACTTAAGAGCCCTAGGATCTAGTTTCCCTTCATATTGATGTGCAAAGGCTGCACACCCAAATACTCTTAAGTTGCTAAGGTCAACAGGTCTACCATTCCACACTTCTTCATGGGTCTTAAAATGTATAGCACTAGCAGGACTTCTATTAATAAGATAACTAGCGCTTTTTGTAGCTTCTCCCCAAAATAGCTTGGGAAGACCAGAACTTAAAAGCATGCATCTAACTTTCTCAAGTAAAGTTCTATTCATTCTTTCAGCCAAGCCATTTTGCTGTGGAGTGTGTGTAACAGTTCTGTGTCTCAATATACCATGCAATTTACACAAATCATCAAACTCATAATTGCAAAATTCAAGTCCATTATCAGTTCTTAATACTTTTACCCTTTTATTAGTTTGGTTTTCAATCAAAGTCTTCCAATCTTTAAAGGCAGTAAATGTATCAGATTTAGATTTCAACAGAAATATCCAATTCTTTCTAGAAAAATCATCAATGATTAACAAGAAATATTTAAAACTAGTATGCGTATGCACATTAGCTGGTCCCAAAGATCAGCATGCAAGTATTCCAGAATAGACACAGATTTATGCATTCCAGGCAAAAATGGTAATCTATTATGCTTTCCTAGTATGCAATAGTCACAAAAACTGAGTTTCTCGATGTTATCATTTCCAAAGGCACCTTGTTTTTTCAAAATCTGCAACCCTTTATCACTAATATGACCCAATCTCTTGTGCCATATTTGTGACTTATCATTTGAAACAGAAAGTGCTGCTGAAGTGGAGTCAAAAATGTTTTGAGTTTGTAAAATGTAAAGTCCATGTCTCTTGGGAGCTTCCACAATCAAGTGTGAATTCCTCAAGATTTTAATGTATCCCGCATTGATCATAATGTCATAGTTTAGGTCATCTAATACACCTAAAGAAATCAAATTTCTTTGAAGGTCAGGAACATATCTGGTCTTTTCTAAGACAAGCACATTATTATCCTTTACTCTTAAAGTGATGGTTCCTATGCCCTTAACTTGACATGCCATATGATTACCCATTAAAACTTGACCACCATTTACATTTTCAAAATCACAAAACCAATCTTTATTAGGACACATGTGATAGGTACAACCTGAATCAAGAATCCACTCTTGACTAGGCTGATGGGCAACATGAACATAGACTTCATCTATATAAGTTTCATTATTGCAGACCAAAGCTGCATCCCCATCCTTTTTAAACTTGTTTCTATTATCACTAAGCCTCTTAGGACAATCCCTGATAAAATGACCTTCCTCTTGACAATAAAAACAATTTTTTCCTTTTATCTTCATTTTATCCTTTTGATTTCCCTTTTTCTTGTGTCCAAATTTCTTATTGGCATAATTGTTTCTAGGATTAAACTTAGACTTAACCATCAAATTCAGACCACTAGAAGACTCTTTCCGATCAGACTTTAACTCTAACTCTTTAGTTCTTAGAGCATTAATGATAATATCAGTAGTTAGAGTGTCTCTACCATATTCAATAGCATTTTTAACATCCTTGTACTTGTCACCTATTGAATTTAATAGAACCACAGCCAACTGCCCATCTGAGAGTTTCTCGTCACAGTTGGTTAGGTCGCGGGTTAATCTATTAAATCTATCAATATTAGCATCAAGGTCAAGTGATGGATCAAGTTTGAAACCAAAAAACTGTTTTAAGAGATAAACTTTATTTGGCATAGCTTTATTCAAATAAATTTTCTCCAATTTTTTCCACAATTCAGCAGCAGTTTTTGTTTCTCCTACTTCTCTAAGCACATTATCAGATAAATGCAGAAAAATCGAACTCCATGCAATTTCATCTTGTTCAGTAACTTTACTAGAATCCATATCAGTAGGCCATGACTCATCAATGGCTTTTGCACATTTTTGTTGAAGTAAAAGAGCTCTCATTTTCTGGCGCCAAAGACTAAAGTCTCCTTTGCCATTAAAAACTTCCAATTCAAATTTAGAAGAAGGCATATTGAAAGTTTGAATGAATGGCTAATGAATGCAGGTCAGGCAGAGCATACCAAAGAAGATACACGTAAATTATAATTCAAATGTCAACACTCCGGAGACAATACCATGAATTATACAACTAGCAGAATGTATATACTCACTGTAGAGATTCACAGATTTAATTTCAGGCTTGAACCTCAACAATTCATGTAACAATTTACAAGATATAGCACTAATAATCACAGTTGCAACATACAATACTGAAAAACATATACAGAAACATTTTTCAGATTCACTATAATGGTATAAGCAACAAATCAGTGTACTCAATATGTAAATTGGAACGAACTCACCAAAGGTCCTAAGTTAGGTTTTCAAGAAATTAATCACCACTTGAATCAGTGAAAGAAAACGGTTACTGTCTGCCTGAGATCCAAGAATCACAACCAAAGCTCTGATACCACTGTAGAGATTCAATACTCCATGTTAGCCAAATCAAACATTCAATTAACAAATATAAGAATGCAAGAAACTGAAAAATAGTAAAGAACTCGAGAGAATTTTCGCCCTAAGGCAAGAGGTTCGGAATAAAATTCCTAATCCCCTTTTGAGCTTCCGCCAACCGGAAGAAATCACTCTATTAAACAAGGATAAAGACCGTTCTTCTTTACAACCAACACATCACAAAGAATCACACAAGATTCATCAACAAAGCTGAAACCCCTCTCCAACACTCCAATCGGTATCCACTCAAGAATACAAAACATTAGCCCACAACAAATCACTCAAGAGATGCACTAGGACTATCCAATTCAACCGAGCACTTAGTGAGAATCACGCAAGAAACATCACAGACAACGAAGCCCTCTCGAATCCGTATAGAATCCACACAAGGAAACACAATAACCTCACTACAATTCACTCAAGAATGTATAGCCACTATACTATTGAAGATTACAAGAGATTTCTAGCTTCAAAGATGCAAAATCAAAGAAACATGAAGAGGACAGAGAGTTCGCAGAGAGAGAGAGCTGAGAGAATGTGTGATCCCCTTTTTCAATTTCACTTCTAGAACTAGATGCCCAACCTTTGCCTTTTACTTTCTAGAAAGAAGTCTTCTAAGGCCTCCAAGTAATAAGGTCCAGCCCAATTTTCTACCAAGGCCCAATACTTCATTGTGCCATATTTCCCAACAAATTGCTTGGCTGTTGTGCAGCAAAAATGAAGGAAACTGGGATTTTGGAAGGATTTCTGTTGAGATTTCTTCATTTTCTATTGTATGAAGGTATGTTTGGACATAATATAATGATGTTATTGAAATATTATGGTACTTATCTGTTCATAGTATTAATTTGATATGTTATTTTTGTATACCACACGTCACCCTTAAAATTGGCTAACACCGTATTTTTTGGTTGCCCTGAGTATCAATTTTTTCGGTGGTGTTTAAAAGAAATTCTTTCTTGCTTTAGGAAGAGAATCAATAAGACAATCGGAATTAGCTCAAAGGTTGATCAGGTAATGACTCCAAATTCCACCATGCTATCATCATTCTTCCCGTATTTGTCTAGCGTTGACACATACTCCTGCTAATCTGACCATTTTCGAACCTATCTTTCTCACCCTATTCAATTCAATGGAGAAAGGGGCCAATGGGAAGGGAATGGGCTCGATATCTGACCATTTAGGAAAACTCAAATTCTCATTCTAGTCTGTGTTGAAATTCCATATTAAACCTCTATTTGGGAAGAATTTACTATCGGTAAAATTTATAAATAGATACAATAGAGTGGCGGATAAATGAATAACATTTGTCAATCCATTAAAATGTGTAGTTGAAAATGAAGTTTGATAATTTATAAATAATTTAGGGTGCGTTTGATTGCAAGGGTGGAAAATGGGTGGAAATAAAATATTTTACATGGAAAATGTTTGCTTAAAAAATGTTTTACAGGGAAAATGATTTCAAGTGTGTTTGATTGTTATAATTTTCCACCTGAAAATTTTTTTAATTTTCTATTCGTTTGGCTTTATTTTACATGGAAATTGTCAATTAAAGTGATATTTTTTTCCACAATTAGTTATAAAATTTGTTTCCATTGCCAAAATTTTAAAAAAAAATGGAAAAAAATTTGTTTCCTAAAAAATCATTTTTTTATCAAAGTTTAGTATTCGTTTTTTGTTTCACATGAAAATTATCCATTAAAGTGAAATTTTTTTTTTTTTACTATTGGCTATGAAATTTGTTTCCATTGCAAAAAAAAAAAAAAAATTACAGCCTGCCTGGAAAATTTTTTCTCACCAAAAAAGCGGGAAAAAATTTTCATAAAAAAGCCGGAAAATGCAAACGCATGGAATAAACTCGGGAAAATATTTTCCGTGAAAAATTTCGCCTATCAAACAGTCAAAAAAGTGAAAAGTGGAAAATATTTTCAAATAACGCGTATCAAACACGCCCTTAAAATTTTGTCATGAACTTCACACCCAGGGATAAGACAACCACGAATTCTCAATATAGAAATATTTGAATTCAACTATCAACTAACATTTGATCTTCTTGAATTTATCAGTTGGTATTTATTTGTCTGGTCTCTCATGAAAGGAAGGAAAATATTGAGAGATATCCAATCTCGTTTCGAGGTTGTCTCTCAATTTTCAGCATCAATGTTCCTTCTTTAATATTTATTTTCTATGAGTGAAAGGGAAAAATTCTCAACATGGAAAAATGCTACACATAAACTACTGTGGTCCATTGGACGAGCCTGTTATAAAGATTGGCCAATGGGCTAGTCCAATCTTAAAAGAAAAAATTAGGACAACTTACAGAAATACCCCTAAAATCGGGAATCTTTTAAAAAAATCACATGAAAAGTGTTTTGGAAGTTAAAAAAAATGTGTATAAAGTTAACTGAAACTTTTTAATTAAAAATGGCTACAACACCACTTTTTAATGAAAACGTGACATTATTATTAATTAAAATTGATGTACATCACTTTTGAACCAAGTGATGAGCAATGTCACTTTCTATATCATAAAGGTTAACATTTAACACAATACAAAGTAAATTAACATCTAAAAAAGTTCTTATAAACAAATTGAAAGCTTAGTCAAAGATATATTGTTCATTTCGAAATTGATTGTGTGTGATATTTTAATTAAAAAGTGGCACAACATGCTATGACAAAAAAAAAAAAATTACAAATATTCAAAAAATGACAAATAATATTTAACCCATGTTTGATAGCCATTATTTAGAGAAAACAAAGTTTTGAATATTAAATTTTTTGAGAATGTGTGGTTAAAAAGTAAGGAAAAATTTTGAATTTACGTGTAAAATATTTTATTGTGTGAATGTGTGGTTAGAAATAAGTACGTAGAATTAAAAGTTTTAAAATAATGATTGTCAAATAGGAGGTTAACATCAATCAAAACCTTGGAATAGATCTAAAGGATTGTTAACCCATGTTTGAGCCATATTATAATTTGCATTCGCATTCTTCTACTTATTTTCAATCACACATTATTTAGGCCATGTCTGGGTGAACTTTTTCATTTGGAAAAATTGATTTTTTTTACCGTTATTGGCAGAATATGGGGCCCATAGTGAGATGACAAAGTCAAAAAAATCAGGCTCCTCCTCCTGCAACGGTCCAAAAATCCATTAAAATTAGCTTAAAATTTCTTCCAGACATGCTGTCAATAAAATAATATTTTCCATTACATCAATAAATTTTCTTTCTTTTTCAACCACGCATTCTCCATCAATCTACTATACCAAAATACATTATTCCAAAATAATGTGACTCAAACACACTCTTAATTTTCTTATGCATATTGTCTCTTTATGATTATATTTCATTTTTAGTAACTAAACATAGAAAATAACTTAATTTTAGTAACACAGTATCCTATAAGTTTGAAGGAATAGAAATTTAAAAAAAAAATGACAAGATCTAAAAAAGGTGACAAAAATTCAAAAAAGTTACAAACAAATCAAAAGCATTAAGTTGGTTGATAAGTGTGTTTTGCACACTTATTTAATACCTAAATATGCTTATTTGATGAAAATGGCGAATATCGACTCATAATTGGGTAATTTTAGCTTTTGTAAGTCATAAATCTCAAATGGAAAGAGAATAAAGCAAAAAGAAGAGAAAATGGATTAAGAGCATACAAAAACATGAAGTTGGGGGACCAAAGTGCACAAGTTAGAAAGTTGGAGGACCTTGAGTTGCAATTTTTGGAGGCAAAATTGATATGAAAGTCCAAAATTTGAGGAATGGATTGTACAAGATCAAAGTTGAGGATCCTGGTGTTCAATTATATGGATGATTAAGTTGGACAAAAGAAATGAAGAAAGCCCCCGCACACACGCGAGCTTAGGCAGGGCGCGCAGGAAGGCTCTTTTGATTTACCGAGACCAAAACGGTCTCACGGAGCAAGCGGGGTTGCTGGAGACGATTTTTAGCCTTTTAAATATCATTTTTCGGCCTCATTAACCCCACTCTTCATCTTTTCATTTTTCCTTCCATTTATTTTTACACTTTTGGGATAAACGGGGCAAGATCTAGAGCACAAAAATGAGAAGAAATTGAAGAGATTTTTAGGGAAATCAACACTTCGTCAAAACTCATTTCAAGAATCCAACCAAGGGAAGGATTTACATTTTGTGTTTTAACCATTATTCCTCTAAAAAGTTGCAATGTATTTCTCTAACTTTTCTCCTTTTTATCATACTAGTTTCTGCCCGTGCATCTGGGTTATTTTGAAGGTAAATAACGTGTGTTAAATGTGTTAAATTATCACGAATTACATCTTGAATGTTAGATATGGACAATTTAAATTATCCTAATAAATTTGCAATTGATGTAAAATAAATTTTATTTAAAGGTGAAAGTTATCTTGTTGAGTCAAGTTTAATTTTCAAGAAAGGTTGGGTTTTGTTTTAATTTAACATTGTGTGTCTGAATGTAACTATCAACTTGACCACTATTTTATGTATTTTGGTAATGTAGACAAGATATAAATAAATGTAGCTCACGAAATCTTGCGGTAAAAAGAAGAAAATAACTTAATTTTATCTTGGCTCCTGTTTGTCTACCATTAATCCAAAAAATTGTTTGCTACAGTCAGATTCTCCACCACATATTCACCCAACAAAATATTCTACACACAAACCAATAAAATTATTTTAATTTTCAATTACACATTCTCCAAAAAATACTATTCATTACACTAATTTTCTCCCAATAATGGGAGACAAACAAGCTCTTGAACTGCAGAGCAATCGATTTTTCATTTTTTATACATTCAAAGGTAAAGATATTTTACATAATATATATATGTAAAATCTTCTCCAATATTAGTCAATAATAAGGTTGTTTGTCATTTGTGGGGATTGTAGAGGAATTTAGGGTTCATATTGGTTTGGGGATTTCTCAAATTGGAGTTTAATATGCAATCGTTCCTTGATTTGGGGTTTATACTGGGATGAAAATGGTTTGGGTTTGATGTAGGGAAGAATTGAATAATGTTATGGAGAGGAAATCGATTTGGATTCAAGAGAATTGCATCGTGCTTTGAGGAAAAACGTTATGAAAATTTTGGAAGAAAAAACTATTTTAATTTAATTGATTTTGGTCCACGTTGTCAAAATATTTAACACTGTTACGTCCACGTATGATTTTCATCTGCCACGTGGGTTTTTTTGTCCATGTGGATGGAGGGATTTTAAATGAGTGATGGATAGGTAACTTTGTTTAAAAGTGGATGAGTAATTGATAACTTTTCATTTCTGAGTGAGTAAGTAGTAACTAAAGTGAAATGTCAGTGATTGATTATTTAATTAACTCGTTCAAATCCCTATGAATGATTGAATTCTGATGGCACACTGTCTAAACCAAATCATTCATACCATCCTCCATCTAAATTCCCAAGACTCAGCCTCTTTTCCCACATTTCTTTAAAACATTTTATCTCGGTCCTAAAATCAGTGGGCTTTACTCAAGTTAGAGCACAACGTCCTCATCCTCGCTTTAGAAATACTCAGGACCATCGGTGGCAGTGAAGATGGGGGTGGTGCATGACAGCAAAGTGATGGCAACCGCGGTTGAGGGAGAGATAGGTAGAGAGTTAAGATTAGAGATCGTAATGTTTGTAAAGAACAAGTCTTCAAACTCTTATGTTTCAATTTCTTAAAATAAAAATCGTATCTGACATAATTTTCCCAAAAAATTAACCATCTGGACTTGTTCAATTCATGTAATTTACATCTGTATTAATGTTTTTATTTATTTATTTTTTATCGTATTCGTATTTTCAAACTTTCATTACTTAACATATTTCATTTCTAATTACGAGTTTTATTCAAAAGGTGCGTGAGAGGGCATATAAAATTTATTTATCCATCATATTTAAAAATAAATATAAAAGTATGATAAAATATTTTTCCTTAATTCAAAGCATGCAAACAAACTATTTGGACTGATACAACCATAAAAGATGAAGTGGTAATTTATGGAAGGTTAAAGAAAATAATTCGATCAAAAAAGTTAGGGACATGAATACCACAATGAAAAATAAAGTTATAATGAATTTTAAGGCATTGAGAAATGTGACGATGAAGATACTGGCACATAAATTAATGTTAAGCATCAATGAAATTGAATAACATTACTCTTGCTTTTATTTATCATGATGCAAAATTAAAGGTGTAAAACCAAGCCAAGATACTCGACTCTTTATTTGGATTCACATGTCGAAACCATAACCGACATGTCTAAAGAGACGTGTTAGAACTCTAATTTTTCTCTTTTAACACCAAAACACATTATTATCACTTCGCCTCCCTCCAGAGCATTTGGTGGCTACTATATAAAATTAGGGGTGTCCAAAAGTCCCGAACCGAACCGGACCGAACCGAACCCGAACCGAACCGAATCGAACCGAGCGGTTCTTCATAAATTAAATACCCGAACGGGTACCCGAATCGAGAACCGATGGGTTTGGGTCGGGTCTGGGTCTAAACCAAGAACCGAAGAACCGAATAAGAACCGAAACTAAATAATTTTTTTATTTTTTATATTGAATTAATTAAATTATTTTATTTTTTTTATACAAATTAGCAAATTAATTAAATAAATCAGATTATTTCATAATTTTAATTTTAAAGTCCAAATCATTTTTAAAACCCATTAACCCATTTTAATTTGAAGCAAATGAATATACTTTATATAGTTTTGCTGTAATATTAATATCTACTTTTTGGTATTTGTATACACTGAATTAATCTTATTGGACGGCTAGTTATTTATATGTTTTTGAATTGAGCTACGTTAATTTGTAAAAGTTACGAATGAAATGTCATTAGTTGTATTTATGTAGTGTTGCTGTAAATATTAAAAAATTTGATCATAGTACGGAACCGAACGGAACCGAACCGACCCGAACCGAACCGAACGGAACCGAACCCGAACGGTTCCAAAATTATATTTGGACCCGACGGGTCCATTTATTAAATACCCGAAAGTTTTGGGTCGGTTCGGGTATCTTCAGAACCGAACCGAACCGACCCACGGACAGCCCTATATAAAATTAGTTACAAAAAAACATGTGAAAGTAACTGTAATAAAGCACCATTATGGTTTAGTTAACTGTCAGACTCCCCTGCACACATAGGATAGCATCTCTCAAGAAATTTATGGTTTAGTTAGCTGTCAAAGTTAACCATTTATTAAGTAGTCCCTAAAGACAGAGACCCGAAGTACAAAAGCTAGTGGTGTCAAATGAGCCGAGCGGCTCGTCGGCTCGCCCGCTCGGCTCGTACTGTTCACGCCCACGAGCCGCTCGGGCTCGTAAAAAAACGAGTCCGAGCATGAGCCGAGCGGGCTCATGGGCTAGACGAGCCGAGCCCGCTCGTCTCGTCTCGTCACTGTTCACGAGCGGCTCGGCGAGCGGCTCGCCGAGCCGCTCGTGAGACGAGCCCACGAGCCTGGCTCGTGGGCTCGTCTAAACGAGCCGCCAGGCTCGTCTAAGACGAGCCCATGTATTTTTAAAAAAAAAAAAAAATTAGAAATTGCTAGAAATGGGGTGACCAGAACGGTCACTGAATTAGTGATCGTTCTGGTCACCAAGTGACCAAACGGTCACTGATTCAGTGATCGTTTGGTCACTTATTTCAAAAAAAAAAAAAAAATTTTCTACTTTTCTCCAATTCTTCTCCTATAAATACCCAACCCATTACAACATTTTTTCCCACCAAACTTTCATTCTATACTCTCTACTCTACAATTTACAATTTACAAATCATTATCAACAATTCTATAATTCTCTTCTACATTTTTTTACATTATTATCTTCATTTTACAACTCATTTTATACACTAGCCAGTAGTACATAATCGTCATTTCTACATTTCTACATTCTATTTCAAAAAAAATTCACAAATGGATCCACGAGTATTTGTTGAAAACTTGTTCGGTATGGAGGGCGAACACCTGCTCAAAATCAATTTGGGGATGAATTTGCCAGTCTCAACGAACTACCAATTCCAGAAGACATTGACGATTTCGACGTTCGTGAAGCCGATGCCGATCCAATTGATTTGGATGATGTTGATGTTGATCCTAGTGTTCCTATTGATTTGGAACAAGATGAAGAACCTGCATTAAATATTCCCGATACACGAGGGAAGAGAAAGGGGAAGAAGTAGGCAAAATGTTGGGACCATTTCAAATTGGTTAACACTGGTCGTGTAATCGATGGACTTCCAGAAACGAAAGCAGCATGTAAATACTGTCAACAATGACTGACATGGCAAAAAGGCATTGGAACCACTCACCTCAACCGTCATTACAAAGCATGTGCGGCCAAACATGAGCTTCTTGAACGTGGACAAATGCAACTACAGTTTGGTACTAGTAGAGACGGTGCTACTACTTCGCCAATTTCTACGTGGATGTATTCGGAGGAGGAAGCACGAAAGGGAATGGTGAAGTTCGTTGCCGCGGCGGAGCTGCCACTAGCAATAGTGGACAACGAACATTTCGTAAACTACGTCAAACAATATCTTCAACCAAGGTACGTTGGGGTAAGTCGAAATACTCTTCGTTCTAATACAATTGAATATTTTCTTAATGCAAAGCGATTATTGATTGGTGATTTAGAAAAATACGGGGGTGTCATATCTTTAACTTCGAATTTATGGGAAGGGATTAATAAGAGAGGTTATATAGCTGCAACTGCACACTATATAGACCCACTTTGGGTTATGCATAAAAAAATTATTGCTTTTAAAATAGTTGAGTATCCTCATAATGCTAACACTATATTTAATGCAATTATGTTAATAATTAAAGAATATAAATGCGAGAGTAAAATTCGTTCTTTTACTTTTGACAATACTTCTGTAAATAAAGTAGTTATCGATAAATTGCATAGAGTACTTCAACCCGATTTTGGTGGTTATTTATTCCATATTCGATGTGTATGCCATATTTTTAATTTAATTGTACAAGACGGTTTAAAACATGTGAAGGACGAAATTAGTCGAATTAGGAATGCACTTACGTATATCACGATTACACCTAGTAGAAAACAAGCATTTGAAGAATTTTGTGAACAAGTTGAGAACTCTAATACAAAAACTTTTATTACTGACGTAGGTCATAGGTGGAATTCAACTTACTTATTATTAAAATCATGTGAAGGTTTTGAACCGTTTATCACTGAATTTTATAACAATAGGCATATTAGAGACGACGACGACGATATCTTAAATGAATCCGATTGGAATACAGTTTTTAAAATTAAGAAATTTTTGGAAAGTTTTTATACGTCTACGAATATATTGTCTGGTGTTTATTATCCAACTAGTTGCATGGTTCTTGAACGTCTTTATATAACTGCTAGGGCTTTTAATAGATATCAAAATGACCCTGATTTTCATCTTTGTTATATATGCTATGGAATTAAAATTTAGAAAATATTGGGAAGAATTACCTATGTTATTTCCTTTAGCATGCGTCATGGACCCCGATATAATTTATCGGGTACTAAATTTATAATTGACCACATTTCACATGCTTTAACTTTTAATAGGCCTATTACTTAGAGGAATTTGGAACAAACGTTAACTGAAATGTATGAATTATATGCTGCAAGAATAGGTACACAAGTTACTCGTGTATCTACTCCTCCTCCCACTAATATAAATGATGATGCTGAAGTAATTAATTTATTAGAAAACATAGACTCAATTAGATATGATTCAACTGCATATGCATATGGTTCCTCTAGTAGTAGTAGTATGTGTTCCACTGCATGTACTCAAACTTCGAGTAGCAGTCCAAATGCGTTGCCATCTGAATTAATTGATTACTTTCGTTATACTATGCCTAATAACAAATCAGTTAAGAAAAGTTCAGAAGATGTAATCGAATTCTGGCGAAATAATGAACGTCGATGGCCAATTGTTTCTGCAATTGCAAAAGATCTACTAACACCTTCGGTTAGCACTGTAGCTTCGGAGTCTGCTTTTAGTGCAGGGAAGAGGGTTCTCTCTGAAATTCGAAGTCGACTAAAAGAATATATTTTGGAAGCGTTAATGTGCGTGAAGGATTGGAAAGACGCTAATTATCGAATTCAACATAAATATGCCGAAATTGCATGTAATCAAGTAAGTGATATTTAATTTCAATACATTCATTACAAAATTTTATTTTCATACATTTATAATTTTTTTAAAAAAATTGTACACGTAAAAAGTTTTTCGTGTACAATTTTAACTCCGCCTACACAAAATTGAAGTAGCCGGTCCCAAACCCGGATAAAGGAGGAGGGTTTATCTTTTTTTTTTAAAATAAATGTATATTTACTATTTTAAAAATTATAAATGTTTTGACGAGCCCCGATAAATGTTTTGAAAAATATATATTTAAAAAAAAAATAGAAAAAATAGACTTGTAATACTAGTAGCGTTATTTATTTATAAAAAAAAAAATTAAAAAAAGGGCGAGCCGGCGAGCCGAGTCGCTCGCTTTGGGCGAGCTCGGGCGCGAGCCGAGCTTGCCCAAACGGCAACGAGCCGAGCTCGAGCTCGGCTCGTTGCCGACGAGCCACGAGCTCGCACGAGCCGAGCTCGTTCGTCAATGGGCCGAGCCGAGCCCAATGGGCCGAGCCGGCTCGGCTCGGCCCATTGCCACCACTAACAAAAGCACATTTGAGTCTTTAAGCAATAATCTCTGGCAATTTTATTTTCCAAAAAAAAAGAAAAAAAAATTTGCACAATGTGCCTTCAATATATTGCACTTGTAGTAACTTCGACAACTATGCATCATGCTTACATAATATGTTCTCGATGAATGAAAAATATCCAGAATCCAGATATAACTAGTCTTGTCTTTATATAAAATGTGTTACGAGACGAACGATCGACCAATCTTGACAAGAATACATCTTGAGGTCAGTAGCTAACCTAACATTCAAGAAAAAAAAATATATTTTTGGACTTGAATTGATTCATTAATAGTCAATTATATATTACTTCTATCTCGTATAGATCCCATCCATCTTTATTTCAAAATAAAACGCAAGGTAAACAACTGATGAGTCTTGACAAGAATATTTTTTCCGGGTCATTAGGGGAGTCCAATCTTCCAGACAATTTTATTTTTCTGGACTTGACATGCTTGACGTGAAATATTAGCCCTTATTTGACATCCATTTTTTCTCATTCTCATTTTTTTTCCTTTCTTCATTTAAGTCACACATTTTATCAATAAAATAATATTACACATAAACTCAAATATTCTCCTTATTTTTTAACCACACATTCTTCCATCAATCACTATTCTAAATCAATTTTTTCTTCAAAAATGGATGTCAAACAAGGACTTAATATCCAATTTTGAATGATCGGCCATAGTTGACAAGAATACATCTCAATGTCAAATAATTGCCTTTCAATTTTGCACGTGCCAACTTGATAGTGAGAAAATCGAGATTAAATTGGGCATTTGTGGTCGGTGCCCTACTAAGAATGTTGATCGAGGAAGTTCGCCTAATTACCTTTACAATAAAGCACTCGAAATAATAAAATAAAAAACAATTAAAACGGTGAAAAACAAAAAAATAAAAATAAATAAAGATCTGTTTTTTTTTTTTTTAATAATAAAAATTCCAGTCAAACAATTTGAATTCCACAATTGAGTGCGATGTACGCGCCAACCGGAAAAACAGTCAAATAAATGCGCACAACGTGGTATTTCCATGTGCACCGGCCGCCAACTCCACGTGCGTATGTAGCAAGTGGGAGAAACGCATCTCCCTTCATCAATGGAAGAACAATGGATATTGTTTAAAAATAAAACAAATTAAATTTATTATCGATAAGTTTTATTTTTTGATGGCCTTAAAATATAAAATTTGAATATTCTCTCCGTCCCATTTATATGGGTTATGCTACATGTACATCATGGTACCAATAATGATGTCCATAATGTACATGTGGCGCTCTGGCCCACAGGCACTCCGCCCAATAGGGGGCCCACATGTACAATATGGACACCATTATGTGTACCATAATATACATGTAGTATTATTCTATTTATATAGATTTACTTTCCTTTTTTTGTCCCAATGGTATAATCGCATTTCTTTATTGGGAATGTTTTGTTTTGTTCACTTATCAAATTACACTTTGTTATAATTTATTTGAATTCCAAAAACCAACAAGAAGTTCCACACTCTTCTTTGATATGCTTTGTGAACAAGTGGCAGCCTCGACCATCATCATGCTGTAAAATACGCATACGTGTTTAGTTTATCATTTTGTTTTCTATTACATGACATAAACAAGCCAAAATTTCTTTGTGGTCCTAATTCCTCCTTTTTGATATTCGATTACTGGTCGACGTAGGATATTATTACTACGTTGCTCAAAAATCAACATTCTCTGTCGTGAGGACCGTAATTGCATGATAACCTTTCTTTTAGTTTGAAAATCACCACCAATTCATTTGCTATGAATCTTCAGTTCTTTCTTTGTTCATATTATTACTTCATGGCTTTGTAAAAAGGTTTCTTATTTGTGTGCCTAGGTTGAGAAATCGAATGCAGAGAACAAAAAGATAAAAAGTAACTCAATTTATTAATGCAATCCATCATTTATTACCTCAGAATCAAGTTTGAGAATCCATACAAAGTATGCTCGTTCGGACTCACTCTGTTTCAATCATGTTCATTCATTATCGAGTGATTATTTATTTGAAGCTAATGTTTCCCCTTTTCAAGGAACACGTTGTTATACTTTATTTGTTCGTTCACCAAATTCTTTTACCACTTCTTATTCTACTTGTAAAGGAATCAGAATATTATATGATTTTTGTAAATAAAGGTATGCATCATTTTAACTTGACACAATCTAAATTTTTGTTGCGACTTTCAAGATTAGGGATAGTAACGGAATGGATGAATGATCATTGTGACCATGTCCATCTTCGCCTGCTTTTTGTAAGTGAGGCGAGAATTGGATTGGGTGAGTATTAAAAATCTTTATTCATATAATAATATATTGTTTTTTAGATTTGATTTAGCCTCTGAGATTAAAATTAGATTTTTAATATATTTTGATAAATATTAATAAAATATGTGGTTAAATTAATTGTGAACTTTGGCTTAACTTAAAATATAAATTTTAATCATTGCCAAACAAGGCTTAAATCGAAAACGTAAAATAAAATATTAAGTGTGTGTTTGTCTCCCATTATTGTAGAAAAAATGGAGTAATGAATAGTATTTTTGAAGATGTATGGTTGAAATTTAAAGTAAATTTATTGGTTTGTGTGTTAAATATTTTATTGGAGGAATGTCGGTGGAGAATCTTACAGTATCAAACAATGTTTTGAAATAGAATAATGGGACAGAAATGAAGCCTACGTATCAATATTTAAAGGACTATGCTACTTGTACATAATTTCTTGTACATAAGGGTGTCCACCCTCTCACATGGGGTGGACCCCACATGATTAAAATTCTTATTTTATTCATGTGGGGTCCACCTCATGTGAGAGGGTGGACACCCTTATGTACAAGTAGCTTTATCCATATTTAAAAGAACACTTTTCCAACTTTTTAATCATGCACATGCAAATAAGGCCCTGTTTGGTGCCCATGTTAAAAAAATTGAGTTTTTTAATAGTATTTTTAGGAGAATGTGTAGTTAAAAAATACAAAAAAATTTAAATTTACCTACAAATATTTTATTATGTAAATATATAATTGAAAATAATAATCTATCAAAAAGATCTATAAAACAATAGACAGCAAATACGGCCTAAATTATTTGAGTAATGCTATACATACAGCAAATTTTTCACAGAACACGTACAGAATTTCAAAAAATGGGATGTGGCACTGCAAGATTCTTATTTCCTGGCAACCACCAGGCGCCCCCTTTTACCCACCCACCCAACCAACCACAAGTCCACAACGCCACCCCTTCCCCTTTTGGCATTTTCTTTATTTATTGGCTCAAATTTTGAAGTTATTACGTGAATGTTAAACGAGGTCGAAAAATTACATCATTAACACCATTTCGAAGTACTCACGATCTAGTTTATCTCATTTTTAACCGCGTGCGAAACGGTTAACCGTAGCAAAAGTTACCAGTCGTCGAAATAGGCCGTTCCAAAATATATAAATATTTTTTTTCTTATTTTTATCTCAATTTTCGGAGTTATCACGGAATGTCAAACGAAATCGAAATCTACTAATTTTAACACCATTTCGAAGTACTCCCAGCCTAGTTTATTGCATTCCTAACCCCTTGCGAAACGGCCAACCCGGGCAAAAGTTCCTACTCGTCAAAATAGGTCGTTCAAAAATATATAAATGTTTTTCTTCTTATTTTTATCTCAATTTTCGGGGTTATGACGGGATGTCAAATGAAATCGAAATCTAGTACTTTTAACACCATTTCGAAGTACTCACAGTCTAATTTATTGCATTTCTAACATCGTGCGAAACGGCCAACCGCGGCAAAAGTTACCACTCGTCGAAATAGGCCGTTCCAAAATATATAAATGTTTTTTTCTTATTTTTATCTTAATTTTCGGGGTTATCACGGGATGTCAAACGAAATCGAAATCTAGTATTTTTAACACCATTTCGAAGTACTCGCAGCCTAGTTTATTGCATTTCTAACCGCGTGCGAAACGGCCAACCGTGGCAAAAGTTACCACTCGTCGAAATATGCCGTTCCAAAATATATAAATGTTTTTTCTTATTTTTATCTTAATTTTCGTGGTTATCACGGGATGTCAAATGAAATCGAAATCTAATATTTTTAACACCATTTCGAAGTACTCGCAGCCTAGTTTATTGCATTTCTAACCGCGTGCGAAACGGCCAACCGTGGCAAATGTTACCACTCGTCGAAATAGGCAGTTCCAAAATATATAAATGTTTTCTTCTTATTTTTATCTTAATTTTCGGGGTTATCACGGGATGTCAACCGAAATCGAAATCTAGTATTTTTAACAATATTTCGAAGTACTCGCAGCCTAGTTTATTGCATTCCTAACCGCGTGCGAAACGGCCAACCCTGGTAAAAGTTCCCACTCGTCGAAATAGGTCGTTCTAAAATATTTAAATGTTTTTCTTCTTATTTTTATCTCAATTTTCGGGGTTATCACGGGATGTCAAACGAAATCGAAATCTAGTATTTTTAACACCATTTCAAAGTACTCACAGTCTAGTTTATTGCATTTCTAACCGCGTGCGAAACGGCCAACCGTGGCAAAAGTTACCACTCGGCGAAATAGGCCGTTCCAAAATATATAAATGTTTTTTTCTTATTTTTATCTTAATTTTCGGGGTTTGCCGTTTCACACGCGGTTAGGAATGCAATAAATTAGGCTGTGAGTACTTCGAAATGGTGTTCAAAATACTAGATTTTGATTTCGTTTGACATCCCGTAATAATCCTGAAAATTGAGATAAAAATAAGAAAAAAACATTTATATATTTTGCAACGGCCTATTTCGATGAGTGGTAACTTTTGCCACGGTTGGCCATTTCGCACGCGGTTAGAAATGCAATAAACTAGGGCCGTTTCGGACGCGGTTAGAAATGCAATAAACTAGGCTGCGAGTACTTCGAAATGGTGTTAAAAATACTAGATTTCGATTTCATTTGACATCCCGTGATAACCCCGAAAATTAAGATAAAAATAAGAAAAAACATTTATATATTTTGGAACGGCCTATTTCGACGAGTGGTAACTTTTGCCACGGTTGGCCGTTTCGCACGCGATTAGAAATGCAATAAACTATGCTGCGAGTACTTCGAAATGGTGTTAAAAATACTAGATTTCGATTTCATTTGACATCCCGTGATAACCCCGAAAATTAAGATAAAAATAAGAAAAAACATTTATATATTTTGGAACGGCCTATTTCGACGAGTGGGAACTTTTTCCACGATTGGCCGTTTCGCACGCGGTTAGAAATGCAATAAACTAGGTTGCGAGTACTTCGAAATGGTGTTAAAATTAGTAGATTTCGATTTCGTTTGACATCCCATGATAACCCCGAAAATTGAGATGATAATAAGAAAAAAAATATTTATATATTTTGGAACGGCCTATTTCGACGAGTGGTAACTTTTGCCACGGTTGGCCGTTTCGCACGCGGTTAAGAATGAGATAAACTAGATCGTGAGTACTTCGAAATGGTGTTAAGAATGTAATATTTGGACTTCGTTTAACATTCACGTAATAACTTCGAAATTTGAGCCAATAAATAAAGAAAATGTCAAAAGGGGAATGGGTGGCGTTGTGGTTTGTTGGGTGGTGGGTAAAAGGGGCGCCTGATGGTTGTCAGGAAATAAGAATCTTGCAGTGCCACATCCGATTTTTTGAAATTCTGTACGTGTTCTGTGAAAAATTTGCTGTACGTATAGCATTACTCAAATTATTTTCAACTTGAAAAAATCTCCTCGAAACAAGCGGTAAAGGTATTTTGCGATAAACCGAACTTATGAAGCGCGTGACGCATACCACTAAAGGTAGAATGTGGATGACCACGCTATGATCCTGACAAGAGGTGGGGCCCACGCGATTTGGAAACCTTCCAGCTGTGATCCAGCAAAATTATTCTTGGAAAGGCCTAGAATCTCTTCTCTACCACCCAAATTTAAACATTTCTATGCACAATTACATCACTAGTCCCTAATCTATTACGCCGGTAGCAAATGTATCTTCAACGTTTACAATACAATATGTTAGCCTCCAATGACCTAAGCTATCGAAAATATAGATTTTTCTTTGCAACTTGGATCAATATAAAATTTCAAAGCCATACAAGTTTTCATGAGAAGCCTTGGATAGTTGTCAAAATTAGTCTCAATAACTGAAACTATCCAAATTTATGTTATATCGTCAATTAGTAGTAACATATCTAGTTTTATGATGTTAGATTTTGCTTTTGAATTTGAATTTGAACTTATATCTAGATTATAAGTGTTTTGACCAGAATCCTAGGGCTAGATTATTTTTGAACGATTAATTAACTTGCTCATGTTAAAGGGTAAACACCAATATGTGACATGTTATCACGAGAGTCATGCAATGATTTAATTGAAGTTTGAATAGTTCTTGTTATTAGGGTTAGGCAGTGGAACTATGCTTGTGTTGGAATCTAATTTTGAGGAGAATGAAAATTCTGGAATAGTGATTGATGTGAGAATGTGTGGTGGAAATGATGAAACGTTTTTGATTTGTGTGTAATATTATTTTATTTGAAAAATATGTGGTTGAAATGAAGAATGAGAATGAGAAATAGAATGAGAATAAGAAATTAAGGGGTGTCAAACGGGGCTATAACGATGGATATGTGACAATTTGTTCATTTTAAAGATCAAAATGTGCTACTGAGACAATATATAAAGGACCAATGGTGCAATTTTCACATATTCCTAAGCTTAACTTGGATTATGGACCAAGATTTCCCCACTGCTAATCCTATCATTATCCCTAAAACACAGCCAAATTATTTGGATTCTTCACCAAAATCTCCTCATTAGACGAGGATTATAGGTTTTTGTCCACTGGACTATTTTACACCGTGTGGTAATGCCACATCACCTCATTGGAATTGTAATTTCAGTATAGGTGGCGCTAAATGATAGGTTAAATGAAATATGAAATTAAATTAACCATTTTAATTTTACTTATTATCAATGGCATCTAAATTGGGTTTCAATTTCAATAGGGCTATTTGTCATTAGTAGTGGGTCCCACTAGGCAGACAATATTTGGCCATGGTTAACAGCAAGACACGTGGCAGCAATCTCGACCATCCCTCTTCTGGAAAGGTCCCTCTACAAATTCTCGATTGGTCATTTGGTCGTTATGACTTTATGAAATGTGGGCAATGAGAAAATTGTGGGAGGAGAATTGAAGAAATGAATAACCCATTTTCATATAACTAAAGGGTCTAAAAAATTTTGAATTTGTTTTACATTTTGGCCCCCCATACACCATTGGGGGGTTTCTTGGTTATATATTCAAAAAGCTTGGACTTTATTTGATGATCTAGAGCCTTCTGTTATTTTTCTTGAAGAAGGCTCTTTTCTGAGAAAAAATAAAATCGTTTGTATCTGTACAGATTCATATATAAAAATTTGTGGGTTTTTAAGAAAATAACAAGATGATTAGATGGTGGATTTCAGCTCTGCAATTTACTGAGTTATTTGTGACTTCTGTGGTGCATTTGACATATGGGTTTTACATATTCAGCACAGCTTTAGCTGGTGATCTCTCACAGGCTGTGAGTGATTGGTTTTCTAAGCCTAATTTGGAGAATGGATTGAAAGGGGATGATTCAAAAAAGACACCAAGTGTAGATGATTTGCCGCCCATTGTGTTAGTTCATGGAATCTTTGGTTTTGGCAAAGGGGTAAGTATATATGTATAAATGTTTATGTATATGTATATGATTCCATTGAAATTTATGAAATTCGACAAATTTTAAAGAATGGATATTTCTTTATGTTTTTGTAGAGATTAGGGAGTTTGTCGTATTTCGCTGGTGCAGAGAAGAAGGATGATAGGGTTCTTGTGCCTGATCTAGGCTCATTAACAAGCATATATGACAGGTGGGTGTTTTTCAAATTCAATTATACAAATGCTTGTTTGTTTGGTATATAGACGTTTCTGGTATGTATGGTCTTTTGCAATATTTGATGGGGTTAAGGTTTCAGGGCCAGAGAATTGTTCTATTATCTGAAAGGTGGGCAAGTTGATTATGGAGAAGAACATAGCAAGGCTTGTGGGCACTCTCAATTTGGGAGGATTTACGAAAAGGGTAGGAATTTAACTGGCCTTTTGCTGCAATTTTCTTAACTCAGTTGTTTATAAGCTCTTTGGATATGAGAATTATGTGCACGATTGGTATGCAGTATTGGATTGGGTAGTGCGGAATAATTAGCAAGATATTAGCTTTTCTTTGTTAATATCTAGTGATATCTAATCTTTGTTAACAAATATGCCAGACGTGTTCTTGTGTTTTTGACTGATACAATTACGAAAATGCAGGGCATTACCCTGAATGGGACGAGGATCACCCCATTCACTTTGTGGGACATTCAGCTGGAGCACAGGTTGCTCGGGTTTTGCAGCAAATGCTTGCAGATAAGGTGAGTTTTTGAGTAAATAATTGGTTAACAATGAGACGGAAAATAATTTTGATATAGTAAGTGAAAGAGATTGTTGAATTAACTCCAGGCATTCGAGGGACATGAAAATACTTCAGAGAACTGGGTACTAAGCATAACGTCATTATCCGGAGCATTTAATGGGACAACGAGAACCTATTTAGATGGAATGCAGTAAGTTTTATGAATATTCAACTATTCTTTTTACAGTTTTTGTCTCACCATTGAATAGCCATATGTTATCTCTAAGATATGGAGATATGCAGCTGTTTATTTTAGAAAATAAGTGAAAGTCTTGTTGTTAGTGATGTGACCACGGGCAATTTACATTAGAAGTTGAATGTGTTGGTTATTGCTTAATTGCAATTACTAACCGTAATCCATTTGCATTTTTCCTTCTGATTGATTATTATGGTGATAAGTTGGACTAGAGAGTCGGGGGACAATATGAAGATATAAAAAATGTTCAAATCTTGTCCATTTTATTTATTGTCCAATATTTACCGATATACTCTATCTGCTTGAAGTAATATTTCATCCTCGATTTTCATTGTAATTAAAAATACGTGCAGGCCGGAAGATGGGAGGTCCTTAAAGCCCATCTGTCTACTGCAGCTGTGCCGTATAGGGGTAATAATATATGATTGGTTTGACATTCCATGGCTAAAGAACTTCTACAATTTTGGATTTGATCACTTCAACATGTCTTGGAAGAAGGTTGGCATTTGGGGTCTTATTGATTGCCTATTGGGAAATAGGGGTCCATTTGCATCAGGCGACTGGATACTTCCCGATCTTACAATCCAGGGGTCTATAAGATTGAACAGCAATATACGTACATTTCCTGATACGTATTACTTCAGCTACGCCACCAAGCGCACGAGGAAAATCATGGGTATGACAGTTCCTTCTGGCATTCTTGGGATACACCCGTTGCTTTTCATTAGAGTTTTGCAAATGAGCCAATGGCGACACCCTCCCGATGTCATGCCCCCTTATAAAGGTTACCGGTTAGTACCACTTATTTTCCTCATCGAATTCGTCTCGGTTGATGTACATTTTATTCTAAGATACTTGAAATCAAACTTTCACTTCCCGTATATCAAATTGCTGTTTACGATTCGTTTATGAATGATAGGGATGAAGATTGGTGGGACAATGATGGAGCACTCAACACTATATCCATGACACACCCTCGTTTCCCAGTCGAACATCCTAGTCATTTTGTTGTACAAGATTCAGACTGCAAACCTTTGCTACCAGGCATCTGGTTCGTTACCTCTACCACTCAAGTACAATGTTAAAATTATTTACTTTTGTCTTGCACAAACTAGATTCTGTTCGTGTGTCTTATTTGCATATGTTTTCTCCATGAAGCTAAAATGTGATCAAGTTTTGCTCAAGTCAAACTACTATATTTCTTAATATAAGTGATCTTTTTAATCTAGGTATTACAAGATTGTGGAAGGCGATCACATTCTTTTCATTGTGAACCGGGAAAGGGCAGGAACTCAATTCGATCTGATATATGACAGCATTTTTGAGCGCTGCAGGAAGCATGCATTCAGAAAGAATCCAACTCTACCAAATCATCAAGTGCACCATTAGCTCGTATATGTTACTTTCAAATACTCTACTACAACTAGGAGAGATTAGAAAGCAATAGAATACTGTGATACCGAAATTCAATATAGCCATAGCCAGTTCTTGTTTGCAATTGCATCTTTTTTTTTTTGTGTTCTCATTTTTTATCTTCCTTTGGCCTCTTCTATATGGATGTAAATAAGAACTTTTATTCAATTTTTTCTCCTTTACCTGAGTTTATAAACAAATGCATTTGCTGTGGGTTCATTTAGGTGTGTTTCTTTAATGTTAAATCGCTTGTTGAATTCACTTAGATTCTGACACAATATAGAAAAGGTAACAGTATTGTTGAATTATAATACTTTAAGAGTAACTTAGGGACCGTTTGGTATGACTTTTGAAAAGTCGAAGGTAGCTTTTGAGACCTGAAAGTTACTTTTGAATCGTTTGGCTAATTTTATTAAAGTGTCCTTGGTAATTGGAAGAGCATTTAGAAGAAGTTGGTTCATTGTAACTTCCTTTAAAGGTATTTTTGGAATAGGAAGTGTTTTTAAAAATTAATTTTTAAACAAAAATTAAGATAGCTTTTTATCGGAAAAACTATTCTTCAAAAAGTAGTAGTAAAAGTTATGTCAAACTGACCTTAATAGACTCTTGTGAGAATGCCTAGATGATGTTGAGAAAGTCGTTATTGAGAAAAAAACCTCCAAAATAAATCTCGAATTGAGCCCTTGTTTGCCTCCCATTATATTTCATTCTATTACATTAATTTTTTCTCTCTCTTCATCTCAATCATCCATTTATCAAATAAAATAATAATACACACAAATCAAAAACTTTTCAACCACACATCTCCCATCAATCACTATTCTAAAAATTATCTACCCTCCAAAAATTTAAATTAATGGGGGGCAAACAGGGGCTGAAACTTGGACATATAAGAGTTCCACATCGAATCTTTTTAGAAAGAAAATTGTCTCATACATTCTTTAAAAAAAATAAGAATTTACCCTTACTAAATGAGCATGAGAGTCGAATGAAATAAAAGGTTCATATTTGGTTCGAGAAGGGATTATGGAAATTTGTATAGATCATGTTCAATGGTTAATAAAAATGTGCAAAAGCTCTATTTGCCTCTGTCATTCTATGACTCTCTTCATTTTTGCGTATGGCATCAAAGCCATATTTCAAATCGGACGTTAAATGTTTCGAAATTTGTGCAAAGGGGAAAATGAAATAGAAATTCTCATCCCTCTACCTAGTTTATCGAAAATACTTAGATATTATTAATTTTTTGCTAAACGGAAGAGAGTGATGTTAAATGGACTAGAAGTTTTCCTGAGTTTAATATTAATGTCTAGACAATTCGAAATCCGTTCGAAAAAAGAAAGGGGAAATTATAAAAAATCAGGGGTTTAAAGTTTACTTTTTAAAAATCAGGTGTAAAGTTTGTTTAATAAAAAATCAGGTAATATATTAAGACATAACCCTAATCCCAAACAAAACCTAAATCATTTCTATTCTATTCCTCATTTACATTCTCGTCTCCCTCTCTACCCTCTTCCTCACCGTCGCCTCGCCTCCGCCTCCCTCCCCCCCTCCCTCCCCCCTCGGCAGATAATCGCTGCATTTTTCTTCCCTTTTTTTTTTTTTTAATTTTTTGAGTGGTGTGGTGATGACGATTCGGTGGTGGAGGTGTGCGGTGCGGTGGTGGGTGGGGCGGTGATGTGCTTTGTGGTGTTGCAGTGAATGGTGTGCTGCTGTGTGCGGTGGATGTGGTGGTGTGAGTTGTGCGGTGGTGGTGGCGGTGGTGAGGTGTGCGGTGCGGTGGTGGGTGCGATGGTGATGTGCTTTGTGGTGTTGCAGATGCGTGGTGGTGCGGTGAATGGTGCGCTGCTGTGTGTGGTGGAAGTGGTGGTGGCGGTGGTGGTCATGTGGCGGTGGCGATCTTGTGTTGGGGACGGCGACGGCGACGTCGGTGGTTATTGTTGGTGGTGTGTGACCAAGTATTTGGTTATCTGTGACCAAATATTTAATCTGTGACCTAAAAATTTTGACAATGTGACTGAAAAATAATCTGTGACCAACAAATGTGACTGAAAAATAATCTGTGACCAACAAATGTGACTCAAAAATAATCTGTGACCAACTAATTTAAAAATCCGTGACCTCAAAATAATCTGTGACGTACAAATTTTTGGATCTGTGACCTCAAAATAATCTGTGACCAAAAAATTTGAAGATATGTGATCAGTAAATAAATTCGTGACTTATAACTATGAATATGTGACCATTAATCACAAAAATGTGACTTTATTATCTTTATTTAATAAAAATAAAAATAAAACCGGATTTTTGAATTTTTAAAATATAAACCTGATTTTTGAATTTAGAAACTTAAACACCTTATTTTTGATTTTTTCCCAAAAGAAAGAAAGGAAAAATTAGGCCCACTATCTCTCAAAAATAACTAATTTGAATAATGCTCTATTAACTAATTAAATAACTTAATCATGTAATTAATACTTTCTAAACTATTAAAACCACGAAACCCAATTCAAATTCCTGATACCCAAAAATATGGTGGCATCCATGGCAGCTTCATTCTTCTTGCCTATAGAGAAAATTACCCTTCGAAATTCATTCCAAACAGGCACTTCAGGGTCGACTCAAGAAAAAGATAATTTTATCCTTCCTGAAATAACACGTTCGCAAATTTCAGTTGTATTCGGGTAAATGGAAAATCGAGTTCGATGAGGAATGAAGAGGATGATTTTTTGGTAAGATTCAAGCTTAGGTCTGACGAGAAGATAGGAATGCGAAACACTTTTTGGGGAGGATAATGTTAGTAGTATCAGTTAGAAAACTGAAAATGTTGAGCCAAATTAGGGATGGCAACGGGGCGGGGCGGGGCGGGGATGCCCTCCCCTTCCCCCGCCCCGTTAAGAAATTCATTCCCCGTCCCCGCCCCGTTCCCCGTTTAAGGCGGGGCGGGGCAGGGTCGGGGCGGGGGCGGGGGCGGGGCGGGGGCGGGTTTATTCCCCTTTTAGATTTTTTTTTTTTTTTTTTTTAGTTTTTGATAATTTATTTTTATTGTCCATATTCATTATATTTAAACAAATAATTTTAGTTGCTATTTTCTATTAGAACTAACGAAAATGTTCATTTAAAGTATTGAATTCTTAAAAAAAAAAAAAAAAAAATTTTTTTTTAACGGGGCGGGGCGGGGCGGGGACCCCGTTACCCGTCCCCGCCCCGTCCCCGCCTCTGGGAATAATTCCCAGCCCCATCCCCGCCCCGTTACCCGTTTAAGCGGGTTTTCCTCTCCCCATTCGGGGCGGGTCCCCGCGAGTATCGGGTTTGTCAGGTTTTTTTGCCATCCCTAAGCCAAATGTGGTAGTGATGCTTGATGGTTTATGTAAGCCTGGGTTGTTGCAAGAGGCAATGGAACTTTGGGGTTAATGTGTGAGAATGATACTATTTGGAAAGTGGTTGTATACACTGCTATAGTGGAAGGCTTTTGCAGACATAGTAGTTTGAAGCTGTGATGAGAGTTTTGAAGGGAAAAAATGTAGAGTAATGGGGTCATTCCAAATGCATTCAAAATGTTTCGTCACTTTTTCGAATAGTGTGTTATTTTTTTTTTATACTTTTCGTTTCTTTTTTGAGTGACAAACATCATTTTTTAAATAAAAATGACATTGTATGTCACTTTTTAATAAATAAAAAAAAAAGACATTTAACTTTATACAATATTTTATATTTCAAAAAAACTTTTTATATGATAAATGGATTGACTGAGTCGGTAAATGACGGTAGTGGTTAATTGATTTAAAGATACTTGACGTTTTAATTTATGTTTTTTCGATGGACCGACTTAAAGATGCTTAGTGATGAACGAAGAAATGGGGGACAATAGTTGTGTTACTTTTTTTCTGTCATTTTATTGAACCGATTCAAATATTTTTATTGGTGTTTTGTCACTTATTTGAATTTTTGTCACTTCTTTTAGTGTTTGTCACTTTTTTTAAATTCTGTCACTTTTTTTTTAGTATGTCACTTTTTTGAACTTCTATAATTTTTTTTAGTGTTTTATCACTTTTTTCTGTCACTTTCTTGAAATTTCCATCACTTTTTTGAGTGATAAACATTATCTTTTAATAAAAGTGATATTGTATATCATTTTTAATGAAAAAGTGACATTGTGTCACTTTTAATACAAAAATGTGACATTTAATTTACACAGTATTTTTTATTTCCAAAATACTTTTCAATTGATTTTTCAAAAAATTCCTAATTTTTTGGGCATTTTTGTAAGTTGCCCAAAAAGAAAATAGAGGATAATCCTGCCCTTAGGGAAACACAATTCTTAGTCCAGCAACCTCAGATCAAGCAAAAGGACTACAAGTCTACAACCCAATACTTTTTGTCCCTTCTTACAGTGCGATATGCGGAGAATGGACACAGTGAAAATTACACAAAACCCTACTTTTCAAAATTCATATTCAAAAGTCAGATATTTCATATTTAAATATTAATTATACAATTTTCATCCAAATCCTAATTAATTTCCCCAAACCCTATCAACCATTTTCAATATTCATCCTCCTCCTCATTTCTTCACCATAATCTTTTCCCACTCTCTCTACCAATCCTGATCGGCGATGCCATCTCCTTCGGCAACCTAGCCTCGCACCATTGCCGCGATACAGCACCTCCACGGATGGCGCAGCCTCGCGAGATACCACCTCCACAAACGGCGCAGCCTTTTCCTCCCTCTCTGTCGACAACCCAACCTCTCACCACCGTCGCGATATAGCACGTCCACAGATGGCACAGCCTTGCGAGATGCCGAAGGGGCTATGCCAGCGCACGAGGGTCACCGATGAGAACCACCGCGCTCGCAGTGGCGTTTTGTCATCGTGGTTTTGAGATATTTTGGGCGTGAAGGATGACGGCCACGCCAGATTTGGTTATTTTTGTTTGTTGGTGGTGGTGGTGTTTCCATGGTGTGGTGATGTTTGGGCGGTTTTAGTGGTGGTGGTGGATCGGGCGCTGCTGATGGTGGATCTAGAGTTGGTGGTGATAGATTTGGTCTTGGTGATGGTGTGCATATGCTCTGCGTCCTGATTTGGTGGATGTGCTGTGGAGGTGAGGCGAGGTGGTGGATCGGCGTGACGCTCTGCCATGTGCCGATTTGTTTGAGACGGTGTTAGTGGTTCTGGTGGCGACGTTGGCGGTGGTGTTGATTTGTTTGAGGTGCGGTGTACGGTGGTGGTACGTTTTGAATGTGGTGGTAGATCTGTGGTGGGATTGGAGGCTGATTGGAGGTATGATTTGGCAGCGTCGGGAAAGTTCGTGTGGTGGTGGTGGTCTGTGAGAACTGCGAGAAGTGATGTGAGATGAGACGATGGTTGTTTTGTGGTTTTGTGCAGTGGTTTTGTTGGCGGTGGTGGTGATGTTGAGATGTTAGTGGCTATAGGCTTGTCGAGGTGGTGGTGGATTGATGCGAGGATGTGGTGGTGTTTTCTGCGATGTGTTGATTTGTTTGAGGTGGTGTTGCTGTCGGAAGATGGTGGTGATGTTGGATCTGGCAGCGACGGTGGCAGTGCTGCTGCTGCTGCTGGAGGGAGTGGTGAGGTGGTGGTCATAAGTTGGTGGTTGGTGTTGGTCACATATTATTTGGTCGTTTGTAACCATTAAATTTGTTAATCTGTGACCAATAAATAATATGTGACCAATGAAAAAGATAAATTGTGACAAAAAAATAATTTGTGACCTAAAAAATTGTTAATTTGTGATCGATAATTTGACAATTTGTGACTATCTACTAAGTCGTGACTTATAATATTTGTGATTTGTGACTGATTAACAAGTTGTGACGTATAAATTTTTTTATTTGTGACCGATTAACAAATTGTGACTTATAAAATTTCTGAATTGTGACCGTAAAATAATTTGTGACCTATAAAATTTCTGATTTGTAATCGTAAAATAATTTGTAAATTATAAAATTTCTGATTTGTGACCGATGAACAAATTGTAACATATAAAATTTTTGATTTGTGATCGTAAAATAATTTGTGACTTATAAAATTTCTGATTTGTGACCGATGAACAAATTGTGACATATAATTTTTTTGAATTGTGACCGTAAAATAATTTGTGACGTTTTAATTTTTTATTTGTGAACGATGAACAAATTGTGACATATATAATTTTTGAATTGTGACCATAAAATTATTTGTGAAATGTAAAATTTATGATTTGTGATAAATTAATAATATGTGATCAATTATATAGAATTTGTGATCAAATTATATAAAATTGTGACTTTAATATATTTAATTAATAAAATATATGTTTAATTTATTTATTTATAAATAAAATTTAAAAAATTTTGAGATTTGAAATTTTAAACCTTAAAAAATCTAAAATTTAAAATTTTAAAGCTTATCTCTTAAATTTGAAATGGATGAGACTTAATCTCTTAGTTATGAAATTTTCCTAGACTCCAAGAAATTTAGGCCTTAAAAACACAAATTCTAAGTGAGCTTTTAGTTTGAAAGTAGGGGCAAACAAAAAAGGGAAAAGTTCATGGGTCAGGTGTTTACTATTCCAAAATTAAAAATCAGGCCCAATAGTTTAAAATTACAAAAATCAGGTTTTTCTGAAATTAATTAATTACATTTTATAATTATTATATTAAATTAAATATTTAACTGTAATATAATAAAATCACCCCACCCCACCCCACCTCACCTCACCCACACCGCCACCATTGCTCCGGCTACTACTCCGGCGACCGGTGACTGCACCGATCCGCGACCGGCGACTGCTCCGATCCGGCGACTTTTTTGAGGTCACAGATCAAGAAATTTGTAGGTCACGGATAATTTCGAGGTCACAGATAAAAAAATTTGTAGATCTCAGATTATTTCGAGGTCATAGATTTAAAATTTTATAGGTCACAGATTATTTCGAGGTCACAGGTGAAAAAAATTAAGGTCACAGATTCCCTTTTTAAGTTACAAATTAACAATTTCAAAGTCACAGGTCAATAGTAAGGTCACAGACACCAAAAAGAACCACAATAGATAGGTCACAGTCACCTAAACTTTATTTCAACGAGTCACAGACACAATTCCTAGGTCACAGGCACCTACCTAGGTCACAGAGACTCGCGATCGCCACCTCCAACGCCTTCGACCCGTCACAACAACACAGAACCATCGCCACAACAGTTCCAACACCACCAAAACGTAAAAATAATCACCACCTCACCATTTTCATTTTCAAAAAAACCCAATATCACCATAACTCAAAAACCCAAGATCTGGTAGTAGGAAGAAGGAAAGAAAAATATATATATATATACAGACTGCTTCAGCGTCGCGACGCTGCACCCGCGACGTCGTTGCCGCACGCGGCGCTGAGCAGCTTCGCTACAACGTGCAAAGAAGAGATCGGCTCTGCTGCTGCGATTTGCGTAGCCGATTCGTCAGAAAGCGAAAGCGTGCGACGCCTGCGATCAGCAGCAGATCGGCCGGCTGTCAAGCGATTTGGGGACGATGTAGGGGGAGGGGGAGAAACGGCGGGGCAGGGGAGGGGAGGAGAAGAGGGGAGGGGAAGGGGAGAGGCGGCGGGCATGGGCGGTGGAGGCGGCCGGCGGTGGCGGTGGAGGCGAGAGAATTGAAATAATGAAATGGTTTAGGGTTTTGTTAGGATTTTATACTTAAAATAAATTGGGAGGGTAGATAGTAGGGTGGGTATGTAGATTATTTTAATTTAAAATATCATTATTAATATTAATGATAAAAATTAAAACCTGATTTTTGATTAAATAAAGTATAAACCTGATTTTTTAAAAGTCAAAACTAAATACCTTGTTTAGTGTAATTTCCTCAACCAAAAACTTATCAACTCGCCAAATCAAATCGAAATTGCGGTCGTGATTTAAATTTTGATAGTTTCAAAAGTCGAATAAAATGTTTTGAGAATAGCTCTACTAAATTTCTATAGTTAAATTATTTTTGAAAAAATTATTTATTTTTGATAATATTTTTCTTATTTAAAGAAGAAATTGCAAATTTAAATTTTATTGATGAACTTGTATTAATCTTATTAGTTTAAGCTCGCATTAGTTTTGTAACATTAATGTTTAGAGCGTTTTCAATTTAAGCCTATGTTTAGATTAAATTTAATCTAACAATAATAAATTTTAATAGCATATTTCGTGGAATTCACAACTTTTCAACCATACATTTAATTAATTTTTATCAAAATTAATTTTAATTCTCACAAAATAGGGGCTAAGTGTTGTAGTGAAATTTTAGGTCAGTATATTTATTTTTTACTTGTTTGAAATATGTTATTTTTATGTCGTTAAAACTGTGATTGGTTTGAAAAATGAAATGTTCTGGATTGGTTAGATATTTTTTCTAAATCGTTTAAAATAATTTGATTTGAAAATAGTTTAAAAATTGTTCAAATCAAATGGTATTCACCTGCATTTGAAAGTTATTTCTCAATCCAAATATTTTCAGAAACATTAAGGGGCTGTTCTCTTTATGCTTTTCAGTTTTGTGTTTTGAGTTTTGAATTCATTTTGGATTTTGTGTTTTGAGTGTCCATTTTGAGATTATTGAAAATGTGTTCTTTTTTGTATTTTGAAAAATTGTTTTGAAAACACCCAAAACGCGTTTTGAAAATTTTGACTTGATTATAATTGAAAACACTCGTCGTTTTGAGTTTTCTTTGTAAATTTTATGGAAAGAGAATGCATTTTCATTATTTTGAAAAATCGAAAATAGAAAACGATTTGAAAATTGTAAAGAGAATATGTCCCAAATTTTTAAAGCTTTTTCTAAATAGGAATTTCCAAGTTCCAAAGCCCACGCATTGGTAATTTTTTTGGCTTAAATATATTTACACCACAGTTTTTAATTACAAGACTACATATTAATTGCATGAAATATTCATAATCTTTACACATTATCATATTCATGACTCAAATTTTTTTCTAATTCATTCTCATTCTAAAATTAACATCATTTTTTTTTTTCTGATTATGGCTTCTCTCTAAAATTTTCTTTAAAATAGAGTAAAATATTCATTTACACATTGTATTTTAAATAAGAAAAAAAAATAATACAAAAAATCGATTAATATTTGACCCCTATTTTAAAGTACATTAACAATATTTTTGGATGAAAATCATGATCAAGGCTCCGTTTGGTACACATTATTTTTTTCATTATCATTCTTCTACTTATTTTCAACCACACATTTTTCAATAAAATAATATTTTCCATCACATCAATAACTTTTCCTTCATTTTTAACCACACATTCTCCATCAATCTACTATTCAATAATACATTTTTTCAAAAGAATGTGTCTCAAATACACTCCAAGGATAAAAAAATTTCTCGTCAATGGAAAGTTAAACATAAGAATGTGATGAAGAAAAAAGATGAGGATATAAGTGTGATAATGAATAAATATTAATGACCTTTAATATAATTAAAATGCAATGTGTTTATAAAAAAAAATGTGATATGAATGTAATTAACCTTTTTTTTTTTTTCCCTTGAATTAGGTTAAATTTTTTCGAGTCCTGCACCTGCATGTACACATGCACCATATGAAATAGCACATGGACATGTGTAATTATCCTCTGCACATGCTAGTCATGCAACTGCCCATCATGGTCAAATCATCATTTACAATTTATTTTCAATACTTTATTTTTGGTGGCAAGTCAATGCACAAATTATGAGCATCTGATATTAACTTTTTAATATATTTTGTTGGCAAAATTTAAGAGAGGAATTCTCCACTCCGAGTGCTATTTACATTTTTGTAGCATAGTCCAAGAGTAGCTCTTTCGAATATAAGAAGAATTGGTCCAAAATACATAAACAAGAGTGCTTAACCAATGGTCTTGCACCACCATGTGGTTTTTTTTCGAAGGATAGTTATGCTTAGGGTCCGTTTGATAGGCAAATGTGGAAAGAAATTCCACTTTCATGTTAGTTGGAAAATAAAAATTCATCAAATCTATAAGAATTCGTTTTCCATAAAAACAAAGAAAATGCAATTTAAAGTCGTTCTACGTTGAAATTCGATTTTCATTTCCACGTTGCAATCAAACGGTCAAAGTGAAATTCGTTTTCCTCGGATGTGACATCAATCAAATAAAGCCTTATATTGTCACCATGATTTTGTTGTCTTATCGCCAATAAAATGATATCTTAAGTGAATAGAAGATTTGGCATTATCCCCTACCGAATATATTGATATAAACAAAATTTCTTTAACATGAAAATAACATTCACACGTACTTTAACTTGAGTTTGTATGTAACAATTTTACAACATCGATCTTATCATTATGCCTCTGTTTGATAATCGTTAAAAATAATTTTTTTTCTCAAACTTATTTTCAACCACATGTTTTCATAATAAAATATTCAAAACATAAACCCAAAATTTTTAACTAACTTTTAACCACACGTTCTCTAAAAAATCACTATTCTAAAACTCATTTCCCCCCGAAAAAAACTCGTTTTAAGGTTTATCAAATCATATATATAGTTAATAATTTTCTTAATCTAATTAGGGATATATTTGTGCATTAATTGTGGTGTATTTATAAAAATATGTTTTAATATAATTAATTATAATTACCATATTTGTTATATATAGTAAGTCATTAGATGTAAATTTCAATTATATTTGAATAAGGAAATTTGAAAATTTCTTTCTTGTAAAGATAAGATTTATCTCTTACATAAAATTTTGTCCTTAATTTGTCAGATCTTTTATTCCTTGATCTGTGCAATAAAATAAAATAAAATAATTAGTGCTTCCACCCTCGTTATGTAAGGCCAGTTTAATAGAGCTTTGAAAAGCTAAAAAATGCTTCCGAAATTAATAAATTGCTTTTGAACATATTGAATAGTTTTCACTTTGTGTCTCGTTTGAAGAGTTTTTAGAGGGAACCTAAAAAAGCAATTATACAATAAGTAAAAGCTCTACCAAACGAGTCCCATTTTTGGGAACGTTTACCATTAATTATCTAGAAATAAAAATTCTGATGTAAACACATTTATTGAAAGCAATCCAAATTAAATTAGTAACAGATTTCTATATCTAACCACTGCTGTCCTATAAATAGAGAAGCATAGGCATAGAAAATATAGTGGGTGAGTTCAGTTATATACTACTGGTGGTGTTCTTTCTGTAACCCTAAAACACTAAGAGTTGAGATCAAGAAAGATGTGTGGCTCAGATCAGGCCATTGTTATCAAAGGCTCAAAGTGTTCTTCTGGTGTTGTGCCTGAAGCCACAGAGAATAACCCCCGGCCTAACGTATCGTCCGACGCCATTATCAATCTGGATCAGTAAGTCTTTCACCAGTGTGTTTAAAGGTTTATTGGTATGCAATGGATCTTCTTCCATAACATATCATAGTGGCGACAAAGGATTTATGTGGTCGACCCTTTATGAATAAGAATATTTCTACGTGGCTAATGCAAAATTTTGTTTTTTCGACAGTGGTGATCCTACAATGTTTGAATCCTACTGGAGAAAAGTGGGAAACGCGTGCACGGTCATGTTCATGGGATATCAATCTCTAAGTTATTTCGCCAACCCAAAAAACTTGTGCTGGTTTTTGGAGCCAAAACTTGAGGAAGAGATAAAGAAATTGCACGATGTCGTAGGCAATGCAACAGTAGAGGGTTATCATATTGTTGTTGGGACTGGATCAAGTCAGCTCATTCAGGCTGTGTTATATGCCCTTTCTGATCCTTTAAATGAGCCAAACCCTATCAGTGTTGTATCAGCTGCTCCTTACTACTCGGTATGTGTTATCTCGACCAAAACTTAAACTATTAGAGATACTGTAGAATTCACATAAATCGATTATGATTAGTTTTGACTTTTAAAATTTCTGAATATTTAAATAAAGTCAACTAATTCAGACATAAAATAAAGTTTCTATGTTTCTTGCAGTCATATCCAGAAGTGACAGATTTTGTAAGGTCTGGACTCTACAAATGGGCAGGTGATGCACACAATTTTGATAAAGATGGGTCCTACATAGAAATGGTAACTTCCCCAAATAACCCTGATGGGTTTATAAGAGAACCTATTGTGAATAGAGCTCAAGGGATGCTTGTTCATGACCTTGCTTACTACTGGCCACAGTACACTCCCATTACTGGTCCAGCAGATTATGACATTATGCTATTCACAGTTTCTAAATGCACTGGACATGCAGGATCAAGAATTGGGTAAGTTTCTAAGTGCTTTAACATATCAGACAAAAATATGTTGCTTATAAGTAACTTTCATTTTTTGGGTACCATGCTCCGAGACTTGACCGATTCGATCAAGTCCTTGCAAGAAGTGCATTGAACACAACGGTTTTCACCCCTACGTGTTACATACAAATGCTTTCATTTGTATCTAACATGTTTGGCAAAAGATACGTAAAACTTAAAAGTAACTTTACTTTTTTAAGAACTTAACCAAACATGCTCCGAGCCCGACTCCAATCATGTTCTTGTAAGAACCAGATCGAACCAAATGGTTCCCACCCTTATTGTTGATTCTTGGCTCTTGTTCCATGTACAGATGGGCTCTCGTTAAGGACATAAACGTTGCAAGGAAATTGGTGAAGTTTATTGAGATTAACACAATTGGGGTGTCCAAAGAAGCACAACAAAGAGCAGCCAAGATCCTGGAAGTGATCTCTGATAGCTGCAGTCAAACAGTTAGGCTCCCGGAGTCGGATAACTTTTTTGAATATGGCCAGCACCTCTTGACTGAAAGGTGGAAGAAGTTGAGGGAAATTGTTAGGTGCAATAAACTCTTTACTCTACCCAAGTTCCACCCTCAGCACTGCAATTTCACTGGAGACTTTGCTGAGGCACATCCTGGTAATTAATTATGTAATCTATGTATTTAAATATGGACAATTAGAGTTCAGCCACTGCCGATACTGGTACTACACGAAGTGGGACCTGTCCCCATGAGCGGTATCGAATATGTTCATGTAATGAGAAGTGGCTGAGCAGATGAGACAACGTTACGTTTGAAATATATCTTGACATCTTTTTTGTGATTTTTCAACAGCTTTTGCATGGATGAGATGCAAAGAAGATGTGGACTGTGAGAAGCTATTTAGAGGGCACAAGATTCTAACAAGAAGTGGAAAGCGCTTTGGGAGCGACCCGAAGTGTGTGAGAATAAGCATGCTGAGCAGGGATGAGGAGTTCGACCTCTTTGTGAAGAGGCTCTCAACCGTCCAGGGGATTGCAAATGGAAATTAAGAGCTTTTGCACCCACTGGAAAGTCATGAAGATGCAATCCATGTAGCAATCACATAAAACCAAGCCTATGTCATAAAATGAAAAGATCGTAGAATGGCTTCTTTTTTCATTTCCCAATTTCATTGAAATTCATAATAAACAACAAAAAGGATTATTACGCGAAATTATGGGTATGCTAGAAAGACAATGAACATGTATACGCATTACAATTGATTCAGCTCTGGCTCCATATTCATAGATGTTTAGAGCAGTATATCATCTCCCAATTCCTTGATGACATTCTCTACCGTATCCACTATATCTGGTAATATTCAGAAATCCAGTTAGTATGTTGGATTTATGTAATAACATATTAAAAATATTTGCAATGGAAAGTTTTATCGTTCAGCAGTTTTCTGATTATTGTCTTTTTCGCTTTCGGTAATTCTAACATGGCAAAACAATAAATTTAACCAAAGCAAACATTTCACCGTCTTTTGAAAATATCCCAAGAAACAGATGGTGTACAAAGGATTAATAGTATCTTATAGTAAACCATACCTTTGAAAGAAGAACCTTCAAGATATTGCTGCAAGAAAAACAAATTGTGAAACTAATGGAGGCAAGAACAGATTCATTATATTAAATTTCATACTTGAGCAGTCTGATAATACATAACTATCCTATCTGCGTGTATGTGTGTGGATGGCGGGGGTGTTCGGGGACAAATCTGTAGCATAAAACAAGGTTTAAGTACCATTATTTGGGTTTTAAGATCAACTTCCTCGGTCTCTGCTGGTTTTGCTGCAGGTAGATATTTTGATTAACCAAGTGAGTTACCCGAAGACTCAAAAGTTAATATACAATATCAAATGATAGAATAGAGAAAACCTATACCTTTGTTGGCAGCAGGGCAATGGTTCATCAATAATGATGTGAAACTGGGAGGAAAAGCTGGAAGTAGCTCTTCATCAGCAACATTTTGTGAACTTTCCTGTGGATTTGAATCTTGAGCCTCATCAATTGGTGGTATCAGATGTATACTCGTGTCTGCAGAAGTTGTATACTGCCAGTTTTCCTCGGGCCTGCAAATGACATTGGATATTATTGTCAAATTTCTTTTTGAGCAAACGCTAATTAATTGTTTTTTTTTTTCCTTTGTTGCATTAAAATTACTCTTATATCCCGGTTGTTTGAGGAGGGACCAAACCTCCACGCTTTTTGCCACAAGATTTTGAGTCTCTGTTCATATAAGTTTGTTTCAAGGAACAGAATGAAAGCAAGCAACAGTACATCACTTTGCATACCTGTATGCAGGTCCAATTGAACGTACAGACTCATCTTGATAAGATAGGTCAGAGTCGCATGGAAGCCCTTGACTTGCACTATCCAAGATTTCCTGAGTAAAACAGATAGAATATCATATAGAAAATGCAATATATTTATGTGATGCAATGGAAATAACTGAACAACAATGAATTTGTAGATACTAATGGGTACACCTTTAAAACATTCATGAAGTTTTCAGCTTCAAAGCTGCTCAAAAACCGGATTGCAAATTTCTGGATCTGTAAACATGCGTAAAAATTCATGAACATAAATCCTGATGAGCTTAAATATATTGAAGCAACTAAAGACATTGAGTTAAACTCATTTGATTGCATGAATAAGTCAATATAAACATTTTCAGCTTGATAAAATGAAGTCCATAAGCATGACTATCCGTAGATTCCACACTCTACTGCTACAACAAGTAACGTCCTCTTTATATTATTAATGTACATGGAAGAATTCTTCGTTACAACAAGATGATAAGTCATAAGAAAAGCTCCATCATGGAAGGAATTTTAGTAGGAGTTTGAAATTGTTTGGCAGCTTACCTGGCCTACTCCATCTTTGTAACTAACGAAAACAGCTCTGCTCCCACGAGAAGGAAATCCAGATACACATGACACTTGAGGCCATGAGAACTGAAGCTTTGAGATATAATGCTCCTCCTGTACCATCGATGGAACCACTAAATTTGTTACATTCTCTATGAAAATTCACAAAATCAAAATGGTACTTACAAAAAACCTCGTACATAAGGGAATAACACCATTAGAATCGATCCACAGGAAGAAATTACTTTATAAAGTCAAACAAAAGACTGGATAATTATGTACAACACGAGCGAACTACACAGTATACTGAGAAGGTCGATTATTTTGTTATCTATATGGACTTTGCATCTAGTATATTCAAAGAGATGCTCTGATAATTCAAAGTAGGACATTGGTTTGATTTCCAGCTCTCGAGAAATTCACAGAATTACAGCTAATAAATCGAACACACAGAACTGAATCAAGATCATTAAAAAAAGAGCTATAAATCAAACAGGACATAGATTCATTAGATGTTGAACTTACAAGGAAGAATAACTGTATCTAATTCGGAAACTACAACACAGATGTAGTTGATTGTTTTTGTATCTACGATGACTATGCAGCTAATAAAATCAAGCACAGTAACTGAATTAATCAAACAAAGGATGACTTCAATTGTAGAATAAGATGAAAAACCAAAGCAGAATAACAGAAACACAAAGCACTACTACACAAAAACCTGTACAAATACGCGATCTGATTTTGGACTTACGAGGACTTTAGCTCGGAGAGAGAGCAAGAGAATGGCATCGGAAAATCCGTTAGAGTGATCTGATACAAGCTTGAGACAGGCCGTGAACGAGGAGGAGGAAATCCACGTGCCGCCACGGAGGCGCTGCTTTTGGACGGCGGCCAGGGGCGAGAGAGAAGAACGAGTGCGGCTGACATTGGAGGAGCTGCAGTTAATGAAGCGTGCATATTGGATTTGCCATTGATCTATGATTGGGGAGATTTGCGAGTGCGAATGCTTAGGGTTTTCCATTTCCAAGTGATTGATTGGTATTGTAACCATTGATCCCGCCATTTTTGGAGTTTTTGAAATGGAAAGTTTGTCTTTGGGGTTTTTATAGTGACAGAGAGGGACGGGAATGCTGATTTTTGCTACTTGTCAAAATCTAGAACTTATAATCTAATTTTTTTTCTCAAAGATCTAATTGAATTCACAAATTTTTAATCACATATTTAATTAACTTTTTTCAAAATTTAGGCCCCGTTCGGGAGGGATTAAAAGCCAATTAAAATTGAAAATATGGCCGTTATTGGGCCCCACTCGTCTAATAAAAGTCAACAATAACGGCTATATTTTCAATTTTAATCTGATTTTAATCCCTCCCACACAAGCCCTTAATTTTAATCTTCACCAAACGGGACTTATAAAGTGGAATTCATTTACCATTAATAATGATTTTTTCGATTGACAAATATCAATAGTTAAAAAATACCCATACGAATATGAAATTTTGACCAATCATCGAGAGCGATCACGGCTTGTTATGAACTCACAAATTAAGATTTAAATTAACGTCTCAGATATGTTCCACCATTTTTTAATACCCAATGTTGACAACTATTCATATTTCACGTTAAATTACTTTATAAAATCAGTTTTCTTTCGGTAGTCCTCAGCATATCACGCTCGTTATACATTATGGCTTTGTTTGCCCTGCTTTTCATCAGATTTTCAGTGGGAATATAGCCCTTTTTTTCAAACAATGGCCCCCACACCTCTCATCTTTGTTCCACTTCTGCGACTGGAGTTCTTTGCAACGGTTGAAAAATCACTCAAAATCTGGCAAAGAATTCGGCCCAGACACAGCCTGTATACAAATAGCATCACTCTATAGGAGTCTGTTCTCGAATATCGATTGTCACAACCATCGTTATTAAATCATATCCACTCAGAAAAACCGACAATCCAACCATCGAACCGGTCTGAAAGACGTTAATGCAATCAAACAGCCTATGATCCGGCACACTGCCTAGCCTTTTACATAACTATTGACCCGAAATGATATGACCTGGCCGGATCGTTGCCGATTGACAAAACTCAAAGTTTCTATTGAACTCTACCGGTTTTTACTTTCAAGCTTATACTATATGCGCCGGCCTCTCCAAATTTTGAAGCCTACTCAAATTCTTGAAGACCCCAATAAATTTATATTGATAGAATTAATAACTCCAATGACGTCAATATTTTCTTCCTTTGCCAATAAATTTAAATATGCATGGCTTTACATTTGAATTATTCCAGCATAGAACTGTATATTTATATTCCAAGAAGGTGAATCATATTCCAAGATGAACCTAATAAAGAACCAAACTCATGTATAATCCAATTCTACCAAATACTGAACAACAAACTAAAACGTACTCTACATGAATTCTTTTTCTCCGTTAGTTCGATTCATTGCTAGATCAATCAAACTCAGAAAAGACAATAAGAAATCTTCTGGTGTTGAATCCTCAGCTTCTATTCAGTATATCCATATTGCCTTTCGACTCTTTGAGATGCAGAAAAAAATTAGGAGAAGCAAATGTTTGAAAACCACCATTAGACCTGGAGGGCAGATGCTATCGAAGCAGAAAGGCTTAGAACTTCAAATGGAGCCTTGTTTTTAACATGTTCCACTGTCTTTGGACACGAGTCTGTAATCCAGAAATATGTCATCCCATTCTCGGGGTTCCCTGAAAGATTTTCAACCATGTGACATTTAGATAAACATTAGTAGGATGTCGTAATTTACAGTGTCACCTAAGGTAAGAAAACAAATTACTTAAGAGCGTGTTTTCAGCTACATTACATGATTTAAGAAAATGCATGTACAGTCTGCAGAAATATTAAAACATATGATTGAACATACTATGAGCGCGTCTGGGAGTGCTTTTTCAAGCTTATAAGCTAGTCAAACATCATTTTTATCCACACATTTCATATGATTCACTGCTTATGATCTACAAAAAGTTATACCAAACACACACTATATATATTGTTGATAATTGATATCTTAAAGTATCAGTGGACGAGTAAAACTCTGAAAATGCAATACTTTGGTTCATGTGATGCGTGACTACCTCCATTGTCGTGTTTAAACCGCTCCCAAGAACTGTTGGGGAAAATACCATGTGTCACATAGGCACTTATTTTTGTAGCTCCGTGTTTGGCCAATACTTTCTGGGAAAAAAAAACACACACACACACACTAGTGGTCAATTAAAATACTAGTGTTTTTTTGAAAATACGAAACAGTGCTTATAGAAACTAAACGATATTACGCAAAGCCCTACAGAAACATTTACATAAGGGAGAGTTTACCGTCAAATCATTTTACCTGACACTCTGATAGTGTGCCACCAGATTGCACAAGGTCATCAACTATTACAACATGACGTCCCTTGGGGTCTCCCTCCTTAATGCGTACGATTCGTTGATCACCTTCCCTAACTTTAGCACAAACGACCTGTACATGGTCATCGGACGGTTAAGACAATTTATTACAGTGCATAGTTCCAAAAGTTAAAAGAATGGAGAACAGAGGAAACATTCGCTGATTGATGGAATATTGATGCACCATAAGCACCAACTCACAGATTGACACTAAGTTACTTTTTGCAAATTCAGTTACACGACCTTGTAACTTCAATTTTACGACATATTTATGAGAGTAAAGCTCGTGCTTTCTGTTCAGTCAACAATACTATGAATTCTCACCCATATTCATTTTTCTTGATTCTATTTTATGACCTTTATGTAGACCATGGAATAGTATTCAAAGGAAGTAAATCAGATAGTGGCTCCAGCTGGCAAAACTGGAATTTATGATGTATTTCGATGGTCATATCTTTACTTATATAGGACCCTTACAGATCGAGTTCGTAGAAAGCATGAGTAGCAAGCTATGGTTATATATGAGAAATTAAAACCCAAGGCAACAAGAGAAAGTAAATTGAAATGAAAAAATAATTCATTGCCGCTATCTCTTAAACATGATGCTTGAGTATTGTTGACATCCATGTCCGTGTTAGGAGCAGTACCATTGGAAAGTGCTGCAGCTGCTTATGAAAGCGTTTCCATGCACCGTCATCTGGAAAGGCTATGGTTATCTGGACAAAGAAAAAAAGGAATTGCAACTTAAAAAAAAAAAAAAAAAGTACACCAATGAATTTCATCTCTTAATTTATGACGGTTAAAAAACTCAATTTTGCAATTTCCAAAAAGCATGGAATATAATCAGAAATTCAATCGAGAATGAGAAATGAATACATAATTAGCACACAACAAGTTTCTAAGAGCAAAAAATAGCAAAAGATTGTAAAAGAAATTGAATTTCTTACAAGCAGATGGGATTTCTAAACCACTTTCTATCCAACACAATAAGTACGGACACATTTAGTAATTGAGCTACCTTTTCCCTATAAATTCACCATTTTTTGGGAACCACTGGAGGCAAAGACCTAAGTTAATCTGTGAACATTTTCAAGGTCAATGCATATTTCAAAACTCTCACGTTCAAAAACAAAATCAATTCCATTGACAACTGCTTTGTACTCAAAATATTGGAAAAGTAACAAGAACCTTGAGCTGCACTGGAATTCAAAGGAATAAAGGAAAAGTCTTACATTGTCAGAGTCCGGGAGCTGTTGAAGCCTATTCAAGAGCATCGGTACACCACTATCAAAGCATGGTAAAATATTATCACCAAAGTAAAATCTCTCCTGCGGTACAAAATAAAAATTTAAAGAAAAGGAAAACAGTACATTAAGCTCCAAAAGGGGAAAAAATAATCATAATTATAATAATAAATAAATAAATAAATAATAAAAATGATCAAGACCATAAGTAAAAGAACGAATAGCAGCACGAATACAACCGTGAATCACCACTAAAGTACGATTTACCTACCCACCTGTAAGGCATGAATATCAAAAGTTACTAAACTGGTGGGTCCACCCCTTGAAATCGGAATATTTGACAAGATTCTAGCCAACGTGAAAGCCGTGGCAACATCTCCTTCATCCTCCATACGTTCAGATGTGCCCGTGGGGAAAAATGGCAGAACAAGTGTGAAGGATGAGACAAACAGCTTTGGCAGTGCATATATAACAGACAATTGCTCAAAAATAACTCCAGGGGAACTAAATGAAGCTAGAAAAGCCACATGTTGTCCACGAATTCCATGAGCATTGGATATGAATAAGTTAGGAAATCCATCTTCAAATTTCCTGATTGATTAAATACACAAATAAATCTATGTTACCACACTATTATTTTCATAACTCATATGTCGGAGAAATATCAATAAAATTGAATAACAAGACAACTAGTTTATTTATCATCACGCCAAATAGCAAATAGATAAATTAGTAGAAGGATACTCGGGGTGTGTTTGATGAATATTGTTGAGGAAAAATGTATTTTAAATAGTGATATGATGGAATATATATGGTTAAAAATAAGGAAAAATTATTGATGTGATAGAAAATATTATTTTTTCGAAGAATGTGTGGTTGAAAACGAGTTTTGAAATAATGTATTTTGAAAGAATGTACGTCAAATAGGGGATCATTATGACAATGGAAACAACAATCATAAAGGTTCCTAACGACAGGCAGCAAGATGAAAGATCATCAAATTACACTTTGTTCCATCAAAAGTAGAGAAGAAGTCTCATTTTCTCAAAACGTTAGAACTCCCTATCAAGATTCTGGACTGGAAAGTAAAAGAGAGATGGCAATTGAAAAAACTTTCTCACTTACCAGTTTCTCCAACTAAAACAGAACTTACATAAAAATTAAGGGCTAATAACCCTTGTATTTCAGTGATCTACATGTCATTTATACCAAAACGAAGTACTAAGAATAACAAAAATCTCCAAATATTCAAAGTTACACTATAGCATGATTGTAATAGTTTATATAGTTAATTCACTTCATGATAAAGATTACATCTGAATGAAATCACACAAAATAATTCTGGAGAAAACTATCTTAACAAATCGACCCAGAGTCAGGCTCGGTGTGAACTAATTTGACAGAAAAGTACAAAACTTGGTCTTTCACATTAATTCCCCATTTACCATTAAATGAAGTATTCTCGTGATCCCACCATTTCCCAGAACAAACTAAAACTACGTTTAATCAATATACTGTAATAAAAAACATCCATATGTGTTCAAAATCAATGAATCTGGATAATTTCAATTTAAAAGGATACCTCCAGGTGATGCTACGGAGCTCAATAGCGTCAGATTCTGCCGCAATTCTTTCAGCAAGATCCCTCATTTCCGAGCAGTAAAAAAGGCAAATTCTTTTGGAATTCTTAATTGAAGGATCCAAACCAAAGGTTGAAGAGGCCATTGGAATAGGGGGTTTCAGAATGATGTGAATTGGGTCGCCCGAAGAAACACAGTCAATTGTCCATTTCTGAGGAGAATCAGTGAGCTCGCATTTAATGGCGGTCTTGTTTTGCCTGGAGGAATGTGAAGGGATCGAAATGGCATTAAGGGTTTTGCTAGGGGTTTTTGTGGGAGGTGGTTGGAGGGGTGGCGGTGGTTTAATAGCCGACATTTTGGCGTGGTTTGGTAGTAGCGGTGGCTGCGGCCTCTGCGTACTTGACGGAGATGGTGCGCTGACGCCTGACTTGCTGTTTTTGTTTTTTTTCCAACTATATCAATGTAGTTACGAAACTGCCCCTCATTAAACGGTCGTGTAAAACGTGTTGTTGAATTAATTTCTTTCTTTTTTTTTTTTTGTCAGAAAGAGTTAATACTTAATATTTAAAAATGAGTATTAAAAAAAAAAAAAAATTGAAGGAATGATTACGAAACATGGGCATAATTTAGGTAGAGTGAAGTGATAGGGAAAGGTGGAGTTGTAAGAAATGCGTGAGGTGAAATAACAGGAAGTTAAATTCAATAGATAGTAGGGCTGGGCAAAATGTCCTTACCGAACCGAACCGAACCGAACCGAACCGAACCGAGCGGGTTTTTTGAAATGAAATACCCGAACGGGTATCCGAATCGAGAACCGAATGGTTTGGTTCGGTTCTCGGTTCTAGACCCAGAACCGAAGAACCGAATTTTTTTTTTTTAATATTGGATAAATCAAATTCTTTTATTTTTTCTAAATAAATTAATAATTTTTTTCTTATTAAATCTTATTAGTTGAACAATTTAGAGTTTATTTATGTTTGTTAGTTGTGTTTTTTTCAATTTTTTCTTGTATAGTCTCTTAATAGTTAGTATGGAAAGTCAAGCAACTGATTATTATATTAAATAGTTGGTAAGTATTATCAATACTTTAAAATATTTTATCTTTATTACTTCTAATTTATATTTCATTTTTATATAGACTTGAATGTTTGAAGCAAATGAATTATTGATATGAATTATCGAAGTTTTGTTAGTAATATTTACTTTTTCGTATTTGTATTTGACAACTTATTATTTATATGTTATTAAATTAGATTACGTTAATTTGTAAAAGTTAATATTGAACTTGGTATTTATATATATTTTTTGTTATTAATATTAGTATCTACTTTCAAGTGTATTTATGTAGTATTATTTTAAATGTTAAAAAATTTAATTATAGTACGGAACCGAACAGAACCGAACCGAACCGAACCGAACCGAACCCGAACGGTTCCAAAATTATATTTGGAACCGACGGTTCCATTTACTAAATACCCGAAAATTTCTGGAACCGAAAAAAACCGAACCGAACCGACCCGCGCCCACCCCTAATAGATAGAAGGTAGAAAATGACCGAATAAGGGAAGAACAAAGTGGTGGAGGCCGGATAGATGGTGTGATACGATAAAAATAAAAAATAAAAAAATCTCCAATGTTAACGTGAATTGCACTAAAACAATCGTCACATAAGATAAAATAGACTATGTTCAAAAGTTTCTCTCCAATACAATATGTCTACGACAGTATTTAACTGACGTTACAAAAAAAAAATGACATTATCAAGAAGTGCATCTAAATGTAAATGCTCTTTTAAAAGAGATGAGTCACTATAATTTAATATATTTTTTTTCTATTTATTCTATAATCTCTCTCATTTTTATTATTATTTTATCTTCTATTAAATATACATTAGACTTGAAATTTGAGTTATGAACGAAATTTATTGAAAATGAAATTTGAATTTGGTCGTCTACTTATTAGACAATAATATCTAGTAAATAAAAAAAGGCGCATAAATTGCAAAACATGAAACTTATTGGAGATGCTATAGAACCGCTAGTGCTGGATAACATTATTTAAATTAAAATTACAAATGTAAAGTTCTTAAACATTGATTCGTGTATCCATTTTGAATAGTGACAATAATTAAATTTCATAACTATATTAATTTTGAAGAAGGCCAGTTCAAAACAATTATAGATGGATTGAATGTTGATCCGAATTCGATGAAATTAATGTGAGATGAATTTAGCATCTCGGTCTGATAACCCCTAACTAAATGAATATGATAATCCGTTAACTAAATAGATTAAATATGACTATAGGTCAATCTGATCCAATTTGTTATAAATAATTGAGTCGGTAATATGTTTTTTATGCGTGTTATTTGTCACTAAAATAAATAAATGAGAAAATAGAAAAATTTAGAATAAAAAAAGTCATCAAATTCAAAATATAAAAATAAAAAAAAAAAAGTTGAAAATTTTATATTATTAGACCAATTTAAGAATTGAAAAAATTGGGAAAAAAATGTTGATTCCAACGTTGAATTTTTTTCCCAGTTTCTTTATTTTCGGACATGATTATCAAATCGAATATCCGATAACATAGCAAATCGAATATAAATTTAACAATCAAATATTCGTTGAATTATCGGATGGATCGATTATAAGCATTCATATCCAATCAATTTAAGGCACAAGTCTATATAGACTGTTTCTACTTTACGTGCCCACGAGTTTCCAAACCAGTTGAGTCGCCACGTTTGACCAAGACTATTTAAATCAACACGTCTTTGACTTTCAATGGTCCAATTGCAACGTATAGATCAAGTTAATGGGCCAGCCACACCAACTTTTACTCGTGCCAGACAGATTTCCTCGGGTTCTTTACGTCCACTATAAAGTATAAACACGACAATATTCAACCATACTCTTCCTTAATTTAAAACCTTTTTAACGCCCTCTCTAAAGTCTCCCCCTTAACTAAAGTTTCCTTTCAACTTTCTCTTCCAAGATTTTCCTCACAAGTTTCTTGAGAATCAATTCCCTCTTCCCTACAAAAAAATTCCCCTCTTTTTTTCTTTTCTTTTACTTGCTATTTATAGAACTACAATTTCCTCGATTCTTGACAATGAGGGTGTCTGAAAATCTTCATCAAATGGATAGTATTACCAGGATCACGCTGCGAAGTCCGTTGAAGCCAATTTCGACGAATCCATTGGGGAAAGATGATGAAGATGAGCATGCAAAAACACCAACCTCTGCAGATTCGAGGATTCCTAGGATGTTGGCATGTCCACCAGCTCCGAAGAAGCGAAAACCTTCTTCGAGGTGTCATTATGCTGGTGTAAGGGAGTTCTTCAGTCCACCAGACTTGGAAACAGCTTTTCAGACTCTAACTTAGCATAAACTAAGGTTCTCGATTACTACAATTAATATTGTTTAACCCCAAGTGGTTTTTAGTCTCATTTTAATCTTTCAAGTAACTTAGTTTATGTACATGGCTCTCTCTCAATCTATATATTTCGTATTTCACTTTTTAAATGAATAAATAAGCTCACATCTTAATTTATAGCGCATTTGGTCGAGAATATTATATAGTACTCGACAGTATAAACAAGAAAACGAGTGGAATCCAACCATTCAGTCCATGAAGTTTAAGCGTCATTCAATACTGTATAAAACTAAAAGCTCGTGTGGTAGGCTTCTGCTTCATGTCGAAGAGATTTTTAAAGAACTCACCTTAGATCAGCTTCCTGCAAAATATTTTTCAAAAATTTTGTCAAACAGACCCAAATATATTTCAACCATGTTCGAAGATACAATATAAAAAGAAATATATACATGTGATTGATATATTTTTGGACCAACTGTGCTTGATCTAAAGCTGATTAACTAAAAAATTCCTCTTGATAAACTACAAAGTCACATTATTATCTTGAGTACTTGGCTTTATATTCTCTGGCAAATAAACCTTTTTGCCATTTAGTCTTTGAATATGCCCCACAAACGAAAGACTTTTCTCCATATACGACGCCTTATGATAGTGGGAAGGTTCTCTACAATGCTTTTGGGATAAGAAAAGGCAAAAGACAAAATATATAAGGGGTGATGGATTTCAAAGATTAGAATCCTATGCTTAGTAGATAACGCTAGTTGCATAGACTTTGAATCCCTAGAGCATGTTTGGCTTTACTTATAAATAAATAAGTTTGTTTTAAATATGAATTTTTTTATTGATCAAGTATGTAGCATAAATTAATAATACAAACTAGGTCTTGTACCTTATTGGGTTTTATTATCTCTATATTTATTCATTTTTCTACCTCTACTTCCAATTGAGTTTTCCCCCTACCAATTGGAATCTCTAATCCCATTAACAATAGTCTAAAGAGTTTAAAACTAGTATTTTTCTTACGTTCACTTGTTCAATCAACACTTGGGTTCGTCGCCATCCAAACATTTTTGGGGTTGTTCGTTCACAACCCCACAAGAATAGTTCAAAGCGTTTATAACTAGTCTTCTTATTACATTCGCTCGCTTAATCAACAATTAAATTCGTTTCTATTCAAATATTTATGGGTTCCTTCACAACCCCCGTAGGAACGGTCTAAACTAATGTTCTTACTATATTTGCCAGCCTAATTAACGCTCTACTATACAAACATTTTTTGTTTGTCGTAACATTCTCCACTTATTTGATTGTGTTGAATAATTTTTGAATATCTAATAGATCACCCCCACGTAAAATATTTTCATGTAACCAATTTTTTTCTCTTTTGTAGTCAAGTTAGCAACACCACTAGCTATTATAACTTCTTCGAGCCCTAGATTAACATGAATTCAAAACTAAATAGTGATTTTTAAAAATATAGTGCCGATTTAATTAGTTTATGGAATGTTATAAACCCAAGTCGAAAGCTGCAATAAACCTTAATAATTTATTAATGAGCGAGTAATAATTATAATTACTATTTAGGCATTTGTTTAATTAGTAAGGGAAGTTCACCTAATCTATAAAGGTTCCATTAAAACAAAACATTCTTGGGATAAGAGTGGATTGACAAGCGAAAAGTAAACTATTTTTCACATGCAATTATTGGAGTTGGCAATTTCAACCGTACATTGGGGATTGTATTTTTTAAGGTTAATTTCTATTTCTATATTTACTACCAATAATTTGGACAAATATTTAAAGTAGAATGACAAGTGGATCAAAAATCATCTACAAACTATTAGGGTTTGACAAAACTTTCGAACTGAACCGAACTAAATCGAATCGAGCGGTTTTTCTAAAATTAAATGCCCGGATGTGTATCTAAATCAAGAATTGACGGATTTGGTTCGGTTCTCGGTTCTAGACCTAGAACTGAATAATCGAATAAGAACCGAATTTCTCTAATTTTTTTAATTTTTTATTTTAAATAAGTCAAATTATTTTATTTTTTTCTAAATGAATTTGCTAACTAATTAATTTAGCTCAAACCTAAAATATGATTTTACTATTTTCAATTTTCAGCCAAGCAAATATTGGAATACAAATTAGCCACCAACTGGAATGATCGAGAAGGATCTAGAAAGTGATCATCAGGAGCACGATAGTGAAGGCAGCTGAGGCACATGCTGGAGAAGTTAGAAAAGATTCCAATTCAGTTATCTTGTTGATAATTAGTATGCAATAGCATTTTGACACTTGTATAGGTTTGTTAGAATGAAATGTGTATATAAATGTAATCTGCTATCCATATTTGTAAGTAATATATATCACTATGAAATGAATACAGATGCTTAATGAATCAGCACCAGTTTTCCTCTCCAATTTTCTTCCATTTTATTCTCTGAATTTGCATGCCGTTTTTTCCCCTTTTGCACAGCAAAGTTGAGCTGATTTGTATTTGATTCATTGCACTTTCTTACATGATATCAGATCCATGATGGCTGAAAACGAAGGCAATTGTTACAACACTAATGCAAATCAAAATCAAACACTACCTCAAAACTCAAAACTCAAATTTAAATACAAGTTCACACGACCTATTCCTTCCAAACAACCTATATTTCATTGGAACTAACGAGAACTTAGGAGCATTATTAGTCACTCAGATGCTGGATTTTACTAATTACCATTCCTGGGCAAGGTCCATGAGAAGAGCTCTCATGATTAAGAATAAACTGGGCTTCATTGATGGAAGCATCTGTGAACTAGCTAGTATAGATGGCCCTTTGATGGAGCATTGGCTTCGATGCAATGATATCATTATTACCTGGATCAGAACACAGTCAGTTGACATTAAGGCGAGTACTCTGTATGCAAAAATTGCTCATCAACTATGGTTGGAATCAGAACGTCTTACCCAGCAAAATGCCCCTAGAATATATGAAGTCAAGCAGGGGATTGTAGCACTGAAGCAAGGCCAATATGCAGTTATTACTTATTTTTCAAAACTGAAAACATTGATGGATGAGCTGATGAATTATGAGTCGATTCCCAGCTGCACTTGTGGAGGTCTGAAGGTAATGATTGATAATCAAGAAAGAGATTCGGTAATGAAGTTCCTTATGTGACTCAATGATTCTTACAAAGGAATCAAGGTACAAATTCTGCTGATAAAACTGTTGCCAAAGTTAAATAAGGTGTAATCTATAGTTCTACAAGAGGAAAAGAGAAGGGACATCTCTGTTGATGTACCTTCAACTGAAGGAATGGCCATTATGACAAGAAGTATTCAGGGGGATGAGGAGAAAGGAGGTCAAGGATCTCAGAAGAGATATTACTGCACTTTTTGCAAAGTCCGTGGCCACTCATCAGAAAGATGTTTTAAGGCAAACAAGGACAAGCCGGTGTGCATACATTGCAAGATACCAGGGCACACCATAAATACTTGCTACAAAATCAACGGATATTCACCAGGCCACAAGCTTCATGGAAGGACGCAGGCTAATTTTATCTCCACAAACCATAACATTCCTTCTGTGGAACCTGCACAGGAGCATATTGTTGACAAGAGTCAAGTCAGTTTAACTCAAGAACAATATACTTAGCTGATGGCCTTGCTGAAACCACAAACCAATGAATATCATGCACTAACCTCAAAACACATAGACACATCCAAAATTCCTAGTACTTGTATAAGTTTTTCAGCTTACAACACAAAAGATAAATTTGTCACGCCTTGGGTTGTTGATACCAGAGCCACAGATCATATAGTCTGCTCAGCTTCGTTTCTCACAAATATTAAATCCCAAATTTGTCAATCTGTTACTCTGCCTAATGGTGACATAACAAAGGCTACTCTTATAGGAAATGTAAGACTCACAAGTGATTTAATTCTTCATGATGTGCTGTGTGTACCATCATTTTCCTTTAACTTGATCTCTGCCAGAAAACTTGCCCAATCATCTAAGTGATGCCTTATATTTACATCTGATTTATGTTATATGCAGGACCTTTCAACTTGGAGGACGATTGGTCCGGGTGAAGTGAGGCAAGGATTGTACCATTTGATACAAAAGGAGGTCTCCCCTGCAAGCTTGATTAATGTTCTACCTAAATTTGTCAACAAAGCTGTTCTATCATCTTCTAGTATTCCAAATCAACAAGACTTTAATATGTGGCATTTCAGATTAGGTTACCCCTCAGATTCTAGGTTGCACTTAACCAATTTGCCCCATGATTCTATAGCAAAACATTCAAAAATACCTTGTTCTGTATGTCCCTTAACTAAATTGCACAAGTTACCTTTCAATGTTAGCCAAAGTAAGTTTGAAAACTGTTTTGAATTAATCTATGATAACTTATGGGGACATTGCATTGACATTGCTTATAATGGATCAAGATATTTTCTCACGATTGTAGATGATTACAGCCGTTGCACTTGGGTTTACTTGTTGAAACCGAAATTAGATGTTTATATTATTTTGCAAAACTTTTATGCCATGGTTGAAATACAATTCCATTCCAAAATTAAGGTTATTAGAACAGATAATGGAGGTGAGTTTAATTTAAAACAACTCTATTATGAAAAGGGGATAATACATCAAACAACTTGTGTTGAAACTCCCCTACAAAATTCCAATGTTGAAAAGAAGCACCAACACATTTTAAATGTAGCAAGAGCCTTACGGTTTCAGAGTGGATTGCCAATGTTACATTGGAATGATTGTATTCTAAGAGCCATTTTTCTGATAAATAGAACATCAACCCCCACTCTCAACAACAAAACACCTTTTGAAGTTATTTTTAAAGCCAAGCCTTGCTATTTCAACTTTCGAGTGTTTGGCTGCCTGGCCTTTGCTATAACACTTGCATACAATAGACACAAATTTGATTCAAGAGCTAGAAGGTATGTGTTCTTGGGATACCCATTTGGGACCAAATGCTACAAATTGCTAGACTTAGAAACCAAAAAAATTCTCATGTCAAGGAATGTAGTGTTTCATGAGCATATACTTCCTCACAAAGAACTTAGTGCCAAGGGTGATAATCATCTGTTAAATAGCACTTATAAGTTGCCTAGTCCTACTAAATTTGTCTTTCCTCAGCCAAGCAATATCAATCCTAACTATTCTGGTATTTCTCCCCACCCACAACTTGAGCCAGAAAATTAAAATATAGAAATGCTGGAGAGAAATGAATCTCCTACTATCTTTGAGTCATCACTCAATACTCTACAAAATTCCCACATGCCACGAAGGTCTAACAGAAATAGAAAGGTACCAACTCACTTGCGAGACTTCATTTGCCAATAAGCATCCTGACTCACTCATTCTCAAGGATTCAACAAGTGGAAAGTAGCTGCAACTTCAGGTAATTCTTTTCCCTTATCTGCAACACTATCATATCATAGAATTTCTAGCAAACACAAAGCCTTAGTCTCATCTATACCTACACAATCAGAACCTAATACTTACCAAGAAGCTGTCAAGGATGCTAAGTAGTGTGAAGCAATGCAGGCTAAAATAAATGCTCTTAAGTTAAATTGAACTTGGACCTTCACAGATTTGCCACCTGCAAAGGAACCTATAGGGTGTAAATGGGTTTACAAAGTGAAATTCAATGCAGATGGAATGGTGGAAAGGTTCAAAGCTAGGCTAGTGGCGAAAGGATACACACAGCTGAAAGGGATTGACTACCACGAAACCTTCTCACCTATGGCAAAGTTAGTAACGATTAGAACATTGCTTGCAGTGGTAGCAGCAAGAAATTGGTACTTGCATCAATTTGACGTGAATAATGCATTTTTACATGGAGACTTGGAGGAAGAGGTCTATATGAGGATGCCCACTGGTTATTGCATTAATGAGACTTCGAAAGTTTGCAAGTTGAATAAAAGTTTGTATGGTTTAAAGCAAGCATCTAGATAATGGTATTCAAAGTTGTCTATTTTCATCATTGATCAAGGACTCCATCAATCCAAGGCTAATTATAGCTTGTTCACAAAAGGGATAGGAGACTCTTTCACAGCCATATTAGTTTATGTGGATGATATCATAATAGCTGGAAATGATATTGAAGTTATGAATTCACTTAAAACCTCACTTGATGATAAATTTAAAATTAAGGATTTAGGAAACTTGAAGTATTTCCTTGGGATAGAAGTGGCTCGATTAGCAAAAGGGATTCAGATTTGACAAAGGAAATATGCATTGGATATCTTGGGAGACTCGGGAAAAATTGGAGCGACTCCAGCCAAGATACCACTCGATCAAAACATCAAATTGTCCAAAGATGATGGAGAGGTACTTACTAATCCTGGATTGTACAGAAGGTTGATAGGAAGATTGCTCTATTTAGCAATGACCAGATATATCCTATTTTGTAAATTTGTTGAGCCAATATATGCAAACACCAAAAGTACCACACCTAAACGCTGTACATAAAATACTTAGTTACATCAAACAATCACTAGGCCAAAGGCTGTTGTTTCCTTCATCCTCTGATTTACAGATTAAAGCGTATTGTGATTCTGATTGGGGGTTATGTCTAGATTCTCGAAAATCTATAACCAGATATTGTGTGTTAATTGGTTCATCTTTGGTCTCTTGGAGATCAAAGAAGCAAAAACTAGTTTCGAGATCCTCAGCAGAGGCGGACTACAGGGCAATGGCTGCAGCTTCTTGTGAATTAGCATGGCTGAAATATGTTCTCAATGATCTGCAAGTGTCTCACTCACAGCCAGCTGAGTTATTTTGTGATAACCAAGTGACTTTGCACATAGCCGCTAATCTAGTGTTTCATGAGAGAACGAAACATATCGAGTTGGATTGTCATTTGGTAGGTGAGAAAATAAAAGAAGGGAGCATTATTACAAAACACGTTAGAACAAGGTTCTCAAATTGCAGACATACTGACTAAACCTCTATGTTCTAATGTTTTCTTTTTTCATTTGTCCAAGATAGGAATGGAAGACATTTACTGTCCATCTTGAGGGGTCTATTGGAATTCAAATTAGCCACCAACTGGAATGATCGAGAAGGATCTAGAAAGTGATCATCAGGAGCACGACAGTGAAGGCAGCTAACTGGAGAAGTTAGAAAAGATTCCTATTCAAATCTTGTTGATAATTAGTATGCAATAGCATTTTGACACTTGTATAGGTTTGTTAGAATGAAATGTGTATATAAATGTAATCTGCTATCCATATTTGTAAGTAATATATATCACTATGAAATGAATACAGATGCTCAATGAATTAGCATCAATTTTCCTCTCCAATTTTCTTCCATTTCATTCTCTAAATTTGCCTGCCGTTTTTTCCCCCTTTGCACAGCAAGGTTGAGTTGATTTATATTTGATTCATAGCACTTTCTTACAGCACAACTTAATCAAATTGACCTAAATTTTACTCAAATCTCTTATTCTACCGAAGTGTCATTTCTGCCGTTCTATTATTGTGAACTCGCTATCTTCCCTTTTTTGTGATTTTAACAGTCAAATCTATGAAAAATCCAATAAAAAAATATGTAAAAGATATCACTAGAAGGGACTACGTTATTTTGTAAGTGTGAAGATTGAATATTTCATAGTCGAATTAATGTAGCGTTGTTGTAAATATAAAAAAATTAATTATTGTACGAAACTTGGGAATAGAACTTAATCGAATGGAATTGAACCCGAACAATTTCATAATTAAATTTGGACCCAATGATTCCATTTACTAAATACCCGAAAATTCCTATTCGGTTTGGTTTTCTTCCGACCCGAACCGAATCAGACCATGTCTGGCCTTACAAACTATGATTTAAAAAAAGAAAAAATTGTTATGAAGTTTGTGGAATATTATAAACCAACACAAAAATATATTGTCGATTTTCGTTACGATGTTGACTCAAATAATTCATCCATAGTGATGAAAATTTAAGGCAATTATAGTTTTTTTGTTGTAGAGTAACGAGTAGGCGATAAAGTAAAAGGCAAAATAAATAAATAAAATCGTAAGAACAAGCTAACAATTTATATCAAAAAGCAAAAAAAGTTGAAATACTATGTTTTTGATCAACAAGTCCCATTCTCGAGTAAAAAATTACTTTCCAACTCAATATTTGAAAATAATAATAACTATTAAAAGTCTACCCTAGTTCAATTAACTTGTGATTTGTAATTTCAAATATTCTTCTGGGTTCAAACCAAAAAGTAGTATAGCAAGCACTAATCTTGCTAATTGGACAACAGATGGATTTCTTATCAACAAATTTTTTTATTGCTTTCCTTTATCATCTTCTCCTCCCCATATTTTGATCCTTCGTGTTGCAGCAGAAGCCTGCATTATAACCCAAAACCGAACAAGATTCATGTAGTCGACTCTTAGTTTATTAAAAATAAATCTTAGGCATTACTTAGTAGTAAAAAGAAATTATGCAAACCTCTTTTTCCCAGTTAGTTCTATAAACGAGATAAAAGAGGATAATAGTTTGCACTATTGTTCCCAGTGTCATTCCAGACCAGATACCCTGAAAATCGTAGGTATAATAATTAGGGTTAAGTCGTGAATGATTTCGGATTTTATTTGATACACATACTTACTTGAACACCCCAATTGACTTTATACCCCAATATGAGCCCCAAAGGAAGGCCAAATAAGTAATAACATGCAACATTCACATAAGCAACTATGGCTTGCCATCCAGCTCCAATGGCCACTCCTGCAGCAATATGTTTAGTTCATCACTAAATCGTAAATAAATTCATGTTTGATATGTAGTATTAGATTATATCAGATATTACAATAAGCAACAATTTACCTAACTAAACATGCCATAAATAAAGAAAATAATAAAATGGTTACGTGCGACGAAAATAATGTACAAATATATTGCATAGTATGTAGTTATACACAGAGAAATGATCTGCTAAACATCGTTTTTATTTTATAAGAACCGATAAAATGGAACACCAATTAATTGATGAATTAGTACATGGTAGGTTCCAAAAATTAAATGATTCACCAATTAATTGGTATATCACGCGACTGGTGCCTAACATAAGCTAAGCATAAATTCTTAGGACAATGCAACATGTATCAAATCTTTTTTACCTAATATTTTACCTACACTCACAATAGCACGTGGTGACCGCATTTTGGGAGTTTTTTATTCACACGGACCCCATGCACATGTGAGGGGGTGTAACATTTTCGGTAAGGACAATTCGATACAAATAGTTTTATTCAAATTCAAATTCTTAACAAATCATTTGTCGTTGTGTACATTATTAACATGTTAATGTCCATTTGTATAAAAGTAACAGTTCTTTATGGAAGGCCGTGTTATTTGAATGAAAGGTTTCATCTCTTTATGCGTGTTTGTAGCCATCCTTAAGAACCAACAAACAAAATATGCAAAGGTATATTCTTTTAATATTTTGTAGCTAGGGGTCATTTTCTTTGAAATTCATAGACATGATATATAACATAAATCCACTTTCGATATGTTTTTCATGTGACAAACCCAAAATCATAGTAAATCGTAAAAAAGAACATATATAAATTATGATATACCTGATAAAGCGGGTTGAATAGCATTCACAATAATACAAAATGCAAGCAACGGTGTGAGGTTGTACACAAGGTTTTTGACTGCGGTGCTATTTGTAAATAAGGATGGATATTGATTCCTGAAGATGAGGAGAAACATGGCGAAGATGATACCGATCGCGAAGGAAGAAGCAACCACCACCACCACTGAAAATTTGGCCGTTCTTGGATGAGCAGCCCCTAGTTCATTTGAGACTCTTACACTGCAAGACATTTTTATTTATACGTATGTTAACCTTGGTTAAGCCGTTAGGACATTTATGATATTAATGTAATTTTATAAGGAAAATTTTATAACAATATGTAAATTACCTTAATTATTTCAATTATAGAGTAATGCTACGTGAACATCTTGGATGATACTTTGGTTGACCGAACACACACACATGGGGGTCGACATTATTTAATTCACGCGGGACCCACGGTGCAATGTGAGGGTCGATCAATCGAGATAGCACCAAATTTGGGCAAAGTGGCTTTACTCTTAATTATATGTTAACTAACCTTATTGCTGCATTGAATCCAAAAGCTACCATGGCTGTCCATCCCACTATGTTCGTGCTGTAAAATTGAATAGTTTGTTTTAGCAATAGTAAAATGAACTTACGCTACAACAATAATAAAATTGGCAATGTTCTAGATAAATTGGGGATCGACAATAAATTATAATTGAAATTTTGGATTTAAATTATTCCAAAGGAATTTTAATTTTTAATTTTTTTAATAAAAAGGACCATATAAATGACCAAAACAATATGTACTTGATACACTTATAGTGGAAATAAATTTGTAAATTTCTCTTCATTGTGTAAAAGTATTGTAATATCATCATTGATATTTTAACTCTTATTTAAAATGATGACAATTTTTAAGGGTAAAATCCTAAGTCGAATAAATATAAAATCATCTGTCGACGTATAAGAATTTTGATTACTTCTCTTAATAATGTTAAAGTGCAATCCCGATACTCAATACTATTCAATCAAATATGATCTCTTCGGCCCTCGAGGTATAGCTCAGTGGTGCAAAGAACGGGAGTAAGGTAGTCTTAACCAAGCTGACAGTCGCAGTATGAAAGTTCGATTCCTGCCTCTTACAAGGTATGGAATTAGACTCTTTGTGAGTACCAGTATGACAACTCTTGTATCCTGACCTATTGAGGCACATTTCACGATTTACCTCCTCCACAATATTCTAGAAACGGGCAATGGGGGACCCTCAATGTTGGGGGTTCAACTTTTTTTTCAAATATGATCTCTTCATAAATGCTTACAATATTCTAGAAACGGGGCTGTGGGGGACCCCTCAATATTGGGGTTCAAACTTTTTTTTCAAATATGATCTCTTCATAAATACTTACAATTATTGTGAAAGCAGAGGCAAATTATTGTTGTGGACAAAAGTGTGCAGATACTCACCATACGGACAAAGCATCCACAGAAACTTCTGCATTCTTCAAATATCCAGCAAACAGGACTAAAGACATGAAATACCAGGTTTCTAAGCTGTAAACATTAAGAACGAAATTCAAATGAATCAGTGTCGGAGCAGAATTTTCATAAATATAGATCAAGAAATATTGTGGAGCGATGGCCCGGCCACCATGTGGCTCCACCACTGAAATGGCAAAAAAAAAAAAATTGCTTTTAAGTTGATAAATTTGTTACTTACCATAACATAACTGCTGATTCGAGTGATAACCTAACAAAACTCCACAGATTTTGAAAAGCCTTCCATGAAAATCCAGACCAAGCTCTACCACAGCTACCCATGAATATATAAACCAGCTGCGCCACCACTATCAGCCACCACGATGCGTTCAGCACCACCGCAGCCCCCACCAGCCCCCACCCCAACTTAAGCATAAACAACCAGCTGAAGAGTGTATGGAGAGCCAACCCTATGCCAGAAATCCATGCCATGACAATCATTTTGCTCTGTGATTGCAAGAATTTGGCTATTGGAAAATTCAATGCATATGCATAGAGTTGAGGGATCATCCAAATCGCCAATTCTCCGGCGGCCTGCGATATATCCGGCGTCTGGCCGATCAACCGGAGAAGTTGGGCGGCGAAAATGTACAAGAGCGTTAGAATAAAAGCAGTTGCTGTGAGGATAATCCATGATCTTTGCATGTAAACTCCAAGCATGTCTATTTGTCCAGCCCCAAATGCTTGTCCACAGAGTGTTTCCAGTGCACTTCCCATTCCCAACTGTTCAATCATTTGAATAAGTCTTATAAATGAAATAATTCAATATTAGCATACAAAGATTTTGAGTTCAAAGCTAAAAGATTTCAAAGACTAGATGAGTAAATAGATTGACCTTGAAACAACAACGAATACGATTACCTTTTTTTAACATCAAACGACCCTTTTCATTCAATAGAAGTCATCACGAACACATTCGAAATGAAATAACTCAAGCTTTTAGATTATAAGGTGGTTAAACATACCATGACCCCAAAAGAAAAACCCGCTATGACGGAGTTCTCAACAGAGACGGCGGCGAGCTCAAGTGTGCCGAGATGGCCGGCTAATGTTTGCGTAATGGCGCCTAGGGAGTATTGGCAGAGGGTAGTGAAAATGGCTGGTGCAGCAAGATACCACAGTTTCTTGGACTCAATCCAAAACTGTTGAAAGAAGACATTAACGCCGTTGATCGGAGGAATGTCATTTTCGTCGGCCGTGAATGATGAAATAGATCGTTGAATCGAATATTGTTCTTCAGTTTCTTCATCCTTTACCGGAGAAATAAGTGGTTGCTTTGAATTGTCTTCCATTGCAACTCACACAGAGGGATAATAGGATTGTGGGTTGTAATTTGTAGATAGAAACGGTACATGGGGATTAATTCACAAGGGCTCATCATGTCACTCACGTGGTGGCCTCAGAATTTAGTAAAAAAATACTGTTAACATATTTATTTAACTTGTTGTTTTGTGTCACGCGAAACCAGGTTTGGTTGGACTACTATGCTCATGATCTTGTCTGAGAATAAATAATTTGTAATTAACTTATTTTTAGTCTCAACAATCTAGAATTATACATTAAAGCCTAGAAAATTCTAGAGCAATTTCTTGAGTAGGTGTTGTATCTTCAGTAAATACCTACATATTCAAAATTTTAAAAAGGGTAATTTGTCATTTCATTAAGTAAAGTGTTAAGAAAATTAAAATTCAGAAAACTGAAAAGGGTTTGAGTATTTCAATTTTTAAGATTAAATAAAATGTAGTGTCAATAACAGCGAGTTTATATAGGTAAATATTGGCGAGCCAAACGTCAATTTCAATCACAAAAACCGTGTCCTCTCTCAAAAGTCTTTCCAAATTCGTCGCATTTAGGTATATCGATTCTTTTTAAGAAGTGTTACCAAAATTATCTCACCTCCATTTGTATGAATTTTAACCATCTAACTATTCTTGACAAAAATAAACAAAATTGACAAGAATCCTTAGTCCAAATGAACAATAAAATTTTGTATTATCACGAATCTGTTCAACTTTGTTCGGAGTACATATAAGTCATTTTACATTGCCGGAAGACCATATTATAAAATTGGGTAATTATATTACCACCAGAAAATTTATTAAGTGCACCACAAATTTTAATTTTTTTCTTATTTATTTAAATAATCTTAAGTAAAATTACATAATTATGGTTAATATACTTTTAATTATTCACATGAATTCTTCATGTGCAATCCATTATAAGAATTCTTCATGTCCAAAGAATTTATTTTTTATGAAAATTATCCATTAAAATGATAATTTTTCTATCATTGGGTCTAGAATTTGATCAAATTGCTAAAAATTAAAAAAATTACAAAACTTTTTTACTATACCGAATATCATTTGTTTAACTTTGTTTTGCATGGAAATTATCAATAAAAGTGATAAAAAATTTTACCATTGTACCTAGATTTTTTTCTAATTGCAAAAAAAAAAAAAAAAAAAAAAAATCCCTAGAAAACCATTTCCCACCACTTTGATGGGAAAATGATTTCAAGGAAAAACAAAAAAATGTGAGTGTGTGAGGAAAAATAGGAAAATGGAAAGCAAATTCCATTTTCCATGGAATTGGCTCCCTATCAAACACACCCTTAAAGTATTGAATTCAAAAAAAATAATTTAAAAAATAAATTAAAAGGAACAGGGTGGGGCAGGGCGGGGCACCCTTTACCCGTCCTCGTCCCGAACCTGCCCCGAGGCAAAATTCCCTTTCCCGAATATCGGATTAAGCGGGTAATCCCCGCCCCATTCGGATGAGGCCCCAGGGATATCTGGTTTGTTGAATTTTTTTGTCTTCCCTAAAAGAATTAAACAAATCATTCTTTACATGGTTATTTGTTATGATTTTCTAACGAGTGTTGCTATGGGTACAGAAAAGTGCCCACAGAAAATTGACAGAATACACACAATAGGCGGGCCTCGATTTTTCAGCAATATTTAATTCATGTGGGCCCCGTCACTCCATGTGAGTGGAATTCAAATTTCGGTGAAAAATCTGTATTTTTTGTTCCTGTACTTGCAGCCTTTTCTCTTTTTTAATCATTATTTCGCATGGAGAACGTGGTTACTTGTTGTGTTTAATATCATCTTTACTTATTGCAAACGGTGAGAACAACGACAAAACTTTATTCTCCCAAGCTCTTTTTATATGCCTCAATAAGTTAAAGTGGAGACTTCATTATCATAAAGTCCAATCACATTTATACAATTATTATTTACAAGTCCAATCACGATAATTGATTTTTCGAGTAACGAATAGTGTTTTCTTAGATTGTTTATTAAATTATATTCATCTTTAATCATGTTATTGTTGAGTGTTGAATACTATGGTCTCGATTGGCCGGCCTCCAACTGCTTCCACTATTATATGTACTATTTTCTTATTTAATCAGTGATGGTTATGACATTATCGTATGTTGGCATGTTGCTAGTTTGTCTATATAAGTTTTGGAAAATATTATATGTACAATGGAAGATGGCAATGAAGGATGACCAACACTAATAATAAGGGGGGCCCACTTTTTGCAAATGGTTTTTGGAAATTTTTTAATCAGGCTGGGTCCGTGCGCATGTGAGAGATTGTCAACCTCTATTGTCATTCATTTATGTACAAATTGAATTGTCCTTAAGCTTTCTATACTATTACATGATTTTCCAATTCAAGAAATTGAAAATATCTATATGATTTTGCATCATTGATGAGTATATGTCTTTATTGTGTATCTTTACTTGGTCTATATCGTATATATGATTAGCTAATCTTTCTGAATTTGGAAAGCTGAACATGTTTCTGCACATCTTCTGCTCGATATCACTAGCGGTAGCACCACAATCAATAGCCCAAGGCAAGACCTATTCCTATGCTAAGCCTTGTGAAAGCAGCTGTGGAAATATAGAAGTTTCTTACCCATTTGGGATTGGTAAAGGATCAAATTGTTCCGTGAACTCGTGGTTTTATATCCAGTAACTAGGATGTTGTCCATATGAACAAGATTCAGCCATCTCAACTTGGTGAGGAACAAAGGAATAAGGATGACACAAAAACTCGTTCAAACCGATACTCGATGGGTACCGTTATCTGCCTAACTGGGTAAATGGGGTGGGAACAGGACATGGGTCATTGCCCCGAAGCTAGCATGGAAAACATAGACCCCGCCCGACTACCCGCCCGTTTAAACTTAACTTCAAATTTAAATTTTTTACCAAACAAAAATAAAAGATTTATTATCATTTTTTAAGAGAACATATGTTGTTCTTAACCAATTGGAAAAAAGAGCAATAATATTTATTAACTAAAAATAAATAAATAATAAATAAAAAGAAATAATAAACGAGGAGATAAATGGGGCAAGGACCTGCCTGCCCCGATCTTGCCCCATTTCGCTTTAACTGAGTATAGAAACGAAGTAAGATAACAAAAATGCCCCAGACAGGATGAGAATGATCGATCTGTCCCATACTTGCTCTGTTACCATCCATAAAGGCATGGAGCTAGGTTATTTAAGCAACTTTATAACCAGATTCAATAATCCTACAACTAGTGATGTAAAGGAAATGATGGAAAAAGCGTTGGATGTTTACCAGGCGCACCTTCTTCCTCTTCTTGGGGCAATGCTCAAGAAATTCCTAGCGAACATAGAGCCTGCAGTCCGATGGTCGAAGCAGCTCCGGAGACAAACAAAAGGGCTCAACCGGAAGAAAGATTGGTAAAGAAAAAGAAGTTTATTTGTGTTGTACTAATTAAAAAGATGTTTATTCCTCTTTTTTATTTTTATTACATTAGGTGTATAATTGTAAATTTTGTTGTGGTGTATTGATTAAAATTATGTTTTAATTGTGGAGTGGATATAATGTGGCATGGATATAACATTTTGTGGTGGTAATATAATTACCCTATTAAATTTTACGCGGAAGTACATTTTGCTTGGCTTTCTTCTTCTTCTTCTTCTTCTTTTTTTTTTTGCCCTCGTTTTTGCTGCTTCAGGATTATAATTAGTGGAAATTATATAAAACTAGATTTTTTAACTTGCCATTTTAAAAATCAGATTTAAAGTTTGTTTATACAAAAATCAAATTATAATTCAATATTAATAATAGTATTATAAAATTAAATTAATTTATATGCACACTCTACCTTTATCCACCCCACCAAATTTAATCACAAACCCTAATTACTTTCCACTCTCCGTTCTTTCTCTATATCTCTCAATTCTCTCACTATATATCTTAGCCACACCCCATCATCGGAGGCACCATCAGAGCGGTGCTCAGCCACTCACGACCCCATGGCTAGGTGCTCAAGACCCCGCCAGCTCGGCATTAACGACGTCGTCTTAACGGCGTCACTCTGAGAGCAGCATTGTGATAAAGACTGTGTTGCAGATGCACGATGCTTAGCCGCTCGATGTCGGGATGCCACTGCAGATGCGCTATGCTAAGATGCCACTACAGATCTTCAATAGCTGTTTCTGAAAAATTAACTGTTATAAAGTCGAAGCGCCACTGTCGTCGTGCGATGCCGAGACATTGAAGTAGACACGTGATAATTTTGGATCTTATTTTTTGGTAGTGTTTGGGTTGTGGTGGTGGTTGTTGTAATATTGGCTGCGATGGTTGTCTGGTGGTGATATTGACGGTCCTGGTGAGGTGGTGGTCGTGGCAATCGATGATTTTGGATCTGATTTTTGGTGGTGTTTGGGTGGTGGTAGTTGTGATGTTGGCTGTGTTGGTAAGATGGTGGTGATGGTCGTGGTAGTGGGACATCGATTGTGGGTGGGACGGCGTGGGGTGGGGGGTGTTTCGTGACCAATTATTTGGTAGATTGTGATCAATAAATTAGTTAATTTGTGACTAATAAATAATATGTGACCTAAAAATATAATAATGGCTTACGATTTATTAAGTTTTCAACGAGAAATAACTTGTGACTTACAAAATTTGTGAGTTGTAATCAATAAATAAATTGTGACAATAAAGTTTTTTATTTTTGACTGATATTTTTGTGACCTATAAAATGTTTGATTTGTGACTGATAAATAAATTGTGACCTATAAAAATTTTGATTTGTGTTTGAAAAATAATTTGTGATCAAATTGTATAGAATTGTGACCTTAATATATCTAAATAATAATTTATTTTATTTATTTAATTAATTAATAAAATTTAACTATCATCTGATTTTTTAAGTTTTAAAACTTATTTCTTAATTTTGAAATTATATATTGTAATCCTCTTAATTATGAAAGTTTCCTTATAATTATCTTCACCCATTTTAGAGGTGGAAGTACAATAACATTTTAGATCGTGTTAAAATTTAAAGTTGAGTTGGACATGAACTTTTTGGGGTACACTATAACTTGTTTAGGTCAAAGTTATAAGGTAAAAGAAAAAAAAATGTTGCTAGTCCTAGTTCCTGTGAGATAATAATGGAGAATCAAATCAAACCGAAGGCTCGTGTTTACATGATTTCCTTAAAACGAATTCGCCGCCTCACCGGAGTGTAAGAGGTTTTGATCGGTGTTCGATTCCCAGGATACAATTGGTTGACGGTTCACGCTGCACTACGTTAACCGCCTACGAACTAGCTGTGTTTATCTCTCAAAGAACTTTAGCAAATGAAGGAAAGGAACAAAATCGGGAAGAAGAAATTAGATGCTAGAAGCTTAGAAGGAAAGCTCGTATTTTTTTCTCTTGTTGTGTTTTTTCTCTATATCCACTCCAACTGAGAGCTTTTCTATTTATACTCATAGAAGATGAGCCATCTCTTTAATGCATTGAGTTAGGAGTTACTTGAATGATGAGTTAAGCATTGAAGAGAGAAGTTACTTGAATGAGGAGTTAAGCATTAAAGAGATATTTGTAACTGATATTTTCATTCAATTTTCCAACAATCATCCACATGAATAAAAATTTTGAATAACAAAGACTAAAGAGAGAAAGAGAGAGTAAAACGAATCAATCATGCATAGGATATGTAGCATTTAGCTTTGAACCTTCCCTTGTGGAAATCTATCGAGTATTACTAGCAAACCAGTGAATCTGATGCCTTGAACTGCTTCACCATTTGTGTAAACCAAGACAATAGACCTCACACAGGACCATTTTAGACACAGCTTAGTTCTCAATGTTGTGTTCGTTTTGGCTATGAACACGTCGCCTGGTTCTACAAGTGTTTGTTCAAGGGTGTAGCCTTCCCAATCCTTATAGAAGGGGCCCCACTTCACACTCACATAGGTGACCTCTTAACTTAGCATTTCACAACAAACGCTTAAGGGTCATTAAAAGCGTGGCATCTTCCAATCACTGTGAGCACCATAGGAATGAGCAGAAGGAGAATCTTCTCAGTGATTTACACAGATATACATGGTTTAGTTGTCCCTTTGAACCTAGATTCTGGGATCTCCATTCAGTTAGGTTGGGTTTCCACCATGATACATTTCAACGTCATAGGCTACAAGTCCATTCCCCTTGATGCTTTTTCAACTAGCTCTCGAGTTAACCCTTTGGTTAGCGGATCCGCAATATTATCTTTTGACTTCACGTAGTCCAGAGTGATAATACCTTGTGAGAGTAGTTGTCGAATGGTATTATGTCCTATGTCGAGACTTATCATTATACATATTGCTCTGTGCCCTACCAATTGCTGATTGATTATCACAATAAACACAAATTGCAGGCACAAGCTTTGACCATTTTGGAATATCCTCAACAAACTAGCGAAGCCACTCTGCTTCTTCTGTTGCTTTGTCCAAAGCGATGAACTCTGATTCCATTATAGATCTTGCGGTGCAAGTTTGTTTTGACGATTTTAAAGAGACAGCTGCACCACTAAGAGTCGAGACATATTCACTAGTAGATTTTAAATCTAACATATCTGATATCCAATTTGCATCAGCATACCCTTCGATTACTGCAGGGTATCTAGAATAATGTAGTCCAAAATCAAGAGTGTACCTCAAATAATGTAACATCCTGAAAATGGCTCCCCAGTGGATAGCACCTGGGTTACTCGTGTAGTGACTTAATCTGCAAACTGAGTATGCTATATCTTGTCTCGTACAAGTCATTAAATACATTAAACTCTCAATTATCAGAGAATATTCTAACTGTGACACACCATCACCAGTGTTATTTGATAAGTGGAGACTCAAATCCACTGGAGTCCTGGCCACAGTGGTATCTGACTTGTTGAACTTGTCTAGTATCTTATCAATGTAATGAGATTGAGATAACACAAGTCCATTCGGTGTTCGAGTGATTTTTACTCCCAAAATGACATCCACGAGACCCATATCTTTCATGTCAAACTTTGAGTTTAACATATTTTTAGTGGCTTTGATAATCTTATCAGAGCTACTAACAATGAGCATGTCATCGACGTACAGACACAACAGACATATCCATCATTAGTGTCCTTGACATATACACACTTGTCGCACTCGTTGATTCTAAAACCACTAGAAAGCATAGCATTATCAAATTTCTCATGTCATTGCTTCAGTGCTTGCTTTAAACCATAAAGTGATTTAACCAGCTTACAGACTTTTCTTTCCTGACCTGGAGTCAAAAACCGCTTTGGTTGCTCCATGTAGATTTCTTCATTTAAATCTCCATTTAGAAAAGCTGTTTTTACATCCATCTGATGTATTTCCAGATTTCGCACAGCTGTAATAGCAATTATCATCCGGATAGAAGTTATTCTGACACAGGAGAATAAGTATCAAAGTAATCTAAGCCTTCTTTTTTGCTTATAAGATTACTAGCCGAGCTTTATATTTATCAATAGAGTCATCCGCTTTCATCTTCTTCTTGAAAATCCACTTATAGCCCAAAGGCTTACTACCGGTGGAAGATCTACTAATTCCCAGGTATGATTCTGTAGGATATAATTGATTTCACTATTGATAGCTTCTTTCTACAGATGACCATCTGAAGAAGATATAACTTCTTTATAGCTTTGAGGATCATTCTCCATCAAGTATGTAAGAAAATCAGGGCCAAACGTTTTAGAAGTTTTGGTCCTTTTGCTCCGTCTAGGCTCATCATCACCTTTTTCAACTGGATCTTTATTGCTGCCAAAAGCAGAAGATTTCATAGTCCGTTTAATATGAGTTAACTGTTTAGGAGATTTACGAGGAAATATATTCTCAAAGAATTGTGCATTCTTAGACTCCATAATCGTGTTCAGATGAATATCAAGTTTATTCGAATAATGCACAAGGAACCTATATGCACTACTATTTTGTGCATAACCAATGAACACACAGTCAATCTTAGGTCCAATCTTGACCTTCTTAGGAGGAGGCACCGCGACCTTCGCAAGACACCCCCACATTTGTAAGTGTTTATACGAAGGTGAACGACCTGTCCAAAGTTCATACGGAGTCTTATCCATATTCTTTCTTAACACTTTATTCAAAATGTAATTCGCCCAGAAAGAATAGCTTCTCCCCATATGTTCTGTGGTAATCCAGAACTAATCAACATAGCATTCATCATTTCCTTTAACGATCGATTCTTACGCTCAGCAATTCCGTTCTACTGAGGTGAATAAGGTGCAGTAGTTTGGTGAATTATTCCATGTTTAGCACAAAATTCACCAAATGGTGATTCATATTCACCACCACGATCACTTCATAGCACATTTACTTTCTTGTTAAGTTGATTTTCAACTTCATTCTTATAAAGAATGAATTTTTCGATAGCTTCGTCTTTGCTTTTAAGCAAGTATATATAACAATATCTCGTGCTATCGTCGACAAAAGTAATAATGTATTTATTGCCGCCACTTGTTTAGACGAATTTTAAGTCACACACATCACTGTGGACTAGTTCCAATGGCTCGGTACTTCTTTCAATACTATGAAACGAAGACCTGGTAAGCTTAGCCTCAACGTATGTTTCACATTTATGATTTGAATCAATTTGAAACCTAGGCAAGTAGTTTAGTTTGCTTAGTCTACGTAATGTATTATAATTTACGTGACCTAATCTACCATGCCATAGATTAGGAGACTCAAGCAAGTAAACAGAAGAAGTTTTCTCGTTATTCATAATAGTTGGGGTTACATCAATTACATTCAATTTAAACAGGCCGTCAGTCATATAGCCTTTCCCAACATAAACTCCTATTTTGGTAATCACCAGCTTGTCCGCCTTAATGACCATGCGGAAACCATTTTTGCTCAGAAGAGACCCAGAGACTAAATTCTTGCGAATCTCTGGTACGTACAACACATTAGTCAGAGTAAGCTCTCTGCCAGAGGTCATCTTCAGGATCACCTTGCCTTTACCAAGCACTTCAGAAGTTGTAGAGTTTCCCATAAACAACTTTTCACCATTTGTAACTGGTGTGAAAGTAGTGAACATGCTCCTGTTGGAGCAAACATGGCAAGTGGCCCCAGTGTCTAGCCATCACTCCTTAGGGTTAGACCCTACCAGGTTAACCTCACTAACCATCGCCGTAAGGTTTAGGTCAGCCATTTCATCTGAGAGGTGATCTCTCTCATTTGCAACCATATTAGCCTGAGGGCACTGCTTGTTATCCCTTCGCGGCTGACGGCAATCTGCTAATCGTTGCCAAACTTTGTCACAATTGAAGCACTTTCCATTGAATTTAAACTTAGGCTTCTTTCCTACCCCACTGGTAAGCTTCAACTGAGACCCTTTTGTGGTCTGCTTTTTGTCTTTCCAATTTTCGTTACCTGCTCGGTTTTAAAGGAATGACATTTCTTGGTACCAGAACTCTGGTCGTACTCCAATACATTAGCCTTCTCAGAGTAAGAATTCCCTAACTTACGTTCATCTTTTTTGTTATCCTCCTCAATGCGTAGCTTGATAATTAAATCCTCGAAAGATATCTCTTTCCTCTTATACTGCAAATAGCTTTTGAAAGCCTTCCATTGAGGAGGTAGCTTATGAATAGCAGTAGCTACCTGTAGAGATTCTGACATAGTTAGACCCTCAGCATGCATTTTTGCAAGAGCACTTGATATTCCTGCATTTGGCTCACCACTGAACATGAATCAACCATTTTGAAGTCCATGCACCGACTGACCAAGAATTTCTTAGACCCGCATCCTCAGACTTGTACTTCTTTTCTAAGGACTCCCAAAGCTCCTTAGTAGATTTCTTTACCACATACACATGATACAGAGAATTCTGTAGGCCATCCAAGACATAGTTGCGACATAAAAAATCAGCATTTTTCCATGCATCCCAAGCCGCACGCCTATGCATATCAGTGTCGTTTTCAGCCACGACATGGGCATCCTCGGTGAGGAAACGTGCAAGGCCCAAAGTAGTATGATAAAAATTATCTTATTCTGCCATGTCTTAAAATCAGTACCAGCAAATTTATCCGGTCGAATCGCATGATTCACCGAAAATGGAGCCGAAAACGATGGCAAAGGTACCGAGGCCACAGCCCTAAGTACTGGAAATGGTATTGTGTCAAACTGGATTGTCGAGGCCGCAGCCGTAGGCAAAGTGGGGTTCACTCCAACTTGAGGAATCCCGACACCAATTGTCCCATCAACGGGAGGAATTCCAGTCGAGGTCTCCATAGGGTTGACAGCAGTTATTGCGGGATTTGGTACACCGGTACCAACAGTGTTATTTCCGTTGTTTACATCATCATTTCCATGTGACGCCATTTAACAATTCGATTTAAGCTTGTGGGATAATAATGGAGAATCAAATCAAACCGAAGGCCCGTGTTTACACGATTTTCTTAAATCGAATTCGCCGCCTCACCGGAGTGTAAGAGGTTTTGATCGGTGTTCGATTCTCAGGATACAATCGGTTGACGATTCACGCTGCACTACGTTAACCGCCTAAGAACTAGCTGCATTTATCTCTCAAAGAACTTTAGCAAATGAAGGAAAGGAACAAAACCGGAAAGAAGAAATTTGATGCTAGAAGCTTAGAAGGAAAGCTCGTATTTTTTTTTTCTCTTGTTGTGTTTTTTCTCTATATCCATTCCAACTGAGAGCTCTTCTATTTATACTTATAGAAGATGAGCAATCTCTTTAATGCATTGAGTTAGGAGTTACTTGAATGAGGAGTTAAGCATTGAAGAGATATTTGTAACTGATAGTAACTGATATTTTCATTCAATATTTCCGACAGTTCTCTCTTATTTCCGACCATTATATCCTTGTGATATGTTTTACTACCTTTTGACATGTCGGCAAGTTTAGCTCGTCATATTATACTTATATATTTGAATTAAATTTATATGAGGAGCTTAACCTACTTTAGTCAATTACAATTAAAATATAATGTACTTCATGAAATGGATTTATAGATCATAGAATTTAGGGTGCAACCCTATCTCGTCTTTTTCTAAAAGGATTTTCTGTATTACAGCCTCACCTTTAAGGTAAGGAGCGAAATAAGCTCTTTAACTGTCTAAGCCTAGTTAAGTTTGGAGTTTCATCATGTCATGAATGATAAAAATAAAGTTCATATAAGGGTAATTGGCGCAAAACATCCCTACATTTGCACGTTTTTTGTGCAAAACGTCCTTACCTTTCGTTTTTTGGTTCAGAACGTCCCTACCTTTACCTTTTCTTGCGTAAAACGTCTTTTTCGTCTCTTTTTGACCATTTTACCCCTCTATTAAAATAAAACAAACACAAAAGAAAGAAAAATAAAGAATAAATTGCAATTATGGGTTCAAACTTTTAAAAAGGTGCAAATTAGTCACAAATATGAAAAAATTATCACCCCTAACCCGCCACCTTTGAGGGCAAAATCCCCAACCTCCGATCACCTTGGCCCCCGGACCAACATACCACCTTGAAGCCCTCATTACCCTCTTCACAACCCACCCAACCACAGCCCCAACTCTGGCAGATTTGACCGGAATCGAGCTTCAAACTTCGCTGCATGAAATGCGGTCAAATGTCGGAATCACGCCGTCTGGCCACCTTCTTGGCCGAAACATATCATCGGCCAAGTCCCCTACTCTGGACGACCTCGACCATGCAAACAATTTAGTCCAAACAACAAGGATAAGATTTGAATTTCAAATTGAAAGCTGCCCGTCGCGATTGTCGTGACACCGCACCAGTTTTCCTCCAATTCAGGCTCAACTGTGACGACCCATGGTGGCGGAACACCTGGGCTGGGTGCGCCATCACCTGGCGCACCTAGCCCAGCCATGGTCTCCTTCAATTTAATTCGAATCATCTTCAATCTGGGTCTGAAATGTTCACTTGTGTGAACTAGCGACTGGACTGTATTTGCTTTGAAATTGGTGGTTGTTGGTTGCTTGTTGGAGGAAATTGTTTACATAGGTAGCTTCGACTTGATGAGAGGAGTCGACCAATGGTGAATTTCGGCCGGTTGGGTGGCCGGATACTAGTTGTGGGTGTTTGACCGATTTTCAGGCTGCAATTTTTTAATTTGATTTCCAGCCAAATTACAATAAGTTATGGGGATTTCTTGGTATGTAGTTGTAGAGGGTAATGAGAAGAACATGTTGGGACCAATATTCGACGGTTTGGGCGGCCGGAAGTCGTCAAAAAATGAGCTCATGTATTCGGTTGAAAACAGGTAAGAGAGATTTTTTTTTGTTCTTTTTAATATTTTTATAAGTTTTGGATTGATTTGCATTTTTTAGAAAGTTTAGGAGTAAGATTGCAATTTATTCTTGATTTTTCTTTTCTTTTCTTTTTTGTTTTATTTGTATAGGAGAATATATTAGTCATTTTATGTTAAAAATTTGTCAAAATGACGTTTTATGCAAAGAATGTGAAAGATATGGACGTTTTGCGCCAAAAAACGAAAGGTAGTGACGTTTTGTACAAAAACGTGCAAAGGTAGGGACGTTTTGTGCCAATTACCCGTTCATATAATTGTATATTTTAGGATTTTTATGTCCGAAACTAGTTGTGTTCATAAAAATGAAAGAAAAAGAAATAGAATGAGATGATTGTTTATATCATTTTATTTATTATTATTTTAAAAAATAGAAAAAATTAAAAATTGGTAAAAAAATAAAATAAAATAATGATGCCAATATAACTAATTGCCTTAAAAAAATACTTAAAAGGTTAAAAATTGACTTATAAAATAAATTTATTTGTAAATGAATAAATAAGTTTAAAATAAATGACGTTTTGCTAAATCTAAAAGTAAGCAAGTTACTTATTTTGACAGTGAAGCTTATTTTAAGAGAGAAGAATCGAGATGGATTGCATGACCCGGTTTGTGATACATTTTAGAAGCCAACTTCTGATTCTCAAACAATCAGAAGTTAATTTAGATGTATTTTAAATAAATTGATAAAAAAAAAAAAAATTGTATCATTCTACAACAGATTTTGAGAAGCAATAAAATGGTAGCTTTTCGAATTATGTTCTAGTTTCCCCAATTGTAATTAAAATATAAAATTTTAATCCTAATTAGCCTCTGTTTGGACAATGATTAAAAAGATTTTTTTGGGGGAAAATGAGTTTCGAAACGATAATTTTTTGGAGAATGTGTGGTTAAAAAATAAAAAAAATATTCAAATTTGTGTATAAAATATTTTGTTGTGTGAATGTGTGGTTCAAAATGGGTTTGAGAAAAAAAGAATTTTATAAAAATGGTCGTGAAACATGAGCTTAGTTAAACTACTCATTTTTTTTTATCCAATATTGATAATACAAAAATAAAATGAGAAACCAAGTTGTTTTTTGGGACCAAACATTTTGGTATGTTAATGTATTTTGTCCAATGTTTTAAAAAGCGTAAAGCGTGGTTAAACGTGGAGGGAAAACTTCAAGTTTTACGAACCTAAACGAGTTTTAGACTTAAAAAAATATTTTCTTATTTTTAATCATTTTAAAAATCATTTAATGATTAAAATAATACATATCAAACATTTAAAATTATAAAATACTACATTTACTTAATAATTTTATCATTAGTCAATTATACAATTTTCAAGTTTTCAAAATGCAAAAATTGGAATATTTTTCTTAATTTTAATTTTTAACTAAATAAATCGTACTTAATAGATTTATAGGAATTTCATACATGTTTTTTGAGTTTGCAACAAAATAACGAGTTACATAATGTAAATATCATCATAGTTTAAATCTTATTTAACTATTTAAATAAAATCATTTTTAACTTTTGTATAGATAATCTTTTAAAAACTTGAAAGTCAAATAAAAAGTTTTTTTAAAAATAAAAAATTAATAAGCTAAAATAAAATAAAACACTTAAAAAAAAAAACTAATAAAGCGCTCATACAAAAGACGAAAGAGATGAAGAAAAAAATTCAGCCGCTTAGGAATTGAAAAAAAAAAATACGTTTTGCCCGATAGGACTTTACTATTTGTACATTGGTTTTTTACACTTTGATTGACACTTGCATTGTTGTCAAGTGTCAATTGGATTAAAAAACTGTTTAATTGGCTAATGTCACGTGATAAAGTGTAAACCAAAGTGTACACTAAAGTTTGGTTTACACTAAAGTGCACATGGAGCAATGTTCATTCCAATAATGTTTAGCAACCTAATTGTTTTTATTAAGCCCATGTTTGGTTTGGATTAAAATTCAATGAAAATCTAAGTCAATGCACTTTATGGGATTCACAAGTTTTTAACCACACATTTCATCAACGTTTATCAAAATCTATTAAAAATTTTGATTTTAATCCCTACCAAAAAAAATCTTGGTGAATTACTCAACATTTGAACATTCCTTAAATATGTTGCTTTCATCTTTGTTTTCTGAATTTGTAATCTAAGAGTGCATTTGAGCCCTATTTTTTGAAGAATGCATTTTAAAATGGTAAATTGATGGAGAATTTATGGTTAAATTTAAATTTACGTGTAATTCAGGCCCCGTTCAGGAGTAATTAAAATCCAATTAAAATTAAAAATATGGTCGTTATTGGGCCCCACCCGTCTAATAAAAGTCAACAATAACGACTATATTTTTAATTTTAATCCGATTTTAATCCCTCCCATACAAGGCCTTTTATTGAAAAATGTAGAATAAAAAAGGAGCAGGCAAATATATATTTTAGAAATAACAATCGTCAACGGGGGGCTAAGGAACATGGACAGTGCTAGATGCACCAACTTCCATTGTGAAAATTCAAAATTGTGACGGGTCACATGCTTCTCCCTTCGCCGCCGGTCTTTTCACGGCGGTGTTGGCGGCCAAACGTGGAGGTGGTGGCCTTTCCAACACTCCTTTTTCCAGTTGAAATCCCCCCACCCCACAGAGTTTCTATATTTTATAAACCCAAACAAGAAAAAGAAGATCAGAAATGGAAGTCCAACGCTCTCTTTTTTTCCGCTATATTTATTACAAGAAGGTGAATTTCGCCCAACTCTTTAGATTCTATGTTTAAATTACCATTACATGTAAACTGCATTTAATCAATTTAGTCATTGTTTCAATTTTTCAGGCAATGCAAAGTGGACTATGGCTAGTTTGGTTTTCTGGGTTTTTCTTGATAGGCGTTTCCTTATACTCCACTCAAATGCTGCTGCCTTCTTTCAAAAATCAGATCAAGAAACCAATCCTTTTTAGAAATGATTTTATCGATTCAAGTAATCCCACAATCATCATATTTACTGCACCAAGGCCTTTTGTTGGTTTAGTTGGGGAAAGGCAGGTTCTTGCTATTCAATCGTGGCTCGGTTTATCGGAGAATGTTAATGTTGTTCTCTTTAGCCAGGATTCCTCCGCTTTCTCTTTTGCAGATGAATTTGGTTCTCGAGTCTCAGTTGAGCCTAATATTGATTTCACGTAAGGGTTAACGATATTTTTCTTCGATAATTGTTAATGATGTGCCTGTTCTTTTAGAGGAATTTAGTGTTGATTAATGTAATTAAGTCTAAGGTGCATAACCACTGTAGAAGCTGCTAAAGTATGTTTTATATGGCCGAGTTAAAAAGGGTGTTTGTAATTAAGTAGCTAAGCAAGAATGAGTTTTTTCGATTTGATTTATCTAATTGCAGTTCCAAAGATATAATCTAGGCCAGTGGCCACCTAATAAATGGATAAAGCTTTTGTGTGGATGAATTTTTTATTTTCCTATTATGGTAAGCAATTTTGTAGTGTTTTTCAATTAGCTTGGAAATATCTCAATTTACTATAAAACTTGTCCCCTGTTTGAAATTCTGTCCAGGTTTCTTGGTACCCCGTTTTTTCATACGATGGTTGCAAGGTCTCTGGCATCATCATCAGATGTTTCTGCGTTAATTGATCCTGAAACAATTCTTTTACCAGACTTCATTTCCACTCTTGAATATGCTTACAAGCTTGATCAAGAGTGGCTTCTTGTTGCTTCATCACAAACTGTTTCCCATTTTCCTTTCCATTTAGACGCAAATGAGAAACAGTGGATAGCCGATGATGGTAAGCATACTGGAATTTATAAGGTATGAAGGAATTAGGTTTGGATCAAGACTGGATGAGGCTTGAGAAATTGAATTTTAACATTGTGCTCTTTGATCAGCTGCAGGAGTTTCTTGCTCAGAAATCTCACCGTAAACCATGTGGAGATAGAATGCTTATGGCATGGAACAATGGAGAACTTCCTCTTCACTATGGCGTCTTACCTCCATTCCTGTATGGAAAGGGACTCCACAACCATTGGATTCTCACTGAAGCCCTGTCGTCCGACTTTAGGCTTGTACTTGATGCAAGTTGGACCATTTCGAATTTCTACATTAATGATCTTGACCAAGAGAATAATCAGTTGATTGGAGGTTTTAATATTTCCGATTTTGATAAGAAAAGTTGGGAGATTATGGGCAATTCCCATCTCGGAGGGCTGTACGGGTCAATTTCGCTGCGTGAAGAAAATTATTCTAATCTGTTTAGATTTCTCGAATGTCGTGGGAACTATATTTTTGTAAATACCATAAAAAACATTGTTTATCCGTTGGGATGCAAGAGATCACTGGGCTTAAGGAAAAAGGGCATCTCCTTATCGTCGATAGAGGAGAAAATTCTGGATTGTATTAACGTTGTTAAATCACTTGACGGAATAAAGGGATGCTCTGTGAAAGATCAGTTAGAGCTGTTAACATCAATTTCACTTCCACTCTCCTTAGAATCTCTACTGTCAATTCGTGCTAATCAGAATAAGACCATTGTTCTAGCTATTGCTGGATACAGTTACAAGGATATGCTAATGAGCTGGGTGTGCAGGCTACGCCACCTGCGGCTCGAAAATTTTTTGGTCGGTGCTCTTGACCATGAAATTTATGGTTTTGCAGTTTTGCAGGTAACTTGCATTTCACAATTTAATTCTGAAGATTGGTTGATGGCAGCACAAGCTTATTAACAAACCCAATACAGTAATCTATTTTTTTAACACATTCGTAGACATTCATTCATGACACCCTTAACTTGTATTTGGTATGCAGTAATAGACATGACTCAACAGTATTTGAACAAGACTTTAACTTCTTTCTATTTCTTGATCCTATCCAAGGCTTTGCAATCCTCCCTACCCAGTGTGCACGTAACTTTGTTCATGAGCATCAAGGTTTCATGTACACGTAATAGTAATGCTTTTCTATCTATGTGATGCTAGGGTCTTCCTGTTTTCAAGTATGCAAATCCTCTAACAAACATCAGCTTTGATAACTGCCATTTCGGAACGGAGTGCTTCCAGAAAGTAACTAAAGTCAAGTCTAGAGTAGTTCTGCAGATATTAAAGCTTGGATACAATGTGCTCTTGAGCGATGCTGATGTGTATTGGTTTAAGAATCCATTGCCCTTTCTTAGTTCTTTTGGTCCTGCAGTTCTCGTAACACAATCAGATGAATACAACATAACAGGTACTCATTCCAAGTATCCAACTTCAGAGACCTATTTTTCTAATGGCAGTAATACACCTGAAGAAAATAAAATGGGAAGGACTGAAAATTAATAGATTTGCTAATAGTACGTTCTGCACTGATTCAATTATTTCTATTCTAATCTTAGATTCAGTTTCCGTCTTCAAAATGCTTTTATAAATAGTATGCTGATTTTTATTTCTTATCTGTTCAATCTTTTGATCTCTTGCCCACAGGACCCATAAACTTACCTCGGCGACTTAACTCTGGCTTCTATTATGCTCATTCAGATGGTATAACCGTTGCAGCATTGGAAAAAGTAGTGAGGCATGCAGTTAATTCCAATCTGTCAGAACAGCCAAGCTTCTATGACACATTATGTGGGGAAGGTGGGTCTCACCGTTTAGGCGATAACAGATGCTTGGAGCCCGAAACAAATTTGACGGTATATTTCTTGAACAGGGACCTGTTTCCAAATGGTGCATACCAAGGTCTGTGGGAGGAAAGAAACGTGAAAGAAGCCTGTACGAACAAGGGCTGTTTTATTCTCCATAACAACTGGATTAGTGGAAGGAGGAAGAAGATGGAACGACAGGTGTTGTCAGGGCTATGGGAATACGATATTAGCACTAGAATGTGTCTTCAAAGCTGGCCTAGGAATAAGTTCACAAGTTATTTTTAAAACGAGATATATTATTTTCTATGTTTGATCATGGGTAGCTTTGTTTTTCACGTTATGGAGGAGAAATCGAAGAATTATTTTTTGTCAGATATACTTTTATCTACAAAGCTTTGGATTTATCACTGGTTATATTTGAGATGGTGCTAAAACAGCTGGCCAAAAAGGGCAAAATTTGGTTAGTATGTTTTATATTCTTCATCCACGCCAGTTCACAACTCTTTCTGCGTTGGATCATTATGCTTACAACTGTATTAAGATATTCTGGTTGCCGGCAATGCTGAAGAGATGTGTTCCTGTTTTAGGTCTCATTCGGTGTTTGTCAGTGAATCCAGGAGAAAAAATGAGTTGAAAGAGGAAACAATCTCATTCAGCGCAGGTTCACATCTAAAGAATACTACTGTAAAGATAGTTCATGCTGGTGGGAGAATTGAGCTCTATCAACATCCATTTCCTGCATCTGAATTAATTCAGAGATATCCTGGGATGTGTATGGATGTGTATAGCACAGCCTGATATCTTCAAGCGCCCACATGAATCTGTTTTATCTGCTGAAGATATGTTGTTGCCGGGCAATAAATACATTATCATCCGGTCTACTACTGTAGAGAAATTGAAACGCACACACACAAGGAAAGGGAATGTAAATCAACAAGCTGATAATGATGAGCCTATCTTAGATTTTAAAGAAATTAAAGATGTTGGAGATAATTATTCAGAAGAATCTTTTTGTTCTGCTGAAGACTTCTATATCTCTAAAGACAGTTGGTCAAATCATTTTATGAAAAAACGCGTGAAAGAAAAGAAGCCATTTGTATCCCCAATCCAGAGGCCAAGAATGTGGAAGGAATCCGATTGGGAGCCGAGTCTAACTTCAATACAGGAGCTATCACCATGACTATCCCTGTTCTGGCTTCTTGATGCACTTTTACTAGTAGTCTACTACCATTATCTGGTATGTAGATTTCTCTGTGCTCTTTAATAGGTGTTCATTAGATCTTTGAGAAAGAGATTGTCAAGATCGTTATACACTCTAGTTATGTCCTTTGCATAGCCTTCAAAAGTCTATTAGAAGATCCTAGACGTGTTGCCTGTCATATATACTAAAATTTCTTTTTAAACTGCACATATTTTCATAATAATTATCTGCTCTAAAACATGGATTCTAAATCAATTTCACGGTCCTATGAGCCTATGTTGGAATAAGTGAACGCAAGAGGGATTTAAGAGCAGAATTGTATTCTGGATCCATTATTCTATGCAAGGAAATGAGAATAGTTCATTTCTAGTCACATTATGTTTCTTTTTGGGGATCTTTCTGTTCTTCTCAATGCAAAAGAATTTATCGAATCTTAGTCATGTATTTAAAGCAGCCAATGGCATAGATGGATTGCTTCTCTGTTTCCTATCTGTGATTTTAAGATGAACTAATTAAATGATGAATGAGATGGTGAAATTACCCAAGAAAAAATTAGAAAAAGTTGGAATGCTGTTAAGAAATATGGCGTACAATGAAGTTGAAGCAGATAAATGAACCTAGGCATCCTTGTTTACAATCTAATAATCTACTTACAATTTAAGACAATACTGGGATTTGAGTTTAAATTAATAAAATTAGACTTCCATCTGAGGTACTATAACCAGATTTGGAAATATTGGGACAAATAAGTCACTGTTGTTGAAAAAATATTGCCAATCTAATAAAAAACCATGAATTTTGGATATGATCTTCTAATGTACACTCAGAAAATGAATGATAAAAGCTTAGTCAAGATCCATGTCAGCTGGAATTGTCTCAATCCAAGAAGTGACAATCTCCCTCGCTGTTTCTGCTCTTACACTGTTAAGTTGTCTAGCAAACCCAACCCCCATCACGGCTCCAACTATAGAGTATGGATGGCCGAGATGGGAAGTACTAGCTTTGATGCAACCAGCACAACAGAAGCAGCCGAAAACTCTGCTGCAAATCCTCTGGTTGGTGTCAAAGTCCGACACCGCCAGGTTGTTTTTAAAAGTTGAAGACATTCTCTGAGTGTCAAAATGTTGGTGATTGTGTATATAACTTAACAAATAAAAGGCCGTGCCTTTTGGCGTCTATGCTTGCATTAGTCAAGCCTTTTGGCGTCTAGATTCATTCACGAATTTTGCCACCTAAGCTTGCATTATAGGCTGTCAAAATACAATAAAGCTACTCAAACAGGTAGTGATGGCAATGGGACGGGTTCGGGGCGGGGCACCCTCACCCCATCCTGCCCCACCCCGCCTTAGATGGGGCGGGGCGGGGCGGGGTGGGGCGGGTACGGGGCGAGGACTTGCCCCGTTTCTTGCCCCATTTGTTTTTTTTTTATTTAAAATACAAATTTTAAATTTTAAAATCCAAAGTAAATAATGTTCAAACTAATTATATCAATATTCAAAGCAAACACTTGAAACAAAAAATGTCCAAAACAAATAATGTCCAAAACAAATTTTTTTTCTTTTTTAATTCTTCACGGGGCGGGTTCGGGGCGGGGCATCTCCACCCCGCCCCGCCCCACGACCCGTGACGGGGCGGCGAACCTCGCCCCGCCCCGCCCCGCCAACCCGTTCGGGGCGGGTTTATTTGCCCCATTCGGGGCAGGGCCCCGCGGGGACGGGACGGGGCGGGGCGGGGAAAATTGCCATCTCTACAAACAGGGAAACCAGACAGGGTTTAAAAACAGACACACGTGGCGGCTCCAGACTCGTGGCTTGTTGTGTTAAATTTTCCCATCCCCCAATGTTTTGTTGCCAAGTGTATCTGGATGCAAATCCCTGTTTTTTGGCCATGTTGCTCTAGCATTGTTCGTCAAAATATAGTTGATAACTTTTTTGCACCTTTTTCAATATGCAGGATTCTTCACACTATTTCCATATATGCTGAGTGTCTTCTTCGTGCCTCATGTCTAAGCCCCAATAAAGTCGTAGTTGAGATCTTTCCTCAAAATGTGTCTCAAATCCGAAAAGTCTAATTACCCCCAATAAATTCTGCGAGTTTGATCACCGAGGCCCTTTTTTTTAATTAGGTAAATAAATTTGTATTAATCAAAATTGTGAGTACAACTACTCCGAACACACTCGTACATTTAAAGTAAAACATTGCAATGATCCAATGATCTAGTAATCCAAACCAAGTGACGGAATATGAATCAAAACATTACAAACTTGGCTAATCTAGAACGCGAAGTATCAAACTATTGACGACAATAAATCCTTTTAGAACACTATCAGCTATAGCTCAGCTATCCAACGTTATGAAAATAAATAAAAAATTATATATAAATATATTATATAGTATAGGCAGATGGAAATAAAAAGTGTTCTAAAAGGCGTAATGCATGGCGATAAATGAATGTCAAACTATGAGCTAGACGAGCTTAGGCAAGGTATATGCGTAAAATGCGTTTTCTTATTTTAATATTATTTTAATTTTTAATCAATCAAAAAATTATTTAATAATTAAAAATAATATCTGCCAAATATTTAAAACAGATTTATAGAAATTTTATACAATTTTGAGGAGTTTTCCTTTGTTCAAGGCTTCAAGCAGCTGCTTTGAATATAAGGTAGATGAAGTGAATAAATCAGCCTTTAAGTTTTAATTTAAAGGAATTGAAAAAAATTGCTTAAAAAAAGATAATAATGCACGCCTATGCACGTATTAGCGTTGTCGTTGACCACAAAATAAGACTTGGCGTTTCCATCGCGCATCGCACCTAAGCGGCGGTTCATTTAGAACACTGGAAATAAGTATTTATTTTTACATTTTCTATATGGATTAATAGCAGAAAACCCCTTGAAAACGTTTTTATTTGCGATATTCCCACGTACCAATTGAAAATCGCAGAAAACCCCCATATTTAAAACGTTTTTTGTGAAATACTGCCTACCGTTAAAATCCGTCAGATTTGCTGTTAAAAACAATAAAAAATGTGGAAAAAAATTGCAATTGCAGTATCGAAACTTTTATTTTTTTGCAAATTATACCTAATTTTTTTAGGGATAATTGCAACAAAAGCCTTAACCTTTCAATAACATTAAATAATTACATTAAAAACAAAAAAATAAAAATCATCTTCTTCTTCACCAAACTCTTCACATATCCCTACCCCAGAGTCAAAATCATAGACACCACCACACACCGTCCGGCATCACCACCACCACCCCCCTCAAACCGTTTCATAGCTATTACCTTGACACCAAATAAGAGTTCGACCAAGTGCTTTAATTCTGTCGTTTCTCTTGCACCTTTGTACTTTATCATGTCTACCAATTCTATTGGGGATATGCTAGATGTACACACAATACTTTACCAAATGGATTACCCTCCCCCCCCCCCCCCTCAAATGGAGGGGGCCCACAAATATTTTATTGTGTGTGGGCTCCCCTCCATGTGAGGGGGGTGTAATCTATTTGGTAAAGCATTGTCTATATTTAGACTAATTCATTCTATTATTTCAACTGTACCCGGCTCTTCAACTTCCCCTCATTTTCTTTTTCCAATTCTTTATTCGAAGGCAATCTAAGCGTGCTCAAATCCCCATTATACCAAAAAAAATTCCCCTTAAATTCACAGTTTGATCAAATTCGCAGCATGAGAAATAATTTTATAAAACACGTGGAATTCACAAGATTTTTCTGATAAGGAAAAGGCTCGCAAGGCACCGAAAAAATCTAATTTTGTTCATACATGCAATCTGTTGAGTCGATGTATCAAGTAGAAATGTAGTTTAAGAGATTTAAGCATTGAATCCATAGGTAAAATGTCTTTTTTCTGTGTGTTTTTCAAAGAAAGTGTAGATGTAGATAAGAAATGATTGAAATCTTAATCAGAAAACCATACTTGGTTGGGTTTTCGGTGAAGTGGTGGGGCGGTTTGAGAGTGGTGGTGGTGCTGGACGGTGCATGGTGGTGACTGTGATTTTGACTTTGGTGTTGGGGGTGGGTTGGGAGTAGGGTGAGGAGTTTGGCGTAGAAGAAGATGATTTTTATTTATTTTCGTTTTTTAGTTTTTAATGTGATCGAAAGGTCTGGGGCTTTTAATGCAATTATCTCTAAAAAATTTAGGCATAATTTGCAAAAAATAAAAGTTTCGGTACTGCAACTACAATTATTATTATTATTATTATTATTATTATTATGACATTTTTACTGTTTTAACGGTAAATCTGACGAATTTTAACAGTATGGAATATTTTGCACAAAAAGGTTCAAATATAGAGATTTTTTGCTATTTTCAATAAATATGAAGTATATCGTAAACATAAACGTTTTCAGAAGGATTTTATGCTATTAATCATTTTATATTGAGTAATGTTATTCATCCCTAATAGAGTAATGTTATTCATTCCCAGTGAAGATGAAAACACGATTTAGGTGGCTTTAAATGATATGTGAAATTAAATGACTTATTTAATTTCACCTATCATTAGTCATTTAATTTCACATATCATTTAATGACACATTAACGCCACGTAAACTGTGTTTTTATTCCCAGTGTGGATGAATAGCATTACTGTTTTACATATGATAATAACTCACTGGCCTAAAAAGAGTGATGTGATGGCACGTGATATGTTTGTGGAAAGCTATGAATTGCACAACGTGGTCCATTCTTCACTAAGGCCCTGTTTAGCCCCCATTTTTTGGGGTTGAAAATTTGTAGAATAGTGATTGATGGGAAAATGTATGGTGAAAAAGTTTTAGATTTGTGTGTAATATTATTTTATTTGAGAATGTGTGGTTGAGATGAAGAGATAGAAAAAATTAATGTAATAGAATGAGAAAAAATGGGGCTCAAACGGGGGCTAAATCATTATGGATACAAGAAAATGTTTTCCAATGAATTATAAATATATTTGAAATATACGGTGTAAGTACAATTATTGAGCAAGCCCTGATTTTTATTTATTATTTTTCAAATGTGAATTCAAATGCATTTGATGATACACATGATGTGAAACAATATGGCCGTCTTTAGTATCGAATTTGGCACCAAAATCGAAGCAAATCCTACGTTTTCATAAACACTGCCGTTATCCCATTTTTGTAGTGCTATTTCTATTTGTTTTTCTATTTATAGAATAAAAAAAAACTAAATTTCATTTTTCGAGTTCATGATCCGATAGTTTCAATCATGGAATGTATGGCTTTCATGAAGCATGAGAAATTCAATCAACACACTTCTGGTGGTGACAAAGAGTCGATTGGTTGCTGTTTATATTGTATTTTGATTTAAATTATTGAAACATTAAACATATAATGTTAAAATTCATAAGGTATCATCTAACCTTTTTTTGATGTTTTTGTACAAAAGGGAGACAAATCAACATGGGAAAAAGTTTGAAATGCATAACGGTCATTGAACAGTTGACCCTTTTGATTCTTGAGAATCCTCTTTCCATTGCTGCTTTAAGGAATAAATGACCAGTAGTGACCATTCATTTGTCATTCAAGTTTTTACAGTTTGATATTTCGACGAGGATTTAGATAAAATATGTACAAATAACTTATACATGGGAAGGTGAACCTATTAATATGTTTGAGAATATTGCTACTCAAACAAGGTTTACAAACAGGGACGGTGACGGTGCGTTGGCAGGATCTATTTGGATTTTTTTTTTAAACTATTCAATGATGTTGTGTCACGTGTCCCCTTGTCGTTGAGCCTATTTGTGTAACATGATTCTATGTTTGATAAATGATTGCAACATTTAAGATTTGTATCGATAAAATTTATAAATGATTTATGAATGATTAAATTCATTTTCAAACACAAATTTTAATGGATCCACAAGTTTATCATATCACAAAACACTCGGGGGGGAGGGGGGTTAATATTACTATGAATTCAGGGCAAGATCCCCTCCGGTTTACTAGTGAACGTACGTGTGGGAGAGATCCCCCTGGCTTCGCAGCGGTGGTTGTCGTGGTGTGGAAGTGGCAAGGTTATGATGGTGGTGTGGTGGGGTGAAGTGAGGTCAATAAGGGGGTGGGGTGTAGATTTACCAATATTTTACAATACATAATTATTTAACGGGATATGAATCTAATTATACATAGAAATGATCAATCGAGTATCAGTGTTCATATTATGTTAAGTACCGATAACATGTTACATAAATCCATTTGTGAATAAATTTATGATGGACCTCAACATTTGAATTAAGATTATAGTGAACTTCAACATTTGAATTAAATTTAAAATTTACTAATAGATTTATATGATATATTATCGGTATTTAGAATAAGATAAGCGTGTGTGCTCATTAGATCATTCATGTATATATGTATGTGTGTGTGTAACTTTCAAAATATACTATTGAATTACATCGTTATCACATTTCACTCGTTTTGAGTCTTTTAAATTTTTATACACGAAGCAATTGACAAGGGGAGTGTTATTTCCAATTCTTGCCTTGAATGTAAAAGGATTGAGTTGGACAAAGGCAACAATCATATTTATATGAAGGTCACATCGTACTTCTCCCGTAAATTTATATTTCCTATATCAATGAATGCTATTTTTTTTATTGTTTAATTAAGAAATTCTCTAATTCATGTAAAAACATGTTACAATTGGAGTTTAACAACACGGTTGGTCTTCGAATTTTAATGAAATTTCACGTTGACTATTGAATTATTTTATGAGGAAATTTCACAAAATGTCCACTTTTTTGTATCCATTTGCAAAAATGTCCACCATTGCAAAAATGTTCATTTTGAAAGAATTTAGACCAAAATACCCTTGTTAACAATTTATAATTCCACATAAACACAAAAATGTCCACTTTATTAAAAATCCTATTGGCCAATAAAATTTTGACACATAACCCTAACATATTCATTTCAAAAGCACAATTGTCAAATCGCAATAAATGCAATTTTTCTCATTGACACAGAAATGTCGAGAACGACATTTCAAATGTAGAGAAATGTCATGTTTAGAATGCAATATCATTCTAGACATTTAATATGTCGAGAACAATATTTGAAATGTCGAGAACATTTAATATTGTGATTTGACATGTGTACTTTTGAAATAAAAATAGGGTTCAAATGTCGAGAACTACATTTGAAATGTTGAGAATATCATTTGAATGTAACTTCTCATGAAAGCTACTTCCCGAAATTTGTAAAAAATTGGAAAAAAATAAATTGCTTCATTTTTCCATTAAGGGCATAATGGGCAATTTGATACAAAATTCAAAATGGTAGACATTTTTCAATTGACATCCAAAAAGGTGGACATTTTTGAAAATGCCCCTTATTTTATTTCATGTAATCACTCAAAACTCCTCCTACACGAGTTCTAGTCATTTACTGTGGTCAGTTTCTCGGCTTCACTTGCTCGATTTGAGCTTCTAGTTGGTTTCATTCATCCCCAACCCTAATAAATGGATTATGAAGGGTCGGTCCAGCGTTTCGAGTTTTCGGTCAGTTCCCATTCGCCTACCCGGCTACCCCCCTCACAATCCATTACTAGGTAGTGTGGTAAATTTGAAGGGCACCTACCTCTTCTTTGGACATGTTCTTGATAATGAATTGGGAATAAAAACTACTCTTTTTATTTCGGGATTTGAGCACGTTAAGGACAGCGGGACCAGCGATATAAATAATCGGACCAATCAAGCCAATTAACAACGATTGAACAAAATCCTCCCGTTAAGACCTTATACATGGAATATTCCCAATTCATGAACGGTTCCATGGAAAGTAGGGTATAAGACAACGAGAAACGACATCCTTAATCTCTCCAAACTGCCACCCATTTATCAGAGACGATATATACATACACAAAAATTTGTAGATAGAGGGACGAGAGAGAAAGAGCTTCCTTGTAATCAACCTTCCGTCCTTCAATTTCCTTTTGATTTATTACTTCAAATTTTGTAGAAGTTTTTGCTAATTTCAAGAATTATTTTTTCTGGGTCATAAATATTTTGGGGGCTCTGGAAATTCGGAGGGGCTATTTGTCTCCCTCCCCTCTTTTCTCTAGAGGTCCAGAATTTTAAATTGGGGGTTCTTCGTTTCTCGGTATTTTTTATATTTATTTAATTTACATCTTTTTTGGCTTGATCTTGAAACCAAGAAAGTGATATATATACATATACCTACCATATATATGTATGTATGTGTAGCGTATTTAAAGATTTTGGGAGAAATTATATAATATGGTGGCAGAAGGGGGATCTCGTTATTGTTCCAAGAAGACTGATGATATATGTGGCGATGAGGTAATTTTTTTCCTTTTCATTTGCTTTAAATATTGTAATTGAAAATTATTATATTATTGCTAATTTTTATTTTCTGTTTGATAGCGATGTTGGGAAATTTCTGACAATATTTCTGGGTTTTGTGATTTAATTTGTTCGCGAGGAAAAATATATCTAAAAGTTGAGATTAAAAATTTCTGGAAAAAATTGAAGCTTTCTCAATATATTGGAAGAGTTCAATATCTTACACTTTATTCGTTGGGTTTAGGGGTAATTAGTATGTCATAAGATTCAAGATCCTGTACAGAATAATATTACACACGAATCTAAAACTTTTCATTACTTTTCTACCACACATTCTCCCATCAATCATTATTCCAAAAATTTTCGACACCCCAAAATGGTGGCCAAACAGGGGCTTAAGAATTTTCTCATAGTTTATTCTTTGAACAGGGTGCATTGAACCCTAGAATTGGAACGATAAGTTTCTTATGTTAAGTTAATACTCTAGGCTTTAAGGAACCATAGTTTGTAAAAATAGAGTTCCACTGTGAGTCGCTCCTATATATCGTTTCTAAGACTCGGGGTACTCTTAGGACAATTTTGGTAGACAGTATTGGACGGGATTGGATAGTTCAATGGATTAACATTTTTATTTCTTCATTAATACTATCTATAGATTGTTTAGCTCGTATTACCAAACTTCCTATTAATTGACGTAGTGGAGAATCTTCTGCATTCAAAAGCTCTACTGTTGTTAGGTTTGCTTAACGACAAGTATGCATGCTTAATTCAGTTCCTAAATGATCTTTCAAAAAAATTCAGTTCCTAAATGACATGCTTTTCGTAATTTGCAGCACTCAATTCGAACCTTGAGCATGTCGAGATTAAAGTGTATTATACGTGGGCTGGATATAAAAGCCAGTCTCTTCCTTCTCATGTTGGTCCCGACATGCTTCTTTTTTATATACATGCATGGACAGAAGATCACATACTTCTTGAGGCCTTTATGGGAATCACCACCGAAGCCCTTCAATGAAATTCCTCATTATCATCATGAGAATGTGTCTATGGAGAATCTTTGTAAACTCCATGGTTGGGGAATACGTGAGTATCCAAGGCGTGTTTTTGATGCAGTGTTGTTCAGTAGTGAGCTAGACCTCCTCAAGATACGATGGAAGGAATTGTACCCTTATGTTACAGAATTTGTACTGCTTGAGTCAAATTCAACCTTCACTGGACTGTCGAAACCTTTGGTCTTTGCTTCTAATCGACAACAATTCAAATTTGTGGAGTCACGATTAACTTATGGGAAAGTTCCAGGGAGATTTAGGAAAGGAGAAAACCCATTTATTGAGGAAGCTTATCAAAGACTTGCATTGGATTATCTTCTTAAACAAGCTGGTATTCAGGATGATGATTTATTGATAATGTCCGATGTTGATGAGATACTGAGTAGACACACAATCAATCTCTTGAGATGGTGTGATGACATACCCTCAATCCTACATCTTCGGCTGAAGAACTATTTGTATTCATTTGAGTTTCTTGTCGATTATAATAGCTGGAGAGCTTCGGTTCACAGGTATCAGTCTGGCAAGACGAGGTATGCACATTATAGGCAGTCGGATCACATTTTGGCCGATGCAGGGTGGCATTGCAGCTTTTGCTTCCGCCGAATTAGTGAATTCATATTTAAGATGAAAGCATACAGTCATGTTGACCGTGTGAGGTTCTCTCATTTTCTGAATCCTAAAAGAGTCCAGAGAGTAATCTGCACAGGGGCAGATTTATTTGACATGCTGCCAGAAGAGTACAGTTTTAAGGAAATCATTGGAAAAATGGGACCTATTCCCCACTCTTATTCAGCAGTTCATCTCCCTGCATATCTTTTGGAGAACGCTGATAAATATAAATTTCTCTTGCCGGGAAATTGCTTAAGAGAACGTGACTGAATTAAATGGACCATGTTTGCGTCTTTTTGTAAAGGTTGAACTTTAGCTTTGGCTCCTTGCACTGGGTTTCATTGTCCAATTGATGACCGTGCTTGTATCTTTTTTACAACTGTTTGGTAAAATTGGACGTGTTCTTGGATTTCTAGAGCGGGTTATGTATATAACTTTTCGTAGAGTTGTTTTCTGTGCGGGATTTGGATAGCATTCATTTATGAGGTGGGAGTTTGCAGTTTTCTGGGCTTTTCCACATTAGGAAGCTTGCAATGTGGGACTAATTTGATCAAATATTATTTCAAAATGTGTTCTTTACTTTCTAATTTCAACTCTATGAGGTTCTTGTTGATCACAATGCCTAAGCCTAGAAAAATGTCTGTTTCGATTTTGTCGAAGGTTTATGTTCTTGCTAAGCCTAGAAAAATGTCTGTTTCGATTTTGTCGAAGGTTTATGTTCTTGCTCTGCTTTTCTTTTCACTTGCCCTTGGTCGAGCCAATGAATGTAATCTCGAGTTCTCATATATCTGACTACCTCCCCCTATTATTTATTATCTTGAGTTGCATAATGTTAAGAATGATGCCATACTTACGGGAAATGGTTGACAGAATCACAAACTGCCAATCACAGAGACATTCTGTGAACCATTACCCTGTACACTAAGCAGATGTTAAAAAAGTCATATGATTAGGGTATCTGATACTCTTAATTATTTATGTGACATTGTTAATGTTTCATGGTTGGCGTGTCTGGATATTCTTGAGAACATTAGTCATTTGACTCACATTGATGTGTCAGCTCATTACATTGTATGACAATGGCTGTCTGGTGCAAGTAATATTTAAGAAGTGTAAATGTAATGAAATTTCAATTTCATGTATTAATAGTAAAAGGACATCTGTACATTATGCAACTGAAAATTTAATTGTAATTGTGGGTCCATTGGTAGCTTGATCTTTAATTTCATTTTTTTCTAGTCCGTGTGAATGAAAATGTATAGAGTCCTTTCGACCAAGCTTTTGTTTTTTGTAGAAAAGCTTCCGAGAAAGCTGCATACGCATGTCATAAAATTTATCTGAGTTTTAGACCATAAATGCACTCTGTATTTATCTGGGCTATGAGTATTTGAACTTTTAATATTATTACAACTTTTTTAAATTCATGTAACATTAATATTCACTTTTAATGATCGTAAATAATATTTACAAAGAAAAGAAAATAGTAAAAAGGAGAGGAATTAAAACATTCAAGATTGAAATTATTAATATATTGACTAATGCTTTTTGTCAAATGCTTTCAAGAATTATTATTATTATTTTATTTTATTTTGGAAAGGCAAAATTTTCCTTTTAATTTATTTTAAAGTTTTGACTCCTTTATCCCTTCCCTCTTCCAAATCCGTAACGGCTCAATTCAAACTGTAATCTTTGACCCATTACAAACCGCAACTACCAAGCAATCTGCACCCCATCCCCACAAAATTTCTAGCCGTTAAAGTAGTGATCTTGAACCTAAAGAACGAGTAAGCTAGTCCAGTGGAGTTCTATTATCAAGAATTTCAAATTCAAGATTCACGAAATTGTCACCATCAGTATGAAATCTTTCACCTCTCTATCCGACGGAGGAAATGGAAATCCTCCGCCGCCTGGGGTGGTGGGTCTGAATTTACTGCCGCCGCCAGAGGTGGTGGATCTCAGTGTAAATGGATCTTCATCTTCTTGTTCGTTGAAAAGAAAGAGACCTGCTAAGATTGAGATCCCAAGTGTTCTCCAAGAAATTAGTACAGATGTTTTCAAAAGCTCTGAAATTCAGGTTCAATTTAATAATACTGTGTGCTTCAGTGATTCTGGTGTCGGTGTTTTCTCACTCAAAGGCAAGAAAAAGTTCATGGAAGATGCCCACAAGATTTTTTCTACCTCAAATAAGAAAAAGGTAATAATTAAATCCATTTTGCAATTTTTTGTTTTATATAACTAATACATCTTTTTGGGATGTTAAATGATTTATTTTGATTGTGTAGAGGTTTTTTGGGGTTTATGATGGGCACGGTGGGACGAAAGCAGCAGAGTTTGTGACAGATAATTTGCATTTAAAGATTCTTGAGATGCTGGAGAATTTGCCTGAAGATAAAGCAAAAGAAGAAGCCATAAAGGAAGGGTATTTGAAAACAGATGAAGAATTCTTGAAACAGGTCATTCATAAAGGAACTTTTGAGTTTATATGCTATTTCTATTGATCAATTAAGCTGAAAAACGTGAACTTGAATCCTAAGAAAATTTATATATTTTTGAACATTCTGGGATTTAGTAAGTTTTCTATATGTTTGGTGTTGAAGATCATCGTCTTAGTTGTATAAATCGGTTGATGATATCTATGTGGCTTGGTTGTCTCATATTCATGGAAGCAATATTATCTCTCTCATCAAGTTCAGATGAGGAGACCCATTCAATTTAGTGACTTGTCATGACAATTTACAAATTATAAAGGTTGCTAATTGCTATACACGGATATATTTCTTGTCTTGGAAAAGAATAGACCTTTTCAAAACTAATGCACATTATTTATTAGACGTGTTTAGTTTTTACAAGACTAGCAGATAAATTGAGAAGAATATTAAGTTGTAATACTCAGTCTGAATCTTTTGATATGTCATTTGTGCATCTCTTTTTTCCTCTTGTAAAGCTTGGATATTTAGTCATAAAGATGGTCTGGTAAGAGATTTTAATAACTACTCACGGGTACTCAACAAATTCGATGCATGATTGTGCACTAAATATTTGCTAGATAAATAGAACAGGAAATGAATGAGTGACCTGTCTTTGAGGTCTGAGGACAGAAGGTTTAATTGTGGCCAATTTTAGGTTTAATCGTGTATTTTGGAAAGCTAAATTACACTCTCTGGGACCAAAAAGGAACAAAATTCTTGAACTGCATAGAATTGGTTTTCAACTTCATTCAGCAGGTTATTCGAATCGTGCCAAATTCTAAGCATGGAACTAAATGGTATCAAATGCACTCGTGTCTTTTGCTGGTCAAATTTCCTTTTTAGTTCACAGATATTGTGTTCATGTTTACTCTCAATCTAAAATATTTTCACTTTGTTTAGTTGCAATCTTTTTTGCTTTTTGATTACAACGAAGAATTACTGACTGATATAGCTGGGAGTTTTAGGGGTTAGGTAGTGGTGCTTGTTGTGTTACTGCCGTGATTGAAGGACAGGAGATGGTAGTTTCGAACTTGGGAGATTGCAAAGCAGTTCTATCTAAAGGTGGAATAGCTGAAGCCCTCACAAAAGATCATAGAGCAGGACAAGAAAACGAGCAGAAAAGAATCGAGGACAAGGTACTTCTAAAGCTTATCTTGAAACCCTTCAAGTAGATAAGACTTTAGTGCTTTTTATCCCTTTAGGTAACCTAGTACTTTATAATCCACCCCACCGAACAAGCAATTGAGCGTTTCATTATGCAGGGAGGATATGTGGAGCTTCATCGGGGAACTTGGAGAGTTCATGGAATACTATCTGTTTCAAGAAGCATTGGAGATGCTCATCTGAAAGATTGGGTATTGGCCGAGCCTGATACTAAGGTTATATCTTTGACTCCAGAGATGGAATATCTTGTCTTAGCATCTGATGGACTCTGGGATGAGGTAACAATTGATTGACTTGAAACAACAACTTATATTCAGACTAGGTGAAGTTTGAACTGAACTCACTTTCTATAGCAGGCATTTTATACATCTCCATTAAGTTGCATCTTTACTTTTGCACGTCTCTGCAGAGGTAGTTTAAAAATCTATGTACACGAGACATGTTTATTACAGAGAATTAGGTAACACTAGACAGTATTCAATCATGTTTGATATTGTATACCAAATATGCGGGGTGGTGTTGTGGGGCGGGCAGTGGCGGAGCCACAAGGGGTGGAGGGTCGCAACTGCTCACTCAACATTTTGAAATTTCTTTAAATCTAGGTAGAAATGTAATTTTTTTTTTTTTAACATTTACCAGATACATCTGATTGCCCCATTCAACATTTTTTCGCCTCCAATTGTAAAAATTCTGGGTCCACCACTTAGGGCAGGGGAGTAGGGAATGACTCGGTTATCTGGTCTATCAGATTTTATATTATGTAATAGATATTTTTTTTTCTTTGAACTTCAAATTGCTAACTGAATGTTACTCAATTGATTTGAAACTGATAGGTTGGAAATCAAGAAGCAATTGACATTGTGACACGCTCATGTTCTATTGAAAAGAAACAGCAATCAATGGGAGCTTCTCTGAAACATAATAGCAATGTATATGACTGTTTAATTACCAGCCCTTTGTCAAAATCACCGAGAGTTTCGCTGGTTAAGTCGAAGAGGAGACAACAGCCTACAAGCCAGAAAAAGACAAAGGCTCACAGGAAACAAAGTGAAGATGGATTCAGTTGCGAAAATGAAAGTCCTCCATCTAAGGCTCGTCGAATTTCCATGGTGAACCAAATCAAGATAAGAAGTCCATTTTCGAAGAATGAAAATAATGGCATTACTGAGAAACTGGATTCTTCTGGTGGACTTTTGGCTGCTTGCAAGGAGCTTGCGGGACTTGCTGTAACTAGGGGTAGTATGGATGATGTTACAGTGATGATAATTGATTTGAATCATTATAGAAGTCAACCTAGTGGTAGAAGTTGTTGACTTTTTTCGACTTAAATGTTTAGCGATATCTCTAGTTTAGTAGTGATCAAAGTATTCATCGTCTACCTTTATTTACCAAATTCAAAGGTTGTAACATAACATTGATTTCTTAACAATAGTGAAAGTAAGCTCGTTGAGGTTGAGGTTGATATTGAATAATATGTTCATGTGAAAAATTGTTACAATCACACGGTAAGCTCCAAGTACAACCAAGAACACTCCTTTCACTTTCTGTTCGATGTGGGACTAAGGACTAAGGAGGAGAACCCAACAATTGTATGTTTTTTTCCCTTCTTTCATTTTGTCCTATTTGCCTGGAATCAAAAAAATACAAAGCACAAGTTCTTTTTGACAGTTAGATATAATTCCGACCACACTCTCCAAATGTTTCACACGTTGTTCAAGCAACTGATACGAATGCGAATTATTCGTATGGAAATATTGAACTAAATTATTGTTATAGTAGGATTGATTGATGGAGCATTGACTTTCAAAATTTCAAACCTACCAGAGTAAAAAATGCCAAATAATTTCTTCACCGCATTTCATTTATTTTTCTCTCTTCAAATAGAAAATACCTGGAATTGCCTGCTGATTTCTAGATAATAGTCACAAAGAGGACATTTTATTTTTTATTTTAGTCAGTGTTTTATTTATATTTGTGAGAGTTTTCTTTATTTATTATTTAGTTAAACAGGTCAAGTTAGATATAAGATTATGAGAGAATTTTTATGTATTTGTGAGTTGTCTCTATTTCTTAGGACTTCGTGGATGATGATCGTTATGTTATATCTCTATAGAACGTAAAAGAGATGAAACAATATGGAATGAATTATTTTGCAAGTTTCTAGTTTTTATTTGAGAGTTCATTGGTTCCTTGCAAACCAATTTTTGGGGGGTTCGGTTTCCTCGAAATTAACTCAATCTTCTTCTCTTTTCGTTTTATTTTGACGATTTCAATATCCACAAGGAAAGGTCGACGACTATTTTTCCCTTTTTTATGTTTTTTACTGTAATTTATTTTCTCAATTCTTTTTCCTTTCATGAATTTTTCACTTTCGTTTTAAAAATTTTTAATTAAGAATAATACATTGACAATTTTACCCTTTTTAATTTTTGAATATGTTAGTCACATGAGTTGAACAATATAAAAATAGATGAAGCCCACCTTCAGTCTCATTTAGGGGCGGCAACGAGCCGAGTCGAACCATGAGTCGAAATTCGAAGCTCGGGCTCAACTCGAGCAAAATGAGTTTGGACTTTTTTTGGCCCGAGTCGAGCAAAGACTCGAAAAAAAATTTGAGGCTTGGGTCTCAACGGGTCCGATTTTTTTATATATATATAACACAAAGGTAGTACAACTGCCTTTAAATAGGCAGCTACACAACTGCCTCTTTTCCCCCTTCCTTTTCAATTTTTTTTAACTATACTGGTCGGCCCGAATCGGCAAGCCAAACTAACATCCCTAATCTCATTCCTTAAAATCTTTTTTTTTTTTTCAAAATTATTTCAACAACACATTTTAGTAAAATAATTATAAATATTATTCAATAAATTTTCCTACTTTTTAATTATATATTCTTCAATAAATTACTATTACAAAATGGGAAGAGTTCACAGATCAGGGATTAAGTTTCACAATTGCAAAAATCAGGTATTAAGTTTAAAAAATGCAAAATTCAGGTATTTAGTTAATTAATTAATAATAATAATTATTTAAATATAATAAATTTACAATTATACGATTAATGATCACATGTACATAATTATAGGTCACAAATTATTTCGAGATCACAAATGAAAAATTTTATACGTCACAATTTATTTTGTTGGTCACATATCAAAAAAATTATAGGCCATAGTATATCTATCGATCACATATTTTCAAATTTATTGGTCACAAATTATGTTTGTCACAAATTATCAAATTTTAAGGTTACAGTTTTATAGTTAGTCACAATAAACCAAATAGTTGGTCACATACACCATACACCCCACCATCTCCCCCACAAACACCACCGCCACAACCAATACCACAAAAACGCACCAGTATCGACACCACAATCTGCAAATCACTAACAATCACCTCCACAACAACCATTACACCACTACCAAATGGGTTAAAATTTTACCACCACCATAACCACATCACAAACCACTACAAACACAACATCACCTCCATCAACACCATAACCACGACATCACCTCCATCAACACCAAAATCAACAACCAACACTGAACACAACAGCATGGAACATTAACCAACATCACCTTTAGAGACCAGGCCTAGTAGCTCAGCGGCGGCGCCTTCGAGTGCTGCCACTTCATGCAGAACGCGATGGCAGATCTCTGTTGATGTGTGGGAAGCATGACGACGGTGGTCCCGAGAAGGCACGCTGCGATATCGACTTCTCCATTGAGTCCGATGATGGCGTGAAAACCATAACCACCACCATTATCGAATCAAATTGATCCAGTCAATTGCTAACAAAAACCACAACCACCACCACTATCGAATCTCCAGCCACTAACACCACCACCATTAACAAACCACATCACACCACAAATCACCACCCAACAAAAAATCATAGATCTGCACGCAGAGGCACCGAGGTTTGTTAGATCTGGTGGAGGCAGTTGCCGATGGTGGCCTTCTTTCCGGCGGGCTTCAATTTGGAGAGAGAGAGAGAGAGAGACGAAGGAGAGAGAGAGAGAGTGAGTGAGCAGTGAGAGAAAATGAGATTGAAAATGAATTATGGTTTATTTGAAATATTAGTGTTATAATATTATTTAAATTTTTATTAAATAAACTTCATACCTGAATTTTGAATTTGAAAGTTGAAGTACCTGATTTTTATGTAATTTCCCCTTACAAAATCTATTGTCCAAAAAAATGGGTTTCAAACAAACCCGAAATAATCTATTTTGGATGAATGTCATCAATTTTTCAAAGGTTGATGACACAATTGTCCAAAGAAAAGGTTGGATGCATTAGCAAATTACACGAAAGGTTGGGGGACCTGTGCTTCTATTTACTCCATTACAAACTTTAATTACCAGATTTGTTGTAATTACAAGTGAAGGTATTATCATCGCTGCGTCCATCCTTCTCCTTCTCCGGTGAAATCGCTATTGTCATCTACAAACCGTCATCTGGTATTGTTTCTCATATCTTTGCCCTGTCCTTTTAGGGATTTCACTCGATTTCTCTTTATGTAGAAATTTTCCGGTTCTGCACTGGGTAGTTTGAAGATTTTCAGTAGAGAAGTGGATACTTACTGAATTATACTTCTAATTGCATAACAAACGTTATTGAATTTTTTTACAAGAGTAGAACAATGTGATGAATAATCTAAAAAGCTTAATTTTTTTTCTCTGAATTTTGATTCGACAAACCCTTTCTATACAGAGAAGAATTGAAGACTTATATTATGTGCTTCTCATTTGTATTAGAGATAAGTGGTATTCATTACTTAAAAAGGATTTTTCTTATTTATATCGAGTCATTAAATCTCTCTCATCGACATAATTTGAATTAGCGGAAACTAATTATTTTGGATAAAGCCAATTGCCTAAAGAAGCTTCCATTTCAAACAGAAACCCTTGACGCAAGTTGAATCGGAAAAAAAAACCCACTGAACAATGAACTCGTTGGCGAAGCGAGCAGGGATCCTCTTGATCCGTCCAAGTGCGGCTCTAGGCTCGGTAAATTGGGATCTGCAGCAGTGGCGTGGCATCCGAGTGAAAGTGAGGAACAACAACCTGGAACAAGCCTTGACCCTTCTGCAGAGAAAGATGCAGTCCAGTGGGATTGAACGTTTGATAAAGAATGAACAGACCCACCACATCAAGAACTCGGAGAAGCGTGTGCTGGCAAAGAAGAATTTGGAGCGTAAGATTCGAGGCCAAGACCTTGCACGGAAGCTTAAAGCCATCCTTGTAAAAAAAGTCAGGTAAATTGAAAAATTTGTTAGATTTTCATGGAATTACGCTCTGTCACTAGCAAATACTGGTTTTACATAATATAACGCTGAAGTTTGTTGTGATATGTTTTAGCTATGAATATGATAAAGTGGTGATGAAAACTGACTATATATTCTGCTATAAATGAAAGAACTAAACTTTTTACATAAAGCACGATCAAAATGGATTTGCCTGTTGTGTTATTTATAATGTGGAAAACAGAGAAATCTATGAGTATTCTGTTATATGTGAAAGAAAGGAAGATCTATTGAATTACAAATGAAATTGAGATGATGGAGTTCATTTTTACTTTCGTTTTTTGACGAGAAAAAAAAGATAGAGAACGTTATTGGCATAATATTCTCTTGAATGCAAAAGATTGAATTTTATTTAAAATACCGTGCATCAAGATGAAGTTGAGTTTTATTTTTATGAGGAATTGAAGAATGTTATTGGCAAGAGAGACCGTGATTTAATTGGTTTGGTATCCCCGAACTCTTGTTGTATTTTGTTACATCTTTTATAAACAAAATATTAGAATCGAAAGTTGATGGGTATTGGTAAGAAAATTTATATATAGATTTTGGACAAGAGAATAGGTGAATGAGATGTTTATAGTAATTAAATTCCTGGAAATTACAAACGAGTATGATGTTTAGATTTGTAATATTAACAAGCAAATTGGAACGCTTTCAAGAAATGGGAAAAATTGGGACCGATTGAAAATTTTGATATTACAAGATAAAGCATTTTCACAGTGCTAATGAGACTCCAAATGCCAAATGAAGAAGCCTAAGTTTTTACATTCTATCTGGAACTCTTGTTTCCGCATAATCAGCTATTAGACTAACACTTGAGAGTTAAAGTTAGTTTGTGAATTGAATTTTGAATTTAAGTTTCATTGCATGATGCTAGCCGGTTGAATTGTGGAGAGTTCTTCTTGCTTATTGAATTGAGATATGGCGTATTGGAATAGTTATAATTTGGTAGGTAAACATTAACCGGAATTCATCAAGTGAAAAAAGCATATAATTTTTTTTATTTTTTTTTTTGAGTTGAAGAGAAAAAAGGGACGGAGGAAATTCACCAAGATGAGAAGTATTCTTGTTGAATCCTGGTGTCCTATAGCAAATGGACGATGAACAATCTCCTTCGACTAGTAACTAAAGGAGGCTACAATCATCCTAACATTCCATAGTCTTTTGCAACTATAATATGATATAAAAAGTTGAAGATGCATCTCTCTCTCTCTCTCTCATGTGTGTTTGGGGGTGGGGGTGTTGAGATGCAAGAAGTCCGCCTTGTTTTTCTTTTTCCTATGTGTTTTCTTCTTTGTCTAAATATTCGAACTGCTTATTATTGATTTTTTACTCATTTTGTATTTACGTGAGGATAAATATGACAAAACAAATTGATTGAAATATAAGATTCTAATGAGAAATATGTGTGAAGTTCAATAGTAAACAAAAGAACTAATTTCGATAATTCTTTACATTCATTACTTTTGGCTGCTGCCATAGATGAAACCATTCAGGCTGTGAACTATTAGAATCAATAATTGAGTGTCGAGATTCATATCATGTAGTCTTTTTTGTCCCCTATAGTAGTTGATTGAAGAGCCAGCAAGGCTTACAGTTTTATACAGAGGCAGCCTTTCTTTGGAAACATAGCCCAATTTTCTCTTCTTACTTTTTTAGCAGAAAAGGATCCAATGAATTTGAAAGAATTGAACAAGGAGCTGTATGAGGTGAATATCTCATGAACAAGGGGGACTTCTGTCAACTTAAGATCCTCCCATTGACTTAATGTGTTGTACCAGGCTATGCTCCAGATCCATTTCATAATTTTGATAAGCATGTAGCTTCTGAACACATCCTCTAGCCCATGTCTTTAGCTTTCCTTCTAGGGATGCAAAAGGTGTGCATAAGTTCAGCAATATCTGATTAAGAACAAAAAACAGGGACAGTTCATAATGGATCACATAACCAAATTAAGACCCACGCCAGTCAAGAATGCACGCCACTATGCTATTAATAAATACATAATGATATTTGAGGATTCTGTTACCTAAAGGAAGTTTTTGGTTCTGGTTCCCTAATTATTCTATCACATGTCTTGGCTGATTTTGTTTATACCATACTCCTATCTGATGCGACTTTCATAAAATCCCAACTTACGTATCTTAACATCCTTGATTATTTGCTTGCAGGGGTCTGTAAGAGTTAACAAAGAACGAATTGTTATCTTCCCAAGTGGATATCAAAGGGGCTTTTATTCGTTGCTGGTGGTTTATGCAGTATGCTAACATTTTTGTAGAAGAGTATTATGTTACCAATATAGCCAAATATAATCTGTGGTTCTTAAAATGTTCAATTTTTGTCTCGATAAAAAAACTTTTATTGCATGTCGGTATGCAATACTCCACATGAATAGAAATTCCATGAACAAAATTTCAACTTATTTTCTTTCTTAACATTACCTTGCTTTATTCATCCTTTATGTTGAAAAGACACTGTGCAAATGCCAGCACTTAAAGTACTCCATTTTACTTGCGTTGTCATTGATGCACGGAAACATATTTGCTAGTTCTTTAAGGTTTGTTTGATGCGTCCAGGAGATTTCTTTAATATTGTTGTATCATCTAGTAGACTAGTACTGTAAATAAGCCAATAGTGTCTTATAATAAGCTTTTTTTTTCCCCTAAACTAAACTAATCACATGGAGATGATAACCATTTTTCATGTTTTTCGTTCTCCATGGTGATGTGGTCTAAACCCAAAAACAAGGGAAATGTTACGTTTCGCTGCTTATCTTCTTATTCAATTTACTATCAATGCACGCATGACATACAACCACAAAATAAGTTTAGAGAAATTGTCATTTCTTGAAATAGTTTGATGCTCACGGAAAGAGAGTAATGATACATGAGAAAAACGAAGAATTTCATGGATTGGATTCAAAGGCATTAAACCACTGCCAATGCATGTTTTTTAACCTAAACTTTTGCATCTTGTGTTCTTAGAGGTGATAAACAACAGTACTTGTACTTGCATCCCGATAGATGCCCGTGTTTGAAGAATTTCTTTTAAAGCGCTATTTTTCTTATGTAAAAATGATGGAAAAATTGGTAGTTGTTTGAAATTACAATAAATGAGCAAGTACTGAAATCGAAATCAAGTGATGAACTTTTATTTTCATGGATAAAGATTGAATCTCTTATCAAAAAAATAATCTAAGTTCAATAGTTTTTGCCCTTCGACAACTACATCTGACCTCTATTTTTCATATAGATCGATACTTAACACCCGTAATACTACATAGCATTATTCGTGCAAAAAAAATAATACTGTCACTCTATTTGTAATTCCCCGAAACTCCCCATAAGGTTTAATTCAAAATCATAAATTTTCTTATTCCAAGGTTTTGCAGTTCTTTAAGAGCATCTCCAACAGACTCTTTAAACATGAGATGCTCTCTATTTTAAAGAGTCAACATGTAAAATCATGCTCCAATAGACTCTTTAAATTAAGATTTTAATTTAGAGAGTGGGTTTGGCTCTCCAAATTTGGAGAGCCAAACTCACTCTCTATAATTAAATGCATTCAAAAAGTTTCAATTTTCAATGTAGAAAAGCAATAAAATAATCTATAGAAAAACTAGTTAAAATAAAAGATAAAGAAAAATAATAAATATTTTTTGGGAATAGTAAATTTAAGTGTTAAATATAAAGAGTTTGTTGGAGTACATCAAAATTTTAACTCTTTAAATTTATAGATGCTCTCCAAATGATAGAATATGCTCTTTAAAAATAGAGAGTCTCTTGGAGATGCTCTAAGAATTCGAAAAGGGTTTTGCTACTTGAGAGGGCCTCGGCCAATAAAAAAAATCGAGGGATCCCTCTAGGTCCGTAGAACACCCTGCCCAGCGCACACTTAGCAAAGGCCATTCGAAAAATACCAGGTTTCCACTTCAGAGACCGGAGCTGACTTCGTTTCTGCGCCCTGGAATCCCCCATACATCTCCCTCTCTCGCCGTTATCACCATTGGCGAAACCATGTACCTGTACATACACTGAGAAATTCAAATGTATTTGTACAGTTGTATTGCATTATTGTACAATAAACATCCCAACATTCGTATCGATATAAAGATTACAGCTTTCTGCTTCCGATCCAGGCATAGAGCTCAAATGCGTAGTTTTCAGTGGGGAGCTGTTTTTATCTATGTATAAACTCCTTGGCAAACAACGCCTCATATATCGCTCTCTCATCGCGAGCTATGTGAAAGCTGGCCTTATTGATAAGGCAATCCAAGTGTTTGATGAAATGTCCAATTCAGATTGCAGGGTCTTTTCCATAGATTACAACAGGTTCCTTGGAGTGTTGATAAAGAACTTGCGTTTTGAGTCAGCTGAACACTACTATAATTTAATGGTTTCGAAAGGGTTCTCTCTGAGTTCCTTTACCTATTCCAGATTCAGCTCCGGATTGTGTAAAGTTAAGAACTTTGAGCTCATTTGTAGGCTTTTTGAAGATATGGATAGGCTTAACATTTTGCCTGATATTTGGGCTTATAATATTTATTTGAATCTTTTGTGCAGCGAGAATTTAGTGGACAATGCCTTGGAATTGTTGAGAGTAATGAGAGAGAAGGGGCGAGAACCTGACATAGTGAGTTATACCATTACAATTAGTGGGTTGTGTAGAGTTAAAAGGCTTGATGAGGCCGTTGAAATGTGGAAAATAATGATTAAGAAGGGTTTTGAACCGGATAATGATGCTTGCAGGGCACTTGTTTTAGGGTTATGTGACAATGGGAAGGTTGATTTGGCATATGAGCTCACTGTGGGGGATATGAAGGGGAAGGTTAAGTTTAATGTAGTAATTTATAATGTACTTATAGATGGGTTTTGTCAAGCAGGTAGGATTGACAAGGCACAAGCAATCAAGTCATTTATGAGTAGGAATGGATGTGCGCCTGATTTGGTTACTTATAATGTGTTGTTGAATTATTTTTGTAATGAGCTAATGTTGGAAGAGGCAGAGAAGTTAGTAGAAAAGATGGAGCAAAGCAGGACAAAGCCCGATGGTTATAGCTACAATCAACTTCTAAAGGGTCTCTGCAAAGGCAATAGAGTAGATACAGCTTGTGTCTTGATGGCCAGAAAGATGGAAGCTAAAGGGTTGGTAGATGTTGTATCCTACAATACAATTATTAGAGCATTTTGCAAGGTGGGCCGTACGAGAAGGGCTTTTAAGCTATTGGAGGAGATGCGGAAGAAGGGAATTGTTCCTGATGTGAAAACATTTACCACCCTCATAAAAGCTTTTCTTAGAGAAGGCAACTCGAAGATTGCAAACAATCTTCTTGAACAGATGACAAAAATGGGTATATCTCCAGATCATGTATTGTATACTGTCATTATTGATCACTGGTGCAAGATCGGTAGTGTAGAAATGGCTCGCAGTATTTTTCATGAGATGGTAAATCAAGGAATTGCCCCTGATGTAGTGTGCTATAATGCACTCATCAGTGGGTTTTGCAAGGCTCTCAGAGTTAGTGAAGCCATGCATCTATACGAGGAAATGCAAAGTAGAGGTTTGTATCCAGATGAGCTGACTTTCAAGTTAATCATTGGAGGTCTCATAAGAGAGAAGAATTTTTCGTTAGCTTATGGCGTCTGGGATCGGATGATGGAGAAGGGATTTACCCTTGACAGAGATATATCTGAGACTCTTATCAATGTCATCCATTCAAAAGATGCTTCCTGCCGTAACTTCATCAATGGTTTGTATCTCATGACTCCACCTCATGCTTCTTTCTTGTGTGCAAATTCGTCTGAGTGCATTTCCATGACCTGCATCTGTGTATTCTAATCTGCAGTTTAAACAACTGTGCAAATGTTGAAATAGCTCTGCAAGTAGTTATTTTTGTATCTTGACCCACATCTGTAATGTGAATTAAAAATTAATGATTTCTGTCAGTAGGAAACCATATCCCGTGCTTCAGGAGAACAGGTAAGCAGGAGCTTACAAGTAACAGAGAAAATTATATGAACATATCGCATGCATGTATTCAGTTGTGTGACAAGAAACTTTACAAGTGTTACTAATCTTTTCTTAGCAAAACGAATTTAGGTTGAATTGCTGCAAAGCCCTCGCAAATATAGTCTCAGTTGATGATGCACCCGTCAAAGCCATGGCATCATGAATTACCACATATTCCTGGCGGATTCCAGAAATAATTGAACAGGTTGGGTTTATTTGTCTCCCTCATTTTTCACCCTGGTTGGGATTCTTGACATTTCCATAGTTTGTTTTGCATATATGCCAAATTCAAGATCAAACAGAAAGATGAGACGAGACGACAAAGCTGAATAACATTTCAAGATATATCCATAGAGCAGTGGCTGTGGAATCATCGTGAAAGCTCATTGTCTATTCTTTATCACCAGAGCCAATATGTCAGCTAAAAAATTACTCAAAATTTGCTCTTCTTTTTCAGTTTCTATATGATGTGTGCTATTCTACACGTTTTGGCTCATTCTACACAGAACGAAAGCAGATGCTCCAGTATCTTCATGTAGCAAGCCTTGGACCTTTGGCTTCTTGCCCTTGGGCAGGTATGAAGCTGAACTGGATTTCTGAAATATCTCATTATTATGATAATCTAGTAATGATTTCTTTCTTCTGCCTTTCTGAAGTATTTTGAATGTACCAAGGACAAATATGTAATTCAAGAAAGTTGCAGTATCTCTGTCATGTATATAGTGGCTGTCTTAATACTTGCAATCATTAGTCTTAATCTATAAAAACATTATATGGAACATAAAATTAACAAATAATAATTTAACATATTTATAACTAAAAGTTTTGAAAATTGAATAAAACTGACTAGTTATCTAATAATTTTTTCTTTCTTTGATTTCAAACATAACTTAAAAATTTTTAATCAAGTACTGAGCTTTTTCTCCGTGCAAGGTGAGGCGTAAGCCTTGCGGCTAACCAATAAAATAATTCAAAAGAATATAAAATTCAAAATTATGCTCATAATAAACCATAACCATTTTAAAAATCCACAAAAAATAAATTAGCAAAATTAAAATTCTAACTTTTAAACAAGCATAAAATAGATTAATAAAATAGCAGATATCAAGTTATCAAAGTAGTAATCACAAAACAAAACTGTTATATACTAATAGAAGTAGAGGCAACTTAGCTATCTCTTATACCAAAACTGCTAATAATGGAATCTTTAAAGGAATCATTAACATTATGCTTCTCATCAGTTTATTTTCATCCTTTTTCATCGTCGTCCATTAGCAGTTGTGTTTTCTCCTTCCACCTTCCCTTTCATGTAAAGGACGAAAAAAGAAAATAAAGAAACCCTATAAACATTCTAAATTATAAAGAAATAGCCCAAAAAGCCAAGGTCGGTAATAAAATGTTAGAGAAACACTTGACAAACCAGTGAACACGATAATCCCGAGGCTTTACCTTGAGGCGTCAGCCTCACAAATGGTGCTTAAGAAGTAAGCTTTGAGGCATTTTGCAAAAGCCTCATGTGAGGCAGGATTCAAGGCATAAGCCCCAAATAGCTTTCTTAAACAATGATTTTAAAAGAAAAGAAAATAAACATAGAGACAACAACTAGAAATATATAAAAGAAATGGTTGCCAGTTGTTTGGCAATGAAAAGTAGCACTTTTACTTGGTAGGTGGATCGTACATCAGTAGAGAGCAAGGATAGGCCAATGTTCCTAACTTGTTTTCTCTATCTCCAGTGTTTTCTTTTTAGTTTTATGGTTGGTTTGGTTTATGGCAGTCTAAATATGCACTTATAATGTATTGGGCTATGAAAAATCTGTTTGAAAAGTTGAGACCAGTATAAGGTAGCTCCAAAAGCATAGGGGATACTTTGCTTGGCTTTATGCCTCAAACCATGCTTTTGAGTTCGTCAAGACGTAAGCCTCAACAAAGGTCACAGATCATATATTGGCTCCCTAATGAATGCTTTGCATGCGGTGTCTGTAGGACCTGTGCTTTGCTGCCTCACCATTAATTCTACCTGTAACATTGGGCACAAAACTTAGTTGTAACACCAGTAATTGTTAATGGACTGAATAGTAATTCAGATGTGCATTTATCTTATTTGCCCTTTCTCAATTCAGGTTTGACTTTCTTTTCTTCTTTTTCATGTAATTTTTCCATTTCTTCTTCTTCTTCTTCTTTTTTTTTTTTTTTTTTTGTTTTTTGGGGTGGGGTGGGGTGGGGTGGGGTTGGATTGGTTTGAGTAATTTTTTTACATCATTCCGTAAAGAATCAAAGATATGTATATTTTACTTGTGGAGTATACTGTTATTTTAAATATGCTCCAGAAAATTGATTCTATTGCAAACTTTAACCGTCCAATTGCAGCCAAAAGTTCTTTTCTTGATAAGATCAATTGACACGTCTTATTTAATTACCTGAGCAGTTCCACTTTTCTCATTCGAAAGACTTTTAAAAGCTTAAAGCTGTTCTTCGATGTCGTATGTTGCATTACCAATGAATCATTTGATCTTAAACATTGCCTACTTGACCTTGTATCAGCACGATGGTTTTCCAACAGATATTAGATTATTTGCCTTTTATGCTTAACTAATGTCTGTCTTTTTGTCTTTTCAGCAATTCTAGTACCACTTCTGATTCTTCATTTTTCCTTCTTTTTGATTATTTACATTTTTCTCTTCATGCTCATGTCTAACCTTTAGATGCGGTGATGTACCTTGAACAGGAAACAGGTCACTATTTTCTTCTACACCAGCCATCAACAACAATATTGGACTAGTTACTGATTTTCCTCTGCAACCACAGCCATGACCAAAGCGGGTATTGTTGTTCCCTTCCTCAGCCGCAAGTGAAGCCACAGCTCACCTGGGAATTGACCAGCATTCAACTACCGACACCATGGACATCTCATAGAGCCAGGCCAATAGCATGGCTGTGGCTGCATTCTCTGAACTCCTGTGGATAAATAATTGTCGGAAGCCTAGCAGTCCTCGTAGTCAACGGTCTACAATGTCACAGAGATAAAAATCTCAACTTTGTTGTTTTTAATATTGAGAAGAGCAGACAAGTCTTAACTTATATGCCACGAAAGCTCAAAGTTAAATAGATGAGCACTCAACAAAGAGGCACTGGAGTACCACCTCAACACGGATCTAACATTGCTTGCAAACATCACCAATTCCCATGCTAAGGTGAATACAGATTTCTGTAACATCGTCATGAATCTTTATTATGACGAAATTATGTGTTAAAACCATTATCTGCGACATGTAGTGAGTCTGGTTCGCAAATGTACACAGGGTGGAAGCCATGTTTGTGTTTGGAACGTCATATCCTAGAGCTGAGAAAAAGATGGGCAGTAGACGAGTTAACTAAGAGATTAGAGATTTATGGGGATAAATTGTCCTCCACCAGAGTCTTTAACTGGGGGAAAATGTGCATTGCAAAGCGCCTAAACAACAAATGGGACTTGAAGAGCAAGTGTTCATTTTTCTTATGCAGTGAATTCATTTCTGAACAGGATTGATTATTTATTCACAGATCACAATAGTTCGCACTTAATTCTGTTTGATTATTTTCTTTTGTTGTGAAACAATTCAGTGTCACGTCACTTGTAATACAGTGATAGCATGTTTGGTAAAAAGTAAAAATAAGTTAAGATCTTGTTCTTTAACTTCAATAATGTCTTGTCTTGCTTTTTACACTCCAATAATGTCTGGTAGCACCAAAATTGCACTGTAAAATCCTAAAAAGTCAAAATTGAGATTGCAATGGGTTCCTCATTAGGCTAAGCCCCACTGAGGGAGTCCAAACCGTGGAGCGATAGAGAAACCTGGAATTCTAGATCTTTGAGCTTTGTTCCATCAACTTGGCTTAACAATAGGTTGTGGATCAACCACGGCTTGCGGATCAACCACTTGATGCGGATTTTGTGGTGAATATTCCTGAAGGGGCACAAGGAATCTAAGACCTCAAGGCACAGCCCCTTTTTGGACCCTTACAACAACACTCTCATGGGAAAGAAAGCAAATTCTGTCCTCTCTCAGGGTGATGTGGTTGATAATCGTGTGATTCATGTCATAAAAATAATTAATCGACCACATAAGAGAATCTAGAAGCTAACATAAAGGTACAAAGTACAAGGTGCTCTGAACAACCGATATTTCCCAGATTTTGGGAGATAGACAACTCATAGAAGAAAAGGTCTTCGAGATAGACAACTCATAGAAGAAAAGGTCTTCGAGATATACTGTAATATATAATGCATTACATGCTCCACGATGAAACAAGACAACAAAATCAAGATTCAGGCCAGCAATTTTCGCTCTCTATCAAACTTCGAGAATCTGGCATCCAAAGCACGAACATCATTATTTATATATCATGGAACCATGGCAATAATCTAACACATGCTTTTTAGGACCTGTACCCGTATCTGGTAAAGAAAGGATGCTTGAGGGCTTCGTGAGCAGTCATCCTGACAGAAGGGTCATGCCGAAGAAGCCCTCGCAAGAGGTCTATCAGATCTCCAGCTGAATGATCCACATGCTGCATTACTACATTCTGCAGTGACAGGATGAAATGAAAATGCTTATAAATGTACTGACCAAAGGATCATGAGGATAAACTATGGACGGGGGCATGGAAAGAAAAGGACTTGAGTTTACGGATCAAAGAGACAAAAATGCTGACAGTGAGACCAGGGGAAATATGACTAAATAGGCTCTCTTATCGAGGGATGACTAATATTTCTCTCTGTTTGTTAAGTTAAAATGTCACCAAATGCATCTGCCATTGGACACTTCAGCATGGATAATGTGAATAAATGTACACGTTCACTTTGGAAAAAAAAAAAAATCAAATTTCACGTGCCAATCATCCACCATATTCACAAAACTAGCCTAAAATGTTGATTTCGAAAGTAAATTTACAAGACAGGTGATCTGACACGAATTTACACCAAAGATTACCTAAATAAACAAAAATGCTAAGGTAAGTATAGCGAAAAAACAAAATGTAGAAACAACCTGAAGGCAAGGCAGCTTTGTGACAGCCTTAATGCTTTCTCTAGAAGTTGCACCTTCAGGCCAGTCCAACCTACCCCATTTTACATATTTATGGGCCTGCCGACTATGTCAATGAAACCACAGGAGGGAAAGATACTATCAATAATCAGCAAAATAAATGATAGAAATTATGAGATAAATTTCCAGTTCAATTAACATACTCTACACGTTTCAACATGTATTGGGGTAGAGGACCCAACACTCTCTCCATCATGGCCAGGTGTTCTAAATTCTCATGAGTCTGAAACAAAGCTTCACCCTGCATAATCATCAGATTTAAAAATTAAGGCTTCCCCCCATGCCTGTAGTCAAAAAGTTATTTGAACAACAGGTGAAACATTACTGCTGAATCATCAGAATTACCGAGCATAACTCAACCAAGATGCAACCAACACTCCATATATCACATGGATAGCTCCAGCCAAGTCCTTAAAAAGACACAGGCAGTCTCAACATAGCAATGAAGAACGCCAAAGTAAAGTAAGCGGTGACACACAAGAAAATTCTACATACCAAGAATAACCTCAGGGGCACGATAATGTCTAGTGGAAACAATATAATTGTATTCTCGACACTCATAGACCGCACTACCAAAGTCAATAACCTTAATAGCACTTGACTTTGGCAATCTCTTATAAGCAGACCCATCTCTTAACGACCAAGATGCAATCTGCATATGCAGGATAGACACTAAATGAACAGCTGACAGAAAAGAGTCACGTGGAAAAGAAATGAAGTTTGAATTTAAAAATAGCCAAGTCAGACAGCATAAACTCTTAGATTGACTAACATACCCTGAAGTCAGGTATTTTCACGTACTCCGGAGAAACAAAGAGTATGTTCTCCGGCTTCAAATCGGTATGGATGAGACGCATATCATGCATGACTGCAACAAAAGCCAGCCAAAGCATTCAAAGAATTAGAGTTTTGTTTCAGATGAGAGGCCTATATATATTAAGATGAAAAAAATGGATGCATCATCGCAATCAAAGTTGTTACAAACAAGAAAACTTCTAGTGAGGTCCCTAAAATGGTATGAAAAACGATGGGATCACATACTAGAATGGTTGCCACAAGGATAAAAAAAATGTAGTAGAATGATAGAGGTATTGACCACAGACATGCTACACATTCCAAAAGTTGTCTGCCAATCTCGCGGACTAGATCAACTGGAAATGAGCGGTAACTGTTTTTCCGTAGAAAATCGAATAAGCTTGGTCCAAGCTTCTCAAATACCTGTTAAGACCATTACATTCATTGACAAGCCTTGACTCCCCCAAAAAGTTGAAAAAAATGGGGAATTCATGTTGCTTTGAATTGATAATATACTTACTAAACAAATATGGTTACGATAATCAAACCAGTTCCGTAATTCAACACAACTGCAAAGAATGAACTTGTTTAGCCATCAGTGCAAAGTTCTGCATTATATGAATGAAAGACAGAAAAGCTGAAAATAAACAATAATATTATCATTGATTGTAAACTCACCGACTGCCATTTTTATCATATCTTCCAAGCAACTGAAGCACGTCAATTTCTACCATTGCTACTTCGCGATACTTCTTAATGCTTCGGACAATTTTTATTGCAACCAATTCCTTTTGTTCCCTGTCCCAGCATTCCAAAACTTGACCAAATGTACCTATGAAATGAGTTAAGACTTTAGACATGAAATGAGAAAATGACCAAAGTTTATCCCATTAAATATATTTCACAAGGGAGACTAACCTTCACCAATCTTTCTCAGGATCTTATCTGGAATGCAGTACAAAGTGGAGATATGGTGTAATACACATTTAAAAGAGGAAGAAATTAGATACTGGAGCATATCAGAAATTAAAATATATAATTCAATCAGCATTTTGGTAATAGTTGAAGATGGGTTATCATTTCTTTCCAATTGCATTCGAAGCCATTTCCTCCTTCATTATTTTCTTATCTTCCTTCTTTTTTGGGAAAAGGAAGATGGATCGGTAAATAACATCATTTTTAAGATGTCTGGTAGAAAATGGAGAAAAAAGCAGACACTGCCATAACAAGTCAAAAAGACTGGAGCTATGCTAGATGAGAGAATATGAGATGGCTTTATCATGAAAAGTAAATAAAATTACAGCGAGAGGTTAAATTCTCTCCAAGCCCAAAAACATAATGCCCATTTTTGTCATCATCCCGCCATGGCGGAGAGCCTCTTTCAGCAAGTCCTCTTGTGTATAAATTATTGAGGTCCACAGACACTCCTTGATGCCCATAATTTGATATGCTTCCAGTCTCTTGTCCATGATATATCCCTGGTTGGACCTACAAACAGCAATGTATGCATACTTCATTAAACAGAAATCAAAGAGAGGTTTCTCCTCTGCCATAAATTATATCACATCATAATATATGGCCACACTAGAAATTGATAAAAATAAGCTGACAAGTTTAAATTACAATAACTACAAGCTATTGTTGCACAAGTTTTAGCAAAGAACATGCAAAGGAATCACAAACATACACATGAGCGTGGACGCGCGCACATGCACACAACTAGAGATATAAAAAGTGTCATATCATTCGCCTATTTTTTTCCATAAATTGGAGGGGGAAGGGGGGGGGGGGGCGGCGGGGGGAGCAAAAGAGTGATCAAGAAAATAATATTATGTCCAGATATATATAAGGTGTTGATAATCAGTGATCTAATTCACATTTTAATATCAAAAAATAATGCACGACAACTATGAACTAAAAAACAATATTATTTTTTTTTCTTGACAAACAAAGGCAGTAAGAAAAAGCTAAGCCTTATCTCCAGTAAATATGGTACACTTGGGATTGGCTAAGGTGCTATGTCTAGATCAAGAAGGAATGTAACAGAAGTGTTTTTACTTTTTCCCTAGACCAAAAAGTGAATAAACTTTTCAATCAGCACTTTAGCCGTTATCACGTATTTTACTCAAAACTAAGAATTTATTTTGGTTCCTCAAACTGCAAAAACTTATTTTACTCAGAAATATGTATTCATTTTAGTTACTCTGAAGTGATACGAAGGCAACATGTTTAATTTACAGACTTCCCTATTGCTAAGGACTTCAGTTTACATATCTAGTGATATGAAACATTTTAAAAACAATTGAGGATACTCCTAATCCTTTCAACTGAAATCTTTCCAATACCCTATCTAAAGAACTCAATCAACATAGAATATCACACAAAATTCTAATTGCCACGACTGTCGCGTGAATTGCCGATTAATTTTCATTACTATACCAATAATCAAGCAAAAATGCAAAACGGAAACTGACCTTGGAAGCGTGAGAAAGTTGGTCCCAGGCTAATTTTGGACGCTTATTAGGACGGCGGTCCATGTGAGAATACGGCAATTCACCCATGTACTCCATATCTCCATTACAAATCCATTAATCGAAATATGGATAGCGTAATTTCAAATCTTATTCGTGTGTATGAAAATGTGAAACCCTAACTATAAAAAGTCTGATTTATTCAATTTCAGAGCTTTTGGGGAAATTTTCATTGGAGGTTACTAACTATGAATTTGTTTTATGTTAGTCACACAATTTTAACTATTTCTATGTAAGCACTTAACTTATGTTTTTATTTCATTTTGACCACTCTTCTTCGGTTAACCAAAAAAGGGGTTACTTCCACTCATTCCATCCAATTCAACACAAAGTATAGCTGCACAATTGTCACGTGTTGTTTCTTTCAAAACTGCGTCGTTTAGCTTTCTTGGAGGTTCCATTTGAGAGAAAAATTGTTGATTGATTGGTAGCAGAGATTGAAGATGGTGAAAATGGGTACATTCTTTGCGATGTCAGTTGGAGCATTCATTTTCTGGCAGACCATGGACAAAGTCCATGTTTGGATCGCCCTCCACCAGGATGAGAAGGTATTACCTTCTCCCCCCTCCCCCCCCCCCCCCCAGTTTATGTACTTACACGTTTTTGTTCGTATATGTGATTGATTTATGGTTACCGTGGCCAGGATTGAAATGGGTTTTTAAATTAGATAAGGATTGCCTCATTTTTAGTTGATAATTTTGATAAAACTGGAATGTAATTTGGAGATTTGAGTTCGAACTGTTTGTATTTGTGTTTGTTCAGTTTCCAGTTTCAAAATTAATACTTTTCTCGAGCCCCAAGCTCATAAACCTAGCAGACGAGGAATTGAGAGATTTAGCATAGTAAATTGAGGGGTTTTATCCTACGAAAATTTGAACTTTGGCAAGAAAAAAAAAATTATTTTGGAAGTTCCAAGGAATTTATAAACGATTCTACTTCTCATTGTGTTTCGAATTCGGAAGCATGGAATTTGGGCCTTGAATTTGAACTGAAATGAATATATTCCCAATACATTTCAAGCATGATATTATGAATTCTGTATCAAAGCTCTGGATTTCTTGCATCTGATACAAGTTGTTTGGTGAGGAGTTATTAATAGGTTGCCTTATATTCTATTGAGTTAATTTTTGTTTATGCCTGGGCCTCTGAATTTGATGTAATAAGCTTGAAAAGAACTAAAATTACTTTCACCCCTTCTGTTTTGTCGAAAAGTTACTTTTTTTTTAACCAAATTTACTCTTAACAATTATTGACGTCTATGCTAAAAGTTAGTCAGTTAGAGCTTTTTCTTCCTTGATAATGATGTAACTGCAGAAGGAGAAAATGGAAAAGGAGGCTGAGATAAGAAGAATGAGAGAGGAGCTATATCAACAGCAAAGAGAGGGGGACTCTCTTGCCTGAGCTGCTGATGGATTTAACTGCTATCTAAATTATGATAGCAATCTTATCTTTTGAATTGTAATCGTAATGCTTGACAGAATCCTCATAAATCATGACTTTGTTATTGAATTTACAGTTGATTGTCATTGGTGTACCTTGATTTGTACGTTTCTTGGCATTTGGTTTTGGTTTTCATCGTATGGTGTTTCAAATTGCTATTTCCCAGAGTTGCTTTTAGTACGATGAATAAAATTTAATTATGCATTTTTTGGTTGAATGCTTGATGCTTTCACGTGATGGATAAACTTGTCTGGTCCAGATTCACTGGTTTCACTTGTGTGGTCATCTTGTCTTTTTAAACTATAACCATAATGCTTGACCCAATCTTAATAAAGCAAGACTTTGTCATTGATTTTACAATGGATTGCCGTTGAAATACCTTGATTTGCACGTTTCTTAGCAGTTGGTTTGGGGTTTCATTCATACAGTATTTTTAGTTGCTTTTAAATATGATGAATAACACATTTTGTTGGCCTTGTTTATACATTTTTGGTTGAAAGCTTGATGCTTTTCACATGTTGGATAAACTTGCCTTTTCTTGATTTAACAGTTTCTCTTGTATTGCAATTTTGTCCTTTTGAATTATAACCGTAATGCTTGACAGAATCCTCATAAAGCACGGCTTTGTTATTGAATTTATAGTCAGTTGTGATTAATGTACCTTGATTTGCACATTTCTTAGCAGTTGGTTTGGGTTTATCCATACAGGATTTCCAATTGCTATTTTTTGCAGTTGGTTTTAGTATGTTGAATAAAACCATTTGTTGGCCCTGTTTGAATTATGCATTTTTTGTCTAAAGATCAATGCTTTTCACACGATGAAGAACTTGTATGATTGAGGTCGACTGGTCTCACCTTCCATGGATAAATTTCTTACTGGTTTGTTTCTGTTTATCACTTCTATCTTGGCTCATTAGAGTTCGATTCTGACTACTGTTGAATGCATTTTTGTTGATACATGTTGGTGCGGGACCGTTTATGAAATTCTTGCAATAAGAATTACGTAATAAATAAAAATGATATTTAAACAATCATCTCTTGTATATATATTGAATAATAATTGATTGTTTTGAAAAGTGTACAATACACATATATTTATAGGCAAAATTATTCCCTAACCCTATTAATAAAAGGAACCAAAATAAGGAAACTAATAAAATTCCAATCTAATTAAAAAATTTATTCTTAACAAGAAATAAGCATAAAAAGATAAAACATATTAGAACTCGAAAAAATAAATCACAATTGTAGTAGGAAACTACAATCATGATTATGTACTACATCAATCCCTTCCATTTGAATAAAACTCGTCCTCGAGTTTTCTTGAAGAGAAGTTCAATCAATCCGGAGGAAAATACCCAATTTTTTTTGCAAATACCAATATTGAAAAAATGACAATTTCTTAACGTGCTCGATAAACGTCATTATATTCTTTAGTTGCATTATTCAAAGTTAACTTTGTTCCTATCGTGCTTGTTATTTTTTTTCACGAATAATTTGCAAATGACATTCCTTCATAAACGAAGCATGATTTAATTTCTCATCATTGAGTTCGTTCTTAATAGAGACCACTTGTGCTATTTTTAATCCTTCGTACTTCTCACATTTTGTTGTAATGTTTAGTGATACTTTCTTCAATACAAAAGAATTGGTACGCGGACTCAAATCCTCATCGTACATGTTTTCCTTATATTTATGCAATTCTTTGACACTAAAGCTGTAGAAAATGTCAACAAAATTTTTATTCTCAATTTGACAATCTTTACTTTTGACTCTTCGTGATTGCAAAATTTAATTTCTTCATCTCATGTTGGAAACTTCTGATCTTCAACTTGTTCATCCTTAGAGTGCGGTTCGATCTTGAAGTTTTCAATTGTAGTTTCCATATAGAAGGAATCAACATGTCTCGAATTTTCAACTTGCTCATGCATTTCTTTTTTTATTTTAGTAACATGGTTAGTAATATATTGATTATCTTGAATTACTTCTTTTTTTTTGCCTCATCTGCCTTATAAGCCTTTTTCTCTTTGTCATTCATAAATTGCTCATCACATGACACAAAGACAATCTTTTTTATCGTACCACCTAAACGCATATCTATTATATCGACCTATGTAAGTGGCATCTACATCATAGTATCATGGTTGTCCCCAAAGTACATGACAATTGTCAATCTCTACTATGTTACATATAATCTCATCTTTGTAGTACTTTTCAAGAGAAAGTGAAATTTTACATACCTCCATATTTTGAGTTTCTTGCCCCTATGAAGCTTGATAGTAAGATGAGTATTTTTCAGTTTTCAAATTTAAAATTTTCACCAACGCTTTGGACACCAAGTTCTGACTATTTTTATGATTTATTATCACTTTTCATACTTTGTTGTTGATGGTGCATCGTGTTTTAAAAAATTTGTTGCGCTTCAAATTGGACTTTTATATATTTTCTCAATAGACTGTCGTAGAATCCTTGATAACTTTTGTGTATTCAAATTTAATTGGGACTTGAGGAAACTCTCTAACCACCTATTGTCGCATTTTAATCTTGTTGAAACAACCAACATTCATAGCAGTTAAAGTCTGCAAATTCTTGTTAGCTTGCTTCTCCATGGGTTCGCGATTCGTTTCAAGACTCAATGCAGTCACCATTCGCGTGATGTTATGAAAGGTTTCATTGATCCCCTAGATTCATTGTTTGTGTTTGTCGAGCCTCCATTCGCCGTTGACTACTCGACTACCACCAGGACCATCGTTGGCCATCATATTGAGGTGAATTTCTTACTCTGATACCAATTTTGATGTGGAAGCGTTTATAAAATTCTTGTAATAAGAATTACGTAATAAATAAAAAAATGATATTTAAACAATCATCTCTTGTATATATATTGAATAATAATTGATTGTTTTGAAAAGTGTACAATGCACTTATATTTATAGGCAAAATTATTCCATAATCCTATTAATAAAATGAATCAAAGTAAGGAAACTAATAAAATCTCAATCTAATTAAAAATCCTATTCTAAACAAGAAATAAGAATAAAAAGATAAAATCTATTAGAACTCAAAAAGATAAATCACAATTGTAGTAAGAAACTACTAATCTTGATTATGTACTGCATCACATGTCTTCTTATTTTCATGTCTAGTAGTAACTTTTAGCAGATGGTTTGCAAGTTGAAGATAAGGAAGATATATATTTTTCTTAGGAGATGAATGTGTCGATTTATTGGTGCTTTTGCCTGAAGAATCCAAGTTCTCGTCTCTTTCTCTCACACTCAAAAAGACTCAAAATCTAATACTGTTGAGCTAAATTGTCACCTTCTGTTAAAACTATTGAAACTACTTATTCCAAAGCTATTTTTCGAACTCAATTTGCAATTTCCGACCAAGTTGATTGATTTTGTACTGGATTCTTCTATTTAAGTTTCATGGCAATGACTATGGGGCTGGCTGCATCAGTTCTGTAACTACTAACAAAATGAAAGCAGCTGATTTACTATAAATTTGCCAACAGATAAATGAAAACAGGCCCTCGTACAATATTGCAAGGAAAAAGGACCGAAAATCATGCAAGAAAAAAAAATCCTATATTGTATTTCCAATGAAATTTTCCCCTAGGCATACAACAGTCAAGACTTTCTAATTCCTAGTAATTTATAAGTGGCTTGATACTCCCCCTTTAAGCATTTGGAAGTACGATTTATACCGCTGGGCCAATCCGTACATTCCTAATGTGCCTCCGGTATGAAGCATCACCACTTTTGCATCCTCTGAAGCATCTTGGGCGAGCTGTGTCGCTAGATTCCAAGCAGCTAAAGTGTATATAGGATCCACCAGAATACCAGTTTGCTGGGCAATTTTTTGGCATTCTTGAACTTCCCCTTGTAATATATTGCCAAATCTGAAGGAGACAATTTAGAATGTCAAGTCAGTGTAACAATGGAGTTATAGTATTGGGGTACTAGTTGCTAACAATGCCTAAATTTGCAAAGTCATCAGCAAACTACGGATGCGCTCAAGGAGAACGAACTTGTGAACTTGGAAATATATGAAAGTGAGAGAATTTGTCAGGTTAAAAAAAAAAAAAATTGAACAAGCATTGCAAGAACCAGTAAATGCTAAATGTGTCCTGCAGTCTGATCTAGATTAATTTACTGCTTGTGGGTGGGGTGGAAGGTGATTACATCAACTATTGAGGGAAAATAAAAATGAAAAAAGAAGAAAATGGATGGAAAATACAACACCAGGCAATTATTAAACAAAAGAAGTATCAACTTATCATTACTTTCTAGGGAAGCTGCGCTCCATCCAGTGCACGACTCCATCGTTCACTTCGCTCAAAACAGCACTGAGAAGTGGAGAGTTGCAACTTCTAATAAATTCGGAAATTAATCTTTCCTCAGCTTTTTTGTATCCATCAATTTTGTCAGCCAACATAACTGCAGTAATCTTCCATGGTAGACTATCATAAGATAAATAATAGTACTTGTTAAGTTCCTTGGGCATGTTTGTAGCTCAAGTGGTTCAAACTGACAAAAAATATATCTGCAAATAAATTTAGACCACGATGACCAAAAAGACGTTTAACTAGATGTTTTTTTTTCTCACCCTAAACATAAAGCTCCAAGACCCAGACCAACAGCTGTGGTCCCAGTACCAGCGTCTACAACAATTTCGATTGCCTGTTTTCTTCCAAATACATGGTTTTGGGATAGATACTGGACTAGGCGCATGACACCTAAAGGGAAAATTTGTAAAATATCAGTGTGGAGCACCTGGACTGTGAAAGAAATGTGAAAGCAAAGTTAAGAAAACAATATGACGTACAGTCTATGGAAGTAAAAGGGGAGAAAATAAATACACATTGAAGGGCGTCTATTTGTTTTCTATTAAAAAAAAAATTAGTGAAAATATACACAAGGTTCAAAAATGATGTGACCATCTTAATTTCTAAAAACCATCATATAAAACTTACTAGGAAAACATCAAAATAACCATCCAACTGGGCGTTTTTAGGTTTAAAACTGATTTGTATGGTATCTTCACACATTATCTGAAAGGTTCAAATAATAATTCCAGTTAGGCACTTTGCACGAGTCTAAAGAAAAGAAACAAAAGGCACTCCTTAGGACATAGGTTTGTGTCTTGGACATTCACACATTATGACCCTTGCAACTCTCTCTCTCTCTCTCTCTCTCTCTCTCTATCTCTCAAGCACGTACAGAAACTCACAACTCTTAGCACACTGTACAACATACGTAAAATTGGAGATGTGAAAGTCAATACCTAGGAGATGTGATCTATATTTGCATACGTAAAACTTTGATATATTTTTTTAAAAGATGATTATAGCTGTGAAATAGAAAACAAGAAATGGCTAATCACCTAGTAAGGCAACAGCATCTCCTGCACCTTCATTGATTATAACAACCTTTCTATCTGGAAATTTAATCGAATCCCCCTGCAAAAAGTTCTGTTTCCCCAATGCATGTTTTGCAAACAAAGCCTCCAGATAATCACTGAGGCATTCAACGGATCCACAACTTCCTGAAACTGTCTCAGCATGCATGGCAAGCATAACCTCCCTCCTGGCATATTGAGATCTAGGAACATAAATGACATTTCCATATAATGACGAGATCAAATTGTAGCCTGTTAGAGTTTCAGGCTCTTCTCCTCGAAGTAGCAAGTGGGACCTTAATCCTATCTCAGCACATGAAACAGCTTCATTACAAGGAAACAACCGTTCAGAAAGCATTCTAATGCTTGTAAACGGAGAACATGGTAGCAATTCACGAGGAAAGATGTGTAGGAAATTATTCTATTTTTAATCGTGACCTTACATACCAACAGCAGCAGCATGAGCACTTTGGCAACCTCCACATGTAACCTAGACACGTGCGAATAAGATATTATTTGATTTTGAAAGTCTCTCAGGATTCTAAGATTTTGGGATGTGTTCAGTTTACGTGTTACCATAATGATGTTCTGGTTTTTTTTTTTTTTTTTGAAAGGTAATGTTCTGGTTATTTCACAAACAGATATACATAGTTATCTCATAGTACTTCCAGGTGACCAAATTAAAGGACGAAGTGATGGACAGCGTCAGAAAAGAACAGTCATCAGGAAATGGGGGTCAATGTTTCTGAGTAATGCCCACTAACTTTGGCCAAATTCACACATGGCACATCATGTAGAGGAAAAGCCCACAATGTGGTAACTTAAGTATACCATCTTTTACACAATGGTGTATAATGCTCTGAAGATCATTTCAAATTTTCAAATGAAAGCTTTAATATATCCAAGTTGTGATAAACAGCAGTTGTAGTTTAACAAGATAGAGATACTGGCAAATTTAAGGGGAATGCTATCTTACAACATCAGTTACAAAATTATCTTCAAGGAGAGGAAGCAGAGCATCCAATTTCCTCGCCTTGTTACCATTCACCAATGGATGTAGCAAATCATCCCTCACAATATAAAACGATGGACGATGTTGGTTCTTGTCTAACGTGCATTCACTCAAATGTGGTTGCATATTATTGCGGAAGGAAATGTTCCCATGTAATCCACCTTCCCGTCGGCCAAAAATCCTTATTTGGTGAATTTTGGCTTCTGGGCTACTCAGTGACCACCTTCTTTCCAGCAATTTCAACACAAAGTCATCATTAGACAGATTACAGCTCAGGACACCCTGAAAAAGAAGGAACATAAATCATCAAGATCAGCTGAATATCCAATCTCAGTGGTCTTAATGTCTAATTCCACTTAAAGAATTCTCTTTCTGGATATGCATAAACATATACAGATGAATGCATGTATATATGCATATTGTAACGCATGATAGCTGCATTGAGTGTTGCGTATTAGGTTTCAAATCATTACTGAAAATAATTTTACGATATATACTCTGATAGAATCAGAGGAGGATAGAGGAAAAGATAGGCGGGACCCTTCCAGTAAACTCTGTTATATGGCTATGAAAAATATAGAATAATAATTCTGCAGACCAATTGATTGACCATAGATGTGAACTGATTGACCGCTACCTAAGAGAAAATAAGTAGTTCTTCTATGGTACAAGGGCAAGGGAAGAACATGTAGTGGCTTGCCTAGATTTCCCACGTAGTGCGACTGACCACCAACAATTCTCTTCACAAAGATCACAAGGTTCTGACGAGGCAGAATAGGGAACGATTGCAGTTTTTCTTTGTTTTTTGAAAGAGATTCTCTTATCATGTTATCATCTGGCAACACCCCCCCCCCCCCCACAAAAGATCCCACCCACCCCACACCCACAGCCACAAAAAAAAATCCTAATGAAAGGCATGAGCAAATACTATGTTACAAGACAAAAATGCCAAACTCTTTGTCTTGAGGTGCTGCCAGTTGTTGCCTCTTTCGATTGTTTATATACTTATTTATTGTTATCTGCACCATTAAACGCGGAGCTCGTCCTTTGGTGTTTATTATCAAAGCAGCAATTGTTTTTTGTTAAACATCGAGGATTTTATTCTATCTTGACGCTTAAACAACTATTTCTGAAGGGCATCTAAAGCTCTGACCATTGATTCCAGGCAATGTAAATCGTCTATAAGAATTGATAACAAGAAAATAAAAATCCAGATACCATGAAATTCATAAAATCAACTCTAATACTAGTAAATTACTCATTGACCAGCCCTAAAATTCATGAAAAACTCAAGCTTTATACCTCCTATAATACACTGGTACACGCGAAAACATATATATATAAATATATTTAGAGAGAGAGACCTGAGCAGCCTTTAAAGAAGACCCAGAATGAAACACCCTTTTCACAACTGAAATTACAGCGTTTTTGGGCAATAGCTGAAGGTGAAGTCTCATGCTTTGCTCCCAACGGCGACGATGAAATTGTGTGCGAACATCTATGAGGTTAAATGATGCTCTTAGTCCGTGTCTTATTATCCTAGTAACAAATTGGTTCTCAACCTTTAAAAATGTTCATCGTCATGCCAAACACGACTTCTAATCCCGAGCCAATCCGTCGGGCACTATTCATTTTGAAGCATTTGTGTTTCCCTAATTACCCCCTTTGTTATCTACTGTTTATGCAAAACGTTGAAATTGTTATAATAATCTAACCTACATTTGTTGACTTTGACCGTCATTGTGGTTTCATCAATTACCCATTTGTTATCTACTGTTCATGCAACGGGTTGAAATTGTTATGATAATTTAACCCACAATTTTTGACTTTGACCATGATTTTTATTTCGGTTTCCATAATTACCCTTCCCCGCTGAATACTGTTCATTTTGAAGCATTACTATATTTCCTGAGTTACCCCTCCCCGACACTACTGTTCAGTGTTTTATTTTTATTTATTTTTTAGATTTTAATTTTTCAGAATCAAAATATTGTGAAATGGACAACGTATTATTAAACAAAATTTAAATTGTAAATAAAAAGAATTCATATATTTATTTTTAATAATAGGTGTGGAAAAAAGAACGCAAGAAAAAATAATAATAAAGTTTTATACTGAAGTTATATATAAATTAAGAAGGAAAAAGAATTGATTTATAAAATAGTACTAAACAATTAACTCGTCATTTTTGCTTGCGAAGATCACAATTATCCATCCAAATCAATTTTTTAAGCCAATTACCTCTGAATCCTCCAAGGAATCCTCACTTGAACAAGATTTAAGTTAATTTTTTACAACCAATACCTCATACTGAAACCAACTTTGGTGAGGACTAATTTTTTACAACCAATACATCAATAGTACCCAAGACATTATACTTGACGCATAAGGGTTTTAACTATACGGGCTAGAAAACTCAATATAAGATGATATTAGAGTTCGATCTTAGACGGCGATCAATTTGATCCCATTTTTGGGTTTTAAGGAAGAAAGATAATATAATTCATTTATTGCATTACCCTAATTGAATATATGATAGAGAAAAAAGAAGATTGAGTCAGAGCAAAAATGTAGGGACACGTAAAACATGTAAAGGATAATGGTATTAGTATCGTGTTTTTTTTTTTAATTATTAGTTAAATTGAAATATAGAAAATGGAGGGGGAAAAAAAATGGAAAAGCAATGCAAGTAAAAGAAGAAGACAAAAAAAAAAAAAAAGAGGAACATAGCTCCGCAGAGTGCGGAGCAAATGCTCCAAAGACTTTGGAGCAAATTTGCTCCAAACACTTTGGAGCAAATTTGCTCCAAAGTGTTTGGAGCAAATGCTCCGCACTGTGCGGAGCTATTTTTCTTTTTTTTTTCTCTCTCAATATAACTAATATTTTTAATATGTGTGGAAAAAAGAACGCAAGAAAAAAAAATTAAAGTTTTATACTGAATTTATATATAAACTAAGAAGGAAAAAGAATTGATTTATAAAATAATACTAAAGTTAAAAATAAGTGTGATGAATTAATTAACCTGAATTTATAGTACTTAATAAATCGTTTTGAAGCATTCCTATATTTCCTGAGTTACCCCTCCCCGACACTACTGTTCAGTGTTTTATTTTTATTTATTTTTTAGATTTTAATTTTTCAGAATCAAAATATTGTGAAATGGACAACGTATTATTAAACAAAATTTAAATTGTAAATAAAAAGAATTCATATATTTATTTTTAATAATAGGTGTGGAAAAAAGAACGCAAGAAAAAATAATAATAAAGTTTTATACTGAAGTTATATATAAACTAAGAATGAAAAAGAATTGATTTATAAAATAGTACTAAAGTTAAAAATAAGTGTGATGAATGAATTAACCTGAATTTATATTGTGAAGTTGAAAATGTAGTTGATATCATTAATTTTACTGTGCTTTCAACAAGGATAATATTATTAGTATCGTAGTTTTTTTTTAATTATTAGTTAAATTGAAATATAGAAAATGGAGGGTAAAAAAAAAAAAAAAAAGCAATGGAACTAAAAGAAAAAAAAAAATTTGCTCCGCAGAGTGCGGAGCAAATGCTCCAAAGACTTTGGAGCAAATTTGCTCCAAAGTCTTTGGAGCATTGCTCCGCACTATTTGGAGCTACGTTCCTTTTTTTTTTCTTTTTTCTCAATATAACTAATAATAATATATATATGTATATATTATATGTTTAATATATAAAAAAAATACTTAACAATGATATGTTTAATTTTGTATTATTAAACAAATATTTAAATTGTAAATAAAAAGAATCCATATATTTATTTTTAATAATAGGTGTGGAAAAAAGAACGCCAAAAAAAAAAATAATAAAGTTTTATACTGAAATTATATATAAACTAAGAAGGAAAAAGAATTGATTTATAAAATAGTACTAAAGTTAAAAATAAGTGTGATGAATGAATTAACTTGAATTTATAGTACTTAATAAATCGTTGTTAAGTATTTTATTTTTATTTTTTAGGTTCAAAATATTGTGAAGTTGAAAATGTAGTTGATAACATTATTAGTATCGTGATTTTTTTTTAATTATTAGTTAAATTGAAATATAGAAAATGGAGGGGGGGAAAGCAATGGAACTAAAAGAAAAAAAAAAAAAATTTGCTCCGCAGAGTGCGGAGCAAATGCTCCGCACTATTTGGAGCTAATTTCCTTTTTTTTTTTTTTTTTCTTTTTTCTCAATATAACTAATAATAAAATATATATGTATATATTACATGTTTAATATAAAAAAAAATACTTAACAATGATATGTATAATTTAATATTGTGACTTAAGATATTATAACAATTTCAACCAATGACAATGCTTTGGAATGAACGGTACGTAGAGGGGGTAATTAGGGAAACTAAAATGCTTCAAAATTTTTATTTCGGTTTCCATAATTACCCTTCCCCGCTGAATACTGTTCATTTTGAAGCATTACTATATTTCCTGAGTTACCCCTCCCCGACACTACTGTTCAGTGTTTTATTTTTATTTATTTTTTAGATTTTAATTTTTCAGAATCAAAATATTGTGAAATGGACAACGTATTATTAAACAAAATTTAAATTGTAAATAAAAAGAATTCATATATTTATTTTTAATAATAGGTGTGGAAAAAAGAACGCAAGAAAAAATAATAATAAAGTTTTATACTGAAATTATATATAAACTAAGAAGGAAAAAGAATTGATTTATAAAATAGTACTAAAGTTAAAAATAAGTGTGATTAATGAATTAACCTGAATTTATATTGTGAAGTTGAAAATGTAGTGGATATCATTAATTTTATTGTGCTTTCAACAAGGATAATGGTATTAGTATCGTGTTTATTTTTTTAATTATTAGTTAAATTGAAATATAGAAAATGGAGGGGAAAAAAAAATGGAAAAGCAATGCAAGTAAAAGAGAAAAAAAAAAAAAGAAGGAACATAGCTCCGCAGTGCGGAGCAAATGCTCCAAAGACTTTGGAGCATTTGCTCCAAACACTTTGGAGCAAATTTGCTCCAAAGTGTTTGGAGCAAATGCTCCGCACTGTGCGGAGCTATTTTTCTTTTTTTTTTTTCTCAATATAACTAATATTTTTAATAATAGGTGTGGAAAAAAGAACGCAAGAAAAAAAAATTAAAGTTTTATACTGAATTTATATATAAACTAAGAAGGAAAAAGAATTGATTTATAAAATAATACTAAAGTTAAAAATAAGTGTGATGAATGAATTAACCTGAATTTATAGTACTTAATAAATCATTGTTAAGTGTTTTATATTTATTTTTTAGGTTCAAAATATTGTGAAATTGAAAACGTAGTGGATATGATTAATTTTATTGTGCTTTGAACAAGGATAATGTTATTAGTATCGTGTTTTTTTTTATAAATTATTAGTTAAATTGAAATATAGAAAATGAAGGGGAAAAAAAAAAAACAATGCAAGTAAAAGGAAAAAAAAAAAGAACATAGCTCCGCAGAGTGCGGAGCAAATGCTCCAAAGATTTTGGAGCAAATTTACTCCAAAGTCTTTGGAGCATTTGCTCCAAACACTTTGGAGCAAATTTGCTGTGTTTGGAGCAAATGCTCCGCACTGTGCGGAGCTACGTTCCTTTTTTTTTCAATATAACTAATAATATATATATATATATATATATATATATATATATATATATATATATATATATTTATATATATATATATTACATGTTTAATATTTAAAAAAAAAATACTTAACAATGATATGTCTAATTTTGTATTATTAAACAAAAGACTTAAGTTATTTAGAACGCTCGATTATTAAATATGTAGTTTATGAATTTATATCTATATTAAACATGTACTATGTATATTTTTTTATTATTATTTACGTTAAGAAAAAAAAAACCATAGCTCCGCACAGTGGGGAGCATTTACTCCAAAGAGTTTGGAGCAATTGCTCCAAAATTTTTTTTTTTTCTTTTCCTTGCTTTTTTTTTCCTCGTCATTTTCTATATTTCAATTGAATTAATAATTAAAAAAAATAACACGATACTAACAATATTATCCTCATTGAGAGCACAATAAAATTAATCATATCCAATACGTTTTCAACTTTACAATATTTTGAACCTAAAAAATAAAAATAAAACACCCAACAATGATTTATTAAATATTATAAATTTAACTTAACATATTTTGAAATTGAAAACGTAGTAGATATGTTTAATTTTATTGTCTTTCCAGCAAGGAGCAATTCATTTTTTTTTTCTTTTTTAGTTTTTTTTCTTTTTTTAAAAAAAATAGTAGATGGGAGGGTTCACTGTTTTTTTGTCATACCTGTATAAATTTATACATAATAAATGCTCCTATTATTGAATACACGACTTCTTTTTTTCTCTCTGTATCTATATAAAATTAAACATTTTTTGTTGTCTCCATTTATTTTTATTTTGAAACTTATACACCACATACTATCAACAATTTTAATTCGTATTTGGATAACTCGATTTTATACTTATAACTTCAAAATATTTTTGCCTTAAAAAAAAAAAAACAATTTCACACTGATTTATTATATACTACTATGATTTATTTATTATACCTATTTTTAACTTAGAGAAAACGTATTTTTATCTTCCTCCATATACATTTAATATAAATGTTCATCTAGGTTACTATATATATATATATATATATATATATATATATATATATATATATATATATATATATATATATTTTCATACAAATTTGCAAAATAATGAAGTTATTTAAATGACTTAATTGTTAAACATGTACTTTTTGAATTTATATTTATGATTAAATATTTTCAATAATGTTAAAACCAAATAAATAAAAACGCCATTATACTTCATGAACTTTCCCGTAATATAGACCCATCTCTCCGTAGTTCATCAGTACACATTTAATTCGATTACAAATTACATGAAGCTCTATATTTACGATAATGGAAATTAAAATTGTTTATATGTTTTTATGGTTGTGGAAAAATAAAAAATAAATAAAGGCAAGTTTGAAATTTAATGACCTTGTTTAATTTTGTATTATTAAACAAAATTTAAATTGTAAATTTAATGAAACATAATAACTACATTTTAAACTTGACTTCATTTATTCAGTTTAAAACTAATAAACCATAGTAATATCAGCACTTTAAATTTGTATTGACATAAATCAATTTTCAACTTCTAACTTGAAAATATTTTGACAAAAAAAAAAAAAAAAGATAATTCTATGCTGATTTATGAAATATATTATGATTTATATATTATACTTATTTTGAAGTTAAATCAACTGTTCTTCCGTCTTAGTTTATGAATCCTTAATATAGACGTTCGCATATAAATTCAAATATTGTTCCATTATATTATTTACATTTCTTACCGTCGAAGATTCTAAAAGATACTGTACAACCTGCATGGTTTTTAGAGGCCCGCAAAAGATAGACGACAATCTCGCGTACACGTTTTAGCCAATTATCAAATTCAACTTTGCTACGTTAAGTCTTCAGTCGATTATTAAATTCAACTTTGCTACGTTAAGTCTTCAGTCGATTATCAAATTCAACTTTGCTACGTTAAGTCTTGATCGACCGTCAAAATATTTTATATTTATTCTAAAACAAATGCTTCTCTAATAAAGTTATTAAAAATAGAGCATTTGCAAAACAATAAATAGATCATTTGTTTTATATATCTTATAGTCAAGAAAAAAAGTTAAACCACAATTCTTTGTACACGTTTTGATGAATCATCAAATTCAACAATAATTTTTTGTACACGTTTCTTGAATCATCAAATCTAATTTTGCTACGTGAACCACCATTTTTTTTACACATTTTACCCAATCAATCAAATTCAATTTGACTACGTTAATGCTTCACCGTCTGTTGAGATTAAGATATTTTATAGATTTTTCGTACAACATATGCTTATTTAAGGTTATTAAATAACGTGAAAAAAATTTAAATTTCTCTTTCCAACCAAAATAAAAAAGTCCATACATACAATCGAGTTCATCCTTCGTCTTCCAATCTCCTGTACTTAACTGTACAAAACATTACAAACCTCCATTGATAAAATACAATTACAGTAAAGCTTTTCATATTTGTTCTACACTATAAACAAATGTTTTTACATTTACATATCTAAACTAAACCTTTTTAGTTTGTATAAAGATTTGATAAAAAACAGTGAAACAAATAATGTTTTACTCGTTCCAATCTCTGTACAAGTGTTCAAGTTTACATTCAAAGGTACGTGTATTTTCTACTACCAACTACGCATTAGAAGAATTTTGTTTCAACCTGTTATTACGCAGTTGAATTTATTTTCCCCAACTTTTCAATTTGTAGTTTAATTTACGTAATACCAAATTTTCATCCAACTTATAAACAAATTTGTCTTATATAATAAATAATATTTTCCTATTTTCCTATTCTTTGGTTTCAGTTTGAACCGGTCCATAACTTATTATAATTTATTGTTATGGAAGTTCCGAATGTATCTTCCGATGGAGTTATTACTCATACAGACTTCGAAACAATGTCTCATTGTCAACAACAAACCCACAGGCAAAATGAACGTCGAAAACGGCTTCGCCCTGGATGTATTGATCGTCGTAAACGCGTAGCTCAACCTGTGTCATCTAGAAATAATACTTTTGATGTTGATCCTATATTATCTTCGCATAATGCTTCCAACCTTGTGCAAATGCAATATTCTCCAGCAAATCATAATAGTGAAAATATTAATGCTTTGCTTCAAAACGAAAATTCTCCAGCAAATTTTACATCCACATTCGAAAGTAATTTTGATATATTAAATATTCCAACCACTTCATATGTATTACCCACATGTAATAATTGTAAATTTTGTGGTGCAAAAAAAATTTTCAGAGAAACCAAAGGCTTCTGTTGTTCCGATGGAAAAATTTATCTATGTATACTTGATTCACCCCCTGAATTGTACGATTTATTTACGTCGAAAGAACCTACATCGATGGAATTCAAGAAGCTTGCAAGAGGATATAATAATCATTTTGCTTTTACTTCATTTGGTGTTAAATACGACAAACAATTATTCAAATCATACAAAGGTATATATACATTTAGAGTTCAAGGACAAACATACCATTATGTAAATAAACTTATTCCAGAAAACAATAAGCCTTCTTATATGCAGTTATATTTTTATGACACGGATAATGAAATAAAGAATCGTATTGACATTTCAAAAAACTTAGCTGAACACATTTTATTTTATTTAATCGACATTTTAAAAGTAAATCCATATAGTAAATTTTTTAGGTCATTAACAAACATACCAAATTTACATGACCATAGAATACACATAAGGTGTGATCCAGGACTTGATCAACGTGTTTTCAATACTCCTACAATGTCTCAAGTAGTCACTGTGGGTTGAAGATAACGAAAATAATAATAGTCACATTCGAGATATTGTTATATACGGTCATTCTGATGATCCACATAGAGTTCATTATTATTATGGTTGTTATGATCCTTTGCAGTACCCATTACTTTTCCCACAAGGGGAATCTGGTTGGCATGAAGGAATCAAGAGATCAACAATCACCCATGGTCAGCTTACTCAGCCCTATGCTTTACCTTCAACAATTACTTCTGCAGCTCAATTCATTGAACACGAGAATGAAGGTTTGTATACATATTTTACTCTTCATTTCCTTCAATTGTCCAATACACATGCTACAAATAAATGATTTTTTCTTTTGTTGTAGTACTCCTTGCACCAAAGCATCGATCCCAAGTTTCTTGCCGAGAATATTATTCATACAAATTGCAAATTCGTCCTTCCAGTAAGTCTGTTTTACTTCATAGTGGTAGATTACTACAACAATATGTTGTAGATATGTATGTCAAAATTGAAACTACAAGGTTAGATTATTTTCGTAATAACCAAAAACAAATCCCAGCAGAACTTTATCAGGGTATTGTAGATAGTGTTGAACATGGAGAAACGAGAGGTTGTAACATTGGAAAAAAATTTATTTTGCCACAATCTTTTACATGTGGCCCTAGAGATATGCTTAAAAGATATATGGACGCTATGGCGATTGTTCAACGGTATGGAAAACCAGATATTTTTTTAACCATTACATGTAATCCAAATTGGTTAGAAATTAAACAAGAACTGCAACACAATGATGAGATTCAAAATCGCCCAGATTTAATTGCACGTGTATTTCGAGCAAAATTAGAAGAATTAAAAGATGATTTATATAAAAAACATATTTTAGATCCTGTCATTGCACATATTTACGTTGTTGAATTTCAAAAACGAGGTCTTCCTCATGCACACTTTTTATTAATTTTTAAGTCCGGCCATAAAATTCGTTCTGCTCGAGATGTTGATAGAATAGTTTCTTGTGAGATTCCTAACAAAAACAAATATCCTTATCTTCATTCCGTTATTGTAAAGCATAATATGCATGGCCCTTGTGGAGATTTAAATCCCAAAAATGTATGCATGGACTCAAATTCAAAATGCAAAAACAAATTCCCTAGAGATTATTGTAGTACTACTATATTTGGCGACAATTCCTATCCTTTCTATAAACGTCGCGATAATGGTGTGACTATTAAAGTTAGAGGGCAAATGCTAAACAATCGATGGGTTATACCATATAATTGTTATTTAAGTGCAAAATTTGATTGCCATTTAAATGTTGAAGTATGTTCTTCTATTAAAGTTGTAAAATATTTGTATAAATATGTGTACAAAGGGCATGATCGTATTAATTTCTCAGTTGCACCATCTGAACCACTTAAAGAAATCGATGAAATTTCTACGTACCAATCTGCCAGATGGATATCACCACCTGAAGCAATGTGGAGGATATTATCGTTCAATTTAGCCGAAATTCAACCTACTGTTTATTCTTTACAACTTCATCTATTAAATCATCAACAAGTACGATATGATGACACAACTAATTTAACAACTATTATTGAAAATGAAAATACAAGACGAACGATGTTAACAGAATTTTTTAAAGTCAACGAAACAAATGAATTTGCTCGCACATTATTATATCGAGATTTTCCAACACATTTCGTTTGGGATTCATCCAAAAAAAATTTGGTACCCTAGAAAAAAAAATACTGTTATAGGGCGAATTGTTTCAGCAAATCCATCTGAAGGAGAGCGTTATTTTTTACGTATACTTCTCAATCATATTCGAGGTCCAAAATCGTTTGATGATTTCCGTACTTCAAATGGACAAACTGTAAATACATATCGTGAAGTAGCTCTTTTACATGGCTTATTAAGCGGAGATAATCACTGTGAAGAATGTTTATCTGAAGCTGTTATTTACGAAATGCCTACTTCTTTACGACGCCTATTTGCAACCCTTCTTGTACTTTGCAGCCCCGATCATCCAAATCTACTATAGAATAAATTTAAACCTTATTTGACTGATGATTATATACATGCAAATAAACCTCAAAATATTCCTGAATTACAAGCTTTAGAACACATCAATTCTATTTTAGAATCAATGGGTAAAAACATTAATGATTACGAAATAGTACCCTACGATGTCAATATAAATGAAAATGAAAGGTTGATGAGAATGATTGCGGAAGAAACAACAAATTTAGATATAAAAAGGAATTCTGCTCAGAATATAAATTTAAATAATCATCAACAACTAGCATATGATACTATTATGGAAAAAGTAAATTCTAATTCAAATGCAGTTTATTTCATCGATGGTCCAGGAGGAACAGGTAAAACTTTTTTATACAAAGCACTTTTAACTGCTGTAAGATCACAAAATTTAATTGCTTTAGCTACTGCATCATCTGGAGTATCCGCATCTCTTTTACCTGGAGGACGAACAGCTCATTCAAGATTTAAAATTCCTTTAGAAGCAGTTGGTGAAATAAGTTGTTCTATTAGTAAACAGTCAGCTTTAGGAACTTTATTAAAGATGTCAAGATTAATCGTTTGGGATGAAGCCCCTATGATAAATCGTTGTGCTATTGAAGCTGTTGATAAAATGCTCAAAGATATTACTGACTGTAATTTGCCTTTCGGTGGGAAAGTTGTAGTTTTAGGCGGTGACTTTCGACAAGTTTTACCTGTTGTACCAAAAGGAAAAAAAGATGACATCATAAAAGCTAGCTTAATTTTTTCTAACCTATGGCCTTCTTATTTACACTTGCCTTTGATTGAAAACATGAGAGCTAAATTTGATCCAACATTTTGTGATTATTTATTGAGAATTGGAAATGGAACAGAAAAAGAACATAATTGTAATTGCATTAAAATTCCTAACAATATAATTCTACCATATGAAGACGAAATTACATCTCTAAAAAAATTAATAACTTATGTTTTTCCAAATATAGAAACATATATTGATAATTTACAGACAATGATAAACCGAGCCATTCTAACGCCTAAAAATGAATATGTTGATCATATTAACAGGATTCTACTTGATCAAATTCCTGGCCAAGTATTCACATATTATAGTTTCGACGATGCACTCGACAAAACAGAACAAAGTTTACAGGAAGATTTTCTAAATACTTTGACTCCTAACGGAATACCACCACATGAATTAAAACTTAAACTCAACTGTCCTGTAATGTTATTACGGAATATCAATCCAGCTGAAGGTCTATGCAATGGAACACGTCTTACTTGTAGGAAATTTGATAAAAATGTAATTCTTGCGGAAATTACGAATGGCGAATATCGTGGCAAATATGTTTTTTTACCAAGAATCCCTTTTGTCCCCCTCAAAGGTGATCACTCTTCGATTCCGTTTAAAAGAACTCAATTTCCAATCAGACCATGTTTTGCAATGACAATAAACAAAGCACAAGGACAAACACTTGATTTTGTTGGCTTATATCTACCTGAACCAGTATTTTGTCATGGTCAACTTTATGTAGCATTGTCAAGAGCTAAAACAAGCAAATGTTTAAAAGTTCTGCTAAAACCATCAAATCCAGACACTTTACACACTACATGTACGAAAAACGTTGTGTATAAAGAAATTCTTTCATTTATACATATTTAATAGAATAAATGTTTTGTAAGTATTTCGTTCGCACTCAGTCCTCACTATTTCAAAACATAAATGTTGTACAAACTTATTTATACACGCAAATTTTTTAATTTTTTCCCCAGTTTTGAACAAAATTATGTGCACTAATAACTTTCTACATTTTGTATTAATTGTACTTTGAACCTGAACAATTCCATAGCTTCGAATATTGCTCTAATTCTTATTCTAATACACGTTATGATGGATGTTACACTTAATGATTTCACACATTTGTAATTGAAAAAAAAAAGTTTACTATAATAGTGATTCGTTCAAAAATAATAAGTGTATTAAATTGTTTTCCATAATAGAGCATCAATTTACGTAGTTCATAACACATAATCCACACTATGTAGAAAGCAAATAGTACTAAAGTTAAAAATAAGTATGATGAATGAATTAACCTGAATTTATAGTACTTAATAAATCATTGTTAAGTGTTTTATTTTTATTTTTTAGGTTCAAAATATTGTGAAGTTGAAAACGTAGTGGATATGATTAATTTTATTTCAACAAAGATAATGTTATAAGTATCGTGTTTTTTTTTTTAAAATTATTACGTAAATTGAAATGTAGAAAATGGAGGAAAAAAAAAAAGCAATACAAGTTAAAAAAAAAAAAAATTGCTCCGCAAAGTGCGGAATAAATGCTCCAAAGACTTTGGAGTAAATTTTTTGGAGTAAATTTACTCCAAAGTCTTTGGAGCATCTGCTCCAAACACTTTGGAGCAAATTTGCTCCAAAGTGTTTGTAGCAAATGCTCCGTGTGGAGCTATGTTCCTTTTTCCTTTTTTTTTTTTTCCCTTCAATGTAACTAATAATAAAAAAAAAAAAAAAAATATATATATATATATATATATATATATATATATATATATATATATATATATATATATATATATATATATATATATATATACACACTACACGTTTAATATAAATATAAATTCATAAAGCACATGTTTAATAATCGAGTCATCCAAATAACTTAAAAATTTTGCAAATTTGAATGAAAAAATATATATAGTAATCTAGATGAACATTTATATTAATTGTATATAAACTAAGATGAAAATACGTTTCATTTAAATTAGAAATAGGTATAATAAATAAATCGTAGTAGTATATAATAAATCAATGTGCAATTCTATTTTTTTTGCTTCAATATTTTGAACCTAAAAAAAAAAAAAACACTTAACAATGATATTTTTTATTTTGTATTATTATTAAACAAAATTTAAATTTTACATAAAAAAAATCCATATAGGAAATGGAAAAAAAAATGGAAAAAATTGCTCTACAGAGTGCGGAGCAAATGCTCCAAATACTTTGGAGCAATTTGCTCCAAAGTCTTTGGAGCATTACGTCCAAACACTTCGGAGCAAATTTGCTCCAAAGTGTTTGGAGAAAAATACTCCCCACTGTGCGGACCTATGTTCCTTTTTTTTTCAAAATTTTTTTTTTTTTGTTCCAAACTCTTTAGAGCAATTACTCAACATTGTACGGAGCAATTTTCTTCATTTTCTTTAAAAGGATTTAAAAATATATTAACTATTTTTATTTACAATTTTAATTTTGTTCAATAATACAAATTTAAACATGGTAATTGAATTTCAAACCTGCCTTTATGTATTTTTTTATTTTTACACAACTATAAAAACATATGAAAAATTTAAATTATTTTACTACTACTGTACTTTTTTCCAAATCAATGCAAACAGTAACAAAATATCTAACTATTATGCCACGTTAGTACTTCTACTTTTGCCACCTCTACAATCAAGCTAACTTTTCTAAGTGTTTCTTAAATACTCTTATTTATATATTTAAACTCTAATTCAAAAATAAATATCGCTTGCTATAAATCTTCTATAAATAGCTTCCTTACCTACTTTGTCTTTCCCACCTACAATCAGAAACATTACCACCTACACTTCTACAAATTTCGTTAGTTCTACTTTCAATTTTCGTGCCGGTAATTTTTCACGTCTCAACTATACTTATTTCTTTTTGCATGGTTTTTATACTAACGTCTTTTTTTCATTTATTATGTTCTGATCCATTATTTTCCAATTTATACAGACTTTAATCAATGGCTGCAACTCACAAATTTATTCCACAAATTGCTACATCGTAGACTAATCGGTGCAAAAGTGATTGTTTCAGGAAAACAATCTCCTAAAACTGCCCGTAACTCTATTGCTCGATATCAAAATCTCACGTTCATGGATTTACAGGTAACTCTCTATATAAAAATTTCTCAAATTTTTCATTTTAACTTTACAGTATATTTTTCTTTTCCTATTCATCTGTTCATGTTGCCCTAACTTCTAACAGGGTAACCAAGTCACGGCTACAATGTATGATGCTAATATTACAGCCCTTGCGGACCAGTTAACACTTGGGAAGACATACATAATCTCAAACGCAACCGTGAAAGACAACAAAAGTTTATACAAAACTACGGATGAAGAAAAGGTTTGGAGCATAACAGGAAGAACCCGAGTTGACGAACTGAACGAAAATAATTTGGACTATTTGTTCTCTAAATATGAGCTCACTCCATTCGATGCACTCGAACATTATATGGATAGCGATACAAACATAAGTACAAATACTACCATATGATCTCTACAAATAGTACTTCAATGTAATGTTTCATAGTAAATAATACATCGAAAATACATAACAAATAAATTTCTTATTCTCTATGCAGATGTTATTGGTGTCGCTGTAGAAGTTCGACATAAAAGAATTATCCAGACTCATTTTGGTACTGAGGTCGGTCTTCAAGATGTCGTGCTAATAAACAAACATTTCCAAACTATAATATTCACTTTATGGGACACTTTTGTTGAAAGAGAATGCGTGACTATTCTCCAAAACTTACCAACAAAACCTGTCATCTGGGCTACAAATCTTAGGGCTTCCTCTTTCAATGGTAAATGTAACTTCAACTTAACGTGTAATTTTAAACGTTGTACATAAAAACAAATTTAACATAATATTTACTTTTCTCTTATGTTTCACAGGAATCACACTTTCTACTAAAGTGAATAGCAACATTTTCATTGACGCTGACTCTTCAATTGTTGCAGAGTATAAACAATGGTACTGAAACATATTTCAATATTTTTTGCCGTACTCTTGTCGCCTTGAAATATTAAATAAACATTAAGTTTCAACTTTTACATAAAATATAATATAGCTATCGTTTTTTACAGGGTGTCTACAAATTCTGAAAGCCTAAACGAACTTATGAATGGAGCGTCATTGATTTCTGTAAGCTCACCTAAGCTTTCGCCTCCTGCAGACGACAAATTCACATGTATTGCAGAATTATTGGGAGTCTATTTAGAGGTATTCTCTACATTATTAAATACATATATATGACATATATATTACTAAAAATTTAAATACTTTTTACGTTTATTTATATTCATAACATAATTTAATTATACATTTTTCAATAGAAAAAATTTTATTGGATTAAAGCAAGTTGGACAATCAACACAACCCATCAGAGATTTTGGTACATGTCGTGCACAAACTGTAAAAAAACATCCACTGGAAACTTGGGACAAATTCATAAATGTCGTTTCTGCAAGTATGAGCACGCAAAAGCTGAACCTCGGTATATTCTATAGTTAAACATATACTTAAATGACTATTTATTTTAATAACGTTTCAACAATAGACTACCCTTAATTCAAGTACCTTTTTACATTCAGAGCTAATGCTTTCGTTCGTCTAGAAGATACAACTGGACAATTAGATGCAAGTATTATCGGAGAAGCTGCAGAAACCTTATTGAGAACCAATGCTGCTACAATAATGGAACACTACGATCAGGTAAACCCTACACTAACAAACTATACAAATACTTATTGGAACATACAAATATACTAAAGAAATTCATTTCAACTATGGCAGAATCCAGACACAGTGATACGTAACCTTGGAAGGACCCACAGTGAAACAGCTTCGATGTTCTATATTAAAACAAGTCAAAAAAATAGAGATCCACTGGAATATCGTTTTGAAATTGTTTTTGTCTTCGACCCTACGTCATCGATTGTTCACACTGCTTCTTCGGACATAATGACGGATCTTTCACCTATAAGCAGCTTCGATTTGTCATCTGAAATAACCATGAATATTGCTGAAGCCGAAAAAAAGGACAAACAAAAAATTTCTTCATCAGGTACAAAGAGATCTTCTCCCCACGAAGCAACCGAAAATCCTGAAACAAAACTCACCAAGAAGAAGAAGACTTCTAAAGCTTCAGATGATACTACCACATTTAAGCTTCCCGGAAACAGTAAATGATGAAGATGGGTATACTAATTTTGTACTGCCTGCAGTTGTATATTTTCTCCTTTTGGAACACTCTAAAAGATAGCGTCAATATATATACGTATGTATAAGGGTGTGTATGTTTTTTCTTAGTCACTAGGATGCTATAGATGTTTTTGATTTCACATCCAAATACAACTGCTTCTGTATTATATTGTTTTAATCATATATAAATCTTCCTTTTTTCCCTATTGACAAATAATTTTCAACACTTTGAATTTCACTTCATTTTTATTTATATAATTTGTTTTAAATTCGTTACTTAATTAAACACAAAATCATAACAATCAAATTTACTATAATAACATGCCTATAAATAAATTATAATTTTCCTGTAGTGTTAAAGTTAATTTATAAATTTTTTGTCCAAATGCTATTGATAAAAATATATATTTTTAAATTTAGTTAATGTTCATGTTAAATATGCAGAAGAAAAAATAAAAAAACAAAATTTTACACCTCCGCACACTTCGGAATAACAATCCACACTCCGAAGTGTACGGAATGCATTACTCCGCAGACTGCGGAGCCTTTTCTCCACACTCTGCGGAGCCTTGTCAAATCCTTAATTTATTTTTTCTTATTTTTCCAAAAGTCTACTTATTTACAGTTTTACATAAAATATAACTTTAATTTCACTTATTAATAATTTCATTCAAAAACAGAAGAACATATTCAATTATATACATACATGAAAATAAGAATTCATTATTGCTCCACACTTCCATATTTTCTTTTTATTTCCTTCTTCTGCAAAAAAAATACTTATTTACATTTTACATAAACTATAAATTTAGTTTCACTTATTAATAATTTAATTAAAAACCATTACAAAATATTCAATTACTTACATACATGTAAATCAAAATTTACTGTTGCTTTGCGCTTGGCCTTTTTTTTTTCCTTTCTTTCGCCAAAAATTTTACTTATTTACATTTTACATAAACATGGTTTATATATAAACTCAGAAAAAAAAATTGATTTATAAAATAGTACTAAAGTTAAAAATGAATACGATTAATAAATTAACCTAAATTTATAGTACTTAATAAATCATTGTTAAGTGTTTTATTTTTATTTTTTAGGTTCAAAATATTGTGAAGTTAAAAGCGTAGTTGATATGATTAATTTTATTGTCCTTTCAATGAAAATAATATTGTTAGTATCGTGTTATTTTTTTAATTATTAGTTAAATTGAAATATAAAAAATGGTGAGAAAAAAAAAAAGCAATGCAAGGAAAAGAAAAAAAAAAAATTATTTGGAGCAAATTGCTCCAAACTCTTTGGAGGATTTCCTCCAAAGAGTTTGGAGAGTTTGGAGCAAATTTGCTCCAAACACTTTGGAGGAAATGCTCCAAACACTTGCTCCAAAGTGTTTGGAGCATTTACTCCGCATAATTTTTTTTTTTTTTTTTTTTCCCATTTCCAATATGGATTCTTTTTATTTAAAGTTTAAATTTTGTTTAATAATACAAAATTAAACATATCATTGTTAAGTGTTTTTTTTTGTATGTTCAAAATATTGTGAAGTTGTACATTCATAATAACTACGTTTTTAAATTGTATTCATTTATTTTTAGTTTGAAACTTATAAAACATATAATATCAACAATTCTAATTTGTATTTGGATAACCTAATTTTGTACTTGTAACTTCAAAATATTTTTGCCAAAAAAGAAAAATAAAATAGAATTCCACATTGATTTATTATATACTACTACGACTTATTTATTATACCTATTTTTAACTTAAATCAAATGTTTTTTCATCTTAGTTTATATACATTTAATATAAATGTTCATCTAGATTACTATATATATTTTTTTCATTCAAATTTACAAAATTCTTAAGTTATTTCGATGACTCGATTAGTTACATTGAAGGAAAAAAAAAATTTCACATTGGTTTATTATATACTACTACGATTTTTTTTTTTTTTTCCCTTTTACTTGCATTGTTTTTTTTTTATCCCTCCATTTTCTATATTTCAATTTAACTAATAATTAAAAAAAAAAAACACGATACTAATAACATTATTCTTGTTCAAAGCACAATAAAATTAATCATATCCACTACGTTTTCAATTTCACAATATTTTGAACCTAAAAAATAAATATAGAACACTTAACAATGATTTATTAAGTACTATAAATTCAGGTTAATTCATTCATCACACTTATTTTTAACTTTAGTATTATTTTATAAATCAATTCTTTTTCCTTCTTAGTTTATATTGCTCCAGACACTTTGGAGCAAATTTGCTCCAAAGTCTTTGGAGCATTTGCTCCGCACTGTGCGGAGCAATTTTGTTCGTTTGTTTTTTTTTTTTTTATCTTTTACTTGCATTGCTTTTTTTTATTTTCCCTCCATTTTCTATATTTCAATTTAACTAATAATTAAAAAAAACACGATAGTAACAACATTATCCTTGTTGAAAGCACAATAAAATGAATCATATCCACTACGTTTTCAACGTCACAATATTTTGAACCTAAAAAATAAAAATAAAACATCTAACAATGATTTATTAAGTACTATAAATTCAGGTCAATTCATTCATAACACTTATTTTTAACTTTAGTACTATTTTATAAATCAATTATTTTTCCTTCTTAGTTTATATATAACTTCAATATAAAGTTTTATTTTTTTTTCTTGCGTTCTTTTTTCCACACCTATTATTAAAAATAAATATATGGATTCTTTTTATTTACAATTTAAATTTTGTTTAATAATACAAAATTAAACATATCATTGTTGAGTGTTGTTTTTTTTTTATATATATATTAAACATGTAATATATATATATATATATATATATTTTTTTTTTTTTATTATTAGTTACATTGAGAAAAAAAAAATTGAACATAGCTCCGCACAGTGCGGAGCAATTTTGTTTGTTTTTTTTTTTTATCTTTTACTTGCATTGCTTTTTTTTTTCCCTCCATTTTCTATATTTCAATTTAACTAATAATTAAAAAAAACACGATAGTAATAACATTATCCTTGTTGAAAGCACAATAAAATGAATCATATCCACTACGTTTTCAACGTCACAATATTTTCAACCTAAAAAATAAAAATAAAACATCTAACAATGATTTATTAAGTACTATAAATTCAGGTCAATTCATTCATAACACTTATTTTTAACTTTAGTACTATTTTATAAATCAATTATTTTTCCTTCTTAGTTTATATATAACTTCAGTATAAAGTTTTATTTTTTTTTCTTGCGTTCTTTTTTCCACACCTATTATTAAAAATAAATATATGGATTCTTTTTATTTACAATTTAAATTTTGTTTAATAATACAAAATTAAACATATCATTGTTGAGTGTTGTTTTTTTTTTTATATATATATTAAACATGTAATATATATATATATATATATATATATATATATATATATATATATATATATATATATATATATATATATATATATATATATATATATATATATTTTATTATTAGTTACATTGAGAAAAAAAAAATTGAACATAGCTCCGCACAGTGCGGAGCATTTGCTCCAAACACTTTGGAGCAAATTTGCTCCAAAGTGTTTGGAGCAAATGCTCCAAAAACTTTGGAGCAAATTTGCTCCAAAGTCTTTGGAGCATTTGCTCCGCAAATTTGCTCCAAAGTCTTTGGAGCATTTGCTCCGCACTCTGCGGAGCAATTTTGTTTTTTTTTTTTAATCTTTTACTTGCATTGCTTTTTTTTTCCCTCCATTTTATATATTTCAATTTAACTAATAGTTAAAAAAAAACACGATAGTAACAACATTATCCTTGTTGAAAGCACAATAAAATGAATCATATCCACTACGTTTTCAACGTCACAATATTTTGAACCTAAAAAATAAAAATAAAACATCTAACAATGATCTAACAATATTTTGCAAAATTTTTAAGGTATTTGGATGACTCGATTATTAAACACGTGCTTTATGAATTTATATTTATATTAAACATGTAATATATATATACATTTTTTATTATTAGTTACGTTGAGGAAAAAAAAAAAGAAACAAACAAACATAGCTCCGTCAAATGCATTCCAACCAATATACATCAAATGCATAAAGTAGTAAATTATAAAAGAAAAAACGCAAGTGTACTAATTCGTTTCCAACCAATATACATTAAGACTTTAGCTAAAAAATAACCAACTATGGCCCACATTGGGCCTGCACCTTCCGTCCCAACCCAAGATAAAAAACCCAGAACTTTAACCCCAAATCCAAAAATTAAAACCTGGTCCACAAATCATTCTCCACTCTCCATCCTTTGCTCACTCTCACGCAGCTCCCTGCCTCCGTTTCGCCGACACCCCAGCTCTGCTCCCTCTCTCTTATCGATTTTCCTCATGAACGGTTGATTAACCGGTTTCTTATATCTACAATACAAAACATCTACTCTTTTCTACCGTGATTTGCTCTCGTCTCTGGCTGGAAGTCTGCTCTCTTTCTCTATCGATTTTCCAACACCGTCACTGATACAAGTAATAATTTCTTCATTCTCATCAATTTTCTACAAAACCTAGAAATTTGAATTTCTTTTACAATCGTTACTTCTATAGAAATTGTTGTTTTGTTTTTGTTTTTTGAACGCATTTTTCAGTTGTTGCTTCATCTATACAATTTTCAATTTTTTTTTGCTAAACCCAGGGGAAAAAAATCCCGTATATTTTAGGTAATCCGTTTCTATCTTGCAGGTCCTTATTGATTCCTTTTTCTGAGTTTGTTTTGCATTGGGAGCGGACTCAATCCCTGATTCTGAGTTGAGCTGTAAATTTGATTGCTATAAAGCGGAGAAAATTTTCAACTTCTGTTGCCACCTTTGAACGCCTTCGCATTGGCAATTCAAATACGGTAAATTCGTTGTCTTTACTGGTTCTTTCTCTACCGATTTTTATTTTTTATTCTTTGAATTTGAAATCTAAGTGGGAATAAAATAGAGAAGAAGTTATTGTATCGATGGAAGTCAAAGCATTTTAGAAATAACTATGTAGAGTGATTGAAATCCACTTTCATTCCCTTCAACCCCTAAGTGTCATGAAAAGCTGATTTCCTAATAAAGTATTGTAATCTGGAGCTGTTGTTGGTCCATTTTTCCCGTTCTGAACAGTTAAAACTTTTAATTTCAGTGTGTATGGATAACAATTTTCTTTGACCGTTAAAATTGCTTCTTTTTTAGCTCCTCGATTGAGTGATAAATATTTTAGAATTCTAATACACTAGAAGCTCCTTAAAGATCTTTTCTTATCTGCTTCTTTGGGTATGACCTCACATTAACATATTATTCATTCTTTATTACTTTTGGTGATTATTGTCATTATAGTATGTGTGATCACCTGTTTGGTTTATATCTAATCAGGTGCATCAAGTAAAGCCTGATGTGCTTCTTGGTTTGTCAGCTGTTGGAGGCTTGTTCTCTAAAGAGGTAAGGTAATAATTCGTTTCATGTTTTCCTTTGGGTTGTAACAGTTTTCCCGTTGAGCCCATTCCATCTGTTAAATGAAATCATATAATGGCATATTTTTTTCATTCTAAGTGACTTAAGTACTGTCCCCTTTCAAATTTGTTTATTTTTGTTCATTTCAAGCATACCTAATACCGTTTAAACATGTTGCTTTACAATGATGTAGAATAATAACAGTGGATTAGTAACACAATTAAAAGACATGCAACAAGGGAATGCGGAAATTGAATAAGCAAATAGGAAATTGACAGTGATTACTTATGTTTTCAGTTGGAAGAAAGTCGACAGAAGAGAGCAGCAGAAATATTGAACCCCTTTATTTGTGTTGATTGGATTACAAAATAGTTTAGCTATTTGAAGTCCGTGGCTCTTAGAATATCTCATGTCTCGGTCTAATGAGCTAATATGTAGAACATAGGAGTGAAAATATCAAATCAGGAGATTCGGACCATTTGAGGAGATCCTAAGGGTGTATAGTTGCGATTAAGTCCCTTTTGAGCTATTTAATTCGTTTCGTTAAAATATGGGTGACTTCTCTTGCCATCCTCCTCCATATATGGTCTCTCGTAATCTAAGCATTACGTCTTTCTAGACCATAATAAACTGCGACAGAATGCTGAGGACTGAATGTTAGGACAGATGATTTTGAAAGGCTTTATTTAATTTCATATTTAGTTATTCATTTTGCTGTGATCTGATAATTTACTGATCAATGTTACATCATAGAATTGACAATAATCAATTAGTTATGTGTTTATATTAGTTTATAGTTTTGATTTGCTTATATTAGATTTTAGGGTTAATTACCCCATTACTCACTGAACTTTGGTCAAAGTTTCCACCAGGTCACTGAACTTTAAAAACTACTTGATTAGTCACTGAACTTTCAAAAAATCACCCCATTGGTCACTTAACTTTAATAATCACCCCATTGGTCACTGAACTTTGCAAAAACATGAATCCCAACTACTTTTTACATGAGTGTTCTTACGACTGAGCCTGATTCTTGGAAAGCGAAACATGAATCTCAATCTTTGACAAGAATGTTGTTCTCTAGCATAAAATAATCCCCATATGAACAAATGTGACAGGCTTATTCAAATCTCCATAATTAGTAGGTGAATGATTTTACTTGCATATTATTACTTGTTTCATACCACATGCATAAATTTAACAGTCTGCCATAGCGGAAGAAAGTGATCCTTCCAATCTACCCGCATATTTGAAAACCTTTTCTATCATTATATTTAAAATCAACAAAAAAAAAAAAAAAATCCCAGTATTGAACTAATTAATTAAGACTCAAAGAGCTATTTGATTAAAACTCAGGAAGAAAATTACAAAACGGAATATATAATATTGATAAATAACTTTGTACGTTCAAAGTATACATAGAAGCACTTCTTTCTCCAAAAGGTTACTTTCTTGTACGTATAATGTGTCTTTTTGTGCATAAAAATGTTTATTATGTGGTGCTGTGGTAGGGTTTCTTGATTAATTCAAAATAATTTATGTTTTCGTGGGATTATAGATGTTTGTTTACAGCCAGGATCCCTGTTCCCCAGTTCAAGTTTCTTGCGATTAGGTTTGTCTGGTCGTGGCATTCAATATTTGTTCGGTAAGGTTTTTAGAATTATATAACTGAGATTGATGTGGATTCTTTGTTTCATTATACAACATAAGGTATAGAGCTGGTTTCTTTGAAACACATCAAACACTGGGATGTTCTTAGTCAAGAGTAGTTTTCTCGTATTTTCTCATAAGTTATTATAAGTGTTATCAATTTACTTTAAATTCATATGATACTTAATTGTTCTAAAATTCAAAATTCAAAATATATATAAATCTTTTTTATTCACAGCTCTCATTTAACTTATAAAAGTTAAATCTTTTTTTTTTTGTAGATGTCTTTACAGTATATATTGTCTCCAAATCAATGGTTCTCTGCTACAATAACTCAATATCCGAATATTCAGTACATGAGATATTTCATTGAACTTCTAGATTCAAATAACCAAGCATCTCTATTGTCTACCAATTTCAATGGATTTATATATGGAATTATTTATAGAAATGAAGCTGAACAACAGTTTAGCAGCAAATTAATTCACGCGTTTATAATGAGACTCGTGCATTGTGGTAAAGACAATGAATTATGGGTAAAAGTTGATAACCGCTTGGCTCGCTTCAGTCTCCAAGAATTTTGTCTTATCACTGGTTTGCCTTGCCATGAAGTATCTATAAATCTTGATTTCAGCAGTAATCGACTTCGAAATCAGTACTTCAATGGTACAAAAAGAATTACTATGCTGATGCTTCTCAACACATTCCGTTTATGCGATCATCAAGAAGACAAATTTAAGCTTGGACTTGTGATGTTGGTTGAATGTATTCTAAAACCTACTGAAAGATATATCGATTATAAAACTCTAGGTATGGTTGAAAACCTTGAAGATTTCGTTCAATATCCATGGGGTCGTAAAGCATATTTTGTTTTGTTAAACTCACTACGACAGCCCCACCTACAACGAATACAGAGAATGCAAGAAAATGGCCAAAATGAATGTAAATACTCATTACATGGATATCCTCTCGCATTCCAGGTACTTTTCTACAGTTTTTTTACTTTCTCGTCAATTTATATATTATTTTATTGCTTGTATAAATCATCTATATCTAATATTTATTTTTAATTATCTTTCAGTATTGGATATATGAAGCGTTTCCACAGATTGGTAGAAAATTTGGACGCTATAGACACGCAGCATTAGAATATCCAAGAATGCACAAATGGAGGCCAAAGACAGTATTATCGGAAAGAACAATTCAGCAATTCTTCGCTACACGAACGGTAATTTTATTATTTACTTATATTCATTTACAGCATAACATTAATCACTTAATTATTATTTTTTTCACAAATAAAAATTATAATGATTTATTAAATTGTTTCATTATAATTACAGATTGAAGTACTTGCAATACTAAAGCCTACAGAAGAAGAGTTACAGACGCCGTGGTGTACAACTCTTTCGTTGCCGCAAGAACACTACCACAATATACTTAACGGCATTGTTTCAGGAGAATTAGACAATGTAGCTCCACAAGACCAAGAAAATACTGATGACGTGCCAACCGGGCCTAGCACTTCAAGACCATCTATTGAAACTGAAGCTGGCCCAAGTTCTACCTACATTGATTCTAATTACGTCACAAAAGAAGAACTAGAGCACATGCTAAATATACAACAACAGAATATACTGTCAGGTATCTCAGGTATATGTGATTCTTTATTCGCCACACGGATTTCGGAACAATATCAAACGCTTCTTCACAACCAACAACAATTCTTCCAACAACAACAACAATGGCAAGAAGAACATTACCGAAAACAACAACAATGGCAGGAAGAACATTACCGAGGCATACAATCTGGCATGCAACATTATGTAGATGACAGCTTCAAATCAGTCCAATCTCACATCAACGAGCAACATAATAACATACTGAACGAACTATCTGATTGGAAGTCAAATATGGAAGCTGCTGTAGGTTCCCTTCAGCAAGATGTTCCTGTTCATACGAGCCCTATTGCAACACATACATCGACATCTCATCAAACTGAAGATGTTACAAGAATGTCAAAAGAACGGAAAACTAAAGGGAAAAAATTGCAGCTACCAACAAACTATCCTCTGGAAGACTACTCTACCATCGGATATCAAACAATTAGAGATTGGGTGATACAAAGTCCAAAAGAGTAATTCATCTACCTATATTTAATTACCTTAAATATTATTATTTTACTTTTATTTCTGTCAAACTAAATTACATTCTTTTCTACAGTGCATTCTGGGAAGTTGGACCCAATAATTATCTAGGAAGAGAATTCATAAAATCTACGATGGACATAACACAAAATATCAGTGTGCCGGTAAGTAAAATTCATTCATCATAATATATTACATTCTTGTACTTAATTTACATATTTTTATTATTAGAGTCTTGAATTGGAATTGAAGTTGTTGCGCCGGGTCATCAACAATGACTCTTCTCTCGTATCAAAAGATTATGCAATTCTGGACTTCAACTACGAGCATGAATGTAATAATCATATGCTATTGCAAGCTGAAATATACAAGGAAGGCACTATTAGAACTTAATCTGGCCACTTTACAAAAATATGTAAATGGTGCTCTTCCAATTGACGGTCGTCCGTGGATACAATGCAAGCATTTATTAATTCCGTGTTCAATGCCGGGCAACAATTGGTACCTTTATCACGTTAATATTCCCGAATGGAAGTTCGAAATTTATGACTGTAGCAACAACATCCACACTCCAGAGCTGATCATAGCCCAATCAAATGCAGTCAAAGACTTAATTGTACTCTTACTAAATGCACCAGAATTTTTAGCTTACAGACGCTATGTGAGGAGAACTACAAACACATCTATGGACGTTGACATTATACCATATCAACCCAGTGTAGATAAAGGGTAAGCATCTTAATTATTTCTTATTCTTTCTAAAATTTCATTCCCAAATGTCTATTTATCACACTAATTTCATTTAACATAAACCAATTTTTTTCCACAGGCCGAACTGCGGCGTTTTTGTGCTCAAATACATAGAGTGCTTCGTGCTTGGATATCCAATAGAGATAATTTCAGCAGACAGAATGACTATATATAGACGGAAAATTATAACTGATATTTGTTTAGATCAATACTTTTTAAACTGAAAAAATTATCTTACAATTACATGTACAATTATTTACAAAATATGTTGCTCTAAATGCTTTTAAATTATTCAATACTCTCTCATATTTATACTTTCTACATTATTCAATCTACATTTTATATCCAATGCTAACAAAACCTTCGAAATTATAAATTCCATGCATCGTATGGACCAAAACTAGTAATCTAATAAATGGCTAAAGGTTGAATTGGATCGAAATTGGGGACCACCTCTTTTCACCACTAGTCCATGGGCTTTGTGAATTGTGAGCCCGCTCTATTTTATTCAGGAAAATTTCATATCTAAATATTTAACTATGACCAATTTCAAAATTAAGAAATAAGATTTAAAATTTTAAAAATTAGATGTTATTGAATTATATTTATGAAATAATTAATTAAATATGTTGATGTCATTATTTTATACAATTTAGGCCATGTTTGGTACACATTATTTTTTTCATTCTCATTCTTCTACTCATTTTCAATCACGCATTCTTCAATAAAATAATATTTTCTATCACATCAATATTTTTTCCTTCATTTTTAACCACATATTCTCCATCAATCTACTATTCAATAATACATTCTTTCAAAAGAATATGTCCCATTAATCACAAATTATCGAATTAGTTGATTAGAAATTATTTCTCGATAAAAAAATCAAAAGAAAATTTTAGGTCACAAATCAAAAATTTTATAAGTCACAATTCATTTATCGATCACAAATTACAAATTTTATAAGTCGTAACTTATTTAACAATCGCAAATTATCAAATTAATTGTTCACAAGTTATTTCTCAATCACAACTTAATAAATTGCGAGTCACAATTACATTTTTAGGTCATATATTATTTATTTCGTCACAAATTAATCAATTTATTAATCACAATCAACCAATTTATTTGTCACAAACACTCTTCGTTCCACTCATCACCACCAAGACCACATGCACCATAATTGTTTGCGACCACCACCCCATCACCACCAACAACGCCAGATCCAGCTGCACCATCGACAACAAGCAAATACCCCAAAAAGCACCTCCACCACCAAACGCGAAACCACCGATCCATAATCAAAAGTAAAACAATTGGTGGTGAACCACAAAAGTAACCGAATCAATGTAAAATCACAAATCCAAAACCGTCACTGCCGTCATCGCCAACCAACAATCACCAACAAAAAAAAAAACCCTTAAACCTTGAGCAGATAAGAGAATGAAGAAACCACCCTCCAAACCCAAAAATACCCCGAAAACAATGCCTCAGCTCTCCACTCATCGTCGAAAGCCACTGTCGTGCACGTCGCCTCTCTGTATAGAGCACGATGTTGTGTAAGAAGCGACTCCTTGCGTGCAGTTGTTGTGTGTTATCGAAGCATGATTGAGCGACTGAATTGTACATAGAGTGGAAAGAGCGGTTGCGCGTAGCTTTTGTGTGTTGCTAGAGAGCGGCAGTGTTTTACATAGTTGGATGGCGACTGAGAGTTAAGATGGAGATGAGGGAAAAGATAGATAGGAGGAAGAGATGAAAATATTTTAGGATTTGAAATTGGTTGGGTGAGGATTTTGGTAGGTGATGGGTTTGTAGATTTATTTAATTTTATAATATTAAAAAGTTTAAATTATTATCTGATTTTTTAACAATAAATTTCAAATCTGATTTTTGAATTAGTCATATAAAACTTTGAGCAGGTGTAATTTCCACTTTTATTTAGGTTTGGCAAAAATAACTCGTTAAATTCAATACTCAAGGGGCCCATCTCGAACGGAGCAAAAATTACCTGCTTAATTAAGTATTTAGGACGGTGGACTTCGCGGCTTCGCCTCGAGCTGGGATAGGATGGAGTTGGGTAACAAAGTCTCCACCCCGCCTTGTCTACACTACACATAACAATTTGTAATGTGTAAATGAAATAGTGTCTAGGCCAGGGCTCAAACCCACAATTTGAACCAAAATGATCCCTTTCCAGCAATGCCGAAACCTTAGGATGTACCCACCAATTAGATTTCAGATTGTAAAATTAGGCATGAGGGTTTGAAAGATCTTTTTCAATTTCAACGGAACCGGCCAAGTCTTCCATAGTTCCTTGTTGTCATCTCTACATCTCTCGTCGTCGAAGTTCTTGCTCACCATCTCCCTCGCCATCTCTATTCTCTCACTTCCTCTCAAGTCTCAAGCTGAAGGATCTAAGGTAACTTGACAATTTGTCGAACCCTTCATCTTTTTCCAATCTCCATGTTATTTGCTCTAGGTTTGAATGTTGCTACACTAAATGTTTTCTAGTGTGGTGAGACTAAAATTTGATGGAATTATATGGAATTATTACAAGTAAATGAAAAATGACATGGTAAATGGAATGGAATGATTTGGGCTTACGAATTGATTGGGATGATTTTGGCTTACGAATCGATAATCATAATGGAATTATTTGGGCTTAAGAACTGAATGGTTAATGGAATTTGAATCATGCACCCGTCCTTTAATGCTTGGTGGTTGACTTTTTTAAAAAGTAATGACACTTTTTAGCTTTCTTCTGGATGTGGCCTGATGCCTCCACAGGTTGACACCTGATCCAACCTAGTAGTAAGCGATCGGCCAAAAGCAACCCTGTTCTTCTTCTCTTCTACTTTCTCAGGCCTGTCCCTCCGGCCTTTGATTTTTAGATGAGAATAATTGTCACCTAGAAAGCGAACGTTCATCATATTTTGAACTATTGATTTACGTAATTGGAAGTAACAACCGTTGCCATCCCTAATTTTATTATTTTCATTTTCTTTATTTTTTCATCCCGCATATAATTTTCTTTTACATTTATCTTTTATATAAAAGAAATAGAAAAAGCTCGAGGGATTATTCATCATAAGTCATGCCTATGGATCGAGTCAAGCCCAAATTGAACCATTGACCAACGAGCCAAGCCTGAGTGACCGACCCATGGGACGATTCGACTTGATCCTTGCCACGGGTTTACATTAAAACAATAAAATGGGTACCGAATTTGTTGTTTTTGAAAGTTAAGAACCAATTTGTCACTTGAAAAATAAATTATCGACCATATGTGCAAATTTCCCAAAACAATTGTCATGGATTGGACCATTTACATTAAGAGGAAATTACACTAAACCAGGCGTTTAGTTTAATGTTTTAAAAAATCAGGTTTTTACTTTATTTAAGCAAAAATCAGGTTTTAATTTTACAATTAATAATAATAATAATAATATTTTAAATTAAATTAATCTATATTCCCATCCTCCCATCTACCCCACCAAATCTGTGTGGCGTAGCAGCGACACTGTTGTGCGACACGCTGTTGTGTCGCAGCAGCCCGACGCTGCTGGGACACAGTAGCGTTGACGATGCTGCCAGCGTTTTGGACGCTACTTTCGGCGTTTTTGGTGGGTGAAGCAGTTGGGTGGGTGTGTGGCTCATATGTGGATCTGTGGGTGCGTAGCAGATCTGTGGGTGTATGGCTAGCGGTGGTTTTGGATCTGTTGTTGGTGGATCTATTGGTGGCGGTTATAGATCTGTTGTTGGTAGTTTTGGATCCATTGTCGGTGATCATCGATTTTTGTTATTATTGTGACTAATGAAGTTAACTGTGACCTTAATAAGACATCTGTGACCTAAGAATCGGGTCATCGTTTTTTCTTATTGTTGTGACTAATGAAGTTAACTGTGACCTTAATAAAACATCCGTGACCTCGGAATTGAAACAATTATCTGAATTAATCTAACTGTGATCTTAATAAGATATCTGTGACCTCGAAATCGGACCAGTTACCTGAATTAAGCTAATTGTGACCTTAATAAGATATCTGTGACCTTATATTTTTTTCGATGAGTGTCTAATGAAGTTAACCGTGAACTTAATAAGATTTCTGTGACATCGGCATTAGAGCAGTTATTTGAATTAAGCTAACTGTGACCTCAATAAGATATCTGTGACCTCGGAATCGGTATAATCGCCTAAATTAAGTGCGACCGGGAAGTAGTCGCCAGAGTAGTCGCCAGAGTAGTAGAGGTGGTGGAGGTGGGGTGGGGTGGTTAATTATATTATATCACAATTAAATATTTAATTTAATATAATAATTGTAAAATATAATTAATTAATTCATGAAAAAAATTTGATTTTTGTAATTCTAAACATTGGGGCCTGATTTTTGATTTCATGATAGATAATACCTAATCCATAAATTTTTCCCTTTACATTAATTTTATCTTAATGGGCTTGTATTATTATTGGGCTGGCCCAAAGCCATATAGGGTTGTATTGTCAGCTTTGGAAGAACGTTGAAATGAATTGATGCATTGAACGAATTGGCTTGCAGCCTCTTCCTCCCCGTCCCCTTGCTGTTTCTTCTTGCAGCCCCTCTTCTCCTTCTGCTCCAATCTCCCCTGTTTCCCCTTTCTTCTTCTCTTCTTCTTTGTCTGCTCCTTCATCTGCTTCCTGTTCTTATTTTCCCGTTTTCCCCTTCCCCATTCTGTTTTATATTAATTTGTTTACAATTTCAGCTTGCAAGAATTCCATTATTGATCTGTGCAAGTCTAGGTTACGAGGTAAGGTTCCGCTCGTGACAACAATCTTCCTCATTTAGGGTTTTGCTGAGGTTTTTATTTTTATTTCCACCCCTTAACCTACGAGCACCGAAAATACAATCCATGGCGGCTTCCGGGGCCCCGATGCAGGATTCCATGTCTGCCTCGGGTCGTGCATCGGAGAAGCTTAGCCTTCCGGTTCTGCAATCCAAGATGAAGTCCGACCCTGAAGGCTATACGTCGGAGCTCGTTTTAATTTACAACCAATTCAAGTCATCTCTCGAACTTTTCGAGCAGCAAGCGGCTTTAAATTTCACCTCATTGAGTGGAATCGCCACCGACCCGACGGTGGCGAAGGATTTGGGTGACAGAGCCTTGTTCTTAGCCCATGTCACTCCATTTTACCATAAACAATTAGCGCAATTCCCAAAAGAGCTGGCACAATTTTTGAAGTCTTCTGCCCGGTCCCTGCCGTCGGGACTCAGGGTGCATGTAACTCAAGCTCTGATTCTTTTAAGTAATCGCAAGGTACTTGGTACTTTCTTCTTTGGATTTTTTGAATTATTTTCTGATGAATGTGTTGTTTAGATTTGTTTGTCATTATTTGAATAATGTTTGGTTTTTAAAATTTCTTAACTATAATTTACCACGATCAGAGCGTTGAAATAATTGAAAATAACTGCAGCCTAAAATGTAAATTTCCATTATTTTGAGGGTTTAGAAATTAAAGAGCAAGTTGTCCCTCTTAAAAGCCTATTTTAGGTGCATATTTGTATTTTATACTAATGATTTTTAGATGGAACTTTGAGACAGAACAGAACTAGTGTTTATATTTACCAGCGTTCTAAATTATTGTTGGTATTACTTTGTTGTGTATTAGCTAGTTGATATTGTGGAGACACTTGAATTGTTCATGGAGCTCCAAAGTTTGGGGGATAGGGTGCTGAGGCAGCTAGCATTCTCGCATGTAATACATGGTATTAGGCGGATGAATCAGAAGCATAAGAATGATCCCAAGAATCGGGCACTTCAAAATATTTTGTTCGGCATGTTGCAGGTATTTAAGTTTACTAGGTAAACCTGTTTTTCTCATTTCTAGTGGTTTAATCATTATTGTCTGAGTTCTTGTTTCATGATAGCAAGAAGATGAGGCAATAGCGAAGAGAGCTCTTATTACCCTCTGTGATTTTCATCGGAGGAAGGTCTGGTTTGATGATAGGACAGCAAATGCCATATGCATGGCTTGTTTTCATGTGTCCTCAAAGTGAGTACCAAAATTGCATATTTGGTTGTCCTACTCTTGTTTTTCGGTTTTACATTGCGTGTTCACACTTGAAAAACTATATGTATTGGAATTCTTCAGGATCATGATAGCTGCTCTGTCATTTCTTCTTGATTTTGAGAAGATTGAAAATGATGATGACACTGATGATTCAGGCAGTGAAGATGACCTGGAAACACAGCAGACTCAAATAGTAGTCAATAAAGAGTCTATTTACAAGGTTTGTTTTCGACCAACACATGACCCAAAAACCGGGCTTGGTGTTTGAGAAATCATTGGTAATTTTAGCATCTCATTTATTAGCTAGCAAAACCCTTGTATCCAAATTGTTGAATTTTCTTCTGTGTGCAACTTGGGTTTTAAGAATGGATAAGTTTAGTATGCTGTTCAAGCTGGGAGACCTTCCTTATTGCATAAACTTGTCAATGTGGATTGTAGGAAAAATCCTTGTTCAGCTGATGTTTCTTTTCTGCTTCATTTTCATTCTGAAGTGAACAAAGGAAAACCATTATCATGTTGTTGTGGCTAAAATGAATGGCAGATAACTCATAATAAATGTTTGAACATCTAGGCAAAGCATAAAGGCACAACATCGAGCAAAAAGAAAAAGAAAGCGAAATTGCAGCGTGTCATTCGCAGTATGAAGAAGCAGCAGCGGCTCTCCTCTGAGAATAGTAATAATTCAAATTACTTTTCACCATTAAACCATTTGAAAGATGCACAGGTTCGTTTGAATATTGTCAGTGTTTGCTGTGATGTGTTCTGTTGAAAATGGTAGAAAGCATTTGATTCGTATTCTTCCTACAGGGCTTTGCTGAAAAGCTGTTCTCACGCCTGCAAACTGGCAATGAAAGGTTTGAGGTAATTCATATTCATTTTTTCATCACTTTGTTTTGAAATAGGGAATTTTGTTGTTATCTGTTTATTTTTCCCTGCAGGTTAAGATGATGATGTTAAAAGTAATTTCCCGAACTGTTGGTCTTCACCGCTTGATTTTGTTAAACTTCTATCCTTACCTTCAGAAATACATTCAGGTGTGTAATTTATTATTCTCAGAGTCATGGAGGCAATTGATTTTGATTTTTAGCTGAAGTCTGATTATATTTCGTTCAGCCTCATCAACGTGACGTCACAAGTTTACTCGCAGCAGCTGTGCAGGCGTGCCATGACATGGTATTTTCCATTTGGTTGAATCTTATTCCCATTCACTGAAGCGCTGACCGCCTCATCTGTTGTCAATAGAGAGATTCTTGCTCAGTCCTGATATTTTATTTTCTGTTTTAGGTGCCACCTGATGCAGTAGAACCATTATTTAAGCAAGTAGTCAATCAATTTGTGCACGATCGATCACGCACTGAGGTATTACTTTTTTTTTTCCTTGAGAAATAAGTTTTCCCATTTTGATTGGACCTTATTTGGCCCGTTGGTGTTCCCAGGCAATCTCTGTTGGACTGAATGTAGTGCGGGAAATATGTCTACGCATGCCTTTGGTATGCCCATTTCCTTGAAGCCATACCCATATGTTCTTTTTTCCTTGACTTTCTGAATCTCACACCTAGTATATTCACCTTATCCTTTCCCAGTTGATGAGTGAAGATTTGCTGCAAGATCTCGTTTTGTATAAAAAATCACATGAGAAGGCAATTTCTTCAGCCGCACGTTCACTTATTACTTTATTCAGAGAGGTAAATGAGCCAATGATGTTTTAGTAGTCAGTAAATTGAGTGGAAGGGATTTTGTTCGGGAAGACTAAAAAGTTACTTTGCAGGTTTGTCCTTCACTATTGATCAAGAAGGATAGAGGGAGGCCTACTCACCCAAAGGCCAGGCCTAAAGCATTTGGAGACGTGCAGGTTGCTAGTAATGTCCCTGGGGTTGAGTTGTTGGAACAAGATGATGATGGCAGTGGTGATGACATTGATGAGGATGGGAGATACAGTGACTTGTCCGATGATGATAATGAAAATGATGATGTTGGCCCTATTGAAGAAGGTGATTCTCAGTGTGAATCTGGTGGGTCCAGTGATGATGACTTTGTTACTGACGGTGATAGTGGTGAAGATGATGTACAAGAGGATGAAGAAGTGTCTGATAGCGATAATGATAATGAAGCTGCTGATCATGCTGATGACATTAGTGACGAATACAAGAGTGATGAGGAGCTAAAGGACTCTACCACTTTACTGGAATCTGATGATGGAACTGCTAAGGACGTGAAATCTAAAGCACAGAAGAGGAAGTTTTCTGATTTTGACGGACAACTGAATGCCGCTGGTAAAAGTCTTCGTGCTTTAAAGAAATTAGCTGGAGAAAAGGTGGGGAATGCTGCCATGGACACTAATGATGGTATTCTTTCCAACGAGGACTTCCAAAGAATAAAAGAGCTCAAGGTATGTTGCTTCTTTAGTGCTGATCAGTGTTGTATTTGCAGTTGAATCTGATTGTGGATACTTCCATCTTATGTTTAGAATACAGTTATGTATTTTTTTGTCTCATATTTTACATTTGATGGTATGCTCTAAGTATGGAACCTTAGTTGAGTTGAAAATATATTGTTGTAATTTTCTCCTTTTCTTTGATTATTAGACTAAGGAGGAGGCCAAAATTGCCTTGGCCCAGCATGGATTTAAGATTCCAAGCTCAGACCAACTTAGTACCAAGAGAGTTGATGCTGCCAAACTCGAGGTGAGTTCTATTTAAAGTTTCTTCCTTGTCATCTTTATTCTTGTAGTGCAGGTAAACCGATTTTTATTTCACCCATCATTTTTTGGAGAACGAAAGCAATAAAACAGTGTAGTTTGGTCAAGATCACCAACTGGGCTATGAGAATTTTGTTTTCCTCGTTATTCTCATAAGACCTCACGGGTCCTACTGAAGAAACTCGTGTGATGCGATTGCTTGTTGTTTTCAGGCTAACATAAGGAAGAAGTTAACCAAGGATCAAAAATTGGCATTGGTAAGAGCCGGGAGGGAGGAGAGAGGGAAATATCAATCTCGTACTTCTATAAAAAAGAAAAAGGTACTTATTATTATTATTATTTTTTTCATTTAGAGGTAATGTCCAATGTAGAAGTCAAACATTGTATATTATCATTTGGTTCTCGTCTTGAACATATATCATATCATAAAGGTTTGAATTGGAAGTTTGCAGCTTTAGGCCGCATTGAACAGGATTATTGCTTCTTTTTCTTTATTTTATGTTTTAATAATATTTGACAGACGGGTGGTACAAGCAACCAGCAAAAGGAACACAAAAAAGCCATGCCCCTTGCTGCAAGGAGATCCAAGATTGCAAAAGGCCGGGTAGAGAAGAAGAAAAAACAACAGCGTTCTGGCAAGCAATTCCGCGGAAGGAAAGCATGGAAATGACATGTTCTCCATTTAGCCTTTTTAAGTGTTTTATTTCCTTTAATTATGCATTATCTCCTTTTCTTTGCAATATAGATGGGAATACATACAAATTTTGTTCTTGCAATAACTTTCTGGAGGGAAAACACGTTACATTTCAGAAAACAAAATCAGGAGATGAAAAATATTGCATATTTAGAAGTTTATGGACAATGTAAAAATTCTATTTTCAATCTTAGATGCATGTTATAAGAAATGTTTGTTGAGTCTTATGTTCCACAGGTATGTACTAGATTGCGGGATGGGAATATTTGATATTCGAAATTTTGGTGTATATTAAAATCAAAATTTTAGTAAATTTTGATAAAAAAATGATGAATTGTATAGTTGAAAAGTTGTGAGTTCATGAAATATGTGGTTAAAATTAATTGTTGATTTTGACTTGAGATGAAAAACAGATTTTAATCTATACCAAACAGGTACATTCGAAAAGTTTAAAGTAACAAGTGTGTGTTTGTGTGTTAAGAAATTATTTGGATTCAATTTTTTATTTTCAAATTAAGAAGAAAAATAAAGAATTAATAGAAACTATTGTACCAAAATTTTTAAAAAAGTGCAAACGAATTTCAAATAAATATTTTTTTAAAAAAAAAATCTCTCCCACACCTGCACCTCTTCCCCTACCACTACCAAAGTTTTTCCTACCCTCATTTTATTCAAACAAACTGGGGCTATTTCCGTTCGTTTCATTCCAAACCCAAATTCACACTCTTTATCCAAAGCTCCAAAATCCTATCAGAAGAATTTAATTCCTATCTCAAATCTCTTCCAAAGGTATGGCTTCTTACCCTTTGAACTTCCCCATTTCCTAAAAAAGAATCAGTTTTTGTTGAATTCCAATACCTCAGAAATCGAAAATCCCGATAGATTGTATTATCGCAAAACCCTTCTTGGTTTCAGAAGAAAGAAATTGATCAGGTAGTTTGTTTGTTCTACATATCTTCTATATATTAAAAGTGGCTATGTAACGGAATTTCTTGTTTTTAACGGAAAAACTAACGGAATTTGTTGTTTTAACGGACTATGGTCTATGTAACGGAATTTCTTGTTTTAAACAGGCAGCTGCACCTTCCTTCAGTGTTTTTATCATAACTTTGTATTCCGATATCCGATTGAAACAATTCAAAATGCGTTGGAAAGCTAACTCATCTGGCTACAACTTTGATTCAGACATCATTCTCCAATTCGATCACTTTCTATGCCAAAAATAGGTCTCAATATGAGACCAAAACATCGGAGCATAACTTTTCGGTTAGAAATTGATTTGTGATCATCTTTTGACTAAATTTGATTCCATTGACGTCTTCCTTTATCCAATTGACTCCAAGCACTCTCAAATCTTCATCTTAAGGTTCGGCACAATTTTTAAGTATTTACATTTTAGTCCCCGAACTTTGGATCCTTTACAATTTAGCAATTTCTCCAAATTTGTCAACTTTTGCTTATTTTCTTCGATCTCACCAACTTAAATCACAACATCAAAATCACACATCTAATTATTTATCAATTACATAAACATTACATCATTAATTATTTAATTAACCAAAAAAATTACATCTTTATTAATAACAAATTAATTCTTAAACAAAAATATTAAATATAAACTAGGCAAACGTGCATTGCACGTTGCTTGCACCTAGTATATTATAGACAGCGTAGGTTGGATCGGGTTTATTTTTTATCTAACTCAAACCTAAGTCGTCATGGTTGGTTTGATCTAAAATTAAATCGATCATATTATCAGTTTAAACCCAATCAAAATCGATCAAGCTTGGGTCGATTTGGGTTGGGTTGGTTTGAATTGATCGGTTTGAGGTTGGTCCAATTCAAGTTGGATCCAGTGATTTTCTATTGAATTTGTGCAATTTTTAAATTATGAAATCACTTGAAAATCTTCGTTATTTTTAACTTATATAAGAAATTATTTTTGAAAATTAATTTATAAATAAGTTTGAAACTATTGAGCATTTTCTTTACAAAAATGCTACTTGTACATCACAAATTGTACATAAGGGGCTACACCCCTCTCACATGGGGTGTGGGACCCATTGCATAAATTATTTTTTAATCTAAGCGGATCCCACCCTCATGTGAGGGGAGTGTACACCCCGATGTACAATTAGCAAGACCGTTTTCTTTATATGATTTTTTTTTTGGGATTTATTTATTTTATTACCACTTCCTTAATTTTTAGTTTATTGTCAAACTATTTTGCATTTGTATATATTATTCAAACCAATTATCATATGCAAAAATAAAAAAAGGACATTTAAACATTCTAAATCATTCTCGTCTCCACTATTGTGTCTATTTAGATTTTTTCATTTCATTGGGTTGGTTGAATTGGGGTTTAGTTCATAACCTGAGACCCGACCCAACCAACCCGACCTCAAATTAGATTTTCCAACCCAATTGAACTTAAAAATCAACCTAAATTGATCGGTTTGGATTAAGTTGGTTGGTTTGAGTGATTTGAGTTGATTTTTGCCTATATGCACTTACATTCTTTCATAAGAATCATCAGATTAATGTATGGTAGACTGAGTTTTAGAAATCAAAAGAACATGATTATTAGATTAAAAAGGGCTCGTATTGAATTAATTGGAAACCTTAACATTGAGTTCCAGTAAAGTAAAGTAGTTTGAAACGTATGTTCATTGATTAGCTTCTTATTTGGGCCTTGGTTTGAATTTTAAATTAATTTTTCGTCAATTACCAAAGTTTAGTTCGAATTAAAATACCAAAAAAAGAAAAAGAAAAGTGAAGACACATTTAAATGTTCTCGAACAAACTTTATCAAGTCATTACAACATCATTATTTTCAATAAAAATAATATTTCATTGAATTCTAGAATTATTTTCAAAATATATTTTTCTCTTCCTTCTTTTTAATCACACAATATTCAATAAAATAATACTACACGCAAATCTGGTAGGCAAGATTTTAAGGGGACGTGGAGGGTATTTACCTAGGATTTTTCCACTTTTACAGGAAATGGTTGACAGAAGACATTGACAACCTCTCACACATGGACGGATTTTTTTGGGGGACTGGCTACAGCCCGGTCCAGCCCCCAACCCATTTAATTTTTTTTAGTAGGATTTTTTTTTTATGTAAAAAAAAAAAAATTTCTTGTGCAATTTTTTTTACGTATTAACTCGGTCTATAATTTGGTCCTTGCTCTCACATGTGTGCGGCCCTGCGTGAATAAAAAATTTCAAAAAAAAGCAGGGCTCCCATTGTGAGCGTTCGGTCAATCTCTTTTGCCAATAACATGGTTGGATGTGACACTGATTCCCCCAAAATGAAAATAAACAAGCATAGAATTACAATTTCAAATCCTTGTTGACATGAAGACCTTATTCTTTTTGTGGTTTACATAGAATGAATTTGGTCCAAGAACTGTATGGCATTTTACAGCCAACCTAGCATTCCACAAGCTTTTAGCCCCGGAATCCGAGGACCTCCACCCATTTCAGCGGCAACCACTGTCCATCCACCCTATATCAACCCCTCCAGCCCTCCATTTCTAAGCACTGCAGTGATCCAAAGGAATTGCTGCATTCTGAAAATTCAAAAATTTTCATTCCACCAAAAATATATAAAATAATGGCATGCCAAATTGTCGTTCTTTTCCTCGTCTTCTTCGTCGTCTTCGGCCTGGCCTCGGCTGCCGTTGACCCCCACGCTGCCTCTGCTCCCGCCGAGGGGCCATTGGACAGCGGAACAGATAGCAATGTGATTGGCACTACTGACGGTGCATACAATAGTGATGAGGCAGCACCCGTTGGCGGGCCCGTTCCCGCCGGAGTTTTCTCCAATGCTTCCCCCGCCGAATCACCCAACAGCGGCGCCACCACCGCTGAAGTCACCAACATAGTCGGTGTTGTAGCCGCTGCGGTGACTGGTTCCTTTTTCTTCTAAATGAATGAACAATATTCTGGGACATGGGATGTACAGCAATGGAGGTCTTTTGCATCCATGTCAATTGATTAGGATTAATTTGCACAAAGTAGCAATTTATAATTCAAAAATATTAAATTATACATGTCTTTTTAATTATTCTTGTGCAACTTTGTAATAGTTTGAAGAAATAAATGAAAAATAATTATTTGTTAAAGCGAAAATAAAATTATTTCCTTTCACGATTCTTTTGTTAAAAAGCCATGTTCTAAAAAGCGCCGCTTAGGCGACTCGCGGAGAAAATGCTTCGAATTCGGGGTATGCGCGAAAAATGCGTTTTTGTTCTAAAATGCGCCGCCTAATCCCGCCTAGGCGGCGCATTATGCCGCCTAATTTTTATTTTTTGGTAAAAAATCTATTTTTTATATAAAAATATATTTAATGCCTTAAAAATATGAAACGCATTATGGCGTTTATTTCTTCGCATTGACACGCCTAAACTTGTGATTCTTGATTCTCGGCCTTGACGCATCGCAACGCATTACGCATTTTAGAACATTGCAATAAAAAGTAAATGAATGAGTATCGTGGTGATGTAACTAAAATGGATTTTGAAATTATTTGAAGTATATCAATTAGATAATTATCCCATTACATTTAACATATCTAGCTAAATGTGGAAAAAATAAAATATTTCATATGAAAGAAAAAATTATAAATAATTACTCGAGCTTGGTGCCATCCTGTGTTCTACCTCTAATTTATTGTAAAAGTAGCAAATAAATTTTGATTTAAAAAATATTTATGACCGATGTTTACTATTTTAAGTTCACCAAAATAAGAATATCAAGATTTCTTCTATTTTTAAAATAGAAAATATTTTATGTATTAGTCTCATGCAATTTCTTCTTTATCTTTCCTTATCTCCGTCTCTAAATGCAGATGTCAACCCATTTAATCAAAGGACTTTGATTCTGAGTACGTGTTTAAATTTTCAAATTTATGCTACGTATACTTAGACATGCATATACATATTGTTGGAAAATTATCCTTAAAAGGGAAATGGAGAAAATAACAATGACATAGAATCAAGAACACCAAAAACTTGATAGAAAGGCTCAAACACATGATCGTTGTCTTCAAACAATATTTGTCTCTTCTAGGATTAAATTGGTACTTAAAAGGACTCTTGACAAATGGTTTGTAGGATTGATCGAGTCTTGAAAAAGAAAACACTTAAGTATTAGTGTTTTACTTCCAAAACTCAATGAACACAGTTTGAATATGTATTCAGGGACGGATCCAGGATCGAGGTAAGGGGGGCTAATACGTAAAAAAAAAAAAAATTTACAAATTTTTTTTTTTTTTCTAACCAAAATTTTTTTTGGGGGGAGCCCCCTAAATCCGTCCCTGTATGTATTAGAGTTTGATAACCTCTCTATGAATTGAATGATTTGTTGTTTTCAATTGTTTCTAGAAATGAAAACCATCTCTTATATATAGTTTTCAATCAATAAACCACGAAAAGGCTCCAATGGTTCATGAAAAGATGCAAAAAAAAAAAAAAAAAAAAAAACAAAAGAACCAAAAATTTCAAACCCAACGGCCCGGTCAAAGTTTTGGCCTCGGGTTATTTAAAACGAGGTTGGGCATTCACTCAAGGCAAAATGTCAGCTCCTTCATTTTCTCTTCTCGTTTCGTTTCCCGTATTCTCATTCTTACTCTACACACCCATATGGATATATTATCATTCCAATATACTCATCATTATAAGTTGAGCACCAAATTACAACAATCCACCACCTGTTCAATTGTATAATGATACACATATTCAAAGTAGCAACATTTATGCATATGGATTATGTATCTTTCTATTTGAATCTAACCATAGTGTAATTCTCACAAAGCATCATCGGAACTAAAGGTAGCATGATAGCTTTGAAGCAGTTATTCCTTGTGATAATACTTGTGAAAACACTTACGTAAATGTCATGGGTTCACAAGTTCCCCAAACTTGCTTAGCTACCTTGTGCTCATCTTATTCGTTGAACTTGTAAGAGAGAAACTTCAACTCTTTATTGATGCGGCACCACTTCGAAATTTATTTAGGTGAAGTTCTTTCAATATCTTTACTTTTAGAGATACTCGTAATTAGTACTGAACTTCATTAAGAGTTTTAAAGCTCAACCCTCCTTTAAATAACAACCAGTATTATATAATTAGGATATGGTTCTTGTCGAAAATATAAAGCTAAAACTATCCACTTATCTAATGACTTGTTGTTACTCTTTGAACTCGTGTATTACTGTTTTAGTAATGACATGTAGGATTGCTGTCATTGGTGAATCTTTTTTAGCTTAAGAGTTGCAACCCCTTCCTACTCGAAGTAGATACATCTAAATCTCTATTAAGATGTTTAGTTAAAGGATCTGCTAGGTTTTCAATTGACTTAACGTAATTTAGAGAAATTATTCCACCATTGATTAATTTCCTTACGTAGTCTTCTCTTAGACTCATATGTCTAGACTTTCTATTGTATACTCATTGTATGCCTTTGCTAATGTGGTTTGACTATCATAAATATAGATATCGAAGATTGATTCTTTGGTCCCAAAGGTATTTCATATAGTAGATGCTTAAACCACTCAACTTCTTTCTCGGTATCAAATAATTCCACAAATTCAAATTCCATGATTGAATGTGTTATGCATGTTTGTTTCTTAGATTTTCAAGAAACTGCACCTTCTCCAAGAATAAATACCCAACCTGAAAAAGATTTACTCTCACTAGTGTTAGATATCCAACTAGCATCAGTAAAATCTTTTTAATATAGTTGGGAACTTAGAATATTGAAGACCTAGGTTTTTTGTTTTCTTTCAATAATCAAGAACTCTTCCAATGACCTTTCAACATTCCTTACTCGAGTTACTAATAAATCGAATAAGTTTACTAATCGCAAATGTTATGTCTGGTCTTGTGCATTGAACTGCATACATAAGACTCCATATAGTACTTTCATACTCCAATTGAGCGATTGCTATTCCATCATTATTTATAAACTTGGATCAAGAAGGGTATTATATTCTTTTATATTCAAATATTTGAACTTATTTGTCACGTTCTTGATATAATGTGATTGACTCAAATAGTAACCCCCACTATTTTTAGTAACTTTGATATCCAATATGGTATCCATGTGTCCAAGATCATTCGTCTTAAATGTGGAAGATATAAATTTATTTATTTATTTTTATTCCATACATGTGATTACTCAAAATCAACATGTCATTAACGTACAAGTAAACAAATATAATATTTTTACCACATACTTTTGAATATAAACACTTTTCTACACTATTATGTATAAAACCAAATGAAATAATTATTTAGTCAAAAATTTCATGTAATTTCTTAGATGCTTTTTTTAAACCATATAGTGATTTTACTAGTTGCACACCTTGTATTCATTTTTGAGTAGAACAAATCTTTCAAGTTGTTCCATATAAACCTCTTCATCGAGATCTCCATTTAAGAATGCCGTCTTGACATTCATTTGATGAACATGCAAGTTATGTATGGATGTTAATGTGAATAATATTCTAATTGATGTTATTCTAGCTACTGGTATATATGTATCAAAATAGTTAACTCCTTCCATTTGTGGATAACATTTAGCTACCAATCTAGTTTTAAAGGTATTAAGAGAACTATCTACATTATATTTTCTCTTAAACACCCATTTACAATCGATAGATGTAGACACCGGGGCGATACATTGACAAGTTTCCACATATTGTTTAACATAATGGAATATATCTCATCTTTAATTGCATCTTTCCAAAAAATACTATTACGAGAAGCGATAGTTTTCTATAAATTTTAGGATCGATTTCCACTTGTAAACCAAAAGGTATACTCACTAGATTCATTAACATCTTTAGAAGATGTTTCATCTCGTGTTTCACTAGAGTTAGGAATCTCTGTATGAGTTTCTCATAATTCATTATTTGAAGATAGTGAATTCTTAAAGAACTATACGTCATTTGGTCTCCAAATACAATAATCTATATGATTTGCTATTAGTAACATATCCAAAAAGGCACATTTAATGCCTCTTGGACCCAACTTGGTCCTTTTAGGGTCCGTGTTCTTATAATATGCAAGATACCTCACATTTTGAAGTATCCAATGTTTGATTTTCTCCCTTTTCACAATTCATAAGAACTACACCCTACAAATTAAATGACAACTTAGCATATGTTAACATGACATTTATCATTTCAACTAATGTTCTAATTTTTCTTTTAACCAAACTATTTTGATCGGGTGTCATATGTGCAAAACATTGATGTACTATGTTTTGTTGTTCACAAAATAAGTTAAAATCACTAAAAAAGTATTCACATCCTCTATCACTTCTTAGAGTTTTTATTTTTCTTATTTAAGTGGTTTTCAACTTCATTTTTGTAAGTCTTAAACATATCAAATGCTTCATGTTTATGTTTAATTAAATAAATATAAGTACATCTAGAGTGATCATCTATAAAGGTAAGAAAATACCTATTTTCTCCTCTAGTCAACATACCATTTAGTTTACATACATGTAAATGAATAAGTTCTAAAATATGGTACTAACACCTATATGACTTAATCTAGCATGTTATGATGTAAAAGAATCAACCAAGTAAGCAAAATCAATTTTATTATTAATATTGTCAATGGTACATAATTTGACCATTTCTTTACATGACTAGTCTTTTCCAACAAATTTCACATTTCGGGATAATATAGGTTTTTCGAATTCATAAACATATTTTATGCCTGATTTTTTCAAAAGATTTCCACTAAGGGTTCGTTTGATTGCATATATGGAAAATAAGTGGAAAGAAAATGAATTTTAGGGAATTGAATTGCCTAAAAATTGTTTTACTGAGAATTGTAATTAATTGTGTTTGATTTGTATAATTTTCCACCTGAAAAATGTTGAAAGTTTGGTGTCCGTTTGACTTTATTTTTTATGGAATTTGTCCATTAAAGTGATAATTTCCTTTACCATTGGGTCTAGAATTTGTTTCACTTGCCAAAAAAATTTTAAAAATAAAAAAAAAATTTTAAAAAATTACCATATCGAATACCATTTGTTTGACTTTGTTTTATATGAAAATTGTCAATAAAAGTGATGATTTTTTTTAACATTGTATCTACAAATTTTTTCAATTGCTTAAAAAAAAGATGGAAAATCAATTTCCACCAAAATGGTGGGAATTGATTTTCCACAAAACCAAGGAATTGGTGAGCATGTGAGACAAAGGTGGAAAATTGTTTCCATGGAAAATAAAGTATATCAAACAAGGCAAAAGTGGAAGTTGGAATTTGTTTTCCATTTTCCATGAAAAATAATGCCCTATCAAACAGGGCCTAAGTTCATATTCATATCGGGAACATGTAGTGTATTTGTTAATGTGATGATTTTTCCGGAAGAAAAGACAACATCAACATTTTGTTTTCCAATTACTTTGGAGCGACCTTCATTACTCATTTGAATCTCTTGCTCTCCATTTGATTTATTATAAGTCTTAAAGAGTGACTTATCATATGATATATGTATAGTTGCACAAGTATCATACCACCAATCGGAATCCCCCGATAGCATTTATTTTGCTCACAGCAGCCACAATGATATCTTCATCAATTGAGTTCACTTTGCCTTCTTTTTTGTTTTGTCTTGGGTATCAACAATCCTTTGCAAAATGTACGAGTTTTCAACACACAAAACAATCTCCCTTGGGCTTCTTCTTAGACTTTTTGTAATCTTTTTTAGAAGATTTCCTCTTATTGGATTTATTGATGATGAGTGCTCTACACTTATGATATTTATGCCATTTAATGCATTATTTTATTATCCTTGAGAAAGTTTTAGAGTGTTTTTATGTGTGTTTTTTGATGTTGTGATGTAGGTTGGTGAGATAGAAGAAAATAAGCAAAAATTGACAAATTTGGAGAAATAGCTAAATTGTAAGAGATCCAAAGTTCGGGGATTAAAGTGCAAATAATTAAAAGTTGTGTCGAACTTCACGTTGAAGATTTGAGAGTGCTCAGAGTCAATTGGATATAGGAAGACGTCAAATAGATCAAATTTAGTCAAAAGATGTCACAAATCAATTTCCAACAGAAAAGTTATGCTCCGGAATTTTAGTCTCATATTGAGAACTATTTTTAGAATAGAAAATGATCGAATTGGGGAATGATGTCTCAATCAAAGTTGTAGCCCGATGAATTAGCTTTCCAACGCATCTTGAATCGCCTCAATTGGATATTGGAATAAAACGTTATGATAAAAATATTGAAAGAAGGTGCAGATGCTGTTTTCAGCCATGGCGCCCACAATTCTAAAATTCAATAGAATACGCGGTGCCGCAGCGCCCATATTGGGCCCCGAGGTGCCGTCAGGTTTGGAAAATGTGTTTTTATATTTTTGAAATCTTTTTTTGACCCAATTCAACCCTAATTCGTCCCAAAACTCTAAAACACTATAAATACAAGTGAGAAGACCTAATTTTAGGGGGACTCTTGTGGAAGAAAAGGGAAAAACGGTTGAAGACAAAGGAGATTAAACACAAAGAATGGAAGAAATCAATTGAAGAAATCGTGAAAATATCAAAGGGGATTTCGAGCAACACCCCAAAAAGAATTTTTCTTACCTTCTCCTTTATTTTTTCATTGTAGATTGTTTAGATTTTATGAATTTTTTCATGAGCTAGACAATTTAGCCAGGGTTTGATGTAGCCAACTTGAGATTATGGTTTGATGATTATATGAATTATTTATTTTAGAATTTCCCGCATATATTTAATTGTGTCATGAATTTAATGTTTTCAATTACCTGATCAATAATTGAATGAATAGATGCTAGTCAATTTCGGCACTCGAGAGAGGGGAATTTAGGCGTGATCATAAGGTTGACATAACCTAGGTTTTATAGGTTTCGAGAGAAAATATAAAACCTATGAAGTTTACTCCACAAAAGAATCTGCACCTTGATAAATTCTAGGCTTTAATTCGGAATAGAGATATTGTGATTGAATTTTAGGATTAATTTCTGGCCGGCACTCGAGAGATGGGAGATAAATACAATAGGATTATTGCTTTTAAATATGAGAAAATCAAGTGGAATAATTTGAATTCATTGAATCATAATTGAAAATTAGGTGAAATCATTCTTTAGGCTTTCTCATTTTGATAATTTTATATTCTCCAATTTTGTTGTCGCATATTACTTTTGATTAGTTTAAAACAGTCGTTCAACCATTCATCATTTGTCTAGATAAAATAGAAGTTATACAATTATAGTACTTGGTAGAAATTGAATTACAATCCATGTGAGTTCGGCACTCTTTACTCAATTATTAAAATGTAAAACTTGACACCGTACACTTGCGGCATAAATTCACGTTGTAGAAAACGCATGACAATTGAAAGGTTCGATTTTTTTCCATGACATTGGCCTTTGAAGTGACTTTATAAGAGTTTTCAATCTTATCTCTTGCCCTCGATTCTTTCTCATTTCGAAGATGTTTCCGAATATGTTCCAAAGAGTAATATTCAGAACTATGAAGAATCTTCTTTCGATATCATTTTCATGTGCCCTCGGAGTTTTCTAATGATTGCTCCCACTTGGAAGGATTTTAAAAGTTCTATTTTGACTGCCTTCAATTTGTTGACAAGCACCTGTAACTCATGCATTTGGGGAAGAAGGGAAATATTTTTCGGGAACTTAAAATCGAAATATCTTGACATCAGGAATTTCTTTGTACTTCTTCGATTTTGTATCTGTTCTCCAAAGCATTCCACATCTCTTTCATCGAAGATGCATTGAGTATTTGACCGCGACAAATCAATTTATCATTTGCCTTTCGGCTCTTATGGCATCGGTATCTCCATTTGTTGGTTTTGGTAGTGGTGCCTACTCCAGATCAAGGATGTAGAATATCTTCGATACTGTGAGAAGGAACTTCAACTTGTCCTGCCATCGAGTGAAATTTGTTTTGTTGAATGGATCCAAGCGAACAAGGTGTTGATTTATGAATTTAATAGTGTCCATGGTAGTTTCGTTCTCCATAAAACATTGTTTGAGATTGTTGGAAAATTATCCTTCAAGGAAAATGGAGAAAAGAACAAACATATAGAATCACGAACACCAAAAACTTGATAGAAATGCTCAAACACGAGATCGTTGTCTTCAAACGATATTTACTCCTTCTAGGATTAAATTGGTGCTTAAAGGGACTTTTAATAAATGATTTGTAGAATTGATCGAGTCTTGAAGAAGAAAACACTTAAGCATTAGTATTTTACTTCCAAAACTCAACGAACACAAAGGGAGTGTGAATACGTACGGGAGTTTGATCATCTCTCTATGAATGGAATGATTTGTTGTTTTCAATTGTTAAAATTATTTCTAGAAATGAAAACCATCCTATATATGTAGTTTTCAATCAATACACCACGAAAAGGTTTCAATGACTCATGAAAATATGCATTTTTCATGAAAAGATCCCAAAAAACAAACCAAAATTTTTAAATCCAACAATCAAAAGATTGGCATGGGCAAGACAGATTTTGGCCTCGGGTTATTGAAAACAAGGTTGGGCACTCGCCCGGCCAAAATCTTGGCTCCTCCATTTTCTCTTTTCGTTTTCAATATTCTCATATTTGCTCTACGGGGGTTTCACTGTCGTCTGTGTTGCAACTGTTGGTTGGTGGGTGAATATAAAGGTGGATGACGCATGTTAGTTTTCTGTAATGGTGGGTGGACATCGATATGAGGGTAAATCAACTCTACGTCGATTAGGTGGGTGGCCGAGGCCGTGTTATTTTTTCTACAACGGTGGGTCGTTGTCGATTTGGGGATAAATGTAAACCTACAGTTACTCTTCGATTTTATGTCAGTCTAAATCGGGGGGAAATCACCTTCGATTTGAGGGTATCAATCCAGGGTGTCCACTCTATTTCTGTGGGTATACAATAGAGATGACAACGGTTCGGTTCGTGGTCAGTTCGGCCAAAATCATAACCGCACCACCAAATTTTTGGTCATATCATAACCGCACCATAACCACGTAAGTCGATTTGGTTCGGCTCGGATCGTATCTCGATTCGATTAATAACCACGAAAATAAATTATTTTATATAAGTCCAAACTCTAACCATCAAATTGAAAAAAAAAATTATGAAAAAAAATTAATAAAAACAAAAAATACAATATTAAGTCAATTTAGCAAACAATATCTCAAATGAAAATGCAAACAATATCCCAACTTCCAAATGCAAAATTCGAATTTAACAAACAATATTATCAACATAGGTCAAGACTCTTACTAGCATATGTCAATCTTCATTCTTCTCCACAACTCTTACTAGTATAGGTCAAGAGTCAAGACTCATAGTTGATTCCTATATAGTAAATAAGAAAAGTAATTAGAGTAATAATACAACCATACTACATAATCTAGAATGATCTTAACTGAAGATTTAAACAAAAAAAATGTAACTCTTCGTCAATGTCCTCATCACTAAACTTTGTACAAGCTCTGGAGTATGATGAATGAGTAGAATTTTCTACACACAATATAAAAACAAATTAGCAATAAAAGAAAGTGTATGAATAACAAATATAAAACAATAAATCCTACCATGAATATTAGTTCAAAGCCAATCCCAAGCACACATTAAAGTTTCTAAAGTCTTCGGGTTAAGCCTATTTCTATGTGGACTTACAAATCTACCACTTGTACTAAACGCTGACTCAGATGCTACAGTAGATACGGGAATGGCTAATAAATCTCTAGCAACCTTATGTAAAGTTGGATATATTTATTGAACTTGCTTTCCACCATATCAATAAATCAAAACCATCAACCCTTGGCAATATCAACCCACTAAAAAGGGATAAAGAAACCATCACTTGTACCTACCAAATAGAAAAATGCAAATGACAATAACTATAAAAATAAAAATTGCTTAACACATATATGAAAAATGAAAGCAGAAATAAAAAAATAATTCTTCTCTGCTGGATTGGTAAATTACCAATTTCTCGCAAACAATATAACCCAAAATATATGTTGAAATTCTGGAATTTCATTAATAATATCAACAAAAAGCCACATTAATTATGTAACCAAATTAATAATTCGATTCTCTATTTCTTATGAACGCATAAACTAGCAAGCAAAAAAGACTAAAAATCACATTTTTTGGACCACTCATCACATATTTAAATAATATTATAAAGAAAATGCAATCAAAAATAATGTATCTGGGCTTTGTTAAATTGTACAGGGAAGATGGTTTGAAACCATTTGACGCAAAACAACCCAGGGAGTGTGCTCACAAGATGGTAGACTTAGTTGCTGATTACTACAATTTGAAGCTGAAGTACATGCAGCAGAGCACCGTCGGATCTGATTTGGTTCATTAGTTGAGTGGACGAGTGTTTTGTAAGTTTGGTTTCCAATTTTCAATTTTAACGTGTATGGTTAGAGTTAGGTTACTGAGTTAAGAGTATACTAGTAATGTTAATTGGGCCAGAATTTTGGGGAAGCCCAATTGTAAAAATTACCCAATTAATTTTGGAAAGAATAATGAAAAGTCCAATTGCCCAATTAATTTTTTTTAATGAGTAATCGATTTGGGGTGGGGCACCATCGTTAAATATCATATCTGCCCCACTCCGAACCGAGTCATTAAAATCAAAATTATAACCATCTCATTGCACCATCGGTTCAATTTTTTTCGTCCCATTCGGTCCGGTTAACTGCGATTTTCAGTTTTAACAATTCGAATTACCATCCCTAGTATGCAACACACATCACATTTTGAATTAGTGTAACCCATTTTGTCAACACACAATGTACAACCAGCATTATTCTTCTTAAAAACTAGGGTACAATGGTCTTCTTAAACAAAAGATTTTAATAGTGGCAGTTCCATCACGAGAACCTCTGTTGCAAAAAATTTATAGGTTAGGGACCTGATGTGTTAGAAATAAAAAAGTTTAGCAAATCAATCAAAAGGATAAAAGGTTCGGGACTCCAAGTGCTATTTATCTTAAAGTTTTTGCTCAGCCTCAAGTATGTGTTTTATTATATCGATAAAAAAAATAAAAATAGTGTGTTGCTAAACAACGAAAAAGGTGTACAATATAAGGTTCCTACTATTAGGGCAAAACCCCATTCTCAAAACCCTCACCCCTCTGCTATTCGTTTCCAAATCTCAGTAGAAAGATCCGATCTTGACCCATCTCCGAACAACAACCGGACAAAATGGCGTTGGCGTTTGATGAATTTGGTCGGCCGTTCATTATACTGAAGGAGCAGGAGCAGAAGACTCGGTTGCGAGGTCTGGATGCGCAGAAGGCCAACATTGCCGCCGGAAAAGCGGTGGCTCGAATCCTCCGGACCTCACTCGGACCCAAAGGCATGGACAAGATGCTCCAGAGCCCCGACGGTGAAGTCACCATCAGTATGCTCACTTCATTTCCTTCTGATGTATATATGTGTAAATTGATATATATTAGTATGCGTACTTTACTTTAGGGAGATTATGATTTATCAGATTGCGTGTGTTGAAGATTGGTGCTATTCTTTCTACTGTATGTAAATAGAAGGTTGAATTATTTCCTTAGCAAGATGTATTTCTATGGACATTAGGACACTAACAATTGAAAATCTAGTTTTAGTTTTGCCTTTAACTTTACTGAAATAAATTTTGGTTTATTAAAACTTGTGAAGGTAGTGAAAAATAGACGATGTATATTATAGCATCAAGAGAAAAGTTTGAAACAAATAGAATAACTGAAAGCATTATGAATATCCTTTTTGTTTGAAGATGAAATTTTTTTACTACTTATTCATGGACAGTAGACAAAGTTCTTAGAGTTGTTCATATTTTTCAGGATAAATTGCAATGAATAATGGGATTATGCTCGAAGTTGCTGGTCTGTTTCACGTGATAATAGTAAAATGATGTATATGTGGCATTCTCTAACAAAAATTAAGATTTTTGATTAAGTGGATCAACAGTGTGCTTCTCATTTGTGAAAATCTACAATGTTGTAGTTGCAGAACATGTTCTGAATGTTTCTTACTTTAGCGAAGTTATTCCTTACATCTTGTTGTTTTGTTAGCGAATGATGGTGCGACAATCTTGGAGCAGATGGATGTTGACAATCAGATTGCGAAGCTAATGGTTGAATTATCACGAAGTCAAGACTATGAAATTGGAGATGGAACAACTGGAGTTGTTGTCATGGCTGGTTCACTTCTAGAACAAGCTGAGAAGTTATTAGAACGTGGTATTCATCCTATCCGTATTGCGGAAGGATATGAAATGGCTTCTAGGATAGCTTTTGAACATCTGGAGAATGTATCCAATAAATTCGAATTTGATGCTTCAAATATAGAACCTCTGATTCAACCTTGCATGACTACTTTATCATCGAAGATGTAGGTGCCAATTCTTACGCAAAAATTTGATCATGCTTCCCCTACCTCCATATTATTGTAGGATGCTCTACCTTGGTTCCTGGCATACAATCCAAAAAGGCATATAAAAATGTTTCTGTTTATTATTTGCTATAACAGGTTGGTAGGGTGGGCAATTATATGGGGTATATCTTTTGTTGCTTTATTTTTGAAGCACTTATGATATGCTTCTAGCACTCGTGCCTTGCAAAATTATTTCTTTTGATTTGCTATAGAATGGCATATGTTAACATTACAACTGATTCCATTTATTGTGTACTTGTTTTGATGTCTTCAACTTCGTACGCAGTGTAAATAGATGCAAGCGTAGTTTGGCAGAGATTGCTGTCAAAGCAGTGCTAGCTGTTGCGGATTTAGAGAGGAAGGATGTTAACTTAGATCTAATTAAAGTAGAAGGGAAAGTAGGTGGAAAGTTGGAGGATACTGAACTGATATATGGGATTGTTGTCGACAAAGATATGAGTCATCCACAAATGCCAAAGCAGATTGAGGATGCAAAAATTGCCATTTTGACTTGTCCTTTTGAGCCACCGAAGCCAAAGACTAAGCATAAGGTTGACATTGATACAGTTGAAAAATTCCAAACGCTACGCCAACAAGAGCAGAAGTACTTTGATGACATGGTTCAAAAATGCAAGGTGAAGGACTTCCGTGTTTTTCTTTTTAAATTACCTCTTCAAGTCATCCTTATCCTCTGGAAGATTGTTGTTTCTACTCTAGTGGATTTTGCTGACTATGTCAAGTGTAGTGATATTTATACGTATATGGTTCTCTGCATTTTCCTTACAATCTTTTGGTGGTATAGGATGTTGGTGCTACCTTGGTTATCTGCCAATGGGGTTTTGATGATGAGGCAAATCACTTACTGATGCACAGAAACTTGCCTGCTGTTCGATGGGTTGGTGGTGTTGAGTTAGAGCTGATAGCCATAGCCACAGGTTTGTATAATATTGCAATTTTGTAGTGATAAGATTTGTCTGTTTCGGTACCGTTAATACATTTTGGATTATAATTGCCTGTGTTTCTCTACTTTGGTGTTTAGGTGGGAGGATTGTGCCAAGGTTTCAAGAGTTGACCCCAGAAAAACTAGGCAGAGTAATGTTTCCTCTCTGTAATGCTAGCCTCGTGTTTATATTTACAAATTGTCTATAAAACTCTGTTTGCTTTTGCATGCTACTGCGTAGAAGGTCATAATAAGTTTTATTCTTGATGATTGTTTATGCATCCCAGGCTGGTTTGGTTCGAGAGAGAGCATTTGGTACTACTAAAGATCGAATGATATACATTGAACATTGTGCAAATTCAAGGGCTGTAACCATATTCATACGTGGTGGTAGGTTGATTTTATCTTATTTCTTCACTGAGCATTGTTCTTGATGTGTTTGTTTCTATTTTTTGTTTTTTTTGGCGGTTTTGTGTTGAATAGTAGCATAATTTTTCACGTGGTTTTGAAATAAAAGTATCCTGCACTGTAATTTTCAAACTACACTGAGTAACTCTGAGAAAATGAAAGAAAAAATAGCGCAAGATAGGAGGAATGGGAAATAATAATTCCATGCACATAGAAGTTTGAAACAGATTGTTCTTGATGATGCATTAGGTAACAAGATGATGATAGAGGAAACGAAACGCAGCCTTCATGATGCTTTATGTGTTGCTCGGAATCTTATTCGCAACAACTCCATAGTATATGGTGGTGGATCAGCCGAGATTTCTTGCTCAATTGCTGTCGAAGCAGCTGCTGATAAACACCCAGGAGTTGAGCAGGTAATATGCTAAATTTTCTTCTGTCCTATTACTTTCAACTTATATTCTAAAAGGTTAATTCTGTCTGCAGTATGCAATTAGGGCATTTGCAGATGCATTAGATGCAATTCCGATGGCTCTAGCAGAGAATAGTGGTCTCCAACCCATCGAAACTCTTTCTGCTGTTAAATCTCAACAGATTAAGGTAATCTTGACATTTTTGCAACTTCTCTGTGATTTGAGGACCAAAACAAGTCTTTCTGTTTCTTTTATTCAATGGGAAATTTGCACCATTGGTCCTGGCCTATCCCTAGTAGCAAGTAGGTCCAAAACTTAAGAAAGGGGCAAGATGGTCTTAAATGTTGCACCATTTATCCCAATGTGACTGAAATTCAGATGCTCTTCAAATCTTTGTAAAATGCAATGGTGCAATTTTCCCGTTCCTTTGGCCCTTTTCTTGTTGATGTTTTAGGTGTTCATTTGTCTCAAATGATCGGGAATTTTTTATCCAGGAAAACAACCACCACTACGGTATCGATTGCAATGATGTTGGAACTAATGATATGCGTGAGCAAGACGTCTTTGAGACATTGATTGGGAAACAACAGCAGATTCTTCTAGCAACTCAAGTTGTTAAAATGATTCTAAAGATTGATGATGTTATCTCATCATCTGAATATTAAATTATCTGATATTTTCTACAAAATATTGCTTGGTCTAAAAAAATTGTGTAAGCTACATAGCTTGCTTGAACATCAGGGACACAGTTTGAGTTGATACATTCCTTTGATGAATTCCTCGAGTGGCTTTGTTTTTGTAATGAATTTTTCTGTTTGATGGATTGATGATCTTGTTTACTCTTTAATTATGCAAGAAATGCTTGACCATTATATATTCTGTCTGACACGCGCCCACGCACAAGTTTGTAGTCTATTTATGTACCATGAAATTTTTTTAGGATGCTTTATGCCTAAAAAGATAAGAAACCTAGTTGGGTATCTAATATGAGGTCTATATCCCTCCAATCACAGGCTTTGGATAAGAAAACAATCCAAAATTCGCAATCCCATTGGACCTCATTTTTTCTCAGTTTGTCCATTGTAGCAAGCACAAAATTGAAGTCAGGTTTGTTCACCTGCAAACCTTTCAGCATTTAGCCAAACAAAACTTGAACACCAATGGCAACTACAATGACTACAATGGCTATGATCAATGCCAAATGCCTCAACACCAATACAAAGGGTGCTTTTAACCCCTCCAAGAAACCAATCTCTCCTCTCTCCATACGAAACCTTCCAAAAGGGCTCATCACCATCACCTCGAAGCCATTAGGAGTCTCGAGCCTGGCTGGAACTACTCTTGCCGGAGTCATATTCTCCACACTCAGCTCCTCTGATGCTGCCTTTGCTGCCCAACAAATTGCTGAAATAGCCGAAGGTGATAACCGGGGACTTGCCCTTCTACTACCTATCATTCCAGCCATAGCTTGGGTTCTTTTCAACATTCTTCAACCTGCTCTTAACCAGATTAACAAAATGAGGAGTGTGAAAGGGGTGGTCGTCGGGCTTGGGCTAGGTGGACTGACGGGCTTGAGTTTCATGCACCCGCCAGAGGCATCTGCCAGCGAAATGGTCATGATTGCGGATGCTGCCACAAGTGACAGCAGAGGCCAGCTCTTGCTGTTTGTGGTCACTCCTGCCATTCTTTGGGTGCTTTACAACATTTTGCAACCGGCTTTGAACCAGATCAATAGGATGAGATCAGATTGAGAAAGGTTATCAATCTTTATATGGGTTACATACATACATATATATATTCTGCTTCTGGTTTTAGTAGGATTTATCCTGGATATTTGTATGCATATCAAAAGGTTATATTGAGCTTTATGTATATTGTTTGTTCTTAATATTCTTTACCATAAAACTCTTCATAAAAGGATTTTGCTTTTGTTTAACTCGAAGTCCATCGGGTGAAAACTTTGACATAAAAGTCGAAAAGAGTAGTCATCCATAACGATCTTTAAAAGTAGAAGATTAATATTACTTTATAATGGCATTTAATACTCCCAAGACCATCATCAAATCCTTTCATAAAGAACCATATAACGAGAGACGAAACCTTTATCCCATTCGTCTATGGATTCCAGTGGATAGTCGCCATGCATCAAGAACAGCATTAGGCAAAATGGAGGCAAACCACCATTGAATTGAATGTCCCCAGTATGGTGTACATCGTGCTTCATATCCTATACTCTTAATTGCACTTTCCACATATTTTCCGGCTGATGGTATGAAAATTGATGGTTTCTCTACAAATGCAACCTTTGAAGCCATTTTGGTTGATACATATAATGGCACCTGATCAATGAGGGAAACAATTGATCTATTGATATTGGAAGACGACAGTTTAAGGATAAAATTTCACTTGGAATAAAGATTAAATAAATATACATAGGACAGTTTAAACGGTTTTGATTATTTATAGTAATGCTGTCATTTTAAGATGTAATCCTTATACCAATATGGTATCAGAGTTCATCAAACTCAAATTAACAAATCGATTTGTTTAAATCTCAAATGAACAATTGGATTCTGAGATTCGTATCAGTATTAAGGATAAAATTCAATATATGATTAAATGATTATACTACATATATGATATAATGACTTGTGCTACTTTTAAGAACGTTGGCCTCTTAAGACTGAACTTCTAAACTTGTGCCCGTTTGGCCCCCATTATTCCATATTATAATGAGATGAATAATAATTTTTTGGAGAATGTGTGGTTAAAAAAAATGAAAAGTTTTTGAATTTACGTGTAATATTATTTTATTGGAGATTGTGTGGTTGATAAGAAAATAGAGAAAAATGAATTATAATTTAATGGGGAATAATGGGGGCCAGACAGGCGCTAATAATAACTAAAATTTATTTTATTTAGATTTTGATCACCTCGTCTATAGAGCGTGGTAGTTTAGTAGTTTTTCAACTAGTTTATGATGGCGTGCATGGATAATCAAATTGTAATAAATGTTTAAGATCCTTGACTAACTTCAGTAACCAAATCGGAAGGTTCTTATAAATTGAAGGGTTATTTGACAAAGATTTTAATAAAAGTTTTAGAAAATTTGTGTGGTTGAGAAATTGATAAAAATTGTAAATCTCATGCAATATATAGTTAAAATTGAAGTGTGACCCATTGAAAAGTAGATACGTTTTATCAAATAAGTTTAAATTGTATACCTGACATTGGACATCTATGCCGTAGTGTTTGTATTCCACGTACAAGCATCTGGACAACTGATCAATGTACCTGCAACTCAATTTTATTTCATATAAAAATAAATATTTAATTTGAAAGATATATAGCAACAATGTAATTTTATATTAACTAAGTTACAATTTACAATGTTCAAATGCTATATGAATTTAGGCAATCTTGGTTGAACAATTGCAATTAAAAATTTAAATTATTAAAGTCGAGAAAAACACTAAAGGATATTTATATATTTAACACGTTCTATTTCATTCATATTAAATTAGTATATTCATCGTCTGATACATATTATTTTTGTAATTAAGAAAAGAATAATGTTATTCATCCCTATTTGGGTTAAGCCACAGTTTATGTGGCAAATACATGATATTAAATGATAGACTGAATTAAATGAGTCATGTGACTTGTATTTAAATGAGTCTATCATTTAATGTCATGTATTTGCCACATAGACTGACATGACCATACAAAATGATGATTCATTTGATCTATCATTTAATGGCCAGTCCCATTGTATCTTTAACTAACATGACCATACAAAATGATGATTCATTTGAGGATGTCAATCTTAAAATCCGAATATTCATTTAAGCGTTTGATGAATTGAATTCGATAATTTTAACTTTTGGGACTCTGACATAATATTAAGCCCCTGTTTGGTTTGGATTAAAATCTGATTTTAATTCAAATCAAAGTCAAATAATCAATATTAACCACATCTTTTATGGATCCCACAACTTTTCAACCACACATTTCAAAAACTTCTATCACAATCTACTAAAAATCTAAATTTAATCCCCACCAATCACCATCTCTTGATTGTTCATAACAAGGTTGACTATCTAAGATGGAATCTCAAGACTATGGACGTTTTTGATATATTGTACGGGACAAAAGAAAATGGTTTTAACTTGTCTTCCTTTATTAATAGTCCAATTCACCACATCAACCATAACACCGAAATTATTGTAATATATTTGTGGGCATGAAAAGTGAACAAGTTATAGCAGGTGAGATATAGAGAAAAGAGGGGGGGTAGGGAGCTTACGCTTTGGTAGCAGCATAGATGGCATAAAGAGGATGAGAAGGTACAACAATGGAAGCACCAGAACCAATATTAACAATTGCACCTTTCTTCCTTGCAACCATTTCTTCTATAATACCTCTTGTTATCAAACTTGTACCCTTCACATTAACTCTCACTAAATTCATCCAAATTTCTTCATCCACTTCATGAAAAAACATTGCTGATGGATATGTAATTCCAACATTATTGATTAAAACCCCAACATCCAAACCCTTAATGTCCTCTTTCATTTCAAGAATCCCATCTGAAATATTTGGGCCCGAAAAGTCGATTTGGAAAATCTTGGTCAGTGTATTGGGATATTTGGCTTGAATTTCATTACTCACATTTTTGAGTTTGCTCAAGTTTCTGCTTACTAGTATTAGGTTTAGACCTTTTTTGGCAAGCTGGAAAGCAAAAGCTTTGCCTATGCCATCAGTTGAGCCAGTGATGAGTGCCCATGATCCATAGCTCTTGAGATTTTTGGGTTCTCTGAAAAATGTTATGAAGATCCATTTGAGAAGGAAAATGGTGTTCTTGATGATAGAGAGAAAACCTAGAAGAGAGAGAAGAATTATCCACAAAGGTTGTGTTTTTAGATGAATAAAGCAGGTTGAGAGCATTTTTTGAACCTTGGGAACACCTAATTTCAAAGGTTATAGTTTGTTGAGGTTTGTTACAAGCTTTTTCCGGACTCATGGAGAAAAATGCAATTAATATATCTTTATTGATCTCTTTTTTCTCGAAAGGAAGAGTGTGAAATTCTTTTTCTGGGACCACGAAATTGGATCCGCGCATCAGTTTATTTTAATGCAAAGAACATGACTCTACCAGTTCTTGAAACATTTACAAACCTAAACCAACTTTCCTGATTGGCAAAAGAAGAGCATAATATTGTTTTGTTTGGTCTGATCATTTTAATTAAGTCGATACCCCACACACATAAGTGAGATTATAAAAAATCCTAATTACGAAGAAATCGCTCTAATTTATAAGTCGTCTTGCAAGAAGCGTACATTTTGATTATGTGGCTCATATTCTTGTACATGGGTGGCTACAAGAGAGGTAGATGAGTTGGGAGTGTACGGTATTATAAGGATACTTTCGGGATTAGGTTTCTATACAAACAACTTTATGTATGTTGAAATTTTATGAACTTTTAACTTTATAAAACTAGAAACTTTAGAACTTAAAAATCTAAATTCCGTTATTGCCAAAATCATTCGTGTCAAATCATCAAGAAAAGTAATAATGCGGAACATACCTTTATTCTTTGAGAATTGTTCTTTATTACTGAATTTTGATTTCAGATCTTGAAACTTGAACTACAATCTTTTCTTGTTTAGGTTCTTCCCTTTTAATCTTGAATTTTGCTTCATTTGATTCTTTAATTCTTGTTCTTAATTTTGCTTCTTGATCCATATTCTTTATTCTTGAATTTCTTTCTCTTGATTGTTGATCTTGATTGTGGGTTTTAAATCTTCCTCTTCAATATATTTTCTCTTGTATTCTTGTATTGATAGGATGATATAAAGAATGAGAATCACATATAAATTGGGGGATCATAACTCTATATATATTCATAAGTATTTTGCCCATCATTAAATACAATTCTAAAGGAATCTGATTTCTACACATATAATCCAGTCCAACACTTAATTTATATGCCATAAATCCAAGAATTTAATTCTTTATTAGATCACTTTAATTGAGCTCAACTCTAAGATAATCTTATACGCAATTAATTAAATATGTAAGCCCACACGACAAATTAATAAACTCAACAAATGGACCACATATGTTATCTGATAAATGTGTATAACCTTATGACGTCAAAACTTTGATAACCAAAATCATTTCCGAACAATCTCGTCCATTGATTATATCAATATATGATCAAAACAATCTTCGTTATAAGTATTATAACTAAACCCATCAATGGTCACGTATACCAGTACAATCAAATGACATAGATCAAGTGTAGATGTGTAGTATGGAAATGCAAGGTGATCCAAACATGCCTATTTTCAACTGGTTCTACCTTATTCTTTAATGAGATAAACTATAAACTTTAATCAAAGTGAAACTGAACTGAATACTTTATTTCAAAAATAAATCGAATATTCACGAATAAAAACATGTCTAAAACAGACAACATTCGAATACAAACTCCGACTAAAATGGCATATCATGAAAAGTCACAAATGAAAATCCTTGGGTGATAGTCCCTTAGTAAGCGGATCCGCAATTATAGAGTTTGTCCTAATATATTCCATAGAAATCTAAATACTCTGAATTCTTTCCTCAACAACTAAGAACTTAATGCTTATAAGCTTTAACATCGTCAAACTCTTATTAGAATACATGATTGCCATTGTTACAGAATAACTTAAGTGATCTTTCAATTCAATCTAAAATATGCAGTAAAGTGACAATATTTTACATTTATATTCCATGATCAAAATCAAAATATCCAATGATTTTCAATTGGTTTGATTTTTCTGAATGTGATCATGTAATCCTTAGTTTTATGTAAATACCGAATAACCTAATTAGTTTCTTTCCAAATATCCATATCAGAATTACTTAAATATCTACATAACATTCAAACAATGAATGCCATATTCAAACTATGCAAACATGAGCATACATTAAACTCCCAACTATTGAAACACGGTTTATTTTCTGTATTTTTCTTTTCTTTAAATTTATGCTTAGGGTATTGATTGAGACTAAACTTATCTCCTTTCGTGGTACGGGTATTACTTGGTTTAGATACTTGTATCTCAAATCCTTTAAGAACTTTATAAATATAGCTCTTTTGCGATAATCCAAAAAATATCTCGAGAACGATCTCAGTGTATTTGTATTCTTAATACAAAAGAGGCGTCACCAAATTTTTTCATTTCAAAATTTCATAACAGAAATTCCTTAATTTTCTTATAATAACCCTATATCATTGCAGGCAAGTAATATGTCATTGACATGTAACATAAAAAAATATACTTACTCTCATCGAACTTGTGATATACACATTCATCAACTGTATTCATCTCAAAACCAAATGAGATAGTTATTTGATGAAATTTGTGATATTATTGACGGAAAACTTGCTTAAACCCATAGATGAATTTCTTTAATTTGTAAATCATTTGACGTAGCTTAAGATAAAATGTGTCACAAATGCAATAATAATCCTAAAAGAGTCTTTCATAAAAATCGGAGACAGAGTCTCTTTAAATACCTTCCTTTTGAGTAAAGTCATTTATAACAAGACAAACTTTATATCTTTCTACATCACCCTTCGAATCCCTTTTGGATTTAAATATTAATTTACAACCAGTGGATTTCGCACCTTCAGGCAATGTGATGAGTCCCCAAACGTCATTGTCTTTTATGGATTTTATTTTTTTATTCATGACATCAATCCATTCTTGAGAATTATTTATTTGCATGGCTTGATGAAAGTTGATTAATCAGATCTTCTTTTATCAATCCAATGACATCCTTATTTTTTTTGGAGAAAGATTATAAAGTTATCAGGAATTGTCTTTCTCCTTTCACCAGTGGATTTTTCTCAATGGCATTTGAGGTTGTTGATTTTGTTTTTTTGGAACAATCTCTTGATTGTGTATAGGGGATTTTGTAATATTATTTTGATCTGAAATTGCTTCTTGAATATGATTTAGAGCAAGAATTTGATCCTAGTCCCGATTATTTTCAATTGCAACAGAAGAGATATTACAAATTCTTCTCCAAAAATAAAATCCTTAATCTTAAAACTTTATCTCCCCCTACAAACTCTACATTTTCAAGGAGCCGAACATTTTTCGTTTCGAAAATTGATCTAATAGTGGGATCTTTAAAATTTGTAACCCCTTAACAGTTGCCCTTAACAGTTGCTTTACTTGAAACTTTATTGAGAACTAGTATTCACTACCACAACCAGATCTGACGTATTTTATTCTTTTTCTGAGTTGATTTTCAATTTCAGCCTTGTATGTTTTGAACATGTCCAGTATTTGAGATTTCTCATAGATGAGATATAGATAGCCATATTGAAAAAATTTCGTTTACGAATATAATAAATTACTATTGACCATTCTAAGAAGACAAAGGAAATGCCCACAAATATCCATGTGAATTAGTTCTAAGACGGCTGAAGTTCTATTGGCACCTAATATTTTTATACTTGTTTGTTTCCCCTTAATGTAATTAACCTAATCTTTTTGGCAGTTCATACAACTCCGCATAGACACACTTATAAGAAGTGGCACCATAATTTATACATCAAATGTGTCATGATATTTAAACTAAATTAACCATAAACAAATCAAAGTGAGGAGTGTAATTTTGTTTACACGTCAAGCGTGGTATTTAGTACAATCTTACTTTATGTGTCCCAGATTTTTACAAAAATAATAGCCAAATACTTTATCCTTTTCAAGCTTTTGCTATTTCTTTTGAACTGAATCAGATGCAACTTCCTTATTTTTTAACTTGTCCTTAGAGGTTCTTATCAAGTGAGTACTTCTGGTTCTCTCATGCTTTAGACTTTTTCTTCTTACACACAATACCAAATGAGCTCATCAAGAGTTCACTTCCCCTTTGATAGTTGTAACTAACCTAAATTGACTGAATTGTGCAAGAGAAGAAGTCAAAACCAAATGCACGAGCAAGTCATAAGACAGCCCAAACTTTAGCGCCTTTAGTTTTTGAAGCAAGATGAGACATTTCTATGATGTACTCCTTTATGTTATCTTAACGAATGTATTTTAGTGAAATTAAGTTTGCTAAAAACGTGCTAGTTTCGACATTATTGCCTTTTACAAAGCATTTGTCAATTTCCTTAAGAAACTCATTAGCAGTAGTTACCTTAGCGCCCCTGAATGTTACTGGAATTCCACGCTTCATGATCATAAGACTCATGCGGTTTAAACGATCCCACTTATCTGAGTCCCATTTTTAATCAACGGAACTCTTATCCGTAAAAGCAGTGAGTTGTTCAATCCTTAAGGCAAAATCTAGATCTACTTAGCCAAGAACGATATGAACGTTCTCTTTCCAGTTCTTAAAATTTGGTTCCATAGCAAACAAACTAAATTGATTAGTTAGCAGATATTGTAGAAGTAGATGGATTATACGAATAGAGATCTTAAACTTAAGTAACATGTTCATATGAGTAGTATTAGACAATCAATAATTTCAAATAATGGTAAACTCCATCACAAAAAATCAAGCACAACATTGATATTTAGTCTTTGGACATAAATACCAACTTGTAAGTTACACTCTTGGTGTAATAATCAAATATTGACAATAAATTATATCAATTATCAAGTCTATTTTTGGACCGACTCAATGTTCACATAATGAAAAACTTTAAAATTGTCACATTTTTTTTATCACATGTGTGCAAATAATTTAGCCAAACATTAACTTTCATTTGGGCCGATTAATACTCGCATGAATTACGTACACACAATCTTCCTAATATTTCAAATAAATTAATTTCAACAAGAGGGATTACTTTGGTAACATTTTGTTTCAATTAATTTATTTCAGAAAATTAGTAATCTGAAAGAAACTTTAATACCAAGATTTTATTTTGATAGACATCTTATATTTTATTTTTATTTTTATTTTTCTCTTTTGTTGCCAAAAGAAGAAGAAAAAAATAATGATGAGGACTGAGACGCTGCAGTACACAGAAATTGGGCGCTGGGCAACTCCCAGTAGCAATCGGGCGTTGTCGACTTAACTGAACACAACACTGTGGCGTCCGTCACTGCAACGCTGTAGCAGTATCGGAAAAATCCCAAAAAAATCCAAAATTTTGATATCTAGGTTTGAAATTCACATCCCAAAATTTTTTAAAACCAAAGTATGAATTTCAACCCTAAAATCTTCCTTTAATCTTAATGATTTAACATGTCGTTGTCTCTTATACAATTTGTTGAAACTCTAAACTTTATAAAAATAGAAACTTTAGAACTTGAAAACCTAAATTCCTTTATTATCAAGATCTTTCATATCAAATCATTAAGAAAATTAATAATGCAAAACATACCTTAATTTTTTAGGAATGATTCTTTATTACTGGATTTTGATTTTGGATCTTGAATCTTGAAGCTTGAACTGCAACCTTTTCATGTTTGGGTTCTTCACTTTTAATCTTGATTTTTGCCTCTTTTGATTCTTTAATTCTTGTTTTTGATTTTGCTTCTTGATTCTTGAATTCCTTTTTCTTAATTCTTGATTGTGGGTTTTGGATCATCTTTTTCAATATATTTTCTCTTGTATTCTTGTATTAATGTGATGACACAAAAAATGAGAAAAACATATGAATTGAGAACCATAACCCTATACATATCCATAAATATTTCGTCCATCATAAATTACAATTGTAAAGGAATCTGGTCTCTACACATATAATCCGATTTAACACTTTATTTAGATACCCTAAACCCAACAATTTAATTCTTTTTTAAATCATTTTAATTGATCTCAACTTTAAGATATCCTTATACAAAATTACTTACATATGTAGGTTTCAAGACAAAATAATAAACCAAACAATGTAATCATATTAGAAGTTAGCAGATTATTCACGTTGTGCAATAGTAGACGTAGACACATTGCCGAACCATTTAATTTCTATTGTATCGATCTTATTGTTATTCTGCTTTTTTATTTTATTGTTCACGTTTTGTGCAACAAAGTGAAAAAGAAATATTTAATTTGAATTGAATTGAAAGAAACATGTACCACATAGGTGCTTAATATGCATGGGATGTTGGGATCGTACTTGATTACACAAAATAATGGAAGATTTGTATCCAATTCAACGTATGAAAACTACTCATAATAATTCTCTAAGTAAGAATGCATCCTTCTACAGTTTTGAATCACAAAAGACTTCAAAAATTATGAAAAAGACAGACACGTGAAATTATTCAATTATGAATTCCATACCATTGATTGAGAGCAAATTCACAGTTGTGCTGTACTATTTTCGGCTAGAATCAAAGCTGTCTTTTTTACTGCTTTTATTTCACGGGGGGCCCGAGCTCAAAGTAATTGAGACATGACACAGACACACAAGTAGAATGTTGTATTATGTACAGCTAGGTTTAATTATTCTATATTGGTCCCTTCGTATTAATAATTCTCATAAAGAATTTTGGGAGGTTGGTTATTTTTTTTATTGTTTGAGGCATCAGATCATGTAGTGGCCAAGTGTGTTGGATGTGTAAACTGTACACCTTTTCTTTCGACCGTGACTGTCTTCGGAAAATCGTGTTACTGTGAATTCATACAAACATGTATTCAACCACTTTTATATTTTTTCCCTCATATATAAAGAGTATTAGGACGAGTCTTTTTGTAATATAAAGTAAGCAAAGAAAGGCATGCATGAGTCGAGAAAATGCATTGTAATTAATACTCATCTTCTGCGCTAGTAAGATGCTGCAGTGACATCAAGTGGATACGAGAGAGTAAATCACTTTAAATTCTGGGATTTTCTTTGTTTTGTATTATTATTGCTCTCAATAATATAGGTCTAGGGATTGATCCATGACAAAATGAATGTATTTCTCATAATAACTAAGAGTATCTACATTTGTGTATCGTTATCTTCAATGCATTTCTTAGTTTTTGTTAGATGGGATGCATTAATTTTTGTGATCTACAAACCCTTGATTAAAAGGCACACAAATTAGCTTGTTACTTTCTAAAGGTTGAACCCCAACCTTGAGGCCCCCACCGACCCTGCCCTGGACCATTGTGGAGGAGGTAAATCGCAGGATGTGCCTCCCAGGAGCCAGGGTGGAGAGCTTATGGATAGGCCTGGGCTATTAACCCTATGGTAACTCCCGCTTGCAACAAAGCCAATTCCACCTTCCGGGGAATCGAACTCTGCACACTACCGCGCTGAGCCCTAACCGCCCTCCCCTTTGCCACTGGGAGATATGCCCTGGGGGCGCTTGTTACTTTCTATAATTGACTTTTGGTTGTTAAGAGTAATAGTTTCACCTAAAAAGAAGTTATAAATTATGTTTAGTCCTTGTTTTATTTTTTTTAAAATAAATTTTTTAGTAAATTTTGATAAAAGTTGATTAAATGCGTGGTTTAAAAGTTGATAAAGATCCCATGAAATTTATAGCTGAGAATAAATTTGAAAAAAAAATGAATTTTAAAAAATGTGACCAAACAGGGACTTTGTAAAAATTAAGTATGTAATATGTAGTGTATTCTTTATTTTAGCGTTTAATATTTAACCGAAAGGTACAAACTTTTAATTATTATTATTTCATAAGTTTGATAATATAGAGAAAAATGATATTACTATAATCATAATTTCTTCAGTGCATAAGAGAAATTATCGGAAAATATAAACATCATTATATTAGAAGCCATTAATGAGTACAAATTAATGATAATGTGAAGAGCATTTCCTTAAGAAGATTAACTGAATTTTCAACATTATTATTTTTAAATTGCATTTTTGTAATAAATATTGGTTTATGCCCTACTGTGATTAAAATTTAAACAAAATCATTTGCATTCTACAAAATATCCTAACATTTTTTATACGCCGAGCAATTTTCTCAAAGAAAAATAAAATAGTAAGATCATATAAATAAGTTTGATTCTTTGTTAGACCATACGACATCATGTGTGTATGATGTTGGTAACTCTTTCAGTATGAAAACACAATCTTTCTTATTTTCCTCATCTCGTCTCTTTCTCTCTCCCCCATCGTTCCTAACTTCCTATGCCCCTGAACCAGTAGCGGAGCCAAATTTCAACGTTGTTGGAGAGAATTTTTTGAAGGGACGAAATATACACGTAATTTTTAAATTTATTAAAAAAAATAAAAAAATTCTATGCAATTTTTTAAAGAAAATTTCAAATGTAGTGGAGCGGTCGCTATGCCACTGCCACTGCCACTGCCACTGCCCTCAACCAAAATCATTAATTATTGTTCAAGTTCTCGAAGTATACATTGGAACATGTTGCTACTCAACAAAATATTTTAAAAGATGTGATAATCATAGATTTAATTGTTGAGGGATAAAAATCTCCCGTCGAATAAAAATGAAAATATAAACTAATTTATAAAAGATTGACCTACTCCTTTTAACGAAATTGACATTTTAAGAAGGAATTCCAAATTTTAACATGGTATTAGAGCACATTAAATTCTAACAAGCAATTCGATCCGATTAAACCTCAAAAAAATTAGTATACGGATTTTAAAAGTTACTAAGGCAAACATGTTTGGCTTTTCTTTAAGTTACTTTTTTTAAAAGAATTTCATTACAAAAAAAGTTACTTTTTTTTAAACCAAGTATTTGCTTACCCTTTTTTTGGGCTCAGCCAAATATGCCGTGTTGGAAAAAGAATGTCGATTCATTACATCAACATTAAAACTGTCACTCTCTCCAGTTTCACCATTTGATGCGTCTATTATCTCTTGCTTTTCTTCTAAGTTGAGATAATATCCCCACCAACTTTTGAACTGACCCGTAAATCTCATTACTAGATTTAGGGTTGCAACTTTTAGGGGGATGGAGAAACGATCGATCATTTGTTCATTCATTATGATGGTGTTCGTTGGATGTGGAATGATATTCTGGCTTCACAACATATGAGTTGGGTGTTTCCAAGGCGTATCAAGGACGTGGTGTGGGCATGGAAGAGAAAGTTTCGAGATAAGAATAGCAAGTTTGTTTGAGATCTCATTCCAGGATGCATTGTTTGGTGCGCGTGGAGGGAAAGAAACGGCAGATGCTTTGAAGATCAAATACGGACGACAGAGCAATTTAGAGAATTGTTTTACTTGACTTTGTATAGTTGGTTTAAGGCTGCAACCGTTAGTCCGATAGAAGGGTTGCCGAATTTTTTATCGTTTCTATCTTGTTTAACTTGATAATGCACTCCTTGTGTATTATCTTTTATTTCGATTTATAAAATTTACGTGATTACCTATATAAAAAAAAAGATTTAGGGTTGCAACTTTTGAATCAACACCAGTTGCTCTATATGTTTTCCAACACATAGACATAATTTCAATTTGTCCAACAATTTGATATTCTATTAGGCCATCAATATTTCATTCGGCCACAAATTTACCATCAAAAGTTATTGAAGTTTTTGTTTTTCTTCAAAAAGCTAATTAGGAGCAGTATTTTGAGGATAATAAGGATGAACTTTTGAATATAAACCTTTTAATTTATTGATATGAAAATTATCATTTTCATCTTCAATAAACTAAGATTCAATTTCATCAATTGTATTGATATTTTTTGAGGGAGAATGATGAGATAATTTAGATAATTGAGTTACAAGTTCTTTTAAAACTTGAGTCTCATTATCTAATTTTCCAAGTTGAGGAATCATATTGAAAGGATGAGGTTTGAATAAAACATTTACAAGAGTTTTCCATTTATCGATCGATTTTGAAATAAGTTTGTCAGAATTTAAAATAGCTTTCTAATTATCAGAATTTAATTCAATTCTGTTGAACTGAGAACACGTGGATTGAAGAACAATATTTGTATAATTGTTTTGACCTTGAATATTTTTGATATCTTTAGCTCCTCTTCAGAATCATTTGATCTCTCACTAGATATCCTTTTGAGGGGGGATGCAAGAATTTCAGTATTTCCTTGGGAAATTGCAATTTCTTGCACAGGAGGATGAATAGTTTAAAAAGTATTACCCTTAGATGTTTTTCAAATCTTTTTTGAAAAATTTGTATTTTGAATAATTTTAGATTTAGTGGGTTTTTTATTATAAACTTTAAAATATACCCACTTATAAAAACTTAAATCCTCTGAAAAGGTTTCAAATCCTCTCTAGTAAGATTCAATTTCTTCTTGAGAAAAACTTTTTTGAAATATTTTTTTAAAGCTATTGACTTCATGAGTTTTATCAGTCATGAATTCATTTCTTCTATCAATAGTAGAAGAAATAACATTACATTGCCCATCAAACATTTCTGAAGGAGATGCCATATCACATAAAGTTGGAGAACAACTTGATCTGATTTAACTTCCTCATCAGTTTGATAATGAGTTTTTGGGGGTATTGGAGTAAAATCAACTTCTTTTAAAAAAGATGTTGAAAACCTTGAAGGTTGAAAAATATTTGACATAAATCTATAATCAGATATAGATGAATGAGATCTTTAAAGAGTGATTGAAGATGAAAGTTTATCAAAGATAATTTTGACATTTTCAACAGGAAAGTAAAAATTTTGTGATCAGGATTTCTCCGTACTGGAGGTGGAATTAGGTTTTGAACATTTTCAAAATCCCATTCTAGTCCACAAGATTGACGATTCCAAGGAATACGCTTGGGAATCATAACATTTGAATGAAATTGACTTATTTCAACTAAAACCCTTTCATCTCTTGAAGAAGATCGAAGTGCTCGAATATTAAGTTGAGTATTCAAAAGCTTGTAATACATTCGATATATTAAAACAAAAACTCTTGAACATTCATCAACATCAAAATTCTTTGTTTAAACTTGAAGATTAAGAGCATTAAGAATAGCTCTATCTTGAAAACTAATTGAAAATTTTGGATAACAGTTTGAAAATACCGGTTCACTCTCGAGGTTGGACTCGAGTATGGAAAGTAATGAATGTTTAAACCGTAAAAGTCTTTTGTCTCTTAAGGTTAAAAGAACTGGAATGTCTAGACCAAGTCTAAACGGAGGTTTGACTACAATTTGAGCAAGTCCAACATGAAGATATTTAAATTTTTTTCATGTGAGCTTGTATAGCTTCTTTTGAAAACAGATTAATTGAAACAGTTTGATGTTTGATTGGAATAGTTTGCTCAAATGTTTTGATAACATAATTATAGATAGAACTTTTATCTACCTTTGGGATAGTCAAATTTTGAAGCTTTTGCTCTATCTGAGCTATTTGAAGTTCATATAAATTAAAATCATTTGATGCAGATGTAGATGTAGATGCAGATGCACGATTTTGATCTAATTCTTTATTATCATTTTGAAAAGTGTTTACCATATTTTCTCTACTGTTTGAACTACTATCCTTACTAAACTAGTTTGATAGAGAAGACATAATTGAATAGTAATAAGATAACAGTAATCTTACTATTGAAAACAGAATGCTACATGCAAATGGATGTAGTGCAAAGCTTACAACGGGACCACCTAAAGCTGACCAACATGTCAATAGACATCCATACCTTACACCAACCTAACCTTAGACACTGCAAACAATAGTTTGAAACTTATTCTCTCACACTACTCTCTTATGGCTCTGATACCAAAGGGAGGCCTAGGTCAGGGGAGAGGGACAAGAGAAGTAGAGGTTGATGAAAATAATGAGTTTATTGGTTTAATAATTTTGAAATTACAATATAAAAATTGAAATTCGAAATTGAAAATTACAATTGAAAGGATTTTTAAAGAAAGCTCAAAAATTACAAGGACAATTTAAAATTTTTCTTGAAGTGTATTATCTCCCGCTCTATTACACTTGATGAGAACTTCCATCTTGAGTCTTCTTTTATACTTGAAATTTTGAGCACGGACTTGAAACGAATTTAATTTTGGTGAAGGAATCTTGAAAAATAATCAATCATTTTGATATGAAAAGACAACCACTTGTCTTTGTTTTCTAACCACTCCTGAAAAGTGCACATTATCTTTTGTCCTACAAAATATTTTAAAAAAACTACTGAACGTCTATATGGTGCTAGTGAAAAAAATTGAATATTCAATATAAATTTTCAAAAGCTCATATTTGCAATTCAAATATTTGTTTTAAAAATATATTTTATCTTGTTAAAGATTTAGACCAAGAAGTAATGCTTGGCACCCCTTTTATTGTTCAAATTTATCATTTTCAAGTTAATTCAAAATGATTAACTACAAATATTTTTTGTTAAGAAATTATTTTCAAATTTACAAATCCTCCCTCTCATAAAGATGTTAATTTTTTGAAAGAAACTTCTATTTCAAAAATTATCAACAATATCAATTTTAAGAAAAAACATATTCAATTTTTAAAAGAAGAGATAAGATTGCGAAGAATCGAGGAACATTTAAAAGATTCCTCTTTTCAAAAGCAAATCTCTCTTTTTCAAAAGCGTGTCGAGGGCGAGATATGCTCTACTATTCCAAATGCTTTTTGGAATAGGAAATCAAAAGCGTGTCGAGGGGGAGGTATGTTCTGCTATTCCAAATGCTTTTTGGAATAAGAAAAAGCATATGATGTCCCTATCATATACTCATGATTTTCATGAATCAAATATCCATACAAAATTATGTCATATTCAAATGAACAAAAAATTAATTGATCACTGTATCAATGAAATTAATGATTTACTGTATAAAAACCTTATCCGTCCAAATAAATCACCATGGAATTGTTCAGCTCAGCAGAAATTGAGCGAGGAGTCCCTAGTTTAGTTATCAATTTTAAACTTCTCAATAAAGCTCTATAATGGATTAAATATCCAATACATCAAAAGAAAGATATATTAAAGAATAATGCTAAGTGTACACAATTTTTTACACAATCTTTTACACCCCTCTCACATGGAAGGGGGCCCACACATAATAAAATAATCGTGGACCCCCCTCCATGTGAGAGAGGTGTAAAAGATTGTGTAAAAGTGTGTGTGTACATGTAGCATTACCCTATATTAAATAGGTTATTTAAAAAGCTTTGATCTTTTCTAAATTTGATATGAAATCAGGTTTCTGGCAGATTCAAATTTAAAAAAATCGCTATAAGTCTTTATTCAATGTTCATTTTGGACAATGTTATGTCATTCGGTCTCAAAAATACCACTTCTGAATTTCAAAAAATTATGAATGATATTTTTAATCATATTCAAATTTTATTATTATTTATATTGATGATGTTCTAATCTTTTCTAAAAGTTTAGAATAGCATTTCAAACATTTAAGCACATATATTCATGTAGTAAAAAATAATGGATTAGCAGTTTCCGCTAAAAAACTTGTTTTATATCAAACAAGTATTAGGTTCTTATTACATAACATTCATTTAGTAACAATTACACCAATTCAACGAATTCTAGATTTCACAGACAAATTTGCATATGAAATACTAGATGAAAATAGTCTTCAAAGATTTTTAGGGGTGCCAATTATGTAGGTGACTTTATCAAAGAGATAAGAATTATATGTGCACCTCTTTTCAAAAGATTACAAAAGAATCCGGTCCTATGGAGTCACGAGCATACTGTGGTTGTTCAAAATGTCAAAAAGGCTATCAAAAGCATTCCCCGTTTGTCAATATTAGACCCTACCGCATTAATTATTGTTGAAACTGACGCATTAAACATTGGATTCAATGGTTTCCTCAAACAAATTTCAAAAGAGTCTAGTCAAGAACGGCTAGTCAGATTTCATTCTGAAGTTTGGACTGACCCTTAAAAGAATTATTCTACCATAAAAAAAAAAAAAGAAATTTTATCAATTGTTTTATGTATTTCAAAATTTTAAAATGATTTAATCAATAAAAAATTATTTTAAAAACAGATTGTAAAGCATCCAAAGATGTTTTACAGAATGATGTTAAAAATCTTGTTTTCAAACAAATCTTTGCTAGATGGTAAGCTATTTTGTCATGTTTTGATTTTGAAATTCTATATATACAAGGACCTTCAAACTTTCTTGGGATATCCTCACAAGAGGGTTTTTACAAAAGAGAGAAAATTGTGAGAAAAAATCGAGAGATATTCAAATTAAGTGAGATATTAAAAAAAAAATTATGGAATCATCTTCTTCAAAGAAGAAGGATGAGAAAAAGATTCAAATTCCTATTTGTTCAATAAATTATTATATTCAAAATTCATTCAAAGGTTCCAAATTGAGGAAATTACACCCATTCATATGTTTTAAGATCCATTTTCAAAAATCATATCTAAAGTTTGTTTATTCAAAAATCAGGTTATAATTAAAAAATTTAATATTAATAATTATATTACAAAATCAAATTAATATGCATATATAACCATCCAACCAAAACCCTAATCATTTACCTAATTCATTTTCTTTACTCTCTCTCTACCCTCACCTTATCCTCTCCCACTCTCTTTCTCTTTCACATCTCTCTTCCACTCCGATAAGATGGCACTCCAGCGTTGAGGCACGGCATCGGAGGCGCAGTACCAGCGCGGTACTTCTCCCCACGGATAGGGGCAGCTCTGCATAGCGTGCCGTCGCGCCGCGACAGCTCCTCATCGCCGAGTCTAGTATGTGACGGTAGTGGTTATTTTTGTGCTATGGTCGGGATTTGCACCTACGCGATCTAGTGTGGGATTTTTAGGTTGTGTTTTCAGTTGGTGGATGGGGGGATGTGGTGGTGTTTGGGTAGCGGCGATTATGTTGGATCTGGTGGTGGTGGCGACGGTGAATCTTGTTGTTAGCGGTGGTGGTTTTGAAGTTGAAAGTGGTAGTTTGTTGGAGGTGGTGCAGTGGTGCTAGGAGGTTGTAGTGTGACTAATTGAATGGTGACTAATTGATTTGTGATCGAATAATAATATGTGACTAATTGAATGGTTAATTTGTGACCAAATTTTATAGATCTGTGACCTTAATATATTTAATTAATTAAATCATTAATAAATTTTAATAAAAACCCGATTTTTGAAATTTAAGACATTTATTCTTAATTTTGAAATTAGTGATACTTAATCCCTTACTTATGAAATTTTCCCAAATGAGGATTTGCTAAGCACAGCTCTCATACCTCTCAAAAATCTACTTTAGTTTCAAAAACATCATCTTCTCAAATTCAGAAAATCTATGAACATCCTTCAAATTTCAAAAGAATCCTCCAAATAGGATCTGAAAAATTACTAAATATCAATCCTCCTTCACCCTTTTAATATTTTACAAAATGTATTCATACTCTTGTTTTCGAGATGGAAACATATTGGATTCATAGGTATTCATATATAGAAGAATGCCTTCAAAATATTTTCCCTCCAATTTTTCAATATTTTCCAGAAATATAAAAAATATAGAGCTTATTATAATGCTATCCTTATTAAATCTGGATTAGCCATAATAACTCATACTTCAAATCAGTAAAAAAAATTATATTGATTTTTTTAAAATTTCAATTCAATAGGTATTGTCATTCGAAGACTGGGACATGACCAGTGTAAAGAGAAGAGAATGCGTCTCTCAAAAGACGATTCATTTGAATAGCTTTTCAATTATTTTGATTACCCAGAAGCCTGATTTATTTTTTTTTATTTTAGACCAGTTACCCATTCTTGGTTCATACTTTTTCATCAAAATTGTTCTACAAATTTTTCTAAATGGTTTCAAAAATGGTTCGAATACTTTAGATTTGAATAAAATATTTTGTCTAGTCTTACTCTTCAATGATTCGAACATTTCAAAAAAGGGGCAAAAACATTTTTGAAACCTCAAGAAAATCTTTTATTTCAATTTGATCACAATTTAAAGGTCTCAGAGATATTCTGTTGGAGCTATCAAATTGTTCAAAAGCCAGAATCTGAATAACATGTCAAAAAAGTTATTCGGAGACTCAAAATTAAATAGCGGTCAAAATTTCATGAGACGAATTACTGCCCAAACGCAATAAATTCATGGATTTAAAAATAGAGGAACGCAAGCATTCCAAAATTATCCAAAAGGGAACTTGACAAAAGTGTCGATTTCCTCACGGAAAAATCAAGATTATTGGCTATGTTAAGCCAATGCAAAACTCCTGAAGAACTGCAAATTATTTGAGAAAGAATTCCTGCTCTTGCAAAATCTTCATCAAAGAAATCATATTCAAAAGAAAATTTTTCTCAAGCAGATTCATCAGATTATGAAAAAAAACAATGAAGACATGCGCTTTGATTTAGAAAATATTGATGAATTAATTGAAAAAGAAACTCAAAAGAACACTCCTTCAAAATGACTATATGAACCCAGTTATCTTGATAAACTAAGAGAATTTAGGGTTCAGAAAATCAAAAGATTCATTATTCAAAATGTGTATGCCACCAAATAAATTATTATTACTCTCCTTGCCAATTATTAGAAATGGACAAAAAACTTTAATATATTTACTAAAGTAAAATTTAAAAAGCGGGAAATGGAAAAATAGGCGGATAATTGTCAAAAGTTGGTATGCCATTATCAAAAATGTGTAATACAATTGTAAAAAGTTGGTACATCATTGTCAAAAGATAAGGTGCAATTTTCAAGAGTGGTTGGAAGACAAAGACAGGTGATTGTTTTTTCATATCAATTGTTTTTCAAGATTCCTTCACCAAAATTAAATTGGTTTCAAGTCCGTGCTCACATACACAAAAAGAAAGGAATCTTGAAAAGGAAAAATTAAGTACAATAAACAATGACAGTTTCATCCTTCATTAATCCAATCGTCTGAGGATTAACAATCAATGGAAGTCGACCATTTGCCCCAGCATCAACAAATTGATCCATGTAGGCCAAAAAAACTAGCACAGAGACTATTGCAAATGATAATTTCATTGTACTGTCTACAACTCAAATACTTTAAGAAATTTGATGTGTTTGAAAGATTTGTCTACATTTATATAGAAGGTATATACTGTAAGACAAAATCTAACAAGATTTGAGTATACTCTGAACTCCATAACTACACGGTAAATAAGGAAAAGAGTATTAAATACATATTTCCACGTTTAAAAATGGAAAAGATTCCAAAAGGATGGTGACTGTCCACATGAATCATGACACGTTTTTTCGATATTTAGATTTCACGATTTTTTTTTTTTTTTTTGTAGAATAAGTCTTTGAATAGTAAATTTTTGAAGAATGTGTGGTTAAAAAGTAAGAAATTTTTTTGGATTTACGTGAAGAATATATTATTATAAGAATATATATTTGAAAATGAGTATGTGAAAAAAACAATTTTGAAAAAATGACTACCAAACAGTGGCTTAATTGTCACTCGGTCTCTCTCTCTCTCTCTCTCTCTCTCTCACCAACAATGTGTTTTTCTTTTTTAATTAGAGCATTTTTGGAAGGTGGTTACAATTTATAGGTGCTATCAAGTAAGATTTTTATATATTTCAAAAGATTAATAAATTCTAATGAATTTTGTGGATTTAGATATATTTCAAGTTTAAAAATACATAAAACAGAATATTTTAAAATTGGATAAAACTATTTTTACACTTTCTTTTACCACTTGGTTGACAGGTGAATGATGTGACAACTTTATAATTGTTAGATTAAATGTTTGAATGTGGTATGAGATTGTGTCAAGTGTAAATTCGGTAAGTCGAAGTATGAAGAAAGATACATGCATCAATATTGTTTGAAATTTCACCATCTTTAATGAAATTCTTATAGAATTTGTTTAAAAGTCTATTCAAATCTTTTAAAATTCCTCTATTAATCAATTTTTTTTATAAATTCACTAGTTATTGAGGATCCAAAAATTTTAATGAAATTTATTAAAATTTTAGTTGGGGACACCTATTTTAACGAATTTCATTAAAATTCTTAAAAATCTGAATTAGGGACACATAAATTTAGAAAGATTTTTAAAATTCATCAAAATCTTACAATGCTGAAAGCAATTTACAATTATATTTGCCTCAATATCTATTGTCAAAGTCAAAATTGCAAGATTCATTGCATTTAAAACATTTATCTCTTCTGAATTTGGTTCCACAACTTCATAACCCTCAGAAGATTACGACAAAATCGATGATTATAATGCATCTTGAAAGTTCGTATGATTAATCCCCACCTCAAACTGAATATTTGATAGTGTTTGGTGGCAAGAAAATAATTAACATTTTGCAATCCTTTTGGATAAGCAAGATAATTATCAACAAGCCTTCAAATTAATGTCCCTTTTATTTGCAAAAGTACACTCATCATCATCAACCTTGAAATATGGATTGTTCTAATCATTAATCATTCCGTATATTAATTCAGAATCAATTATATTCTGAAAATAGAAAAAAATAATAATACAAATATAGAAAAGTATCACAAACATGCCAATTGATTGGTATGAATGCTAATTCTACATGAAACGAAATATACAAGATTAAGAAAAGAAAAAAACACATTCTTTCCACTGAATCTGTAAATAATGGCAGCATTTAACTGAAGGAACAAGGGACTGGATTTTCTACATCCCTAACATTTGGCTGCAAACAATTCAAATTGGGTTCAATGCTATAATTATATACATTTTAGACAACCTAGGAAAGGTGAAAAATTGGAAAGAATGATCATGTGAACTACATATATGTTACAAAGTTGAAATTATATCAGACAGCTGCTGTAGTCTAAGGTGATTGGTCATTGGATTTGTTACAAAATTGTGCCTAGTAACCAAATATGCAAGAAGAGACAATAAGCTATGACACCAAGCCTCGCCCTCGGACGACCAATCAAAGCTCGACTACCAGAAACCCTGAGTTGAAAATAAGCATGAGAATTACAAAAAAAATATAGATAAACATGAATCTGCAGTTGATCTTAATCCTCTCTATTTTCTCCAGTTTCACGGTTATGCAGTAAAGCACATAAAAACCGATAATTTTGGGGAAATTTTTGATTTTTTAAAGAAATTAGAATAAACATAGCATTTTACCAAATTCCATCAATTCGATCCGCAACTGTTTTTCCATTTCTTGGAATCAGACCGGATGTATTAAGAGACTTGAATATATGACCTGCAAAAAAAGAGTTTAATGCAAATTTTCCAGTTCTTGTAGTCTAAATAAGTATCAATTTTTTAATTTAACCTTTATCATCATCAGCTTCTTCATTGTTAACCAATCGTTCAGACTCGGAATCAATATCGATACTAACATTATCACTCGGGCTCATCCTCATAGTTCGCACATGAGCAGCAGATGGAACGGGAGAAATGTCGTTACTCTTTCCAAGTGATCCCTGCAAGAGTTAGAAAGTAGTAATTATAGTGCCCCTTCCCACCCTCACCACCTATGAAGCACCGACACGAACACGTCAACATGCGATTTTTTAAAAAACTATTGACACAACACATTGATTAAATTCTTTAAATTTTTTTATTTATATAGTATAAATTTAGTTTTATACTTGTTATTAATTTTTCTTTTTGAAATCTTTTAATTTTGAGTACATATTTGTTATTTAATAACTTTAAGTTAAAAATATATAATATTTCTGATAAAGAAAAAAATGAACCGAGGACGTGTCGGACACGGACAAGCTACCCAGTTAAAGTGTCCACGCTACAAATATATAGAGATTTTTCTATTAACATGATTCAGAGTTTAATAAAATGAAAACAACTTTACCATCTCTTGTATTTCTGGTGTCTCTGACTTTGTCGGCAAGGAAGCTTCAGAGGTTCCTCTTTCGTGGCCATCCTCTGAAGGAGCAATTCTAGCCTGATTAGAATCTTGAAGCAATCTAACCTTGTTGGACAAGTCACTCACTAACATTTGGGACCCGTGCAACTTGGCACCAAGGTCATCGATTTTGGATTCCAAATTTTCAGATTCCACCAACATGGCCATAACCAGTTTGTCAAGCAAGGGTACTAGCCATATCACACCAGCCACTTTATGATCATTAATCAATTCATTGTCCCCCAACTTCCTGACAATTTTTTGCAGACCCAATTCGAGCTCCAACAATTCATTCTTCATCCTTTCCGAGTCTTTCTCATTTTTTGTATTCTCTTTAACTTTATTATTCAGATTTTCAATTTCAAATACCTGTTCATCAAGGGTTGACTGCAGCTCTTCTTTTTCATGAAACAGTGCGCTTACAATCTTCTGTGATTTATTAAAATTATCAATAATGTAGAACAGCTTTTTTACATCAGACGTGTCATGGGGCTCTACCCCTCCAACTACAAACTCGGAGTCTGGCACTTCAATCTCTTTTATCTTATCAAAGAGGATTTTCATCTGAGGCACTGTCAGGAGAGAGTCTTCCATTTCTAAAACAAATCATGAAAAAGGGGCAAATTTTAAAGAAATAGATGAGAGGCAGAACAGTACATTACGCGCTTGTTTGGTTAGGTTGACTGTATATCAGTCGACAGTACTAAAAAAAATGTTAAAATCATGTCTGTCAATTGTCAAATGCTAAATTTCATAAAGCTAAGATGTTTAAATATATGAAACACTTGCATACCTTGAACTTTTGATAATGAAGTGGCATACAGAGATGAAAGTTCTGCTTCTCTTTTTTTCAATTTATCCACTTCCGCTTCACAATTCTCTTGTTTAAGCCTCATTTCATTGAACAGGTTTTCTCGTAATTCCAGATCAGCCTCCAGTTGAATGATTCTATCTTTGTACAGATCCCTTTCTTCCACCACTCTATCACAAGTTTGTTTCATTTCTTCGAATTTGTTCTGCATACTACTTTCTAAAGAGACTATAGTATTCTCCAGCCTTTGTTTGTCTGTTTCCACATCCTTCACCCTCTGTTTCAGAGATTTTATAAGCTCGAGCATACTTATCATTCTATCTTTTGTTATATATAATTTTCTCAACAGAGTTGAATTATACTCATCCGTAAAGGCAGAGAGGTTTTCAAATTTATCAGCTATAATCTTGTCTTTCAGATGAAACCCTTCAACCATCTTCCCAATATGTAAGAATAGATTCTCACCATCAGCTGCATTCACCTCACCATTAACCACCTCCATGTTACGAATGTTATCACAGCTAGATGGTAGAATATTTGAAATGGAAGAATCATCCTACAAAAAGGGGAAAATGTAATGAGACCATCGGCTATGAAAGACTCAACATCTCCAATAAGAACGTCATAAGAACCATTTTTATTACATGAATCATGGAATTAACAATAAAGTTTTTGTTTTCATTGACTCACAGGGGGGAGGAGAAGAGAGAAGAAGAGTACTTCAAAAATAATTTAAAAATCCAAAATGTTCGGCAAGTAATGAGACGTGAAAAAATTCAATATTTCAACCATTAAAGAAGAAAGAGCATGCATTTTGTAAGCAAAGGTATCGAAATATATGCCAGACAACAAAAATGAGCTTTCATATAAGCTGAGATAGAAGAACATCTAAAATAAATTTGCATTTTTGTCTTTCCTTCCTTCCAGTCTCCTTTGAATCAAATCCTGGTTGTACAGTTGAGTATAATCTATTTACATGCTTGTAATAATCTTTCATTAACAAATTTCTTACTTTTTTATTTACTTATTTATTTGGGGCAAGGGGGGTCAGGGAGAGATTGCTCAGTAGGCATATCAGGATTACAGTGAAGAAACAGCAACATATCATGTCCATTCAATAAGAAAAGATACCTCCACCACAGAAGAGCTCTGCGGCACATCTGAGTCAATTTCAAGAAAACAATCCTTCATTTCTTTAAGGAGAAGATCTATGTCCTTTAGACTCTCAAATTTCTTCTCATAACATTGTTGTTGTAGGGAAATTAGAGTTTCATCTTTAAGAAGCAATTGAAGACGGCTAAGCTGACTAGATAGCTCCAGAGACTGGATCTCAGTGCTACCATGTATTCCTGCCAACTCTTGCATGCATACATTCAACTTAGAATTAAGTGCTAACATTTCTTGTTCAACACTTTTCTTTTCATTAACAAGTTTGGCCATTTTATTCTCTGCACTTAACAATGCTTCCTCGAGCGATTTGATAGTTAAGGAGGCATCAACAAGTTTGCTAGCCTGTGAGTCAGCTTCATCTTTGAGTTTCTTTATCTCATTGTCCAACTCAATTCTGCCAATTTGTACCTTGTTGTTTTCATCAGCCAAGAACGCAGCATTCGTTTTTGCCTGAGACAATGCATCTTCTAGGGACTGTATGGTTTTGTCAGCTCCAACCAACGTGCTAGAACAAATAGAAAATTCCTCTTTTAATTTCTGTAGCTCTTCTTCTGCAAGAGCACTTCTTTGTACAGCTACGTCTTTCTCATTCATGAGCTCGGAAATATTGTTCTCAGCTAGTAACAAAGCATCTTCAACTAATCTTCTATTCACAGAAACCTCTTCAAACTTTAGCGTTTGAGAATAAGCTTCCTCTGTTGCCTTTTTCAATTCATCCTCCACATATGTCTTAGCAACTTCTAGTTCTTTCTTCTCTTCTAGAAGTAGAGATACATTGTTTTTCGCCACTGATAAGACGTCTTCTAGTGACTTCATAGTCATCTGGGATTCTAATAACTTGTTGACCAAAACACTTGCTTCTTCCTTTACTTTCCTCAATTCTTGTTCCACCTCCATCTTTGAAGTTTCACATTCACTGAGATATCCGGCAAGCCATTTCAACTTTCCTACATGCTCTTCAAAAGCCAAATTTGCTGGAGGGATAATGCCATCAATTGACTCCATTATTCTCTGCAACATGCTGTTTCTTTCTGATAACAACCGCTCAATTTCATCTCGATGTTCATTCATAGCAACAAGATCAGCCTCCAACTTGGGAATACGCTCCACATCAAGCGACAATTTACTGATTTTATCATGGCATTCATCCAATGTGAATACTTTTTGTTGTAATTCACTCTTCAACTTATCAATTTCATTTTTCTTTTCATCCAAAGCACCTTTCAAGTTTTCCCGTTCCTGAGCGAGCCCCTTGCCTTTTCTAACTGCCATAGATAGCTTCTCCCTGAATAGAGAGCTCTTCCCCTTCAACAGTTCAAGATTTTCCTGCAAAACGGCCTTCTCATCTTTTAGTGCATTGCATTCTTGAGTCACTTTTTCCAACTCATTTAACAGAAGATCCACCTTTTTTCTATCTAAAACATCTTCCCCTACTACTAGCTCGTATAGCCTCAATTCCTGGTCTCTAATATAAAGAAGAGTCTGGATGTTTTCAAAGATTTCCTCCCCAGCTTGAGAAGATTCAAGGCGACTAATCTCTTCTTTCATCTTTGTAAGGCATTTGTCAATGATTATGGTCCCGTCAAACTGCTCTTTGCAGACTTCTTCCTGATCCTCTCTTGCAATTCCAAATGCCTCCATCAACATACTTACCATTTGATCCTTCTCCAAAGAAACCCAATATTCCTTTTGAATGACCCTTTCAAATTTCTGTCTCAAATTCTCCAACTCCACATGAAGATAATTCTTCGCCTCTGTTTCTACCAAAAGTAATCTTGTTAGGTGATCAATCTCAATATTTGCAGCTTCTTTGGCTTCAACTACCTCATGTTGTAACTTCTCCAGTGTTTCATTTTTATTTCTCAAGTCCTCCAATTCTGCTTGAAGATTGCTCTTCTCCTGTGTTACTGCAGAAAGTGAAGTAATTAGGCAATCAATCTCACTGCTAGAAGATTCTTTTGTTTCAGCTATTTCATGTTGTAACTTTACTGCTTCTTCTTTAGACAGATAAAGCGAGTCCAGAAGCCAACGTATACGGGCATCTAGTTCACTTGATAGCACCGTTTCTGGGAATTCAAACAATGATAAGGTATCTTTCATTCTATGATATTCCAGAGACATAGCCTTCAGTGTTTTCCTTTCATCTACAAGACATTTGAATTTCTCAACGAAATCTATTGATTGCAATTCCTCCATTACATCAGCCCCTGATAATATTTCTCCACATTTCTGAAGAATTGTGTCCTTCTGCACAAGAGATTCCCGGAGTGAAGTAGCCAAGTTTTCACTTGATGCCAACAAGTCTTTACACTGTTCTGCAGCCACTAGAGCACTCGACTTCTCCTGCAGTTCAATCAAACAGTTTTCCAGCTGACTTGTTTTCTCAGCCAATAATTGCTTTAGTGAGTCTCTGTGTTGTACTAGTGACTTTCCTTTCGTCACGGCCAAGTTGAGCTTCTCTTTAGTATTAGCACACTTCATCTTCTCCTGTTCAACTAATGCACTTAGTCTACCAATTTCTGCATTTGCATTCTCAACCGTTAAGTTCTGTTTATCAATATGTTCTACCAATTTCCTGTTTTCGACTTTGAGATTCATCAGATTTTGGTAAAGATACTCCTCGTTTCTTTTTAGTTCAAGCAACTTATTCCTGGCAATAACAATAATTTCAATTTCATCTTGCACATTGATATCTGATATAATCTCAGCCAAGCATCCTCTAAGTTGGTTAGCTTCAGAAAGGAAACTGTTGTAGTCAGCTACCTTTGCATTGAGAATCTCAATTTCCTGGTCTTTCATATGTAGTGTAGAATGAAGTTCTCTAATTTTACCCTCAGTCTGTGAATATTCATTCAGAGCATTCCCAAGGAACTTCGAGCACTCGCTTATTGTCTCGTGCATGGAGGTACTAGATACCAAGTTATATTCTTCCAAAACTCCAACATCCATTTGATGAAGATGATCAACCAACCCAACCCCATTTTCACCAAGCAAAGATCGTTGCTTGTTTAAAGCTTTGATTTGATGACAAAGATGAGCAAGTTCTCTTGTAAATTCTGCTCTTTCTTCCTGCATGGAAAGGAGAGTTTATGTTGATGCAAGAGATTTATATATACGAGGTGGAATAATTATATTGACAATTGAACCTTGTATTCTTGTGCAAATCTATCTTTCTCAGCAAGCATATCCCGCAAGTGTTCAATCTCAGCCATCAAATTTCGGACATTGATCCCAATATCTGATTCTTCGAATTGAGAATCCTGGATATCATCGTTGTCCTCAAAACTCTGAAGAGTCTCAGAAGTTTCCATCTCGTCTGGACAATCAACAAACATATCCTCCCTTCCCCCATCTTCTGCTGCACTTGAATCATTTGGATAATTCTGGATGGAATATAATGCAGTCCCATTAGTTGGATCTCCATGATCTACCTGCAGCTCAAGATTAGTTCCCAAAATAAAAACACTGAATTCTGAGTCATCTGAAATGAAAATTAAAAGCTGCAAGACAAATTAAGTGTGGAAGTGCACTGCCCAAACAACTAATACTGGAGAGGGATGATCATATGGTGTTTCAATGGATAAAAACAACTTAAACAGGCAATCAAACATGATCTACACCATTTTTCATCCATTACTGGATTTTATGACCTTCAATCTTGTGAAGTTGTGTAGCATAGAACACACTCAATCAAAATATTGGTCCCAAACAGCTTTATTTCTTATTAATTTTAGCCTGTTCATTTGAAGGATCTCTTAGTATCCAGTCATTCTGAATTTCAAGATAAAACACCAAATCTAAAGATTGTTTTCCTTAGTTCCAGCACCATAGAAATACAATTTTAACAAATTTAGTGCCTTGTTTGTAGTCCAAAATGGCTAGATGAAAAGTTTTAGAATGACTCAATATTAACAATCCACTGAAAGATACCAAGCAGTCTACAATTCCACGCAGTTCAAACTGCCAACAATTTCAAGGGATGAACTCGTGTATTCTTAAGGGTGTAAATCCAGCCAAGTCCCTCCTTTTTCTGTACTGGGTGGGTGATGCTGGCTGCCAGAAAAATGCTGGCAGTGGCAGGCCAATAGGCAGCCCTCACAGGCCGTGCAGCCAACCTTACACCCCTAACTGCACTATGGTTCATAAACACCTGTCGCCTTTGCCTTGCATATAGACAGCAGAAAAGCTCCAGTCTTGGCTGGCCTAATATGCATTCCAAACTTACGTACACTGATTACAAAATTCCAGTTCATGCATTCGAATATAACTGCAGACAAGGCTACCAAGGATACATGAAGAAAACCACAGTTTTACACCAACAGAGAGAAGTAAACTGAATTATAACATGAGAAAAAGAAATCAAATATATAAACATAACAAGATTGAATAAACCAATTTAGTAAGTGGAAACCTGATTAACTGTATCATCATCACTCTCAGCTACAACTTCAGCGGGCTCAACAGGGAAAAACTCGTCTTTGTCTCCATCTTCGCTAGGTGAAGAGCCTTTTCTCCCATGATTATATAACATTTCCATCAATCATAACACAAAATCGAGGAAGCCCAATTGACTGTATCGCCCTTCTCACTAAGATCAGACCTGAAACTCAGTAAAAAACTCATCAATTTTTACATATTTGAAACAATAAATAATTGTTCTAGAGATAAGATTAGCTTTTATAATAAGACCAAGACAAAACTACTGAGAACTAAAAAGCTCAAACTAGCAATTCCATCCGTCTAAACGGCTAAACCTCAAACGAGCCATGAGATTTTAATATTGGAAACAAGCACCAACAGAGGGAGCATATTAACTGTAAAATTCACATGGATTAGAAGATAGAAACAACAATCACGGGATTGGGCTACTCTCCAAGACTCAATAAAATCACATAAAGAAATATGCCTATTCATATGGATTTTGAATAAAAGAACAAGAACAGAATAAACTTCAAGAAATGGAAACAAGAAGGATTATTTAAAGCGAAAGATTTTACCTTGAAAAATGGATTTCCTAAACTGGGTTTTTCTTCGATTTTGCAGAGTTACAAAACGCAAAAAGAATAATCGATTTTAGCGTTAGTTTTAATTGGGTTGTTCTTGAATCATGATGTTCTGATGGGTTTTTTAGCAAGGTCAAACACTGCCGTTACGGTTGAAAAGATTGCATTGGGAAGACACGTCATTGATGTCAACTGAACTCGAGCGGGCGTCGGTGTTTGGAAGAAGCGAAATCATATGTCGCATTTCACTGATGCGAGATATTTAATCCGACTTTATCTGGGTCTGGATCTCTGTAATTAGGTTCCAGTATGGACTCACTTGACCAGCATAAATATTAAATACCTATAAAAGTGGGTAGGCTGACCAAACCTACTTTTCACCGGTACTTCTCGACCAATAATAAAGGTCAAATTAAAGGTGTACCGGGGCCTCTATGCTCTCTTCTCGATCATTTTTTGTGGGTATACTATGTCTTAATCCTAAAATTCGTTTGATACGTGTGATCAACAACAAAATAAATATAATAGCTAGTTGTTGCTCATTTGAAGGTCCCAAATATTATCCTCTTCATTAGGATTGAATAATTTTCTCTATCAAATCTTGAATATAATCGAAAAGAGTCATCTCATCCGGACTCAAATATAACATGACGTTTTTTCATTCATCGCAAGTTAGGCATGATCTAGAATGAACATTGCTCTAGATTGGGTCTTATGAAGAGGAGATTATGTTAATCCTAGAGCTAGTCTATTACCTCCCTCTCTTTTTTTCATGTTAAAAATATCGTTTTAATTAATCAACAAAATATTTGAAAAACGAGATAAACTTGATTATTGCTGACATATTTTCTTTTTGCAAACTTACCCCCCCCCCCCCCCAACTCCCACTCCCACTCCCACTCCCACTCCCACCCTTTACGTTCTATTAGAAAATCAGGAAAAAAAAAAGGTTAAAAATGAGACTTCATCAACAAATATCGTTTTAATTAATCAACAAAATATTTAAAAAAGAGATAAATTTGATTATTGCTTACCTATTTTTTGTTTGCAAAGTTACCCCCCCCCCCCCCCCTCCCCTCCTCCTTTACATTCTATTAGAAAATCAGCAAAAAATAATATATTAAAATTGAGACTTCATCAACAAATATCGTTTTAATTAATCAACAAAATATTTGAAAAACGAGATAAACTTGATTATTGCCGACCTATTTTCTGTTTGAAAACTTACCCCTCCTCCAAACTCCCACTCTCACTCCCACTCCCACTCCCACGCCCACCCTTTACATTCTATTAGAAACCGGCAAAAAACAAAGTATTAAAAATGAGACTTCATCAGCAAATATTGTTTTAATTAATCAACAAAATATTTGAAAAAGAGATAAACTTGATTATTGTTTACCTATTTTCTGTTTGCAAACTTACCACCACCCAACCCTTTACATTCTATTAGAAAATCGGCAAAAAACAATATATTAAGAATGAGACTTCATCAACAAATATCGTTTTAATTAATCAACAAAATATTTGAAAAACGAGATAAACTTGATTATTGCTTACCTTTTTTTTGTTTGCAAACTTACCACCCCCCCCCCCCCCCCAACCCTTTACATTCTATTAGAAAATCAGTAAAAAATAATAGATTAAAATTGAGACTTCATCAACAAATATCGTTTTAATTAATCAACAAAATATTTGTAAAACGAGACAAACTTGATTATTGCTGACCTATTTTCTGTTTGAAAACTTATTCCCCCCTCCCCCCGCCCACCCTTTACGTTCTATTAGAACATCAGCAGAAAACAATATATTAAGAATGAGACTTCATCAACAAATATCGTTTTAATTAATTAACAAAATATTTGAAAAAGAGATAAACTTGATTATTGCTTACCTATTTTCTGTTTGCAAACTTACCACCCCCAACCCTTTACATTCTATTAAAAAATCGGCAGAAACCAATATATTAAGAATGAGACTTCATCAACAAGTATCGTTTTAATTAATCAACAAAATATTTGAAAAACGACATAAACTTGATTATTGTTGACCTATTTTCTGTTTGAAAACTTACCCCCCCCCCCCCCCCAAACTCCCACGCCCACCCTTTACGTTCTATTAGAAAATCGGCAAAAAACAAAATATTAAAAATGAGACTTCATCAACAAATATCGTTTTAATTAATCAACAAAATATTTGAAAAACAAGATAAACTTGATTATTGCTTACCTATTTTTTGTTTGCAAACTTACCCTTGTGTCATGAAGTCCCTTTTAGCTCTCGACAAACTAGTGCGTTGCCTTTATCTTTCTTGTAGTTAGATAGTTAATTTGTAGTGACCAATCCGCTCAAGAAAAGGCCACCTCCAACCCTTTCTTGCATCACTTCACATCTCTTCATACTGTTAAAAAAAAAAAAGAAAAAAAAAATTAAGAGTTATAATATGGTAACTAGGTTTAACTTAATTAATTTTTAATGTAAAATTAAAAACCGAATTAAATATCTTATACTAAAATTGATAACAAAATCAAAATTTTAGTTCTCGATCTCAAAATTCAGAACTGTCTAAATTTGAACTCGAATCTATTTCTCAGAAGATACTCGTCTCGTTCTGCCATTGAAAATTTAGAGGGTGTTTGAAACCCATTTTTTGGAGAATGAAATTTTTGGAATAGTGATTGATGAGAGATTATGAGGTGGAAAAGTTATGAAAAGTTTTAGATTTGTGTGTAATATTATTTTATTAGAAGAATATGTGGTTGAAATGAAGATAGAGAAAAAAATGAGAATGAAAATTAGATAAAAATGGGTGTCAAACAAGGACTTAGTTGAGCAATTTCATTTAAAAATTAAACAATTAGTCAACAACAGCGTGAGATAATCCATGAGCTGGTACGTTTTGTACAACGTTAATAAACATGTGAACATTTTTTCTGTTTCAGGCCATCCAGAACCCGGCCCATACCCTGGAGTAACTGTAATTAGGGCCAAGAAGTCCAAATCAAAAAGCTTGACGTACCACCGATTACTGCACAAAATCATACGACGTCATCTTCTCCATCAGATTATACATACACACGAACTTGTATATATATATATATCCGCAGAAAATTCAAACATTTATTCTTCTCTTTCTAGAAGTTCTCACCATTTGAATTGAATCAGTCTCTTTTGATCTCTGTATATGCACACATAAATATTCATATATAACGATATATGTGTATATTTTTGTGTGTATATCCAAAATGCCGAGCTTGACAGTGAAATTGTACAGCGTGCTCTTCAAGTTCATCCTCAAACGCAAATTACAAACCCTAATTGAAAACCCAAATTCTAATCCTAATTCCATCTCGCATGGGGTAGTTTCAAGGCCTGATGAAAGCATCGCAGCTGCAAATCCCAGCTTTTCAATGGACGGCGTCGCCACCAAGGATCTACATATTGACCCTTTTACCTCACTTTCGATCCGGATTTTTTTACCGGACTCTGCGATTGGTTCTCCTAAATCGGTGCCCAATATTAGGGTTAGGGCTCCATCGAACAAGAGTTTGAAGAATTTAGGGAAAGTTTCGGAAATTGGGGTTGTTTATGGGGGCTATTTGCCGGAGAAGAACGGGAAAAATTGTAGGAAATTGCCCATTATATTGCAGTTTCATGGAGGGGGATGGGTGAGTGGGGGGAATGATACAGTGGCTAACGACATGTTTTGTAGGAGAATAGCGAAATTATGCGACGCAGTGGTGGTGGCAGTAGGTTATAGATTGGCCCCAGAGAGTAGGTACCCGGCTGCGTTTGAGGATGGAGTGAAAGTCTTGAACTGGTTGGCGAAGGAAGCGAATTTGGCAGAGTGCAGTCGGTCATTGGGGAATGGGAGGATTGAAGGTGAAGGTATCGGTTCATTGGGACGAGAAGGGAGGAGGCAGCAGATTGTTGATGGGTTCGGTTCATCCATGGTTGAGCCATGGTTGGCTGCTCATGGAGACCCATCTAGGTATATGCTTTCTTTCTTATTTAAGCTCTCGTGTATTATATACGGATTATAATGATTAGTTTTCAAGTAAAGAATTCATATCCTGTTAACAGCTTTTGATTGAATGTTTTATGATTATATTAGAATTTCAGTGAATAAGAAGTGTGGGTTTGAATAGTAGTATATTGAATATGATATCAGAGTTTTACTTTGATCTGAGTGAGTCCGAGGTTTTGCTGTATGATCTTTACATGTAGTTTTACTTTACAGCATCATGTTGTTGTTCTTGTTTTAAAATATAGACAAGCAGAATCCTTAAAAATTGTTTTTCCTGTTCTGTATAGTTAAGTTGTCAATGATTCCATGCTCACAATCTTAAACCATTAAACATCACTTTCAAACCACTTAAATCAGTTTGAGTTGAATGGTGACTTTATTGTTTTCCCAACTAACAAGGTCCAATCACTGTGTTTTGAAAGGAATTTAGATGCGTGGAAAAGTGGCAAATGACGTAATATTTTTGGAATTCTAAATCAGTTCTTGGCTTTATGATTTTTGACACCTTCACGCGCTCTACCTTAACTACCGGTTTACTCACATAGCCACAGTATGTAATCCCCATTGCTTCACACAGTTGATATTTGTTTTTCTTTTTCCTTTTTTATGTTTTTGGTTCCTTAGCATTAACATTAAAACTTCTCTTTTCTTCTTTTTCAAAAATGCTTTAGTTTTTGAAATCGAGATGAAGGATTATGGTGTTTACAAGGAACAGAAATGACTGGACTGATAATAATCCAGCCATCTTAACACACCGACTTAACTCTCATTTTTGAAGCTTGCATTTTAATCTTACATTACATATTATGTGTTAAAGGAAGTGGAAGTAATCTAAAGATTCTTGTTCTGTTTCGTGTGGTTATCACTTATTTAATTGACCCTCTCATTTTCAACAAGAAGCGGGTAAGGTTTTGCACTTCTGTAATTTGCTGCAGAATCATGTCATTTTCGTTGAGAGCACATTACTAGTAGCCTTGTCTTGCAATTAGTAATGATTTGGATAATTGTCTTTGATTTGGCTCAATTAAGGCAACAGTTATGTTGCAATTTGGTTCCATAGCACGATATTTTTAATGAGTAGAATCAACTAACTTGCCTGGGTCTTCAAACAGATGTGTTCTCCTTGGAGTCAGTTGCGGTGCCAATATCGCCAACCACGTGGCGCAACATGCAGTCAAGGCGGGCAACCTTTTGGACCCTATAAGAGTGGTAGCACAAGTCCTTATGTATCCTTTCTTCATCGGAAGTGCACCGACACGTTCTGAAGTTAAGATGTGTAATTCTTACCTTTATGACAAATCTATGTCCATTCTTGCATGGAAACTCTTTTTACCTGAAGAAGAATTCAACTTGGACCACCCAGCTGCTAACCCTCTTACCCCCGGGAGAGAGATACCCCTGAAGTACATGCCACCGACACTGACAGTAGTGGCTGAACATGATTGGATGCGGGATCGAGCCATCGCATACTCTGAGGAGCTTCGAAAGGTTAATGTGGATGCCCCCGTACTTGATTACAAGGATGCTGTACATGAATTTGCTACCCTTGACGTGCTTCTCAAGACCCCTAAAGCCCAAGCTTGTTGTGAGGATATTGCTATATGGGTTAAGAAGTATATATCTCTCCGAGGGCACGAATTTTCTTACTAACTAGATACACAGATATCATCCATGCCATCCAAAGAGACTGTAGCTGAGTACTTAAAGCAGACTATAGTTCCATTATCTTCCCAGAATTATAGGTGGGGATGCAGTAGGAGGAGGAGGAGCATAGTTTTGAGTTTCTAAAGCTTGGTGAGAACCATTGTTGAAGGTGGCTGAGAATTTTTGTACATTTTGTTATATGGCTTTGAAATTATTGTGCATAATGTATTTTCAACCCTGGGATTTTGTTCCTTTAGTTTTGTTCATAATAATATCTTTCTGCTGATTGAAGGCAGCCGATGTATGTCATCATTTATTCATTCTTTGAAGGTTAATAGCTGTTTTTTTGTACAAGAAACAAGGGAATAAAGCAGCAACGAGGAACTGTAAGGTTTATATGCCTTGATTTGATACGGTGATCTTTTGGCCTTTTTTGTCTTTCCCCCCTTTTTCGGTTTCAGTATTCTAGGCTATTACTGCTGTAAATGCTGAATCATTGGCTCTTCGTGAGGGACTTCAATTTATTTCCGAGAGAGGGGGGACTGCAGATTGTCGCGGTAGGATGTGATGCCCTCCAGCTAGTCCACAATATGAAATTGACCAAATGCATTGATTATATATTCTCAGTATCTCTTCTTCTTTTTTTTTTTTTTTTTGATATCCAGGTATCCTAACTTACACTAGACTATATCATGGACCACCCATCCCCGACCCCTCAGTGATGGGTGGAGGTTAATCGCGGGATATGCCCAAATTGATCAGGGTCTGTGCACCCTTTATACTCCTGGCCCCAAGGGAGCCTTCCTCCATGGATATTACATCACCAAATTGCTCCACCCAAATTGAGTATTACAACACTCAGCTGCTCAATCCAGGAATCGAACTCCCCACCCTGAGGTTGCAAGCCCAGCAGTGCCCATCCTTTGCCAACTTGAATGTGCCCCGGGGGGCATTCTCAGTATCTCTTCTTGATGAGGTAGAATGTGGTTTGAGCTATTTTACGTCTAGACATAAGAATAAAATGGTTCACGTGCTATGCATTGATTATTTATTATATAGTGGCTCTTCTTGGTGAGGTAGAATGTGATTCAATCTAGAAATAAGAACAGAATAGTTCTCGCGCTAGCTTCATTTGCCTATCACTTTCCTATTGATCGGAATTAGGGATGATATTGTATTCCTTTATTTATTGTGCCATAAGTTCATGATAATATATCTTGATATTTAGAATAATGTTACTTGTAGATAATGATTTACATATAGATGAGGTGCCAAAAAGAGGGGGGATTTTTTATTTTTATTTTTAAGAAATTTTGATCCAATCATATCTCGCTATATCATATGTACATAAATCATTACGTACATGTAGTACAACTGATTAATTTAAGCTAGTGTTCAGAATTCCCACACACCCAAAAAAAAAAAAAAAAAAAATATATATATATATATATACATATATATATATATATATATATATATATAAGAGGTGTTTGATGGATATTATTGAGAAAATAATGTATTTTAAATAGTGATATAAAGAGAAATGTGTGGTTAAAAAGTAAGGAAAAGTTATTGATGTAATGAAAACTATTTTTTTATTGAAGAATGTGTGGTTGAAAATGAGTTTTGAAATAATATATTTTAAAAGAATGTGTGTCAAATATAGACTTAATGAACATTTACGTAGTATACTCAATTTACTGGAAATAAGAACAAAAGGCGAGTAAAAATATATGAAATATGTAAGAAAATAATCGCGAAAATCAATGAACTTGAAAACTTCTATTGTAGCTTTAAATATTTCGCCTTAAATGTTTGGTTTTTCCTAAAGCAGGTTGAAAAGAGAGTAAAAAAAGGCATTAGAATATGATGACAGCAGTGGCTGTTACAAAATAATAGTGAATAAATATCTGCTTAACGAATATCAGATGAACATATACTTGATGGACACATACCGGATGTGCAACTAACTTACCGTATAACCAGAAATACCAGATGGACACATACCGGTTGGGCGACTGATTTACCGTATGAACATAACACATACCAGCAGTGCAACTAACTAATCGTATGGACGCATATCGACTAAACAGATACCGTATAAACAAATATCGGTTGGACAGCTAACTAACCGAATGTTAGCCAAAATATTACAGATTAAATAATTTTATTAATCAGAATAAACAAAACATAACAAGTAATATAAATTGCAGGAAATAAAATCCAATGAACTTTGAAACTGAAGCCTGTATGAACACATTTTCCTTAAAACAAATTCGCCACCTCACTGTAGGTGCTTGAGGTTTAGTTCGAACGTCTGTTTTCCAGGATACAACAAAAAATCAGTAGAGTCTGAGCACTGCAGATGCTACTCCGGAGAACTGACTTAGTATCTGAACAGTATCACCACCAAGACTTTAACAGAAACATTAAAATTACGAATGTAGACAAATATGCAGAGATCTTGCTATATGTAGAGAAATAAATTTTTTGTGTATTTGCAAGAGAAGAAGATGCCTAAATAAATATGTTGTAACAAAGAATTAATAGCCAAGGAGTTATGTCATTGACCACCATTAACCCGACTGTTAATTTCTCCATTAACACAGATATAATCACATGAGTTTCAAAAGTTAAAAATAATTTGAAAGGTTTTTATTTGGAAAATAATAAAATAAAGGCAAAACGTAGACCTTAAGGGCAAATTTTTTGTCCATTCGCGCCCGCACACAAATTCAAGGTTCGAAGCCTTTTTCGGTCTGTGATTTGTACTCCCTGCACGCGCACGTGGAGAGAACCTCTATGCTAGACATGATTAAACCCTTTTAAAGTGTAATCATATTTAAAGTGGTCATTGCCTTTATCCATTTTCCTATGTGAGATAACTTTAACCAGTTTCCCTTCAACACAAAACCTCTTCCAATTCATCACTTTGAACTCCAATTTTTTATTTACTTGAGTATCATTTATGGCAAGTAAATATAAGATTTCAATGTTCTCACGTACTGGCGAGCCCAGGGGGTCCTGGGGGGCACATGCCCTCCCCTAACTTTTGAGAATTTTTTTTTAAAGTCATGTTCGGTATCGATTAAAATCTAAATTTTAATCTAAATCAAAGTTAACAATTAATTTTAATAACATATTTCATGGAATCCATAAATATACTTTTATCAAAATTTACTAAAAATTTGATTTTAATCTCCACCAAATAGAGGCAAAATCAAAATAAATTTGAATTTCGATAACATGCTAATTTTAAAAATTCTCTGACTATTGTACGCTAATCGAATTTACAAATTGCTTATGTCATCTCAAAACTTATTTCGAGAACTACATTATAGGCATATCGAATAATCCAAACAGATATCGAAAATAGTTAAAAATACGTTAAACGTGAATCTTAAAGAAAGACGTCTAACTCGCATTTAAAAAAAAAATTCAATTATTTCATTAACATTTATTATTTTTGCAATACAAATTTCTCAATATAATTTTCATCATTTTATTAGGAAATTTTATACGGAATATAACATTAAAAAATTTCGAAATTTTACATCCGAAAAAGTTATATCCTATGTAAATTTTCGGATGCAAATTACACGGGGTATGATTTTTTTGAACGTAAATTTTTTATTGTAAAATTTCTCCGAACTTCTTTGCAAGTTCGATTGTGCCCCCCCTAACTTCAAAGCTCTGCGTCTGCCCCTGATTTTGGGATTTGCTATTACAAAGGAAGAATTGCCTTAATTATATCAATTATAGCCATGAGGAATGACTGATAATAATTTTTATTACATTTAGATTAATTCAAATTACACATTCTTGAAGAATAAAGCTATTGTTATTCAAGATGATGAAGTCCTTCGTAAAGAAAAAATCTTAATAGCATTATGCCTGGAATAATATTTAGTAGCTGCCGCTCCCATGACAAGCCACTTTATACGATGCCAAGTTACGAGTTGCACAATGCCCTTCTCAATAAAGTCCATCTCTTTGGGTAGTTTCTCTACTCGCACCTATGCAAAACAAATTATGAGAAATAAGCTTTAGTACATTATTGCATTATTATTCAAAGAAAACGTTACAAGGGAAAAATAATTAACACATTTAGTGCATGTTTGTCTACCATTATTGTGATGAAAATGGTGTAATGAATAGTATTTTTTGGAGAATGTGTGGTTAAAATTGAAAGAAATTTTATCGATTTATGTGTAGAATATTTTATTATTTGAATGTGTGGTTGAGATTGATTACTGTAGAAAACAATGTTTTGAAAAATGGTAGACAAACAGGGGCTTAGTTTCCATCCATTAGTCACATTCTCCATCATATTTTCCTTTGCCTCCATGAACATCTTTTGAGCATTCTCCATCACATTTCGTGCCTCAGCCAGTTTAGTCTCTGCCACAACCTTTGCGTTGGCCAATTCTGAATGCATCTCATCAAATGAATTTTCAATCTACATAAGTTTACCATATTAGAAACTATGACAAGGACCATACACATCATAAAAATAAAAAGGAAAACCTCACAAGATAATACATTTTTAGCAAATTCTTTCCCATTCCAACAGCCTTTTTCAGACTATCTTCCCGCTTTCTGTTATCTACCAAAACAGATGCACGAGCAGCATTTTCGCACTTAAACTTCAATTCAGCAAATTCAGCAGCAGTTTTAGCTTGTTCGTAACTGGAAAACCATTCCTTTTCTAGAATGAGAAGGCCCATGTGATGATGATGGTCATATGGCTACAAATCAAGAACATCAACTAATAATTAAATTAGAATCTCAACAACAAACATGTAAAACATAAATAACGTGCACAGTTTATGAAGCTTTTGTTAATAAAAAGTCCCTAACAACTTCTTTTGCTAAGCTTAAAAAGTTTACCTATAAGTAAATAAGTAATTTTTTAACTTAAAAGCAAGAAAAAATAGCACATCTAAGGGTCCGTTTGATAGTAAGGGTGGAAAGAAAATGTTTTACAGGGGAAATATTTTCCTAGAAATTGTTTTTCAGGGAATTGTTAATTAAGTGTGTTTGATTGGTATAATTTTCCACCCGGAAAATTTTTAAATTTTGTGTTCGTTTAGCTTTGTTTTACATGGAAATTGTCCATTAAAGTGATAATTTTTTCCACAATTGGTTATAAAATTTGTTTCCATTGCTAAAAAGTTAAAAAAAAACGAAAAAAAAAATTGTTTCCTAAAAAATCATTTTTTTATCAAAGTTTAGTGTTCGTTTGGCCTTCGTTTACATTAAAATTATCCATGAAAGTGAAATTTTTTTTTACACTTGGTTATGAAATTTGTTTTCATTGCCCAAAAAAAAAAAAAAAAGAAAAAAAAAATGGGACAGAACTGGGAATTAATTTTCCCATAAAAAAGGTAAGAATTTCCTTTCATCCCACGCAAGGAATGAGGCGCGTAGAGGGAAAAGGAAAGTCAGATTTTCCATGCCAACTTTTTGCCATCAAACACCACTAAATATGGAATCTTGGAAAATATTTTCTTTTCCTACCCATTTTCCATGCTATCAAACATGGCCTAAGCATATTTGGTAGGAAAACTTTTTTTTAACCTTGGCCAAACATGCTTTAAGTAAAGCGATGAAGTTAGAGACTTACCATAGTTATTATGTGAATAAATTCCTTAGCATTGATCATGCCCAATTTCCATAAACGAGCAATTTTATCAGCTTAAGTAAACAACGTGAAAATGCAACATAACTCGTACTATTCTCCTCTCCAGTAAAAGTGACATGAAATGCTATGCAGTGATTCTTTAGCCACATTCTAGAACTAACCTTGTGTCTAAACATAAAAATTTATTTACATGAATATTGTGATTCACACATATACCACAATTACTAAAATTTTATGAGAAGATGGTACAAGAACCAGAATTGTAACCATCACAGTGCAAACACTGCCATCAACGTTTACTTTATGATGCCTAACTTGCTCAAGTAATTACTGCACCCACTCAGCAAGATAGTGTTAAGATTTGAGGTTCCATCTTAAAAAGTCAACCTTATTAAGAGGAGTAACCCAAATTCTTATAAATTGGTCTATGTTTTCATTTTTACTCAATGTGGAATTTTATCCCTTAACATGCCCCCACAAGATGATGGCTCGTTTGAGCAGACCAATTTTGAATCCATCTGCTCAATTTTTTTTAGTCTTAATCAGATCGAATTGCTCGTTGGAGCTTTAACGGGCTCTGATACCATGTTATGATTTTGGGTTCCATCTTAAAAGGTCAACCTTATTAAGAGGAGTAACCAAAACTCTTATAAATTGGTCTATATTTTCATCTTTATTCAATGTGAGATTTTATCCCTTAATAAATAGACCAATCACATTTGCAGTCCCCCCAAAATTAAATGATTCTTTCACTTCCTGTTAAAGCAAGGAAATCTAAATGAAAGCCACAAAACTTATCGAAGATCATAGTAAAATTGCAAGGCAGAAATGACTCCTTTGGTCGGCCTCAAATGGACATTAACACCCTTTATTTCTCTTTAATCCAATCAAAGGGAAACATTTTCTCGAGAGAAAATAAAATATCATTCAAATTGCAAAGTCAGACTCAGAAATTTATAATTAGTCATTCAACATTTCCTCTTGCAACTGCAAACAAGAAATTACAAAGATATAATAATAGTAATCATTTACGATTAAATTTGAAATTTACGCAGTTCGACCCTAACAATACCTAGAGAAGGGTGAATATGTATATTATGCGAATTAAAATTATTATAACAAATTAGCAACAAGTCACCAATTGTTATCTCTAGATGATCAAACAATCACGTTAGATTAATCCTATGTTTGATTACCGCAAATTATATAAACAATAAATAAAACAGTAAATCAACACATTGTATGATCACTGAGAAATCCAACCGGGAAAACTCCGGACATTTTGCCAGTCAACAATCCACTATAAACAATTTGTAACTTACAGTCTACCAGCCTAGATGACAACATGCACTATCTGATCTCCTGACTGCAATTCCAATAGTTTTTCTGGATTCTGTGCTCCTGCACCACTCCCATCTGTAGTTTCCAAAGCTCTCCTGAATTCTGCTCTCCTGTAGCAACTCCTAACTTTGTGAAATAATTTATCTCATGTGGATCCATGAAGAACACCGCGTTCTTCAACGACTGGAACTTCAAGTCAACTTCCCTCAATTTTCAGCAACTCTGACAGATGTGATGGAAAGAACGGTTTGGTATTTGGAATATGAAATCAATGTTTTTCTCACCAAAACAATCTCAAAAGATAAATGTTGAAAGTAGGAATATCATTGTATTTTCTCAGATAAAGTTCTCTCAATGATCAACCTTAAAATTCATATTCAAATATGTTTTGGTATTTATAGGTAGATTAGAAAAGTAATGGGCAGGGGAAAAAGCCTTTAAAACGCGAAATAAAAATTTCTCGAATAACCCCGTCGCTCGAGCGAGAGTTCAGCGACACCCAAGTGATAGAGGTTCAGCGACACCTATATCTTGCAGTAACATCCGAGGCGGTAAGTTCGGTTCTGATAAGGGTAGAAAACAACCTTCAGTTGCCAGTATATTATGTGAGTAAGGCACTCTTAGCTGCCAAAACTCGATATCCCGACATGGAAAAACTGGCCCTTTCCTTGATAACCGCGTCAAGAAGGCTAAGACCCTATTTCCAGGCACACAGTATCCATGTGCTGACCAACTACCCCCTCAAGCAAGTGCTTCAGAAGCCAGATACCTCGGGAAGGATGCTCAAGTGGTCTGTAGAACTCAGCGAGTTCGACATCCTTTACAAACCCAGGACAGCCATAAAGGGACAGGCCTTAGCAGATTTCGTAGCCGAGTTCACCCCTGTTCCCAACACCGAAATAGAAATGGAGTCCTCGGAACCTCAAGTTTGGAGACTCTCAGTCGATGGGTCGTCTAGTGATACAGGGTCTGGAGCAGGGATTGTCTTGTTAAGTCTGGAGGGACATAAGCTCAATTGTGCTATAAGATTCGGCTTTAAGGCAACCAATAACGCAGCTGAGTATAAAGCCCTGGTAGCAGGACTTTGGTTGGCGAAGGAGATGAAAGTAAAGAAGCTCATAGTTAGCAGTGACTCCCAGCTCGTTGTCAGTCAGGTACACGAAAATTTCTCTGCCAAAGATAAATCTATGGCAACTTACCTAAAGCTCGTAATGAGCTTCGTCCCGACATTTGAAAGGTTCGAGCTAATGCAAATACCGAGGTCACACAACGCTCATGCTGACGCACTGGCAAAACTGGCAAGTAGCAAGGACTCCGAGCTACTCCGCGTCGTCCCAATTGAACACCTTACAAAATCGTCGACAGAAGCTGGCGAGACAATCATGTGGATTGAAGATACCCCTCCATAGATGAGGCCCATCACATCCTACCTAAAGGACCAAACACTACCCTCAGAAAAAGAAGAGGCCCAAAAACTCAGGAGGAGGGCGGCCCATTTCGTTTTACAAGATGACATCTTGTACAAATGTGGCTTCTCAATGCCACTGCTGAGATGTGTGGGAGGAGAACAAGCAGAATACGTGCTTAAGGAAATCCACGAAGGAGTGTGTGGAAACCACGCCGACGGCTGGTCATTAGCACAAAAAACTCTTAGACAAGGATACTACTGGCCCACCTTGAAAAAGGATGCGCAGCAGTTCGTTAAAAAGTGCGACAAATGTCAGCGTTTCGCCACAATCCAAAGGCAGCCCTCGCAGGAGTTAAGCGTGGTGTCTAGCCCTTGGCCATTCGCCAAATGGGGAGTCGATTTAATTGGGCCCCTACCCAAAGGAAAAGGAAGTGCCAGCTTCCCCATCGTCGCGATCGATTACTTCACAAAATGGGTGGAAGCCGAACCTCTTACAAAAACAACCGAAGCTAATACTTCCAAGTTCATCTAGAAAAACATCATCTGCAAGTTCGGAATTCCCCACTCAATAGTAACAGATAATGTCAAACAATTCGATAACAGGAAGGTCAGAGAAATGTGCGAAGAACTGGGCATCAAGAAGCATTTCTCTTCCCCACATCATCCACAGTCTAATGGGCAAGTCGAGGCTGTGAACAAAACCATCAAGTATACCCTGAAAAGGAAACTTGGTTCGTCAAAGGGGGCGTGGGTAGAAGAATTGCCCCAAGTGCTCTGGGCAATAAAGACCACTAGTCGAACAGCAATAGGAGAAACGCCTTTCTCTATGACATACAGAGCAGAGGCTATGAGCCCTGTTGAAGTGGGCCTTCCATCACCAAGACGAATACACTATAGCGAAGAAACCAATAATGAGTCAAGATGCTTCGGTTTAGACTTCCTTGAAGAAATGAGGGATGAATCTCAGGCCAAGATGGCCATATACCAACGAAAAATGGCCAGATATCACAACTCCAAAATAAAGAGGAAGACATTCAGGTTGAACGAATTGGTCCTTCGAAGAGTCTTCCCACCTTCGAAGGAACACGGGACAGGGACCCTTGGTCCAAACTGGGAAGGTCCATACTACATATCTGAGGAAGTTCGACCAGGAACATATAGGATCAAAGATATAGATGGGAAGGTACAACCTCATCCTTAGAACGTAGAGCACTTGCGCAGGTACTACCAGTGATGTAAAACATCTTGTATGAATCGTTTGTTTTGTATGAATGAAAAGGCTAAGGGCCTTGGATTGTATAAACTTATCTCTAAGGCTAAGAGCCTCGTATTATCGAACTATTATCTCAAAGGCTAAGAGCCATGAATTGGTTGAATATTATCTCAAGAGGCTAAGAGCCTCGGAATGTATAAACTTATCTCAAAGGCAAAGAGCCTCGAATTATATAAACTTATCCCAAAGGCTAAGAGCCTCGTATTATTTAAATATTATCTGAAGGGCTAAGAGCCTCGTATTATTCAAATATTATCTGAAGGGCTAAGAGCCTCGTATTATTTAAATATTGTCTGAAGGGCTAAGAGCCTTGAATTGTTTAAAAATTGTCTCAAAAGGCTAGGAGCCTCGAATTGTATAAACTTGTCTCAAAAGGCTATGAGCCTCGAGTTATTTAAAAATTGTCTCAAGAGGCTAAGAGCCTCGAATTATTTAAAAGTTGTCTGAAGGGCTAAGAGCCTTGAATTGTTTAAATGTTATCTCAAAAGCTAAGAGTCTCGAATTATTTAAATGTTTTCTGAAAGGCTAGGAGCCTCGAATTATTTAAATATTATCTCAGGAGGCTAAGAACCTCGAATTGTGTAAATTTTATATCAAAGGCTAGAAGCCCTGTAGGCTGAAAGCTTTAGTTTGTTTAAGTCACTACAATGCTAGACGTTCGGACGCCATCAGGTTGGCCACTCGTTTAGGCCAGCTATCAAACGTGAGTAACATAACAAAAGTGGGGGGATGGCAAAAGTAAAAAAAAACAAAGGAAAGTCGAAATTTCATTAGAAAAAAGCGAATTACATTTGCAGAAGGCCGAGCCCATTACACTTGGAAAATAAAAACGCATTTACTAGGATGGAGGCTTAGGATCTACAAAAGGGACGATGGCATCAGGAGCCACTTGGTGTGTTGTCGTAGGCACCCAAAAATAGTCCTTAAACCTCTAAAACTAATGTAGTAATGGAAGTAAGGGTCGATCCCACGAAGAGTGTGCAATTAACGATTTATGCTTCGTATAACGATTGGGGGGTTCTGTTTATAACGAAATCAATCTTATAACAAATAACAATGTAAATTAACGAGTTGTATTAAATCAATGAAACGAGTCTTGATCAAAGTCAACTTCCACCATTGGAGATTTAAAACCATTCGTCAATCCACAAAGAATAATCAATCCACATTCACAATATTCATCGTTGGAATAAATTCCTATTTCTCCTTAATTTTAGTTAATCAGAAACCAGCGTTCTAATTAACCATAATTATTAAATAATCTCATACCAGCGCTAAAGATTCAATTTAATAACAGCTTTAAATAATAGAAAAATCAATGAACTAGATAATACAAGAACCAGCGGTTGCATTCAATCTATTTAAACATTTTTCTTAAAATTCAATAACATCTATCGCAGAAAATTATTAAATCCTAGTGCTTCACAAGTTAAATGATTCAAACAATTACGAATTTGATATTTAACTTAGCTATAGATTGCAATATATGAAAAACTAATAGATCTCTTAGCAATCAAACATGGCAATCATAAAATTATGCATAGAAGAATATTCAATACTGAAAATATAAATTAAACAATGAAAATAGGTGGATCTCACAGTTATAATGTGTTCCAAGGCTTCGGTATCCTTCAATCAAGTACCAAGAGTTAGTTACACATGATAGATCTAAGAAAAATAGATAGAAAATAGGTTGGAGGCGTTCTGGTCCGTTCTAGGGTTTTAAAAGATGTATTTATAGTTGTTTCCATAGGTGGTTGACTTAAATTAGGAAACCAGAAATTTTTTCCCGATTTGGCCTGGGCGAGCGCCTAGTAGAAAATGGGGCGGCCGCCCAGGCATAACTTTTGGCTTCTGTTAATGAAGTACAGGGTCGGGCAGCCGCCCGACCAATGTAACTGAGCAGCCTTTAGTATTTTGATCATATCTTTCTCTCCCGATACCCGATTGAGGTAATTTAAGATGTGTTGAAAATCTAACTCAAAGGGCTACAACTTTGCTTCAGATGTCATCTTCCAATTCGATCGTTTACCATGTCAAAACTGGGTCTCAAGTGGAGTCTGAAAATCCAATGCATAACTTTTCGATTGGAAATTGATGTGTGATCCTACTTTGATGATATTTCATCCCTTTGACTTCTTTCTTCATTCATTTGACTTCTAACACTCTCAAATCTTCATTGTGAGGTTCAACATGGCTTTTGATTATTTGCACTTTAGTCTCCGAACTTTCGCTTTCTTTGAACTTTGGTCCATTTTCACCTATTTCTTCCAAGTTACACCATGTCCATCGAATTGCCACCTAAACCAAAATATGATAATACTAAGTACATTTAGGCATAAAATAGTCATATGAGCGCATTAAATAAAGATGTAAAATGTGTATTTTACATTCCTATCAAATTCCCCCACACTTAGCTTTTGTTCGTCCTCGGACAAAACTCAAATTTGATTCTCCAAAAACACCAGGTCATAATGCCAAGAATATAGAACCATCAAGTTTTTTCAAAACACATAAAATATCATGAATAAATATTTCACACAACTCATAATCAATTAGTAAGCATTTTCATATAAAGATGGAGTAAACTAAACATGTAGACCCTCATGGATATAAGCACTCAACTCTCATGTGTTTAAAAGGGTAAGTGTTTCGCTCAAATTCATTCCAATGGAGATGTTCTACCATATGCTTGCATATCTTCTCATTCACCACCACTTAGATCACATGCTTTACAGGAATCATAAGGACTTTTCAAAGGTTATAATGTGGCTTATGGTCAAGGTGGGAAATATTTGGGTATGTGACTCAAGAGCCATCGAAACTAGTGGAGTAAAGATAAATAGACTTAGCTCAAACATATACATAAGACATGTAAACCAACCACTCCACATGATAGTTTCATCATTTTGCATCTATCCCAAACAAATCGAACTCTTTCTTGAGATGTAGGAAGAGTAATGAATATAGATCTTTTTCAACATTAAAATCACTCTCCTCTACCGCGTATTTTCTTTTTCTTTCTTTTCTTTTCTTTCAATCATTCATTTTTTTTTATTCTTTTATTTTTCTTACACAATGTAAACTCCAAATGATACACCAATAATGGAACTACATGAATTGACATAGAAAATGTGTTCCAATTCACCAGTAATAGCACTACCATAAATCTTGATACCCCACACTTATTTTCTTTCATACCTACACTTCTCATGACATTCAACATTACTCCACTAACTCTAAGGCTTGGATAAAGACATTGTTTTTCTAGTTTAAAGCTTGTAATGTGAGTTTATACAAAGAAAAGGCAATGAGGCTCAAAGGGGCTCAACAATGGAAAATTTAATTATAGGGTCGGCTATTTGGATAATGAAGTTCATTTATGTGACAAAGATGGCCTTAATCATGTTCATGCATGCATGTGTCAATGTGATCTTGAAGAGAATCAAGTCAAGTTCTAGAGAAACAAAACCATGAAAGAATATCACACATGAAAAAATAATGAGACTGTTATGGATGTATCAGTCTAAAAGCTCAAAAATCTCACCGACTTTTGTCCACAGAATTTAGTTACTACCATCCTCAAAGAAAATAACTCAACCAATTAACTCTAAGTTGGAGGATTATTTATTCAATCATGTTATGAGTTCTTCAAAAGCCTAATTAATTCTTACAAATAGCATACAACCAAAAAAAATCATGTAACCTCAACTCATCTTCTTGAAAAAGCATGCAAAAATTTTCAAAAATTAAACTCACTCAATCTAAATGCAACCTAAATCTAAATCCTCTCCCCCACACTTAAATCTTACATTGTCCCCAATGTAAGGTGAAATGCAAAGAAAATGACAAAGATAACTAAAATATGAATGCAAAAAAAATAAAAAGAAAACGATAAAGGAACGAACTCCCCTTGGGTTGCCTCCCAAACAGCGCCTTTGTTTATTGTCTTTGGCCAGACTTATTATTTTTCCTTCAACTGGCATAGAGTGGGTCATCGAGATCCAATTGTGTTACATCCTCCACCCGAAGACCTTCATAGAAAGGTTTGAGTCTATGACCATTCACCTTGAATACCTTTGAGGTTTCCAGACTTTGGACTTCTACTGCACCATGAGGAAAGACATTAGTAATAACAAAAGGTCCAATCCAACGGGAACGCAATTTACCTGGAAACAGACGAAGCCGCGATTGGTATAGGAGGACTTTTTGACCAACTTCAAATTCCATCCTAGAGATCATCTTGTCATGGAAAGCTTTCGTCTTCTCCTTGTAAATTCTTGCACTCTCATAGGCATCATTGCGAATTTCCTCTAGCTCTTGAAGTTGCAACTTTCTGTGTTCTCCACTCTCATCCATTTTCATGTTGAAACTCTTGACGGCCCAGTAAGCTTTGTGTTCTAACTCCACTGGAAGGTGACATGGTTTCCCAAACACTAACCGGTAAGGTGACATACCGATGGGTGTTTTGTATGCAGTTCTGTATGCCCATAAAGCCTCATCCAAGTGCAAGCTCCAATCTTTTCTATTTGGGCAGACCGTTTTCTCAATGATGGATTTGATTTCACGATTTGACACCTCCGCCTGACCATTAGTTTGTGGATGATATGCAGTTGACACCTTGTGGGTGACATGGTATTTCCTCAACAGAGCTTCCACAATTCGATTACAAAAATGAGTTCCACGATCGCTAATGAGAGCTCTCGGAATCCCAAACCTGGAGAATGTATTAGACTTGATAAAATCTGTAACAACTTTAGAATCATCAGTCCTAGTGGCTTTGGCTTCCACCCATTTCGAAACATAATCCACAGCAAGCAAAATATAAGTAAAATCGAAAGAGACAGGAAATGGTCCCATGAAATCAATGCCCCAAACATCAAAGATTTCACAAACAAGTATGGCAGTTTGTGGCATTTCAGTCCTCGGCATATATTACCTGTTTTTTGACAGTTTTCATATGACTTACAAAAGGAGTAGGCATCTCGAAACAAGGATGGCCAATAGAAACCACATTCAAGCACTTTTCTTGCTGTCCTTTTTGCTCCAAAATGTCCTCCACAAGCATAGGAGTGACAGAATGTGAGAATGGAAGTAATCTCATTTTCAGGAACACACCTTCTAATCACTTGATCTGCACAATGCTTCCACAAGTATGGATCGTCCCATACATAATATTTTGCATCACTCTTTAGCTTATCTCTTTGACCCCTAGACAAATTAGAAGGTAAAGTGTTAACAACCAAAAAGTTTACAATGTCTGCATACCATGGTAAAGTTGTGCTTGTAGAAAATAATTGCTCATCAGGAAAGGTTTCCTGCAATTGGAGTTCAGCATCCACGTTAGTTAAACGGCTCAAATGATCTGCAACACTGTTTTCTGTTTCACTTTTTGTCTTTGATTTCCAGGTTGAATTCACTCAGGAGAAGTATCCATCGTATTAGTCTTGGTTTTGCCTCTTTCTTTGTCATCAAGTAACGCAGAGCTGCATGATCAGAGTAAATAATCACTTTAGTACCAAGTAAATAAGGACGGAATTTTTCTAAAGCAAAAACAATAGCCAAGAGTTCTTTTTCAGTTGTAGTGTAGTTTCTCTGGGCATCATTTAGAGTTCTAGACGCATAATAGATGGCATGAGATGCTTTTCCAGTTCTTTGACCTAACACTGCACCTACTGCAAAGTTGCTCGCATCACACATGATTTCAAAGGGAAAGTTCCAGTCAAGGGGTTGAATGATTGGTGCAAAGGTCAACAGTTCTTTCAACTTATCGAATGCCATTCTGCACGCCTCATCAAATTCAAAAGTCACGTCCTTTTGTAACAATTTGCATAGGGGCAAAGCAATTTTGGAGAAGTCCTTGATAAACCTGCGATAAAAACCTGCATGTCCAAGAAAAGAGCGAACCTCCCGCACACTAGCGGGGTAAGGTAGAGATTGAATAATATTAATTTTAGCTTTATCTACTTCAATGCCCTTAGATGAGATAACATGCCCTAGAATTATACCTTGTTCTACCATAAAGTGACACTTTTCAGAATTCAAAACAAGATTAGTTTCCATGCATCTTTTAAGGATTAACTCAAGGTTATGAAACAGTTATCAAATGAATTCCCATAGACCGTGAAATCATCCATAAAGACCTCTATGATATGCTCAACATAATCTGAAAATATGCTTACCATACACCGTTGAAAAGTAGCTGGAGCATTACAAAGACCAAAGGGCATGCGACGGTATGCAAATGTTCCAAATGGACATGTGAATGTTGTCTTTTCTTGATCTTCTGGGGCAATTGCAATCTGGAAATAACCTGAATAACCATCAAGAAAACTATAGTAAGAATGACCAGCTAACCTTTCAAGCATTTGATCAATAAATGGTAAAGGAAAGTGATCTTTTCGGGTTACAGCATTTAATTTCCTATAGTCTATACAAACCCTCCACCCATTTTGAACACGGGTGGTAACCAATTCATCGTTCTGATTCTCCACCACAGTTATCCCCGTCTTCTTAGGAACCACTTGAACTGGACTGACCCAACTACTATCAGAAATAGGATAAATCATGCCAACTTCCAAAAGCTTGAGGACCTCTTTCTTCACTATATCCATCATGGGTGGATTCAATCTTCGTTGAGGTTGACGGGAAGGCTTTTCTCCTTCTTCAAGCAAAATGCGATGCATGCAGGTGGATGGACTGATTCCCTTGATGTCTGCGATTGTCCAACCAATGGCTGTTCGATGCTCCTTAAGGACCTCTACCAATTTTTCTTCTTGCAATGTAGTCAGTTCGTTAAAAATAATTACTGGCAATGTTTTGTCATCTCCAAGGAATACATATTTAAGGTGAGTAGGGAGAGGTTTCAAATCCAGAACTGGGGCCTGCACAACAGAAGGTAGAGTCTTTTTATTAGAAACAGGCAAATCAACAAATAAACCATTACCTACTTGTTGTGACTTTGGAGGAGTGTTCAACATATCAACAGCTCCTTACAAGCTGGGATTCAAAGTTAATACATCACTCTCTTCCTCTATACTCTTACAAATAGGAACCTCCAAGTCATCCTTTCCATCAAGTTCAAAAACATCATGTGCTAGATCATCAATTACATCAATAGAATACACATCATTATCATCAACAGGAAATTTCATGGCATCATAGATATTAAATGTAATTACCTCACCATCAAATTCCATGGTCAATGTACCACTATGAACATCAATTTTAGTTTTGGATGTTTTTAAAAATGGTCTTCCTAACAAAATAGGGCTAGTTTGGTCACTGTTTTCCATATTAAGCACATAAAAGTCAGCAGGAAAAACCAATTCATTAACTTGTACAAGGACATCCTCAATCACGCCCTTTGGGCAGGCATTTGATCTATCAGCTAATTGAATTACCACACCAGTTTTAGTTAAGGGGGCAAGTTTCAAAGAAGCATAAATGGAATATGGCATGACGTTTATAGAGGCTCCTAAGTCTAACATGGCTTTCTCAAATCCGGTGTTACCTATCATGCAAGGGATAGTAAACATACCTGGGTCTTTGCATTTTGTAGGAAGTTTCCTTTGAATGACTGCAGATACGTTTTCTCCAACTTTCACTTTTTCACACCCCTTCAGTTTCTGCTTTCTCTTAATAGTACACAATTCTTTTAAAAATTTAGCATAACGGGGTATTTGTTTAATAGCATCCAACAAGGGAATGTTCACCTCACATTTTCGAAAAGTTTCATAAAGCTCCCTATTTGGATCATTTTTCCTAGATTCTACCAAAGCCTGAGGGAATGGGGCTACTGGTTTATAATCAGATAGTGGAGGAAACTTACGTTTTGGCGCATCATTCTCAGTTGGGTTACTCTTTTCCACAGTGATGTCCATGTCTTTCTCCTTGTTTTGTTCTGATGATGTAGGAACTTCATTTACTGGGGTTTCCACTTCCTTGCCATTCCTCAATATAATTGCACTTGCGTTCTCCCTTGGATTTACCACTGTTTTAGAGGGTAGCTTTCCCGAACTTTGTGATTCCAGCCGACTAACCGCGCTAGCCATTTGACCCATTTGATTCTCCAAACATTGAATGCTAGCCTTGGTCTCCTGTTGAAATTGTAAAGTGTTAGTTGCAAGAGATTTAACAATATCTTCTAAAGACGTTTCAGAGTTAGAAGATTGGCCCTGTTGTTGTCTAGGCGGGTATGGCTGCCTATATTGTTGAAAGTTTGGACGATTTTGAGCAACATGTTGATTTGATTGTGAACTTCCATAGCTAAGATTGGGATGACCCCTCCATCCTGGGTTGTATGTCTTCAAAAAAGGATCATAATTCCTTTGTGGTTGTTCAGGGAAGCCACCCGCTGCATTAACTTGTTCTGTGGGTTCTTCTTGAAGAGTTGGACATGCATCAGTTGGATGTCCCATTACTGAACAAATTCCACAAACCTTCGCTATCTACACATTACCTGTGGCCATTTGGCGAACAAGAATAGTTAGATTAGCTATTTGTTGTTCAATGGATGGGACATTTACCTCATTAACTTGTCTAGAAGGAAGATCAAATCTAGCGCCAAATTGTTGAGAGTTGGCTGCCATGTTTGCAATTAAGTTCCTCGCTCCTTCAGGAGTTTTATCAACTAAAGCTCCTCCACTTGCAACGTCAATCATGCTCCTATCTGTGGGTTGGAGACCTTCATAGAAGTATTGGATAAAAAGTTGCTCACTGATCTGATGATGGGGACAGCTTGCACACAATTTCTTGAATCGCTCCCAATACTCATGTAGAGATTCCCTGTGATCTTGTCTGACACCACAAATTTCTTTCCTAATATTTGCTGCCCTTGAAGCTGGAAAATATTTCTCTAGAAATAATCTCTTCATTCCATCCCATGTGGTAATGCTTCCCGATAGTAGATAGTAGAGCCAATCCTTAGCCGAATCCTTCAGAGAAAATGGAAAGGCTCTCAGTTTAATCTGTTCTTCAATAATTCCAATGGGTTTCATACTCGTGTAGACCACATGAAACTCTTTCAAATGTTTATGAGGATCTTCACCTGCAAGACCATGAAAAGTAGTCAAAAGGTGTATTAGTCCAGATTTAAGCTCAAATGTAGTGGTAACATCTAAAATAGGAAAAGTTATGCATAAAGGTTGTTGATTCAATGTAGGTGCTGCAAGCTCCTTCAAAGTCCTATTTTCGGTCATGGTTTCTTCTCTTCCAAACTCAAAATCACTTGTAAATGGATTGTTGGGATTGAAATTGCTTTCTTCAAGATTTTGTTGGATGCTACTCCTTAACCTACGTAAAGTTCTCTCAATTTCTGGATCGTACTGCAAATCACTTGATTAGAAGATCGAGTTGCGGTCATAAACAAAAAGAACAAGTGAAAAATAAACCAAAAGGAAGCTAGATTAAGTAAGATAAATAAAATTCTATGCTAAAATTTCTAAAAACAATAAAATACCTAAAAACCTAGAAAATTATGGTTTTTTTGACTATTTTTTTTCCAAAAATAAAATAAAATTACTAAAGAAGTACAAAAATAAATTAACACCACTCCCCGGCAACGGCGCCAAAATTTGGTGTGTTGTCGTAGGCACCCAAAAATAGTCCTTAAACCTCTAAAACTAATGTGGTAATGGAAATAAGGGTCTGATTACGCCCAAAGTGTTACGCGGTGTTGTAGTATAGATTTGGGGTGTCGTATCCACAGGGAGATGGAAAAGTAAATCAAGGGGTTCAATAACTTTGGGTTCTCGTGAATTTGATGAAGGGAATTTGTTTATTGCATTCAAATGTAAATGTCACCGGAAATAATGATGAAATTTAATATAATATGTAAAATAGTGAAGTTTCGGGGTTCCCTCAATTAGATTGGATCAATCAACATCAACAATTCATGCATTCTCTACTCAATTAGAAGTTTTTGTCCTAACTTTCTAATCGGATGATTTAAACGATACAAACCGATTTAATTGCACATGTAATCCTAGAATTTATGTTTCCCAAAACATAATCATACATCAATTTATTGAAATCAGACTTAAAGAGCGACTATATATCTCTAACATATAGCAGTAATTAAATCACACCAATAAATGATTTGAAAATCAAACTTGAACAAGTATTTTAATTATTCAATGGAAGAAACATGATTAAATCCATGAAAATCTGAATAAATGTTAAATCTAACTCAAATCTAATTCAAAATACGGGAAAACATAAACCCTAGAATTATTTAAACAATGAAAAACACATCCTAAATTTTAGATCTCCTTAACAATTATCACAATCATCTATTGAAATCAGATTATAAATCGTTCATATACATGTAGCATAAGAAAGTAAATAATCACACCAATAGATTTAATGAAATAACGATTCAACACATAGTTCAATTGTTCGATAGAAAAAACAAGATTGATTCTATGAAAAACCTAATACATGTTAAATCAATTTCAAAATTAATTCAATAAGATGAAAACCTAGATCTAGAAATGTTTAGCAAAATAAATACCAAAGAGCATGGATTAATGATGATGAAATCCCCGAATCCAATTGAGTTCCTCCCTTGCTTCACCTTTAGTTTAGTTCTTCATAGGTTTCTTGAGCCAAAATCAATGAAATAATGGTGTAATCAAGAATGATGATCAATGGAATGTTTTTGGGGTCCTTTTTTAGACTTCTCACGGCCCAAATATTAAACAAACCCTTCTTTGCGCGGCGCGGCGCCTAAGCGCCATGGGAGCGGCGCTTGAGCGCTTGAATTCTGTCAAATTTTGGGTAAAATGGCGCCTGAGCGCTAGGTTGTGGCGCTTGGGCGCTGTGTCGCTGTTCTGAATTCTGCGCCTTTTTCAGTATTTTTGTCATAACTTTCTCTTCCGATCTCCGATTGAGGTGATTCAAGATGCGTTGAAAAGATAACTCAAAGACCTACAACTTTGGTTCAGAGACCATCTTCAAATTCGATCGTTTTCTATGTCAAAAATCCGTCCCAATACGAGGCTGAAAACCGGTATGAAACTTTTCAGCTTGAAAGTTGATATTTGATGATGTTTTGGCTATCTTTCACCCATTTGACTCATTTCTTCATCCAATTGATCTCTAAAACTCTTGAATCTTCATCACAATGTTGGAAACAAGTTTGTAGTATTTGCACCTTAGTCCCTGAACTTTCACTTTCTTCCAGTTTGGTCCTTTTTCGCTTGGTTCACCTCAATTTCGCTACATTCATCACTTTGTCCTACAAAACATAAATTGCATAGAATTAAGCTATATTCGAACATTTTAATCAACGTAAAAACACACTTATCAAACTCCCCCAAACTTGAACTATTGTTTGTCCTCAAACAACAACATAACTCAACTCTAGAAACAACATGGTTTAACAATATGCCGTGTCTCAGGTTTGGAATTCGGTAATCAAACAAGTGAATAATTACAACGGTGTAAAAATTAAATCAGTCTCCACCTGTTACATGCATAACCTGACGTGTGTGTGTGAAAACTCATGTCAACATCTTAATGTTTGTGATTGGTTCAAGATTTGTCCCAGAGTAGTCCAATATATCATTTCCTCGCTCGAGAGATTCACACACCCCCAAACTTATGATTTTCACTCATTTTTCCCGAGGTACATCCTAGGTTCAACTTTTCAATTCTATTCCTTACTCTCTCATAGTTTGGATAGACTTTACTCTTACAAGTTCACACTTCAACAAATCGAGATTCTCCTATATTTTTGATTGCTTCTATCATTGAGACTAGACTAAGTTGCTTGCTTCTCATCAAAGGTAAAGTTTTGTCAACGGGATGCCTGGGGCATAATCAATGTATTTGAAAGGAATTTTTTTTTTTTTTCATATTTTTATATTTTTTTTCATCTCTTTTTTTTTTAGTATCTTGTCATTTGCTTTCTGTATAACCCATGTAGCGAGCTTTAGGCCGATAACTCCCAAGTCAGATGACCATAGGGCACCAGGTTTTAAATCACCTTCACAGGCTTAATCACCCGAGTTATACAGGCTCGAAAAGATACTTTTATGTATCCAAAGATTAGTGCAATGCCCCCTTTTCTTTCAGACATTCAGCTTCTAAAACAAGCCTCTAACTTAAAACTTTCACCTCATTTTCATCTCAATAGGTTTCAGACAATCCACACAAGATTTTCATGCATGGAATCCCTATTCATCTCAGTGTTTCTCTGTAACAGTTCAATCATCTCCAAACTGACCTATAATTGGATTTATGGAATATGACACTAGAGGTTATTTGGTTGTATCACTAAGTTCCACTATCCTCTACATATTGAACCGCGTCACTAACTCAAAATGCTAACATAAGTGTCGTGCATAGAAAATGTCAAGTTGTATATAAACAAGTATAGACTAATCCGATAACACACCATTTTCATTATTCATAACTGACACATACTCCAATAGTCACATAATAACCAGCACATTTGTTAAACAAATATGCAAAAATTTTGAAACTCCATGATATTACTTATGCAAATTCACAACAAAATCCAACAGAATCCTCCCCCCAACTAAATTTTGCATTGTCCTCAATGCATAAACATGAAAAATAAATGAAGGGAATGACAAATATCACATAATAATGCAGTGAATCAACATAAATTTAAGAGTCGAAAGCACTCAATGGAATGGTAAAACAAAGAAAATGACAAAATTAACTAAAATAAAAATGCAAAAGTAAAAGGCAGAAAAAAAAATGAACTCCCCTTGGGTTGCCTCCCAAGCAGCGCCTTTGTTTATTGTCTTTGGCTCGACCAAATGTTTCCATTTTTAACCCGCATCAAGTAAGGGCGATCCCAAGTTTCCTTGTAGTGCACCGAACTCATTGGACATAACCATTGGTATGGCTCTTCCACCTCCATCTCGTACATGTGTGGGGTTACTAGGGAAAAGTTCAAAATCTGGAGTGGAGGCATATTCATCGACAACTGCATCCAATTCATCTAGTTCTAGTTCTTACGGTGGTCCAAGAAACATATCATCACCTACCTCCTGAGTGAGTGCATCAATCACGTATGTTTGGTCACACTCATCATCTTCCTCAACCTGCTTAGTGACATGAAAAATGTTAACTTCTAAGGTCATATTCCCAAATGATAGTTTCATTAGACCGTTCCTACAATTTATAAGAGCATTAGCTGTAGCAAGGAATGGTCTACCAAGAATGATAGGAATCTTAGAATTAACATTTATATCCTCTTTTAAGTCTAAAATCAAGAAATCAACAGGGTAGTAAAATTTATCGATTTGTACTAGGACATCCTCAACTACACCTCTTGGTATTATAGTGGACCGATCAGCTAATTGTAGACTTACACATGTGGGTTTCATCTCATCTAAACCTAATGACAAGTAGATTGCATAAGGCATGATGTTGACACTGGCCCCTAGATCAAGAAGAGATTGTCTAATCTCATGGTTCCCAATGATGCACGAAACAGTAGGACAACCAGGATCCTTATACTTCGGTGGAGTCTTTTGCTCAATCACAGCACTCACGTACTCAGTCAAGAAAGCAGTTTTCTTGACATGGTGTTTCCTTTTCACAGTGCACAAGTCCTTAAGGACTTTAGCATAGGTAGGAACTTGTGAAATGACATGTAAGAGTGGTAGATTGATTTTCACCTGCTTTAGGTGCTCTAAGATCTCACTATAATGGCTAGTAGATTTCGAAGTAGACTTAAGAGCTTGAGGGAAGGGTGCTCTAGTTAGGTTTTCCACTATCTTATCACTAGGCTTACTCTCTTCAGGATTACTAGAGTCTTTCTCATTTTCTTTCTCTTCCTTAGGCTTAATGATTGGTTCTACAACTTTCCCTGAACGAGTGGTTATGGAATTTACCTCCCTAAGATTGTTTACTTTTAAGCCTGAGGTTTGTGCCATGTGTTGTCTCTTAGGATTTGGTTGAGCTTGAGCTGGAAATTTCTCACGTTCCTCCACAGCCAAGGCATTGGTTAATTTAGACATATGACTCTTTATCTCCTTGTTTTCCTCAACTATCTGGCCAATCATAGTCTCAAACTTTTGGTTCGTTTTACCCTGTGCCTCGATAAATGCATGTAAGGTGTCTTCTAAGGAATTCCTAGAGGTCGTGATTTGATGTGGAGGTGCATTGTAAGCTCGATTTTGTTGGGTGGATTGTTGGTTTTCAGATTTCCAACTAAAATTGGGGTGATTCCGCCACCCTGGGTTATAGGTCTCGGAGTAGGGAGTGTAGGGCTTTTGATATATGCCTAAAGCATTACAGTGTTCCTCATAAAGCCCCCTCATCTCAGCATAAGTGGCACACTCTTGCACAGGGTGGTTACTTCCTCCACACACAAAACAAGGCTCTAAGGTCTCAGCACGAGAAACAGACCGAGTGGTTTTTGATTCCTTAGTACATAGGGCTTCTAGTTCTCTAGTGAGGGTTTCTACCTTAGCTCTAAGGTTGTCTTCTTCCCTAAGATGATAGATGCCTGCACTAGAAGGATTTCCTACGGCTCGTGACCTATTGGTGCTATCAGTGGCACTAGGGCCAGTCCAGGTATGGGCTTTCTCAGCTAAGTCATCTAAATATCCTATAGCCTCATCTGGATCTTTTTGTAGGAAATCACCATTACACATCATCTCAACAAACTGACGCTCTCTAGGTAACAACCCCTCATAAAAATAACTCACAATGCGCCAACTTTCATAACCATGGTGCGGACAGAGAGCTTGCAATTCTTTGTACCTTTCCCACGCTTGATATAAAGTTTCATTCTCCTTTTGGATAAAAGAAGAGATCTGTTTTTTCAAAGCAGTAGTTTTGTGGTGGGGAAAGTATTTGCCAAAGAACGCTTGAGTCATTTCAGCCCAAGTCCCAATCGAACGTGGTCTCAATGAATACAACCAGCTCTTAGCCTTTTCCTTAAGGGAAAATGGAAAGAATTTGAGCCTAATTGCATCCAGTGTACCATGTTGATTGTGGAAGGTAGCTACAACCTCCTCGAATTCCCTAACATGCACATACGGGTTTTCATTTTCAAACCCATGAAAGTTTGGAAGAAGTTGAATCATTCCCGGTTTAAAATCTACACGTGGCATGTTAGGTGGAAACATAATGCATGAAGGTGTAGATGTACGTGTGGGATGCAAATAATCATGTAAAGTCCTAAAAGGTTCATCATGCTCACTGTCAGACATTGTATTATGTGATGTGGTGTTCGTGTCAATAGATGCAGAATCAAAGATAGGGTTAAAGAGATATTCAAACTCTATGAGAGGTGTTTCCACAAATCTTCCTCGCTCGTCTCGATACCTGCTCATAAAACACGAGTAAAACAAAATTAAAATGCAAAATACTAAAGAAAATAATAAATTGAAATGAAAGATTGAAAAAGGAACGAAGTCACCCTTTTGTAATCGAATCTCTCAATTTGTTGTACCGTCTCCCCGGCAACGGCGCCAAAATTTGATTACGCCCAAAGTGTTACGCGGTATTGTAGTATAGCTTTGGGGTGTCGTATCCACAGGGAGATGGAAAAGTGAATCAAGGGGTTCAATAACTTTGGGTTCTCGTGAATTTGATGAAGGGAATTTGTTTATTGCATTCAAATGTAAATGTCACCGGAAATAATGATGAAATTTAATATAATATGTAAAATAGTGAAGTTTCGGGGTTCCCTCAATTAGATTGGATCAATCAACATCAACAATTCATGCATTCTCTACTCAATTAGAAGTTTTTGTCCTAACTTTCTAATCGGATGATTTAAACGATACAAACCGATTTAATTGCACATGTAATCCTAGAATTTATGTTTCCCAAAACATAATCATACATCAATTTATTGAAATCAGACTTAAAGAGCGACTATATATCTCTAACATATAGCAGTAATTAAATCACACCAATAAATGATTTGAAAATCAAACTTGAACAAGTATTTTAATTATTCAATGGAAGAAACATGATTAAATCCATGAAATCTGAATAAATGTCAAATCTAACTCAAAATACGGGAAACATAAACCCTAGAATTATTTAAACAATGAAAAACACATCCTAAATTCTAGACCTCCTTAACAATTATCACAATCATTTATTGAAATCAGATTATAAATCGTTCATATACATGTAGCATAAGAAAGTAAATAATCACACCAATAGATTTAATGAAATAAAGATTCAACACATAGTTCAATTGTTCGATAGAAAAAACAAGATTGATTCTATGAAAAACTTAATACATGTTAAATCAATTTCAAAATTAATTCAATAAGATGAAAACCTAGATCTAGAAATGTTTAGCAAAATAAATACCAAAGAGCATGGATTAATGATGATGAAATCCCCGAATCCAATTGAGTTCCTCTCTTGCTTTACCTTTAGTTTAGTTCTTCATAGGTTTCTTGAGCCAAAATCAATGAAATAATGGTGTAATCAAGAATGATGATCAATGGAATGTTTTTGGGGTCCTTTTTTAGACTTCTCACGGCCCAAATATTAAACAAACCCTTCTTTGCGCGGCGCGGCGCCTAAGCGCCATGGGAGCGGTGCTTGAGCGCTTGAATTCTGTCAAATTTTGGGTAAAATGGCGCCTGAGCGCTAGGTTGTGGCACTTGGGCGCTATGTCGCTGTTCTGAATTCTGCGTCTTTTTCAGTATTTTTGTCATAACTTTCTCTTCCGATCTCCGATTGAGGTAATTCAAGATGCGTTGAAAAGCTAACTCAAAGACCTACAACTTTGGTTCAGAGACCATCTTCAAATTCGATCGTTTTCTATGTCAAAAATCCGTCCCAATACGAGGCTGAAAACCGGTGTGAAACTTTTCAGCTTGAAAGTTGATATTTGATGATGTTTTGGCTATCTTTCACCCATTTGACTCATTTCTTCATCCAATTGATCTCTAAAACTCTTGAATCTTCATCACAATGTTGGAAACAAGTTTGTAGTATTTGCACCTTACTCCCTGAACTTTCACTTTCTTCCAGTTTGGTCCTTTTTCGCTTGGTTCACCTCAATTTCGCTACATTCATCACTTTGTCCTACAAAACATAAATTGCATAGAATTAAGCTATATTCGAACATTTTAATCAACAATTGCTCATATTTTGACAGTAAAATAAGTATGTAAAAACACACTTATCAGGGTCGATCCCACGAAAAGTGTGCAATTAACGATTTATGCTTCGTATAACGATTAGGGGGTTCTGTTTATAACGAAATCAATCTTATAACAAATAACAATGTAAACTAACGAGTTGTATTAAATCAATGAAACGAGTCTTGATCAAAGTCAACTTCCACCATTGGAGATTTATAACCATTCATCAATCCACAAAGAATAATCAATCCACATTCACAATATTCATCGTTGGAATAAATTCCTATTTCTCCTTAATTTTAGTTAATCAGAAACCAGCGTTCTAATTAACCATAATTATTAAATAATCTCATACCAGCGCTAAAAATTCAATTTAATAACAGCTTTAAATAATAGAAAAATCGATGAACTAGATAATACAAGCACCAGCGATTGCATTCAATCTATTTAAACATTTTTCTTAAGATTCAATAACATCTATCGCAGAAAATTATTAAATCCTAGTGCTTCACAAGTTAAATGATTCAAACAATTACGGATTTGATATTTAACTTAGCTATAGATTGCAATATATGAAAAACTAATAGATCTCTTAGCAATCAAACATAGCAATCATAAAATTATGCATAGAAGAATATTCAATACTGAAAATATAAATTAAACAATGAAAATAGGTGGATCTCACAGTTATAATGTGTTCCAAGGCTTCGGTATCCTTCAATCAAGTACCAAGAGTTAGTTACACATGATAGATCTAAGAAAAATAGATAGAAAATATGTTGGAGGCGTTCTGGTCCGTTCTAGGGTTTTAAAAGATGTATTTATAGTTGTTTCCATAGGTGGTTGACTTAAATTAGGAAACCAGAAATTTTATCCCGATTTGGCCTGGGCGAGCGCCTAGTAGAAAATGGGGCGGCCGCCCAGGCATAACTTTTGGCTTCTGTTAATGAAGTACAGGGTCGGGCGGCCGCCCGACCAATGTAACTGAGCAGCCTTTAGTATTTTGATCATATCTTTCTCTCCCGATATCCGATTGAGGTGATTTAAGATGTGTTGGAAATCTAACTCAAATGGCTACAACTTTGCTTCAGATGTCATCTTCCAATTCGATCGTTTACCATGTCAAAACTGGGTCTCAAGTGGAGTCTGAAAATCCAATGCATAACTTTTCGATTGGAAATTGATGTGTGATCCTACTTTGATGATATTTCATCCCTTTGACTTCTTTCTTCATTCATTTGACTTCTAACACTCTCAAATCTTCATTGTGAGGTTCAACATGGCTTTTGATTATTTGCACTTTAGTCCCCGAACTTTCGCTTTCTTTGAACTTTGGTCAATTTTCACCTATTTCTTCCAAATTACACCATGTCCATCGAATTGCCACCTAAACCAAAATATGATAATATTAAGTACATTTAGGCATAAAATAGTCATATGAGCACATTAAATAAAGACGTAAAATGTGTATTTTATATTCCTATCACCACTTCCGGTACGTCCTCGTCAAGTTCGATAACTGGAGGCTCCTCTGTTGAGGTTGGAGGCTCAAATCCTTCCTGATCTTCTTCGAGGAATTCAGCCTTGAGTTCGGAGGTATCATGTGGAGTGTGCACTTCGATCCACTCAATCACCTCATTATAAGCGTATCGCCTCCAGTATAGGCCAAACTATTGGTATTTCTCAGTTAAATGAAAGTTGGCCAAGAAGCGATCTTCTGCCTCAGCACTGGAACGTTCAGCCTCATTCCGAACTACCTCGATTTCATCCCTCAGCTTGGAAAACTGGGAGGTCAACTCTTTCACTTCTCCCGCCAACTCCCCCTTTTCTTTATTAGCCCTTTCCAGGGCCTCAGCAGTTATCTTTTGATGGGCGTCGGACATCTCCACTCTTTTGTCAGCGAGGCCACTTCACTCTGGGACAAGTGAACCTTCTTATTCAAAGCCTCAATTTCTGCCAGCGCAGAAGCAAGTTTCGCTGACTCCTCAGCCGCCCGTTTCTTCGAGGCCTCGACCTCGGCCTTAGATTTACTGGCTAACTCTTCAGCTTGGGAGGCCTTGCTCACAAATTCGCGATTTTTTCTTTGAAGAGTCTTGAACAAAGCCTCAACTTCCATGGCCACTCCAAAACACCTTGATGCCTGGGCCACCATAGTGGCGATGACGTCTACAGAATCACTCGTCTCGACAAAATTTTACCATTTGGCAGTCCAAAATTGGTGGAACGTCGTCGTGGCTGTTTGGACCTCTGGAGGCAATAATGCGAGGGCCTCAGGCTCCAACTCATCCGGCCGCCTCGCCAAGTGTGGCTTATTCTGAGAGCGGTCCGAAGTGGTGTCGCTCGAAGGCTTGGACTTCTTATTAGTCTCTTGGGCAGGGGGGGTTAGAAGAGGCCGCCCGCTTCTGACTGACTGAAGCAGCAGCAAATGAAGCTGCCAGTAACTTTTGCCCTGCTGGCACTTCGGAGCGAGGCGGAGGAATGTCGTTTGAAGTACCCACCCCGGTGGCAGATACCCGGAACTTCTTCTTCGGCTCCTCAACGACCACCTTTTTCCCCCGGCCGGCTACAGGAGGTCGACCACCCTATTGAGGGGTAGCCTCCTTGCTTACCCTCTCAATGGCATCCTTCACCCGCTTTCCTCCAGCAGATGAATGTTTCATGCCTTTACGGCCCGCTGTCGAAGTGGCGGCCAAAATCATGGCCATATCAGGGGTGGGGATTTTCCTCTTTTCAAAGTCACCTGCAAACCGAAAATTACGAGGTCAGAAACAATGCAACATCGATACAGGGTAAACAGAGATCACGAATAGTACCTCGAGAAGCCATCAATCCTAGATTTTCAAAATGTCGCTGAGGCACCACCAAACGGTTAAAATCATGCTCTGAAGAAGGTCGACTGTATGTGGCCGACAAGATGTCCCAGTCACTCTTGTCCAGAGGGAAGCGTTCAACAGATCCTACAAAAGAAATGAATCAGAAGGTGATTCTAACAAAAAGGTGGAGAGAGCAGCAAAAGGAGATGCAAGAATGACACTCACTGGGTTCGGAGTAGGAGGTCGGAACTCTCACGTAAGGGACAGCGTCCCCTTCACACTCCTGCCACTTCCCTCGAACCCAGAACCAGGTCTCTTTCCACCCCTTAATAGAGGTGGGGAGACCCGAGATAAAGGCGAGTGCCCACCCCATGGACATAGTGAATACCATCCTTTGGAATCCCCCTTTCCTAAGGACCGAGGTTGGAAAACTGTTTGGAAGACGTGGAGAGGCATATCCTCACCTAAGGAAATCTCCTTCCAAAGGATGAATGAACCCACTAACTGAGCCCAACCGTTGGGGGCAAGCTGGGTGGGAACTAGTCCATATAATCTAAGAATAGCTCGGAAAAAGGGGTGGAGAGGTAGACGAAGTCCAGCCTTGAGGAGATACTCACTGATGGCAACACACCCCTGCCTAGGGAAGCAGGCTCGCTCATCGTGAGATGGGGATAGAAGTTCAATGGTGTAGGGGATCCTATATTTTTCCCTGAGGTTGGCTAAGTGGGTAGGGTCTACACTAGAACGAATTTTGGCTGCCCCCCCAACCAACACCGTCATCGCCCCTGATGACGTCCCCAGAAACAGAGGCACCTCGTCCCGCCTCAATAGACCTCCTAAGGTCGGCAGTATTAGTTATTCGAACTCCTAGCTCAGTGGCCAGTTGAGTCAAGTCTATATCATCCCCAGAAGTAGAGAAAGCCATAAAAACACAGAATGTCAAGAATTTATAAAGAAAAAACTTACTGGTAAAACAAAGGATTTGCAGAAGCACAAATGGAACACACAAGAAAAGAGAGAGAAAGTTTGAAAGGAAGACTGAGAAAACTTGAGAGGAAAGATGCAAAGATTCGTGCAAGGAAAGAAAGTTTCCCCAAAGTCTTGGCTTTTATAGGCGAAACCCACTCATTCCTGGCCGTCAGATCTCGATCCGGACCATCCAAGGGATTAACAAGATTTATGATCCTAACCGCTCATAATATCTGACGTTTGGCCTTCAAGGGCTAGGATCCGAATGTAGCTTACACGCACCATCACATGCCCGAAATCTTGGTAGAAAACAAGGGAAAAAGGCCATCGTTGCGCATTTAATGCGCCGGCCATCGCGTGTATTGGAAGTTGAAGTGACCCCAGCTGTTTTTCTTGGGAAGGTACCACGACATCAAATCATTGAGGCTCAATGATTAAAACGCCTCGTGAATCTCAGGGTGGTTAAGAGGTTAATAAATTATAACAATCATTAATCCAAGGCTAATAATTGTTCGTGCCCCATCTAAACGAACAAGGGGCCTTGGAAGTTGCAAAGACTATGAGAGACCCCACCTGCAAAGCTCTAGGAGAGCATCTTATTATTCCGAAACTCTAAGAGAGCACAAAGCTCTAAGAGAGCGTCTTATTATTCTGAAGCTCTAAGAGAGCACGAAGTTCTAAGAGAGCAACTTATTATTCCGAAGTTCTGAGAGAGTACAGTAGCTTTAATATGGCATCTTATTACCTAAGGCTCTATCTCAACTTTATTTGCAAGTCCATGCATTACATAAATAATCATGCCTAGACTTGGGGGACTATTGTTACCCCTCGATTCCGAGGTCTAAAGACGCAAGGCCACGTAGGCAGGACGGTCAACAAGAAGTCAAAATGGGGCCCAGTAGGTCAAAGACCCCAGTAAGGCATTAGGCCGAAGTTGTATGCCACACACTTGATGTGAAGGATCCCTTGAGAGATAGCATGGGCTTCAGTCTAGGGAGCCTCGGGTTGAAGACCCTCATGTGACTAACTTCAGACTGATGCACTCCCTCAAAGCACGATTCGATCCGAGGCTACTATAAGGTCCTTCGACACCCATAAGCCAACGTCACCTCAACAGATTTGAAGATTTCTCTGAACTGATTGATGAGACGCCTGTAATAAAAGTGTCAGTAAATCTTCCAGGGTATTATCAGCCTACTTCTAGTGCGGCTGACTTCCATCAGATATTAAATGTGATAAATGAATGTGATGTGAAGGTTCAGTTTAGAAAATGTTGCCGCGTGGATCTGATCCGACGATCAATACGTCGTTTGGACAGTATAAATAGTCTTCTTTTGTATAGAATGAGAGGACGGTTTGGATCTTTGTAAGGAGACAATTAAACACAAAATACCTTCATTCTCGTGAAAGACACAGATTGAAGATGATCTACATACTTTGTTCTTTACACATTTTGCAAAGACAATAGCAAATATATGAAGATTCCAACATCAAACACCATTTGATTTTATCTATCCTTCCACATATTCCATAACAAAAGAGATATTCATTTTAAGAGAGTCAACCTGGCCCTTGTTGATAGTGCAAGGGTTGTTTAAAAAAAATTGTTGGAACTTGAACAGTTGTGTCTCTTGCCGGAAAGCATCTCCCGCTCCCTTTCCAACTATGCTACCTCTCCTGTTCCGGTAGAAACGTATCGGATTATTGCTTGACGTGACAAGAGTGGGCCCGGCATCCGTTGAGTCCATTTTTTAGGGTCAACAATAAGTATGCGAAAAAGATTCAGCATTTCGGGAACAATTAAATTTCCAAATGGTTCTTATTCAATCTAATTCATATATTATTCAATTAAAAAAAGCAATCAATCAATCAATCACCATCAAAAGGAAGAAAACGAACCCAAAATTAACTCACTACTTTAAAGAAAAAGAAAACTTTTAGATATACAAGTAAAAATCCAGATTAAAATAAGCTGATATTAAGCTTAAATTGCATTTGCAAGGTGAATATCAGCCTCAAGAACCCTCAACGTCAGGGGGTGGATGCAGAACTTTAACGTTGAGGGGCACAATTGAATTTGCAAAGAAGTTGGGAGAAATTTTACAATAAAAAATTTAAGTCCAAAAAAAAAAATCATACCTCATGTAATTTTATATCCGAAAATTTATATGGGATATGACTTTTTCGGATGTAAAAAAAAATTCCTAATAAAATGATGAAAATTACATTGAAAAATTTGTATCGCAAAAATAATAAATGTTAATGAAATAATTGAATTTTTTTTCTAAATGCAAGTTAGACGTATTTTTAAAGGTTCACGTTTAACGTATTTTTAACTATTTTCGATATATATTTGAACTATTCGATATGTCCATAATGTAGTTCTTGAAATAAGTTTCGAAATAATATAAGCAATTTATAAATTCGATTAGCGTATAATCGTTGGAGAATTTTTTTTAATTAGTATATTTCGAAATTCAAATTTATTTTGATTTTGCCCCTGTTTGGTGGAGATTAAAATCAAATTTTTAGTAAATTTTGATAAAAATTAAACAGTTATGGATTCCATGAAATATGTTATCAAAATTAATTGTTAACTTTGATTTAGATTAAAATTTAAATTTCAATCGATACCAAACGTGATTTTATAAAAAATAAAAAAAAAGAATCTCAAAAGTTTGGGGGACCCCCCCCCCCCCCCCGGGTCCGCCCATGCCCAAAATGACATAACCAAGAAAATTTCTCTTGCTTTGAAAATTGACAGCTCATATAGTAAGAGACGGCTTTTCCACATTCACGAAAATGTTGTTAAGTTTTGCGGTATCCTGACCATTTGTCAACTGAAGTTAACTTGTGGTACGCTGTTCGTGAACTCTAAAGAAAATTCATTTGAGATTTAAGTGGAGATTTCCATTTATTCACACATTTAAAATTTTTGAGTACTTATTTTTTGTTCAAATTACTAACTGTAAAATGTTTGCTACATGCATGTCGAACCATGAAGCTTGTCATTGTGGATCACAACTTATGCTTTATTGGAGGACTAGATTTATGCTTTGGCCGATATGTCACAACTGAGCACAAAGTAGGTGATTTCCCTTCTTTTCTATGGCCTAGAAAAGACTACTATAATCCAAGGTACATTATTTTTCTCATTAGGCAACTATAATCCAAGATGCGTAAGATCTGTAGGCAACTATTGAAACTTGGAACTGATAATATATGAGATATTTTATGTCAACATGTCGGTAGTTGAACTTCAATTGGTTAATGGATTTGATCACAATACATTTGTTTTCAGTTTAGTGATTCTTGGACCATATATCACAAATTTCGACGGTGGATATAAAACATATCCTAAATAGAGAAATCGTAGCATTGTCCTAAAGATAGACCTATTAGGTAAGTAACAAAAAGCCAGTTATGTTTGATTGAGGCTTGATTTTCTTCTGAGTATGTAGAAGATATGTAGAGCAGTCCAGTGTTTCTGATGTATGTATTAACTCCTTTGAATTTTATAGAGAACCGGAATCAAATTCTTGGGAAAAATGCCGTGAAAGATGACCTGGATCAAGAGAAATATCCTTGTATGTCATGGCATGATGTTCACTGTGCTCTTTGGGGACCACCTTGCAGGGACATTGCCCAGCACTTCATTCAGCATTGAAACCATGCAAAGGTTGGACTTTGATACTTGTGTCTAACTCGTGAATTTTATCATCACTAATATATTTGAACAATAACACAGAAAAGTAAGGCTCCAAATGAACAGAAAATACCTTTACTTATGCTACAGCGCCACATGGTTTTACCGCATTACAAGGGAAGAAGCAAAGTATCCATTGATCATAAAAATTCTAAAGTGAATCACAAAGACATCAACAGGAAGGATTATTTTTCATCAGAGTCACTGCCAGAAGAAGTCCCATTTCTTTTACCTCCCCGAATCAAATGGACTAGAAACATCAGTTGTAGAACACAAACTGAATTTTTTAAACTCAAATGAATGTCATGAAACTCCGCTACATGGGCATTTTGAAGGTCTGTCATATGCTTATGAGGAATATAAATATGGTAATTCACTCCCTGATATGAAACCAAGTGGTTATGTTGGTGATCATGATTGGGTAAATACTCGAAGTGAAGCAATATTGGAAGCAGAAGCATCTGAATTGCAAGTTAAGGACTATTGATGCGATACAATAGAGCAAGTTTTTTAGTGTGTACTGTCCAATGAACTGGCACAAGTTGGTCCGTGTACTTCATGCCATTGTCAAGTAAGAATTTATCTTTTTCATTACTGTAATTTATTTGGTAGCACACATTTGTGATCTTGCTTTGATGAATTTTTCTATAAGTAATCCTTTTGGGTTTCTACCCTGTCAAGCTCGGCTCTAAGGCTGCTTATTCTACAGATATGTTGTACTAATATCTATATTCAAACTTATGTAAAATTTCTTGAATGACTTCTAATTTATTGGGTTCCACAACTTATTTTCCCTACTGAAAATGGACATGGTTTTCTTTTCATGCATGGCAACACAACGTTTTTTAGTGAAGTTGGTTTCTGACCACAATTTGAGAACCAGCAAAAATGGGAATTTTAATAGGGATCTAAGAGAATTTTGATTCTATTGCGTAGTTCAAAATCCTTTGAAACCAGTTAGTGCAAGTTTAGTACACTAGATAAGACTCGATATTGTTAGTATATTTGAAGACGCTTAGGTTTTTGAAGTTTAATTTCCACACAACCATTGAAAAGAAAGATAAGATGCAAACAATTCAACTGAAGAAACAACACCAACTATACTAACAACATTTCTATAATTCACAGGATTAGTGGGTTTTGCTCCAGCCTGATTCGTCACAACTGGACAGATCTCGAAAGAATTTTCCCATAAGATTAATAACAATTATACTGTGATATTGGTTAAGTCCCAGTTTAATAACCTTTTTTTTTTATCGTGCAGGTCATCAGAAGTGTCAGCCAATGGTCTACTGGAACAAGCCAAACTGAAGACAGCATTCATAGAGCTTACTGTTCTCTAATTGAAGAAGCAGAGAACTTCGTCTGCATTGAGGTGAGATTTATATATGTACTCGAGTACAACAATAATACCGTCGTTATGCCTTCATTACATCTTTCCATTGTCAACAATGTCATATTATGTAGTCCTAGAAATGAGCTTTATTTAAGAAAATATAACTGGATGGTTAGGCTTGTTGAAGACAAGATTTAAATAAGTAAATATGTTCCCCTTCTAATAGTTTAAGCTTTCAAATATTGGATATTTGGTATTAAATTTATGTAGCTTATTAACTTTAGAAATGAAAGTTACATCAGAGTAAAGATATCTCTCTCTGTTACTTCTGTTAGATTATCTCCTTATCTTTTGTTACAATTTGAATCATCAATCAGCTTAGTCGAATCTGAGTTCTTTTTGTATATTATCTGATACTTGCAGAATCAATTTTTCATATCAGGACTTTCGGAAGATGAAGTCATACAAACAGAATCACCTACTTGAATCTTTATATAATCGCATAATCCAAGCACAGAGATAGAGAGTTTTTCAGAGCTATAATTGTCATTCCACTCTTGCCCAGGTTTCAGGTGGTTATTTTCTACTCTGATTTGAGAGTTTTCCAATGGGTCTATCTTTCTTTTTCCAATACATACTTCTGAGTAAATAGGGGATGTGGATGACAGTGGTGCAGCTACGGTCAGATCAATCATCCATTGGCAATACCGTGCCATCTGCAGAGGAGAAGGTTCGATGGTACAAAAACTTTGCTCAGAGTTGAGGGCGATAGCACATGATTTATAACTTTCTATGGCCTAAGAACCTATGGTAGACTTTTTAATGTTGATCCTCTGGTTACAAGTCAAGTAATATTTCAAATCATCCACAATCTATTCATATTCAGTGTTTCGAAGTGAAAATTTACTGTTGAATTCATGATGTAAAATAGTATGTTAGTCATCTTTCTGATAAAAATTGCATAAGTTGAACAAGAGCCAGTACTGATCAATCTTTCATGTCATTCAGCAATATCTTAACCTTATCCTTCTTCCAATGAACTTTTCCTCTTCCAAACATGATTTGCAAGGCACAACGCGTACCATCCACATGATATCACCAATTACGCATATATTTGCATTTGCTTGTACTTATCCTGGAAAATGTAACTATAGATTTTCCTACGTATACATTACAAGATCATATAATTTGTTAGTGTGATATCCGCAAGCTTACCGAATCGTTGACAAGTAATAAAATTGATGAGTTGAGAGTATTGTCCCACAGGTAGGGGTGGGCGTGGGTTGGGTTGGGTCGGTTTTTGCCCCAACCCAAAACCAACCCAACATTGTCGGTTTGTTCGAAATCCAACCCAACCCATGTAAATGTTGAAACCCAACCCAACCCAACCCAATTATGTGTCGGTCGGGTTGGGTTGGGTTGGTCGGTTTGTATTGATGATTTCCATTAACTAGTTCTAAATTACAATGTTTTAGCTCATGTCTCAATTCAAATTTTCAACAAGAAAATCAGAACTAAAACGAGAATCTAAGAGAAATAAATGAATATATGGAAATAAACGAGTAGCCACTAAATAAAGTAATGAAGATGAAGAAATGAGAGGTTAAATATGTTTTTTGGTCATGCTCAATGATCTATTAAATAAGTTTATAAAAAAAAGTCTGCAAAATGAGGGCTGAATCTTAGTAATAAGCCGGAAAAAAAAAATATGCAAACTTGGTAATTTACCTTGGGAAAGGAATTGAAGGCTGAATAGCCGATAGAAACCGAAAAGGAGAAAAAAGGGGGGGGGGGGGGGGGGGACGGAGAGAACTGGGAAGTCGATGCTTTTGATTTGTGTTGTGGGGAAAATGTTGGAAGTGCTGTGCAGGTTTAGTTGAAATATGTTTGAAAAAAAATGGCCCTTTTTGTTTTTTTTATTGACGGGTTGGGTTGGGTCGGGTTTGGTCGGGTTGGATGGATTAACCCACAACCCGACCCACTAAGCTTTGCTAGAACCCAACCCAGGAAAAAAAATGGGAAAAAACCAACCCAACCCGACCGGGTTGGTTTGGGTCGGTCGGGTTGGTTCGGTTTTTGCCCCCCTACCCACAGGGAATAAATTCAATTCAAAATTTACTAACTTTTTATGGGATTCAAATTATGTAAATGAAAGAAAGTTTAATTTTATTTTATATTTAATTAATCTAAGAAAGTTGTAAAAATATAATTTTTATCAATTTATGGATGATTGTATTGGATCTTAAATTTGTCTATTGCTATCTATTTCAATTCTTGATTTTTAATCTAATTTCGTCCATGTGCTCTTGACAATCGATAATTCTATTGTAATAAATTCTCTTTTTCAAGACAAATTAAATTTATTCTAGTCACGATCCAAATTTATTCCTAATCTGAATCCGAATGATTAGAATGCATTAAAATTTAGATTATCTATATGATTACACACGTGATAATTGTTATTCCTAACATCTATTGCACATGTTAATTTTACCGCGTTCTAAATTTAGGCCCTGTTTGGGAGGAATTAAATTTTTCTACAGTAAATCAATTCTCATTTTCAACCACACATTCTTTAATAAAATAATATTTTCCATCACATCAATAATTTTTTCTTCTTTTTTAACCACGCATTTCCCATTATATCACTATTCAAAATCAATTCTTCCCCCAAAAGTCTCTCCCAAACAAACTCTTATTGTGAGTCTCACAACTTACAACAAGCAACTAATTATCTAATTGGTGACCAATTAAATAATGTAATAGGTATGCAAAATTAATCAAGAAACGCAAGAAATAAATTAAACTAATAGTTTTGAATTAAAACAAATAACAAATATGGTTCATCTTCATCCAATACAAAATGAATTTAGCATAGCATGTTAATATATAAATTACAAAAAGAATAATAGAAAAATATCACCCGTATCATGAAATAAATTAAAAGATGTTGATCTTCAAGCCCAGTGTTGAATTCTTCAAAATCTTGATATAATTAACCTTCAATTCCTTGTTATGGCTTGATATCTCTCAAAATATAGTAATTGGCCCATTTTTCTTTATGAATTTGATGATAATATTTTGTATGAAGAGGCAAGAGAAGTTTTTTATGTGTAACCGTCATTCTCTATTTATAAAATCTAGAAAATAGGTCAAAATCACGTCCAATTTGATTTTCAAAAGAATTTGAATTGCGAAACAAAAATAAAGATTCATCTGCGGAAAAGACCTATGTGCACCGTAGAACCAAATGGCACTCGAGTTGGGGAAAACAGGGTGCCGCGCATGCCATGAATTGCCCTGCACGCGCGCAAGTTCGTGCTTGAGCAGTTTTCGGTATTTTGGCCATAACCTTCTCTACAGGTATCCGATTGAGTTGATTCAAAATGTGTTAGAAATGTAATTCAAAGGGATAGAATTTAGAAATAGAATGTTTCCAATTCAAACGTTTGCTATCCGAAAAATGGGTCTCAAGTTGAGTTTAAAAATCCATAGCATGACTTCTTCGTCTAGAAATTGATTGTGAAAATACTTCAACTATATTTCACTCATTTGACCTCCAATTGCAACCAATTGATCCTATATGTTCAATCATCGTTTTGTGCCCCGAATCAACTATTGCATGTTTACACTTTAGTCCCCAAACTTTGAATTTACTTCTTTTCCACACATTTTTCATTCATTTCTTCCAAATCCATCAATTCGTATTGAGTTCAACCTAACAAACATAATTAATACAAAATTAAGTTATAAATCATCCAAATCACTAACAAATACTCTAATTTAATGATCCCACATATAATTTGATATTTAGGTGGTCGTGTTCTCCATTACTTCAAATGTCTACAAGCAGACAACCTGCAATATCATCGAAACTTTAACTCCAAATTCATAATCTGTTCATGGTTGCACTCTTAATATCAAGGACGGATTTAGGGGTGGGGTGGTGGGGCTGTAGCCCCACCTCCCCCACCCCAAAAATTTTTTTTTTTACTTGGGAAAAAAAAATTTATGTAAAAAAAAATTTTCATGTGTAATTTTTTTTTTCTTTTTACGTATTAGTCCCCCTGTCGTCCGGTCCTGGATCCGTCCCTACTTAATATGTACTATGTTACAAAACTGCCAATCCAACAACCAATAACTCTTTCAACTATTAGATCATTGCAATCCACATGCTTCTTCATAAATCTCAAAGAAAAAGAAATGCAAAGAAGAATCAAATTCAAACCAGCATGAGATTATTTTGATGCGAAGAATGGAAAACTAGAATTAAAGGTGAGTTCCCTACATAATTAAGAGGTAGTCAACAAGCAAACAAACAACTAGCAAACTCACACACATAAAGATATAAGAACGTGTTAGAAAAATAGAGATACATATTTGCTGAGTCTTGAATAACTTCAGCTGCAGAAAACAAATGATCTGACTCCAAATGCATCATCTTTGACCTCATTTCATTTAACAACAAATGAGATAGAATTTTTGACCTTGAAGACCTCTCTAGAGGGATTCTCAGTTAGTTTAGAGTTCCCAGCATAGCTGCATTTTAGCTTTTCAGAAATGTTGGGTTCGGCATGTTTGTTCTAGAATCCAAATTTTCCAATAATACTTTGGTTTATTTTAGCGAAGTTAATAACTCAATGAAGTATGTCTGCATTCTACTCTATTGTCTTAGGTTGATGATGTAATTCACGACAATCCAACACATTTAACACATTAGTATTACGTTCAAAATAAGCAAAGACTAGTAATAATAAAAAAGAGAAAGTGAGAGCTCCGTCCCCTTGTAATTTTTGTAACCGAGTTAATTTAATCAATGGTCACTAAAGTTTGTTATATGTTACTACTTGTTCAAAGAAATTTAAAATGTTACTCTTCGCTCGCTGATCTTTGTTGTATGTTACTATTTGTTCAATGAAATTTAAAAGGTTATTCGTTGCTCACTCAAATTTGAATAAAGTTACCTATTAATCATTGTATCGTTTCCATAATCGTTATCAATAACAAAGTTCGATGATGAGCGAGTAACTTTGTTCAAATTTAGGTGAAGAACAAGTAAACTTTTAAAGTTCAGGGAGTAAACAGTAGCATATAACAAAATTCAGTGATTAATCGAAAAGCAAATAGTAACATAGCAAAGTTTAGTGCCATTGATTAAATTAACTCGTTCGTGACCAAACAAAACAAAAGTCTCGAAGGTACAAATGTTGTCTCCCTTGTCACTGCAATATCTGCTGAAAAAGGAAAACCAAAAATCCTCTCAAATTCTCAATTTTCCCCACACAAAAAACCATGTACATGCCCGAAAAACCTCAACAACAAGCCATAGATTTCTACAACAAACAAGAAACCGACCGGAACAGTATGATCATCCAAGTACCTCCTCCTCACCATCTCATCACCGACGGCGGTGACACCGCCGCTGCCAGTAGCGGTGGAGGCGAGGAAAACGCCATTAATGAAAACTCAACCAACCCATCGTTCTCCTATGACCCGAAAACGACTGGCCCCAAGAAACGCGCCGAGACCTGGGTCCACGAAGAGACACGGTCCCTCATATCCCTTCGCCGAGAAATCGATTCTTCATTCAATACCTCGAAATCGAATAAGCACTTGTGGGACCAGATTTCGATGAAAATGAGGGAGAGAGGGTTCGATAGATCCCCCACTATGTGCACCGACAAGTGGAGGAATTTATTGAAGGAGTTCAAGAAAGCTAAGCAGAATCAAGACAGTAATCAAGATAGTAATGGAAATGGTTCTGCCAAGATGTCTTATTACAAGGACATTGATGAGATTTTGAGGGAGAGGAGCATGAATGAAGCTAATTACAAGAGTACCACCCCTCCTGCTGCTGCTGCAGGCGGTTCCAAAGTTGAATCCTTTTTGCATTACCCAGATAAAGGTTTTCTTTTTCTCGATTTTCGGTGTGAAAAATGATGTAACTTTGCAATCTTGGAAGTGGGTTTTGTTCAATTTGTTTGTTGATTTGTGTTATTTGAGCTCTTTGCTTTGAACTTTGAAGGTTAGTTTCTTTATGCATAATACTGATTAGGGCACGTTGAAGTGAGAATTGGTGGAAATAATTGTGATTTCAATTGTGAATTAACTTTTTAATTTATGTGTTTGGTGCTGTTACAAGCACCATCCCTTATTGTGTCTTGATTCTCTTGAATCTGGTTCTTCTTGTGCATTTATGCTTAATTATTTGATCGCTGTTGTTCTTTTATCTTGCTCTGTATTTTGTTAATTCAAACGGGTCATCGGAAATGAATGATATGGTGAATTGTACTCTTTTGACTTAGGTGCTCGAGCACACTTGCTTGAGTCCTTTTGGATGGTTTCATATCGTTGGCAAGAAATGGGGAAAAAGTTCAACTCTTGAGAGCGGGAATGTGTTCGATTTGTCGGTTTCTTCTTCTTTTAACGTTGTAGTGGTGTTTGGCTGCTGGGAATACTAAAAATGGATGAGAATGTCTTGAGCATTTTTTCTTTGTCAGTTCCAATTAGGAAGTGTTTCCTCGTATCTGTTCGATCTTGACAATTCCCTATCTCTGCATCTGGTGTAGATTAATTTTGAGAATCGCTCTCGATGTATGCATGTCATATGAATTAAGATTGATGCCTTTTGAAGTCATACAAATTTTTAATGAATTAATTGTTTAGCCAAATGTTCACGAAAGTAGCATCAATTTCAATAACTTCTGAATTTATTCGGCTTCTGCAGTTCTTGATGACCCCGGAATTGCTTTTGGACCTGTGGAAGGTAAGTTTTATTATTGTCATGTCCTTCAAACTGTTCCATTATCTCAATATCTTTGAACTTGTGATCAATTTTGGTCAATAGTCACAACCTATGATACACGGACACGTACATGTCGGATACGCCGACACGCTATTTTTAAAAAAAGTATAGACACGACACATCATCAACACGTTGATTAAATTTTTAAAAATTCTTTATTTATATAGTATAAATTTAGTTTTATACTTATTATTAATTTTTCTTGTTGAAATCTTTTAAACATGAATACTTATTTGTTACTTGCTAATAATTTTGAATTAACATTTCTAATATAAAAAGAAATATGATTACGGCAGGGTGTCCGAGAAGTGTCGGTATCGACTCGTGTCGGACACGGACACGCTACCCTAATTGAAGTGTCCGTGCTACATATGTCACAACTACTGTTGTAATTATATTTCACCTTGTAGCAAAATTAGGTAGTAAAGCTCTAGATAATTACGTTGTTAAAATATTTGTTGTCGTTATGTCTTATGAATTTGTTGCGTAAAGAAACTCTATTTTTATTTCCGAGGTCTGCTAGTGCCATTTGCTTGGATTTCTGCGTGGCCACCTTTGCTCCATGTATTCTATGCGTAACGCGTGTGCACCTCATTTAATGAAGCAACCAGTCTGGCTTCCCTTGTTAATCTAACTTAAAAATTTTCTCTTGAAAAAGAAAAATAATAGCAGACCAGCTTTGGATGAGAGAGAGAGAGAGATGGGTACTTGGAAATATTAATTTTAGGAAGTGAATTGTTTGTGGAGTTATCATTGCATGTTCGAGATTATTAATTATAGAGTTGTTTATAAGCTGTCCACTGTACAAGCTCACTGGATTAGCATGATTTTGTGCTGTAATTTCCCTTAGATTTTGATACTGTATATTTCTTAGTAGTGGCTGGGACGCTCCTTTCACACCACATGCCATTTGCGGCTTAGACTTTCATTCTTTACTCTTTCCTTTTATGCATGATGGTTGGTGGAACGCTATAGGTCTAAGACAAAGTTTGATTAGTTAATTTCATAATATGAATAAATGCTAAAATTAGGTGAAAATGGAAACTTCTTAAGAAAGTTCTCTAAATTGATATAATCCAATATTGTGTAGTGCTCTCCGATCTTCATTTCAGCATGTTTCTGGCATGTGTCTGTTTAACTTCATGAAGGTTTCTCCATCCACGCTTCTGAATTATTTGGCCATCATATCTTGCACTTAATTTCTTATGTGTTGCACGTTATGTGTCTGTTTAACTTCATGAAGGTTTCTCCATCCACACTTCTGAATTATTTGGCCATCATATCTTGCACTTAATTTCTTATGTGTTATACACTCTTCTAATATTGCCAATTTTTAAGGGAATTATTTTTCTTATTTTTGCTAAAACCTTGGGATACAGCTAATGGCAGGTCAACAGTAAATTTAGAAAGACGTTCGGATCATGATGGGCATCCTCTTGCTATCACTGCAGCTGATGCTGTTGGAGCAAGTGGAGTTTCTCCTTGGAACTGGAGAGAAACTTCTGGAAATGGTCAGTCTTTGAATTACGTGTAGAGTTTGGGAACGTTGTTCCATCACGAGATATTATTTTTCTGGAGCATTATGATGCAGGGAAAATTGCTCCCCATGCTATGGCCCCAATAGCAAATTTATTAAAACTTTTAAAAAGGAGCAATATAGTTCCCTACCTTCTACTATAGTAGCAATGACAGAAGCCTTACAAATCTTCCTTAAATCGTAACCATTATGTGACCCGTGCATGTACATATTTGTGATGCTAATGAAATTGTGCCAAGAAATTTGAACTGAGGCATGGCCATTTATAGTCAGCTGTTTGATGAAATGATGAAAGTTTGACATATTAATTTATGGTTTGGACATCTATGTTCTCTGATTAATATTCTTTATTTGACAGGTGAACAAGTTCACTCCTACGATGGAAGGGTGATAACAGTGAAATTGGGGGATTACACAAAGAGAATAGGGATCGATGGCACTGCCGATGCCATCAAGGAAGCCATCAAATCTGCTTTTAGGTTGAGGACAAAGCGTGCATTTTGGTTGGAAGATGAAGATAATGTAGTTCGAACACTTGACAGAGAAATGCCCTTGGGAAACTACGCTCTTCATGTTGATGAAGGTAGAGTCCCTTGTAACATCTACAATTGTAAACTTGTTTGGCTAAGCTTAAAAAGTTCACTTATAACTAAATAAGTATTAAAATAATTTGAATTTTTGATTTGTTAAAGATGGAAATAAGTCATCTTCACTTGATTGTGTCTACATAAAAGGATTATTGATTATAGGCACACGAATGGGGACATTAGTAGCCGTATTTTACAATGATAATAATATTTTTACCGGGTAGTTTCCATCAGTAATGCTATTATTTTTACCGTTTGCAGGCCTGACTATAAAACTGTGTCTGTACGAGGAGTCGGATCACTTGCCAGTGCACACAGAGGACAAAACCTTTTACAGTGAAGATGATTTTCGCGACTTCTTGTCTCGTCGTGGCTGGACTTGTTTGAGAGAGTTCAATGGTTACCGAAATATCGATAACATGGATGAGCTTTGCCCTGGATCTGTATACCGGGGTATCAATTGAGTGAAAACCTAGGTGTGGTTTTCAACATTTGCAAGTAAAGCTCATTTTGGATGAACACTGTCTGTGTATCTTCAGAAAGATTCAAGTGCATAGAAGTATAGGCATTTGGCATGATCTTGTTCAAAAATATACATTTTGCTGTAGGATGTTTCTTTAAAACTGTGGAATGGTCTTTTGTACAAATTACTGAGGCTTTTAATGATGTCCATAATATTTACCTTGCACCTTAACTTGTATACATAATGTTTTGAATCCTTGGCTGATTTTTGCATTTCTTCAAGTTGAACACATTGAATTGGAGTGTAAAATTGTAGGTCAAAAGCCATGCTGTGTTTAGCATGTTGAATTGATCACGATTGTAAATGATTTAGAAATAAAAGACGAGTTGTCTATTAAAGCAACCCAAAAATTTACATATATTCTTGTGTCAAATATAGTCAACAATAGCTTTTGAGTTGGAGTTTTAGCTGGTTTCTTCGACTTTTGGCTATATACAAGTTGGATAGTTGAAAGTTTTCGAGAGAAAATGAAAAATCCTTTTACGTTTTCAGTTATTTTAATATAGAACATATCCTTCAATAAGGTGGATCCGTGGCGCAATGGTAGCGCGTCTGACTCCAGATCAGAAGGTTGCGTGTTCGATTCACGTCGGGTTCAATTCCCCTCCACTTGTTTTTTTTTTCTCTCTTTCTTCTACACCAGAGCTTCTGCAAGTGGGATTTCAATTCTTTTCCAAATTATGTTACAAAATTAACAAAACCTCTTATTACATAGCACAACTAAAAAGTCGCACATAGTTTTCCTAATCTTTTTTGTGTTTCTCAACAAACAAAATCCTATCCCCGTCCACTTCACTTCAACATGTATAAACATTCTTCCCCAAGATTGCACATTTCATATTATGGAACCCAAACTTAAAACAACTCAGAGCAAACAATCTCAAGATTTTCAGTTTTTACATTGTTTTATGGATCAACCGTCTAGAAATTGATACCGTTCAAGATCCACAAGTTGTCAAGAAATTTCAACATTTATACAAAATTGCATCCATTACATCTCTAATGTTCCAAATAATGAAACTGAGAATTTGAAAAGATGGTATCTTCTTCTACGATATGCAACAACGCTAAACACGACCGAATATTAAATAGACAAGATCTTAACTTCTTTATTATTCATATTGTCCACAACTGCACAATTTACATCACTTGAATTACACGAAATGTGAATCAAATGATTCATTAAATCTACTCAAGTCATAGACAAAATGCTGCAATCTAAGCGCGAAAGAGAAAATGCTGCACAATTTCTCATTCGTCCCACTCATCATTCCTGTATGATACCAGAGTGTCAACTTTGTGAATCTGCACGGTAAGACAAAACTCAGATTTAGATTGCATAAAGGTACTAAATCTAACTAGAACAAGAATTAGCCTGCCAGTTTACCTTGGTATCAAAAGAATGCAATTTAACCATCTGTGGGTTTGAAATCAGTTTGGGGTCACTCTCAATCCAAGTAAATGGGGCTGCAACATCTTTGTCAGTGTACACTAAAACATCAAACACACCTACAGTTGTACATGAAAGAATTCATAACAAATGACAATATCAGAAAGTCACATCTTAAGAAGGACAAACATGACAAGCACAATCTGGACAAAACTAAACTTAAGGAACGAAATATGCATAATATAGTAATAAAATATAGAACTAATTCATCATCCATAAAGCTCAGAGAACGTTTTCTTACATTATTTTTTGCTTTTTTTACATAAATGTTTTAATAATTAAAGTTTATATCCTAAATTTTAAAAATGAGGCTTTTCATGTCCTTATAAATGTATCAAGAATGTGGTGTATTGGACTAGGCATGTTGGGGAAGCGTTCTTCTAGTGTAAAAGAAATTAAAACAAACCATATGGAGTATTGGATATGTGTTAGACACGAAAACACCACTCTAATAGTAGTGTGCGTGCTTCGTAGGTCACCCAGTTTCAAATTGAAAACTTACAGGGTTCATCAAGGCATGGCAAGTATGTGATGCTGGAAGCTATCTGTCTCATAATTGCTTGAATTTCCCTCATTATTTCTTTATCACTCTTCTCCCTTGAAACTCTGAAAATCAAAATCCAATTCAATAGAAATTCAAACCACAAACATTTCCCTGTCAAAAGAAATTATTCAGAATCAGAAGCATAGATTAAATTAGATTACCCCTTATCAACGACCTCCCTATCAGTTTCAATACTGAAATTCCACCTCTCTAAAACTTCGCCAGTGGCCTTGCTCATGATCACCAATACTACCCTCTGCAGTTTCCCAGTTTCAAGCCATTCTTCACAAAATTCATACACAATTAATTTAATTAATAATCCATTAAATCCCATTTCAAGAAAGCTCATATAATATAGAAATAAATAATTATTGAAAGGAGTGGGGAATTACCAGATAGCTGTGCAGTTAATTTTGAAATGAAGGATTTAACACCTTCATCTTGAGTGAGAAGCATGGGAAGCCCATATTTCTTGACCTTTGCAAAACTTTCTTCTGGATAAATTCCACGATTGTACAGAATACTAAAGAAATTACCCAATCACCCAATTAAAAATTACCCAATACCCAATTATTCCGTCAAAATAAAGTTAAAAAAGTTGTCAAGATTAGAGGAATCTTGGATTATTTCTTACCTATTTGCAGCATAACCTAGAAAGCGAACCCATAAAATAAATAAAATAGTAAAGATTCTTGAAAATTTCACGAACACTAAAATTAAAGAAAAAAATCAAAGAGAGGAGGCGTACCAAAGAATTCACTGACAATAGCGGCTGATCCACGGAGAGTGATTATGTCTTTCGTGGCAGTTCCTGAAGCCATAAAATACCCTTTTTCACTTTCTAATTAAATCCCGAAAGAGGTGTGAAGAATTTAATTTTCGTTTTCGTGAAAAATGCGTTGATTTTGAAATTCAATTTTTTTGCCAAATTCAATGTTTTGAAATGCGATCTATTGAGTGACAAAAACACAAAATTGGTTTTGGTTGATACTGGAATTCGTTAACAGAAGTAGAATTAACAATGAATCTAAGAAATGTTTGGTCGAATTAATACGAAAGGTTAGGGTTAGGAGGAATGAAGGGAAAAGGAATTGTAACGGCTAGTTCTTCTTTGATGTTTATTTGGGTTTGAGGGTTGTGGATCTGCAGAGTTAATTTAATAATGCTCACAATTCTTTAGTCTATATTACTACTTGCTCACTGAATAATAAAAGATTACCCGTTGCTCACCCATCTATCTAATATATTTCCCGTTCATCACCCGTTTGAATTCCGTCAAATACAACTAACAAAATGTCCAACATGGCAAATGGAAATCCTACGTGGTATTAACGGAAGTTAATTGAATCCTAGTGGGCCAAAATTGCAAAAGCCATGACATTTCATCACTTTTCCAAAAAAATATACAGACACGTTTTTCCCCTATTTTGAAATATCAATCTCTCTCTCTCCAGTCAAGGCCCCAAATTCACACCGAATCCATGAACCCTAAAATTCGCCACCTATTATTGAAAATCCAAGTTGAATAATCACCGTCAACCTATTATTGAGCAAAACCAAAATCTTAATTGGGACGCCCACCAGCCTTGGGTATGGAATGCAATGTCACTGTGGAAGAAACGAGATTCGTGATAGATGAGGATGGGCAAGCACATGGTAAATTTATTTTAGAACTATATTCATCCATGTTTATATTATAATATTGTCTTTTTCATATTTTTCTTTGGAATCAGTTTTTTATTTTTTATTTTTGTGACTGCCAAAAGTCCCTCATCTCGATTTTTCTTTGGGACCATGTTCATTTTCGTTTATATGATTATATTGTATTTGCATATGTGGAGATGTTTGAAAAATCCTAACCTTGTGTTTTTAATGTAGACTTGACCTTCGACGAAGAAGAATTGATACCTCTCGAATGCCACTTGAATGACTCAGATGATGAGGTTAATGATGATGGTTTTCATTTTGACACAAATGCACCTGAACGTGTTTTGGTGGGATTTAATGCAGATCCGACGCTTGAATTTAAGGTTGCGGGCGTAGAGGAGTTAGTAAATGATGATGGTTATTGTCCTAGTGAGGATGATTTGCATGATGATAATTCTTCTAGTGAAGAAAAGAGTTATCACTTTCCTGTTTATGATGCTGAAAAGGAAAAGTACGACCCGCAATTAGAGGTTGGGAAGGAGTTCAAGAATATTGAGGAGTTTAAGCAAGCTGTTAGGAATCATGGGGTTGCAACTAGGCACAATTTTAGATTTAGGCCGAATGATGATGAGAGGGCACAAGCCATATGCAAAAAAGACAATTGTAAATTCAGGATTTGGGCATCTTTGAATAAGGTGGTTGGTTGCATCCAAATAAAATCTAAGAATTCAGAGCATACATGTATGAGGGACAGAACAAATAGACATTGTACTGCTAGGTATATAGCCGAGAGATACTTGGAGACTTTCAAAGTTGATCCTAATTGGAAGACTAGATTGATTAAAAAGGCCGTGAAAGATGATTTGAAGTTGACAATCAGTGATGTTACTACATGGAGGGCTAGAAGATATGCTAGGATATTAATAAATGGTTCTAATGAGCACCAATTTGGCTTGCTTAGGTCTTTTGTAGTTGAAATTTTGAGAACCAATCCCGGTTCTACATGTATGATTGCCATAATTGCTGAAAATTTTCAAGGAATATATGTTTGTCTAGAAGCTTGCAAGCGAGGGTTCATGGCAGGTTGTAGGCAGCTTTTAGGATTAGATGGGTGTTTTTTGAAAGGGACCTTTGGAGGTCAGATGCTCGTGGCAGTGGCATTAGATGCCAACGATTGTATTTATCCAGTAGCATATGCTATAGTGGAGAGAGAGAATGAGGCAACTTGGAAGTGGTTTATACAACATTTAGGTAAAGATTTGAAGATTATGAATAGCAATAAGTGGACTTTTATGACTGATAGGCAAAAAGGTTTACAGAATGTGATAAATGATTTATATCCAGAAGTTGAACATCGTTTTTGTGTAAGACACATGTACACCAATTTCTTTTAAGCTGATTTTAAAGTTTTGACTCTAAAGGACTACTTATGGAGGGCTGCAAAGTCAACAACAATTCCTGATTGGAAGTTCTGGATGGATGAAATTGAGAAGGTGAGTAAGGCTGCACATGGTTGGTTAATGAAGAGGCACCCTAGTGAGTGGAGTAAAGCACACTTTTTGACAAAGGTGAAGAGTGATATAGTTCTGAATAATCTTTGTGAGGTATTCAATAATGTTGTGTTGGAGGATAGAGAGAAGTCCATATTGACCTTGTTAATCGATATGCATATAAGCTTCATGAAAATGATACAATCAAGGAGGGATAAAATGAGCAAAGTCGCAGGTCCTCTGTGTCCTAAAATACAACAAAAACTAATGACGAGTAGTGAAATGGCTGAGGGGTTTGAGGTAGATTGGTCGGGGGGCGCAGTCTTACGTGAAGTGTTCGAGTGGAGAATACGGTGTTGATCTGCCAAACAGGAATTGTGCATGCAGGAGATGGGATTTGACAGGGATTCCTTGTGCTCATGCAGTTGCCGCTATTTTAGACAGATATGATGAGCCCTAGAAGTATGTCAATGAGTGCTATAGAGTTGATACATACCTCAGTTGCTATGAGAATATTATTAATCCTATAAATGGCTCAAAGTTGTGGCCTTCAGTTGATGTCCCATCAATTTTAGCACCGGGATGGTTTATGCCCAAAAGAGGGAGAAAACAAAAGAAAAGAAGGAGACAACAGGAAGAGGATGTCATCACCCGTTCAGGCTCAAAGGCAAAAATGAAAAAAAAAGGGAAATGTACTTATGACTTGTGGTGTTTGTCAAGAAAAGGGGCACAACGCACGATACCATCAGAGGCCCGATGCACCCCAGGAGGTATGTGTTCTTTGACATAGTTCTAATTTTAAATTGATTTCATATTTGTACTTAGAATTATAATTATTTCACCTGTTTACTTATTTTAGGATGACCTTGCATGTGATGTGGAGCATACAATTCAAGAAAGGTCTAGTCCAATTAATGACCACAACTTAAGGGTAACCCAACATGTTTTGTATTTTGCTATATTACTGGCTTGCATTTAATATGTATATCTAAAATGACTATTGTTCGCTTGTTGGTTTTTCCATTTTGTCATAGGCAAAGTTAGTGCCTAGGAGATCAAACACAAGTTCAATAAATGAAGTTCAGCCGCCACCACTTCTACCTTCTGAGTTCCATTTCATGCCAACGCCTAGATTGGATTTGACAAGTGCTGCACAATATAACTGGAGTGCTCCTTCACCAATTGAAAATATCCCACTCCAAACTATGGTGCAAGATTTGCAACATATTGAAATTCAAGAAAATGCACAGAAGAGGGCAGCAAGAGACAAGAACAAAAGAGTGGTTAGAGGCTCGGTGCCATTTGCACCTCCGAGGAAAAGGACTCATGCAGCTACTCAGTAGAACAAACTAGTTAGGCCCTATTTTGGAAAAAACTAGTTGGTGCTGTAATGAGCAACTGAAAATTACTGTGCTTTCTTAATGGAATGAATTGATGCTTTTTTTTATGTTATTTGCACAAACTAGTTAAATGCATCAGTATTTTGCTGTTTTAATGTGCATCAGTTTTTAATCTGTTATGCAATCTAGCAAAGCAGGTGAAAATTTGTTACTTTAGCCAATCAAAATTCAAACTTTTTTGCCGTTGATGCCATTTGCATCAGATTGCATATGCTTGTTAGTTAAATGCATCAGTTTGCATCATAAATTTGCACCAGCAAAGCATCAGAAATTTGCACCAGCAAAGCATCAGAAATTTGCACCAACAAGCATCTCATTAACCATTAATTGTCACATACAAAACACAATAAAAGATTTACATTTAAAACTAAATCCTTAAACATATCAAGGATTAAATTCGATTTCATTCATTTATATATTCAAATACACATGGAACATAATCCACCAATTTTCCAACTACAACACAGGGAAAAACGTTAATATGCTCTAATCTGAAATCAATTTTCCTACTACAAAGATGAAGACTGGATTACTGTTGTGAAAACCTGGAAAAAAAAAATCACCCAACTGATCAGCCTCTTTGGAGTCAAAGTATCGAGTGTAATTCTAATTTCCACTTTCCATCTCTTTCAAAATTCCATTTTCACTTTGCTGTGGAGCATAACTGGACGAGTGGAGCATCATTACATCATATTCCACTTTCGATTGCATTCGAAATGCCGAGCTCCTTGCGCTTTCTTCTCGCTTTCATTCGAAATGCCGACCTCCACTACCAACTAATCAACCTCTTTTTGGAGTTAATTGTGTGTGTAGTTTTTGAACATCAATATTTTACCTGGGATTTTGGTGGCGAATTTTAGGGTTCATGGATTCGGTGTGAATTTAGGGGTGAATTTGGGGCCTTGACTGGAGAGAGAGAGAGATAGATATTTCAAAATGGGGGAAAAACGTGTGTATATTTTTTTGGAAAAGTGATGAAATGTCATGGCTTTTGCAATTTTGGCCCACTAGGATTCAATTAACTTCCGTTAGTACCATGTAGGATTTCCATTTGCCATGTTGGACATTCCGTTAGTTGTATTTGACGGAATTCAAACGGGTGATGAACGAGAAATATATTAGATAGATGGGTGAGCAACGGGTAATCTTTTATTATTCAGTGAGCAAGTAGTAATATAGACTAAAGAATGGTGAGCATTCATTAAATTAACTCGGATATGCACATCGTTCTGAAATTAAATTCTTTTATTTTTATTAATATATTTTCACAATAAAATATTATGCATGTAAATAAAAAAAAAACATATTTTTTAACAATACATTCTCAAAAAATGACTATTTAGAATTCATTTTTTCTGAAAAACGCATTTTATTGATTGTCAAACGTCAGAATATAACATAAAACATCCATAAATGAATGTTTTCGATAAATTAATAATATTACTTAAATAATAAAACTCTCTAATCATTAACCAAACTTGTGTATTAAACAATAATATTGTTAAATGCATAAAATAATAATTTTAGAAGAAATTAGGCTACATATGCTCCTGAAAAAGACTTTGCATTTTCAATTTTTTAGAGAATAAGTACATAAGTTAAGAAACACGCTATTTTATATTAGAAAATCCATCGAGAGCAAAGGCATCTGTTCTCTTTCGTGACCCTGAAATTACATCAGCAAATCTTGTGATTTTCTTCAAATATTTGCTCTTTTGGCAACCATTGCCTTGATATCTTAGAATTTTGGCCTACCAGCATAGAAACTCAGTTTTATGTATGATCATTGCAACCCTTTCATCAAGAGCTGGAGAGGATCCATACCCATTAATTGGTGTTTGAAAACATAGATCCTTGTTACCTTTGTCGACTGATTCTAAGGTTCGGAGAAGAATGCTTTTCACATCCACTTTGGTGTATCATACCGTTTCATGGATGATGTAGAATGAAAAAACAAGAATAACAACTAGCATTGGGGTCGGCTACAAGAATCATATTTCGTAATTCAGATGGATTCATTATTTGATCTAAGATTCAAATCAATTAGATCCTTAATAACCCATGTCAAAGCATATTAATTTTCGTTGTAATGAGAGAAGTGAATGTACCTAACTTCGGGATTAGTACAAATTCCTTACAGGCTACATGCTGCATAAGCCCACAACTGCACCAACTGCTGCAAATAGTGGAAACACCTATCAAGTAAAACATCATAAATAAGTGGCTAACTCAAGATTTAGTTGTCAAGGGATAAATTTCAGGCTAATTATCGAAATAAAGATCCATTTTGAAATTAATGTGCTCATTTTTTAGTCTTAATCGGATCCAGTTGTCCGTTTGAGTTTAATGGACTCTAATACCATATTAAAATACGGTTATATCTTAAAATGTGAACCTTATTAAGATGAGTAGTATATCAAAATCCTTATATGTTGATCTTTATTTCGATAATTAGTCGATATGGGATTTAACCCTTAACCTTAATTAAGTCATTGCACAAGCTATCATGCTTGTGTAGTTGATATGCATGTTTCAACCTTTTTTCTAAAGATTGAACTATTGAGTGGCCTTAAATTTGGAAGTCAACGTGCTCGTTTTAATTTCTCGAAATGTGAGCATGTACATGTCGAAAATGCAAATGAACTAGAGTTAATGTGACTTGTGTTGGAATTAATCGATAAGGTGTTAAATAATTAAATGTGATATTTAATTATGTGGGTCATTGCAATTAATTTGGGTGAATTTGAAAAGTCTCCAATATAAGCCCATAAGTTGATAATCTCGATTTTAAGTGTCTTATATATGGTAAGGAATCCAACATCGAAAGTTTATAAGAAAAAATGCTTGTTTATATAGTGAGATGTGTGTATAAGTTATAATTTATAATTTAATAAGTGACCAACAACTTGGCTACCTTTGGCTAGTCAAAGGCTAGCAAACTAATCACCACTAGAGTGGTCCAGGTCCCAGTCCGCCCACGTCGCAAAATTCGGATTGAGCGCTTTAGAGGCGCACTTTGCACTTATAGTTTTCAGAAATGGACTCATGGTTCGATGGCATGGCAACGAGAGGCTCGATGAGTTGGCATCCTAGGTGGCACATACGTGACATGTTGCGTCACTTAGTCATGCGTGGCCGTTGGACGTACGCATAACATTTGCATGGCTGGTGACTGTTCAGAAATTGGTGAACATGTATAATGAAAGGACACTACACTTCATGATTTAATCTAAGCTGCCGGATCATGAAATAGTGCGATCCAATGACTAAGACTAATCAGACCAAGTGGTACACCAGTTCATGAAATGTCATACACTCATTTAAGGAGACACTTCAATCTCTATAAATAGAGACCTTTATATTCGTTTTTTGTACACCAAATCAATTAATATACTCTTGATTTTTAAATTCATTCCATCTCCATATTCTACAAAAATTCCTTCAATATATTTGTGGTTATTTCGTTCGAGTACGATCATTTCTTGGTTCGATCGACAAGGTTGGTATTGTGGAATATCGATTTTGAAAGAAGCGTTGTATCTTGGGAGATAGACATCCATAATCCCATTTGCACGTTGTTGGGGGCAAAATTTGTCTTAAGAAGATTTGCTTTGGTATACCTCGCTTCATCTTCTACTTTTATTTTCTGTTATTTTTATTTGTTCTTTCGATTGCGTTAGTCGAATTTTCGACAACAACTTGTACATACCATACAGTTCCTATTTATCCATTAAAATAAGGCTTTGTCTGGTACAGATTCCCTGTTTTTGCAAAATTGATTTTCAGGCCGTTTTTGTTGACTTTCTCTCACAGGGTGTCAAGCCATTTAATTGAAATTGGAACCGTTGAAGCAAAAAAGGTCAAAAAAATGATTTTAATCCCAATTTAATCACACACAGACAAGGCCTAAATCAATTAATTGATGTTTCAAAAGAGAAAATTGATTAACTCAGGCTTCACCCGGAAAATGCAATTTGTACAATCGAGGTTGACAACCTCAGTTGACAATCACTCACATATGAGGGGGTCCACCTCGATTTAAAAATGTTAAATAAACAGAGGTGGACCCCCCATGTGAGTGGCTGTCAACCGAGATTCTCAATCTCAGTTGTACAACTAGCATGGTCCGGCTTCACCCATCTACCTGCCATTTTCTTGGAGCTGTAAAGATTGTAAAAGATTACCCTCTTTTGTCACACACAAGAAAAAAAACAAGAGGGTTCCTCCAAGAAAATGCAAGATGAATTTCCATAAAAAGAAGATATATATGTTGTATTTAAACATTGAATCGAAACCCAAGAATTGTGGAAGTTTTGTGTACAAAAATTGGGACAAATTATTTGCCATTGATATAAACTGTGGTGGTACCCGAAAAATGGGGATTTTGGCATTGAAGTTAGAAGGTTGAGAGAGATTGAAGTGATAATGCATTTCATCTATTTCAAATCTATCAAAAGTTAATGTCGTAAAATATTTTCTAAATTAAGTCCCTACAACAAGTAACGAACGATCCTTATTCAATCTAGTCAATTATAGGATTATGAAGTTGCTTCGGACTGTGAAAACCTTATATTCAAGGCTTTAAAGTTTCAAATATTTTTCAGTTGAGAAATAGATATGATTGACATTATACGGACTACACAATTATCAAAAGGCTCTCTAGACTAGGATTGATTCGTTTGTTCGTTTCGATACGCAAATCAAGTGACCGAATTTAAGATAATTTCTCGTGATCCAATTACCAAGTGGAATTTATTAAAATAATCAAATAAAACCAAGTGGAATTTATTAAAACTAATGTGGTGATTCCTGAAGGGGGAGCCATGTGAAGCATGACTCTCTCTTTCTTTCTTTTTTCCTTTTTTTTTTTTTATGTTGTTTTCCATCATTTAAAAAGTAATTTATAGTAGGTATAATAATATGTTTTTCAAATCCGTTTTTAAATTTGAAGAATCATCTCTACAAATAAAAATCTCGTATTTTTTTCGTACAAGACCCAAAGAGCACTACAATAATCAAGTAAACGTAAAAAATAAATTTGAGAAAACAAGATTTGAAGAGCTCGACAATAATAAAATCAAAACACGAGATATTGTAGTTTTTAGAATTTATTAAATTGTCTTTTATAGTTAAAAAAAAAAATATATATATATATATATATATATATATATATATATATATATGTGTGTGTGTGTGTGTGTGTGTGTGTGAAGATCCAAGGGGAAAGCCAAACTGTCAACTTCACGTGCAATGTTTGGCCTTATGTTCCTTGGACCTTGGCCGTCCTACATTTATATTTATTTATAGGTAGCAACAAATTTTAGGGAAATACAAGCAAATGACCCAAATTCAAAGCCAAAATTCCAAACTAACCCCAAACTAACCCATTTCACTATTCAAATATATAAACTACCTAAAATACCCTTAATATAAAAAGTTTCAAAATAGGTTATTTTAGTCCTCATAACTTTAATTCTAATTTTGGATTCGACAAAATTGTTTGCCCCTTGCAATAAAAATTAACTTTTCTTCACCATCAACTCTTTCCACCTATCTTGAGCCGAAAAAATTTGATAATGATTAATAATTTTATTTTTGAATTTTTGCATTTTAGGTCTAATAAAAATGGTATCAGAGCCCTATATTTTGAGGATCTAAAGACATTAGAGAATGGAAGATAATAACGAAATTTGCATAGGATGGTACGTTAACAATTCTACTGAATATTTAGATACTGATAGTTATATTCAACATCTTGTTAATAAATCAAGAAATTTGATTAATAAAATAAAAGACTCCGATAGTCTTAAAATAAAGAAAAAATTTGAAAAGAAAATTACTTTTCTTTTAATAGATTTTGATGAAGTTTTAGACGAAGATATAGGATATCTTGTTAAAATGCCTATTCTTATAGAAATGAAAACTTTAAAAAGAATACAAAGGGTTCTTAATAATGAAATTATGAGAATTGAAGAATTAGATACCTAAGGATAATGGAAATAGAAAATTCAGAAAATATAGAAACTGAAGTATACGAAGGAGTAGAGGGATATGCCTTAAAAGGAAAATTTGATTGGGAAAAATTTAGAAAAATTAATAGAGCAGAATTAAGTCTAAAACCACCAGGAGAAAATAAATTATTCAATATTTTAGGATCAGCCTTTAGAAGAAGAAAGTTAGTCATTAATGAATATCATGAAATAGAAAAAGCCATAGATATTAAACATACACAAGGAAAAATAAAATTAAATCTTATAACAAAAAGAAATATTAATGAATTCCTAGGAAAATTAAAACAAGAAAAACGAGATAAAATATCTTATGTTTACCTTGCTGGAATACAAATAATAATAAAATCATGTTTTAAAGAAGGAATTAATAGTCCTATAATACTTAATCTACAAGATGAAAGATGTATAACTGCAGAAAATGGAAATTTAGGAATAGTAAAAGGAAATTTAGCCTATAAAAAATTAAAATTTACTTGTTATCCAAGATATTGCGTACATATAAATGATAAAAATTTAGATGATTGTCTTAGTCTACATTTTAAGATGACTAATAAAATATTAAAAGATGATAATAAAGTTTTTACTATATTATATCAAGGATTATATTGTTATACAAATAGTAATTATGGAAATATATATAAAGAAAAACCTTTTATAGAAATTGATGAAGAATTTAGGGATATAGGTGAAGCAATCTTACCAAGAGAACAAGACATAGAAGAAATAGAAAATTTTGAGATAGGACATGATGATGCTATAAGTATTGATCAACCTATAATACCAAAACAAATAACATATAAAGAAAATAAAATAATTATTGGAAATAATACAGTAAGACATAGTATTTCAAAAATAATACAAAGTAAAAATAATAGTGTTTATGGAATCAAAGGAAAGTTTTTTAATGGAAATAAACGGATAAATGAAATTAAAATACTTATTGATACTGGAGCAAGTCAGAATCATATTTGCTCTCTTATTGATGAAGGAATTAAAAAGAAAAAAGTTGAACCTTATAGTTATAGAGATTTTGAAGGAAAAATAAACTCTTGTGATATCATAGGACAAATTCAAATTAAATTAGGAAATTTATTATTAAGCATAGAATGCTATATTGATAATAATATGAATTTTGATGAACATCCAATATTATTAGGAAATTCATTTTTAAATAGTCTTGATAATTATAAAATAGACAAGGAAGGAATTCTTATTACACATCAAGGAATAACTACATATTGCCCTAAAGAAAAATGAGTAGAGAAATAAAATTCCCAATAAGTGTATATATACAAATAATTGTATTTGAATAAAAAATAACTACTTGTGCTCTAATTGATACGAGATGAGATAGCCTCTTTAAAGAATTTTTATTACCAAAGTGGATAGAAAATAAACAACAATTAACTTTACAAGGAATAATCTGGAGTAAGAGAATCTTTAAAATATAAAAATGAAAATATAGAAGTTATAATAAGATCTAAAATAGTAACCATAAGAAATGTTTACCAACATAATATTAATGATTGTGATATTATTCTTGGAAATGACTTTCTACAACAGAGTTTAGTCAATATAGTCAAAATATTTATACTATTCAATTAAAAACACCATGTGGACATTTACTAAAAATTGCTAGAGAATTTAAACCATTCCGAGTTCAACAAATTTCGTGGTGAAAAAATAGAATTTATACCAAAATTACTCAATTATTCAATCAAAACAATTATTCTTGATCAAATAAAAGATCTTTTAGCTAAAAATTATAATGAAAACCCACTTGAAAAATGGGAAAAATAAAAACAACATGCTAAAATAGAACTATTAGAACCAACAATCATTATTAGAGTCAAACCTATGCTCTATAATCAAGAAGATAAGGAAGAATTTCAAATACAAATTCAAGAACTTCTTAATCAAAAACTTATAAGGAGAAGTAATAGCCCTCATAGTAGCCCAACTTTTATGGTTAGAAATCATTCGGAGATAAAAAGAGGAAAACCTAGGATGGTAGTAAATTATAAAGAACTTAATAAAAACACTAAGTTTGATGGATATTATTTACCAATTAAAGAAGTATTAATAAATATAGCTAAGAATAAAAAATATTATTCAAAATTTGATTGTAAATCTGGATTTTGGCAAATTAAACTAGAAGATAATAGTATACCATTAACAGCATTTAGTACTCCTCAAGGACATTATGAATGGTTAGTTATGCCATTTGGATTAAAAAATGCACCACAAATTTATCAGAGAAGAATGGATGAAGTCTTTAAAACTTATAATTTTCTTATTGTTTATGTTGATGATATACTTGTTTGTTCAGAAACATATGAAGATCATCTTAAATATCTTAGAATTTTTGCTACACTTTGCTCAAAAGAAGGTATAATACTTAGTCAGAAAAAAGCAGAAGTAGCAAAACATGAAATTGAATTCTTAGGAATGATAATAAATAGTGATGGAATAAAATTGCAACCTCATATTTGGAAAAAATAATTTTATTTCGATAAATTAGAAAATAAGCAACAAATTCAAAAGTTTTTGGGTTGTCTTAATTATGCTGAAAGATTTATAGAAAAACTTGCAGAAAAAAGAAATAAACTTCAGAAACTATTAAGAAAATCAAATAAATTAGGTTGGAATGAAGAACATACTCTTTGTGTTAAAAATTTAAAAGAAAATTGTAAAAATTTAACTAAACTTAGACTTCCTGATGAAAAAGATAAATTAATAGTTCAAACCGATGCTTCAAATTTATATTGGAGTGCTTTATTAAAAACCTGATTTAAATGAAATTTGCGAGGGTATACTAGTGGAACATTTAATAATCTTGAAGTAAATTATTCTACCAATGAGAAAGAATTATTGTGCAGTAGTTAAAGGAATAAACAAATTTAAAATGTTTTTGTTACCCAAGGAATTTATTGTTCAAGTGATAATACACAACTAAACGGACTAGTAAATAATAAATTACCAAATTCACCCAACATAGAAGGTTACATAGATGGCAAGTGTTACTATCTTTTTATAATTTTAAATTTGAATATATTAAAGGAAATGATAATTTATTTGCTGATTTCTTGAGCGAATCATGAATATGGAAAAGATTGAAGCATTTACAAAGGAATTACAAGATCTTCTAACAAATTTTAATGCAGTATTATCTTATGTTCAAGAAGATCATCTTGATATTCGACAAACTTTGTGTGATTTATCAAGCAAAGTTGTTGAAAGTGGGAAAAGATTGAAAAATTGAATGATAACAAAGAAAAAATAGTTGAAAAATTGTCGAATGTTTAGACTTTTTGCAAATTGTAGCCGTGGAGTATCCTCCTTTAAAAGGTGAATACACCCGAAAGGCTAGTCACATCCCATTTCGGGAGATTAATACATCCACATCGAGTGGAGAATCAAAATTTAAGAGAAATGACTCTCTTACCTCGCAAGAGGAAAAAGTCATAAAAAGGGTCCACAACAACTACATCGGTATGGACAAATTGTTGGAAAAATTTACAAGTGGAAAAGGAGCCGGCGAGTCTAGTACTCAAACATCCTTATCAAAAGGCCCATTGGAACGACCTACTATCGATGAATTCCAAGAAGATAAAAAATCACCAATTGGTGACCTTAAATCACCAAAGGGAATAATTGCTACTCATCATATCGAGCTAATCTACATCCAATGGAAAAGGAGTATTATGAATTCTAATGGGTATATAATTTCGTAGAAGGAAGTTCTCTATATTTGTGACCCTTCCAACTAGCGATTTATCCAAGGATCAGTGCTCAAGGAGCAGATCCTAATATTGTTCGAAAATTGCAGATTTGGATTTTTAGATCGACTCTTCCCAGGATAGATCTAAAAGAAATTGAAACAGGTTTGACAAAGAATTTGTTAATTGTGTTAAAAAATTCAAGATAAACAACCGATTAGTGAGATTTTACACGATTAGTCCTGAATATAAAGAACCAGAGTGGTATGGAGAATATCATCTCATCACAATTCGGAAAAATAATGGAAATCCACTTAAAGAGATTCAGATTTTTAAAGAATTGCCCACTATTAATAGAAAATGGATGATTCTAAGGTGACGAGCTCTCGAATAAAATCGATCTGCTCAACAATGCGGTTCTTTTTTGGAGAAAGATACATGGTCTATGGTATGAGCAATAATTGGATCCTTATCTGTAGAGGAGATAAAGAATCAAAAATTCTTGAAGAAAAAATCTGTGGAATTATGAACGATCAATTTTCTGGAAGTGAAGAATGCATTAAAGAAGCCTGCCGACTTATGGGACACGTCCACAAGTAAAGGACGATCAAGAAAAACGTGTTGTGGACACCATGTGAACTTTGAAGATAAGAAGACAAACAATGTTTGGAATCAAAAAGAAATTATGCCACTTGGAATAAAGACAACCAACAACCACTTTTAATATTTTCAACCACATTTGAAATTATTGTACTTCTTACTTTTGTGTTGTAAAAATCGATTCACGGAGAAGCTTCTCGGTGAAGTGCGAGCCTTTCTATAAATTGAGACCCTTCTCATTAGAAAAGATCATCGAAAATTAGCCATCTGAAATCTCATCCTGAACTACCATGATCTTTGTAATCATTCTCTTTAGAGAGTAGAAACCACTCTTCGGAGTATCAATCTCTGTAAAAATCTTTGTATAATAGCTTTCAAGCTATCTTCAGATCAATAAAATCTTTGAGTTTGAGATAAATCTTTTATTACGCTTTGAGTGTTGTTCTACGAGTGAGTGCATTTGAGAGTTTTGAGTGCCTTTGTGTCCATTTTCTTTTGTGATCTTTGTCGGACTTTGGCCAACTCTTATAAAGGTGACCAGGAACATATAACATTCTTGCTATTTGGCGAAGCGTGGTAAGGCCCTTATTTTAAGCTACAAGAAAATTTATTGTCTGAAAATTTGCATGAAAATTATTATATAAGAATTTTTATAAGATTGTTTACTTTGAAGAACTTTTATCATGGAAAGTTACGAGTTTTATTATAGATCTGTACCTTTTAGATATACTAATAGTATTGATTATAGTCACATGATAGAAATTCCGGAAACTTATGATAGTTATACTAGAGGAATAAATTTCATAAAAAGAGATAGTAGATATTATGAAAAATGCCTTACAATTGTATCATTCGGATTAAAAGAAAAATTGCCTAAAGAAATAATAAAAATGATTATATTTTTTACGGTTAGATAGTGAAAATAGTGAAAGAACTTTTGAAACTACAGAGCATGTAAGTTATAATGAAGTTTCTGAATTATATGATTTTGATCTTAGTTTTGACGATATAGAATAAGAATATGCCTGGAATAACTAGAAAATTTTGTGATAATAAAATAAAAATTTTAGAAGAACAGATAATAACTGACAATAATCGTAGAGAAATAGAAAGAGAAATTTCTAATTGGAATAAAATTAAAAGAGAATTATTAAGAAATGAAATTACAAGAGAATTAAGAAGAGAAGAACAATTTAGAAGTGAAATAAGACAAATGATAAATAATATAATAATTAATTCCTTAAATATACCAGACTAATATGAGTTTACCAACAAAAATAAGATTTGATAAACAAGAAATAGAAAATATTAGATTACCAATAGGAAGCTATCAAACTAAAAAATGGAATACAACTCTGTTTCAACCTTTAAGCTCATGGGGAAATACAGATGAATGGTTAAATATGACTACAAATTGGACTAATGCATTTTTATGGCAACAATTAGGACAATTAAAATCTAAAGACGTAGAAGCTATAGACGAAATAAATAATATAGATCCAAAAGATGAAATAGCTAAAGAAAGGTTAGAAGTTTTAAGCAAAAATATGTCTAAACAATTTAATAAAATAAAAGAACAAATTAATAATTTAGAAATACTTGATGAAGCTAAACTTGAAGAAATTTAAAATCGAATATCAAAAATTGCACAGAAAAATAGTATTAATAAAATAGCAACTTTAGAAGAAAAAGTAGACATTATTAATTATAAACTTGATATTCTATTGAAAAAATTAGGATTTGAAATTGAAAAACCATCTTATAAAAAACCTAAAATATGAGTATGAATGATAAAATTAATTTAATTGAGAAAAATATAAAAACAATTGATGAAAAAATAATTAGAATTGAAATAGGCTACGAAGAAGAGAAAGAAAGATTACAAAATAATTTTTTAAGAATAGAAAATCTTTTAAATAGAATAATAGAAAACTTAAATAAAGAAAAACCATTTAAACCAGATTATACTAAAGAACTTAAAGAAGTTAGAAAAAAAATCGAAAAATATGAAGAATTAATACAACTTAATGGAGGATTAAAAGAAGATATAGAAAAATTATTGATTGATCTTAGAAAGCAAGAAGAAAATCTTATAGAAAAAGAAGAAGGAAAATTAATTATAGAAGAACAATGAACGAAGAAATGGAAAATTTAATATTTGACTTAGAAGACTTAAAAATTTGTGAAGAAATAACTAAAAATCATATGGTTGGAAAAACAGGAGGACCACGAGCAGTTAAACAAGAAGAATATGGAGAAACTAGCACAGCTAGATATGAAGCAGAAATAGACCCTAGAAGATATGTTAATACAAAAGTAGATTTTAGAACCACCAAAGAAAGAATGTATAGAGATCAATTTAAACTAATTTTAAGAGAATCAAACCCAATGAAAATTGCAGGATCATATTTAAATTTAGATTGTGAATTAGATGTTAGAAGAGCTATAAGTGAATGGAGTACCAATATGATAGCACACTTTAATTATAATCGCAAGAATAATCTGAGATAATAAAAATAGAAGCTGAATATTTATTAGCAACATTTAAAGGAAATGTGTTTAATTGGTATAGAGGATTAGAAGAAACAACAAAAGGTATTTGGAAAGATAGTATTGAAGCAGGATTTGGAATTAGTATAATAGAAGGAATAAATAGAGTTGTTACAAGAATTTATAGAGAATTTATTTGGAGAAGATTGGGTAAATGAAAGTACTAAAGCTAGATTAGAAGAAATAGAAGATGCTAAAAATAGAATGGAACATTTACAAATTTGTAATATGTGTTACCTCAATGAATATTGTTGTGAATATAGTAAATATTATTATATGATGTTTGGAAGTGGAGATGATAATAATTATTATAAGGAAGTTTTTATTAGAAAATTACCACCACCATGGAATAATTATTTTCAAAATAAGATTAAAGAAAAACAATTAGGAAGAAATGAAGAAGGATATACATTAGGATTTATTATAAGAACTATAAAAGACGAAATAAGTACTATGTGTAGTAATCAAATGATTTATAAACAATCAGGATTTATACAAGATAGGATTTGTTGTAGAGATACCGAAGTACCAGGAAATTGGGGATGTTATGATTATAAAAGAAAAAGAAAAATAAAACCCAAGAAATATAAAAAATATAATAAGTTTAAAAAGAAATATTTTAAACCAAAAAGAAAATATTTCAGAAGAAAATATAAACCTTATAATAAAAAACCATTAGATAAAAAACGATGTAAATGTTGGAATTGCAATGAAGAAGGTCATATTAGCACTGAATGCCCAAAAAAGAAAGTTAGAATATTAATTACGGATTTTGAACAAATTAGAGATGAATGTGAAGAAATTGATATTGAAGAAATAGAAGTAAATGAAGAAATATTTGAAGAAAAATCAGATTTAGAAGAAACGTCAAGTGATGATGAATAAAAACAAGAATAAAACTAATTTCGAAAAAATTATAAGGATTGAGGACTTGATCTGCAATAAATGACCCATTTCATTAAGGGTAAAACTGACTTTTTAACAAAAATCTTAAAAAACCACTATTCATAGGTCATTTTGCAAAATCTCCCCAAATTTTATAGGATTCTCCTACTAATGAATTAATTCAAATTTTAGACTAACAAAAATAGAAGAATTTTTTTTAGTATTGTCGTAGTATGAAATTTAGTACCCTATATCTCATTTATGTTCGAGTCTCAATTAAATATTGAATTCTCACTATTTAATATACATGTCAGTTCAACAACGACAATGAGCACCGAGTTATACTTCGGAGGTTCAATTTTTCCCCAAAATTAGAGACAACAAATATACTATCAATTGAATAGCGACAACAAATGTCAGTTCAATGTTTCCCCAGAATTTAACGTTTGGATTGAGTAATACAACTTGTGCTAGATATTAGCGACAATAAAAATTTAGAATAAAAAATTATTAACCACAGAGTAAGAGACATTTTTCTCCATTGCAGAGAAGTTTCTTTTTGGAGTATAAAGGAAGCTCTTTAATAAACAAAAAATCTCGACTTCTACCCAAAGCGATGAGAAAATTTTTAATGCAATGGAAGTCATATCAATTCCTTTCAAATTATAAAAATTAGACAATCGTTGATCGAATATTGAAACTCAGAAAATCTTGTTTTCACAAAAAAAAAAAAAAAAAAAATCACAAAATTTCGTAAGATTTAAATTATATAAAAAATTATAAATATCAAAGATTTTCTGTTATTTGCGTTACATATCATTTCCATACAAATACAGTAAAATGGGGTCCAAAAACAGTAAAATTGCGTTACATAGCAAAAAGACTTTTACAGTGCAGTCAACCCCACGACCTACGTACCGTGTGAATTCCCTCTTTATTTCTTGTCTCCTCATCTTTAGCCTTTAACGGGCCGAGGGAATCTTCAAATTTTGAGGGAATTTTGATATCTCGTTTGGAATTATATTTTGGGTGGCCATAAAAGAAACCTATCAAAAATCTGCAAACATGTGGTCTTTTTTCTTTTGTTGTTATCTGCAAAAAATTATCTTCTTTTTATCAAAACTCACCTGCTCTGCCACAATTATTTGGTGGATCTGTTTTTTTTTCCTCCAAATTTCCCGTTGGAAATTTTATGTATGTGCGTGTTTTGATGAGTGTTTAGGGCTGTGTCCATTAGTGTTTTTCAAGTCTTGTTTGGTTCAAATTCTTAAGACCCTTTTCTGAATCCAATTTTCCTAACTTTTTGTGCATTTCATGACTCATTATTACATCACTTTTGAGATATTGGCTTATCCTGGCCAAAAGAATTTGTTTCTGCACTTTAATTGGGCACGGGCTTTGCTTTGATCCTTTTGAGTGGTTCTTGGAGTCAAAATTTCTTATTTTTCTCATCGAAACCTCATATATTGGGTGTGACCATAAATTATTGTTCGAAATTCTGAAATTCTGCTAGAAGTTGCGTTCAATAGTAAGAGTAAATTTGTGAATTTCTTGTTCCAATGCCTCCCACATACTTCCCTTTGAGATGGGAGAGTACTGGAGATCAATGGTGGTTTGCATCTCCTATTGATTGGGCAGCTGCTAATGGGCATTATGATTTAGTCAGGGAGCTTCTTCACCTTGACACAAATCTGCTTATTAAACTCAGCTCTTTGCGCAGAATTCGTCGTCTTGAATCTGTGTGGGACGATGAAGAACAGTTTGATGATGTAGCCAAATGCCGGTCCCAAGTTGCGCAAAAGCTCCTCCAAGAATGTCAGACCAAGAAAGGACACAATTCCCTGATCAGGGCTGGCTATGGTGGTTGGCTTTTGTACACTGCTGCATCAGCTGGGGATGTGATTTTTGTTAAAGAATTGTTGGATAAAGATCCCCTTTTAGTATTTGGAGAAGGGGAATATGGTGTTACTGACATATTTTACGCAGCTGCTAGAAGCAAGAATTCCAAGGTTTTTAGGCTGGTGTTGGATCATGCGATGTTGAGAACTCATAACAGTAGCTCTAAAGGGGAAAATGAGGAGGTTTCTTCAGATTTCAAGAGGGAAATGGTTAATAGAGCTGTCCATGCTGCAGCTAGAGGAGGGAATTTGGAGATTTTGAGAGAACTTCTTAAAGATGAATCTGATGTCTTGGGTTATAGAGATGGCCTGGGATCCATAGTATTACATACAGCATCAGGCAGAGGGCAGGTTGAGGTAAATATTAGTTTCTTTTGCTACTTAAATTGCTTGATTAATAGTTGTATGTAATCGTTTTTAGCAGGTTTTGTAAGATGGATTAGATGGCCAGCTCATTTGAGAACATTATATGTCTGGTGATTGAACACTGTCTCCATCTTTATTGAAGTTAAAACTTAAGGTTGTGTTTAATGTTGTTCATCTTTCACTCTCTCTTTAACTGTCTGTAACTTAACTGAATTAGATTACATGCTCGAGTGAGTTGATTAACCTCTGAGGATAAAAATAAAGAACTTAAGAGAAAGAAGGAAAGGAATGATGATAAAATGGGAAAATTCCTTCGTCAATTTTCCTTTTCCTCATAATTGGACGTATTACTGAGTTCTGCTTGGTGTTCAATTACAGTAAGGAGCTTTGATATTTCTGAGTCATTTACTGTTGTTTAGAAGCTGTTTGTTACCAAATACATTATTAAGGTTTTGAATCTAGTAGCATCTGCATGTTGTGTATATGGAGCATGTTTGGCAAAGCTTAAGAAAAGATGAAAGAACTTTATTGGAAAGTAAGTGAAGTAAACCCCCACCACCCCACCCCACCCCCCTTGAAAAGAAAAAAAGTAACTTCTGAAAAAGCTCAAACATGTTTGGCAAAAAAAGTTTAGTTTTAGGTGATTTCTTAGCTTAGCCAGACATGCTCCATGGTCTTATTGATTTTTAAGTTTTTACCTCATTAATGGGAGGATGCTATATCTATGGACGTTAATATACTATTGTCTGATTACATCATTAGAATGATTAGTTTTATTTCAATATTCTTCTTATGCACATTAAATTCAGCTTCTAACATTGCATTTAATTCTTTTTGGACCATATAGGTAGTTAAACATTTATTATCGTCCTTTGACATCATCAACACCACAGACAATCAAGGTAACACAGCATTAAATGTGGCTGCTTACCGGGGTCACCTAAACGCAGTAAAGGCCCTTGTATCAGCATCTCCTTCGTGTGCATCCCTAACAAACAATTATGGAGATACTTTTCTGCACATGGCCGTGGCTGGCTTCCGAACCCCTGGATTCCGAAGATTGGACCGACAGATAGAGCTCATGAAACAATTAGTTGGTGGAAAAATTGTAAATATTGAAGACGTTATCAATGTTAAGAACAGTGACGGTAGAACTGCCCTTCACATGGCCGTAATTGCGAACGTTCAATCTGACATTGTGGAACTTCTTATGTCGGTGCGTTGTATAAATTTAAATATCTGTGATGCACATGGAAATACACCTCTGGATCTCCTCAAGCAAAGACCAAAATCGGCTTCTTCTGAGATTTTAATCAAGCGGCTGATTTCAGCTGGAGGAATCTCTAATTGTCAAGATCAAATTACTAGAAGCGTTCTTACTTCCCATCTGAGGATGCAGGGAATTGGAGGCAGTCCCGGAACTTCTTTCAGAATCCCGGATACAGAGATATTTTTGTATTCTGGAATTGGGAATGCATCTGATGTTAGTTGTGATTTAACAAGTGAGTATGCTTCATGCTCGGGTGAACTGAATCGCTTTGATTCGCCTGCTGGGTCGAGCTCAACTAGTAAGAAGAAATCAGATTCTGTTAATAAAGCTGCTATGCGTCTTAAGATTCTTCTTCGTTGGCCGGGGAAGAAAGAAAGGAAAACAGACATCACTGAGTTGGAGGACGATAATTCTGTAGAATCATACAGAATCTGTTCAAGTTTCAAAAACAGCCCAGTTCCACTTAGGCAAAAGTTTTCAAAAATATCATCCCTGCCTAACAACAAAAGAGTACTTGCTATAAGGAGTAACCTTCCGAGTCCATCCACCAAAGAGAAATTTGCTGCAGAGTTATCACATGGTGTTATGCAAATGATGCCAGAGTCATACTTTGGATCACCTTCCATTCCTTTTTCCGAATCATCTTGGTCATCTGCTGTATCTGCCAATAAAGAGAAGGACATAGATTTCGACAGTGCTGGTGCGGGACCCTCCAGTGTGAATCAATCCCCTAAAATTCAGAAGATGAAAATGAAGCACAGACACTCCTCCTTCAACATCAGGTCGATGAATCACTACTTGTGTTTTGGTGCTCAAGGCCTTGCTGTGGATAATCAGAATCATAAAAAGCTAGCTGTTTAATGAATCATATCTGTATGTTTCATAAATTTTCTTTAATTTTGGACATATCGGACAATCTGTAGAAATAAATTCCACTTTTTATGTTTATTTGTCCACTTTCTTCTTGTCCATTTAACATGAGACATTGATTGATTAAGAATAGAATGTATGCATCATGGATATAAGAGGTTAAGTAATTGGCACACATTACATGTGCTAATCCCTGATTATGCTTTGATTTAAGAGGTTAACCATCATACATCATTTATAAGATGCTTTCAATTTAGCATGGCACCGGATTAGTAAATGCCCTCGTAGCCGTGGCGATCCAGAATGTGGCGAGTCTTGCCGTCCATCGAGATGCAGGTGACAGGCCAAGCGGGCTCTACTTGCTGCCAGGCTTTGTGGAGGTCCACAATCGGCTTAGACCATGCATGTTGCTATTTCTAATTACTTGCTCTCAATAATAGGCCTTTTAACACGCATATTATCTCAAGAAATCAATGCATAGTTACAATTATACTTTCTGAAATAATCACTAAATTTACCTCCACGAAAATGATGACGTGTGGGGTGTTCCGGTTGCTCCAATCAATGGACGTTACCTGCAAAACGAGGTCGAGGCTTTTTCCCCCGTTGTACCTCCGGTGTGAGAATCAATAGGTATTTATGAAAAGTAGGAAGAAAGTATATTGGGAGTTCAATCAGTTCGGGTTTCAAGAGTCCATACCTTATAGGTACCTGTTGCTATGCACATGTTCGATAATTAATGGTGCCACGTGTCCCACGTAGACCTTTCCACTTCCTCCATGTTCTAACGTGGTGAACCCCACTCGTCAAGCGGTTGGTTGTACCCATGTTCGCTGTTGGGTGGTTTCCGTCCTATGTATTGCCATTTGTATGGTTAAGCATAGTATTGACCTCACGGTGGTAGCTAACTGTGTGAACATAGAGGGCCTCATGGGGGTCGACGACCTAGGTGAGCGTTGAGGGCCTCATAGGTGATAGGTGGTCTATCATGAGTACGTAGAGCAATCCATGGTGGTATGCGGTCTGTCTGAGAGCGTAGAGCACCACCTCCATGGTAGTAGGTGGTCCATCATGAGGACATAGAGCACCTCATTGTGGTAGGCGGTCTATCATGAGAACATAGAGCACCCCATGGTGGTAGGCGGTCTATCATGAGAACGTAGAGCGCCCCATGGTGGTAGACGGTCTATCACTAGAATGTAGAGCACCCCAGGCGGTAGGCGGTCTATCATGAAAACGTAGAGCACCCCATGGTGGTAAGCGGTCTATCATGAGAATGTAGAGCACCCCCATGGTGCTAGGCAGTCTATCATTAGAACGTAGAGTACCCCATGGTGGTAGGCAGTCTATCATGAGAACGTAAAGCGTCCCACAGTGGTAGACGGTCTATCATTAGAACGTAGAGCACCCCATGGTGGTAGGCGGTCTATCATGACAACGTAGAGCACCCCATGGTGGTAGGCAATCTATCATTAGAACGTAGAGTACCCCATGGTGGTCGACGGCGTCTGACGTGGTACTTTACAGGGGTGCATATCAAGTAACCCTTACTTCAATGTCCATCATAGATAATTATTGATTCCATCATATCAAGTTGTCCTCACCTACGCGGTTACAATCACCTGTGTACGCAGTTTGCAAGATTGTCACCCGCGTACACGGATAATTATTGATGTCATCCTATATCATTAGCCCCTCTACCTCTTGTTGATGTTATCGACAGGGGGTAGCCTGTTTACCCCTTCCATGTTGGTGAAAGATTTTATTCTCACTTCATTTTATCATCATCCATTCTCCTTCAAAGTAATTTCTCTCATTTCCTTCCTTCATTTCGTGTTTCATAATGTATAACACTTTCATTTCTTTATCTTCTAGCGAAAGTAAGAGTGATGGGGCGAGAGGGTCGACCGACCCATCTTCGGATGGGCCGGCTAACCTCGGCTCGTGGCCGACCAACCTTGCGGTCGACGATTGGGGGCGACCAGCAAGGCGGTCGACACCTGTCGACGGTCGACCAGCGCCAGTCCACCAGCGACACTGCTGGTCGACGGTCGAGCAACCTACGGCTGGTCGCAGGTCATTCGTCAACGGCACTCCCCCTTATACCGAAATTCCTTTCGAGTCAAATATTTCGATTCATTCAGCTGAATTTCAAAATTTTCAACCGATTTTCACAAAACGACATGTTGGGTCAGCTAAATCTTCAAACTAAAATGTAGAAATTGAGCGGGATGCCGCGGGTGAGGAGGTACTTCTTGAGATTTCAAAGTGTCATAGCTTATATAACTCCCCATCTGAGTTAGAAAAGTCACTTAACCATTTTTGGTTTTGTGCTTAACCATTTTTGGTTTTGAAGGCTCACTACTAGCCCCTAGCGATTTTGAGTTAGTCAAGTTTTTGGCTTTTTTGCTCACCACTATGCGTCGAGCGATGTTGATCACCGGGCTTGGTGATTTTGAGCCTTAACCATTTTTGGTTTTGAAAACTCACCACCAGCCCGTAGCGATTTTGAGCTAGTCAAGTTTTTGATTTTTTTGCTCATTGCTATGCGTCGAGCGATGTTGATCACCAGGCTTGGTGATTTTGAGCCTCAACCATTTTTGGTTTTGAGAGCTCACCATCAGCCGCTAGCGATTTCGAGTTAGTCAAGTTTTTGACTTTTTTTTTCACCGCTATGCATCGAGTGATGTTGATCACTGGGCTTGGTGATTTTAAGTTTTAACCATTTTTGATTTTGAGAGCACACCACCAGCCCCTAGCCATTTTGAGCTAGTCAAGTTCTTGACCTTTTTGCTCACCGCTGTGTCAAGCTGTCTTGGATCGTCGACGTCGAGGTCGAGGTCAGGTGATTTTGAGCCTTAACTATTTTTTGTTTTGAAGAACTCACCACCAGCCCCTAGCGATTTTGAGCTAGCCATTTTTTAGGTTTTTTTGGTCACCGCTATATGTCGAGCTGTCTTGGATCGTCGAGGTCAGGTGATTTTGAGCTTTAACCATTTTTTGGTTTTGAAGAACTCACCACCAACCCCTAGCGATTTTGAGCTAGCCAATTTTTAGGTTTTTTTCCTCACTGCTATGCATCGAGCTGTCTTGGATCGTCGAGGTCAGGTGATTTTGAGCCTTAACCATTTTTGGTTTTGAAGAACTCACCACCAGCCCCTAGCGATTTTGAGCTAGCCAATTTTTAGTCTTTTTTACTCACCGCTCTGTGTCGAGCTGTCTTGGATCGTCAAGGTCAGGTGATTTTGAGTCTTAACCATTTTTTGGTTTTGAAGAACTCACCACCAACCCCTAGCGATTTTGAGCTAGCCAATTTTTAGGTTTTTTGCTCACCGCTTGTAGTCTTTATTTCAATCAATTACGAACAACACTCCTAGCAGAATTTAATTTGCCAAGATTTGGGGACTCGGTAGGCGCACCGGGACATCCCAGTTAGGCTGGCCCTTCCATAGCACCCTCATTATCTGCCGTCACTTAGCATTTTCGTTAAATAAATTTCAATCAGGTGTGCCTATTGCAGGCATTACATCATGAAAAACCCCTGGCTACAATACTTACAAACGGTCATTGTATCAGAAAAGTAGAAATAAAAATTCTCCTAGCAATTGTATTTACATGCACGCACTATGCTGCTTAACTTCCCACTTGTTGGGTGACGCTGCTATTGGCCTTGGCCATTCGAGCTCTTTGTTGTCTCAAATCTCCATCAATATCTCGTCCTGCGGAGTATTTAAAGGGGTAAAGGCTTTGACCTTCTCTCGTTTTTGCCTGACCGATCGATCCTAAGTGTACACCATATTTGTGTGCTCATTCCTCAACTTATCTTTGTCAACGAGTTTTCGTACATTACCCGACTTTCGCTTGTGGCTTTCTATCTCTCATCCTTCTCTAAGATTTTTCGTGACCTTCTCTGCTTCCTCTGCATCAACATATTTGTCACCTTTCTTCAACAGGTCATGCATTGACTCCGGAGGGTTTTTGGAAAGCGACATTTTGAAGGCCCGATTTCGCGTCCCGTTCATTAGTACCGTCACTACTGCAGACATTTGAAATTCTCTTATACCAAGGGTTGCTCGGCTGAACCTAGCCAAATACTCTTGGAAAGATTCCTCATTCTCCTGTACCACCTGCATCAATCCAATAGCTGTCTTTCGTTTTCTCTTACTACTCATAAAATATGCTATGAAGCTCCTGGAGAGTTCGTCAAAAGTCTTTACAGACCTGGGCGCCAGTGTGGCTACCCAGTCTCTTGCTTCCCTCCTAAGTGTTGGGGGGAACGACCTACACATCACTGCGTCTAGAGCTGCATAGAACCTCATTAAATCGACAAAAGTTCGCAAGTGGTCCAGCGGGTCCGTGACTCCATCGTACGCTTCTATCATTGGCTGTTTGAAGCCCTTCGGCAAAGGGATGGCCATTATTTCTGGGGCGAACGGGTCCTCTTCCAATACCATTTGCCTGCGTCTGTCTTTCCGTCTTGTCAATGCATCATCTATCTTCTGGGTCATCATCTCCTCTATCTTCTTTTCCAAGTCTATCACAGGTTGAGGAACCTGAGGATACACAAAATCGAAAGTCCCCACGTCTCCTATTGTTGGCTGAGTAGCAGGGCGGGGTAACCATCTGCGCCACATGGGGTGGTTGCTCGCGTACGGCTTTCGACGAACTTTGCGGCGGGGCTGCAATTTTCTGTGTTTGGTTCTGCAAGAGGGTCATCATGGCCGCCAATTGTGTCTCCAGAGCATTAAATTGGCCTTGCGTTACGTACTGCGGTGGCGGTGGCGGATCATGATCCCTCGCAACAGACTCGGATTCCGCATCCGCCATGTTTCCGACCAAGCGTGTTTCACTTCGTGTTTGTCTTCTTGACATAGCTTTTTTGTTCAGTGGTTTCCCACAGTCGGCGCCAATGAAATAATCACTAAATTTACCTCCACGAAAATGATGACGTGTGGGGTGTTCCGGTTGCTCCGATCAATGGACGTTACCTGCAAAACGAGGTCGGGGCTTTTTCCCCCGTTGTACCTCCGGTGTGAGAATCAATAGGTATTTATGAAAAGTAGGAAGAAAGTATATTGGGAGTTCAATCAGTTCGGGTTTCAAGAGTCCATACCTTTCTCATCTTGGAGGTATTTATAGGCACCTGTTGCTATGCACGTGTTCGATAATTAATGGTGCCACGTGTCCCACGTAGACCTTTCCACTTCCTCCATGTTCTAACGTGGTGAACCCCACTCGTCAAGCGGTTGGTTGTACCCATGTTCGCTGTTGGGTGGTTTCCGTCCTATGTATTGCCATTTGTATGGTTAAGCATAGTATTGACCTCACGGTGGTAGCTAACTGTGTGAACATAGAGGGCCTCATGGGGGTCGACGACCTAGGTGAGCGTTGAGGGCCTCATGGGTGATAGGTGGTCTATCATGAGTACGTAGAGCAACCCATGGTGGTATGCGGTCTGTCTGAGAGCGTAGAGCACCACCTCCATGGTAGTAGGTGGTCTATCATGAGAACGTAGAGCACCTCATTGTGGTAGGCGGTCTATCATGAGAACATAGAGCACCCCATGGTGGTAGGCGTTCTATCATGAGAACGTAGAGCGCCCCATGGTGGTAGACGGTCTATCACTAGAATGTAGAGCACCCCAGGTGGTAGGCGGTCTATCATGAAAACGTAGAGCACCCCATGGTGGTAAGCGGTCTATCATGAGAACGTAGAGCACCCCCATGGTGCTAGGCAGTCTATCATTAGAACGTAGAGCACCCCATGGTGGTAGGCGGTCTATCATGAGAACGTAAAGCGCCCCACGGTGGTAGACGGTCTATCATTAGAACGTAGAGCACCCCATGGTGGTAGGCGGTCTATCATGACAACGTAGAGCACCCCATGGTGGTAGGCAATCTATCATTAGAACGTAGAGTACCCCATGGTGGTCGACGGCCTCTGACGTGGTACTTTACAGGGGTGCATATCAAGTAACCCTTACTTCAATGTCCATCATAGATAATTATTGATCCCATCATATCAAGTTGTCCTCACCTACGCGGTTACAATCACCCGTGTACGCGGTTTGCAAGATTGTCACCCGCGTACACGGATAATTATTGATGTCATCCTATATCACTTTCCGAGGTGTCAAAACGAGCAAAATGGGGGCTTACTTTCGCCTCAGGCTCTAATGAGGACAACTAGGCTTAATCTTTCAGTTTTTTCTTTAAACCGGTAACTAAAGAAAATTAAGAAAAATTACCGCATGGGCTAGATTGAAATGTCTCGACTCGAGCATAGAGATCCAAACTGGCTCTCTTCGCATAAGGATGGGAGTTGGGCTGGTCCTCACCACCCACTGCCCTACTGAGAATTTTCGGGAGGCAAGTCGCGAGCGGAGTTTGAAACTTAAAAGTTTAACATATTTATTTATAATCAGTGATGATAGTTTTGAAGTACTTGCTTCTGATAAGTGCATTTTTTAATGTGTATTTCGCTACATTACATGACTAATTGTTGACATAAATGCTTGAATATGGCTTAATTCGATAGAAATTGTGTTTGTAGGACTACATTGATAGATGGAATGAAATGTATGTGAAAACGAGCGAAAATGATCAAAATGGAGGAAAACGGAAGTTCAAGGACTCAATTGCAAATACTGAAAAGTTGTGTCGATCTCACGATGAATATTTGAGAGTGTTGGGCATCAATTGGATGAGGAAAAAAGCCGAATGGATGAAATAGAGTCGAAGCACTATCATAAATCAACTTACAGCCGAAAAAAGTTACGTTTTGAATTATCAGTCTTAGTTTGAGACCCATTTTTGACATAGAAGACGTTCGAATTTGAAGATTGATATTCTGAAAGATTTGTAGGCCTTTAAGTAAGCTTTCTAACGTATTTTGAATAACCTTAATCGGATATCGGGAGAAAAAGATATGATCAAAATACCGAAATAAGTCCGAAGGGTAAACCATGCGATCGCATGGTATAAAAACCATGCGATCGCCCAGACTTCAACATGACCTTTTTTTCCTGGCAAATTGGTTGTTTATTGCGATCGCATAGGGATACTCCTTGCGATCGCAAGGTGTGTTCTGTGCGAGAAAATTTTAAGTTTCATTTTTCAATCCAACCACTTATGGAATGATATCTTGAGACCCTATTTAATCCTAAACTCGTCCAGAACTAAGGAGGATGCATTCTCAGGGAGAAAACACCATGGAAGAGCAAGGAGAAGGGGCAAGAACAAGGGTTTCACTTCAAGATCCAAGATTCAAGCTTCAACTTCTAGTTCTTTGGTGATATTTTCTTTTTATTACTTTTCTTGTTATTTTATTTTCTCTATATTAGGCTAAACTTTTTATGTACTAGGTGAACGATGAACCTCGCATTGTGATCTTTTAATTTCTATTTTGTAATTTTGACATTTAAACAACAACAAAAAAAAAATTCTGGACGAGTTTAGGGTTAAATAGGGTCTCAAGATATCATTCCATAAGTGGTTGGATTGAAAAATGAAACTTAAAATTTTCTCGCACAGAACACACCTTGTGATCGCAAGGAGTATCCCCATGTGATCGCAAGGAACAACCAATTTTCCAGAAAAAAGGTCCCGTTGAAGTCTGGGCGATCGCATGGTTTTTATACCATGCGATCGCATGGTTTACCCTCTGAACTACTTTCGGTATGTTGATAATATCTTTCTCTCCAGATATCCGATTAAGGTGATTCAAAATACGCTAGAAATCTCACTTAAAGGCCTAAAAATCTTCCAGAAATATCAATCTTCAAATTCGAACGTCTTCTATGTCAAAAATGGGTCTCAAACTAAGATTGATAATTCAAAACGTAACTTTTTTTGGCTGGAAGTTGATTTATGATAGTGCTTCGACTCTATTTCATCCATTCGACTTCTTTCCTCATCCAATTGATGCCCAACACTCTCAAATATTCATCGTGAGATCGACACAACTTTTCAACATTTGCAATTGAGACCTTGAACTTCCGTTTTCCTCCATTTTGATCATTTTCGCTCGTTTTCACATACATTTCATTCCATCTATCAATGTAATCCTACAAACACAATTTCTATCGAATTAAGTTTTATTCAAGCATTTATGTCAACAATTAGTCATGTAACGTAGTGAAATACACATAAGAAAATGCACTTATCGACTCTCCCAAACTTAGACTATTGTTTGTCCTCAAACAAAATGATGACTTAACTCAACACAAATAATGGTTTAACAGCCTGTCGTGCCTCAGCATTAGAATTTAGTAATTAGTAAAATGAACAGTGTAAAATCAAATCAATCTCCACCTATCATGTGCAGAACTTGATGTGTATGTGGGTGCTTACTCATGCTAAGCATACCAAACTGATGATGAGTGTAAATCCTGACCACAGTAGTCAAATGTTTCCTTTCTTCACTCGAGAGATTCATACCCCCAAATTTATTCTTTTCGCTCAAAGATCACAAAGTGTGTTCTAGAATAGAGTTTTTGATTTTCTTAATTCTTTGCTCTCTCTTAGTTTGGATAGATCTCCCACTCACAAGTTCGCACTTCAACAAGCATGGATTCTCCTATCTCTTTGATTGTTTCAACCGTTAAGACTAGACTCAGTTACTTGCTTCGTATCAGAGATATGATTCTATCAACCAGATGTCTGGGGCTAATCAGTGCATTCCATACATAGAAGTATGTATATTATTCATCAATGGATAGATCATTTTTTTTTAACATCGTCCATTTGCTTTCTATATAACCTTTGTAGCGAGTTTTGGGCCGATGACTCTCAAGTCAGATGACCATAGGGCACCAGGTTTTAAACCCTTGCAGACTTAATCACTCGAGTTATACATGCTCGAACCGTTGTCTTTATTTTTTTTAATGATTAGTGCAATGCCCATTTTCTTTTAGACATCCAATTTCCCGAACTGTCCTCTAACTTGAAACTTTTACATCGTTTTTGTCTCATTGGTCTAATCCAATCCACATAACATAATTTTCACGCATGAAATCCCTATTCATCTCAATGTTCCCCTGTGATAGCTAAATCATCTCCAAACTTCTAAAATGATGGTTTATCGATAAGTGTAATAGAGGTTTACGGGGTTGACATATCATGTCCAATCCTACTATAATTCATGTATCCATCACTAGCTTAGCATGCCCAACATAAGTATTGTGCGCAAAAATGTCAAGTCTCCACATAGACAAGTATAAATCAATTTAACATACACAATGTCCACAATTCATAGCCATACTGCTTCCAATATTCACATTATTGCCGGCAAGGCCATTAAATCCACACAAACACACAAAACAAATAAGCAAATACTGAAATAAACAAAAAAAAATTTTAAATTCACTCGACGACACACATAAAGCAGTAATTCACTCGACAGACACATAAAGCAGTAAGCAAACACACAAAAATAAAGTAGAACAATTATGATGGACAAATATACCACCCCCAAACTGAAATCTACATTGCCCTCAATATTAGAATATAAATACGTTAAACATGCAAAAATAATGACAATGAACAATATAAAGTATAGAAAGGGAATGGTACTCCCCTTGTCAAAATGGAGGCGATGGTCGAAGTTGAACGATCTAAGTGAATGGTGACCTAAAACTATCAAAATGCATAAAAAATTTTTTTTTGCTTAAATGACTGCAGAAAGCAAAAAAAGTAAAATGGTAGAAATGATGAGTTGCCTCCCATCTAGCGCTAGTTTATAGTCGATAGCTCGACTGTACCGTGTTGGTCTGTTAGGGTACGTCAAATGTAGCCTTGGAGGACCTGATTAGCTTCTTCAATGACATTTTCTTTCTCACTGCAGCGTTCCTCCAAACTTTAGCCTTATCTTCATCCGTGTCATCTGTTTTTCCCTCATCAACTGTCTCGAACTCAACAATGTAGACTTCTTGCTTCTCAAGATGTTGTTCAGGTTGAAAATACACATTATGGTCATCAGCAGTATTTGAAAAGTTGTGAAACACAATTGTATTCTGCAATACCTCCTCTACCACATCAATTTGATAGCACTTATCTGACTTGACATGCTCATCCATAACATTGAAAACGTTGAAAGTGATCTGTTCCACGCCAAATCTCAAATTTAACTGACCCTTTTCAACATCTATTAGAGCTCTGCTGGTAGCTAGGAATGGCCTGTCTAAGATAAGTGGGATATCATTGTCTTCTTCCATATCCAAAATGTGGAAATCCGCTGGAAAAAGGAATTTGTCCACCTTAACTAGCACGTCTTCAATTATCCCCCTAGGATGTGCAAATGATCGATCAGCTAATTGCAGTATCACCGTGGTTATTTTGGTTTCTCCTAGTCCGAGTTTCCTGAAAACAGATAGAGGCATTAGATTAATACTTGCACTAAAATCACAAAGAGTTTTATCAAAGTAGCATTCACCAATAGTGCAAGGTATAGTGAAACTTCCTGGATCTTTCAGTTTTGGTGGGAGCTTTTTCTGAATGACAGCACTGCACTCCTCTGCTAGCATCACTATTTCATGTTCATCTAACTTTCGTTTCTTGGATAGAATATCTTTCAGGAACTTGGCGTAGCCAGGCTTTTTGAACAGTGCTTCTGCAAATGGGATGTTTATATGGAGTTTCGTAAAGATTTCGAGGAATTTCTTGTATTGTTGCTCCCATTGACGCTTCTTCAACCGTTGTGGGAATGGAATGGGTGGCTCATAGGGATTGATTGAATTATCTGGCAATTTCTTTGACCTTGGTGGACTTTCTTTTATCGATGTCTTCTTGGTATTGTCAACCTGTTTTTCATTCTCTTCTTCAGCGGACTCTACTTACTCTTTATTTGCACCCGGCCTTTTTGCATGTATCTCAGGTAGCTGAACTCCACTTCGTGTAGTGATGGCTTGACATCGTTCCCTATGATTTACTTCTGTGTTGCTCGGTAGTGTACCAGGCACCTTTCCTGTCATAGAAGGAGCTAATTGTCCCACTTGAGTCTCCAGATTCTTAATAGCTGCACTCTGATTATAGAAGTTTGTTGCAATCTTTCTCATGAATTGATTTGTGGTCTCCATGTATTTATCAGTCTTCTCCATGTATGTAGCGGTCATTTCCATGAGCTTTGCAAACATATCTTCCAACTGAGGTTTCTTCTTCTGCTGAAACTCCTCTGAGCCCGATTACGATTTTGATTGTGATTCTGGTTTCCACTCCAAGAGAAATTCAGATGATTTTTCCATCCTAGATTGTATGTTTCAGAGTAAGGGTTGTTTTGCTGATGTTGACCCCATTGAGCAAAGTCCACATGTTCCATTCTTTATGTAAGGATATGGCATTTAGCTGTGCCATGTTCTGCTCCACATTCTTCGCAAATTGGTTTTCTCATTTGTGCTGAATTCATGGTCTGTGTTATGCCCTCTATCTTGTGAAATAAGGAGTCAATCTTTACAGATAATGTCGAATAGGTATCTACCTCATACACTCCAACTGCTTTCTTTGTACCCACTCTATCTGAAGACCACATGGCTAATGTATTAGCCATTCTCTCGAACAATTCCCAGGCTCCCTCGGGTGACCTTGTACTTAGGGAGCTGTCTGATGATGAATCCACCATGCTTCTGAAAGTCGGAGTCAGTCCCATATAGAAGAATCTGATTTGTGTTAGCTTGTCGAACCCATGTTGAGGACACTTCCTTAGCATGTTTTTGAATCTGTTCCACGCTTCATCAAATGATTCAGCTTCATTTTGGTTAAATATTGATATGTCATGCCTCAACCTCGCCACTTTTACCGGTGAGAAAAATTTGGTGCAGAATTTATGAGCCAGGTCGTTCCAAGTAGTTATACTTGCCACTGGGAGTGAATCGAGCCACTCAAGTGCTGTATCCCGAAGAGTAAGTGGAAACAATCGCAGTCTGATTGCATCTTCTGATATCCCTTGGTATCTGAAAAGTTGACACATATCCAAGAAACGAGATACATGTGTATATGGATTCTCATTGGCCATCCCGTAGAATTGGTGTCTATTTTGAAAGAGTTGGATGACATTTGTCTTCAGCTAGAAATTTGGTTGTTCGAATGCTGGATACATAATGCTGGATTGGCTTTGAATGATGAACGGTGACCAAAGATCCCCAAGCAGAGCATTCCCATCATATTGTGCTTCTGTATTGGCTAGAGCTGCAGGTGCTACAATCGGTTCCAGTTGTTGATCAGCCATTTGTATTTGTTCTCTGTAATCCTGTTGATAATAGTAGCACTTAGCTCAACCCAATAAATAGACAAAATTGAAAAAAATAAAAAAAAAACCAAAATTAAAAACAAGTTCGAATTAGTGTCTAAATAACAAAAATCAAGTTAATATTCAATCCCCAGCAACGGAGCCAAAAACTTGCGGTGATTTAAATCCGAAACATATTTTCGTGAACAGCTTCCAATATCAAAAACTAAGAAGATATAAGAAAGAGAAAAACATAGAAAAATGGAGAAAAAATACAGAAAGAATCAAACTCTCTTTTCTATTATTTTCTGTTAATCAATTCGTGTGTTTGCACATTGATTTCATTTATAGAAACAGCTATCAAACTGCCAGCTACATTTTAACTAACTAACTAACTGAATTTTAACTACTAACTAACTGTTGTATTCTAATTCATCTTTTCTAACTAATTTCAACAACCTGCAACTTCATCTTCTTCCTTAGCTTCCGTTTCAACTTCAGCCACCGGTTTTGCTTCAACTTATTGTTGAGTTGTAACGTCCCCCTTCAAGATGGACTTGTGAAAATCTATAATTCCCATCTTGTTAAGTAAGAAGGAGAATCGTTCTGTTCCCGGTGCCTTAGTCAGAATATCTATCAGTTGGTGTTTAGAAAAAACATAAACCGTTTTGATCAATCCCTTTTGTAACTTTTCTCTCACGACGTGACAGTCTACATCTATGTGTTTCGTCATGTCATGAAAAACTGGATTCGATGCTATATGCAACGCTTTGTTGTCACAATACATTAATGCAAGCTTTAAATGGTCCACACCAAATTCCTCGAGTATCCCTAATAGCCAAATCACTTCACAGCAGGTTGTAGCCATTGCTCTATATTCAGCTTCTGCTGATGACTTTGATACTATTGTTTGCTTTTTAGATTTCCATGAAATCAATGCTTCTCTAAGAAAAACACAATACCCTATCATGGACCTCCTGCGATCTATACATCCTCCTCAGTCTGCATCACAAATGGCTTTCAATTGTAGATCAAATGTGCTTGGTAGAAAAATTCCATGTGCTAGTATCTGTTTAATATATCTCAAAACTCTGTGTACAGTATTCAAGTGAGGTTTTCTTGGTGCTTGCATAAACTGGCTAAGTGTGTAAACAACAAATGTTAAATCAGGTCTCATGATAGTTAGATATATTAACCTCCCAATTAGTCTTTGACACTCTGCAAGATTGGCTAATAACTGCCCCTCATCTTTAGACAATTTCAAATTTTGTTCCATAGGAAAACTAAAGGGACGAGCTCCAGTAAGGCCTGAGTCTTGTAGTATATCAAGTGTGTATTTGCATTGTGACATGGAAAAATCAGCAGAAGATCGAGCGAGTTCCAGTCCTAGAAAATACCTGATAGTGCCAAGATCTTTAATTTTGAAGGTTAAATGCAAATGAATTTTGAGAGCATCAATGGAAACCAGGTCAGAACTTGCAACAATTATATCATCAACATAGACCAGCAACACTATGAATGTCGTAGAGTTCTGTAAAGTGAAAATAGTATGATCATGTTGGGACCGAGTAAAACTATATTGTAGGAGACAATGAGTAAATTTGATATTCCATTGTCGAGATGCCTATCGTAGACCATAAAGAGACCTTTTAAGTTTACAAACTGAATTTGGAAGAGCTGAAGAATAACCAGGTGGTAAACTCATGAAAACTTCCTTATCCAACTCACCATTTAAAAAGGCATTATCAATATCGAGCTGATGTACATGCCAATTTTGAGCTGTAGAGATGGCTAATAATGTCCTCACAGTTACTAGCTTTGCAATAGGTGAAAAAGTGTCTGAAAACTCTAATACTTCGATTTGAGTATTACCTTTAACTACTAGGCGAGCTTTATAACATTCCACTATCCCATCAGATCAAAATTTGACCTTATATACCCACCGAAATCCAATAGACTTCTTGCCAGGAGGAAAGGTAGTCAATTCCCAAGTTTGATTCGCTTCAAGAGCATCAATCTTAACTTGCATAGCCTTTTTCCAATGCTAAAATTTTACAGCTTGGTAGTAGTGTGTAGGTTCAAAAGTGGTAGAAATAGAGAGACAAAAACTCGAAAAAGAAGGTGATAACTGGCTATATTGTAGAGATGCTGTTAAATCGTGGAAAGTACTGGCCTTATTCAAGCCCCCTGAACACATGAAACGCGATTGAGCTGATGAAGAAGTAAAAAGATTGCAATGATACTGGTAAAGGTAACTGGAGTATTTCTGACTCTAGAAGACCTTTGAGTTACATGTGTAGAAGAAGGCATAGTGGAAATAGAAGTGTTCAATTCTAGAGAAGGTAAGGATTTAGGAAACACAAATGAATAATCATGAGAAACAGAGGATAAATCTTAATAGGGAAAGATGTGTTCATGAAAAACTATATCTTGAGATATAAATGAAGTGTGAAGATCAAGATCATAAAGTTTATATCCTTTGACACCGTAAAGATATCCAAGAAATATACACATACGAGCTCGAGAAGCAAATTTAGAACGATTATGAGATAGAGTAGAGGCAAAACATAAGCTGCCAAAAACTATGAGATGAGCATAAGTAGGAGATTTGGCATATAATATTTTAAAGGGGGATTTGTGTTACAGCAAGGGAGTTGGTATACGATTAATCAAATATGCTGCAGTTAGGATAGCTTCCCCCTAAATTGAAGAGGTAAATTGGCTTGAAACATGAGTGCTCTTGAAACGTTTAATAAGTGCTGATGTTTACGTTCAACAACACTATGTTGTTGAGGTGTAGCAACACAATTCTTTTGTTGAATAATTCCTTTTTCAGCACAAAACCTTTTCATATCAAGATCAGGGGCATTATCAGTGTGGAATTGCTTTATTTTAACTTGAAATTATGTTTCGACAAGATTATAGAACCAATGTATATATGACTTTGATTTTGATTTATGATGTAAAAGGTATATCCACGTTGATTTGGAGAAATCATCTACTAAGGTGAGAAAATACTTTGCACCATTTAAAGAAGAATGAGCAAAAGACCCCCATACATTGCAATGCACTAACTGAAATATGTGTAGAAAATGTATCACTAACATGGAAAGGATGTCGTTTTTGTTTAGCCATAGGACAAATCGTACAAAGAAATTCTTTAGCACTTGATATTACACCAGAATTGGAATTAGCAAGACCTTTTAAACAAGTAGGAGACAAGTGGCCTAAGCGATAATGCCAAAGATCAAACCAACTTGAATTTGCAAAAGAGGTAGTGTAGCACATATAGGAGATTCTGCTGGAAACCTTGATAGATGATACAATCCTTCTTTTTCTTCACACATAACAATTGTCGTCCATGAGGTATGGTCCTGAATAAAGCAATAATGAGATAGAAAAATTAAACAGCAACTAGTGTTGCGAGTAAGTTGACTGGCCGATAACAGATTAAAAGAAAAGGAAGGAACACACAGGACATTTGTTAACTGAAGTTTATCTGAAATGGAAACAGTACCAATATGAGTAATTTGTGTAGAAGCACCAGTAGGTAATTGGACAAATGAATTTACTTTAGTTATTATAGTGTTGAGAAAAGATACTGAGCATACCATGTGGTATGTTGCTCTCGTATCAATAATCCATGGAGTGTTTGAAAAAGAAGTAGAAATAGAAGAAAAGGATAAGCAACGATGCTTACCTATCATATTGCATTGAGACTGAAGTGATGGGGGTAAGGTTATTAGTCAATGGAGTGTTAATGGGTAGAGCATTGACGTGTTTAAGCAAATTGAGAAGCTGATTATATTGTTCTTGAGTAAGTGGCATTGAAGAAAGATTTTGTTCACCAGAAGATATCACTGAATGAACCTGTCTTGAAGAACTAATTTACTTATCCTTGCCAGATTTAAAACTAGGAGGAAAACCAATAATTCTGAAGCATTTGTCAGTCGTGCGAGATGTATATCCACATTCAGCACAGTATAATTTTCCTTTTCGAGGACCAGGCGACTGCTTGAATAAACTAGATGTATGTTGAGGCAGAGAAAGACCAGATGCTGTTTTGCTAACCATAGCAGCAAAGTAAAAATAAGGGGTATAATGACCAATATGTCTTTGAGTTTCCTCCTATAGAATCAAGGAAAAAACTTTGTTGATGGAAGGCAATGGATCAGCCAGCAGTATTTGACCTCTTATTGTAGCAAAACTCTCATTCGATCCTATAAGAAAATGTAGAACATAATCTTAATGATGATAATCCAACAGAGTTCTAACACTAGGATTAGAATCATTAGGTAAAGGGCGATAATTGAAATATTCATCCCACAAGGTTTTAAATTTGGTGAAATAATCAGTTACTGATGATGTTTCATGATTAAGAGAACAAATCGATTTTTTAATTGAAAAATGCGTAGAGCATTTCCTTGACTAAACCTCTCATCTAATTTTTTCCACAGATCAGATGCGGTAGCAATATAATGGACACTAGCAGCAATGTCTTTATTCAAAGAGTTTAAGATCTAAGAAAAAACCATATCATTACAACGAATCCATGCTTGATAAAAAGGATCAGTTGTAGATGACTTTGGTAGGTTTCCATTGATAAAACCAAGCTTGTTCTTAGTAGAAATGGCCATGGACATTAATCTCTTCCAAGGAAAATAGTTAGATCCATCAAGTGCTTGAGTAACCTACACAGTACCCAGATTATCATTATTTGCTAAGAACAGAGGATTAGAAGAATCCTCAGCAGCCATGATCACAATCAACAAGAATACTAATCTAGAATGCAGCGAAAGACATTAGATTAGATTGCTCTGATAAAAAACTAAGAAGATATAAGAAAGAGAAAAACACAAAAGAATGGAGAAAAAATGTAGAGAGAATCGAACTCTCTTTTCTATTATTTTCTGTGAATCAATCCGTATGTTTGCACATTGATTTCATTTATAGAAACAACTATCAAATTGCCAGCTACATCTTACCTAACTAACTGAATTTTAACTACTAACTAACAGTTGTATTCCAGCTCATCTTTTCTAACTAATTTCAACATCCTACGACTTGAGCTTCTTCCTCAACTTCCATTTCAGCTTTAGCCACCGGTTTTGCTTCAACTTGTAGTTGAGTTATAACATCCAATGTCAAAAAGATGCTGGGGAGGCTACATGCATACGTCTTCGAGAACAATCATTGACTTCAGAATGTATAAATGCAGGTAGTACATGCTCAGACATTGAAAGTAATAACAATTTTAGAACTACCTCGGAATTTTCAACCAATATGATGAATGTCCATATAGCAGATACATCAGTGATGTCAGCTTTGAATCTTGAAGAGCCAGCATCATACAAGAGTGGTGACCACTTGACAAACAACTTAAGTAACTCCAAGACTATAGAAGCATCATCTACACTTCCCCAAACTTGTACTCCAAGAACTTCTTGGTCACACACTGACACTCCTCCCCAGGTTCAATTATATGTTGTAAATGTGAAATTTGATCATTTTAAGTAATGTTTAAGGGACTATATTGGTCTTCTTCGTTTTCAAGAACTGAAACGCAAGTTCTTGTATCGTAGTTAAGGATGATAAAGCAATTTTATACCTCTCATTTCTTTTATCTAGTTATTTTCCCATTCCAGTTTTGAAGTTTTCCCTGAACGATTTTTCATTTTCTTTCATTCTCATCTACTTCATATTTCCTAGAAAGAAAAGTCAATTTACAATGAAAAGTCCTCTCAAACAATTCAATTTGACTTTCCGATTCCTTTTAGGAAACTTTTCTTATCTATGGGTTATATGTGAACTTTCTAGTAGTAACTATAACTTTTGATTTTGCACTTGACAAATGTCTAATGCTTTTAGAATTCGACACACACGATAAATAATTGAAAGCCATGTTTACAATAAATTTAGAGTCGGCTATATTTGTTCTATTCATTCACCATTAGATCTACTAGATCATCAAAAAAAAAAAAAAATTATGCCCATGTTTGTTAGGGATTAAAATTCAGATTTAATCTAAGTCAAAATCAATAATTAATTTTAACCATGTATTCCATAGGATCCACAACTTTTCAACCATACATTTCATCAATTTTTTTCAAAATCTATAAAAAATCTGATTTTGATCTCCACTAAATAGAGGCTATCTCTTTGGCATGCTACTTTTGATCGCCCCTTCCTTTTTCTGACTTGTTCTATTAATATCATGTCCCTCTCATAGACGAGTCTCTTAAGGTCTATGCAAAACATGTCATAACATGTTGTCCTTCTCTTAATGTATTCTCAATAGGTGCTGCCTCTACTTTATATTCTATCTAATTTGGCAGGCATTGTTTCTTTCGGAAATTTGCTTTGTACATTAGGTTGTTGCTTGTGCACTATTGGGACTTGTTACATTAACAATTATGCACTTGATCACTGGATCTGGGAGTCTTCCTTAATTCTTCAACAGATCGTTCTAAACAATAATTTTAACTGTTGATACATCTCTACAGTTATATCATGGACCAGCATCCGGATTTATCCCTTTTTCGACTCCAGATGATAGTGCTGATTTTGTAAGTCGCTTATTCTTGTAGTGATGCACCTTCTTTCAAAGTTAAAATTAGCTTCAAGCTGCACTTGTTGATTGCAATATTTTGATGCATTGTAAATTTCACAATCAATTGCAGGAAGAAAGAGCATAGTAATATTGCACTTGCCTATTAGTGCCTAATCATCAAGGATGATATGTTTAGCACAAAGCATTTTGGCTGCTTTATTTTTTTTCCTTTCTGATACACCAAAATTTGGCCTGTCCACTAGGTGTTTCCAGTGAACTCGACAGACCATCTTCATCAGATACAAGTCTTTCCTTACGGTACCTAACAAAAAAGCCTTCGAGTCCCCATGAATTACTATATAAACAAACCTTTAACAGAAAATGATTGAAGGTAATTAGAAACATGAGCATGAATGCATGATATAAGATACATTTTGTAAGTCTCCAAGTATCCTACAAATATTTAGCAGTGACTGAAGCCAAATGAACCAGAAATTCAGTTTTGACTAGAATATGATGAACTTTAACAGCGCAAGCACTTTAAAAGTAACTAAAACAGGACAAGCTTATGGTTGAAAGTTAAGTGAATGGCATAATACTGCTACCTGAAACCTAGATCCCCGGCAGGAATCGGAGTTGAAGGCTCTTTCCTTCTTCAAGTTTGTATGTTTCGATTGTTCTCATTTAAAAGGGAATCTGAAATTTGTGCACGGTCTATGATAAAAATTCCAACCAAGAATGCCCTTTGTAGTTCAGACGGTAAAATTGAACCAACAGTATTGTTTATAGTTTGATGGACTGCCAATTAACATGTCATGATTTAGGTACACCAATGAATCCAAATACAATGAAATGATTCAAATATTTAAGCTCGTTAATTTACATGCATTTGCAGGCTGGATAAAGATCAAGAACATGAGGAACTGTCATTGCTGCTTTAAAGTTTTGGAGACTAATTGCTGTATTAAAACTGGCAATCTGACAAGTTTCAGGAATTTGCATAAAAATTTTCTACACTTTTCTCTTCACGTGAATATCTTTTTACACTTCCAAAAGACTAACATTGAGATGAGATGTGTAATTATATTACACACAAGAGATACCTTATCCATGCAAATATGCGTACTATGTTTTTCAATAACCATGTAAATGCCTCACTAGAGCATAGCCCTTGGATAGATCACCTATTGCAAGGGGAATGGTGTTGAGATAGTATTAACTGAATGTGGAGTGCCACAGATGGATAAGAAGGTGATCTTCTTTTCAGAGGAATCCGGCCTCCCGTCCGAGTCGATCTTTGTAGATATGTCCAAGAAGGTGCCCCCTTCATACGAGGCAATTCTCTGCCATAATGTAATCTCTAGGAGGCTATAGGTTCATGATGGTACCCTCTTTATGATATGTGTTACGAAAATACAATAGGAAATTCGGAATACTGCTGAAATTATAAAATGATAGAAATAAATTTTACAATAAGTAGAGTAACATCAAAAAAGAGGAAATATGGTTGTTGATGTAGTAGCAGTATTGGAATAAGCTGAAATCTGTATTGCACACAGATTCCTTAAAAGAGGATTGATGGCATTTGTCTCCCAGAACACAATAGTTGAAAGTAGTTAACTAGTACCTTGTCACTACTTCAGACAAACTGAGAATGCTTACAATTCTATCGCCAAGTTAGAAAATAATTATCTAAACTACAAAGAACAAATCTCTTGAAAGAAAAAAAAGGAGAGAGCTCTCAAAATTTTTCTTGTGTGGAATAAGGAGGATAACACCTCATATAGTACTATGATGAGAAGGGGCTCAATTCTCTGTTCATTTGTATTAACATAAGAATGTTATACCAATTCAATTAGAAAATTAATTAGAGAATTGAAACCATTTCTTGTTCAATTCTCATTCACTTTATTTTATATTTTAATTTTTTCCCTAACAATAGGTGCGTAGCTTCCATATTTCGAATGTTCCTCATCAAGGCGATAGCTTCAAGATGTGCCCCTTTTCAATAGGTGGGTAGCTCTCTTGTGCCAAAATTTTCTTCGATGAGGTGATGAGGTGACAGGTTCAGGATGGTATCCCTTTCAACATATGGTAGCTTCCCTATGTGGGAAGCACTAGCAAATTCAGGGAGGGGAGCTCATGCCAACCTTAGCCCAATTCTTGTAATTTTTTGTGTAAAACATTTTTTATGGGTAATTTTTTTTATATATCTATTAGCCCGCGTTATTTTTTATTTTATTTGACGATTTTAGATCTGACCTTGGCTCGAAAGTGTTCTTCGATAAGGTGAAGGTGATAGGTTCAAGATGGTACCCCTTTTCAATAAGTGGATAGCCCCCTTAGAGTTACGTAGTCGTTAGATATACCTCATATATCACCCTCTACATGGGGTTAGGTTCTTCCACCTTGCAACCTTAGAGGTTCCTCTAGCAAGGTTGGGTAGATGCGTACAACATAGTTCGAGGCCAACATTGTAGAAACTAGTTACATGTCGAGAAAGAGAGTCTAACCCGTGTCATACAAAAATATGCCTACCGGCCCTCAAAACCACCATTTCCACATTCTTAGTCAACATTTGACTTTTACTTAATTCTCTAGTGATGGTTGCTAGGTAGGTGCAAGTTCATGTCTTGTTCATTCTCCAATTGAGGAAATCGATAGAAATGCAAGATTTGTGATGTGGTAGGAAGGTACACACGTGTGTGTGGGTGATGGTTGTTTTTGTAGCACCCCGAAAATTTTAGAATAAAATTTTGTATTCAATTTTATGATTTTGAAAGTTGAGGGACTAAAAATAATATATTAAATTCTTATGTTTTGGGTCAAATATTTGGTTTTTGATAGAGTGACGAAAAGTATATCAATATGGGTCTCGTTGGATAGCTCATTTTTAATCATGAAAATAGGCTCGAGAAAAAATTAATTCGGATAAGTAGGTCTCAAGATATTAAAGTTTAAAGAAATTTGTAATTTATTTATATTTTTAAAATAAAATTGAAATTGAATGAGAATTCTCACGTGTAGAGAATGGATGTAAAAATAATATTTTATTAGAATTTATATTTAAAGTCAAAGTTGTTTTGGAATTGGAATCTTTTTGTCGTGATGGACACGTGTCACATTATAATTCAAATTCTTATCAAGTTAGATAAACATGATTTTTATCACAATTATATTATGACTCAACTACTATATTTTTTCCCTATAAATAGTGTGCCCATATTTCACAATACACCACACAGAATTTTACACAACAGTTTTCATATAGAGAACAGTTGTAAATTCTAAGTATATTTTTATATCAAAAACTCGTTTCATCAATCGAGGTAAGATACTTTTGTGCAAGTTGTTTTGTTTCCTTATGTTTTTATATTCAGTAATTATGCATGTATTGACAATGGGCTTTCGGGTTCGACCTAATGAGAAATGAGAAGACATGGGCATCTTGCTCTTACAATTTTTATAGGCTAGTTCGGGTCGATTGGATCTGTGATGGGATGGTGTGGCGGAGTGCCAATGGATTTTACCCTACGAGAATATTAAGTTTTATCGTTTCCCTTTTTGAAATTCATTAGTTTGTTTATTTCCAATAACAATATGATCGTAGTTATATTTTGGAGAATGTTTAAATTGTTTCAAAGACATGATTTATAATTCTAATTTAAAATTATGAATGTTTTGTTTATTTAGAAAAATACAATTTTAACGTTCCGCATTTTAAGTATATGAAATTATGTTTAGTAACACCTCAAGATGTATGAAATTTTGGGGCGTTGCAGTTTGGTATCAGAGCTCAGAGTTATAAAATCGATTCTGTAGACATCTTTTCAAAAAAATAAATTTTTTTTTTTTTTTTTTGAGATTTTATGTTCGACTTATTGTTAGAGTTTTGTTGATTTGCATAATTGCAAAGTTAAAAGGTTTTGTCAAAAAGATCTAAACTGTCAAGAAGAGCTTGGGATTTAAGCGGTCCGTTGTGACCCCCCTCCTCATCTGGAAGTCTTTTGATTGCGCATTATTCAAATTAACAAGATGAAATACAATATTTCAAACCTTTCAAGATTTTAAAAAATTTTTTTATTTTTATTTATTTAAAAATCCTATTTTTAGAGATTACAAAATGCACCATTTTCATTAGGAGCTTACGGATAATGTGAAAGTTAAAGTCTTAAACATGTAATTGGATAAAGAATCCTTGGCACGTAGCGCTCACCACTCGACCACTCTCCAATTAATCCCAAGGTATGAAAAGAAATGTCATTCTTTTAGCATGATTATGAGTTTTCTTACTTTATGTTATGTACTATTATGAATATATCAAAGTCGAGTATTTAGAACTTTTAAAGTAGTTGATGTAATTTCGAGGACGAAATTTTTTTAAGAAGGGGAGATTGTAGCACCCCAAAAATTTTAGAATAAAATTTTGTATTCAATTTTATGATTTTGAAAGTTGAGAGACTAAAAATAATATATTAAATTCTTATGTTTTGGATCAAATATTTGGTTTTTGATAGAGTGACGAAAAGTATATCAATATGGGTCTCGTTGGATAGCTCATTTTTAATCATGAAAATATGCTCGAGAAAAAATTAATTCGGATAAGTAGGTCTCAAGATATTAAAGTTTAAAATAAAATTGAAATTGAATGAGAATTCTCACGTGTAGAGAATGGATGTAAAAATAATATTTTATTAGAATTTATATTTAAAGTCAAAGTTGTTTTGGAATTGGAATCTTTTTATTGTGATGGACACGTGTCACATTATAATTCAAATTCTTATCAAGTTAGATAAACATGATTTTTATCACAGTTATATTATGACTCAACTACTATATTTTTTCTCTATAAATAGTGTGCTCATATTTCACAATTCACCACACAGAATTTTACACAACAGTTTTCATATAGAGAACAGTTGTAAATTCTAAGTATATTTTTATATCAAAAGCTCGTTTCATCAATCGAGGTAAGATACTTTTGTGCAAGTTATTTTGTTTCCTTATGTTTTTATCTTCAGTAATTATGCATGTATTGCCGATGGGCCTTCGGATTCGACCTAATGAGAAATGAGAAGACATGGGCATCTTGCTTGGTCACCGATATACTCCATAAATGAGAAATGAGAAATGTGGTATGAATTGTCTAAGTTATTGTTATATAATTGCATATGGAAACTGCACGTATCTTACTGGGTGTTTTCAAAATACTCACTCTTACAATTTTTACAGGTTAGTTCGGGTCGATTGGATCTGTGATGGGATGGTGCGGCGGAGTGCCAATGGATTTTACCCTACGAGAATGTTAAGTTTTATCGTTTCCCTTCTTAAAATTCATTAGTTTGTTTATTTCCAATAACAATATGATCGTAGTTATATTTTGGAGAATGTTTAAATTGTTTCAAAGACATGATTTATAATTCTAATTTAAAGTTATGAATGTTTTGTTTATTTAGAAAAATAAAATTTTAACGTTTCGCATTTTAAGTACATGAAATTATGTTTAGTAACACCTCAAGATGTATGAAATTTTGGGGCGTTGCAGTTTTGCCATTGGTTTGTGGCCGAGTTGTTTGGATGAAGATAAATTGATTATTTTACTCGAAACTTTTGACAGTTTTCATCACAAAAGAACCTCAAACACAGACTTTTCTAAAGTTTGGGACTCGGTGCTACAAATCAAAGGTTCAGGACCCTATTATCATAACATGCAAATATTCGGGAGCCAAGTGAAATTTAGCCCTTCTTTTATATCATAGGAAGCCCCTCGGGTCGACTCCCTTTCGACGCTGTTTCGACTTGGCTTCTCTCTCTACAAACGCCATCGCGCTCTCTCTCTCTGTCTAGAAGCAACGTCGCCGCTTCTCTCAATCTTTATCTGCTGCAGTCCGATTCATTCATCGGTAAGACTTTGAATTTCTAAGGAATTACACAAGAATTGCTAGAGATAAGGGGAAAAGTGATATACTCTCTATTTTTTTGGTAATTTACCTCCGCCTTTTTTGTTTGAGTTCCACGGTTTCGTTTCTCAATTCTTAAAAAAAAAAAAAATTCAGGTATTGTAATTGGTTACACGCTGTTTTGGGGTTTGGATTTAGTATTGATTACCAGATCTTGGTTTGGATTCGACGATTAAAAAATTATATATATATTCTTGTTGCTTGGGCTAGGGTTTTTTCTATTCAAAAATTGGGGTCTGATTTTTCTGAGTTGGGTTTTGGGTTTTTGAAAGAAAACCCCATTTTAGGTGAGCAGTCTGATTGAATAAGGGTTATATTAGTTATATAGAAACGGACACGAGTACCTTTATATTTATGGCAGCTGGAAGACATGGGGGTTACAGAGACAATGAATTCAGGGACGAGGAGACGGATTTAGGGATGTCAAGGAAGGAGGTTGGATATTTGAAAGGTGATTATGAGCGGATCAGTAAAGATGATCCAGATTACGAGGTTGGTCAGAGTCGAGTTCTAGATAGTAGGGATTTCAGGGGTAGGATCAGGCAAAAGGATATTAAGGAACGGGAGGCAATGAATGGTGGAAATCACTCTTCTTCAAGTCGGAGTCAATCGGTTAGTGGTGGTCCAAGGAGATGCGGGTCTGCGGTTCGGCCCATGGACCGAGAGCCTGGGGAGCTGTCTAGTGATGGGTCTGATGGGGCAATTGACTCAGAAATGCGGTCTAATAAAGAGTTTGAGGCTAAGAAGTTAGGAAGTGGAAATCACTCCTCACCCTTGGAGAATAAGAAACGAAAGTTTTCACCAATTGTATGGGATATAGATGATAGGGAAGTAAGCCGAACAGTCAAGAATAGGAATGTTACTGAAACCACTAATTTACCACCTCCGCCTCCTTTACCCAAGTCTTACAACCAGTCACCTAAAAGTACCCCGGATGGGGCGGTGGAGATTTTGCCTAGATATGATAGTAAGATTCAGAGTTTGGGAGTATCATCTCCTAAGATTGACTTGGTGACTGAATTGTCAGAATTCCCTGTTGAAAATTCTTCTCCACCTCCCAAGGAACAGCCCCGGAGTAATGACCCGGGAGCAGGGGCATTAGATGATGATGATTATGCGCCTACACGAACCATAATATCCTCTCGATGGGCAAATGATGCTGACTCCCCAGCCGATGAAGGTGAGATTTCTGAGAATGAAGATATTAGGAGAGTGAAAACGAGGAAGCGTGATTCTGAAGCAGATGAAGTAAGAGGACATAGGAAATCAATAAGTCCGGAGCTTGGGGAAGTTAAAAGAGAAGGTTCTGAACGAAGTAGGGGAAGGTCCTTTGGATCTGACGAGCATGTTAGGTCTTCCATTAGAGATAGTTACCCTGAAAGTGACGGTAAAAATGACTACATGGAGATAGATGAGGATCACAATTTTGATGGTACTAGTATTAGCCATTCAGATACGGAATCTGAGTATGAGCATGGTTCTCGGGGGACACCAGAGCCTGAGCTCCCTCCACAGAGGACGGTAAATATGCTTCAAGGATGCAGAAGTGTTGATGAGTTTGAGAGACTAAACAAGATAGATGAAGGCACTTATGGGGTCGTTTATAGAGCCATGGATAAGAAAACTGGAGAAATTGTTGCACTGAAGAAGGTCAAGATGGAGAAGGAAAGGGAAGGGTTTCCTTTGACTTCTCTCCGGGAAATAAACATTCTTCTATCTTTTCACCATAGCTCAATTGTGGATGTTAAAGAAGTAGTTGTAGGGAGCAATCTTGACAGTATTTTTATGGTTATGGAGTACATGGAGCATGATCTTAAGGCTTTGATGGAGACAATGAAACAACCGTTTAGTCAAAGTGAAGTTAAATGCCTTATGCTCCAGCTATTAGAGGGTGTCAAGTATCTTCATGATAACTGGGTGCTTCACCGGGACTTGAAAACTTCAAATTTGCTTTTAAATAACCGCGGTGAGTTGAAGATTTGTGATTTTGGACTGGCTCGTCAATATGGGAGCCCACTAAAGCCATATACTCATTTGGTGGTTACTTTATGGTACAGGTGAGCATCATTCTATATGGATCTTTTATCCTTACAAAATTTCCCTATGTTTTGGTCTAATTTTTCCTATAGCTATTTGTCAGTATCATCTTTACTTGTATAATGGAGGAGATTTGTATTTTGGAGTAACAATCATTTTAATTATTGACGCCGTTGCCCTTAAGTTCTATTCTTTGGCAATAGTAGTGTGTCTGAGCATTTATTTTGTACATACCTATCTTATGTTCTCTGGTTAAAAAAATAATTTACTTCCAGGGCACCGGAACTTCTTATGGGAGCCAAACAATACTCTACAGCTATTGATATGTGGTCCCTCGGATGTATTATGGCTGAACTGTTATCAAAAGAGCCATTGTTCAATGGGAAAACGGAGTTTGATCAGCTCGACAAGGTAGATATGTCAGTAGGTTAATTTAGCTTGATTAATCATTACTTGCGGACTTGTCAACGGTTCAATTGAGCCTTCTTTTATCTAGCCTGATTATTTTCTTTCTGGATGTTCATTTCATACAGATTTTCAGAATCCTTGGCACACCAAATGAGACAATTTGGCCTGGCTTTTCCAAACTTCCTGGGGTCAAGGTGAACTTCGTCAAGCATCAGTAAGTATTTTATACCGTATACTCAATTATACCGTAGTTGACCTAAAAATTTATGTTTCTTCTTTTTGCCACTGTTTTCCCAGGCTTCCAGCTTTGGGTGATTCTGGTCTGGCTTTCTGGCCTTCATTGGTGACAGTTTCATTTACTAACTAAAATTCCATGTTTCTGCTAACTAGTGAAGTATTTTTTTCAGGTACAACCTACTGCGTAGGAAATTTCCAGCTACATCTTTTACTGGGTCACCCGTACTTTCTGATGCTGGATTTGACCTGTTGAACAAGCTTCTAACTTATGACCCTGATAAGGTATTTCATACCTATCAAATCCAAATCTTTAGATAATTGAATACCCTTTCTCAACAATTGTAACTTTGCAGCGGATAACTGCTGAAGTAGCTCTGAACCATGAATGGTTCCGTGAAGTTCCACTTCCCAAGTCAAAGGAGTTCATGCCTACTTTTCCGGCTCAACATGCACAAGACAGGTATACGTGTCCTGTCAGTATGAGTTTCATGTAAATTCTGTGAGTTGTTGATGTTAATTTTGTTTGTTTTGATGGATTTTCAGGCGTATGCGTAGAGTAATAAAGAGTCCTGATCCCTTGGAAGAGCAGCGAAGGAAGGAGTTGCAACAAGGAGAACTTGGCACTGGTGGTTTGTTTGGCCAATAACTTCTGAATTTTTGTTCTTTGGTATTTTGTAATATCTCAGACATACATGGTTAAGGTGAGAGCTATGGATTGGGAGGAAGTTGGTGGTTTGTGAGACGATTGCTCGTGCTGTTATTTAGCAAGCACACCTGATGAATTATATGGACACGATTCTCTTGTCTTTGCACATGTGAATTGCATATCGTGCAGGTTGACTCGTCTTCTTGGTCTCTGCTGTCCTAGGGTAATCCCTCTTTGGTACTGCTTTCAAGCAAGGTGTGGCATAAGGCACTTCAAGTATTGGACTGTTTCTGTTCGAACTCGGTATTTTATAATTGGTCACTGTAAACAATTTTCTTAAAATTGTTTAAATACCAGAACAGTACGGTTTACTTTGGAACCCTCGGTGCTATCAATTTTAATTCTCATATTGTGTTTGCAAGAGATGGTGATGTAAAGCGGGGAAGGGGCAAATTTAGCCTTTCATGTCGGAAGAATTTGACAGAAAGAATTGCACTCTGAAGGTAATCAACAAATCTGAACACGTGGATGTAGGGAAGAATCGGGAATTTGCTCTGTCTACATTGAACTGCTATGCCATTAGATCTTGCCTGGGGACTTTAGTTCTATAGGTTACAAATGCGTTTTTGCTTCTTTTTTTTTTATTGACCATATGGTCATGCAATATCTCAATACTCTGGAGCAGCAATATGTTCTATTGTTATGCAAAAATGCTGGTCAGCGCCATGTGGTTTTTGTTTATTGATCTTTCATGTATTTGTTGTAAACCATAGCCATAGCATTTGGAAATGGAGCCTTAATCAATGCATTAATCCTGATGGATTTTTTTTCTTTTTTGCTATACAATAAATCTTTTAAAGTTCATATTGATCCTTTCGAAACTTGAATGGTACCCGGAGTGCAAGATGCAGCAGTAACATCTGATGAGATATTTTATTTCAGTGCTTCCAGCTGTTAGTGACTGCTTTTCCCATTTGTTGCTATTCTTAACGAGTATATCTGTTGAGAACCGTATGATTGAGACATTGAGTTACAGTGAAGGCAATTTAGAAGGATAGGTTTATCCGGTTTTGTCATGACTAATCAATGGATCACGATAAGGGCCAATCATTTGTGTTTGTTCAAGAGTGGCATCTCTCTTTTATGTTGAGGACTGTTGTTTAGAATTATTAATTTTTAACTTAACAAAGGTACTATCTTATTTTCATCTATATAATTGCTAAGACAAAAAATTGGAGCTTCTGCTCCAATCAAATTAACTATCATTTGAAGTTGGTTGGCTGATATTAGTAGTTAGTTACCATGATATCTCCTTTTTACGCAAGCTAAATGATATGTAATTTGTTTCTTAGTTTAGCCATGGTCTTTTATCTCAGCACCATGACCCAAAATTTGTTTTTCAGCTTTAATAGCATAAACAAGATTTGAGCTTTTCGGTAGATTTGAGCTTCTCTGACATCCATCTGAAATGTACCTGCAGTACCATAGCAAGCAGGTTGAGGAGCTAGTTTGCACATCCTGGCACATATAGAAACCCCATTTGTTTTCCATTCTACTGATGTTAATTTTTGTCTCAAGCTCAAGAGAGGTACACTACACCTATTTGTTACAACTTCAATGCTCTATTTGTTTCTTCATATGTTTTGCTAGATTGGTTTTAGTAATATTCCTGGATTGTCTTACAGGAAATTATCAGACCTTTGATGCCTGTTTGTCAGATAGATTGTACCTTCTATTGAAATTTATACTTTTTAAGCATAATTGACTGGTGAAAGCCTAAAAAATGTTACGATACTTAATTCACATTTCTTTATTTTTTTGTCCTTTTTGTCCCTTTTAAAAGCATTTTGCTTTTAGGCTAACCAAGTGTAAAGGTATAGGTAATGCTATTCATGACGGCCTCCATTGAGGTACCTCATTATGCCAATTTGTATTAAATTGTATCTTTTCGATAAATATAAGTTCTCATTTTGTTATATTGATGTTTCTCGTAATAAATTTTTATGCTTTTAATCTCTTCTGCTTTTTTGCAATGGTGAAAAGCATCTAAATTATCTAATCTTGTTTTTCATCTTCGGTCATTATATATATCATAGTTCTGACAAATCAAGTTTTATGGATATCAAGCTTTTGGGCAATGATAATAGAGCTGTTAATCCCTTGATTTATGACATTGTAATTAGACTTGTCAGTTTAGGGTGTGTTTGAATCTAATTTTGAGCAGAATAGAAATTTTGGAATAGTGATTGATGTGAGAATGTGTGGTGGAAAAGTGATGAAAAGTTTTTGATTTGTGTGTAATATTATTTTATTTGGAGAATGTGTAGTTGAAATGAAGAATGAGAATGAGAATAGGAATGAGAATGAGAAATTAATGGTGCCAAACGGGGGCTTAATACGCATTCCTGATTGACTCCTATGCTTTTTGTTGGATGACCATCCTTTAGGTTTTATGGATCACAAACTGATCCCGCCTACCAATATTGTAGGCGTAGTCTCATGGATCATATTGGTGATTACTAGGTCTAATGACTATAGTAAAGTTACAGAATCAGCTACTCAAGTCATGGGTGTTGGTGCTAAGCTCTGAGGCCAGGATTTGATGTTTAGTGATCCATAACCTGATAAGGATGTTTTATGTTAATTGATCGGAAGAGTAGTTGCTTGTCGGGAATTGTAGTTGGGAATAAATTATTCTGTTTTCTGATCTTGGTCCATCTTGACTGTCAATATGATTCGTAGGATCTACTTTAAGAATTTTGACTACCTACCATTTGATACTACGGTCTCATTTTAGGAAGATTGCTGTTGTCTCTAGCTGTAGTTGTTCCCTTTTTTGATTCGTTGTAAGGTTCTATTATTGAGGATTTCCAGATGGATGATGTTTAAGAAGTCTGACACACAAGAATGCTGTTTCTGGGCTTGTGATAGTCTGGGCTTTCTTCTCCTTGATGATGTGTACACAAAAGGGCACAAAGTTTTGATTGAATCTACAATTTGAAATTTGCTGGGGAATATTTGCTGGATGACGCAAGGACTAGTTCATGGATCTGATCTTATATGCAATATCTTTAGATATTACTGTAAATAAAAAGGTAGGTTTTCAATGCAAGTTCTAAAAACATATCGTAGTAAACTAGTAATTGATGATTTAGAACCTGGCCATAATCACTGATTGGGAATTCATTTATAGGTTCTAGATGATTCTTTTTCCTGTATTCTTTTAGATATCAACACTGCAGTATACATAAGAGCTGCTGTAATACACAATGCTATGTTTTTATACTACTGATCAATTTGTGGATTTCTTTCTTGGATCAACACCCTTGCATCATGGCGTCGCAAAACAATGCTATCGATGTTGAGAACTGTGCAGGCTAGAGAAAGTAATCTGAACTTCGAGAGAAGCTTTTGTGCTGCGGCAATAAAGAACTATCTGCAACCTACTAGGCCAAAATTGTAGGGCAGACCCCAGCTCGGAGAGATTTAAATCAGAAGTGGCCTAAAGAGCTAGTGCGAGAGATAACTAACTCAATTTCCCAAGGAAACAAGAGCAGGAGATGGTCCATCATAATGTATATATAAATTTTATTTTTCTCCTTTTAAAGCAACAGTCTGTTATAGCTTTTCAAGCCTGACGAATGAGTGGTAATGGTCGAATTTCTATTTATTTCTAGTGAAAATATAATGATGGGTAGGATTTCTTCCATCTACGTTATGATCAAAGGGCAACAAATTATTGTCTGATGGTAATGATAGTACTTGAATTACGGCTCAGACCGAAAATGCTATTGAAAGATTACCAAGACAAGATGGATTGTCAAGAATGTAGATGAGATATTGAAATGAAATTTACTCCAAATCAGACTATTTTCATTTTGCCATCTCAAGGGAATGGTGATTCACACCTCCACATGTTTTAGAACGTAAAAAATGAAGAGTTGAGATGTTTTGGGAATTGGCCTGGAAAATAGCACAAGCCTAAGGCAACGCTGGAATTTCACTATAAAAGTATTTAGGAAAATGTTATTTGTACATCGAGGTTGACACTCTAGTGTACAGACCCCACGACCGATAAAAAAAATCGTGGGGCCTCTCTCTTGTGAGGGGGTCTGTACACTGGGGTGTCGTACAAATAGCATGGTCCAAGTATTAAATGGTAAATAAGTATTTGTTGTGTGAATGGATTTTACCTTTTAAAGATGTAGCCATTACTCTTGGATGTATTTGGTGAGAGCTCGATTCATCAAAGCAAATCTCTAAATTTTTACCTTGATTCTGATCAATAGCAATTTTAGTGCGAATTAGGCAATGCATGTGTCAATTTTCTTAATTTAGGAGTATTTATTTATGCATTAACAGAACAGAAAATTAAACTAATTACAATGTTAAATTTCTATTGTGGAATATATAACACAATTTATACTGATTTCCCACAAATCCATTCTACAGATGAAGTTGATGTACCGATAATTGGGGATTGCATGCTCTGACTGGAATAACAACTCAATCTACACAATCTTTTACAGATAAAAGCCTCTCAGATAGAGATGCTGTTCGGAATACCTCGACCGGTGACCCCAGGAGCAGAAGAGGGTAAAAGCAGTTCATAAGGAGGGACACCGGCACCATTTCGATTTTTCAGCTTTATATTCTTATTTCTTCGATGGATAATTAGCTCAATCTCTTCTAACTTGGTGGAGAATCTTTGAAATAGTTCTTGAACTTCAGGATCATTAAATGAAAGTCTCTGAATATCGTGCAACTGGTTTATGTACTCTTCGTCTGCAGAATGGGTTGACAAGGTGTCTTGAACGGCCATAACTTTAGTTGCTTGGAGTTGAGTAGGCAAAGAGGTCAAAAAAGTATACTCGGGGTTGAGAAGAAACTTATCATAGTCGGGATCACCTTCCTGAGGGATTAATTTCCGCATGAGGGTAGGACGGTTGGGTGGATACCCTCCAAATGGATATTGTCCAAAGTTTATAGCAGCATGTTGACCCGAAGCAACCCAAATCATCGTCGTAAGTATGCCCGATAAGTCCTCTTTAGTTGCAAGGTTAGGCCACCATGGCTCATTTCTTTTGTCGTGGTGTCCCTTGTTCTTGATCTCGTCCCACCAAGATTGGAGCTCGACATCAGACTTGATGGAATTAGGCTGAGAATAGTAGTGGTCGACGTAGGATGATACTAATTCTTTTATGGCCGACCATATGAGAAGACCATCTGCTGCGTAAGGGTAGTCTTCGATCACAAGTTTCACGCCACTGGGCATTGATGGATCCTCAACCGCCATACCCCTGCAAAGCTCATCGAAAGTTAAATGTTAGTTAATTAGAATGAAGGAACAATCAGAGGAAAGCCAGACAGTGTCATATATATTCTTCCTTGCAGCCCTCTTTAATCTAACAGAAAATGGTGCCCCGGGGTTTCCTTTTATATAGCGTAGAGAACTAGGGCGACGTAATACCAAAATATGAATGCCCGTCTAAAAATATCGCCACATGCTTTAGTAGAGGGAGAATTAGGTCGACCGGCAATCGAGGGGATAAGTGAACAGAATAATTAGGCTCTTCAGGGGCAGAAGCATTTTGGTACGCCAAGATTGAAATTCAAGTAGAATGATTTAGGTTCACGAGATACTTTACCTTCGAATCAAATCTGCTGGCAATGCTTCCATATCAAATCTCCACATACTCTTGTAGGCTGCAGAACTTATTTCCATAGCATACTTACCTGGGCTGAAACACGCTTCAATAATTCCACCTCCGTTTATTAAACTTTGTCTCGCAAGGGCATTGATTTCCATAGTATAGCGCATATGGGGATGAAGCAGCTTATGTACAGGGTGCATTGAGCTAAGTTGTCTATGGGTAGCAATTATATAAGGTTCCATACTGGCATGAGTTCTCAACCTGAAATCGCACATTTCAAGATATTAGAGAAGCGCACGTCTTCTTTCACAAAAACCAGCAAAAAGCTTTAAAGAACATAATTATGTGAATGCAAATTTCTCCATTAGTTCATCTACACAGTAAAAAAGTGTTATGGGTTGAATCTTAATCCCCAACTCCGAGAGCAGTGATATACAAAATGAATCAGAAACAATCAAGCAAACACACGGATTCATAGTGGTTCAGCATCAATGTGAGACCTACATCCACTTGCATCTGAGAATTTCTCTAAGGAGAATATTTTCACATACCTCTCTACCTTGTCCACCCACCCTACCCCCGCTCTTAAAATCCTTTATATGTGGCAGGAATATAGGTTGATTCATAGTCAAAAGGCAAAGTGTACAGTTCGATTAGGCTCCCGTGGTCCAACAAAAATGATTGCCATGTTGCTCAAATAACAAGCAAACATTCCAAAAACTGATATTACAAAGGATAATTTCAGCCATACCAGTGGTTCACAAGTTGATGGACGCCTGCATCATTGGAGCAAACGTGCGCTTTTGCTAGCTTCCAAATCCAGTAAGTTGTAGCATGATCCCCATGAGTAAAGATACGCTTGTTGCTCGGTGATGAAGGTGTAGGAGGAAGTGAAAGTTCAATGACAATTGGCCTGAGAATGCCAGTATTTGTATAATACAATACTGTTCTGGATGCATAAGCTTTTCGCCCAGGCAAGGAGTTCATTTTCTCCATAAATGGCAAAAGCATGTCATGATAGTCGAGTATAAACAACCTTTTGTCCTTTATAGCCTGTATAGAATGGGAAACCAGATGTGAAATTTATGGTCGTAAACATTTCAAAGAGAAAAAAAAAACATTTAAAAGATGGAAAAACACAACATAAATGACTTTTATTTTCCGAGAGAGAGAGAGAGCTCCAAGGAATCAGAAGTTTGTGTTGGAAAAAACTGAGTTGGTAGGCTGGTTTTGGCACTAATTTTGAGCGGGACCCGGTTGACTATTTTGAAAGATGGAAGTTGATTTGTGTTTTCCTCTGTGAGTACATCGAAATCATATGCTTACTTGTCAAAAATGATGCTCGGGTGAATGAGAAACTGAAGCTCAAAGTATGCCATGTGAAAAGAGTTTGTTGGTGGGAAAACCAAAAAAGTTAAGGTTTGTCCCACATAGGAAGTGGATGAAAACTAAAACCACTTCATAAAGGATTACACTTTAGAGTGGTGTAATCATGTGTAGCATAGAGGCTCTCTCCACGTACGCGCGCAGGGGGTGCAAATATTGGACCGAAATAGGTTTCGGACCTTGAACTTGTGTGCGTGCACGAATGTCGGACCGAAAGGAGCAAAATTGGCCCCTTAGGAGTGTCTACGTTTTGCTACATTTTTGTTAATATTCATCTGCACACAGTTCCTGTTTCTCTACATTTTTCGTTCCTGTTCGAGCCGGTGGTGATATATTTCAGACACAAAGTCAGTTCGCCGGAGTAGAGTCTGTTGTGCTCGAATTTTACTGATTCCTCCGTTGTATCCTGGGAAGCAGACAATCGTACTATCTTCAAGCACGTACGGTGAGGGGACGAATCTGTTTTAAGGAAACTGTGTTTGAAACAGGCCTCGGGTTAAAAGTGTTATACTGTTTTAATTGTTCTTACTCGATTTGCATATTTATTTTTTGTAATTATTTAAATTACTTATTTTTTTGTTGCAATCAACAAATCGTTGGATTTGTTATATGTACAGTTTATTATATGGTATCCAGTCTGTAAATCTGGTATTCGATATTGAAATAATTATCCTACAAACTTAAAACAGACTCTTTGGATAAGTTTTTTTTTTTTTTAAAATTAATATTAGTTTATTGGAAACTAATATTTTTGTTTCATTTTCAGAAATGGCAACCGAACAAACTAACATGGATGTAACCCAAGCTATGGCTACTGGAAATCAGGCTGTGTAGGCTCTAGTTCTGTTGGGACTCAGACTGTGGCTAGATTGTCAAGTCATGTTGTGAGCCAACCTCTGGCTACTATTCCGGTTAATCATAATGAAAAATCGGAGAAATTCAATTGCTTGAATTCAAGAGATGGCAGCAGAAAATGCTATTTTATCTGACCACCTTGAATCTTGCAAGGTTCTTGATTGAAACTGCTCCAAAACTCAATGAGGGTGAAGGAGATGTTCAAGCGATCGGTGCACTTGATGTTTGAAACCATTCGGATTTTCTGTGCCGAAATTACGTTACGAATAGCTTAGCAGATTCGCTATACAACATGTATAACACTATGAAAACTACTAAGAAGTTGTGGGAGTCTTTGGACCGAAAATATAAAACTGAAGATGTCGGGGCTAAAAAGTTCATTGTCAGCAAATTCTTAGATTATAAAATGGTGGACTCCAAAACTATTATCAGTCAGTGCAAGAACTCCAAGTAAGTCTTCACGAAATGCATGCCGAAGGGATGGTGTTGAGTGAAGCTTTCCAAGTGGCTGCAATTATTGAACAATTGCCCCCCACATGGAAAGATTTCAAGAATTAATTGTCGAAAAACTAATTGTTAGACTTCGAATTGAAGAAGACAACAAGAGTTCCGAGAAGAAGTTGTTCAATCCTAGTGTTACTAAAGCCAACGTTGTGGAGCATGGTTAAAGCAGTAAGGCCTACAAAAATAAGGCTGGGTCATCCGGTGGTAAAGGGACCAAATTAGGACCTAAAGGTGGAAATTTCTAAAAGGAAGTTCCAAGGAAAATGTTTAAATTGTGACAAAGTGGGTCATAAGTTTTCAGAGTGCAGATTGCCAAAGAAGAAAAAAAAAGCAAATGTGGTTGAGTACATGGCGCATGATGTGGTGGAGATGAATCTGCAGCCATCATTTCTGAAGTGAACATGGTGGGCTCTAACCCAAAATAATGGTGGATTGACACCGGAGCAACGAGGCATGTGTGTTCTGATAAAGAACTTTTCGCTACTTTCGAAGCAATTGAAAATGGAGAGAAGTTGTTCATGGGAAATTTAGCAGCTTCTGAAATCAGGGGATAAGGCAAGGTGGTTCTGAAGATGACTTCGGGGAAAGAGCTTACTCTTAACAATGTGTTGTATGTGTCGGAAATTCGCAAGAACTTTGTGTCCGGGTCATTTTTGAATAAGCATGGTTTTCGTATTGTATTTGAATCGGACAAAGTCGTTTTGTCAAAAAGTGGAATGTTCGTCGGAAAAGGCTATATTTCCGATGGTATGTTTAAACTTAATGTAATGGTTGTTAAACCAAAAATGAATAAAGTGAATTCTTCCGCTTACTTGCTTGAGTCTTCCAATATGTGACATGGTAGACTAGGACATATTAACTATGATTCTTTACGTAGACTAGTTAACTTGAATTGCATACTCGCGTTCCATATTGATTCAAAATATAAGTGTGAAACTTGTGTTAAGGCAAAGTTGACAAGATCATCATTTAAATCAATTGAACGGAATACAGAACCACTTGATTTAATTCACAGTGATATATGTGATTTAAAACTTGTACAAACAAGAGGTGGCAACAAGTATTTTATTACTTTTGTCAATGATAGCACAAAATATTGCTATATGTACTTACTAAAAAGCAAGGATGAAGCGATAGAGAAATTTATTCTCTGCAAGAATGAAGTTGAGAACCAACTTAATAAGAAAGTTAAGGTGATAAGAAGCGATCGAGGGGGTGAGTATGAAGCACCTTTCGCTGAATTTTGTGCACAACACGGAATCATACATGAAATCACCACACCTTATTCACCGTAACAAAATGGTGTTGCTGGAAGGAAAAATCGCACCTTAAAAGAAATGATGAATGCCATGTTGGTAAGTTCTGGGTTACCCCAGAACATGTGGGGGGAGGCTGTGTTATCAGCAAATTATCTTTTAAATAAGGTACCCCGAAAGAAAATGGAAAAGACCCCTTATGAGTTATGGAAAGGAAGAAAGTCTTTCTATAAATACTTACGGGTGTGGGGGTATCTTGCTAAAGTGGTTGTCCTAACACTAAAGAAGGTGAAGATAGGCTCGAAAACTGTAGATTGTATCTTCATTGGATGTGCTCAAAATAATAGTGCTTATCGGTTTCTTGTATATGAATCTGAATTTCAGATATACACAAAAACACGATAATGGAATCGAGAAATACTTCGTTCTTTGAACATGTATTTCCATACAGGTCCAAAAACGAAACAAGCTCTTCTAAACGGACATATGAGACTATGATTAAAAATAGTCAGAATCAAGAACTAGAAGAGGAGGTTGAGATTGAGGTTGAAACAAGACGTAGCAAAAGGGAAAGGATAGAAAAATCTTATGGTCTAGATTTTTTGACTTATATGCTAGAAAGTGAACCTCAAACCTATCAAGAAGCTGTGAACTCCTCAGAAGGACCTCAATGGAAAGATGCCATTAAAAGTGAAATAGATTCCATTTTGCAAAATCATACATGGGAGTTGGTGGATCTTCCTCCAGGAAGTAAACTACTAGGCTACAGATGGATTTTCAAACGAAAAATGAAAGCATATGGATCTATTGAAAAGTATAAGGCCAAATTAGTAATAAAATGTTATAGACAACAAGAAGGCCTTGATTACTTTGATACATATTCTCCAGTAACGAGAATAACATCTATTAGGATGATACTTGCGATTGCTGCTCTACGAAATCTTAAAATACATCAAATGGATGTTAAGACTGCCTTCTTGAATGGAGATTTAGATGAAAAAATCTATATGGAACAACCCCAACGGTTTTCATCTCCAGGGCAAGAAAAGAAGGTTTGTAAATTGGTGAAGTCATTATATGGCCTAAAACAAGCACAGAAACAATGGCACGAAAAATTTGACAGTGTCATGATCGAGAGTGGATTTAAAATCAACGAGTGTGATAAATGTGTTTACGTTAAAGACACTGACAATGGTTATGTCATTTTATGTCTTTACGTTGACGACATGCTTATTGTTGGCAGTGACAATAAGATGATTAAATCTACTAAAGATATGTTAGATTCGAGATTTGACATGAACGATATGGGTTTAGCTGATGGGCTTGCGGAATCAAAATTTCAAGAACATCAGATGGGCTTGCTATAAGTCAGTCACATTATGTGGATAAAATTCTAGAGAAGTTCAGTAAGGATGATACTAAAATAGCTAGAACACTGATAGACACAAGTCAACATATATCGAAAAACAAAGGTGAAAGTGTATCTCAAGTAGAATACTCTAGAGTTATTGGAAGTCTGATGTACTTGATGAGCTGTACAGACCAGACATAGCCTACACAGTGAGTAAACTGAGTAGATATACGAGTAATCCAAGAGCTGATCACTGGAAAGGAACAGTAAGAGTACTAAGGTACTTGAGATATACTCGTAATTTTGGACTGCACTATACAAGATATCCAGCGATCATTGAAGGATATACTGATGCTAATTGGATATCTGATATAAAAGACTCAAAGTCCACGAGTGGATTTGTGTTCACATTAACAGGTGCAGCTATATCCTGGAAATCCTCTAAAAAAACAGTGATAGCCAGATCCACTATGAAATCTGAGTTTATAGCTCTAGATAAAAGTGGCGAAGAGGTTGAGTGGTTGCGCAACTTCTTAGAGGATATTCCAAGATGGTCAAAACCTGTGCCAACAATTTGCATATATTATGATAGTCAATCGGCAATTGGGAGGGCACATAGTAACATGTATAATGGTAACTCTAGACATATACGTCGTAGACACAATACCATAAGGCAACTACTCTCAAATGAAATTATCACTGTTGATTATGTAAAATCAAATGATAACAATGCGGATCCACTAACCAAGGGTTAAAGAGAGTTAGTTGAAAAATCATCGAGGGGAATGGGACTTAAGCCCTTGAATGGATAAGTTAATACAAAGGAAAACCCAACCTAGTTGACTCGAGATCCCAAGATCTAGGTTCAAAGGGACAACCTATTTGTAAAAACTTGATAGAACCACTGTGGGGAATATTACCTCATGTCCATTCCTGTGATATAACAGTGATGCCTTTAAAGATGGAGGATAAGCAATAGGCTTTTAATCATTCTTATGCGTCGGAAATCTAGCCAAGTAATGCGGGTTACTTGTAGTAAGAAATCACTATGTGAGAGAGAAGTGGGGCCGCTTCTAAGGGAATTGTGTGGGGCAAAATTCTTATGAACTCATGGCCAAAACGAACATAATAATGAGAACTGAAATGTGTTAGGAAGAATCCTGTGTGGAGTATATCATCGTTTACATAAACGGCAGAAAAGTTTAAAGACATCGCGTCTACTGATCAGCCAGTAAAGTAAATATGCTTTCACAAGGGAAGGTTCAAAGGGGTACACCAACCTATCCTATGCAGATTTCAACTGTTGAACTATATCACCAAGTTGTCATGTGTCACATTCATGTGTCGCTCCCAATTTTCATTCATGTGGGGGACTGTTGGAAAAGACTGAGTCGGTAGGCTGATTTTAGAACTAATTTTGAGCGGGACCCGGTTGATTATTTTGAAAGATGGAAGTTGATTTGTGTTCTCCTCCGTGAGTACATCGAAATCATATGCTTACTTGTCAAAAATGATGCTCGAGTGAATGAGAAATTGAAGCTCAAAGTATGCCATGTGAAAGGAGTTTGTTGGTGGGAAAACTAAAAAAGTTAAAATTTGTCCCACATAGGAAGTGGATGAAAACTAAAACCACTTTATAAAAGATTACACTTTAGAGTGGTGTAATCATGTGTAGTATAGAGGCTCTCTCCACGTGCGCGCGCAGTGGCGAGTGCAAATCTTGAACCGAAATAGGATTCGGACCTTAAACTTGTGTGCGGGCGCGACCTGCGTACACGAATGTCGGATCGAAAGGAGCAAAATTGACCCCTTAGGAGTATCTACGTTTTGCTACATTTTTGTTAATATTCATCTGCACACAGTTCCTATTTCTTTGCATTTTTCGTTTCTATTCAAGTCTTGTGGTGATATATTTCAGACACAAAGTCAATTCGCCGGAGTCTGTTGTGCTCGAATTTTACTGGTTCCTCCGTTGTATCTTGGGAAACAGACTCTCGTACTATACTCAAGCACGTACGGTGAGGGGGCAAATCTATTTTAAGGAAACTATGTTTGACACAGGCCTCGGGTTAAAAGTGTTATACTGCTTTAATTGTTCTTACTCGATTTGCATATTGATTTTTTGTAATTATTTAAATTACTTGTTATTTTTTGCTGTAATCAACAAATCGTTGGATTTGTTATATGTACAGTTTATTATACGATATCCCGTCTGTAAATCTGGTATTCGATATTGAAACAATTATCCTACAGTTTGTTCTCTAAACGTGATTACCTGTTCAACAGTCGTCCCATGCAGCTCTTTTTCCAATATTTCCCTGGTGATTGCGGACTCTGGAGGACCATAAATTGCAGGATCTAGTGTACTTAAAATTGGAAGTCCCTGAAAACAATTATGCCGCGCATTTACTGTAGCAGCAATCCTTGGAAAATAAATAAAATGGACCGTATCAGATATCAACCAACTCAAAATTTTACCTCCAACAGTTGAATGTTAACCGGGTTAACCCCGGCTAATATTTGCCTTGCAAACTCATTATCCCTTAGCCACGCAAATCTGTCCCCTGCAATGAAAGGTGGAAATTTTTTTGAATATGATGGGATTCAATACTTGGAATATGAAGAACTTGTAAAAATAGCAGCTAAATTCTATAGTGGTCATCATAAAGAGGGACAAAGACCTTAAAAGCCTCAAATAAGGTTGTTAATGCAGTTAGGGGCCAAACAAGGTAAAAAGGAGGTGTGCTCACGCTTTATAATGGCTGGTGTATCATACTTCAGTAACTTATCGCCAACCGTCAACACTTGTTTCATCACATTAGTCAGAACTTGATTCTTTTTTTCTTTTTGATCTTCCTCTTTTAAGAGTACACCGTCATTATATAGCTTCTCTATGTCGGAGAAGTTGGTAAAGGGTATGTCTGAACTCGACAATTTAGACGCAATCAATGGTATCAGGTTGTGCAACACAGCCTTCAATCTTCCAGCGGAAAAAGTGTTCTGCTTAATTTCCTCAAAAGTTTCATCTCGAGGAACATAAACCGGATGGGGTTTCTCCACTCTAGTTTCAGTGAAGGGATCTGATTGAAATTTCAGGAAGAAAATTGTGAATATATTGATGAAACTTGGCAAACGGATAAAAACGTAAAGAAATGAAGCAATGCAGCATTGTGAATTGTCAATACCTTCCTTAGTATGAGGTCGACCAGTTCGGCAGCGCCTTGGGTAAGGCCACTTTTCGTTACCTAACACCGGTCTGACAGTATCTTCACCCTTAACCGGATTACCCAAATCATTATAAACATCGTAATCATAGATTCTTTCATGCAGCTTCCTCTCTCCTTTTCCATTACTGCGTAGACTCAACAAGTCTTCTCGTCGAAGATCTTTAATGCCAGGTGGCGTTTGAGAGGGCAAATATGCCTGTCAAAAGAATGAGGGCATTTGATCAACTGCCATCGTTTAGTTAAGTAGCACACTTTGATTTTATTTCGTCTCACCTGGTTTTTGAATATAATTCTGCTTTCCGGATTATCTTTCCTTGAATGAATCCAAGTATCAGCCCGAAAGAAACTAGGACCTTCGCTAAATCCATGAACTACAACCTCCACTAAGAAGAACTCTTTATCGTGGAAATTGGTAATAAGGATTGCTCCTGGCCGTCCAAAATCTCGTGGTACTGTGAAATCGGCACCATACTCTACAACATATGGATCATTTGATGGTTTTGGCAACCATCCCCTCACAAAAGACTCGGCATTTTTTCCAGACTTAGTACCTGTCAGACGAAACAAACTTCAAGGATTATTGCACCAGGAACTTCATCCTTGAACTGCATTAGAAAAATTGGATCTTTCGAGCTCATGGATCATTACTAACTAGCCCTAGTCCAAGTCCAAGTCCAAGTCCAAGCCTGATTCTTGCAAGCTTAAAACAGTTGGGGAGGAAAAGGACAACAGGCCTAAATGTGAAGTCAAACCTGTAGGCTAAAACCCCACAAATTGAACTTCTTCAAGAAACTTCGATTAAACCAAAAGACGAAAATAAATCTCACACACACACACACAAATTTCTATAAACTTCAATGAGAATTCTTGAAATTTTACAAATTTAACTAAGAAACCGAGGAAATTGAAAACTGACCAGGATCAATTTCTTCACTGACGAGCTGAATCAAGATTCCTTTACCAATCCCATTGATAAATAACTCCCACTGATCTTCAATCTTCTCAGTCAGCCTTTCCTTCATCTTTTTCCTGATACTAATCACTGCTTTTACATTTATGCTTCCACTTTTAGAAGAAGAAACCAAGGCCCCATTATCCTCTTCAGGTTTCTCCACCACATCCGTTGCACTGGTCTTGTTATCGCCACCGCTGATCACTGCCCTTATAGGGACCCTTCGCCTGAACCCGGCAAAAGGGGTGGTTTTTCTGGTGAGTCTGTGATGTTTTCCGGCGAAGTAGTTGACCTCCGATCGCCGGTGAGTAAAGGGTCTTGGCTGAGATGTAAGCATCTTCTTGAAACCGAACCGGAGTCAGAATCAGTTGGTGAATACTGCTAGTGGAAGATTATGTGAACATGAAATTATGGACAAATGTGTGAGCTGAATTATTACTAGGATACTATATTGGAGAGAAGAAACAGCCGCTGTTCGTTGTCCTTACATTTTTGTATTGATGAAGACAAACAAGTGCAAGATTTCCTTTCAGATTTTTTTAATGCAAGTCAAGTTAAATAATCAAGTTCTTCATCACTGTCAAAAAGTAAATTCATGTTTTCTCTTTCAATACAGACCACAAAAAATTAGTCCATTCCCTGCTACCTTTTCTACCAATTTTCGAGTCGATTAATCGCACATGTTAATCTTGGAAGATTTTCCTTTTAAGAATTTATATATACCCCTGTTTGGTACGCATTAAAATTTTTAATCTCATTATTCTGCTCATTTTTAATTACACATTTTTCAATAAAATAATATTTTCTATCACATCAATAACTTTTCCTTCTTTTTCAACCATAAATTCTCCATCAATCTACTATTCCAGAATACATTCTTCCAAAATAATGTGGTTCAAACACATCCATGCGAGGTTGAAAATTAACTTATTCTTTGTTACCGGAAACAATTTAGGTAGAGGTTAAAGTTCTATTATACCAACCAATAGTTGAATGGTACTAAAAAAATGACTAATTCCGAATGAAACTCAAATTTTGAGGGAAATTTTTTATGATCGAACAATAACCAACCGAAACCTGCCTAAAATCATTGGAGAAATTCTGGAAAATTGATCTTAATCAGTTTAAGGTTAAACAGTGGGCATTAAAGAAGATGAAGATTATTGTTATGATTACTAGAGGGGTACCTACCATAATTTATAAACTTACCACCTTCTTGTTTTAAATTTTTTAATAAAAGAGACATTAGAGAACTGGCACAATTATGTAGTTCGCCAAATAATTTTCTAGGTGAATCTCAGTGAGGTAATGATAAAATAAAATTTATACAACTGGAAGAATTATTCCTCCTCATTTCATTGTGTTTCTTATTAATTTTTGGATAATTCTTATTGTACACTTTTGTGTACAACAAGTTTGACACTCTTTTCACATTGGGGGTGGGCCCCCACCCCCATGTGTGGGAGTGTCAAACTAGATGTATACAAAAGTGTACATTTACTCTTAATTTTTTTTATGAATATGTGATTAAAAAATTATGTTGCGAATCATTGTAAATAATTATTTACATTGGTAAACTAGGAAGCAAAAATAACTGTTAGATTAATCACCTACAGTGATTGTGATTGTTGTAGTCAACTTTTAAGTCTTTAACAAGGTATAAAAATGTGGTGAGCTTTTATCTTAATTTTCAAGTGATGACGAATGTGTGGCTAGAGAATATGAAAATCTCCCACTCAGGACTCGTTTACCACATGGTTTTTGGCATCTGAGAGTGACCGACAATATCACGAAAGAAACAACCAAAAAATTCAGTGGACCACCGTTTGCATTTTTGCACTTAAATATCACCATTAGATTTAACATTATTAGATAATATGACCTTCATTTTCTGGTTGGATTGACTATTCAGACAAACCATGGTTCGATTCAAGCTCAATTTTTTTCACGAGTCGACATGTTTTGAACTCGTGGATTCGCTCATTTTTTAGTTTATTTTATTAATTTCTTTAAACGAACCGACTTGTGGACTCCCTATGAAACCCACGAACAAAGGCCAAGTCAAGACTAGTTTTTGCACACGAACTGAGACGGCTCATCTTGTCTCGTCGTCACCCTCACAAGAATCATTTATTTGGATGATATACGAGTAATAGAATTATAGAACTAAAGATTGGTATTCTCAAAAACTATCTTGCAGGGCATGTGTTGAATTCTTTATATTTTTTTAAGTCACCTTTCCTGGTCAACGATGGAGGTGTTAAATTCTATGCACCAACCTGACACGCAACCAAATATTATATACCGCTGCAATTTAAATTATAAAAGGGAATCGTTCACACGACAATAAATTATTTCATTTATAGAAGAATCTCAGTCTCCACGAACATGACAGCATGTAATATAGTAATGTGTCAAGACTCAAAATGTGCAATAATGTGCCCATACACGCTTTCTGACATCCTATGTAGCTTCCACCACCTTGTTGAGTCAATTCTCGTCTTTTTTTACTCCACTATACGAGCCTGCTATTAAAATGCAACCAAGAGGAGTTGCGAGTAGACTAAACTATAAATCTTTTTCCGACCATCTGCTCGATTTAAAGCAATTAGATTCTTAATATTAACAACGTACAAGGTTGTATTGTCACAGTAAGAAAGCAGTTTGATGTGATACAAGCCCGTAATTTGCACGGTCTTCATGCATGTGCGGCGCTGAGCTATTGGGTTGTGGTACTTCCAGGCTTCCCAAATGCTGCAAACACAGGCCTCGTTATCCCCCTAACAACTTGCCCATCCTCCTCATCAATTGTGAAGGAATTCACAACAGTTTCATTTTGTAGAACGAGACAGCATCAAAGAAACAACCAATTTGATAAATAATGCTATTTCTTGGCTTTACGAGCAAGAAAACGCTCCCGAGCAGCTAGTATCCTCTCGTTGTGATCATCAGAAGGCTGAGTGGCAAGTGAATCTTCATTTGGCAAGTTTGAGTTCTCTACTTGAGTCTGTTCATGAGACAGACTGGTTCCACCACTGCTTCACACAAAAAACAAGACCCAAGCTCAATAGAACTCGAGAAAAGAGCAAACCAAAATTGAGGAAAATCATTAACTATGGTCATCAATTTCCGAGACAATTGTTCTTACCTGAGTTTACTGACATTTAAATTATCAAGTTTTGATAGGATTGGCGTGACCCATGCCATCTCAACCGCGCATACATTGCGCATATATGGCCGTGAAGTAGCAATAAGTTCATGATATACAACATAATTTGGGAGCATTCCCTCTTCATCTGGTTTCAATACTGACGATGGATGGACCTAAAAAGCATTCATCATGTGAGTATATTAGAAGAAAGAGTAAATTAATTTTGCAAGAGTATAAGAAAAGCAATTTACAATATTTGAGTTTTACAAGTATATACTTATATGTATTACTGTTTAAAAATCATCGCAAGTTTGTGTTAGATATAGTTTTCCAGCCTCTATAATACTGAAATGAAACTTCATATCATAAAATAAACAAACAAAAAAGTAGCAAGGTAAAAGTAGGAGATATTCAATTATTGATAATTATCTACCTGAACTACTTGTGATTTAAAACCTAGAGTTCGATAGCCATTATGGCGAATCATTCGCTCTGCAAGCTGATTTGCATACCCTGAACACAGAGCTTTTCTCAAAGCCCTATAATCCTGGCCTTCTTTCCATCTCTTACTTGTTTTGACATCCAGAGATCCTAATACATGGCTCATATTAGGATAGAGGATTAACCAGGAAAAAATTGTGAGTGAGAATTTATCACGTGATTATTTTGGGGGCAAGAGCAGGCAGGGTTTGCTTGCAGCCAAAAGGTAAAAGTTTAAATAATTTAAAATGTGAACTTGAAGTTGGTAGAAAATAGTAAAAAAAATTTTATGGAAAATTAGAAAAAGAACTGCTCAACAATATTCACGTGAAATACTAACCTTTAGCAATCTTCTGCATTATTTGAGCCAACTGTTTCCTGACATCTTTGACAAACATCATCCCCCTCACCTACAATCAGCAAGTCCAACAATGAATACAATTTCTCAAAATCATTACATGACAACCAAATATAATGCAAGAATCTAATGAAAGAGAATATTTGAGAATAGATTATGTGAAAAATGATTTTTTGGAGAATGTATGGTTAAAAAGTAGGGAAAATTATGGATTCTCATGTCCAAAATTATTTTATTAGGTTGTAAATGAATTTCGAGAAAAACGAGTTTTATAGAATGTGTACCAAAGAGGGGCTAAGAGTCGTTAACCTCTTCCTATTAAGGGTACAAATCTTTATCAATTATTATGCACGTTCATTTTGGGACCATTTCTATACAATGATTTCACACTTGGCTCAAGATGGATATAAACATAACTTTTATCACTTTTAATAACTAGTCTCAGAAAAGTATTATATGATTAGATGATATCGAAAATGAAGTTTGAAAATATCCTAATTATGTAACCTTGAAATATACCTGCAAATAGTTATCTTTGCACCAATCTATATTGTAGTCAGTTTGATGCCAGATCTCATAGATTTGCAGCAATTGGATGTGGTCACCCCAGCCCGAACCATCAGGAAGGTCTGATGACGGAGGGTTCTTCCTCTTCTTTTCAGTGCCCTTGCTACAAGACAAAAGAGGCTATCATGATTTTGATGAAAAAGTTGTTGAATTACAAAGGATCATTAATTTATTATAAATGGTCAACAATTTCGGATCATCAAAAGCCCAGTAGAGAAGGGATTCAAAATGAGCTAGTAAGTAATCTTGGATCCTGATATTCTGTTAACAAAGCTAACGAAGTTACAAACCGCTAAAGTTTTCACTTTAAGGGAATAATGGATGTGGTATTCACAAGTCAATGACAGTTACTCGATAGCACCAAATATATGCAGGAGGCAATGCACAAAGTTGAAACTCAATCAACATTGTGAAATATCCCAAATGAAAATTTTCAGATAATGATTTAACTCAATCTGACATAGGTATTGTTATTTTTTCTGATTTAACATAAGACTTTTAAGTAAAAATGGTCACATTAGACACTGCATTTCTTCCTTTCTGAAAACAGAATGTGCTGCATACTCAATATTGCACACACTAGATACACTTGTTGGGTGGTTGCACGATAACATAAATGAAATAAGAGAAACGAATGCAATACTCATAACTAAACAGATATATACATGCCAATGGAAAAACAAAAGCAAATGCTTAAAATCTACCTTCGACCTAAAAGCAATGTAGTTTCTGCAGACAACATAGCAGCAACTGTCAAAGCTTGAGATAAGCAGCCACACTCATTTGCCTCTAATAAGGTCCTAGAAAGCGAAGGTTCCAGTGGAAGTTCTGCAAAAGGGAGAACACTTTCAGCTTCTTAAGGAAGGAATCTTCCCCTTTCCCTGACATTTCTGTTCCTGTTGATGCTATACTGAACGTGTGGGTGCAGTTTGTGCATTCGTGTGGAAGTTGACTTAATTTCTTAATTTTGTATTTCTTATTTCAAGATTCCTTGTTGAGGGAAAGGATGCTGACTCTACTGTTACAATTCAGAGGATAATCTATTACCAGCCATGATTCGTCCAAGACTTGTAACTGAACCATCAACATTAATAGCGTCAATAAGATACAACTGCTTCAAAGCATCTTCTAATGACTCGGCTGTAGAGAAGGCAATTCAGACTTCCAATTCCACATGGAGACTATAATCCTAAAAGGAATATAGGAACACTGAATAAAAGGCAGAAAAAGAAATGCTTCCTTACAGGAAGGAGGGTCGAGAAAATCAAATTTAAGAATATTGATGTCTGGGAGGTTCAACGATTTTAAGTATAGGACACTTCCCGCAAGAGAAGATCTCTGTATTTCAGGGATCGTAGCATCCAAGAAATCGTCCTCGTAAACCATAGAAGGGTACAAACGGTAACACCTCCCAGGACGTGTTCTTCCAGCTCTTCCTGCTCGCTGATTAGCCTGTACCCTGAAATAATTAAGAGAGTTTTTAAGAACAGTTATAAGTAACATGCACAGAAGACAAAGACAAAGTTTATCAATCAGTGGTACTACTTTTAAAGGAACAAACTTGTCATATGGGAGTGACAAAGTAGCTATCAGGGGAATGGATTCACATCGTTCACTTGGATGAAGGACATGTCATTTCCTCTGAGTTGTATTGGAGGGGAAGAGAAAGGATTGCTTTTCCACTTACATCCAAACCATTCGTGCGCTCTATTTTCAGGGTGACGCGTTCTTATTTGATTCCTCTTTCTAACACCTTCCAAGTCGGGATGACTAAAAACAGGCATCAGGAAAATTCCAAACTGGTCAAAATGGAGTAGCCTTACGCTGAATGCAAACTGGGATTAGACCAACATGAATCTCAAAAGCTGCTATATACTAAAAGCTTGTTTGTAAATGGCTTCAATTATAAATAAGTGAAACGAGTGATCGATAAGTGGATAGTAGTCGTAGGTCTCTCGAAATTTGTGGATAAAAAAGTGGCTAGTGTATTTATAAGCACGGGCCAACATAGCTAAGAATCTTGACGATTAACTTAAAACTAGGACACCAGGGCAGGATTCCAAGTTAATAAAAAATAAAAAAATTCTACAGTGGAATAACAGTAACTAATGCTCTTAAACATAAGAATAAACAATGCACCTTCCTAGTATCCAGCCAGACTCGAGAAGGCAATGTACAGAGCAACCATGAACTTGAAGTCGTAGACATTAATTACAATGTGATTAACATCATCAAATTGAATATATAAAAAATCCAAATATAGATACAAATACAAGCACCAAAGGGAAAGTTGTCCCAATGAATATAAGCAGGATAAAAATTCATACTTGCTAATTTGAACTACGTCAAGGGAGTACATGCCAGTTGATGGGTTGTATTGCCGTTGCTTCACATAACCAGAATCAATTACATACCTGCCAATTGCAGTCAAATCATATCCATACATTAATATTCTGAAATGGTTATTCAAGCAACAAATTTATTCTTATTTTAGACTTTAAGAAAGGGGGTTGTGTTTCAATTATGACACACTTACGAGTCGGATAAAATGATAAATAACTAAATTCAAAAAGAATCAAAATGCAAATGACTTATTGAAATGACATTTCTGTAAGCATAGAGTCTCTTACACCACACCATCAACAGTCAAAGAAGTCTCGGCAATGTTTGTAGAAACGATATATCGCCGACAGTTGGGAGGTGGAGGACTGAAAACACGGACCTGCACAATTACCAAAATGTGAAGCTCAATAGGCAGAATAAAGCTCACAGAATGAATGCAAGTTGTGAACATCTGCTTTAGTGGACTCATGAATACAGTTCAGAGAAATGTAAATATAAAATGAAACCTTCACAACCAAAGAATAAAATATGTAACAGACATAATGGGTATTTCATAAAAGGAGGAGAAATCGAGCAGAAATGAAGAAAGAAGAAAGGCACACAATCACCCATATTTCTGGTGATCCGGGAGTAAAAGTATAAAGTATCGAACAAACACGAAGAGCCTTTCGGTCTATTCAAAGTTGGTGCACATCTCATTTACACATTTGAAACTAAAATGTAATATTAGCATCTAAAATTAACAAGAAGTAAGATCTGTATCAACGATTACACCACAAAAGGTGACATCCTTCAAGGAGGATATGAAGGATATGGACACCTCCAATAATAACCAATTTGACTTCTAATAAGATAATAATATCTTCAAACAAACCTTAATTATAATTTATAACTCATCATACCTAATGCAAAAGCACAGCACACAAATTCTATGAGTGCATGTCACAAAAAATGCAAATGAAATATGCCCGTGCTATGCTCCCCAGGAAAGTGATTTCACATAAACTAGAAATGAAAAATAGTATAATATTTCAATACATCAGATAAGGTGGTGTTTCATGTAGAGTAAGTATTATTAGAATACAATGGTATTGTATAGCACAAAAGGCATTTGAAAAGCATCAGAGATTACACAAAACAATTGACATCTAAATAGCAGTAAAAAAATCAAAATGCTCTTTTTTGTATGAATAAAGAACAAATAGAAACCACATTTGAAGCAAAGCAAGACTAGCCTGCATTTCAGGGGCCAAAGATCCATGAAGAGGAAGGATTATAGCATCCAGACAAGATCCTTCCTCAAGGTTTTGGATTCTCTCTTCCAATTTGGATACCATTTTCTCTATATCATCCTGCAACAAAGGCTTGCTCAACTTGTACCATTTCATGAATTATGGTACATGGTGGGATTTAGTAAGAGACACAAACCTGTCCTGTCATAAAAATTAGGACATCACCTTCTGGTTCTCGAGCATGTATATCTGCCAATACGAAAATGTAAAACTAAATTAAGAAATCATTCTAGCAGATGCAAAATAGGTCATCTAAACCTCATTTTAACAAAAAGGAGTGAAATAAATCGGAATTGTAAACATGCAAATAACATAAACATAAGGGTAGGGTCCAAACGTACCAACAGCCATCTTTAAAGCAGCTTCAATATAACTTTTGGGTCTTTCTGAGCTATGTAATATCTCCACAGGGAATAATTTCCCGGGTACATTGAGGATTGGGCAATTAGAAAAGAACCTTGATACTTTTTCGCCATCAAGAGTAGCCGAAGTAATCAAAACCTTTAAATTGGAGGCACGTAATTTAATCAACCGTTTCATCAGTCCCAGCAATATATCCCTGATCAAAGATACTTTCATAAATTAAAACATCATATATAAGAACTAATGAAATAAATAGGCAAGATCAGAAACTGAAAACAGCAAGAAATGTGCACGACACAAAAATCTACAAAATAGTATTACACAACCGAATCAAACGTTTAGCAAGGCAAAAATAATTTATTTTCCTTGGGCATCCACAAAGGAAATGGAGATTTAAAAAAATCCAAAATATTAATAAACTACCAAATCAGAGAGGGGCTTGAATAATAAAAATCAACGAGAAAGTGCTATTTACGTGTTTAAGCTCCTCTCATGAGCCTCATCCAATATGATGACTGAATACTGATTCAACTCCGGATTAGAAAGACTTTCGCGAAGGAGAACTCCATCAGTGAGGTATCTGCACAGCCAACAACCTACCCATTATCACAAGTAAAAGAATATAAACCATAAACTAACAATTCCAAATTTTAGTATTTGAGAAAAAATGTTACTTAATAAGTGTCTTCTCTGACGTTCTATCTTCAAATCGTATGGCATAACCCACTTCTTCCCCAAGCCTAACACCAAGTTCCTGCGCAACACGCCTATCCATTACAACAAAGGAAAAAGGATCAGAAACCACATACTTCTGTAAAGGGAAAAGATTTCTGAGAAATTTGATCCAAGGGCATAAAAACTCACAAAAGTCAAGCTGTCTATGCACACACATACAAATCATTACCCCACAACCGTTATAGACAGACTGTAATGCAGTAAAGAATGCAAAAATGCCACTCAAGTGATTACATATATCTGATTGTCTTGTTTCTTGCACAAGTGAGTTTGAGTCGCAGCGTATGTACTCATATGATAAACTAATTTCAACAACCTATAGCTCAAAAATGCAAAACAAGAAAAGTTACAAAATTGAATTCTTGATAACGGTTACTGCAGGCATGCAGGGAGCTCTAATACACAAGCTAATCTCACATGTTCTATATTATATCGCCAATAAACCTCCTTAACTGTTTTCGCTCTAATCATAACTTATTTTGTGTGCTGAGACAGTGAACGTTTCACTAATCAAGTATCATTATAGCAGTGTCCCCAGAGCTTCGGGCACCAGATATTCAGTTACAGATAAGTCAAGACCTCTCCCTTAATCTTAAAAACAATGCTTAACTGAAAGCTTGTTATCTTCAAGCCGACCGAACTAGAATTTCAGTTCACAAGCATCTCCATATCAACTAGATATTCTAGAAGCCAATGAGAAATAAAACTTCGTCTTCCTGAAATACCGATGTACATTCAGCCATAAAGCCTTTAAATTAAGATTTCAATGGAAGTGAAAATTACCTAGAGACTGAAACCGCAGCGACACGGCGGGGCTGAGTGACGGCGATTGTTCCGGACTTTGTGAAACCTCTTCGGTGAAGAATTTGAGAAAGCTGAGTGCTTTTTCCTGAACCAGTCTCTCCAATTATTACTACCACTGGGTTATTTTCCACTGTTTCTACGATTTTCTCTTCAAATTGAAGGATAGGAAGGTGCGCCATAGATTTATCGATCCTCTTTTCAAAATGAATGATAAATTGATAGTAATAATTATCAATTGAATTAGCAAATGAATTGAGGAAATTGGTAGTTTTTGTAGGGTTTTGGCCAATTCCAATTTGAACAACGAGCGCCTTATAGAAACGGTATTCATCGTCAAAGAAAAAGGAAAAGTACCAAATAACGACTTTTGATTATTTTATTTAATTTTAATATACTTGTTTTTGAGTGACCATGACGTCATGGATCATTGAGTGAGAACACACAAAAATATTTACCTCATTTTTCTAACAACTTGCTCATGTATGGATTTTTAAAAACCGCCCTCACATTATTTCTAATCATTGTATAAATTAAGTTCTGATGCTCGAAAATTTACTTTTAGAAAAATCAACAATATATTGATGCTGACGAGAGATCAATTTATACAATATAAAAAATATATAGAACTAGAATTTTCACAATATCTAAATTTGCCGTCACGCGCCCCTTGCTTTCCTACCAAAAATAGCTTCCCTAGTTACAAGTTTTATTCCTCTCACCCACAGCTCGGCTGTTTCGACTCCCCCCTCGCATGCAAAGTGGATTTCCTTGTTCTTTGTAGTTACCACCCGAAACATGCCCGGAACATCACCATCAAACTTCTTCCTTCGGTTCCATCGGAATGTTGAGCTTGGACCGATCTCGGCTCCCCGACAGATCACATTTCTCTTACTCGATTTTCCCCATCGCAATATTCCGGTAGCCTCCACCATCTTCAATACCTTCAGATGAGGAGATCCCTTGCCTGCCTTCGTATGCTTCTTGACATATGCCCCCCTCAACACGAGTTTTCGAGCGAGCTCATCTAATATAATATGTTCTGCATCATTACCAGCAATGCCTTTTCTGGCCAATGAAAGTGCTGTCTCGTGCCTTGCATTCATAAGATCGCATCTAGCCCCACTTGAAATTAGAAGCTCACACATGCTTCCATCACCTGCCTTTGCTGCCAGCATGAGTGGAGTATATCCATCACAATCAAGAACGTCGATGTCACGTTCCTCATTTATTAATGCCCGAGCCAAATCGAGGTCGCCAATCCTTGCAGCCCGATGAAGAGCAGAGGATCCACTAGTGTTCTGATTTCCCTTTGCGTAGGCATATTCGGTCAATACCTTTTTGAACGCATCACTATTCTGATTTACTTCGGCTAGACTAATTGCTGTTTCACCGTACTTATTTTGAATTTCCACATCAGCCCCTGCATTGACGAGTAGCCGGAATGCCTCAACATGACCACCTGCTGCAGCAACCATAACAGCTGAAAATTCGTTCTCATCTCTCTGGTTAAGATCAATATCTGGTTGCTTGATAAGTTTCTGTAGGGATGCGATATCATTTGCTTGAGTTGCAAACAGTAGGGAAGAAAAAATTTCGGAATTGCTGGATTGAACAATTTTCCCCGTTTGAATCACATCCAAAACTGCTTGCTGGAAGCCAAGTGTCCACAGCATTGTTCCAGCAATCGACCTAGCACACTGACCAGATGTATTTGTCAAACCGAAATCAGCGCCTGCTGAAGTCAGAAGTCTGAGGCACTCCTCCTGCTTATTTCTAGCACAAATCATTAGAGCAGTCTCACCAGATCCAGTTTTTGAATTCAAATTACAGCCGGCTTTTATTAGGAGGCCAAGAATTGTAGATAATCCAAGTCTTGCAGCAAAATGTATCGGGTAGAAATCTGTTTGTTTAATTGTTTCAACTGGTAGTTCTATATCAGCACCGCAACTCAAAAGCACGCCGAATGCTCTTGCATTGCCGCATAGGATAGCATGGTGTGCGAGCGTCCTCCCTAGATGGGGAATATTTGGAGAGATTTGCTGAAGAAGCATGCGCAAGATAGCACCGCTGGCTTCGAAGTACTCCACTGCACACCAAGTGACACGATAGGGCTCAGCCAAGCCAGCGCCTACTCGGAACTCTTCCCCCGTAATTGTGTCCCATGCCCAAGCTCCCAGCCTAACCTTAATGTCTGTTCTGACACCAACCTAATTTTCATGGTCGTAGAACAAAATTTTAAGTTAGATCCGCACTTCTATGCAACAATTTGCATATATATATATATATATATGCCATCTGTTAGTAAATTTGAAGGTCGCTAAACTAGTATGATTACCTGCAATAGCAGTTTGACAACAGAGATCTGCCTGCTAATAATAGCAGCAGCAAGTGCATTACAGTCAACGTTGGCATGGAGAGATGGCTTAGAAGATTGCAGCAGCACCCTAGCAGTTGCATTGGCATCTACTCCACTCTGCGACCAATGAGAAGAAAAAGTTATCAAAACTGTCATTGATGTGTAGCTTCCTGTGACAATTAGAATCCGACATTTTCTCTAGGGTCTGTTTGTTTTGTGGGAATTAAGGTCGGAATTAAAATGTCAAACTATAAATCTATAGTATTTGTGTTTTGTTTGGTTCTGAGATCTGTTAAATATGGGTGTTTAGTTACTCAGTTCCGTTGAGTTCTAAAATCTGAGTACTCAATAGTATGTAATATATGACAGATTAAATGAGTTTTGCAGATATCAAAGTTGAATTTTCAGGATTTTAACTTAAGTTGAATGGTTGAAAAAAGGAAATAAATCGCAGGCAAAAAAAAATGCTGAAATTTTTAATTCCTGAGATTTCAGTTCCTTTGGAACATTAATGGACTGTTAATTTACTTCAGATAGACTCCTTGCTTACAAGATTCATGGATGCCAAAATATAGCCTGCCAAGGATGTGGTGTACCTGCAGAAGATCCGACACACACCGAGTACATAACATTCACTAAGATTAACATAAAGCAAGTGTTCCATTGTTGCTGATGAGACCAACTGGGTTCAACACTCTATTCTACTATCAATCAATTACAATGATCTGCCTTACTGTCTTGCTGAACTAGACAAACAGACTGTACAACATTATTAACAAAAAAGGAGGTATCAGCACAAAGTACCTTTATGAGTGTTTCGACAAAATCAACGAACCCTCTACTGGATGCGGTCACAAGGGCATTAACTGCAACATGAGAGCGGACCACAGCAAAGCCCATGAGAAGCTCAGCAGCTCTGGCCCGCCCCAGGTAAGATGCTTCCAACAAAGACTCCTCAAATGCAGCCTGACCTGCCCCGGCATTTAGCAGCATCTCCAACACCTCAATGTGGCCTTCCCTCACGGCTGCTGTTGTCGCATACCCTCGGAACAGTTTCTGGTTCACATTGGCTCCAACATCCTATGCTCAGAAAAATGACACATAAAAGATTTTCCCAAATATAGCACAAAAAGGTGGACTAAACCAGGTAAAGCCATACTGTTTATTCTGATTTCCCCATAAATCAAAATTTAAAATTCATAGGTAATTTAAATTGTGCGCCTTATTGGCCCCAAACAATGACAATACAGATTAATTAATTAATAATAATAATAATGATTGCTTTCCAATTCGAAAGTAATCGACAGCTGCAGTTGCACAAAATTCAACTTTAAAAGAAATCCACGACTTGGTAAATTACTATCAATCAACAACGCTCCATCGGATTCAAAATTTGAAATCTTCCACCAATAAATACCCATAAAATCGCAAATATCCGAAACTAAAACTAAAATATCGAAATTCTAATGCATTGTGTCGCATATTTTAACCAAAATATTGAACAGAATTACAGTAACAATGCACAATTATGTTATTTTGTAAAAATCAGAATTGATGGAAAATGCTTAGGATCAGCTAGGAAGACTGACCAATAACTTTTTGACGAGCGTTAAATTTCCGTTACGAGCAGCGAGGAAAAGAGAGGTTACGTCAGTCTTAAACTCCTCAAACTCAACGCGAACCTCACTGGCATTCTCGCCGTTCAATACAAGCTCTGTTTTTCTGGACTTTAAGCACACTGTTCCGATGAAATTAACGTCCACAAATAAATTCGAAATGAGGTCCAAAGCTAACACAAGATCATCAGCATGAGCCGCGTCTACGAGTTGCTGAGAGATCAACTCGGCGTCGTAGGCGGATCTCAATCTCACCGGAAATACTCGTTTTTCGGCTAGGAAACTGCCGCCAGTAGTGGTGGTCGTGGTGTAGACAGCCATGTTTCTACTCATTTTATATAAAACAACGTCGAACTAAGCTTTGCATGTAGACTGTGTGTTCGTGCATATGAAAAATTTGCAGAGAAAGAATCGGGGGGAAAAGCGAGTGTTTTATTGAGGGCGATCTGTATACAAATTTTTTTAATTTTGTTTGGTTCTTTTGAAAAAAAATTAATTAATAGATAATAAATGTATTAATTATTGGCTAAATAGGGGACCCATCTCTTAATGTTTCATTCTAATTTTTGAAATTTACTTAATTCAAAATAAGTAGTCCTAACCGTAAACGATGGATACCAAGCGTTCTGCGTACCGACCCGTGCAGTGTTGTACATTAATTAGTATTTGAACAGTTTGTAGAATCCAACTACTTCATCACCTTCGACCTTTTTTCGTACTTCCACTAAAATAGAAAGGTTTAACAGTAATTCGAATAAGTCGTCTTTATGTCAATTCATTTCCACCATTTCAAATTGATTATATTTGGAAGCAACCCTTTTGTGTGGTATGCATTTCCAATTGACTCCTAAAATCACATTTAGACCCTGTTTATTTCGGATTAAAATCAGGTTTTAATTTAAGTTAAAGTCAAACAATTAATATTAATCGCATCTTTCATGGGTCCCACGACTTTTCAACTACACATTTCAAAAACTTATATCGCAATCTACTAAAATTTGAATTTTAATCCCTACCGAACCCCTCTTAACCATTCTCAAAATCCAACTACTTTATCGACATTGATTTTCTCATGCTTCCATTAAAATAGAAAGTTTCACAGGTTCACATTATTTCATTGATCGGTTGTTCGTTCTACGTAGAATTGTCTACAAGATACTGTGTCATTTATTTAATATTATATTTTTTCAATTAACCGGTTAAGATCTAAAATATTATATATTCTAATGGCCGGATTTGGCCTGCAAATTTGTTATTCTTCCAATGTGACGAGGGGCAGTGATAAAGAATAGCAACATAGTAAAATTACGGTTAAAAACAAAGGGATGCAACAAAATTTGCACACAATTCCAATGCCTACACATGAGATTGATTCTTGAGTAAATGCATCAAAGCTTACTTGTGAAGATGCAGACATTATATTTTTAATATGTCATGCAGTAAATGTATCATTTCATCTACGCGTAAAAAGTATGGAAGTGGGTCGATGATACACATCATTTATGTTATTATGTTAACGTATTAAATATATAACGAACAAAATATGTTGTTACTCAATTTAATGTACTTGACATTTCATATGAAGTGCAATTACTTTTCAAATAGAATTAAACTGCCTGTCCCGGCTTAATGATCGGGACAAGTGACAGGGCGCCGAGGTGGCGTCGAAGGCAGGGCTCCACCTCGGCGTCCTGGAATTTGGCCCTGTTTTTCTAGCAGGGTTGTTTCAAATATCTTGTGACTAATTAGTGCAAATTGTCCCTATTCTATGGTCAAGTTGCAATTTCAAGACCTATCATTTGGATTCTGACATTTAAGTCCCTACATGCACATTTTCTTGCAAAAAAGACCCTACCGTCAACTTCTGATTGAACCTTTGACATCATTCACTGCCACCTGTAGAGTTATAATTAAATGATTGCTTAGCTCATCCTCACATTAGTATTTATTGGCAAAAAAAAAAAAATACTCATTGCTTACTCATCAATTCAATCGTTACTCATACATTCGTAACTCCCATTTAACAAAAAATATCACGAGCTCAGTAGAAATTGGACATCGTTAAACTTTCGAATTAATCAAATGAATACTCATTAAACTTATCCCTTATACAAAGAATATGTGATGTGTTGAGGTGTTAAAATATATCAAAGTTAGCAAATTTGAAGCACCGTCTCAACTCAAGCAAAAATCAATAAAAACTTTATATAAACTCCATCCTCGTACAAAACGAAGACTCTATGTGTAACACAATATTTATTCTTTGTGAGCAAATGCCAAATGTGTAATTCACTTAGAAAAATGATAGAAATATTATCTCCAAATAAAGGAAAATTTAGGAGTTTAAATAAAATCATATTTTAAACATTGAGCTATGCTTATGATAACAAGAAATTTGGTATAATATTGCCATTGTTTTGAAAGACGAAACAGTATATGTTTTACAAAAACACTTTATAAAATCTATATTACTTTAAAAATAATAAAATAACCCCCAAACCCCTTCCCTCCCCTCGCTTTCCCTCTCTATCATTTCAAACCCCCCTCAACCCATCCCCAAATCAAAACCCATCCTTAACCATATCCCACCATCATCACCATCACCACCACTTCATCCAACATAAACACCACTACCATTGAGACCCAAAACCATCTACATGCAAAAGTAACCTCTGATGATGAAAAAGACAACCAAGAGAAGGGCCTGATGAATTTATAAAGGCAGGAAAATGTTTTTTTTTTTTCTTTTTATGGTTGGGAGACAACAACGACGATAGATGAAGCGGAGTTGTAGAAAAATATATGTCAGTTATTTTGTCTTTCTCTGGGTTTTTGTAGTTGATTTGCGTCATGACTCTTGCTTATTGGACCATTTACATCTATTTGATCTAATTGGGCTTGTATTGTTAGTGGGCTAGCCCAAAGCCCTTGTTGTGTGCGTCTATATGTAGTGGTATCTCAGCATTTGGAAAGGGATCGATGAATTGAACTTGCAGCCAGTCTTCTTCCCTCCTCTTCTCAGTTATTTTTCTTCTTCCTCTTCACCGTCTTCTCCTCCCTTCTCCCGTCTTCTTCCCGATTTCTCCAGCTTTCTCATTCTTCTTTGTTCTTTTTGTTCTTCTCTTTCATTTCTCTAAATCTGAATTCTCTTCCTCTGAGTTTATGTTCTGAACATTCTCTTTGTGTTTTACATTTGTTCACATTGTAATAGGGCTTATCAATCAATGAAATGCAATTTATGTTTTGTCGTTTCTGTGTAATTCCAGTCAATTAATGAAATTCCAGCTTGGGTTATTGATTCCCAACTGAGTATATTCAATTGTGTTTTAATTTTGATTGAAGTTTAGTTGGTTTTGGTTGAAATTGAGCTCCAACCATAACAATTGGTACCATAGCAGTACGTGAGCTGGGGAAGAATGTGAATATTATTTCAAGGACTTAATTGTACTTCTTAATATTCAAGGACTCAATTGTTCTTCTTTACATATTTTAGGTCCTTCTTAGAAATAAGTTTTTTAGTTTGTTTTTAGTTTGTTTTAGTTTGTTTGTTTTCCCTCTTTTTTCCCTGGGTCTATATATATAGCCCTCTCCATTGCTGTACCCATTTGGTAAGTGATTAACTGAAATAAACTTGTTGTTTTCGATCACTCGATCATGGTATCAGAGAAGTGGACTCTGGATTTCCAGACCTAAAGCTGATTATTCGTAAGAAGAAAGAGGAAGACAAGCTCAATACAGAGCTGCAATGGCGGGGAATCAGAATGTGGATCTATTTCCCACTGAGCTAAGGAACGATCAGACGATTCAAGGAATTGGTAGGCAAAATGAACTAAATACTTCAGATCCGCTATTTCTTCATAGTTCAGATCACCCAGGAATGATGTTAGTTACGGCACCTTTGACTGGTAAAAATTTCTTAGCATGGAGCAGATCTATTAAAATCGCCCTAGGAGCAAAGATGAAGTTAGGGCTTATTGATGGGAGTGTTGAAATACCGGAGAAAAATTTGCCAAACTATGACAAATGGTTGAGAGTTAATTACATGATTACTTCGTGGTTATTGAATTCTATCTCCAAGGAAATTGTCGAAGCATTTCTATACACAAGCACTGCTAGAGAGCTATGGATGGAGATTGAAGAGAGGTTTGGAACCTGTAATGGACCTATGCTTTACCAGATCCAGCGAGAAATCAGTTCCATCTCACAAGGTAATCTCTCCATTACAGAATATTACACCAAATTGAAGCGATTATGGGATGAATTGACCTTCCTTATGCCTATACCAGAGTGTACTTGTGATTCAGCTAAATCAGTATCTGAAATAACCTCTTTCACTCGACTTATGCAATTCCTCATGGGTTTGAATGATGAGTTTGAGCACACACGAAGCCAAATCCTGGTTATGGATCCTCTGCCATCAGTTAATAAAGCTTACTCTATGATCCAGAGAGTGGAAAAACAGAAAGAAGTTCAGATATCCTATGGAGAAACCAATGAAGCAAGTGCTATGAGTGTTAAGACTCAGGGATATAGGAAGGTTGCAGGAGGTAGAGGTTATGGCAGGAGGTTTGATATGAGCAAGGAGGAAAAGAGGAATCAGATTTGCACACATTGCAACACCTCAGGACATAGTAGAGATTTTTGTTTTAAATTGATTGGATACCCAGACTGGTTCAAACAACTTAATGACCAGAAGAAGAAAGCAGGAGGAAAATTCTCTGTGTACATGGCAGATTCACCACTGGAAATTGGAAATGAAGTAAATACTGGAGGTATTGAAGGTCCATACAAGAACTTAAATATTTCAGATATGATCAAGCAGGAACTTTGAAAAATGGTGAATGAAAAAGGAGCTGGCTCTGGAAGTAACGTGAATTTCGCACATATAGATGATTTCGCAGGTTCCACCCTTAAACTTGATTTTTCCTCTGCTCTAAGTGCTTCCAGCCAAATAGGATTTGATTCATGGATTGTAGATACAGGAGCTTCTAACCATATGTGCAATGACATTTCATCACTTAAAAAACATATACCTACAACTAAAATCGTTCCTGTATATCTACCTGATGGCACCATGAATTTTGTTAAGCATTTTGGTGATGTTCATTTACATGAAAACCTCAGCCTCACAGATACTCTACATGTTCCCACTTTCAAGTTTAACCTATTATCAGTTAGTAGATTAACAAAAGCCTTAAACCTGAAATTTATTTTCATGAAAAATCATTGCCTTTTGTAGGACCTTTTGACTGAGAAGATACTAGCCGTAGGGAGGTTGATAAAGAACCTGTACATTCTTGATCAAACCTCATTCTATAACTCTACTATAGAGTCTTTCATTTCTACTGATTGTAAACCTTTTCTTTCCAATAATTCCTCTCTTGTTGCCATGAATAAAACCACAGATCATTCAGTTATTCTTTGGCACATGAGGCTTGGTCATGTTTCAGGCAGTGTTATGCAACATATGAAAATGATGAATTCTATTGACAAAAATATCATTACACCTTGTGATATCTGTTCCTTTTCCAAACAGCACAGATTGCCTTTCCCTGATTGCGAAATTAAAACATCTGACCTCTTTGAAATTTTACACGTCGACTTATGGGGACCATATAAACATAGGACTATTTATGGGGCACATTATTTTTTGACTGTGGTTGATGACTTTAGTAGATGCACTTGGACTTTCTTAATCAAACACAAATCACAGGTTCTTAGCACTTTGCAGAATTTGCACAAAACTGTTAAAACTCAGTTTGAAAAAAACATAAAATGCCTGAGAACCGATAATGGAACTGAGTTTACTAATTTTGCATTACAAAAATTTTTGGCTGAAAATGGTATTTTTCATCAGAAAAGTTGTCCCTATACGCCTCAACAAAACGGAGTTGTTGAGAGAAAGCATAAGCATTTGTTGCAAATAGCTAGGGCTCTGATGTTTCAATCCAATTTACCAAAAATGTTTTGGGGAGATTCAGTTTTAATGGCAACTCATATCATCAATAAATTACCTACTGCTTTGCTGAATTGGAAAACACCTTATGAACTTTTACACAAGAAACTGCCCACGTATCATGATCTGAGAGTTTTTGGTAGTTTGTGTTATGCTACTAACACACCATTCAAAGAAAAGTTTGCCCCAAGAAGTTTTAAGTGCATTATGCTTGGTTACAGCTCTGGTCAAAAGGGATTTAAACTCTTTGATCTCATCAATAAACAGGTTTTTGTCTCTCGGGATGTTGTTTTTCATGAACATGTTTTTCCTTATAAAAAGGATCATGAGTCCAGTCCTTCTATACCTCTCCCAGTGTCTGATATATCTTCTGCAGATGATCCATCTGTTTTCACTCATTCTGACTGTCATAATGAAGTTCAAACACCTTCTATTCAATCCCCTGTTGTTCACCAACCTATGGCTACTAATAATCTCAGTCAAGAACAGGTCAATCACCATAATGATCCTTTGGCTTCCACTTCGGATCAACTGATTCACAACCAAGTTATCTCTCAACCTAGGAAAAGTACTAGAAAAAAAACTACTCCTACTTGGTTGCAGGATTTTGTGAGTAACCTTACCTCCTCTACTTCAATATCTGATCTTTTACCAGACCTTTTAAAGTCCTCTTCATATACACCGAATACATATCCTTTCCATCACTCTCCTAATTTTGCCCCTAGCTATTGCCATTTTCTGGCTAATGTTTCTACAATCCAAGAACCAAAATCTTACAAGGAAGCTAGCACTAAGGCAGAGTGGATTCAAGCTATGGACACTGAACTTGCAGCTTTGGAAAAGAACCAGACTTGGGAAGTTGTTTCCCTACCTCAAGGGAAGATTCCCATTGGTTCCAAGTGGGTTTATAAAGCTAAATTGAAGCCAGATAGGAGTCTAGACAGGTGCAAAGCCAGGCTAGTGGCAAAGGGGTACAAACAAGTGGCTGGCATTGATTATGTTGATAGTTTCTCACCAATGGCAAAATCTGTAACAATCAGAATTTTTTTTGCAATTTCATCTGCACACCATTGGCCTATATACCAATTGGATATAAACAATGCGTTTTTACATGGTTTTATTGATGAGGACATTTATTTGAGGCCTCCAGAAGGTTACAAGCCACTGAAGGAGGGCTTTGTATGTAAGCTTAAGAGGTCCCTCTATGGCTTGAAGCAAGCTAGTAGGCAATGGAATTCAGAGTTTTGCAAACATTTACTGGGTTTTGGCTTCACCCAATCCGCACATGATCATTGCTTGTTCATCCTCCATTCAGGTAGTTCTACCACCATCCTTCTCGTTTATGTCGATGATGTGCTGATCACTGGCACGAATGATGAAGAGTTACAGAGGGTAAAGACATTTCTGGACACAGCTTTCACTATAAAGGATTTGGGTGTTGCAAAATACTTCTTGGGGATTGAAATAGCACGCTGTCCGGAGGGTTTATATCTTAACCAACGGAAGTATGCTATTGACATTATTTCTGATGCTGGTTTGCTTGGTTCCAAACCTGTGGATATCCCTCTTCAGAAGGGTCTTAAATTCACTGCTGAGGGTGTTTTATATTCTCAGCCTGATCAGTATAGAAGGCTTGTAGGTCGCCTCCTTTATCTCAATCTCACTAGACCGGATTTGTCTTATGCTGTTCAGCAACTCAGCCAATTTGTTAATTCGCCTACCGTCACGCACTGGGAAGCTGCCTTACACTTACTGAAATACATCAAAGGCACTCTGTCAAAGGGCCTTTTTTTTTTCCTTCTTCCAGCACTTTCAAGCTGGTTGCTTATTGTGATGCCGACTGGGCCTCTTGCTCCGATTCCCGGAAATCCTTGACTGGTTATTGCATTTTTTTGGGAGGTTCTCTTATTTCCTGGAAAACGAAGAAGCAGCAAACTGTCTCCCGTAGCTCTGTTGAGGCAGAGTATCGTAGTATGGCGGCCACTGTATGCGAGCTCCAGTGGATTACTTACCTTCTCCAGGATTTATGTCTTGCTTCACCTCTTCCGATTCCTTTATGGTGTGATAATCAGGCTGCTATCCATATTAGTGCTAATCCGGTGTTTCATGAACGGACGAAGCATTTGGAAATCGATTGTCACGTGGTTCGTAATCAGTTCAAAGCTGGTTTTATTCTTCCTCAACACATCTCTTCTCGGGATCAAGCAGCGGACATCTTTACTAAGTCACTTCCATCACCTCAATTCCAATTTTTGGTGTCCAAGTTGGGTTTGATGGATTTTCATCAATCTCCAACTTGAGGGGGGGATGTGAATATTATTTCAAGGACTTAATTGTACTTCTTAATATTCAAGGACTCAATTGTTCTTCTTTACATATTTTAGGTCCTTCTTAGAAATAAGTTTTTTAGTTTGTTTTTAGTTCGTTTTAGTTTGTTTGTTTTCCCTCTTTTTTCCCTGGGTCTATATATATAGCCCTCTCCATTGCTGTACCCATTTGGTAAGTGATTAAATGAAATAAACTTGTTGTTTTCGATCACTCGATCAAAGAAAATGGAAAGTTTTAGCAAAAATCAGGAAGAACAATTTGAAAGGTTAGGAAAGAAATTGGAAATTCTGAGTGTGACTGCAAAATCATGGGATCAAATGTTGAAGGTGGTCGACACTAAGTATGATAGGATGGAGCAATTGATGGGGAAAATGAAACGTAAAAATGAATTGATCATTTCAATGTTGGCTAAAATGATTGAGGCTAAATCGATCTCCAACGCGGAACAATAGGAGGAACTGGAAGAGGTGAGTATTGTCCCACCAAGTGATACTACATCTAAAGTAGTTTCTGTTGAATTTACTAGTGGTCTACAGTCTAATTCCGGTGAAAGTAAGGACAACCTGATTGAGGTAGGCAAGCTAGAGCTTAAGCAGGAACAGATGCATTTGCACTTATTAAATTTACCCAGAGTAGATAACCCTAAAGTTATAATTGAAGATTTTATACTTTGCTATAATGTTAATAGTGCTGAAACATTAGATGCAGAGAACTTGGAGTTGAAAAAGCAGGTTAAAAGTGTTTGTAAGTGTTATGCCCTAGGTCCAATCAACTCTGGACATAAACACTTTGAATATATATATAATCAATGATATGTATGGCAATATCTATTATTTAATTGAATTAATATTCTAATAAATTAAATAATAGAATCCGTAGATTCAAGTTTTGGTGATTTGTTAATCACAAGGAGTTGTGATTGTGAGATACAAATTACATGTGACTGAATCTTAAATCGTCTGTGATCGAAATAATAACGAGATACGGATATCGTTATTACGGATAGACTATCGCATGTGACATTCTTACTTGTGAAGTAAGTAGCTGATCTCACAAGCTAAAGTGTGGTGACACTTGAATAAACACGTGGATGTTTTGTTATAGAACAAAATATTGGAGACCCGCTGAGAGATTCCACATGGATAACTATCTGAGTGTTAGTGATTAATCTCTAACGTTCGGTAGTGGAATTGGTCATTTGACTTGAGGTCATCATGGTACCTTATATGAAGACAGTCATACTTTGGTGGTGTTGGATGTTACTCTGCCAAGGGTCGCTAATACAACATCGTTCGGGTATATCAAGAATCATATGAAGGTTGTGAATGATCAATAGAGGATTCGTCACTCTTAGATAGTAAGAGATTATGATCTACATTTTATCCAATTAAGTTGATAATGAAATCATTGGCCAAGGTGAACTCAAAAGTCGGAAAAGAGTTTTCGACGTACATTGACTTAACAGTGGGATAAAAGATATGATCGATAATTGAGATTGACACATATCCATATCTCATAATTGATCGGATCATATTGATGAAAGAATTATAGTTTCACGATAAACGAACAAGTTTGGTTTTGTCATACTACATGATATTTCCCGTCACATGTATTGCCTTGACATATTGCTAGATATCAATTTGGGACAACGAAAGTGAATTAGTGATAAATTAGAAGGAGCGTTTTAATTTATCGATTTTGATTAGATCAAAATAATAATTCACGTCATTAGGCATCGTGATCGGGAATCTAATGGGTTACACACAAAAGAGAATCAGAAGAATAAAATTTACCAATTAATTAATTGACAAGTGTTAGATAATTAATTAATTGGGTTATTTATTAATAGGCCCGAATTAATTAATTGGATTAATTAATTCATGGACCAGATTTAAGTAATTTAATTAATTAAATATTGGATCGGATTAAGTTTAACAGATGGGTCGAGTCCATTTGGACTTATATTAATAGGCTACTGGGGTTTGAAAACATTATGGAATTTTTCATTATTCTTGCTAGCACAAGAAAAGAAAAATCTAGCCGTCATTCTTGTTCTCTGTGTGGATCACCATTGAAGGCTGGACAATTGGACAGCTTGGATTACAGATCGTGATCATTGAAGTTCAAGAAAAAGCAAAAATATTTGTGGAATTCATCAAACGTATCATTCTCATCACAGTTTCTATCTAAACACATTGCATATCCTCGTTTGGGAATTGAAAATTGTTTTATTTCCGCTGTGCATGATTAAGTAAATTCCCAACAGTGTTGAATTTGAGAACAAGGCTCGTGGAGCGGTGGCCTCTCAAGCTGCAAAGTTAGAAACTGGGTGGCACCCTTGCAGCACGACTTGGTAACTGCGATGAGTGATTTGCGAGAATCCAATGTCAAGTTATCAGAGGTGAAAAATGATTTGGGGTTGAAAGGAGAGGAAAATGAGAAGGATGTTAAGTTGGTAGAAATTGAGAAGGAGAAGGATTTGTTGGTGGTGAGAATCAGCGAACTAGAGGAGAATAAGACTAATTTTAGGAACGAAATGGAGAGAAAGGAACATGAGATTCGAGGTTTGGAAACGAATGGGGAAAAATCTACTTCTCGAAATGAGAGAGTCAATGGGCGAAGTAATCCGTGTAAGGTTCTTCGATATAGGAAAGCTAGTGTGTCTTGTATTAAGAGAAACCAAAAAGATGAGATGAATGAAGTATATGTCACCTTACACTACCTGCTTAATCCAAAGGTAGTAAAGAGAATGAGCCAAGTTGAGATGATATCTGTATTGATCGATAATGGTAGTATACATAACCTCCTTAATGAGAAAATGAAGCAAGAGCTAAGTTGTAAGATACTAACAACCAAACAAGTGATAGTTACAGTAGCCAATGGTGAGAAACTGATGAGCACAGCCATATTAACCCACTTGTTTGGACTATGCAAGGAATGGAGTTCCAATACCAACAGAGAAGGACTAAACTTGGGGCCAGGGATATGGTGCTTGGAATGGATTGGCTAAGCCAATTGGATCCTGTCTTATTTGATTTCAGCAGGGGCCGCTTCGAATTTAATTTTGAGGGAGATAGGAGGAGATAGAGCTCAAGAGTGAATGATCCAAGATAATCTTCAATATAATAGCTAGTAGTGAAGTCAGCCAGTGGTTTCAAAAGTAGCCTTATGGGGTTATAGCTCAATTGAACTCTTTAGCAGAAGAGGAGATAGAACTTGTATCTAGTGTGGTGTTGACTTTGATTGAGCAAATACTAACCAGAATGTCAATCCAAAAGCCTGCTGTCAAATACTATGGACCTTGCCTATGGTTAAAAAGGGTTGCACAATGAACAGACCAGTTAATAATGATCTAGCTACTGTTGGAGGCATGCTTTTACAGACTTGTGATTACATTTTCATGAACCCTCAAAAGACTACTCTGGTAGAGTTGATGGCACCATTCTTAAAGAAGATTCAACTTCCTTGGTCTTTGACAAGCTGAGACAAATAGATAAGAGGTTGGAAAATCAACAGATGTGCCCTTCTGAAGTTCTAGCTAATAATGAACCAGGCAAGCCAATTACTGATCCCAAAAAGGAAGACATATGGGAAAATATATTACAATAGGGTGCTGGGATGGAGGGTCCATCCTATTGGGTTGCAAATGTGTCAAATAACTCAAACGCACTAGTTAGCAACCATGATCCTTGGATTTTATGTCATGATACTCAATTTTCTCCTCCTAGATGTAGCAAAATTCAAGTAAAAAGGGAAGCTGGAGGGACTAGAAGTACTCCTGGTGACAGTCATCCTATTAATGGTGAGCTACAAACAGACAATTGCAACGAGTTGAACATAGAGGTACCATTGGAGGAACAAAACCAGCCACCACGTATTCTATCCACACACATGGTGAAAGGGAACAATCAAGCCATCACTCAGTGGCTGGTGCAATGGGAAGGAACCAACATGGAGGATGTAACCTAGGAAACTTCAGCATTCATGCAGACAAAATTTTCTTCATTTGAACCCTGGGGACAAGGTTATTCTAAGGGGGAAGGATGTCATGACTCTTGCTTATTGGACCATTTACCTTTATTTGATCTAATTGGGCTTGTATTGTTAGTGGGCTAGCCCAAAGCCCTTGTTGTGTGCGTCTATATGTAGTGGTATCTCAGCATTTGGAAAGGGATCGATGAATTGAACTTACAGCAAGTCTTCTTCCCTCATCTTCTCAGTTCTTTTTCTTCTTCCTCTTCACAGTCTTCTCCCCCTTCTCCGATCTTCTTCCCCATTTCTCCTTCTTCTTTGTTCTTCTTCTTCTTCATTTCTCTAAATCTGAATTTTTTTCCTCTGATTTTCTGTTCTGAACCTTCTCTTTCTGTTTTACATTTGTTCACATTGTAATAGAGCTTATCAATCAATGATATGCAATTTACATTTTGTACTTTCTGTGTAATTCCAGTCAATTAATGAAATTCCAACTTGGGTTATTGATTCCCAATTGAGTATATTCAATTATGTTTTAATTTTAATTGAAGTTTAGTCGATTTTGGTTGAAATTGAGCTCCAACCATAACAATTTGTGGCTAGATTGATTACACGTTAAGGTTTGGCAATGATAGATCATATCTCATTCGTGATATTGGTGCAAAGATGATGGTGTAGATCCGGTGGGATGGGTTAACGACAACGATAGGATTTGAATTGCAAATTTGGTTTGTATGTGGACCATGTTGTTTGTTCTGTGTGGTGAGTAGGGTGGAGGAGTTGGTAGTGGTCAGATTTTGTTTTTTTTTAGTTTTAGTGATTTTTGGGATTGGATATGGTGGAGGCAGCGCAGGGACGGAGATAGTGGGGGGTTGGGATGGGCTATAGCCTAGCCCTACCCTCAATCCATATGGAAAATAAAAAATAAATTGTTCAATTTTGGTCCAAATATTTGTATTAGCCTAGCTTTAATTTGAGTGGGTGTTTGGCACCCATTCTTTTGAAGAATGAGTTTTTGAATAGTGATTGATGTAAAGAATGTGTGGTTAAAAAGTAAGAAGAATTTTTGGGTTTATGTGTAATATTATTTTATTTGGAAAATGTGTGATTAGAAAGGAGTATTGTAGAAAAATGAGAATGAGAATGAGAAAAAAAATGGGTGTCAAACGGGGGCTGAATTTCAATCCCAAGCCCCATGCTCAATTATTCAAATTTTGTTAAAGGGACTACGATTATTAAATATTATTTTCATTACATTTATGCCACGTGAATATCTTATTTTCAAATTAGGCATTTTATGACCAAAATAAATAACTTACTTTAGATTTGCTCTTGTCAATAAAAAGAATATTTCTTAAAAGTTATTTATTTATAGATTAATTTATATATAAGTATATTCTTGAAATTGAGCCAAACATGCACATCAATTAAATCTAATTTCTTTAGACCCTCAAAAGTCTTAGTCGATTTTTCTCACTTTAAATGAGATTCATCAATCACTGTGACATGAAGTGATATAGAAGATTGTTGTCCGCACCAAATAGTATTTTAAGACAATAAAAGATAGTGGTGTATTATTGATTGCGTGTTTTGATCAAAGATTTCTGTAATTTGAAAAGATTAGTCGTCAAAGTTAGTTAGAACAATATTTATTAAATAATTTATTAGTTTTTTGTTGGTGAATATGTATCCTTTGTCTATTCAACCATTTTATATTTATTTAAGGTGAGCATCGATTTTCTATTTGGTAAAAAGACATAAAAAGATCTAGTGGGACATCTTAGGGTTAGACATCTAAACTTATTTTATTTCATCGAGTGTCGTACACTCTTTGTCATGAATGTCACGAGTTTAGCCTCTTGTGGTGTGAGTTTATTCGATTTTTTTTTAAAATTTTAGTCTATCATAACATCATTTTCTGACTCCGCTCCTGAGGCATGGTGATAGTGGTGGTGGTAGTGATTAAAGAGATGGGGGTGGCGAGAAGGTTGTGATTGCGACATATTTGATTACATGACCTGTACACATATGTAATTTTCGAAATTATGATGCGTAGTGATTTTTAATAGAAGGTGGTAGTGATAGTGGCCGTGAGTTCATAGACGATGACTAAAAAAGTTGATGGTGGCGATGGCGATGGTGATCAGTGGTGATAGCACATGAGTTAATAAGTTATAATTTTGAAAATATCATATGACATTCTAACATCAATGACACGAGTCCTAAGTTATACTTCAAAAGAAAATGGTTACATTGTAACTCAATTTTAGTTTAAATTAACATAAATGGTAAGTTACATTGATGGTAACTTATAAAAAATGTAGGATGTTTATATAAAAATTTTTACATTGTAGTGAAAAAAAAAAACATATTTGAGACACTAGTTATTTTTGAAATACATTTTAAGTCACCTAATTTTTCAACTTGGTCACCAATTGTTTATAGAGGCCTTACTAGCCATTGTAACAAGGGAAAAATTCACAAGTTGGGCCTTAAGTCTGGGCAATTCAATTTCGAGGTTTTAAGTTTAAAAATACAAAACTCGGGTATTAATTAATTAATTAAAAATTTTTTGTTCATTAAATATATTAAGATCACAATTATACAATTAATGATCACATGTGCATACTTATAGATCACAACGTCACATATTATTAAATTAATTGGTCATAAATTATTTTTGAATCACAATAAATTTTTTTGACATGTCACAATTTATTTCATTAGTTACAAATAAAAATATTTATAGCTTACAACTTATTTGTCTGTCATAGATTTTCAAATTTGTTGGTTACAAATGATTTTTCAGTCATAATTAAATAGTTGGTCACATGCCACCACCACCAACACTATTGTCGTCGCCACCATTACCAACACAGCCTAATAGCGCCATTATCACTGACCCAGCCCTACTGCCAACAACATGACCCAGCCCCAACAACCATAACCACCACCTTAAAAAAAAAAAAAAAAAACCCCAACACCACAACCATCACCAAACCACTATGCGCCACTACCCCTTATTTGCAAAACCACCAACATAACCATCTAATGAGCTCAGGGGCGGACCCAGCACCTGGCCAGCCCCCGCGGCCGCCCGTGCTGGGTCCGCCGAGAGCTTGAAGTTCCGCCGGGAAGAAATGAAGAAAGCAGCCGCGCCGAGTGAAATTTTTTTTTTTTTCCTTTGTTGGCCTTTTTTTTAAACAATAAGGCCAATGAATTGGGTTAATTGGCAACCCATTAGCCACAAACAAGATTCCAAATCTCCAATTCCAAAATTGAAACCCAAACCGTAGAGGAGGGAGACGACCGTAAGCAACCGTATGGAGTCTAGTTATCAAGTCTTCTTCATCAGGAGTGATATTTCCTCTCTTAATACCAGGCCTCAAATAGTTCATCCATCTCAATCTGCAACTCTTTCCACATCTCAACAGCCCTTTAAAATTTTGAACATTAATAATAAGAAAAAGTGAAACGAAAATAGGAATAGTATCGACCCAGAAAGAGAGTGGATGAATTTCAAGAAGATACTTTACCAGCTTTCTTGGGGAGAGATCTCCATTGGCCTTCACCATGTTCTTGAATGTAATCTGTTAGCAAAGTGTCTTCTTTAGTTGACCATGGCCCTCTCCTCAACCCCACTTTAGAGCAACAAGGGGATCGTCAAATTTTCACCTCCCTTTCTGTTCGAGAGAGAGAGAGAGAGAGAGGGGGGGATAGATACCACAGTAACTCACAAATTGATGCCTTTATAAGCCAAGAGAACGGTCAAATTCTCTAATTATTGAGAGTATTTCTGACCTCCACCGACTAGGCCAGATAAAAACTTTTACATGGCAAAATAACCTTAATTCTAATTATCTGAAATGATCATAAATTCAAATAACCGCAACTAAAGTTCTCTTACCTCATTAAGAGTAAGGAATTTTTATCCTTCCAACTGAGGACGGGAGATCAATTCTATTATTAAGAGTTGTTTGGCAAACTTTTATCGAATTTTGATAAAAGTCCATTTGAAGTGTTATTAAAAAGTTAATAAAAGTTATTGATATTATAAAATATATGGTTAAAATTAAAGTTTAACTAATTTAAAAATTGATAAAATTGTAGTCTATTAGTCTTTGAAAATTTAGAACCATTTCACAAATAACCATTCAACAAACATATAATTTGCCGTGTTGCCATTAATTGTTACGATGAACTAAACGATGTTAATCCACGTGGTCAAACTCAATTAATACAACTAATAAAATGAGTATGGGAGAAAATTTCCAAATCCATCTTCTAGCTAATACTTAATAACTAAATATTAATAAAAGATTTCGCTCTTACGATCGCTAATTGTCGATGTTGACCGGTCAACGTCCGCCCGGGCTGAGCTTCAATGCTGGGTCCGCCACTGAATGAGCTGCCCCCTTCAACAGCAGAAGCAACTCCTCAGCCACCACCACCACCACCACATCAAATTCAACATCATCACCTCATTTACCAAACCATAACCACCAACAATACCACACAACATCACACTGCCAAGATGGAAAAGCGATCGTTGGTTTGTGCAGGATCTATTTGTAAGAGTTCGCTATAAATTGTAGAGACAGCAAAGACAGACTAAAAACAAGGGTTTGAAGTTGTTGTCAGTTGGGATGCGAAATTGGGGTAACTCTGGGTGGTATATGAACTGAATGGTGGAGGCTATAAGTAGGGTTGGTTGTTTTGATTGCAGGCAACGACCATTGATGTGGTGGTTATGGTGCCGAGCACTTTGATATGCCATCAGTTGTTGGCTGTTACAGGTTGTGGGTGTCGCTAATTGGATCAAACGATCAACGATGGTGGTTTTCGTGACTGAAAATGGTAGAGAGAGAGGGAGAGAGAGAAGAGTGAGAAAGGGATAGAGAAATAATTTAGGTTTTGTAGTAGAGTGGCGTGGGTGGGAAAATTTTTATAAAATTATTAATAATTCAACTAGCATCTGATTTTTTATTAAAAAAACCTTACACCTAATTTGTAAATGTGGAAATTACACCCAATCAGATTTTTTAAGATTCGACCTAAAAAATCAGATCTAAAGTTTTTTTATACGAAAATCAGATGATGATAATAATATTATAAAATTAATTTAATTTACATACCTCACCCTTTACCATTAACCCACCCAACCGATTTTCACTCTAAAACCCTAATCATTTTCCTCTTCATTTTCTCTCTACATCTTCCTTCATGTCGAAGGAGAGAAGGCAGTTAGTGGATTTTTAGCAAGGAGTTCCTTGCGCGGTGCCGAAGTTATGCTGAAAGCTTTTCGTGGCGGAGGTCGGCTTCATCAAGGAGGTTGCGTCCAACGTGGAAAATCAGCGCGTGGCGGCCCTGGCGTCGGCACCAGGGCTGATAAAGACGAAGGCTAAGCTTGTGAAGAATAAATTGAGAGCTCAAAGAGCTCTCGGCGGACTGAGATTCATTAGCAAAAACATTGACGAATTGGACTCCCATGTGTTGTGGAAACAAATCGAAGCTCGATTTAGGGGTGTCCAAAAGTCCCGAACCGAATCGAACCGAACGGTTTTTCATAAATTAAATACCCGGGTACCCGAATCGAGAACCGATGGGTTTGGGTCGGGTCTCGGTTCTAGACAAAAAATCAAAGAATCGAAGCTAAATAATTTTTTTTTTTTATATTGAATTAATTAAATTAAATTATTTTTTTCTAAACAAAATAGTAAATTAAATAAATAAATCAGATCATTTCATAAATTTAATTTTAAAGCTCAATACCATCATTTTAAAACTTAAATCATTTTAAAGCCCATTTTAAAGACAAGAAACAGTAGAGTTTAGGATCCATTTGCAATTTTTGATATGGATCACCGATATTTTAATATTAACATCTACTTTTTGGTATTTGTATGCATTATATTAATTTTATTGGATAGCTAATTATTTATATATTTTTGAATTGAGTTATGTTAATTCATAAAAGTTACGAATGAAATGTCATTAGTTGTATTTATGTAGTGTTGCTGTAAATGTTAAAAAATTTAATTATGATATGGAATCGAACGGAACAGAACCTGAACGGTTCCATAATTATATTTGGACTCGACGAGTCCATTTATTAAATACCCGAAAGTTTTTGGTCGGTTGGTTCAAAATCGAACCGACCCACGGACAGCCCTAGCTCGATGCCAGAAGCAAAAGGAGTTTATGGTGGCCGTGTTTGTTGCGTCGGTACGACGACGAAGGCAAAAGACAATGAGGATAACCAAGGAGGAGCTGCGTGACTATTGACTGTAAATATCGGACCAGAGATTCAATGCACGCCTACAAATTTATGTTCAAGTAGTCGTGGTGGCAAGACACTTGGTTGTTGATGGTGTTAGAGTGGCGAGGGCGGTACTATGGTGGTAGATGCACCCGCACAGTGAATGGGGATAGCGATGGTTTTTGTCGGTGGCATGGTGGTGGAGGTGGGTTTTGTTGGATTGACGGTAGATTTGGTAGGGTGGATCTGACAATGGCATTGTTGGATCTGTTGGTGATGGTGGCCGTGCCGAATATGGCAGTGTCAGTAATTTTGTTGGACTTGGTGGTGGCGATGGTTTTTGTTGATACCAGTGATAGTTTTTGTTGATACAGGCGGTGGTTATTGTTGATACAATGGTTGTGGTTGTGATTATTGTTGATACAAAGGGTGGATATCGTTATTATTAATATAGGCAGTGGTGGTAGCATCCGGCTGCAGATTTGGAGATTTTTTTGGTGGGGGTTGTGGTTGTGGTGTGGTGGGCTATGATGGGGGTGTTGGTTGTGTTGTTTAAGATGATGGTTTGCTGCCTGGAGGTGGTGATAGTTCTGGCCGCGGTGGTTTCGTCGGCGATGCGATTGGTGGCAGTATTGAGGTAATGGTCACAAGTGTTGGTGGTGGTCAAGAATGTTTAATTGTTTGTGACCAGTGATCTAAAATGTGTAATGCGTTGCGATGCGTCGAGTCGAGAATCAAGAATCACAAGTTTAAGCGTGTCGATACGGATTTTAACCGTTGACCGCATTTTTACGCGCCTTGTCCAATTTGACGCATTTTTTACGCTCGTCGCGCCTAGGCGGCGCATTTGCGCGAATTTTAGAACATTGTTTGTGACTAATAAATTGGTTAATGTGTGACCAATAAACAATATGCGACAAATGAAATAAATAAATTGTGATCAATAAATAACGGTGACCTAAAAAATTGTTAATTTGTGACCTGAACATAATTTGTGATCAATTAATTTGATATTTTGTGAACATGAAATAAATTGTGACTTATGAAATTTGTTATTTGTAATCGAGAAATAATATGTGATTTATTAATTTGATAAATTTATAACCGTGAAATAACTTATGACCTATAAAATTTTAACTTGTGATCGATAATTTATTTGTAACCAATTAATTCAATAATTTGTGATCAAATTGTATAAAATTGTGACCTTATATTTAATTTATAAAATATATATTTCATTAATTATTTCATTAATAAAATGTAATCAACATTTATTTTTTGAAAATTTAAACATTTTATCTTAGTTTTGAAATGAGTTATAGTTAAACTCTCAGGATGGATGCGTTTAATTGCAAATGTTTTTCATGAAAAATGTGTTTTTTCTATCCAATTTTCTACTTTTTTGCAATGTGATTGAAAAATTTTTCTACGAAAAATATTTTCCTAATTTTGATCACTTGGCCATATTTTCTTTGAGAACAAGAAAAAAATATTTTTTTGGGAGGGGTGATTTTTATTTTCCAAGTAATTCACCATTTCTTTCTCTCTCTCATTTATTCACTCTCCCTCGTCTACTCACCACCAATAAAAAATGAACAAGTATAATATTTTTTATGTTGAAAACTAAAGCAATCAAACACATTTAATTATTAATTTCCATACAAATAATTTATAAGAAATTGAATTGTCTGAAAAAAAAATTTCTTTGTAAATTTCATACTTGAAGTAAGACGTACCCTTATTTACGAGTTTTTTCCTTTTATTTTTGTAAATTGAAAAACTTAAATATCTATTCATACGTTACAAAGCTGTGAATATTAAGGGTGTATTTGATGGATATTATTGAGAAAATAATATATTTTAAATAGTGATATGATAGGAAATATGTGGTTTAAAAGTAAAAAAAAAGTTATTAATGCATTGAAAAATATTATTTTATTAAAAAATTTATGATTAAAAATAAATTTTGAAATAATATATTTTGAAGTAACGTGGACCAAACACCTATCAATATGAAGCCCATTATTTCTCAAAAGGAGTCGGGTGGAACAATTGGAATCGGATCTAGATAAACCTTGGGGGGATTTTTCAAAATAGCCGGGTCAAATGACCCATTTGGGTTTTTCGTGTAAAAGTCAATTTTGCCCTTAATGAAATGTTTTGTTATTGTAAATTAAGTCCTCATACTTTATATTTTTTAGAAACTAGTTTTATTCTTATTTTTATTCGTCATCACTAGATGTCTCTTCTAAATCTGATTTTTCCTCAAATATTTCTTCATTTACTTCTATTTCTTCAATATTAACTTCTTCACATTCATCTCTAATTTGTTCAAAATCCGTAATTAATATCCTAACTTTCTTTTTTGGACATTCAGTGCTTATATGTCCTTCTTCATTACAATTCCAACATTTACATCGTTTTTTATCTAATGGTTTTTTATTATAAGGTTTATATTTTCTTCTAAAATATTTTCTCTTTGGTTTAAAATATTTCTTTTTAAACTTATTATATTTTTTATATTTTTGGGTCTTATTTTTCTTTTTCTTTTATAATCATAACATCCCCAGTTTCTGGTACTTGATATCTCTACAACAAATCCTATCTTGTATAAATCCTGATTGTTTATAAATCATTTGATTACTACACATAGTACTTATTTCATCTTTTATAGTTCTTATAATAAATCCTAATGTATAACCTTCTTCATTTCTTCCTAATTGTTTTTCTTTAATCTTATTTTGAAAATAATTATTCCATGGTGGTGGTAATTTCCTAATAAAAACTTCTTTATAATAATTATTATCACTCCACTCCCAAACATCATATAATAATATTTACTATATTCACAACAATATTCGTTAAGGTAACACATATTACAGATTTGTAAATGTTCCATTCTGCTTTTAGCATCTTCTATTTCTTCTAATCTAGCTTTAGTACTTTCATTTACCCAGTCTTCTCCAAAGAAATTCTCTATAGATTCTTGTAGCGACTCTATTTATTCCTTCTATTATACTAATTCCAAATCCTGCTTCAATACTATCTTTCCAAATTCCTTTTGTTGTTTCTTCTAATCCTCTATACCAATTAAATACATTTCCTTTAAATGTTGCTAATAAATATTCAGTTCTATTTTTATTATCGGTATTACTTCGATTATAATTAAAGTGTGCTATCATATTAGTACTCCATTCATTTATAGCTCTTCTAACATCTAATTCACAATCTAAATTTAAATATGATCCTGCAATTTTCATTGGGTTTGATTCTCTTAAAACTGGTTTAAATTGGTCTCTATACATTCTTTCTTTGCTAGTTTTAAAATCTACTTTTGTATTAACATATCTTCTAGGGTCTATTTCTGCTTCATATCTAGCTGTACTAGTTTCTCCATATTCTTCTTGTTTAACTGCTCGTGGTCCTCCTGTTTTTCCAACCATATGATTTTTAGTTATTTCTTCACAAATTTTTAAGTCTTCTAAGTCAATTATTAAATTTTCCATTTCTTCGTTCATTGTTCTTCTATGATTAATTTTCCTTCTTCTTTTTCTATAAGATTTTCTTCTTGTTTTCTAAGATCAATCAATAATCTTTCTATATCTTCTTTTAATCCTCCATTAAGTTTTATTAATTCTTCATATTTTTCAATTTTCTTTCTAACTTCTTTAAGTTCTTTGGCATAATCTGGTTTAAATGGTTTTTCTTTATTTAGATTTTCTATTATTCTATTTAAAAGATTTTCTATTCTTAAAAAATTATTTTGTAGCTTTTCTTTTTCTTCTTCGTAGTCTATTTCAATTCTAGTTATTTTTTCATCAATTGCTTTTATATTTTTCTCAATTAAATTGATTTTATCATTCATACTCATATTTTAGGTTTTTTATAAGATGGTTTTTCAATTTCAAATCCTAATTTATTTAATAGAATATCAAGTTTATAATTAATAATGTCTACTTTTTCTTCTAAAGTTGCTATTTTATTAATACTATTTTTCTGTGCAATTTTTGATATTCGATTTTGAATTTCTTCAAGTTTAACTTCATCAAGTATTTCTAAATTATTTATTTGTTCTTTTATTTTATTAAATTGTTTAGACATATTTTTGCTTAAAACTTCTAACCTTTCTTTAGCTATTTCATCTTTTGGATCTATATTATTTATTTCGTCTATAGCCTCTATATCTTTAGATTTTAATTGTCCTAATTGTTGCCATAAAAATGCATTAGTCCAATTTGTAGTCATATTTAACCATTCATCTGTATTTCCCCATGAGCTTAAAGGTTGAAATAGAGTTGTATTCCATTTTTTAGTCTGATAACTTCCTATTGGTAATCTAATATTTTCTATTTCTTGTTTATCAAATCTTATCTTTGTTGGTAAACTCATATTAGTCTGGTATATTTAAGGAATTAATTATTATATTATTTATTATTTGTCTTATTTCTCTTCTAAATTGTTCTTCTCTTCTTAATTCTCTTGTAATTTCATTCCTTAATAATTCTCTTTTAATTTTATTCCAATTAGAAATTTCCCTTTCTATTTCTCTACGATTGTTGTCAGTTATTATCTGTTCTTCTAAAATTTTTATTTTATTATCACAAAATTTTCTAGTTATTCCAGGCATATTTTTATTCTATATCGTCAAAACTAAGATCAAAATCATATAATTCAAACTTCATTATAACTTACATGTTCTGTAGTTTCAAAAGTTCTTTCACTATTTTCACTATCTAACCAGAAAAATATAATCATTTTTATTATTTCTTTAGGCAATTTTTCTTTTAATCCAAATGATACAATTGTAAGACATTTTTCATAATATCTACTATCTCTTTTTATGAAATTTATTCCTTTAGTATAACTATCATAAGTTTCTGGAATTTCTATTATGTGACTATAATCAATACTATTAGTATATCTAAAAGGTACAGATCTATAATAAAACTCGTAACTTTCCATGATAAAAGTTCTTCAAAGTAAACAATCTCATAAAAATTCTTATATAATAATTTTCATGCAAATCTTCATATAATAAATTTATCTGTAGCTTAAAATAAGGGCCTTACCACGCTTCGCCAAATAGCAAGAATGTTATATGTTCCTGGTCACCTTCGTCACAAGAGTTGGCCAAAGTCCGACAGCATCACAGCAAAATGGACACAAAGGCACTCAAAACTCTCAAACAGACTCACTGTGTAGAACAACACTCAAAGCGTAATAAAAGATTTATTTCAAACTCAAAGATTTTATTGATCTGAAGATAGCTTGAAAGCTATTATACAAAGATTTTTACAGAGATTGATACTCCGAAGAGTGGTTTCTACTCTCTAAAGAGAATGATTACAAAGATCATTGTTGAGGGTTTTTAGATGGTAGTTCAGGATGAGATTTCAGATGGCTAATTTTCGATGATCCTTCCTAATGAGAAAAGTCTCAATTTATAGAAAGGCTCGCACTTCACCGAGAAGCTTCTGGCCAATCAGATTTTTACAACACAAAAGTAAAAAGTACAATAATTTCAAATGTGGTTGAAAATATTAAAAGTGGTTGTTGGTTGTCTTTATTCCAGTGTCGGCAATTTCTTTTGATTCCAGCTTGACAGCTGTCTTCTTATCTTCAAAGTTCACATGGTGCTGTCAGTCACGTTTTTCTTAATCGTCCTTTACTTGTGGACGTGTCCCATTAGTCGGCAGGCTTCTTTAATGCATTCTTCACTTCCAGAAAATTGATCGTTCATAATTCCACAGATTTTTTCTTCAAGAATTTTTGATTCTTTATCTCCCCTACAGATAAGGATCCAATTATTACTCATACCATAGACCATGTATCTTTCTCCATAAAAGAAGCGCATTGTTGAGCAGATCGATTTTATTCCGAGAGCTCGTCTGTAAATCATCCATTTTCTATTAATAGTGGGCAATTCTTTAAAAATCAATCTCTTTGAGTGGATTTCCATTATTTTTTCGAATTGTGATGAGATGATGTTCTCCATACCACTCTGGTTCTTTATATTCAGACTAATTGTGTAAAATCTTAGTTCAATCGGTTGTTTATCACCGAATTTTTTAACACAATTAACAAATTCTTTGTCAAATTGTTCGATTTCTTTTAGATCTATCCCTGGGAAGAGTCGATCTAAAAATCCAAATGCTGCCAATTTTCGAAAAATAATAGGATCTGCTCCTTGAACTGCACTGATCCTTGGATAAATCGCCGTTGGAAGAATTTGTCAAATATAGAGAACTTCCTTCTCTGAAATTATATACCCATTATGAGAATTCATAATACTCCTTTTCCATTGGATGTAGATTGGCTCTTATGTGATGAGTAGCAATTATTCCCTTTGGTGATTTAAGGTCACCAACTGGTGATTTTTTATCTTCTTGGAATTCACTGATAACGTAGGTCGTTCCAATGGGCCTTTTGATAAGGATGTTTGAGTACTAGACTCAGCGGCTCCTTTTCCACTTGTAAATCTTTCCAACAATTTGTCCATACTGACAGGTAGTTGTTGTGGACCCTTTTTCATGACTTTTTCCTCTTGCGAGGTAAGAGAGTCATTTCTCTTAAATTTTGATTCTCCACTCGAGGTGGATGTATTAATCTCCCAAAATGGGATGTGACTAGCCTTTCGGCTGTATTCACCTTTTAAAGGAGGATACTCCTGGCTACAATTTGCAAAAAAGTCTAAACATTCTGACAATTTTTCAACTATTTTTTCTTTGTTATCATTCAATTTTTCAATCTTTTTCCCACTTTCAACAACTTTGCTTGATAAATCACACAAAGTTTGTCGAATATCAAGATGATCTTCTTGAACATCAAGATAATCTGCATTAAAATCTGTTAGAAGATCTTGTAATTCCTTTGTAAATGCTTCAATCTTTTCCATATTCATGATTCCTGCTCAAGAAATCAGCAAATAAATTATATTTTCCTTTAATATATTCAAATTTAAAATTATAAAAAGATAGTAACACTTGCCATCTATGTAATCTTCTATGTTGAGGTGAATTTGGTAATTTATTATTTACTAGTCCGTTAAGTTGTGTATTATCAGTTTGAACAATAAATTCCTTGGGTAATAAAAACATTTTAAATTTGTTTATTCCTTTAACAACTGCTAATAATTCTTTCTCATTGGTTGAATAATTTACTTCAGCATTATTAAATGTTCCACTAGTATACCTGCAAATTTCATTTAAATCAGTTTTTAATAAAGCACTCCAATATAAATCTGAAGCATCGGTTTGAACTATTAATTTATCTTTTTCATCAGGAAGTCTAAGTTTAGGTAAATTTCTACAGTTTTCTTTTAAATTTTTAACACAAAGAGTATGTTCTTCATTCCAACCTAATTTATTTGATTTTCTTAATAGTTTTATTTCTTTTTTCTGCAAGTTTTTCTATAAATCCTTCAGCATAATTAAGACAACCCAAAAACTTTTGAATTTGTTACTTATTTTCTAATTTATCAGGAAATAAAATTATTTTTTCTGAAATATGAGGTTGCAATTTTATTCCATCACTATTTATTATCATTCCTAAGAATTCAATTTCACGTTTTGCTACTTCTGCCTTTTTCTGACTAAGTATTATACCTTCTTTTGAGCAAAGTGTAGCAAAAATTCTAAGATGTTTAAGATGATTTTCATATGTTTCTGAGCAAACAAGTATATCATCAACATAAACAATAAGAAAATTATAGGTTTTAAAAACTTCATCCATTCTTCTTTGATAAATTTGTGGTGCATTTTTTAATCCAAATGGCATAACTATCCATTCATAATGTCCTTGAGGGGTACTAAATGCTGTTAATGGTATACTATTTTCTTCTAGTTTAATTTGCCAAAATCCAGATTTACAATCAAATTTTGAATAATATTTTTTATTCTTAGCTATATTTATTAATACTTCTTTATTTGGTAAATAATATCCATCAAACTTAGTGTTTTTATTAAGTTCTTTATAATTTACTACCATCCTAGGTTTTCCTCTTTTTATCTCTGAATGATTTCTAACCATAAAAGTTGGGCTACTATGAGGGCTATTACTTCTCCTTATAAGTTTTTGATTAAGAAGTTCTTGAATTTGTATTTGAAATTCTTCTTTATCTTCTTGATTATAGAGCATAGGTTTGACTCTAATAATGATTGTTGGTTCTAATAGTTCTATTTTAGCTGTTGTTTTTGATTTTTCCCATTTTTCAAGTGGGTTTTCATTATAATTTTTAGCTAAAAGATCTTTTATTTGATCAAGAGTAATTGTTTTGATTGAATAATTGAGTAATTTTGGTATAAATTCTATTTTTTCACCACGCTGAGCTGGCTGAACTCTGAATGGTTTGAATTCTCTAGCAATTTTTAGTAAATGTCCACATGGGGTTTTTAATTGAATAGTATAAATATTTTGACTATATTGACTAAACTGTTGTAAAAAGTCATTTCCAAGAATAATATCACAATCATTAATATTATATTGGTAAACATTTCTTATAGTTACTATTTTAGATCCTATTATAATTTCTATATTTTCATTTTTATATTTTAAAAATTCTCTTACTCCAGTTATTCCTTGTAGAGTTAATTGTTGTTTATTTTCTATCCATTTTGGTAATAAAAATTCTTTAAAGACAGCTTATCTCGGCTCTGTATCAATTAGAGCACAAGTAGTTATTTTTTATTCAAATACAGTTATTTGTATATATACACTTATTGGGAATTTTATTTCTCTACTCATTTTTCTTTAGGGCAATATGTAGTTATTCCTTGATGTATAATAAGAATTCCTTCCTTGTCTATTTTATAATTATCAAGACTATTTAAAAATGAATTTCCTAATAATATTGGATGTTCATCAAAATTCATATTGTTATCAATATAGCATTCTATGCTTAATAATAGATTTCCTAATTTAATTTGAACTTGTCCTATGATATCACAAGAGTTTATTTTTCCTTCAAAATCTCTATAACTATAAGGTTCAACTTTTTTCTTTTTAATTCCTTCATCAATAAGAGAGCAAATATGATTCGACTTGCTCCAAGATCAATAAGTATTTTAATTTCATTTATCCATTTACTTCCATTAAAGAATTTTCCTTTGATTCCATAGACACTATTATTTTTATTTTGTATTATTTTTGAAATACTATGTCTTACCGTATTATTTCCTATAATTATTTTATTTTCTTTATATGTTATTTGTTTTGGTATTATAGGTTGATCAATACTTATAGCATCATCATGTCCTATCTCAAAATTTTCTATTTCTTCTATGTCTTGTTCTCTAGGTAAGATTGCTTCTCCTATATCCCTAAATTCTTCGTCAATTTCTATAAAAGGCTTTTCCTTATATATATTTCCATAATTACTATTTGTATAACAATATAATCCTTGATATAATATAGTAAAGACTTTATTATCATCTTTTAATATTTTATTAGTCATCTTAAAATGTAGACTAAGACAATCATCTAAATTTTTATCATTTATATGCACACAATATCTTGGATAACAAGTAAATTTTAATTTTTTATAGGCTAAGTTTCCTTTTACTATTCCTAAATTTCCATTTTCTCATAGCTTATACATCTTTCATCTTGTAAATTAAGTATTATAGGACTATTAATTCCTTCTTTAAAACATGATTTTATTATTATTTGTATTCCAGCAAGGTAAACATAAGATATTTTATCTTGTTTTTCTTGTTTTAATTTTCCTAGGAATTCATTAATATTTCTTTTTGTTATAAGATTTAATTTTATTTTTCCTTGTGTATGTTTAATATCTATGGCTTTTTCTATTTCATGATATTCATTAATGACTAACTTCTTTCTTCTAAAGGCTGATCCTAAAATATTAAATAATTTATTTTCTCCTGGAGGTTTTAGACTTAATTCTGCTTTATTAATTTTTCTAAATTTTTCCCAATCAAATTTTCCTTTTAAGGCATATCCCTCTACTCCTTCGTATACTTCAGTTTCTAAATTTTCTGAATTTTCAATTTCCATGATTCTTAGGTATCTAATTCTTCAATTCTCCTGATTTCATTATTAAGAACTCTTTGTATTCTTTTTAAAGTTTTCATTTCTATAAGAATAGGCATTTTAACAAGATATCCTATATCTTCGTCTAAAACTTCATCAAAATCTATTAAAAGAAAAGTAATTTTCTTTTCAAATTTTTTCTTTAATTTAAGACTATCAGAGTCTTTTATTTTATTAATCAAATTTCTTGATTTATTAATAAGATGTTGAATATAACTATCAGTATCTAAATATTCAGTAGAACTGTTAACGTACCATCCTATGCAAATTTCGTTATTATCTTCCATTCTCTCTAATTCCTCAAGATATAGGGCTCTGATACCATTATTAGGTGACCTAAAATGCAAAAATAAAATAAAAACAATTAATTCAAAAATAAAATTATTAATTAAATTTTTTGGCTCAAGATAGGTGGAAAGAGTTGATGGTGAAGAGAAGTTAATTTTTTATTGCAGGCGGCAAACAATTTTGTCGAATCCAAAATTAGATTTAAAGTTTAAGGACTAAAATGATTTGTTTTAAAACTTGTTATTTTAAGGGTATTTTAGGTAGTTTTAAGGTTGAATAGTAAAAAGGGGTATTTTGGAAAGGGTATAGTTGAATTTAGGGTATTTTCAATAATTTCCCTAAACCTTGAAGCGCCAGCAATCTGAAATCTAAATCCCCAAATCACTTTAACTAGTTTCACAAATTTCTCAACCCAAACCCTAATATTCTGCTTCAAAGTTCAATTCGATAGGAAGAGATGAAGAGGGGTGGAGACGACGTCGCGGAGAAGCTTGATGGGGCAAAGAAACCTGTATTTCTCTCCAAAGCACAGCGAGAACAGCTTGCCCTTCAACGCCGCCAAGAGGAAGTAGCTCAACAAAAACGCAAAGCCGAACTTTTTCCTCAAAGCAACAATGAATCAAAACCCCTTTCTTCTTCCGACCGTGACCGTGACTTAGACCGCCGGTCTTCGCGTGACCATGATAGGGATCGGGAAAGGGAAAGGGAAAGGGAAAGGGATGTGGAGCGAAGGAATAGAGAGAAAGAGCGTGAAGAAGAGCAGAAGGCACGTGAGCGTGCTCGATTGGAGAAATTGGCCGAGCGAGAGCGTGAAGTTGAATTGGCTGCTATTAAGGAACAGTATTTGGGGTCTAAGAAACCTAAGAAGCGGGTAATTAAGCCTAGCGAGAAGTTCCGGTTCTCTTTCGACTGGGAGAATACTGAGGATACTTCTCGGGATATGAATTCGCTGTATCAGAATCCTCACGAAGCTCGGCTACTCTTTGGTCGTGGTCTCCGGGCGGGAATGGATCGGAGGGAGCAGAAAAAGCTTGCGGCTAAGAATGAGAAGGAGATTCGTGAGGAGGTTAGGAAGAAAGAGGGTGTTGAGGAGACACGCGAGGAAGCTGCTGCTCAGAAGAAAAAGGACAAGGCTGCGGATTTGTATGATACTTTTGATATGAGAGTGGATCGCCATTGGTCTGAGAAGAAGCTGGAGGAGATGACGGAGAGAGACTGGAGAATTTTCAGGGAAGATTTCAATATTTCTTACAAGGGTTCGAAGATTCCCCGCCCTATGAGAAGCTGGATTGAGAGCAGGTTGGGTCCTGAGTTGTTGAAGGCAGTGGAGAGGGCTGGCTACAAGACTCCATCGCCAATTCAGATGGCTGCTATTCCTCTTGGCCTGCAGCAGCGTGACGTGATTGGCGTTGCTGAGACTGGTTCGGGTAAAACTGCTGCCTTTGTTCTTCCCATGTTGACTTACATCACCCGACTTCCTCCTATGACCGAAGAGAATGAGGCCGAGGGACCTTATGCCGTTGTGATGGCGCCTACTAGAGAGCTTGCTCAGCAAATTGAGGATGAGACTGTGAAATTTGCACACTATCTGGGTATGAAGGTTGTTTCTATTGTTGGTGGGCAGTCCATTGAAGAACAAGGTTTTAGGATTAGGCAAGGGTGTGAGGTTGTGATTGCAACACCTGGTCGTCTTCTTGATTGCTTGGAGAGGCGGTATGCAGTTCTTAATCAGTGTCACTATGTAGTTCTGGACGAGGCTGATCGAATGATTGACATGGGTTTTGAACCTCAAGTTATGGGTGTATTAGATGCAATGCCTTCAAGCAACTTGAAACCAGAGAATGAGGAGGAAGAGCTTGACGAGAATAAGATTTATAGAACAACCTACATGTTTAGTGCTACCATGCCGCCTGCTGTTGAGCGGCTGGCGAGGAAGTACTTGAGAAATCCTGTTGTTGTCACCATTGGCACTGCAGGAAAGACAACTGATCTCATCACTCAACATGTTATCATGATGAAGGAGAATGATAAACCGGGTAGGTTGAGGAAATTGCTGGATGAGCTTGGTGATAAGACAGCCATTGTATTTGTTAACACAAAGAAGGTTGCTGATAATGTAGCCAAAAATTTGGATAAGGATGGCTATCGTGTGACTACACTGCATGGGGGGAAGTCACAAGAACAGCGAGAAATAAGCCTCGAAGGATTTAGGACTAAGAGATACAATGTTTTGGTTGCCACTGATGTAGCAGGTCGTGGTATTGATATACCTGATGTGGCACACGTCATAAATTATGATATGCCTGGTAATATTGAAGCTTATACCCATCGTATTGGGAGAACAGGACGTGCAGGGAAGACTGGTGTTGCCACCACATTCTTGACTTTGCATGATACTGATGTCTTCTATGATCTGAAGCAAATGCTTATTCAGAGCAACAGTCCTGTGCCTCCAGAGCTTGCCAGACACGAGGCTTCAAAGTTTAAGCCTGGTAGTATCCCTGATCGACCAGCCAGAAGGAATGACATGGTTTTCGCACATTGATGCAGCAATCTGGCCATATTTTTCTTGAAGATTTCTAATTTTATGTGGCCAATGAATGGGTAGTAGAAATACAAGCTACTGGTGCATTCGGCATTTAGGAAATGTCATCTACACTGTACTTTTTCTTTGAAGGGGCTGAGGCGTGTATTAAGCACTCTTAAAGAAGTTGTAGTAGCTGATGAGCTTTATGATCCCAGTAAAACAATTTAGAAGAGGAAGAAAGATATAAAGATTGACTGGTTTGATGTGGTTGCCAAAAAATTGATTTTGTTGGATGCTTCCATAGTTTTATTCCGTCGATGAATACAGTTGCAAAAAAGAACTATTGTACCTGATCCCAAGTTTATAAGTGAAGCTTACATTGCTCACCCCACCCTGTCTTTTGGAATTAATGCTTACTTTGTTCTATTGTTCTATAAAGGACTCTAATTGGTTGAGAATGAAGTATTAATTTCTCTTGAATGGTAGATTATAAGGAATTAAAGAATGCTGCTCCAACCCTTTAGTTCTAAAGGTAGATTAGATGAGATGATCTTTTCGAGGTACCTGGAATTGGCATTCTATTAATACATGTGATTATTGATTTATTTTATGCATGTTACATGTCTGAGGGTTGGCTAATAAATATGCTTTTGAAATGTATTACTTTTTGTGGATAATACATGTCAAGAAAAATATATTCTTGTAGTTTTGTAATGGCAATTGTCCCAACTTTCTGCTGCTTGGCTTTCTTTTGAATAGTTGCAAAGCTGTCAACTGAAAATGGTTCCACGTTGCTTACATGGCATTTCTTATGCTTGATTGTTACTTATTTTTTCCTGGGATCAAACTTTTGGGATACCAAATGATTCCAGTGTTTAAACTTCATGCCTGTACTTACATTCTCATAACTGGAATATGGTGTTTGTTAGGGTATTGTGGGGGTGAGCGAAACCATGTAGTGTTGGGAATGAGGCAGATTGTGGGTGGGTGGGTGGGATGTGTAGCTTCCCTCAGCTATAGGAAATCTAAAGTTAAAACACGGATGCAGGGTCTAAGTAGACGAAGGTTGTATTGGCTTGGGAGCAATCATCAGAGGTAACTCTGGTGTATTCATAGTAGCTATATCATTTCCAGAGGATGCTGATGCTATGGCTTTTTTGCGAAGTAGCTAAATTTGTAGATTGAGGAGACAGAATGCGGTGGTCCAAAGTATCAGTTCTGATTTTCATTTTGCCCATAATAATTCACTGTTTGTTGACATTGTTTTGTTGTTACTGTGAAGATAAAAAATGAATATATGCAAATATTTGGATTCTAAAATGTTTTGGTCGACCTCTTCATTAGCTAAGCCGACTCTACCATCTTTTGAGAAATCATAATGGAAAACATAAAAGAGGAAAGCAAGATTAAAGGCAAGAAGGGGATGTAGATGCCGTGATTTTCATGTTATCAATAATCTAAGCATCTCCCATTATAGCATTACAAGTTATTGTTTTCATCGAATAATGTTTGCATTGTAGAGTATTTTACCGCATTAGGATCGTGTAAGGCATATTCATTTTCTTCACTCTTATTTATTATGAGAGGAGGATGAAATGGAGCGGTTGGCAAAGAAACAAGAATATCAAACTACGAATAAGAATCAATTTATGCGCGCCAGTTTCAAATTTTTTTTCCTTGAAATTTAAAGAGAGATTCAAAATTTAAAAGAAATAAATAATTTAACCAGGAAAAATTTTAGAACGAGCAAAAAAGGTAAACAAAAGACTACTAATTCTAATTCCTCGAAATCAGAAGGGAGATTAAAAATTTAAAAGAAATAAATAATTTAAAGAGGAAAATTTTTAGAACGAGTAAAAAATGTACACAAAAGACTATTAATAAGAATGGTTTCAAACTTATGATTCCTTGAAATTAGAAGGAAGATGAGGAAACATTTTAGAACGCCCACCGTGGGGCTCGAGCTTGCACTCTGCCAACTGAGCTAGATGGGTTTGTTTATTTAGGCCCTGTTTCGGAGAAATTTTAATCAGGATTTTAATAAAAAATCTAGCCGTTAACTATCAAATCAGCCACCATTTTTAACCTTCCCTCTCACGGGTGGAACCCACGGGTTGACTTTAACGGCTAATCGGCTATAATTTTGATTAAAATCCCACAAAAATTTCTCCCAAACACACTCTTACTTTGCTGCATTAACTATAAATTAGTTAATATTATAAGTGGAAATTACATTCAACCCTATGTTTCAAGATCCAACTTCCAAAATCATATCCAAGTTTTGAAAATCAGATATTTTATTAAGTAATATATTATTATTACATAAATATATTATTAATTAAATTAATTTATCCTCCAAACCCACCTCTTCCTCCGATTTCCCATCTCTCTCTCTCTCAAAACCCTAGTCCGCGTCTCTCTCATTTCTCTCTCCACAGCAACCGGCATTCCTTCTCTCTCCACCTAATCCTTCTTCTCTCTATTCCTCGACCGGTGTTGTTGGACTTTGTAGGAAGAGGATCGGCGCCGCTTTAAAAGAGCGCCGTCGACTGCAAGATCGACCCAATTGCAAGAGATCAACGTCGACGCTGCAAGGCGAGGACCGACGCCACTACCAACAGCTAACTCGAGCTCTGTCATGCCGTCGAAAGAGGAGATCTTTCGTTGTCAAGATCTCTACCTAGGAAGGTGGGTTCTTTTGACATGGTCAGATTTTTTTGTCCTTTTCGACGATTGCTCTGTTGTTGTGGCGATGGTGGAGTTTTTTGTTAGAAATGGTGTTTGTGGTTGTGGTGCTGATGACGACAGTGGACCTCGCGACGACGACAGTGAGGTGATGGCGGTTGTGGGGGTGTGGCGGTTTCGAGTAGCGGACTGTCGATGTGGTGGTGGCGCGGTGGCTGAGTGAATTCTGTGATGCTGCGGGTGTGGCGGTGGTTTGGCCAGATCTGGTGGCACCGCAATGGTAAGATGGGGTTGAAGATGGCGGTGCGATGTAGGTGGCAATGGTGTGCTACTGTAACGTTGTAGGTGTTGTATTGGTGGTGATGTCGGCGGTGGTGCGATGGGCGGCTTCGCAAGTGACCAAAGCGGTGGTCGCAAGTGTTGATGGTGGGATTAGACTAGCTGTGATCGTATAATGGACTAACTGTGATCTCAAAATTCGACAATTTGTGACTAAAAATTAATCATTTACCTGTAATTTTTTTATTCTTGACCAATAAAATAATTTGTGACCTATAAAATTATTGATTTGTGATCTCGAAATAATCTGTGACCTCCAAATTTTTAATCTGTGAGTAAATGTTTGAACTGTGACCTCGAAATAATTCGTGACATATAATATTTTTGATTTGTGATTTCGAAATAATTCGTGACCTATAAAATTTTTGATTTGTGACTTCAAAAATAATCCGTGGCCAATTAATTATATATATGCGACCATTAATTGTATAATTATGACATCATTATATTTAATTAATTAAATCATAATAAATTTTAATAAAAATTTGATTTTCGAAATTCCAAACTTGTTTTCTTAATTTTAAAATAGGGGATTCATAACCTCTTACCTATGAATTTTTCACATATTATAATTAACAAATTAGTCTAGTCAAATTCTTAAAACACCCATTATTAAACAGAGTCGGGTCAAAACCTAGCTCGAAATGAATCGGATCTAGGCTCTCCTCCTCCGAGAAAATGGTGGAAAATATCCGGTTGACCCAGCCACCTTTTTCACAATTGCCGTTGACCATGTAAAAAAAAAAGAAAAAACTAAAAAAAAACTTAAAAGTTTAGCATTTTTCCATTTTTACCCTCACACGTGACTTGGAAGAGAGTTGGGAGAGAAAAAAAGTATGTTTTTGAATTTTTATTGATTATCTTCGAAGAAATTGTTATAAAATCAATTATAAATGGATGAATTGTAATTTGGGTGAGATTTGGGGGGCGGAGATAGCCAAAAATGACGATTTCCTGCGATCTACGCTGGAGAAGAAAAAGCTCAGCCACGTCCCGGACGACCAAACTTCTTGGCCCTGGGCCGCAGCCAAACGGCCATGTTGATTTTTTTTCTTTTTTCACTTAATATTTAATTTAAAATTAATTTCTAATTTTATTATTTAATATTAATTATAGTTTAATTTTGAGTTGAATTTTTAATTATTTATTTAATATTTAATTTAAATAAATAATTAACTTATTAAAGTAAAATTCACGAAAAAAGAGTTTGTAAAATATAAAATATTATTTAGTTATAAATAATAAACTATTAAATATTCTTTTGTTTATTTAATATTTTATTAATTATAATTAATATTATAAATAATTAAATAAACAATTAAAAAAATTATTTTAAATTACTTATTTAATTTGATTACAAAGAATAAAAATAATCGATTTAAAATATATATTTTAAACTATTTATTGAAATTGTTTATAAACAATTAAATAAAAAAATTAAGATAAATTATTTCATTTAATTTCTATATTTTAATAGTTTGTCTAATATTTAGTTACAAAAAGGAGTTTATTTAAATTTGAAATATTATTTAATTACTAATAATAAAATACTAAATAAACAAAATAAACTGTTTCTTTGAATTGTTTATTTAAAATTTATATTTCGATTTTTTATTTAATATTTTATTAATTAATAATAATTAAGCTCATCTTTTACAACGAAATATTTAGTGAACAAGTAAAATATTTATTTTAAATTACTTATTGAAATTGTTTATAAAATATGAACTGAATAATTAAAATAAACAATTTAAAATAAATTATTTCACTTAATTGTTTAGTTATAAATAATGAAAAATTAAATAAACAAAATAAATTGTTTCTTTGAATTGTTTATTTAATATTCTAATAATTATAATTAAATTAATTATAAACAATAAATAAAATTTCAATTAACAATTGAAATAAAAAATAATGAAATAATCGGTTAACAATTAAAATAAAAAACAATAAAATATTATTTAGTCATAAATAATAAAATATTAAATATTCGATTGTTTATTTAATATTCTATTAATTATAATTAAATATTATATACACAATAGGTGAAATATTGAATTAACAATTAAAATAATAAATAATGAAATAATAAATTAACACTTAAAATAAAAAATATTATTTAGTTATAAATAATAAAATATGACATATTTGATTGTTTATTTGATATTCAATTAATCATAATTAAATTAATATTCTATTAATTATAATTAAATATTATATACACAATAAATGAAATATTGAATTGACAATTAAAATAAGAAATAATGAAATAATCAATTAACAATTGAAATTAAAAAAAAATATTATTTAGTTATAAATAATAAAATATGAAATATTCAATTGTTTATTTTATATTCTATTAATTATAAACAATAAATAAAATATTCAATTAATAATTAAAATAATGAAATAATCGGTTAACAATTAAAAGAAAAAATAATAAAATATTATTTAGTTATACATAATAAAATATTAAATATTCGATTATTTATTTAATAATCTATTATTTATAATTAGATATTATATACATAATAAATGAAATATTGAGTTGACAATTAAAATAAGAAATAATGAAATAATCTGTTAATTATTAAAATAATAAAATATTATTCAGTTATAAATAATCAAATATTAAATATTCGATTATTTATATAATATTCTATTAATTATAATTAAGTATTATATACCCAATAAATGAAATATTGAATTGACAATTAAAATAAGAAATAATGAAATAATTAATTAACGATTGAAATAAAAAATAAAAAATAAAAAAATATTATTTATTTATAAATAATAAAATATGAAACATTCAATTGTTTATTTTATATTCTATTAATGATAAACAATAAATAAAATATTCAATTAACAATTAAATTAAGAAATAATGAAATAATTGGTTAACAATTAAAATGAAAAATAAAAAAATATTATTTAGTTATAAATAATAAAATATTAAATATTAAATTGTTAATTTAATATACTATTAAAATGGCCAATTTCATTATAAATTATTCTTTTACAATTAAATATTGAGTAAACAATTCAAATGCACGATTTAAATTATTTCATTTAATTGTTTATTTGAATTGTTTAATTAAATTTTATATTTCAATTATTTATGTAATATTACATTAATTATAATTAACTATTATATAAACAATTAAATAAGCAATTTAATTATAATTGAATATTTAACGACAATAATTATGCAACATACAAATTATAATTAATAATATGCTGATGAGTGCTATTAACTCATTAAACAAATACATTTAAATCGAAGTTTTTAGCTTGTTCTTGAGCACTTTTGAGCTTTTTGATGTGTGTGTTCTTATCGTTTTGTAGTCTAAATACATTAAAAAAATGACATATTTTGGAGTTTTAGATGAAGCCGAGACTCAAAGAGGAGATGAAACAAAAAAGAAATGAAATGAAAAATGGTGAATTGGCGAAAATTCGCCAAAAGTGATAATGGTGCAATTATCACGTTTTTCATCCACTAATAATTGTATTTTCATGATTTATTAGCGCCTAAATATTCTAAGTACACTTGTATTTTGGTTTAGGCTGCAAATGAACAAATGCGATAGAAATTAGAATAAAAGAGCAAAAATGACCAAAATTGAGGAAAATTATAGTTCATAGATTAAAGTGCAAATATTCTAAACTTGTGATGAAGATTCGAGAGTGTTGGAGGTCAATTGGATGGAAAATGAGTGAAATAGATGAAATATAGTCAAAATATTATAACATATTAATTTTCAAGCTGAAAAATGTTGTACCGATTTTTAGCCTTACATTGAGACCAGTTTTTTATATGGAAAACAATCGAATTCTAAAATGATATATGAAGCAAAGTTGTAACCCTTTGAGTTAGCTTTCCAACGCATCTTGAATCACCCCAATCGAATATCAGAAAAGAAAGTTATGACCCAAAAATACTGCAAGGCACGCCGGACCCGTACGGGCCCAAACGTCTGTGTCGTCTGGATCCATCCGGTCCGGACAACCAGGTTGTTGGATACATCCCGATGTCTAGTTGACCATTTACAGACGATGGTAAATTTGTTTGAAATTATACATGCAAATGAATTTTTTCTCATTTTTGTTAATAATGATTATAGATCTATTTAAGATCGTAAAATCTCCATATACCTATGTCAAAATAAGATTTAAAGATTAAAATAATATACTAATTTTATCGAAACGAAAATTAAAATACGTAAATATCATCACCGATTTCACTGATGGCTATGAATAATATTTTTTTATTGAGCATTTGATAATTTTATCTGTTTTAAAGTTTGAAGTAGAGAAAAAATGAAACAATTTTTATCTGTGTTGAAGTAAACATATAAAGAAAGTGATTTTGAAATTTTAAGTGGGAAGTATTTGAAATTGTTTATAACTTAAAAATAGTATTTTTGTCCTTTAAACTTTACCATATTTTTGTCTTTATATAATATTTTAAGGATATTTTTATCTTTTACACATTAGGCCTCCGTTTGATAACTATTTTTCTACAAAAAAAATACATGTTTTGTGTCAAATCACATTTTTTTTTGTCTTTTTTAAGTCATAGACCTCACTTGATGTGAAAGAAAAATGTATTATTTGAAGAAAGAATGGCTTACAAACGGAGCCTTAGAATGTTATTGCGGTGAATGTTAAAATTTTTTTTGGCAACTTGAAAAATGGCACCTCTGATTTGGCTTTGGCTAAACAAAAAAGTACCCCATCCTCTTCTTCAGCCTCCTCTGTATTGCGGGGTACTTTTCAAATTGTCCAAGTTAGAGGTGCACTTTTCCACTTTGCTCAAATTTTTTTACCATTCACCACAATAGCCTTCCAAGGCTGAAAAGACAAAATTACCCTTAAAATGTTATACAAATTACAAAAAATGGTATTGTTTAAAAGACAATAATACCATTTTTAAGTTATAAAGAATTTCAAACACTTCCCACTTAAAATTTCGAAACCAATTCACTTTCTTTATCTGTTTACTCCAACACAGATAAAAATAATTTCATTTTTCATCTACTTCAAATTTGAAAACAGATAAATTTATCAAACGCTCAACAAGGAAATATTATTCACTGTCATCAGTGAAATCGGTAAGTATATTTTTACGTATTTTTAATTTCGTTTCAGTTAAGTACATTTTATTTTGAAGTTCGTTTCAGTTAAGTACATTTTTTTAATCTTTAAATCTTATGTATATGAAAATTTTATGATCTTAAAATAGGCCTATAATCGATTTTTTAAATAAAAAAGAGAAAAAATTCATCTGCATGAGATTTTCAAATCTGTGGTCGAAGAAAACATACCCGGACGTCCGAGCCCGGACTATCGGAACGTCCCCGGACGTCTAGGCCCGGACTGTCTGGACCGGCAATCCGGGCTCGAACTGTCCGGACCGTCCCCGGACTTCCGGGAAGTCCGGGCCTGCCCGGAAGTCCAGGGACGGACTGCCCGGACGACCTGGTAGTCTGGGTCGTCGATATTTATTTTTTTCCACGTTAATAATAAAATATATTTTTTAATGCAGCAGATATGGTTGCAATACCGGTTCTTTACTTTGGTGAATTTGAAGAAAATGAAAATGGTCTATGGGTCTGGAAATGGACATGTGATATACATGGCTCAATTTCAATTTTATTGATATCGAATACATCGTATGCAGAAATGTACAGTGAGATATAGGACGTGCTCAACATCGATCCCTCTCAGTACGACATTGAATTGAGATTTCTATTCAACAACGAGTATACATCCATTCAAATTCCACCTACAAAGGTTACTTCTAGAAATTACATCAAAGTTTTAATTGCATTGAACGAAGCTCGCATGACTACTCCTGTTTGCGTAACTTTAGTAAAAAAGAATGTCCCCGAAAGTGAACACGAAGATCTCGATGGAAGGGATCGTAATGTGAATGATTTTTGGAACACGGTGGAGATAGCTCGTGAGGATGATGTGGTTATTCCTATTACAGTTGTTCATCATCATGGTATCACCATTACGCACAGAATTCCCTCGATAGTTGATGACAACGAGAATGAAAATGAATTTACGAATGATGATTTGATTGCTTTATCCGGTCGAAGACATGGGTCGGATTCACAAGATGGGATGAGTTCACGTACCTCTAATTGTTCTCGTACAGTTCCTGACGATGAATATTTATATGTCGAGCAACTGTTCGAAACAAAGAAAGATTTGCAGGAGGCTGTGCACCAGATTGCTTTGAGACACAATTTTGAGTTTAAAGTTAAAAAATCGGACAAGTCGACGTACACAATTATTTGCGTTGACGACAGTTGCCACTGGCGTTTGCGAGCGAAGAAAATGGACACGAATGAGTTCTTTGTAATTCGTAAGTATGCACGGGAACATACTTGCGAAGTGGGTATTCGTCGAAATGATCACAGGCAGGCCCGAGCAGGTTCATTGGTCGACAAATAATGGACAAGTTTTGGGACCCACGAACGATCTACAGACCTTCGGACATCATCAACGACATCCGTCGAGATTACGGGGTGGTCATGAGCTATCAGAAAGCCTGGAAGGCCAAAGAATGCGCATTGGAGGACTTAATGGGTTCGGCCGAGGAAAGTTACGCTAAATTGTCTAGATATTGCCACAACATGGAGAAAACTAATCCCGGATCAGCATTTTATATTGATACGGAGGACGGGAATCGCTTCAAGTATTTTTTTCATGGCCATTGGACAGTACATTCGAGGATTTCGGAAAGCGATGCGACCCGTAATTCTAGTCGACGGTACAACCCTTAAGACTAGATACAAATGCAAGTTGATTATTGCTACGTGTCAAGATTCAAACATCCAAATTTACCCTCTTGCGTTCGGTATAGTCGATGGAGAGAATGATTTAGCCTATTTTATGATCTTAAAATAGGCCTATAATCGATTTTTTAAATAAAAACGAGAAAAAATTCATCTGCATGAGATTTTCAGATTTGTGGTCGAAGAAAACATACCCGGACGTCCGAGCCCGGACTACCGGAACGTCCCCGGACGTCTAGGCCCGGACTGTCTGGACCGGCAATCCGGGCTCGAACTGTCCGGACCGTCCCCGGACTTCCGGGAAGTCCGGGCCTGCCCGGAAGTCCAGGGACGGACTGCCCGGACGACTGGTAGTCTGGGTCGTCGATGTTTATTTTTTTCCACGTTAATAATAAAATATATTTTTTAATGCAGCAGATATGGTTGCAATACCGGTTCTTTACTTTGGTGAATTTGAAGAAAATGAAAATGGTCTATGGGTCTGGAAATGGACATGTGATATACATGGCTCAATTTCAATTTTATTGATATCGAATACATCGTATGCAGAAATGTACAGTGAGATATAGGACGTGCTCAACATCGATCCCTCTCAGTACGACATTGAATTGAGATTTCTATTCAACAACGAGTATACATCCATTCAAATTCCACCTACAAAGGTTACTTCTAGAAATTACATCAAAGTTTTAATTGCATTGAACGAAGCTCGCATGACTACTCCTGTTTGCGTAACTTTAGTAAAAAAGAATGTCCCCGAAAGTGAACACGAAGATCTCGATGGAAGGGATCGTAATGTGAATGATTTTTGGAACACGGTGGAGATAGCTCGTGAGGATGATGTGGTTATTCCTATTACAGTTGTTCATCATCATGGTATCACCATTACGCACAGAATTCCCTCGATAGTTGATGACAACGAGAATGAAAATGAATTTACGAATGATGATTTGATTGCTTTATCCGGTCGAAGACATGGGTCGGATTCACAAGATGGGATGAGTTCACGTACCTCTAATTGTTCTCGTACAGTTCCTGACGATGAATATTTATATGTCGAGCAACTGTTCGAAACAAAGAAAGATTTGCAGGAGGCTGTGCACCAGATTGCTTTGAGACACAATTTTGAGTTTAAAGTTAAAAAATCGGACAAGTCGACGTACACAATTATTTGCGTTGACGACAGTTGCCACTGGCGTTTGCGAGCGAAGAAAATGGACACGAATGAGTTCTTTGTAATTCGTAAGTATGCACGGGAACATACTTGCGAAGTGGGTATTCGTCGAAATGATCACGAAGCGGCCGAAGCGGGTTCATTGGTCGACAAATAATGGACAAGTTTTGGGACCCACGAACGATCTACAGACCTTCGGACATCATCAACGACATCCGTCGAGATTACGGGGTGGTCATGAGCTATCAGAAAGCCTGGAAGGCCAAAGAATGCGCATTGGAAGACTTAATGGGTTCGGCCGAGGAAAGTTACGCTAAATTGTCTAGATATTGCCACAACATGGAGAAAACTAATCCCGGATCAGCATTTTATATTGATACGGAGGACGGGAATCGCTTCAAGTATTTTTTTCATGGCCATTGGACAGTACATTCGAGGATTTCGGAAAGCGATGCGACCCGTAATTCTAGTCGACGGTACAACCCTTAAGACTAGATACAAATGCAAGTTGATTATTGCTACGTGTCAAGATTCAAACATCCAAATTTACCCTCTTGCGTTCGGTATAGTCGATGGAGAGAATAATTTAGCGATGCGTTAGTTCTTTACGAAACTGAGGGAAGTAATTGAAGACGTCGAGAACCTTGCATTTGTAACTGACCGGGGACAGTCAATAATAAATGCTATCGTCGAAGTCTTTCCTGAGGCACATTACGGTTATTTTATGTACCATATACGGGGTAACTTAAAGACGAAGTTTCGTGGCAGTGGCATCGTTCCATTGTTTAGGAAAGCTGCAGAGACGTACAGTTTTGAAGAGTTTGAAAAGTTCATAGTCGAAATAGAAAGTAAATCACATGCTGCATGGGTTTATCTAACAGATATGGGGAACGAACATTGGGCACGATCACATTTTTCAGGACTTCGATACAACATGATGACGTCGAACAATGTTGAGTCGCTCAATGCGTTATTCAAGAAGGATCGAGAGTTACCAATTCTCACAATGATTAAGCAAATTCGTAACAAGTTGCAGCAGTGGTTTCATGACCGACGTGAGGAATCACAGAACTGCACAAGTGTGCTGACTCCGGCTCAGGAAGATAAAATTTTCAAAACTCCAGAAGTTGCGAGGAAGGTATGCGTGGAACCATTGGATCAGTTTTGCTTCTCCGTGAGTTGTGGACGTAATATCGGATACATCGTGGACTTGAATGATAACACAGGTACGTGTAGAAAGTTTCAGTTGGAAATGTTTTCATGTGCGCATGCAGTGGCAGTGGCTATGCATAGAGGAATTCCGCCACACACCTTATGCAGTTATTATTACATGACTGATTTTTGGAGAGCGGCGTATGTCGAAACGATATTTCCCTTGCCAAATGAAGCCAAATGGGAAGTTCCCGACCATATTCTCCCACTTAATAATTTGTTGCCACATGAAATCGGATCACGTGCCCCGGAACGTAGACGTACCTCTAGAATACCATCCACATGAGAATTTTCCCGACCTCGTAAGTGCGGCAGATGCAGCGTAACAGGGCATACTCATCAATTTTGCACAAGTCGGATTCCTCTACAACACAATTCAACGGATGTGTAATATTATGTAATAGTTTAATATTTATAACTGAATAATATGTTTTTATTTAGTATCGTTAAATATTCAATATAATTAAATTGCTTACGTAAATTATTTATTTAAATATTTATTTCAATAATTAATTTAAAAATGTCAATTATATCTATTGATTAATTAAATTATTTGTTTACATTAATTTAATTGTCGTTTATGTAATAGATTACAATTATAATTAATGGAATATTAAATAAACAGTTAAATAAAATAGTGTATATTAATTACATAATTATACAATGTATTAAGGATCACAATTATATTCATACAAATCACAAGCCAACTTCAACCTCCACATGTCTATTAAAGATTGATTTATTATATCAACATTGCGATTAATACTCAAAAATTCTATATACTTTATAGCGAACATCCCATAGTCGCCCCTACAAGTGAATAAAAATATATTAGTTCGATAACATATATAGCTAAAAACTAAATTATCAAATTAAAAACTTGTAAATTCTTACGATGTTCTTTGTCTCGCCGTCGTCGTATCTCGCATAATGGCTAATCTGTCATTTACTCAAATATCCGCATGTCTAGCCATCATGAGAATGATCACACGCATCGGCTCCAGTATCTACTCCAGTTGCCTTTGGGTCAACAGCTATGGTCGGAGTCGTACACATATATAGTTGAATCAACGAATACGATCTCCGCTGCAAAGCAGTGTGAGTTCGCAATATGTGGAATGTACATATGTGTACAATCCGTCCACGACTCCCCGTATCTCGGCTCCAGCCCAATTACCTACTCTATCATGTAGTTGGGCACCACATATCCATTTCCTTCGAGTAGAAGGGTGCTGTGCTCAATATCTAGGGCACGTGCGAACCCGGAGCTAAGGATGACTTGGCCAGGAATGTCAAAAGATCTCGGGTATCTCCGAGCTCTATCGTGCAATAGTTCCATAGCCAAGTCGATGTGCTGAAACCAATAAAAAGTAGATGGTCATTAAATTAAATAAAATAAAAAATAATTAAATTAAATAAAACAACAAATAACAATGAGAATGCACTTACATCATCAGTGAGCCAAGCACCTCTCGTCAGTATATCGTCGAACCACTTCTTCGCGTTCGAGATGGTTTTCGCCCCTATTCTATAGTTGTCCCTACAAAAATGAAATTAGTGAATTGTTACAAAAAGCATAGATAATCTCGTATGTACTTTAGGAAAATCATAAAATACTTACTCATGCTGAAGGGATTTGAACCAGTCATGAAACGCCTTCTACCGAACCGGGTCGACCTCGCGACAATGATTGGGGAACGTCCCGTCCAAGAACGTCCGTCTCTTCGCCTCTGCCGTGAAGGGAGAAACAATGTACTGTAACGGCAATCTCGGTCTTTTACCAACCACCAGCGGTGTCACGTCAACAGCACTCTTAGTACCCTTCCTCAGCTCCGTAGTCCCCTTCGACACAAAAACTACGTCATCCGCCTCGGCCATTTCCTCCCTCCACCTCAGTCGGTACCCCCTCGAACTCCGTCGGTACCCTCACTACCTCCGCCAGTACACTCTCTACCTCCGTCGGTACCCCCTCGGACTCCGTCGTACCCCCCATCCACCTTCGCCTGTACCCCCTCGTCATCGTCGCCCTCCCTCCACCTCCGTTGGTACCCCTGGGAACCAGTCGGTACCGCCTCCACCTCCGCGGGTACCTCCTGGGACCTCGTCGGTACTGGTATCCTCCCGTCCGCCTCCACCTCCGTCGGTAGCCCCTCCTCCGGTACCCCATCAAAAAATGAGTCATAATCTCCCCTCGGCCACGACAGATCATCATACCCCATCTGTCTCACTCCACCTTCACCCCCTCCATCCCGATGACTGCCAGTCCCTCGTAAGGCTGCTACGTCGCCCCGTAACGTACAGACCTCAGTCTGAAGGTTTCCTATCTCGCGCTGCACATCTACCACGTGGCGACGTAGAACGCATACATCATTATATACATCGTCGATCTGTCCCCTGAGCTCTCGCCGCATCTCGCCCATATCCTCTGACAATCTGGCATACTGATCGTCCACCTATCGTGCCAACTCTCGACGCATAAACTCGGTAAGGCGGGTATATAGATCAGTGGACGAGGGAGAAGGTAAACTGATCGGCGGCGGTGGTGAGGCCCTCGACAATGGAGGTGATCCTGGCAGCGGAGGTGATCTCGGCGGCGGTGGAGGTAATCTCGACGGCGGAGGTGTTCTCGGTGGCGGAGGTGATCTCGGCGGTGGAGGTGATCTCGGCGGCGGAGGTGATCTCCGGGGCGGTAAAGGTGATCTCCGCGGCGGAGGCGGAGGTGGCAATCTCCGCGACTGAGGTGATACTGGACGACACACCTGAAAAATTAATAGTCCGAATTATTAATTTAATTCAAAAATCATTATAACAATCAACATATTATATTCAATGAACATACCCTATCCCGATCAACGATGGACTAGGGCATCTGATCATCTGACATGGCCTGCATAAACAAAGAACACATGTAACTGTCCCTCCTCCTCTATCGACGGGGTCAACTCAGAGAGAATTTCAACCTAAAATATTGACAGTTAAATGGGTTAATGACCATGTATCGATTTTTAGAAAGGACATGCAATATAAATCGCAAAATGTATAATACGTACCTCAGGATCGTCGAGGAGAGCTGATATGTGTTTTGCAGATGGCTTGTCCTGTGTTCGCCATTGATAAATCCGAGGGCAGCTCGTCTCCACTCTCCTTGCGTACCGGCTAGCCAATATGGGGACAGTCTCGTACTTCCATATCTGCAACAGTTACAATTATTATATATAGAATTTAATATAAAAAATAGATAATTCATAATGTTGAACATTTACCTGCAAAGCCAACGGCAGGCCATAAGTATCGTACTTGCGCTCGGGTTTATCCTCATTGGGCACCAAATATCCCCTTCTGAAGTGTCGTAAGGTATCTGCAAAACATCTCTGCCCCCACTGATAGCTGTTGAAGGTATCAATGTCATCAACAACCTCCAAATGGAAAAGGTCGATCGACGTCTTCTTGTGATGACACCGAGTAAGCTCTCGAGGATAAGCACCATACCCAGCTTCAACCTGTCAGACATATCCTCGCATACCTTGAATGCATCTACCAACTGCCTTGAAGTGATCGTCGTGTGCCCGTGAAAATATTCATTCAATAGCCTCTTGTTTCTCGGAATACGGGCCCGGGCTGCTTCTTCCCCCGTACACATCAATCCGGTGATGAAGGTAAACTCGTATATAGAAAATCTAACTATCTTGCTCCCAAGATCAAAATGGAGGGCATCTCCGTCAACTGGTTTAAGCAACCGACATAGCAACACATCGAGCAGCTGACCAAAAAACTGTACGCCAGCCAATGAATACAATGGCCATAAGCAGGATCGCCTCAATATATCTACATGCTGCTCGTCCAGTAACTCTAATACCACTGTAAAGATGGCAAAGTTACAGTACGATGTAACTTTGCATGGGATCTGTCTGACCGCATCATCTAAGTGGTAATCCATCCTGCATCATTTACAATGTTATAATTTTGTGCAAGATATAATAAAAAAACATAATATTCGAAAATTAAGCTAACCGAATGACATTAATTACTATCCGCAAAAATCAATAGATAATGAAACAACAAATAATGCAATAATGGAATAATCGAATGACATTAACTACTACACTATTTTTTGTAAACATATTAAACTAACTATCATTTTTTTAATATTTATAACTAAACAATTAAATGAAATATTCATTTAATGTTTTTTGAACAATTACAATAAGTAATTTAAAATAATTTATTTTAAATTAATTATTATAATTGTTCACTTAATATTTCAAAGTAATAGAAGAATTTATAATTAAATTCCTTATTTTAGTTGTTTATATAATATTTAATTATAAATATTAGAATATTAAATAAACAATTTATTTTATTTATTTCATTTTTTATTATTTATAACTAAACAATTAAATGAAATAATTTATTGTAATTGTTCATTTAATGTTTTTTGAACAATTTCAATAAGTAATTTAAAATAATTTATTTTAAATTAATTATTGTAATTGTTCACTTAATATTTCAAAGTAATAGAAGAATTTATAATTAAATTTCTTATTTTAGTTTTTTATATAATATTTAATTATAAATATTAGAATATTAAATAAACAATTTATTTTTTTATTTCATTTTTTATTATTTATAACTAAATAATTAAATGAAATAATTTATTGTAATTGTTCATTTAATGTTTTTTGAACAATTTCAATAAGTAATTTAAAATAATTTATTTTAAATTAATTATTGTAATTGTTCACTTAATATTTTAAAGTAATAGAAGAATTTATAATTAAATTTCTTATTTTAATTGTTTATATAATATTTAATTATAAATATTAGAATATTAAATAAACAATTTATTTTTTTATTTCATTTTTTATAACTAAACAATTAAATGAAATAATTTATATTAAATTGTTTATTTTTTAAAATATTAAAATAAATAAATTTAAAAAGCCCAAAACAGGCCCAGACCGTCTGGGCGCAGACGGTTCGGGCAAAAATTGCCTTGACCGTCTGGGCCCGGACGGTCCTGGCAAAAAAAGGCCCAGACAGTCCGAGCCCGGACTGTCCGGGTGAAAATGCCCAGACGCTCGGACCGTCTTCTCCCACACGCTGTCGGCGGCGGAGATCCATTTCCGGCGATCTCTGTCTCATAGTCACTCCAAAAACATCATTTTATTCAATAATTCCTATATCCACAATAAATTCTATAAAGATAATCAAGAAATCCTATATATAATGTTTATACACTGAAAAATACAATCATCATTTGTAAAAAAATCATATTATTGTTCCCAACACTCATCTTCTTCAACTGAAAATGGTGATTTTCGGCGTCCGGGTCGTCGGTGAAGAAATGGTGGGGCCTCGTCCGGGTTTTTTCTTCGCTCTCTCCTCTCCCTCACTCTTCAAATGACAAGGGTAATTTAGGGAAATAATCGTTTTTCCTTGTTTTTTATTTTTTCCTTTTTTTTTACGTGGTCAACGACTATTTTGCAAAATTGGACGGGTCATCCGGGTATTTGCCACTATTTCCTCTCTGTATTGCACCTCAAGCAAACTGACTATAACATTTTCACCGTTTTTCTCCGATTATTTTTCAGGTTCACAATTTCTCTTCTGCAAGCCCACGAAAATCTGGTAAAGTCAAGATTTTAGTTTTAATTTACTATTAAACCAGGATTATACAATCAGCTCTATTTCTAGGTTTTATGTGTTAATATGCGTTGAGGTATAAACTAATTTGCTGCTATTGTAGCGTGAAAATGAACAAATTGTTAATTTAGAGTAAATTTATTAATTTTCTGTTGAAAAAGGTTGCAATGATGAAGATTGACTTTAGCCAACTAGAACTGTCTGCCCGCTTTGCGGAACCAAAGAGCATGACGAGATCTCGAAGCATCCTTCGTTTGAACTTCCCGTTACCAGTAATGTGAGTTCTGATTTAATTATTTTCTGTTTGGCTAAAAGTAAGTTCCTTGCTGGGAATTTTCTTTAGGTAATATTTGTTATATATTTATTCTTTTGTTTTGTGTTTGTTAGTTTTATGGGTTTCAGAAAGATGCTGTCCAAATGGTGAAGCCAGCAAAAGGAACAACTACTCTAGCTTTTACATTCAAGGAAGGTGTTATAGTTGCTGCTGATTCACGTGCTAGCATGGGAGGATATATATGTGAGCCTTCTGGACTAAGTACTTGCTGGGACGGATCTAGGAATTTTTCGCGCACGAGCTAAAATTTAAAAGTCGATATAATAAATTCATATATAAATTAAAGTCATATTCATTTAATTTGAAGTTATAACCGACAAGGTTTTGAAACATAAAATTCATCTACAACAAAATCTATATCTATCTTTTGAGCAAGTTCTCAAGAGTCATACAATCACCAAGAAAGTGATGCCGGATAGTAAAACCTTTACATAGTAAAAACCTAGCCAAGTGACGGGTTTTGACCAACCTACTACTACAAGCCCAATAATAGAATACATAACTAATAAGGTCCAATAACAATAAAAACTAAATCTCAATTATTGATGTTCGCATCAACTCTATAGAACTCCATGTACGGTTTGCATCAGGTGGAACTATCCAACGAGTAAGGAAGCATCGAATCTCTCCATCATTGGTCAACACAATCTGTTCATTTGTTATTTGTCGAAATAATTGAGTGCCAAATAATTGATCTCCAGGGACAACGAAACATTAGCTTTCGTTGTGTTTATCGAAGGAATTGAATCGATCAGTGGGTCAAGAAAGGTACCATCAAAGATGTTAGAAAAAATATTTTTTTTTTCACACATTTTTTCTCTCTTTTCTTCACACTTTTTTTTTTTGTTTTTTTTTCCACTATTTTTTTCACTATTTTTTTTTTAACTAAAAGAAAATTACAAAAATAGAGGCCCAAACTGAGGCCCAAAGTACCAATAAACTACACACCATTCAAGGCCACACTGAGGCCCAACAAAAATACCAAACTAGACTCTTTTTTGTTTGGGAAGAATACATAAATCATGCCTTTACTTTTACCCATTTCAAAAATACCAAAAACTTGTTTCAAATTTCAAAAATCAGGTTTCTTTTAATTTTTAATTATGAAATAATAATTATTAAATTAATTTATTATTAATATTTAATTCTACTATAAAATAATTAACCCACCCCCACCTCCACCACCCCTACAACTCCGAGGATATTCCGGCGACCTTTCCGATCACCACTCTTCTCCGGCGACCGTTCCGACGACTTTTTCGACGACTGATCCGATTCCGACGAATAAGTTAAGGTCACAAATCTATACAATTTGGTCACAATTCAAAATTTTTTAGATCACAATTCAAAATTTTCATAGGTCACAATTTGTTCATCGGTCACAACTTAAAAATTTAAAAGTCACAATTTTTTCATCGGTCACAAAATCACAAAATTTGTAAGTCACAATACTTATTTAGGTCACAATTAATAATTTTTAGGTCACAATTAATAATTTTTTGGTTACATATTGTCAAATTTTTAGGTCACAGTTAAATACTTGGTCACAGATAACCAAATACTTGATCACAAATAACAAATACTTGGTCACAGACAACCAAATACTTGGTCACAGACCACCATAACCACTACCGTCGCCACCCCTGCCACAAAACCGCCACCACCTCACGGTAACCATGACCATCACCACCGTCGCAACAACCAAATACTTGGTCACAAACCACCATAACCACTATCGTCGCCACCCTGCCACAAAACCACCACCACCTCAAGGCAACCATGACCAACACCACCGACGCAACAACCAACACCCACACAAAACACCACTACCACCATACAAAAACACTACCGCCACCGTTGCATCCAACCACACAAAAAAACAACGGATTTGTGCACAAAAACCATCAAAACCACAGAAATTACAACGAATCTATGCACAAAAACCATCAAAACCACTAACCACTACCGTTTGCGAACTGCAGCGGTGTCGCAGCACTGATCCAACCACCACACCCATCCCAATAAAAATCAAACTCGAACTAAAAAAAATAAAGAAGGAAAAATCAGATTCGCTGTGAATGAGCGTCACACATTCACAGCCGCCGCTGCCTATTTCAAATTGACGAGGCCGACGTCGCGGTGGCGGAGGCGGGACTTACGATTTCAGAAAAGATGAAAGGCGGTAGCGGGACTTACGATTGGGAAATCAAGAGGGGAACGACGAGTCATCTTCTCTTCGTCAGGTGCCATAAACACAGTCCATGACCTCCGGTGTACACGTGTCGAAATCTGAGGGATGGATGGTTTGGTTGAATGGAGACAACCAACAATCTGAGGGATGGTTTGGTTGAAAAGCAAATAATCCACAGCGGCAAGAAGGCCAAAAATGGTGGAAGACGACGTCCAACGGCGTCGACGTCGTCGTTTTGCAGTGGTGATGACGGGGGAGTAAGTGACGGCGATGGGTGGGACGGCGATGGGGTAGAAATGGGGGAGACGGTTTCTTCATATTATTAGGGTTTGATTTTATTAATTATGTATAAAAAAAAAGTTTTTTAATTTTTAATTAAAACCTGATTTTTGAAATGTTAAACTTGTGACCTTATTTGTGAAATTGGAAATCTAATTCCAGGTGTAGGTGTAATTGCCTCTTTTTTTTTTACTCAAGTAAATTACACTTTCTAATGAAATAAGGGCCAAATCGAGGCCCAAAATACTAAACAAACTACAGCCTAGTCCAACTAAAACAGGCCACAACTGAAGGCCCAAAATATCAAACATTAAACAAAACTGAGGCCCACAGTGAAACTAAGCCCAAAAGACAAACTAGGTACAGGGTTTCCTCCTTTTGCACGCAGCTAACGGAATTATTGCCTCCTCCAAGTTTCTTCCCTATTTTCGTGGGTTTATTGATGGCGAAATTTTGAGTCGTCTCTGCGTCGAGGTAAAGGAACGTCTTGGGTCGCCGGTTAGAACAATCGGTGAAATTTCTAGGTCACTGTTGGGTGGCGAGTTTGGGCGGGGATTATAAGTTAATAGGCAGCGTTAGATGCGGTGGAGTGAATTTAGGATGATGATTTTGGTTTTGGTTTGTGTTTGGGTCGACTTGGCTGTTAAAGCGGCGGCGGTTCACTGGGTCGGGCAATAGGTGTTGGATTTATATGGGCCTTGTCAATGTCGTCCCAATTGGTGTTCACGAGTTTTTTTTTTTTGTGTAAGTTTCGATTGACTGTAGAAAAGGAGTGTGTTAGGTTGATTGTTGTTGCTATATAGAGAAGATGACGCTGGGGGTGATGGGCTCAGTTTTGTGTGTACTGATGGCGGGTTTTGCCTTGGTTTGGATTGTGGCAGTGGAGATGGAGATCGATTTTTGGTAGCTGCGGGTTTGGAGTTGCTGAATATTTTGGGGTGCAGATTGAGTCGGAATCCAGGTTTAGCTCTAACACCAATTTTGATGCCGGATAAGAGAAGAAAGCAGCAAGAAGGGAGGAGAAACCGGAGAGAATGGGGGAAGAAGAGGGGAAAAGAGGGAACGTGGCTGCAAGCCAAAACAAGGTCCAATAACAATAAAAACTAAATCTCAATGATTGATGTTTGCATCAAAAAGTTATCTTCCATTCTCTTACGAAGATTCGCCTTCATTGTTGAAAATGCTAGCTCAGTAGTCACAGTAAAAATAGGTAAAGTCAGTACAGGACGAATCAATCGAGTAACCATAATTAAGTCTCTGACCTGCTACTCTTAGTTAATTGTCGACATAACTCAACAAGTGTAGATACTTGAAATCAATCAAGAGTTGCTCTTCATATCTAGCTCAAAATGTCGCAACTCATATTTCAAAGTACGAATATCTTGCTTTGAAAAATCTGCAGGATAGAATTTTTCAGCAAGTGGACAAATATCACGAATGCTAAATGATTCAAACGGGGCTGGTTGAACCATTTTTCCTAAAAGCGCGACGAGACTGAGATTTTCCTTGTGTCTTTGGATACTCAACAAGTTTTGGTTGATAAGGCCCAGCCTTTAGATAAGTCACTCTAATCTCATTTCGCAAATTAAAAGGAAATTCATGTATTTGCTTTCTTTTTCCTTGTTCCCGTTCAATGCTAATATTTGAAGATGAACGCCGTTTGATTTCTAGTGGAAATGAAGGCTGATCTTCAGTTAGTCCATTAGAAGTTGTACTTTCTATAGGTGGATTTTCCCTTTGAAAGAAGGAAAACAAGTTCTTGTTATTCTTGAGAGGTGGTTGACCTTCCATTTTCAATTTCTTAAAATTGAAAGAAAAAAAAAAGAGTAAAAAAAATCATTCATAAATGATATTGCTCTAACGACAATCAAAATATATAATTTAGTAAGTCGGCAAGACAACAAAAATAACTCATGATGTCAGCAAGACAATAACAACAATCATTATGCCGACAAGGCAACATTTCAACAAAACAACTTACAGAAGTAAGCGAAAATATTCAATTGAATATTTTGCCAGCAAGGCAATAAGTAGAGAGATGAACAACTTGACTTACTAGGGTGTATTCAAGTTTTTGCTTTTCCTACATGTCTGTGGAATTAATCATGTTGACACCTGATAAAATCCCCTGTTGACAATGAAGAAGAATTCAACATTAGATTTTAGAAAGAACTTTTTCTACACCAACAATCACAATCGATGAAACCACAAATTTACTATTAAACCTCAATTGTTTACAAATAAACCACATAAACAAAAAAGTGCAAGTCAGTGTAATAGTTTTACAGCCTATTTAAGGTAATTATATTCAGAACTTAACATCATAGCAATTAAACCAAGAAAAGATATATAAATATGGTAAGAACAATGTAATGTAATGTTCATTAATTGAAGTTGAACATTGGGACAATGGAATTTATAAACACGAGTAATGTAATTTTCAGCAATTGAACAATGGAATTAAATAAATTTCAGTCATGAATATACAAAATACAATTCAAAACAGTAATCTATGAGCTATCCAATTCATAATTTCCCAAGTAAATCGAAAACCTTAAAAAGCCCCAATTTCAAACGCTAAAAGGCTTGTCCGCAGAGAGTTTCCAGTGCACTTCCCATTCCTAATTGTTCAAACAATTTAAACTTTTAGACTAGATGATTTAAAATAGTGTGTTAGAGCTAGTTTACCTCAGATAAACTAGCTTTTACTACCACATTTTTGGCGACCTACGGTCAAGTCAAGATATTACAAAAAACAAAAACACCAAAAACTAACATTGAACTCAAAACTTAAAATAGTATACCATGACTCCGAAAGAAAAACAGGCGATGACAGAGTTTTCGACAGAGAAAGCAGCCAGTTCAAGAGTGCCAATATGGCCAGTGAAGACTTGAGTAATGGCGCCGAGAGAGTATTGGCAAATGGAAGTGGAAATGGTTGGACCGGCATTTTGAATAGAAATTACAAATTAGGTTTGGGTTTGAATTCAATCTTACATTTCAAGATTGATCCTGTGGGTTTGATTCTGTTACATTTTGTTTAGGCTACAAACCGGAATGGACTCTTCAATAATTTTTTTTATGGACCCAGGTTGGCCATATTAGTTAGTGTGCCAAACCAAAAAAAGGGGGGCGATGGGCGGGGATGGCAACGGGGCGGGTATGAGACGGGTCGACCATTTCCACCCCCGTCCCGTCGGGTATTTTTGTTACTTTACCCCACCCCCATACCCGGTTAAAGAGGGACAGGTATTACTTTTTTACCAATTTGTTAAAAATAACTTATGTTCCCTTTGAAAACATGATAAATTTATTATTTTTGTTTGATAAAATACTTAAATTTGAAATTAACTTCAATCTAATGCAATTGCTACAGGGGAACCTTAATGTTGTTTTTTGTTGGAATTGTGTAGCTACCGTTGTGATATGTTTGTTGGAGAAGCTGCAGAGTAGGCAAGACGGGATATTTATCACGCAACATTCCGTGATGGAGCTAGGGGTGGCATTGCCAGCGGTAATGCACTCGTCCCCTTCATCTGATTATTCCCTTCCTCATATTTCTGTGTGCATGCTGGTTCAATCATGACCTGGGTTTTATTGCAGTTTATCACGTTGGACCAAATGGATGGACAAAGCTATCAGGCGACGATGTTGGAGAACTTCACTACAAATACTATCCAGTTGAAGCAGAAGTTTTAGAACAGGAGATGGCTGAATTTTCAGTGGCCTGAGAGAGAGAGAGAGAGAGAGAGAGAGAAGTAGAATATTTGCTAATTGCTACCGTGTGCTTCTGAATTACAATTAAGGCATTAGACGTGCTCAAACTTGTTTCGCTTGTAGTATTTTGTTTTATAAACAAGCCCTACCATTTTTGATGCAGTTCAATTTTTGGCTTTCCTTTCCTCTTCAAAATTGGCCACTGACTTTCCTTCATTTGTGGGGTGCTTTGTTTTGTGTTCCTGCGGTGAATCTCTTTATTTACAACGTGAATTTTTCAAGAGATTACGAATGCACAGTTTTCTTATTACGAGTTGCCTGATTTCTTTGATTGATGCTGAATCCATGTTCTCCCATTCAATTGTCAAAAAAATTGCATTTCATAATCATGGTACAAGAATGTGTATAAGCAACTTTGCTTTGTAGTTAATTCAAGGCATTTCACCTTAATGAAATTAATGAGCAAGGAAATGGGACCCCCACCCACCACCCCCGGCATGATATAGATGTTTAAAAACTAGACGAGAGTTGTTGCTAAAACTATCTTTACCAAGAAGCAAATGATTGCTTCTTCTTGTTTTTTCATTATCTCGTCCTTTTGCCAAGGAATATTGTGCTGAAAAGGAATTTATCACTTTTGCATTCTGATTCATAAATCAGTAGAATCAGTTGTCACTTAAACGGGTGCTACGTCAGTGATGCTAGGGGATAAGTTAGTGTACACCAAGTTTGATAGTTCTAAAAAATATACAATTTTCTCTCTGATCATTTTTTTACAACAAGGCAAGTGTCAAACGTGATGTACAATTTAGAGTGTACAAATGGCATATCCCAAATTTAATGGCATAAATGTTAGTCAATTTCTTGGACCATTAGAGGATGAACTTGGGTACATAAATAGGCTACTGCCATATTCCAACGTGCAATTGGACACATCACTTGTCCATAATTGTTTTCCCAATATCCAACTCTTTTTTTTTTTTTTTTTTATCTACTTGATGAATGATACATAGATAATCAAACACACCCACTTTTGTTGCTTCTAAGCATGTTTTCATGATTGGGATTTTGAGGACAAAGAAAAAAGTCAATTACGAGGGAAAATAAGTACTTACAAGTGGAAGAATTATGTGCCTTGGCCTAAGTTGCTGTTTTGTTTACTTGGATGGGATGCTAAGATTTAATGATTAGTGATTTAGCTTTTCTCCTCATGTGTGCCAATCCCCGCCCACTTTCCAAATTTGTGCTGAGTTCGATTCGTGCATAACTGATACACAACACACAAAAACATAATTTTAGGTTCTTTTCTTTATTATAATAATATGGAAATATACCATAATATTACTTCAGAAATCTCTCTGTCTATGTCTTGAATATACGTACTTATTATGAAATGTTTTTACTCCCTCCCTCAATAATTGATCAAGGTAACCCCATAACCCTACTTATTACGAGCATTTACTCTTCCTGACCCCAGCCATGTTCCGGATGATGAGCCATTTCCTCAAATTCAGGCCGGAGTTAAGGGAGGAGGACAAAGCTAGTGATTTTCTTTTTTGGGGCTAATATAGAACGAAAAAATTATGTTTTACAACATTTTAAACTTCTTCTAAAATGCGTATTCAAAAATGTTGCAATGATTATTTTCCCCCCTTTTGATTTAGGGAGAGAGATTACGACTTTTAAAATAGTAAAAAATGTTTCAATTCAAGAAATCGAAACAATAATAGCTGAAGAAAATAACAAATTAAATGTAAAATTTGAATGTCTATACAAATCAAAGAAAATCAACACGGCATAAAAATGAGAAAAAGGGTTCAGATTTGTTTAGTGAATCTAAGTAGTTGAGAAAAAAAACGATGTCATGACACAAACTCGAATGCAAATCTTAGGACATCAAAGTTGTTTTTGATGATTTGAAGTTGAGGAATAACAAAATCAACATTTTAAGAACAAAATTGTACCGTATCAAGTTCCAAATTAGAGTATAGAGATGTATATTTTTACATTGGGAACACCACAAATCACTGTTTCTTTGCTGTTTCGTTGCTTTTCTTCTACTACCCACCTCCTACTGTTAAGGAGTGGCTGTGGAGCCCATAAATTAGAACCCCTCCTCATACCCCCGTCTTTTTCTGATAAATTCCTCAACTCCCCGTGTCCAAACCCCACCAGCACCACCACCGCCGCCGCTGAATACAGTATGAAAAATTACAAAGCATAACAGCCTTTTTTTTTCCACCTAAAAGAACAGCCTTTTCAATCCCTTTTTGCATTTTGATTTGTACCATGATGTTCTTGCAAATGTTGTGTTTTTTTACCATTGTTGTTTTGTTAAATTTTGACGGAGATATAAAATTTGGAGCTTGTTTGACTTCCGATGGCCTGTCTTTGCTTTCCTTGAAGTCCGCCGTGGATGCCTCTACCGCTGCCGCCGCCTTTTCCGACTGGAATGAGAACGATGCAACGCCGTGCCACTGGAGCGGAATTTCATGCATGAACGTCTCCGGCTCCGCGGACCTGCGTGTTGTAGGCATATCCGCTGCGGGTAAGAATCTCCGGGGATATATTCCGTCGGAGCTTGGCAGCTTGATTTATCTCCGGCGTCTTAATTTGCATGATAACGACTTTTATGGCTCCATTCCGGATCAACTCTTCAATGCTTCATCACTACATAGCATCTTTCTCTACGGTAATAGTCTCAACGGTTCTCTACCCCCCTCTATGTGCAACCTTCCTCGGCTCCAAAATCTTGACCTCTCGAAAAATTCCATATCCGGGCAACTCCCGAAGTTTCTGAGGAACTGTCGGCAATTGCAAAGGCTTATTCTCGCCGGAAATGATTTTTCCGGCGAGATTCCGGAGGGGGTCTTCCCGGAACTTGCCAATTTGGAGCGGCTTGATCTCTCGGCAAACGAATTTAATGGTTCAATCCCAGTAGATATAGGAGAATTGAAGTCACTTTCGGAGACTTTGAATTTGTCATTCAATCATTTTACTGGGAAAATTCCAAAAACATTAGGTGATTTGCCACTTACTGTGAGTTTTGATCTTAGGAATAATAATTTAACAGGTGAAATTCCGCAAACAGGGTCGTTTGCTAATCAGGGTCCTACGGCATTTTTGAATAATCCGATGTTGTGCGGATTTCCATTACAAAGGACTTGTAAAATTAATTCAGAAAATACACCTCGGATTCAGAGTGGTTCTGGCGATAATGAGGGTAAGGGGTTAAAACCGGGGTTCATTGTATTGATAGCGGTGGCTGATGCTATTGGAGTGGCGTTTGTAGGATTAGTGATTGTTTACGTGTATTGGAAGAGAAAGGACTCTTATGGGTGTAGTTGTACTGGGAAAGGGAAGCTTGGGGGAAATAAGAAGACGGGATTGTGTGTTTTTCCTTGCTTTAGTGGTTTCCCGAGCAATGACTCGGAGGTGGAGTCGGAAAAGGGTAGTGGTGGAGCTAGTGGAGGGATGAGTGGTGGGGAGGGAGATCTCGTGGCTATTGATAAGGGGTTCAATTTTGAGTTAGACGAGTTGTTGAGGGCATCGGCTTATGTGTTAGGGAAGAGTGGGTTGGGGATTGTGTATAAAGTTGTGCTAAAAAATGGAGTACCTGTGGCCGTGAGGAGGTTGGGAGAAGGCGGGGAACAAAGGTATAAGGAGTTTGTTGCGGAGGTTCAGGCAATTGGGAGAGTAAACCATCCGAATGTTGTGAAGTTGAGGGCATATTACTGGGCATCTGACGAGAAGCTTCTTATCAGCGATTTCATTTCCAATGGCAACTTGGCTTCTGCTCTTCGCGGTAAGTTACTACATTCTGCTGTCATCCGTAATTAGTTTTCTTGCTAAATTGCATTTATTTGCAAATTAATATATGCACAGTTTCTGATATTAATATTTAGCTAGGATTATAGTATAAGATAATACCTTTATTGAATCCTAGTAGATAGTTGGCTAGTACATCATCATGGATGGTGCAGTTTATGATTCAATAACTAGGATAAGTTGCAAACTTAAGATAGATTCATAGGTTAACTTCGCCCAAATAACAAAAGGGAAAAAACTATTATGGGTCTATTTTCTAGGCTTTTGAAAAGTCAATAGTTGTTTTTGAGACCATGTTTGAATAATTTCCTGAAAAATAATGTTATTTAGCACCAATTAGTACTAGAAAACTAGTCTAGGTGGCTACACTTTATAAGTTCAATTAAATAAGTTGTTTACCTTTGCATTTCAGTTAATCTATTATTTAATACTATATAATTGCCACCTAAACTGGAGCCAAAGCACTTTCTGAAAAGTGCTTTGGCTGACTGAAAGTGTTTTTTAGAGAAAGCTAGCTTAAGATAGTAAAACTCTTCTGCAAGAAGCAGAAGTAAAAACCCAGCTAGTGGGCCCTATATTTGATTTCCCTTGTATATACTTTTTGGTGTAAGTGATTACTGACGGATTATATTAACAAGTGAAGGATAAGAAACAAAAAGAAGAGAGTGGTTGGCCCTAGGTTTTATTAATGATGATGTTGGTATTCTAATTATTATTATCGCTGTGTGTACACATTTGTAATGAAGGACTACTCCAAAAGGATATGCCTTCACCAACAATCATGTACCTAACTAGGCCAAACGAATATTGACGATTCCCGTGGACTGTTAGGTTCTTCTTTATCATTTTGTGCCTAAACTTCAGTGTCGAAACATGACATCTTACCAAAATTATGTTTCACTTCCCCCGTGAATTAAGAATTTGGTACGGGAGAAAAGAACAGTAGGAATTCTGTGTGTTTCTTGTTTGTCTTTTTGGGTGGGATGCCTTTATTGAACAAGCTGCAAGCAAATGTCAGTGATGAGAGAGCTCAACTGCTAATACAAGTTGCATCAAGAAACCACGAAAAGGATAATTCCAATGGTGATAGAAAAGTTCGTGATTTACTTATAAAATGATTGTGCGAGATGACCACTTTGACACTGGCCATTTGGATATTCAGGACACCTCCTTACATATCTGAATAGTTGATCTTCTTGTTCATTAGTCCTCCTAAAGAGGGGAAAGAAAAAAAAAGATTGAATATAAAATGGTATTGAGGTTCTGGATTCAATGTTATTTTGACATTTTTATAGCATTTGGGAGATATTTGAAGCATATTTCTATATAGTGACTTCTGATATTGGATATTCTATGTATTTCATTTGGTAGAGTAGACTCGATAGCAGTGTACAATAGTACGGAAGAAAAGAGCTAAAATGTTGTTTATTATATTGTTCAGTCCAATTTCGTAATGCGTATTGAACATTCGCATATTTTTCCGTTATTTTTACCTTCATGTCTAAATGTTGAGACTGACGAGGTTCACTTCTGTAGGGAAAAATGGTCAGCCGTCATCCAACTTAACATGGTTAACCAGGCTGAAAATTGCGAAAGGCATAGCACGGGGCTTGGCCTACCTACACGAATGTAGCCCGAGAAAATTTGTTCATGGAGACGTAAAACCGTCAAACATTCTCCTCGACAATGAATTCCAGCCGTACATTTCTGATTTTGGCCTCAACCGGCTGATTACCATCACGGGAAACAACCCTTCCTCCTCCGGGGGCTTTATTGGCGGTGCGCTTCCATATCTAAAACCAACCCAACCGGAGAAAACCAACAATTATCGGGCACCAGAAGCTCGAGTCACCGATAGCCGACCTACCCAAAAATGGGACGTCTACTCATTCGGAGTCGTCTTGCTGGAGATGCTAACAGGTAAATCTCCAGAGTTTTTGTCCCCAACCACCTCAACATCTACAGAGCTCCCGGATCTCATTAGGTGGGTAAGGAAGGGATTCGACGAGGAAAGTCCGTTGTCTGATATGGTAGACCCCATGTTGCTTCAAGAAGTACGCGCCAAGAAGGAAGTACTGGCTGTATTTCACATAGCCCTTGCATGCACAGAGGGAGACCCCGAGGTTCGACCGAGGATGAAAACTGTTACCGAAGGTCTCGAGAAAGTTGGATCATGAGAAATCGGCATAAATATTGAACTTATTTTGGGATTGCCGAATCTTTTACTAGTGAGCAAAACTTGTCTGCAATTTTGTATTTTTGTCCTAGTAATTCCTGAATGTTTGAACATTCTTTTCGCCAAATTTATCTAATCTTTTAGATTCATTTCCTATTGAGTAGTAATTTGGTTTATACTTTTGTAATTTATGTACTTTCTATCTCTGAAATCTGCACCTTTTCTACATAAATTTGCAGTAGTCTTTCCTTTTAAAATACAAGTTCTCATGCGGAGCTTTTCATGTGTGGGGTTACTCGTTTGGCACATTTTTTGACCCCTCGACTTTGCACTTTGACATCTTCTCATGTATTTTAAACAAATTGAAAGAACTATAGTTTTTTTTTTTTTGATGGGAACCATTTTTTAACCACTTTAACATTATTTTTTTTGAAAGAACAAATTGAAAGAACTATAGTTGAATGTATATGCTTAACTAGAGAATAACAAACATAGTGTCAGCACTAGGTCCCTGTTTGGTGGAAATAAAAATTATATTTAAATTTTGATAAAAGTTGATAAAAATTCGTGATTGAAAAGTTGTGGGAATCATAAAATATGTGGTTAAAATTAATTGTTGACTTTAATTTAAGATTAAAATCTAGATTTTAAGAATAGAATAATGCTATGTAGCCTCACCGGAATTGCGACATCAATCTTAGTGACGTTAGATGATAGACTAAATGAAATATGTTATCATTTAATGTCACTTCAACGATACCTAAATTGAGATTGCGACCCCAATTGGGGCCAAATAGCATTATATTAAATTTATTACAAAGGATCTACACTGGACCCCCAAATAGTTAGGCCAAATACGACTTCCTGGATGCTAAAAGGGAACAATATATAATTACTATACTATAGTTATTGCATTTCAAAACTAACAAATTTGTCAAATTATTTCAAAATCTGGGTAATAATCCTAATTAATAATATATAATTAATTAGATTAATTGGAATTAATTATCCTCACCATACCAAATTAATAATATCCCTCTCACCACCAACGAATCCCCACCCATACATATAAATTTTTTTCAAAAATTGGAATTTTTTTTTTTTTTTTGGAGATTGGCTGTGATCATATGAGTCTAATTTGTGACTGTAAGTAACCAAGTCACATATAGCCACAATTAACATATATTTATTCAAAGACAGTCACAACGAAGTAGACTTGGCCACACCCAATTACGTCGCCATCACCAACCCCAACAACGTCGACAACCCAACACGCACCACCTCACCTCATCACGACCACATGCACCACCACCAGCAGTAGAAACATCGCTGCCCACTCCACCACCAACAGAATCACCACCACCAACAGAACCACTCCACATATTAGGATCAAACAACATATTTGATCAAACAATCACTCCACTAAATCAACTTCAAGCCGCTCAACAAATATGCCAACGCTCACCTCTGAAGCAGCTGTGGTGAAAATGGGGGTTAGAAAGGGGTGGGTAGGGTGAGAAGCCACCGCTGCTACGAGAAGTTGTAATACCCAAAAAAAATAAAAAAAAATAAAAAAAATACACACATTAAGGCATAAATGCAAGTTTTGAGATTTTAGGGTAACCTAACAATTTTACCACTTTCTAGGGACCTTGTGTTCCTAATAATTCGATATATATGAGTTTTACATGAAATTAAATTTTAATATTATTTTGGATATCTAATTAATTATTATCAAATTATCTAATAAATATTATTTAGATAAAACTTGAAATTTGCACAAATCTACACTAGAATCTTATCATCATGTAGTTAAATTTTTTTAAAATTTGAATACAATTATAAGTTTGTTTGATGAAAGACTAATTCAAATTTGAATTAAGAATCCTATTAGAATTCTTATTATGTAATTATCCTTATCAAAACACACCCACAAATACCCCCTCGTTGTTGCATTTCCATCCATACAAATTAAGAGAGAGAGAGAGAGAAAGAGAGAGAGAACCCCGATCTACAGCACTGCGAACAACAACGACCGATGCTTCGCTGCGTGCAGTGCCACACGGCAACGACACGCAGTGGCATCGCTCGATCCGCAGTAAATCTATGTCGCATTGCTGATTGGTGCCGATCCTTTCCAAAGATCCCATGTCACGTCGAGTTCGACCCCTCATCGTCGGTGAGAGGATAGAGAGAGGGCGAGACGAGAGAATATATTGACAAGAGATTTAGAGAGAGAAAGAATGGAGAGAGAGAGAGAGAGAGAGAGAGAGAGAGAGAGAGAGAGAGAGAGAGAGAGAGAGAGAGAGAGAGAGAGAGAGAGAGAGAGAGGGTTTAGGATTGAAATTGTGTATAGTAGATTAATTAATTTTGAATTGTTATATTTAGTAAAAATATTTATTTATGTATTAATTAATTAAAAAACCTCTTATTTTTGAATTAATAAACACGACCTCTGATTTATGAATCGAGATCTTCAAATTTCTTGAATCCTGTAATTTCCGCTAAATTAATGTGGAAATTACACACTTCCCTACTTTTGAAGATCCCAATTCTAAAATCAGATTTCATAGTTACATTTTCAAAAATAAGATATTTTAATATATTGATACATATTTTTTATATTTATTTAAATAGTAATAGTAACATTATAAAATTTAATTTATCAACCCTAATTTCATTTCTCAATCTCCCGCTTTGAAGAATCTCTCTCGTCCCTCTCCACGGTGCCGTCCGCCGCCCGCCGCCACTAAAATCACTTATCTGATCTCCTCTCCATGGCGTCGCCTACCTTCCGGCGGTCTCTCTCTGCTCACCACCGTCTCTCTCACTCCGAACTGATACAGCTTCAACCGTCACCCGCCGCCTCAACGTTCACCGCTCGTCTGCCTTAATCAGCATGGCGTGATGTCTGCCCTAATTCATAGGTACGATTTTGGAGACTGGCGGGTGGAGGTGTTGGCGGTGCCGACTTTTTGGGTTTTCTGTCGTGGGTGCTGGTGGTGACACGGCCGGCGGATGGTGGTGGAGGCGCTGCATTTTTTTGTTGATGGTGGTGGCATGGGCTGGGGGTTCACAGGTACGATTTTGGAGACTGGCGGGTGGAGGTGTTGGCGGTGCCGGCTTTTTGGGTTTTCTGTCGTGGGTGGGTTGCCAGTTGTGGTAGCAGCGACGGAGTAGGGTTAGGGCATGTAAGACGATGGTTGTGATGGTGGTGCTGTATAGTCTATGTGATCGATGGTTGTGATGGATGGACTGTGACCCGGATTGTGACTTGTGACCTGGACTGTGACCGTATAAAAAAATTCATGTCACCGGAACGGTCGTCGGAGAAGTCGTCGGAGCCGTCATCGGAATCGGAGTAGTCGTCGGAATAGTCGTCGGAGTGATCGCCGGAGCGGTGGGGGTGGGGTGGAGGTGGGGGTTGGTTAATTATATATATATATATATATATATATATATATATATATATATATATATATATATATATATATATATATATATATATATATGTGTGTGTGTATGTATAGGTCAAAATTTCTGATTTTTGAAATGTGAAAGTTGTTTTGTTTTTTTTGAAATAGGGTAAAGATAAAATAGGAAAACTGAATTTTTCCCTAAATTAATTCCCCTGAAGTTATCTCATACCGAAACAAGCCCAATTATTATGAAACAGACTCAGCCCAAAAATGGCCCAATTCAAATCAGTTCGAAAAACTTCGCTAGGGTTTCTGAGATTGAGATGGAGTATGTATATGAACCATGTCCACGCCATCGCAACGGAGATAGCATTTGCATTTTTCTGAGATTGAGATAGCATTTGCATTTTTCGACCGCTAAACCTTAAAAACCCTAAGCAGAAGCACAGTTGAAGCAAAAATGGCGACTGCGCCAAGGACACTCTCTACGAAGGAGGCCGACATACAGATGATGTTGGCAGCTGAAGTCCACCTCGGCACCAAAAACTGTGACTTCCAAATGGAACGTTACGTGTTCAAGCGCCGGAATGACGGTAAGTTATTTGAAACGATTTTTTCTTGGTTCAGTTATGAGATCTGACGTTTACTGGATGCTTGCTGTGATTATTTGTTTCGATTTAATTTGATGATATTTTGCTGCGTGTCATGTTACTGGAGATCAACGTTATTTTTTAAATTCTTATATCTTTCAGATATATATTGCCGAATTAGTTGAAATTAAAAGGTAAAACATGTAATTTAAGTGATTTATTGGTCTTTATAATGTCAATTTGTAATCAAATATATGAAACAAATTTCTTTTTGTTTGTATTTACTATCACTGAGTTCGTATTGATTTTGTTTGACATCTCTTCTGTTTATTAGTTTGTAAAAGTTAGTTTATCCAATGTCGTTAATATGTATTAGTTGAGCAGCCTAAAATTTACACTGGGAAATCATTTCTATTTTTTCCTCGGTTTTTCTACACAGTGGAAAATTATTTTTAGTGCTTAATGGGAAGGAATACATGCTTATGCATGGTTATACCCTGGAATATGCGTTTGAATATATGATATTTCTAATTTCAATTGCCCAGTTAATTTTTTTTTTTTTTAAATTTAGCTGCATTGAGTTTCTTGCACCAGGTATCCCTTTACAAATTAAGTTTCTTGCAATATGTTATTTTATTATCTGGAGACTGAATTATGACATTCAAAAATTAGGTTGCCTAGTTTTTAGTTTTTCTTTTTAGTAAATAAGAATGAAATTGTAACTAAATTGCTTATTGTTGTCAGTTTCAATTTCATATATTTTTTCGTGTTAGGATTTTGGGAGCCTTTTGCATTCATATTCCAGTGTCTTCTTCAGTTTTTGGTAATGAATTTTGTTTTCTGTTCATCTGTATAGGAATTTATATCATTAACCTTGGGAAAACCTGGGAAAAGCTTATGATGGCTGCAAGGGTTATTGTTGCTATTGAGAATCCTCAAGACATCATCGTCCAGTCTGCCAGACCATATGGTCAGAGAGCTGTCTTGAAGTTCGCACAGTACACTGGTGCTCATGCAATTGCTGGTCGTCATACTCCTGGAACATTCACCAACCAGCTTCAGACTTCATTCAGTGAGCCACGGCTTCTGATCCTTACTGACCCAAGAACTGATCATCAAGTGAGCACTTTTTAAGTATACATGGTGCATTGCTCTCTGAATTCTCAAATTATTGATTAGAATGTGGGATTGCTTTTGTTTCACCGAGATTCTGGTACTTAATGTTGATCTTTCTGCAGCCTATTAAAGAAGCCGCACTTTCTAGCATCCCTACCATTGCTTTCTGTGACACCGATTCCCCAATGAGGTATGTTGATATTGGCATCCCTGCCAACAACAAGGGGAAGCACAGCATCGGTTGTCTTTTCTGGCTCTTGGGAAGGATGGTTCTGCAAATGCGTGGTGTCATTGCTCCCGGTCACAAGTGGGATGTGATGGTAAATGTCTAGAAACTTTTGTTTCTCATACTTTGCATTGTGGAATTTGTGCTTTTCTGGTGGGGAACAAGGACTCTTTCGAGATCAGTATTTGCATCCTTGGAGGCACATTAAGATTGTTCTCTGTAATAAATAGTGTTCAAACTTTATGAATTATAATTTCGCTTTGCCAGTTCTGTATTGACTGGCTGCAATTGTTTAGAACTTCAGAAAAAAAATGGAGGAAACAGGTGTTGCATTTTTTGAGTTTTATTTTTTTTATTTTTGTGATGTTTTAAATTTTTAAATTTTTTTTGGCAGGTCGATCTGTTCTTTTACAGGGAGCCTGAGGAGGCTAAGGAACCAGAAGAAGAGGAAACACCTGCTCTTCCAGATTATGTCGATTATTCTGCACCTACAATTGGTGTTGATTGGTCTAGCAGCCAGATACCTGATGCTCAATGGGCTCCCGAGGTGGCTAGTACTTTGCCACCTGTTGCAAGTGGCTGGACTGGAGAAGCCGGTTCGTATCTTCTCCCGTACATGTGAAAGTGACCTGAAATTAAGTGTCTATTTCATGCCTTGTTACTCATTTTGACTTTAGTTTGATAGCACAACATCTTTTCCATCCCTTCTCATGATGAATTCTTACATTCTTTTTGTGAGAGAGCTTAGACATGCATATTATTGTTGTTTATCTCGTTTGTGGCAACAAAAGATACTTGGTCTTAGTTTGAATTTGTGTGCATCACATTCAGTTGCAGGGGTAGCTACTGATGGATGGGACTCAGCTGTTGCACCCCCGATGGCAGCTCCTGGAGTTGACGTAATTCCTCCTGTTGCTCCAACCGGATGGGACTAACTAAATGAAAAATTATTTAGTTCAACTACTTGATCCTCAAACAATTTCCATTTTATGTTGCCCTCCCCTTAATGAGCTTGAACGTTGTTAGACTTTTCTGTTATAAATGGTTTTGTTAAAATCCGTGTTTTTTTCCCTCTCTTTTTGTAGCCAGAAGAAGCCCCTCGGGATTTAGAGTTACAGCTTGATTTGTACTTTTAATCTTTCCATGCGCTCCTTATAATTTAGCACTTTAGTTTATGTTTAGTAAGCATTTATAAACAAGGTAGAAACAAATGGTATACAAGTAGGTAGTACTTGTGGATTCACAAATATGAATAAAAGCAAGTATCAAAAACATGTTTATAAATATTTGCCAAATATGCTCATAGAATTATGAGAAATGGTCCTATATCTTGATTTCCACGCTATTAAGGTGTGTAGTTTGAGTGATTCGAGGTTTGAAGTGATGTGATTTTAGTGAATGGTCGATGGCCCCTTCGGGGAATGTACACAATGGCTCAAAGGGCTGCTTGGTTTTGCCCTTGTCCCCAAATAATTTGCAATCTTCTCTAATTCCTGTAAGCCTGTGTAACTTATACTCAGCGTAACATTCCATGTTATGTTGAATTAAAAGTATGCTGCGAATCGATTGGGTTGCTACGTGTTCGAAATGCCAAGGATTCATGCAAATTGCAATTAATAGAAACAAGTCTCAAATCCTCAATTTTGAGCCTTTGTAAATTAATTCAAGTGTCTGACGCATGAGAGATCTAAAATCATCGCTTCAAAAATAAATATTAAAAAGCTTGCCGTATCTTTGGGCTCTGGGCAGCAAAACACCAAACATATGATGCCCAAATAATTTGTTAATGTAAATTTCGATTTAGCCTAATAATGCTCAACAAGTCAGTCTCAAAATCACGTGTCCTTTAATCTCAGTCCTTCCGAAGTTCACGCTTACCCATGAGGTTTCACTTCTCAGAATGTTAGGTTAAGGCCAACCTCATATAGAGTTAAGCTCAAAGTTGCTTTTAAGTTTGAAGAATTCCAATTTGTGGCTGTCGATGTCTGAAGAAGATAATCAGTGCCCAGACTACCACCAGTTTTCCAATCCATCAAGTTAAACACTTGCTTGCACGCTTAAATTGAATGAGGAGGGATTTGTATAGTGGGACTATAAAATACAATTTCAAATATGAAATTAGGACATTTCTTATGGAATGATCGTATTTGTAAATCTGTCAACACTTTTTCCTTTTTCCCTCTTTTTTCTTCTCTTAGATTGTGTTTGATAGGGTGGAAATTCCGTGGAAAATGGAATTGGTTTTTCATTTTCTAACTTTTTAGGTGTTTGATACGATTAATTTTCTTGGCAAAACTCTTTCGCACCTCCCTCCACACGTGCACATTTTCAAGGCTTTTGTGGTTTATCACCAACAGTAGAAAAAAATTTACTTTAATGAACAATTTTCATAAAAAACAAAGTCAAACGAATACCAAACGATCCAAAATTTAAATATTTATCATGTGAAAAATTATTCAAATCAAACATAATTAATTGCAGTTCTCAATAAAACAATTTCAAAACAATTCAATTATCTGAAATTAATTTTCTTTCTACTCATTTTTTGCTACTTGCTAGCTCTCCCATTACCGCAAAAAAATTTCCCAACGCCTGCAGTATAACACTTTATTTTCAAGATCTTGGACAACCCACGAAAGGAAAAGTGATGAGAAGACAATCAAGACATCATCAGGGCAAGATTTTCTACGAATTATCAGTTGAATACTCTCCGGTCACCTCCTGCGCCAATTGATTTCTCCGATGAGATCCAACCTCGACGTTGTCCTCCGGAGAGGAGTGAACTGGTGATGCAGCAGATTACGCCGGCTGAATTTTAGACTCAAAATCGCTGCTCTTGATGCAGTGTGGTGCTGAACACCGTATAACGAGTTCGTAGAGAGATTTTTTTGTTTTTCAGTATAGCATGCTTGGCTAATGTATTCATAAGTAACTGTACTTTAAGCTTTATAAGAAATAATTCTTTTAGGTGTCAAAATTGGAAATAAGTTACTTTTTCATACATCAAAGTAAGAATACATTAGCCAAAACTATTCTATATTGGTGTTTTAGGAGCTCTTGTTCGGCTCGCAGGTCTGATGTAGTTTTTCCGTTGACGATGGGAACAGGTTTGGCACTTTGGCTCATCAAGGATAAGTTCATAAATCCCAAGCTTTCATATGCAATGTTGACCAATTTTAGCAAGACTTTGTTCTGAAGCGAAAGCACCATAACAAGCTCCCTCCTATCTTCATTCTAACTAACCTATGCTTGCTAGCTAGGCTCATTAGACCCCTAATTGTAGTCTCTTGCGTCTCTGCTTGCAAAATAAAGGCAGTTTCTGGCATGGATTTGGTATTTATATTCCTGGTTGGATAATATAGAGGAAATTACAAGAAATTGTCACTTTCACATTGCCATTTTCAAAAATGTCCAAAATTTGTTCAATGTCCATTTTACAAAAAATTAGACCAAAATGCCCTTTTTATCAATTTCTAATTGACGGTATCAATAACTTTATTCGTCTTTTTCAACTACCAATATATTATTCCAAATGCATTTTTCCAAAATAATGTGCCTCAAACACACTCTTAATGTATTATTTTTAGTTGGGTTCTTTTCTGGTAAGTTGGGGTTATGAGTTAATTGAACTCCCTGTTTGTAGCTGTAGCCAATCTGGAAAAACAATTTAGGCGTGTTGGTAGAGATTAAAATTGGATTAAAATTGAAAAACTAGCCGTTATTGTTGACTTTTATTAGACGAGTGAGACCAAATAAAGACCATATTTTCAATTTTAATTGGATTTTAAATTGTACCGAACATTCCCTTACCAATAAAATAATTAACCCGCCGACCATTTTTAGTAGGGGGATTTTCCAAAATAGCCGGGTCAAATGACCCATTTGGGGTTTTTGTGTAAAAGTCAATTTTGCCCTTAATGAAATGTTTTTTTATTGCAAATTAAGTCCTTAAACTTTATAGTTTTTTAGAAACTAGTTTTATTCCTATTTTTATTCGTCATCACTAGATGTTTCTTCTAAATCTGATTTTTCTTCAAATATTTCTTCATTCACTTCTATTTCTTCAATATTAACTTCTTCACATTCATCTCTAATTTGTTCAAAATCCGTAATTAATATCCTAACTTTCTTTTTTGGACATTCAGTGCTTATATGTCATTCTTCATTAAGATTCCAACATTTACATCGTTTTTTATCTAATGATTTTTTATTATAAGGTTTATATTTTCTTCTAAAATATTTTCTTTTTGGTTTAAAATATTTTTTTTTAAACTTATTGTATTTTTTATATTTTTTGGGTCATATTTTTCTTTTTCTTTTATAATCATAACATCCCCAATTTCCTAATACTTCGGTATCTCTACAACAAATCCTATCTTGTATAAATCCTGATTACTACACATAGTACTTATTTCATCTTTTATAGTTCTTATAATAAATCATAATGTATAACCTTCTTCATTTCTTCCTAATTGTTTTTCTTTAATCTTATTTTGAAAATAATTATTCCATGGTGGTGGTAATTTCCTAATAAAAACTTCTTTATAATAATTATTATCAGCTCCACTTCCAAACATCATATAATAATATTTACTATATTCACAACAATATTCGTTAAGGTAACACATATTACAAATTTGTAAATGTTTCATTCTGTTTTTAGCATCTTCTATTTCTTCTAATCTAGTTTTAGTACTTTCATTTACCGAGTCTTCTTCAGCAAATTCTCTATAAATTTTTGTAGCGACTTTATTTATTCCCTCTATTATACTAATTCCAAATCCTGCTTCAATACTATCTTTCCAAATACCTTTTGTTGTTTCTTCCAATCCTCTATACCAATTAAATACATTTCCTTTAAATTAGGGCTATAAGCAAAAACCGCTTAATCGGAAAACCGAACCGAAACCGCAATTTCGAAACCGACGGTTTGGTGCCACGTGGACCCGTCAACGAAATGGTTTTGAACCAAACCAAACCGGTCAAAAACGGTTTGGTTTAGGTTTGAGAATTTTAATTATGGTTTGAAACCAAACCGGACCGGCGAAAAATATATAAAATAAAAAATTAATTTTTTTTGAAAATTTATTCAAAATTTCAATTTTGTAAAATTGAATAATTTTGTCATTTTGTAGGTATTTTTGTCAATTTCTAATTTTCTATTAATTATTAAGATATACGATCCACCTTCCACCCAAGCCTAATTATATATAAAAAAAGGCCCAAATTTGAAATAAGTAGCACTAAACAGCTCAACTCAAGTCTATATACTCACAAGTCACAACCTTAATCTTCCAATTTCCATTTCTCTCACTCGCAACTCGCTGGTCGCAGCCTCACCCCCCGAGGCGCCTCCTGGTTTCCCCAAAATCGTCAACGCCCTCGAAATCTCGAACCTCGCAGTCGCCGGTAGTGTACGTTCGCCGGTATTATTAGACTATTTTAGGTTCTTGCATATTTATTTGATCGTGAGTAAGGATTAAAATTGAAATTTTCTTTCTAGTTGAAATTTGTTTACATATTTATTGATCGTGAGTAAGGCTTAAAATTGAAATTCGGGCTATCAAGTGCGCAAAAGACATTTGTTTACATATGAGAGAATATGTATAATTCCGTATTAAATTGCAGAAGATGAATGTGGTATATATAGTGGAATGGGGGAGAAAAAAATATTTGCAGCTTGTCTTTTGGAAGCCATTATTAGATAGATCTGTGTCTTAATTCTTTTTTTTTTTTCCAATTTGCTAATTAAATTTTTTTTGTATGAAGGACAAAATTGATCATGAGTTCTGTGGCTTCTTGAGTATGTGAATGTTTCTTCCTTTTACTAGTTCTGTGAGTTCAATGACAAAATTTGATGTTTCTTGAGTTCTGTGACAAAATTAATTCGTTTATTCCTTTTGCTAGTTGAAAATGGACATTATTATATTTTTTTGGACCTTATATTTATTTTAGTGGACTTGTATTGTATCTTCATTGTAAAGTATTATCCTAAAACGTCAAAAGGGCGAATAAAAAACTATACTTTAGTTTATGTGATTTTACTTTTATTTTGTTGGTATTTAAATTTATAGTAAATATATTTAGTTTGTTTTAGATTTATTTCTAATAAGATATAAATATATATTGAATTAATGGCATAAAAGTAAATACTAGACAGGAAAAAAAATATACTCGAAATCGGCGGTTTAAAACTGGACCAAACCGTTAGGTTTAGGTTTGAGTTTTTTTCAAACCGGTCAAAACGGTTTGGTTTAGGTTTGAGTTTTACTCAAACCGGTCAAAACGGTTTGGTTTGAAAATTTGTCAAAAACCGCAAAAACCGGACCGCTTACACCCCTACTTTAAATGTTGCTAATAAATATTCAGTTCTATTTTTATTATCGGTATTACTGCGATTATAATTAAAGTGTGTTATCATATTAGTACTCCATTTATTTATAGATCTTCTAACATCTAATTCACAATCTAAATTTAAATATGATCCTACAATTTTCATTGGGTTTAATTCTCTTAATACTGGTTTAAATTGGTCTCTATACATTCTTTTTTTGGTAGTTTTAAAATCTACTTTTGTATTAACATATCTTATTGGGTCTATTTCTACTTCATATCTAGTTGTGCTAGTTTCTTCATATTCTTCTTATTTAACTGCTCGTGGTCCTCCCGTTTTTCCGACCAAATGATTTTTAGTTATTTCTTCACAAATTTTTAAATTTTCTAAGTCAAATATTAAATTTTTCATATCTTCGTTCATTGTTCTTCTATAACTAATTTTCCTTCTTCTTTTTCTATAAGATTTTCTTCTTACTTTCTAAGATCAATTAATAATCTTTCTATATCTTCTTTTAATCCTCCATTAAATTTTATTAATTCTTCATATTTTTCAATTTTCCTTCTAACTTCTTTAAGTTCTTTGGCATAATCTGGTTTAAATGATTTTTCTTTATTTAGATTTTCTATTATTCTATTTAAAAGATTTTCTATTCTTAAAAAATTATTTTGTAGTTTTTTTTTTCTTCTTCGTAGTCTATTTCAATTCTAGTTATTTTTTCATCAATTGCTTTTATACTTTTCTCAATTAAATTGATTTTATCATTCATACTCATACTTTAGGTTTTTTATAAGATGGTTTTTCAATTTCAAATCCTAATTTATTTAATAAAATATCAAGTTTATAATTAATAATATCTATATTTTCTTCTAAAGTTGCTATTTTATTAATACTATTTTTCTATGTAATTTTTGATATTTAATTTTGAATTTCTTCAAGTTTAGTTTCATCAAGTATTTCTAAATTATTAATTTGTTCTTTTATTTTATTAAATTGTTTAGACATATTTTTGCTTAAAACTTCTAATATTTCTTTAGCTATTTCATCTTTTGGATCTATATTATTTATTTTGTCTATAACTTCTATATCTTTAGATTTTAATTGTCCTAATTGTTGCCATAAAAATGCATTAGTCCAGTTTGTAGTCATATTTAACAATTCATCTGTATTTCCCCATGAGCTTAAATGTTGAAATAGAGTTGTATTCCATTTTTTAGTTTGATAGCTTCCTATTGGTAATCTAATATTTTCTATTTCTTGTTTATAAAATCTTATTTTTGTTGGTAAACTCATATTAATCTGGTAAGTTTAAGAAATTAATTATTATATTATTTATCATTTGTCTTATTTCTCTTCTAAATTGTTATTCTCTTCTTAATTCTCTTGTAATTTCATTCCTTAATAATTCTTTTTTAATTTTATTCCAATTAGAAATTTCTTTTTCTATTTTTCTACGATTATTGTCAGTTATTATTTGTTCTTCTAAAATTTTTATTTTATTATTACAAAATTTTCTAGTTATTCCAGGCATATTCTTATTCTATATTGTCAAAACTAAGATCAAAATCATATAATTCAGAAACTTCATTATAGCTTACATGCTTTTCTATAGTTTCGAAAGTTCTTTCACTATTTTCATTATCTAACCAGAAAAATATAATCATTTTTATTATTTCTTTAGGCAATCTTTTTTTTAATCCAAATGATACAATTGTAAGACATTTTTCATAATATCTAACATTTCTTTTTATGAAATTTATTCCTCTAGTATAACTATCATAAGTTTCTGGAATTTCTATCATGTGACTATAATCAATACTATTAGTATATCTAAAAGGTACAGTTCTATAATAAAACTCGTAACTTTCTATGATAAAAGTTCTTCAAAGTAAACAATCTTATAAAAATTCTTATATAATAATTTTCATGCAAATTTTCAGACAATAAATTTTCTTGTAGCTTAAAATAAGGGTATTACCACGCTTCACCAAATAGCAAGAATGTTATATGTTCCTGGTCACCTTCGTCACAAGAGTTGGCCAAAGTCTGACAGTATCACAGCAAAATGGACACAAAGGCACTCAAAACTCTCAAACAGATTTACTGTGTAGAACAACACTCAAAGCGTAATAAAAGATTTATTTCAAACTCAAAAATTTTATTGATCTGAAGATAGCTTGAAAGCTATTATACAAAGATTTTTACAAAGATTGATACTCCGAAGAGTGGTTTCTACTCTCTAATGAGAAGGATTACAAAGATCATTTTTGGAAGTTTGAAATGGTAGTTCAGGATGAGATTTCAGATGGCTAATTTTCGATGATTTTCTTCTTCAGTAGAGTTTCAATTTTATAGAAAGGCTCGCGCTTCACCGAGAAGCTTCTGGTCAATCAGATTTTTACATCACAAAAGTAAAAAGTACAATAATTTCAAATGTGGTTGAAAATATTTAAAGTGCTTGTCGGTTATCTTTATTCCAGTGTCGGCAATTTTTTGATTTCAGCTTGACAACTGTCTTCTAATCTTCAAAGTTCACATGGTGCTGTCAGTCACGTTTTTCTTGATCGTCCTTTACTTGTGGACGTGTCCCATAAGTCGGCAGGCTTCTTTAATGCATTCCTCACTCTCGAGGAATTGATCGTTGATTATTTCACAAATTTTTTCTTCAAGAATTTTTGATTCTTTATCTCCTCTACATATGAGAATCCAATTGTTGTTCATCCCATATACCATGTATCTTTCTCCATAAAAGAACTGCATCGTTGAGCAGACTGACTTTATTCCAATGCTCTTCTATAAATAATCAATTTCTTATTAATAGTGGGTAACTCTTTAAAAATCTGAATCTCCTTGAGTGGATTTTCATTATTTTTCCTAATAGTGACAAGATGATGTTGTCCATACCATTTGGGTTCTTTATATTCAGGACTAATTGTGTAAAACTTTAGTTCAACTGGTTGTTTATCACTGAATTTTTTTAACACAATTAACAAATTCTTTGTCAAACTGTTCAATTTCTTTTAGATCTATCCCTGGGAAGAGTTGATCTAAAAATCCAAATGCTGCCAATTTTCGAACAATATTAGGATCTGCTCCTTGAACTGCACTGATCCTTGGATAAATCGTCGTTGGAAGGGCTGTCAAATATAGAGAACTTCCTTCTCTGAAATTATATACCCATTCAGAAAACTCATAATACTCATTCTCCATAGGATGTAGATTAGTTCGAATATGATGAGTTGTGATTATTCCCTTTGATAATTTGAGATCACCAATCGGTACTTTTTTATTTTCTTGGAATTCACTGATAACAGTAGGCTGTTCCAATGGGCCTTTTGATAAGGATGTTTGAGTACTGGACTCAGTGGCTCCTTTTTCACTTGTAAATTTTTCCAACAATTTGTCAATACTGACAGGTAATTGTTGTGGACTCTTTGTTATGACATTTTCCTCTTGCAAGGTAAGAGGGTCATTTCTCTTAGATTTCGAATCTCCACATGAAGTGGATGTATTAATCTCCTGAAATGGGATATGACTCGCCTTTTGGCTGTATTCACCTTTTTCCAAAAGAGGGTACTCCTGGCTGCAACTTACAAAAAAGTCCAAACATTCTGTCAATTTTTCAGCTATTTTTTCTATATTGTCATTTAATTTATCAATCTTTTTTCCATTCTCAATAACTTTGTTTGATAGATCGCACAAAGTTTGTCGAATATCAAGATGATCTTCTTGAATAGCAAGATAATCTGCATTAAAATCTGTTAGAAGATTTTGCAATTCCCTGGTAAATGCTTCAATCTTGTCCAAAATCATGATTCCTGCTCAAGAAATCATCAAATAAGTTATATTTTCCTTTTATATATTCAAATTTAAAATTATAAAAAGATAATAACACTTGCCATCTGTGTAATCTTCTATGTTGAGGTGAATTTGGTAATTTATTATTCACTAGTCCGTTGAGTATTATCAGTTTGAACAATAAATTCATTGGATAACAAAAACATTTTAAATTTGTTTATTCCTTTAACAACTGCCAATAATTCTTTTTCATTGGTTGAATAATTTACTTCAGCGTTATTAAATGTTCCACTAGTATACCTGCAAATTTCATTTAAATCAGTTTTTAATAAAGCACTCAAATATAAATCTGAAACATCAGTTTGAACTAGTAATTTATCTTTTTCATCAGGAAGTCTAAGTTTAGGTAAATTTTTACAATTTTCTTTTAAATTTTTAACACAAAGAGTATGTTCTTCATTCCAACCTAATTTATTTGATTTTCTTAATAGTTTATGAAGTTTTTTTTCTGCAAGTTTTTTTATAAATCTTTCAGCATAATTAAGATAACCTAAAAACCTTTGAATTTGTTGCTTATTTTCAAGTTTATCGGGAAATAAAATTATCTTCTCAGAAATATGCGGTTGTAATTTTATTCCTTCACTATTTATTATCATTCCTAAAAATTCAATTTCATTTTTTGCTATTTCTGCCTTTTTCTGACTAAGTATTATACCTTCTTTTGAACAAACTGTAGCAAAACTTCTAAAATGTTTAAAATGATCTTCATATGTTTCTGAACAAACAACTATATCATCAACATAAACAATAAGAAAATTATAAGTTCTAAAGACTTCATCCATTCTTCTTTGATAAATTTGTGGTGCATTTTTTAATCCAAATGGCATAACTAACCATTCATAATGTCCTTGAGGAGTATTAAATGCTGTTAATGGTATACTATTTTCTTCTAGTTTAATTTGCCAAAATCCAGATTTACAATTAAATTTTGAATAATATTTTTTATTCTTAGCTATATTTATTAATACTTCTTTATTTGGTAAATAATATCCATCAAATTTAGTGTTTTTATTAAGTTCTTTTTAATTTACAACTATCCTAGGTTTTCCTCTTTTTATCTCTGAATGATTTCTAACCATAAAAGTTGGGCTACTATGAGGGCTATTACTTCTTCTTATAAGTTTTTGATTAAGAAGTTCTTGAATTTGTACTTGAAATTCTTTTTTATCTTCTTGATTATAAATCATAGGTTTGACTCTAATGATGATTGTTGGTTCTAATAGTTCTATTTTAGCTGTTGTTTTTTATTTTTCTCATTTTTCAAGTGGGTTTTCATTATAATTTTTTTGCTAAAAGATCTTTTATTTGATCAAGAGTAATTGTTTTGATTGAATAATTGAGTAATTTTGGTATAAATTCTATTTTTTCACCACGCTGAGCTGACTGAACTCTGAATGGTTTAAATTCTCTAGCAATTTTTAGTAAATATCCACATGGTATTTTTAATTGAATAGTATAAATATTTTGACTATATTGACTAAACTGTTGTAGAAAGTCATTTCCTAGAATAATATCACAATCATTAATATTATATTGGTAAACATTTCTTATGGTTACTATTTTAGATCCTATTATAACTTCTATATTTTCATTTTTATATTTTAAAGATTCTCTTACTCCAGTTATTCCTTGTAGAGTTAATTGTTGTTTATTTTCAATCCACTTTGGTAATAAAAATTCTTTGAAGACAGTTATCTCAGTTCTTGTATCAATTAGAGTACAAGTAGTTATTTTTTATTCAAATATAGTTATTTGTATATATACACTTATTGAGAATTTTATTTCTCTACTAATTTTTCTTTAAAGCAATATGTAGTTATTCCTTTATATATAATAAGAATTCCTTCCTTATCTATTTTATAATTATCAAGACTATTTAAAAATGAATTTCCTAATAATATTTGATATTCATCAAAATTCATATTATTATCAATATATCATTCTATGCTTAATAATAAATTTCCTAATTTAATTTGAACTTGTCCTATGATATCACAAGAGTTTATTTTTCCTTCAAAGTTTCTATAACTATAAGGTTCTACTTTTTTCTTTTTAATTCCTTCATCCATAAGAGAGCGAATATGATTCTGACTTGTTTCAGTATCAACAAGTATTTTAATTTCATTTATCCATTTATTTCCATTAAAAAACTTTCATTTGATTCCATAAATACTATTATTTTTATTTTGTATTATTTTTGAAATACTATGTCTTACTGTATTATTTCCAATAATTATTTTATTTTCTTTATATGTTATTTGTTTTGGTATTATAGGTTGATCGATACTTATAGCATCATCATGTCCTATCTCAAAATTTTCTATTTCCTCTATATCTTGTTCTCTAGGTAAGATTGCTTCTCCTATATCCCTAAATTCTTCGTCAATTTCTATAAAATGCTTTTCTTTATATATATTTCCATAATTACTATTTGTATAACAATATAATCCTTGATATAATATAGTAAAAACTTTATTATCATCTTTTAATATTTTATTAGTCATCTTAAAATGTAGACTAAGACAATCATCTAAATATCATTTATATGTACACAATATCTTGGATAACAAGTAACATCTAATTTTTTATAGGCTAAATTTCCTTTAATTATTCCTAAATTTTCATTTTCTGCAGTTATACATCTTTCATCTTGTAGATTAACTATTATAGGACTATTAATTCCTTCTTTAAAACATGATTTTATTATTATTTGTATTCCAGTAAGGTAAACATAAGATATTTTATTTCGTTTTTCTTGTTTTAATTTTCCTAAAAATTCATTAATATTTCTTTTTGTTATTAGATTTAATTTTATTTTTCCTTGTGTATGTTTAATATCTATGGCTTAATCTATTTCATGATATTCATTAATAGTTAACTTCTTTCTTCTAAAGGTTGATCCTAAAATATTAAATAATCTATTTTCTCCTAGTGGTTCTAGATTTAATTCTGCTATATTAATTTTTCTAAATTTTTCCCAATCAAATTTTCCTTTTAAAGCATATCCTTCTACTCCTTCGTATACTTCAGTTTCTAAATTATCTGAATTTTCAATTTCCATGATCTCTAGGGCTCTGATTCTTCAATTCTCCTAATTTCATTATTAAGAACTTTTTGAATTCTTTTTAAAGTTTTCATTTCTGTAAGAATAGGTATTTTAACAAGATATCCTAAGTCCTCATCTAAAATTTCATCAAAATCTATTAAAAGAAAAGTAATTTTCTTTTCAAATTTTTTCTTTATTTTAAAACAATCTAAGTCTTTTATTTTTTCAATCAAATTTCTTGATTTATTAACAAGATGTTAAATATAACTATCAGTATCTAAATAGATGCTTGCAACGTCAATGACTTGTCCAGAAAGTTCTCAGATGTGGTTGACACCATCGCATATCTTCCTACAGTCAATGTTCCACCACCATCTCGATCTCGATCCGTCAGGGTCAGGATGCCTGTGCTAACACGCGGGCTCCTCTCACACTATCTCGTAGTAGAATGGGTAAGAGGGATGCATAGTTAGTTTATAATATTGGTGGTTCATACCATCGTGCGTTTTGGAAAAAACCTTTTGCAACGTCATTTTGTACACCATCATTAGGCATATGTTTTAGTTGATGGTTTAATTCTTAGTGTGAATGTAGAATTGAAATGGAGACAATAGTATTTGTTTCACTTCTTGCATGTTGTTTAGGTATTATATTGTGTACAATTTACGAATTGTCATTCCGGTAGTTTAAATATCAATTGTCGAGAATAACAAGTATTTGATGTCGAGAACAATGTTTCAAATGTCGAGAAATGTATAGAACTGACGGAAATGGAATGAAATCTCGTCTTAGATACATGAAATGTCAAGTATTGTGATAAACATAGACCAAATGTCGATAACTTTTTAAATGACGAAAACGTAAAAAGTCGAGGACTGAGTGGAATCAATTAGATGTAGAAGTTCCTCAATAAGATTTCAATCAAAGATGTGTTATAAATCCATCGTTATTAACAAAAAGTTCTAATGATTAGTGTAGTAAGGTATTATGTTGACTTCAATCAAATCATGTTGGTAATAAATACAAATTTACTATTCACACGACAAGCGCAAGGTTTATGATGTCAAACAAATGTCAATCAATCAACTGTAATTACATCAGGGGGGAGGTACATTCATGTTCGGAACTTTAAATTTTAGGTTGATTCGAAATTTCATTGCAAGGTTTTCGAATAATTTATTGACAAGCTCTTCATATTTAATATCACTTCGAATAACAATTGATGTTGTTCGGTTTCCAAACCACTTCCACCCGTCGAACTGTGGGTTATGATTTGTAGTTGAGCGCCGGTGATGTCTGTAGTTTGTGGTTTTGGGTGATGAGCTTCGCTGCTGGATTTTTCAGGCGATTGTAGTTTTGTGATTTGTGTGTGGTTGTGATAGCAAGGTGGGTTGGGTTGGTAGCGATGTCGGTGGCAGTGGAGCGCGGGACGAGTGTTTGTGATTGCGTTGGTCTTCATCTTCGTAGATATTCTCATTTCTCATTGTAGAGATGGCGTACTTGAAGGTAGAACCGTGGCGACGGGGGTTGTGTTTGTATTTGGTTGGTTGTGTGATTGAGTTTGGGTTAGTAGTGGAATGGTGAGGGTGTTAGTAGTGGAGGAGAGACTGACGACTTGCCCAATTGTTTGAGTTTCAGTAGTAGTTAGAGTTGTGAGGATTGTGTTGGTGGCAAGGTTAGTTGCCTTTTCAGTCGTTTGATTGTGATCGATTTTGTGTTGATTGTGACTTGAGATTGACCTGATCACAGACAGTCACACTCAACACAAATTTGATCACAGTTAGTCATATTGAATACACACTTGATCACAATTAGTCACATACAGTCACACTGAACGCAAATTTTTTTTTTAGATGATTTTTTTAGGATGTGGAGGCAGGGTTGGGATGGTGGTAGGTGGATCCATGGGGGTGGGGGTGTGATTTTCAATTTTTAATTTTCTGGAAATTTCTGAGTCACTGGAGCGGCCATTGGTACAGTCGTCGGAGCGACCGCCGGAACAGATATCGGAGTGACCGTCGGAGAGGCCGTCGGAGTGATTGCCGGAGCTGATGGCCGTTTCCGATGGAGAAGTGGAGAGAAGGTGGTGTAGTACAGTAGTAAGGTGATAGGATGCGGTATGTGAGATGACATGGATATAAATAATTAATGTATATTATATTATATTTTAATATTTAATAACTTTATTTACCTTCTGATTTTTGAAATATTTTAATGAGTTTGTTATTGATGAAATGTAATCTTTAAAACTAGGAGTTATGTATTGTTTCCTTTTTGAATTGGTATAAAATATACACCTTATTTATGAATTTTTTTCCTTTTTCTTTTCCATAATCAGCTTAAAAATAAGGGCCCAAAAGCCCAAAACAATATAGCTGGACCAGAAAGGCTAAAGGGCCCAAGAGACGGTAACCAGGGAGTCCCCACGGTAAACCCAAGTCCAATAAACTGACCAAAAGCTGAAGAACCCGCAGGCTGAAAGGCAGCACTAGAAATCTGACGGACAATTCCATTTGTATAGAAATGGATGACAATGAAGGTTGATAACCTCTCAATTGCGTGCGGACCACGCATGATTAATAAATTTTTAAAAAAAGTGGGCCCCTCCTATTATGAGTGTTCGGTCATTCTCATTATTATCACTTTCGGTACATGTAGCATGATTAAAATCTGACAAAGGGACACAAAATCAGAAAAAAAAGAAAGAAAAAGGACAATCAAAGGCACGCTAACAAACAGGAAACGGCAGGCAGAAGTTGACCGCACCAAATTCAAATATGAACCACAGCCACAGGATAGGATATAGCAGCAGTACTGTTATTCTTTTGCAGTATTGTAGATAATTCTCACTTGCGAACATATGGAGGTCACATCCTTATTCCGCAGAATGAAATCTATTGAGCAATTGAGGAAACTGATTAGTCATTTTTACATGAAGAAATAGGAAGATCAATTTCTGTTGCCACATGTTTTGGCCCATACTTGTGATATATATAATCATTACAAAACCCGTGTAAATTGTTCGTTTTAAAACTTGTGTTTGCTGAGATTGGAACAATTTTTTCGTCCTGATATTGATGGAAGTGTAAGATAATCCTATCCCACCTCGACTGATAATTGAGGTGCTTGGGAGTTGTGAACGAAGGATACAATACTTGTTGTATAGTTGCTTTCTTATTCTTTAGAGACTGAATGTATGTCCCTGGTTTAAATTTGTATGTATTTTTTTTGTTGGTTTCAGTTAGCTGAGGTTTAGCTTCCATGTATCAAAAGGACACTAATGTGGAACCATTAATTACGCAAATATGTAACCCAACTCTTATTCTCTGCACAAAAAATTCCAAATCAAGTAATTATAAAAATTTCATGGGGCTTACCAGAATACTCACATGATCGGCCCACCATGTATTACAAAAAAATTGTGCGGGACCTACACGTGTGAGTGTCCTATGAGTTTTCCTGGGAAATCTTTCATGTAAGTGAAGCATCTCTCATTGCAAATTCTTCTTAAACATGTTCAAAAAATATTTTTTAATTAACAGTAAAAAATAAGCACACAATTTCTTATGAGAATATGGAAATGATCCATTCTCCGATACCAGGAACAAGCGTATCACGCTCTTCATGAACAGACAATCTTTTCTTTATTTACTTCTTATTTTGAGGATACTCACGAGTCACAAGGGCTGGCGGGCAGGGTGGGTGGGTGGGTGGGTAATTTTTTTTATTTTTTATTACGCGAGATCCATTCTCATATGAGAAGGTGTAAGGCTTCTATAATGTTTTTCTTTCGAACAAATGAAAATTTCCACTTATTTTTACCGCAACAGGGAAGAAAGAACTGGAGAAAAGTGATAGTAAATTTCTAGGATTTCTGGATCAAGATTGAGTCTTTTCTAGTCTAAAAAAAAATCATGAGTTGAATTTACATCTGCCTATGTTTTCATTATTTTTGTATGAATTAAACTGGATTCACAGAAAAATTGTGCCAGAGGTTATAAAAAATACTCACATGATGTGTGTTCCACCTGATTTAAATATTATTTAAAAAAGTGGACCCCATATGTATTGTGTCTTTTCTGTTTTCTTTCGTTTATGTAGGGTAAGGAAGATTCTTTTTGTATGGCCAACTCTTTAAAGAATAATGTTATTCACAATTAAGGCTAATCGACGCAACATACAAATGACAATTTGTGATGTATAAGACAATAAAAAAGTATTACATTAATACATTAAATAACAAATTGTCATATGTATATCACGTAAGGCGACTGTCGATAATGTTCATTATGAATAGCATTATTCGTCTTTAAAACCATAGAGGACAATGCATTGTTCTACTTAAAATTAAAACCAAAATTGAAAATTAAAATTAACTTTATTTTTATGTTCCAACACTTGTTTCGTGGAAAAATGAACCTGTAGACAGCAAATTATTCACACACGAAAAACCCAAATGTAAATAAACATTAGCCATGAAAAGTTGAGGATGTTGCAGTAAAAAAATTGGACCTCAGCGTCGAGATCAGAAGAAGAAATGGAGGACTGTGTTGGGAGGAGGCAGTCAGATCCATGACCATCTCTGTGTGTGTGTGTGATTGTTTTTGGGTTTTGAGAGTGAAATTTGTTTCAGGTCGGATCAGCTTTAATATGGGATGTTTCTCGATTCGATATTTGTGCTTGTAATGGAACTGAACAAGACAGAAATGGGATAAGAAGTCACCTTAATTTGACCAAACACTGTGGATGTCTTGTTTTTTTAATAAAATTATTTCCACTTGACAAAACAGGATGAAATAAAATAAGACTTAAAGACTTCAAGAACCAACTTCTAGAATTTGGTGGGGACGCTTTACTAAAATTTTCTTCAAGTAATTAATTTATCAAAGCGAGCCGTCAACTTTTAACAATCATTTATCGAGGTCTTATAATATGTAAAGGAAGAGTGTCTTGATTTTGAGTTAAGTTGTTATTTGTAACACATCAATTAGTGTATTGACTTTCTTAATAAATATTCGTTACAAATTAAACTTTAATCTTTCACCTCATCTTCCTTCCTTCCTTTGTCAAACGGTCCTATCCTTTAATGGTTAATACATTATCTGAACATGGAGCTCCCAAGAAAGCAACCTTAGAGGAGAAAGGCTCGGGACACTTTCTTCGCTTGCAATTTCTACTTTCGACGCTCATGCTTGACGAGTGAAATATCACAACTTGAATTTTACTTTTTGTTTGAAAAACTAAAATTATTAAGAAAATATCTTTCAAATTCATATTTCAAAATTTTATTATTTTTAAACCATAATTAAACATTCTGTTATATAGAAATAAGGCGTTTGGACTAAAATCACTTATTTTGAGGGAATGATGAATTTTACTACATAATTGAAAGGTCATGATGAATTATGCTAAATAAAAGATTGACAGGAGATGTGTTATATTTCTTTACAATAGTAGGGACTTTTTTACAAATGTAGGAACATTATGTGATGATTATTCTTTTAATAATTTACTTGTGACTTATTTGGGTTTTTAAAAAAAAAAATTTGGGATTATGATTGTAATTAATTTTTTTCCTTTTTATTTTATTTAAAAAGAATGGTATATTGGTCATTTCATAATTTTTAATTGAGAAAATAAGTGAAAAAAATCTTTTGCGCAACGAAAGGTGGAATAAGGGTGAAAATGTCAAAAAGTAAAATGTACGTACGTTTTCCACGATAACAATAAAATTTGGAAATGAATCATTTCAATCATTTTTTTGCGGGTTCCCGAGAAAATATCTACACCCTCTCACACGAGGCACCTCAATAAAAAGGTTAAAAAAAATAGAACCATCCACCCACATGTCACTTTTCGGTGGGTTTCTGTGAACCCCCACCTCTACATGCAGCAAATTCCTCGTACTCGTGGTAGTGTACAAGTATCAACCATACACCTTTCTTTCTTTTCCAATCTCTCATTCTTAAAAAAGAAAAAAAAAAAAAAACACTCTTCCAAAAATGGCCAAACGGGCGCTACGGGAATTTCGTGCATTTTTGCATTAATTTCAATAGATTATATTCTGAAGTGTTTTTCCTGCAATTACTGCCTTTGTTAATTTTTCAGTACTACTACTACGATGCAATCGGGTGAGATGATATCCTTGGTGCCTTATTTTAGTTTTATAACTCCGTTGATTTGATTATTATCTGTAACTCAAGTGTTATTTGCAGCAAAAAATATATGTATGGTGTTATATTACTTAAATTCCGTGCCGTTAAGAGCTTCTATTATTATTGGGTGTTAAATTGATTGTGATCCTGAAGCACTACCCTTTTTGTTTGATGTAATTCTAGTGTTTGCTTCTTTATTGTTAACAAGAAATGCTTGTGAAAAATGGAAACCGTGTACGTATAGAGTTTAAGTTGCTCAAATTTGAAGGACAGTTCGGAAACTTGGGGTATCTTGCTTTGTTAATAATCTATGTCAGCAGTATAGCTCAAGAGTTCAGAGTTGATGGTTTTAGAATCCAAAACAAAAAAGTTGTTAATTAGATAGATTGGAGAAAATATAGACTGATGGAGATACAGATAGATCATAAAGGTTTAACTTTTGATCGGGAGGTTCTGGGCTTCATAAAAGCCATTGAGGGGCCTTAAACTGATTTCTGGTGGGTTCATTTCTTAGTCAAATGGTTAACAAAGAGTGTGTTAGATAGATGTTCCACCTTGAAATTTGCAGTTTGAACTTTTCGAAGCAGGTTGCATACTCAGGTATATTGTCTGTTTTAGATAGTGTCTATTTTAGCCACACAATTTAGCCCTCGTTTGAGAGAAAAATGCATTTTTGAATAGTGATTTTTGGATAATTATGTAGTTAAAAATTAAGAAAAGTTTCCGATTTACATGTAATATTAATTGATTGAAGTATGTATGATTGAACGGAGTTTTGGAAAAATGAATTTTTAAAAACAATGGGATTCAAGCAACCCCGTAGTATAATCAATGTCAGAAATTTGAAGAGACTTTTTGTCGTTTTTCTTCTTCCGACTCTCAGCAGTATTCATTTAAGGATGGACACTTCACAAAAAAACCATCTGGCATGTTTCCTTCCTTTTCAAATGTAACACATTTTTCAAAGGAGTACACTTCTTGCCAATTGTTCCGATCATTTATATGTTCCTGGAAATGCAGTTTTCCACGATGATTCTTCTTTTGATATGCTAGTGGCGCCATGGATAAATAGAGTTATGGTTATGTAATCATTCTCTGAGTTTCAGGACATGATATCAATTATCTGTTTCGGGAAGCTCAAATTCGGTGGCTAAAGTCAGTTGAAGTGCTTTTCATACTTCAGAATCATGAGAAGCACCAGATCACCCACGAAGTCCCTCATATGCCAGCTAGTAATGTTCATATTCTTCTCTCTCATTTTTGTGCAACCCTTTACACAATCTTTATTTTATTTCCTCGAACTTAAACAGGTGGATCTTTGTTTCTATTCAATAAAAGAGTCCTAAAATGTTTTCGGAAAGACGGTCATAGTTGGCGTAGAAGGAAAGATCAGAATACTATAGCTGAATCACACGAACGACTTAAGGTTGTTATTCTCATATTGCCTCTACGTCTTTTGGAACTACCGATAAACAAAATAATCAAAAGTCATTCTGAATTTCTAGCTCTCATTGTTGCTGATACACTTCGATAAAATTATTTCTCTTATGGAGGAATTATAACAGTTCCAGAACATATGTGCGAAAGGTAAGGATTTTTCTTCAAGGCATAAGTTTTATGATAATGTGTGCTCCAGCCTTTCCATGTTTCTATGGCCATCATCATAACCTAAGTGACAATATGTCATTGACAAGATTCATCTCAAGTGTTTCCATTATCATCTCGCCTTGTTTAGAGTTTTGTGGAGTTTAATAATGTCATCTCATTTAATTTTAATTTGATAAATGACATTATTCCTACGTTAGGTTGGAAATGCTGAAGTTCTAAATTGCTATTATGCTCGTGGACAGCAGAACCCTAGCTTTCAGAGACGCAGCTACTGGATGTTGGACCCGTGAGTTTGGACATTTATCTGATGTTAATTTGCTCACATTTACTTGTCAAATTGTGACTTAGATAGAAACAAATGTCTAATGCTAGATAAGCTTCCAACAATTTATTCTCAGATAAAAGTGGCCTGTAAAGTTAATTTGGGCTTCCAACTCTTATGATGCTTTCTTTTAATTAATATATTCAGGGCCTACGAGCACATTGTTCTTGTTCACTACAGAGATATTGGGGTGGTGAGTCTTCCTTCTTCTTCTTCTTCTTCCTTTTTTCTCTCTCTTTTTCTTACCGTAATCTATAGTAATTGAAACGCCTAAGTGACACCCGCACCCATACGGTTCTATTTTGAACTTTTCATCTTTTATTGTTTTGTCTTCTACTTAGTAGAACTCACAGCTTTTCACGATAGCTGCAGTGACTTACCTGACTGCTTTAAGCAAAATTGCTATTCTGGCCATGTTTCCTACTGATGCAGCAGAAATTACTGTTCTTCATGTTAAAATCTCGTACCAGGGAGCAAAGTTGATCTTTATCCAATATCAATCTTTGTGGTTGGCACTGGGCAATTTGTTCAAAGTCCACAACGCACATGCAAATTTTTCATGTTGGTGTATTACTCCATTTAGTTCCTGTAGATGATAATTGGAAGTGTGAACCATGTTTACTTCCATGCACAATGACTGTAACTAACAAGAGCATTCATATTTATATTTGTATAACTTGAGCAGTAAGATAACACGTCCAATTTTTTTGAGTTATAGGGAACACAGAATGCTAGATTGACATCACAGTCCTCGCCATTATCTTCTTCTATCCTCAATCTAAGTCTGACCTCTTTTGCAACTCAGCATCCAGACTCCGTTTTCGTTGGTGAATCAAATGAACCAAATCAGAGTCAGTCTAGTCTTGGATCCGTGGAAACTGGTTCACATGAAGTCATCAAGATTCATGGGATAAATCCATCAGACATTACAGAGAAAACGAAGGTTAATAGTTCATTGGAGTCTGATTTAAGTTATGCACCGCGACAAATTGAACAGAAATTAAGTTTAAATGATGACGTGGAGAAAGAATTTAACACAATCTACATTGAGAATGAGGACTCAATTGATTTAGAAAATGTGCTACTTGCTTATGACTTGTCTGCTCAAACTCCAGATCATTCAGAGAATCTTCTTTCACAAAGACACTCAGGTGTATCTCATTTCCCTGTTATTTATTTAATTAAAGGGTCGTCCACGAGTAATTTTCTATGTTATCAAAACGGCTGCTAATGGGGTATGACTTTGCAGGTGACAGGATGGAACATTCTCATCAACTCCCAGAACCTGAAGTCAATATTTGGGGAGAGATGCTCGGTAGCTCTAAGAGTTTGCTTGATGTTGAAACACAAGAAAAATATGAGCACAAATTGAACGAAAATGTGAGAAGAGTATTATTTACTTGTCATTTCATCTCTAACTTGACAATATCCTTCCTTTAGTTTGATGACTATTAGTCGTTTTGTGATTCTATGATAAAACATGTTGCATGAGGTAAAAAGTTTCTCCCTTTTCCATGCAGTGTCAAGAACACCCTCCCTTTTACTATTTTTGATCGGTCAAAATTAACGTTTTTGAAATAGCCATATAATTCGATTTGTCCCCTGTAGGCATTTAAACTCTTCTCTACATGGATTCTTTTGGAAAAGCCAATTCTGATTTAAAATCCATTTTTTTTTTCTTTTATGTCATCTTTATTGGGGTGTAGTTTTAGTCAAGGTAGGAGTACATGCGAGAGGCAGTAAATGTTGGGGATTACCAAGAAACTGAAGATTCAAAGATTCAACACTTTTGCCAGTCATTCATGGGGAGGTGGAAATTTAAGATAATGATACTTACATTGCATAGATTGGTTGGTCTTGTAAAGGGATGCATATGAGATTTCGTATGATTCGAATTAGTATGACAAAAGGGGAAATGTTAGTGAACTTCAATGGGACTAGGAATTCTATATCACTGAAATGTTGGCTATAAAGAACTAACGTACACATTCATTGAGTGAAACTGAGATAAGAATTATAAATATGAATCTACAGTAAAACTAGATGGGCTGGGTTAAGACTGAGCTTATGAGCATATTCATAATCTAGTAAGTAGTGTTTTCCAAAGGGCTTAAGGCTTATGCCTTCAGGTGCTCCTTGTGCAGTGTTCACTAGGAACCTCAAAGCTTATGATTCCAGGGTTTAAGCCTTGACATAGTCGTACCAAAAACTGAATTGTATGAAGATTTTCTAAAATGAGATTTAGGCCTTCACAAAAATGTATAACATATTTTTTAGTATCAAAGATATTTTGCTGCATTGGTTGTTGGCTTGATTTTCTAATAAACTGTGATCTATGTTCTGTGTGGCTATGAATATCTTGGTTTCTGTTATTTCCCTTCTTTTCTATGCCCTGATTTTAATAGATTCAGCGCTTTCCAAAAGGAAAAAGATATAGGCTTAAAAATATTGAGATAGTTGAAAGAACGAATGTATGAATTGGCGTGATAATTGCTTGTTTATTTGATTATATTAGTTAAAAAGTGAAATTAGAAACTTCATGGTGCAAATGAATACTAATATGATCAAATTAATTGGTAATAAATTCACATAATTATAGAAGAAACACGCCCTGCATTCTTTTATTCTTATAGAACAGATACATGATGCAGAAGTATATAGAATTAGCTTGAATCACAATAGCAATATTTTTTTGGCATTTAACATTTCAGGCTAGAAATTGGAAACCTTGATGTTTCTGTTATGTTAACATAGTCACACTTACCACAGGATATGCTACTCAATCCATCACCAAATGAGGCAGTAAGGCAGCAGGAAAGTTATAATTTGCTAAATTTTGATGCACTAGGTTATGCCCAAGACTGTAAGTTTTTCTCAAGGAATACTTTTCAATCAGAAAGATACTTGGTTTCTTAAAGTACTATGACAACTCTTTTATATTGCCAGCTTCTATGATGTTTACCCAAGAAGTAGAGTCTATCAAAATTCCTGCATATTCTCCTTCAGTGAATACTGATGGTACCAATCTGGACTGCTATCCAACATTTTTTGAGCAAAGTCAGATTGGAATCCCTCTTGAAGACAATTTCAGTCTGACAATTTCCCAAAGGCAGAAGTTCACAATACGTGAGATATCTCCAGAGTGGTGTTATTCCTCTGATGCTGCCAAGGTATGTTTCTTGAAACTCAAATTTATATTAGAAGCTATTTCATGAATCATGGCTTATTCGTATTTGATATTATACAAGCTAGCAAACCGTTTATGGCTTATAATGCAAACGAGTACTTTCAATACGTTTTGGAAAATAAGGTCAATTACCTGTAGATTCGAGGAGTAATATGCATGTATTTTGGGTTCGTCTCATATTTGTATATCTTCCAAAGGATGTTAAATGTTGTAGTTGTTGATTGTTCTTGTGTGAGGCAGTGGAAATCTGACCACATTTCTCTTAGCTGATTTATTTTTACACTTTGGAGATGATATAAGATAGCTGATTCATTACTTTCTGGTTAGTTGTTCAATGCATCCATTTTTTATTTTTATTTCTTTTCAAAGCGCCTTAGATGATCTGTAACTTTCCACCCTGCAGATGTTCTTCTTTGGTTAATCACAATTTTTTCCAACTTATTCTGCTTAGTAAGTTTCTTATTTCCAGTCGTTTCTTGTTGCATAGAGCTCTATATCTCACAAGTGTAGAAATTGTTCTCATTCAAAGAATCAAAACGAAGTTTATTAATTTTCTAGAAGAGTCTACGATATTGACCTAAAAAGAACATAACATATTTTAGACTAATATAAGGTAGAGTAGAAAGTTGCGTCAGTCCAACCACGTGGCAATGCTTTCATAAAAAACAATGGGGGTATATCTTTTGGCTTTTTGAAAGATGAATTACTGTTGAAGCCTTTGTCTCCAGAGAGCAAAAAGTTTCCTTAGTCAAGAATATGTAATAAGATAAAATGTAGAATAAATGGAAAATTACCAGAAACTCCTTCCCTTCCATCCATCTCTGGCACTCTATGCCGGTGAGTATTTTTTTTTTTTATATATGTGAAATTGACTATTTTGTTAAACTTATATCGAACTTCATGTGATCCTGTATTCTCTAGTTTTGTTTAATGACTACAATATTCGCTTGCCTATTTAGGTGTACTCATTACTTTATTTCATCTGTTTTCTTTTCTTTATGTTGGTGCATGTTGGCCAGTGATTGTGATTTTATGTTCGAATTCATTGTTTTAGGTATGAAGATAAGATTGTAAAGGACCCAAGAAAATGAGGGGGAATAGTGTACAAACTAACCAAAACTTGAATGGTCGAAACTTTTCTAGTTGAAAGCTCTTTCACGCTGGGGCGGACCCGGGGGGTCACGTGACCCCCCAACTTTTGAGATTTTTTTTTTTTTTTTTTTTATAAAGTCATGTTTGGTATCGATTGAAATCTAAATTTTAATCTAAATCAAAGTTAACAATTAATTTTAATAACATATTTCATGTAATCCATAACTGTTTTAACTTTTATCAAAATTTACTAAAAAAATTGATTTTAATCTCCACCAAACGGACAAAATCACAATAAATTTAAATTTTTATCTTTTCTTTTGCTCTCTCTTACTTTTTTCTCTCGTCTTTTAACAAAATCTTAACCCTTCTAATTTTTTAAAATTTGTGTATAATTTCTCTATAAATTATCACATTTACTACAAACCTTCATTTTCCAATCAAATTTTCAAGTAATTAGAACCTAAATTTGCATTTTCTCCTATCAAACTGTGTATATAGAATGTGTCCGAACTCATTATATCCAATTTGACTTATATTTAACGAATTTTGTTTATTTGATTGATTATTAGTATTGAATATTAATTATATGTTTTTCCTTTCGATTACTTGAATTGATTGTTTGTATCAAATACATTATAAGATTTTTAAACATAAATATATATTTTCTCGTGATAAACAAAACATTAATAAAATGACTCTTCGAAATCAAATGAATGAAAATGATTAGTAAAATATTAATGAAGAAATGGTTTTTAAATGTAAATTTGTGTTGTCTCGAATTAAGTTGAATAATTCAAAAATTAAGAACAAAATATTCGATTTGTATAGGGTTTGATTGTGCCTCCCTAACTCAAAATGTCTGCTTCCGCTCCTGCTTTCACAGACCTCTTTTGCAAAATAAACATGTTGGCTTTAAGCTATCTTTCTCCAAAATTTCCCTTGGATGTAGAAATGTGCCACTCTTTTGACTCGGCTGGATATCAATATACAACCTAGGAATTCAACTTCCCATCTCAATGTGTTACAATTCATGGATTGGAATACTTATGATCATCCTCGATTTCCCTGAAATCTAGGCATTAAGACATGAATCAGACATTATGAATATGTGATCATTGAATTTTCTTTTGAGTTTGTCAAGTTACCACTGATTTTTGAAAATGGCTCTTCAAGGTTCAAACTCTACTTTGCAGGTTTTCATTATTGGGTCTTTCCTCTGCAGTCCGTTGGAGTGTGCATGGGCTTGTATGTTTGGTGACATTGAAGTTCCTGTCCAGATCATTCAACAAGGTGTTATCCGCTGCAATGTTCCTCCTGGCTTGCCTGGAAAAGTCGCTCTTTGCATTACTTCAGGAAATCGGGAGTCCTGCAGTGAAGTTAGGGAATTCGAATATCGTGCTAAGCCTAGTGTTTGCACACACAGTAACATCACTGAAACAGGGACTAGAAAGAGTCCAGAAGAACTCTTGTTGCTTGTCCAATTTGTGCAGATGCTTCTCTCGTATCCATTGGTACAAAAAGGAGATGACCCTGAATCTAGAATTGATTTGTTGAGCAAGTCCAAAAAGGCTGAACCCTCGCGGAGCCAAATCATTGATACTCTTTCAGTTGCCACTTCTACATCATCAAACACTAAGGAATGGCTTCTACAGGAACTTCTGAAAGACAAGTTGGAACTATGGCTTTCTTCTAGATTACGAGAGAATAATCAGCTGGACTCTTCTTTATCTAAGAAAGAACAAGGGATCATACACATGGTTGCTGGATTGGGATTTGAGTGGGCGTTACAGCCAATTCTCAATTCCAGAGTCAATGTAAATTTTCGTGATATCAATGGGTGGACTGCACTTCATTGGGCCGCATATTTTGGGAGGTAAGCCTTATTATATTTTTCCATTTTCATGGATATCTGTCAGTTTCATGACATTTGGCACTTTTACACAATGAATTGCATTTAACTCTTGTTTGGAATATTTTTGTAACTCAAACTATTATTTTAAAAAATACAAAGGAATTTCTTGAATTACATTGTAAAAGGTGAAGGAAATGTAGCTCTAACTTCTGATGTCTTCAACACCTCAGTAGAAATTCAACCTGAATTAAGTTAGACTTTTGGCCCCTCTACTACTAATCTTCTCTTCAGTTCCAAATGGGATTAATAACGTTTTAGAGTATTAAGGTTGAGGTATTGTTATTGCATAACCAATCAGCACAAATATACGTATCAGTTATCGCTAATTTTGTTCAGTCTGGTCGATTTTGTGAACAGAAGGGGAGGAAAAAAAAATGAATCTCTTGCTTTTTATGCTAGTGCCATCAATGGAAGACCTTCTCTAGTAAATTGTATTTATTATTGTTGGAAAGCATGATTTACTTAAAATGTTATATTTATAACAGGGAAAAATTTGTTGCCGCTCTCATAGCATGTGGTGCATCTGCTGGAGCAGTTACAGATCCTAATTCACAGGACCCAACTGGTAAAACTCCGGCAGCCATTGCTGCTGCAAGTGAGCACAGGGGACTTGCAGGTTATCTTTCAGAAATGGCACTAACTGGCCATCTCTCATCCCTCACACTGGACGAAAGTGAGCTATCTAAAGGATCTGCAGCTCTGGAAGCAGAAAGAACAGTGAATAGTATATCAAGTACAAGCTCCTCTATCAATGAAGATCAGGACTCTCTGAAGTACACCTTAGCTGCAGTCCGTAATGCCTCTCAGGCAGCTGCACGTATTCAATCTGCATTTCGTGCACATTCTTTTCGGAAAAGGCAGCAGAGAGAAGCTACAGTTTTCATTGCTGATGCTAGTGGAGATGAGAACGGTATATTATCAAATGACATCCAGGGTCTTTCAGCAGCATCAAAAGTGGCATTTCGCTATACACGTGACTACAACTCGGCTGCTCTGTCTATTCAGAAGAAATATCGAGGCTGGAAAGGGCGGAAGAATTTCCTTGCATTTTGCCAGAAAGTAGTGAAGATACAGGTGCATCACTTTTTCCCAAGCATATTACTTGCATACAATAAGACACTGAATTTTTTAGCTTTCCGGTGTACGAAACTCAGGTGAGTATGATGCAATCTCATTAGATGCTTCCTTCCAAAAACTGTCAAAGTTCTTTTATCCTAAAACATGCCATTTCAGTCATTAACTTCATCTGTACAAGTAATTTTAGTAAGAAATATCATTAGTACTTTGACTGACTTGTGTTGGAAACTGATCAGCAGTTTCACGTATTGAATGAAAATGTCCATTCATGAAAAGCAGTTTCATGGGGAAATCAATTTTCAGTTTCTACAAATCAATTTTCAGTTTCTACCACCTGATTTTCATCAATGCTGTAACCTCCTCCCATTCAATGCATTCAAGAGCTTGTTCTTCCTCTATGGCTATAAATATAAGAGCCCCGTTGGTTGAAAAAGACACAACAAAAAAAACATAACAAGCAGAGAACAGAAAACTCCCGTCTCCATTTCAGTTTCCAGTTTTTTTTTCTTTTCCTTCTTCCTTTGCTTGATTCGTTTGAGAGATAGACACAGCAGGTTCGTAGGTCGGTAACGTCGTGCAACGTGGACCGATAACCGATTGTATCCTGGGAATCGAACACCGAACAAAACCTCGTGCACCCCGGTGAGGCGGCGAATTCGATTTAAGGAAACCGTGTGAACACGGGCCTTCGGTTTGTTTGATTTACTTTGATTCACCATTATTTTATCCAACAAGCTTAAATCGAATTCTTGTTTGGTGGATCAAACTCTTTTCTGGTTTTTGTGTCTGGAAAAAGGAAAAAAACAGTTTCTGTCTCCATTTTTTCCCCCGGGGTTTCTATTTGTTTTTTTTTTTCTGTTTGTGTTATATGTTTCTTGAATTCAATTGTTTTATTATTTCTCGCTACTATTTACATAACATGCATTAAGTTAGATTTCAAGTTGATAAAGTTTTGGAAAAAAAAAAAATACGTGCGATTGGAGATTTTTTTAACAAAGGTGGTTTTGCATGAATTTGGAAGGTTTTGCATGTTATTTACATGGTTTTGCATGATTGGTAATTATTTCCAATTATTTTTAATCATTGGTAATGATTGGGTAATTGTTTGACAATTATTTAGATTATTAGTAATGATAATATGATTATTTAATTATTTCCAATTATGTTATAATGATTGCTAATGATTGTGTAATGTTTAAATAATTATTTGATTTCTTATGATTGCCTAATTATTTTACAATTATAGATAATGATTATGTGATTAAATCATTTGGTTATCATTATCATACAATCTTTAATTGCTAGTTATTATTGCTTCATCATTAGATTATAATTGGTTTTTTTAATTGATTTTAATCATTGGTTAAATGATTTTCTAATTCAATTTTAAGTGATTGATAAGTTGCAAATAATTTGACAAAATTATATGTTACGCAATTTCGAAATTTTCCAACGAGATAATTCAGATATTGAATTTTTTATATACAACTTATTCTAAATTATTTGTTGCTTGTTCTCTAGTTAAATGGCGTCGCATGGAAATGATGATGTGAACAACAACACTATTGGTACCGATTGTACCAAATCCCGCGATGACCGTTGTCAACCACAGTGGGGACCTCGACCGCATTCCTTCGTTGATGGGACTATTGGTGGCGGAATTCCTCATGGTGGAGTGAACCCCACTGTGCCTACGGCCGCGGCCTCGGCAATCCAATTTGGCACAATACCTTTCCCAAGATTTGTGGCTGCGGCCTCGGTACCTTTGCCACCGTTTCCGGCTCAATTTCCGGTGAATCATGCAATTCGACCGGATAAGTTTACTGGTACCGATTTTAAGACATGGCATAATAAGATGATTTTTTATCTTACTACTTTGGGCCTTGGACGTTTCCTTACCGAGGATGCCCATGTCGTGGCTGAAAACGACATTGATATGCATGGGCGTGCGACTTGGGATGCATGGAAAAGTGCTGATTTTTTGTGTCGTAACTATGTCGAATGGCCTACAGAATTCTCTGTATCACGTGTACGTGGTAAAGAAGTCTACTAAGGAGCTTTGAGAGTCCTTAGAAAAGAAGTACAAGACCGAGGATGGTGGGTCTAAGAAGTTCTTGGCCAGTCGGTGTATGGACTTCGAAATGGTTGATTCACGTTCAGTGGTGAGCCAAGTTCAGGAGTATCAAGTGCTCTTGCAAGAAATGCATGCTGAGGGTCTGATTATGTCAGAATCTCTACAGGTGGCTACTGCTATTCATAAGCTACCTCCTCAGTGGAAGGCTTTCAAAAGCTATTTGCAGTATAAGAGGAAAGAGATGTCTTTCGAGGATTTAATTATCAAGCTGCGCATTGAGGAGGGTAACAAAAAGGCTGAACGTAAGTCAGGGAATTCTTACTCTGAGAAAGCTAATGTTTTGGAACACGGTCAAAGTTCTGGTACGAAGAAAGGTCTATCCTTTAAAGCCAAACATGGTAATGGGAATTGGAAAGACAAAAAGCAGACCATGAAAGGGTCTCAGTTGAAGCCTACCGGTGCGGTAGGGAAGAAGCCTAAGTTCCAGTTCAATGGAAAGTGCTTCAATTGTGATAAAGTTGGGCATCGATCAGCAGACTGCCGTCAGCCGCGAAGGGATAACAAACAGCGCCCTCAGGCTAATATGGTTGGAAATGAGAGAGATCATCTCTCAGATGACATGTCTGACCTAAATCTCACGGCTGTGATTAGTGAGGTTAACCTGGTAGGGTCTAACCCTAAGGAGTGGTGGCTAGACACTGGGGCCACTTGCCATGTCTGCTCCAACAGGAGTATGTTCACTACTTTTACACCAGTTACAAATGGTGAAAAGTTGTTTATGGGAAATTCTGCAACTTCTGAAGTGCTTGGTAAAGGCAAGGTGATCCTGAAGATGACCTCTGGCAGAGAGCTTACTCTGACTAATGTGTTGTACGTGCCAGAGATTCGCAAGAATCTGGTTTCTGGGTCTCTTCTGAGCAAGAATGGTTTCCGCATGGTAATTGAAGCGGATAAGCTAGTGATCACAAAAATAGGAGTCTATGTTGGGAAAGGCTATATGACTGATGGCTTGTTTAAATTGAATGTAATTGCTGTAACCCCAACTATTATGAATAATGAGAAAACTCCTTCTGTTTACTTGCTTGAGTCCTCTAATCTATGGCATGGTAGATTATGTCACGTAAATTACAATGCATTACGTAGACTAAGCAAATTAAACTACTTGCCTAGGTTTCAAATTGATTCAAATCATAAATGTGAAACCTGTGTTGAGGCTAAGCTTACTAGGTCTTCGTTTCATAGTATTGAAAGAAGTACCGAGCCTTTGGGACTAGTCCACAGTGATGTGTGTGACTTGAAATTTGTCCAAACACGAGGCGGCAATAAGTACTTTATTACTTTTGTCGACGATAGCACGAGATATTGTTATGTGTACTTGTTGAAAAGTAAAGACGAAGCTATCGATAAATTCATTCTTTATAAGAATGAAGTTGAAAATCAACTTAGCAAGAAAATAAAGGTGCTACGAAGTGATCGTGGTGGTGAATATGAATCACCATTTGGTGAATTTTGTGCTAAACATGGAATAATTCACCAAACTACCGCACATATTCACCTCAGCAGAACGGAATTGCTGAGCGTAAGAATCGAACGTTAAAAGAAATGATGAATGCTATGTTGATTAGTTCTGGATTGTCGCGTAACATGTGGGGAGAAGCTATTCTTTCAGCGAATTACATTTTGAATAAAGTATTAAGAAAGAATATGGATAAGACTCATTATGAACTTTGGACAGTCGAACACCATCGTATAAATACTTACGAATGTGGGGGTGTCTTGCCAAAGTTGTGGTGCCTCCTCCTAAGAAGGTCAAGATTGGACCCAAGACGGTTGATCGTGTGTTCATTGGTTATGCACAAAATAGTAGTGCATATAGATTCCTAGTACATCATTCGAATGTACCTGATATTCATCCGAACACGATTATGGAGTCTAGGAATGCACAATTCTTTGAGAATATATTTCCTTGTAAATCTCCTAAACAGTTAACTCCTGTTAAACGTACTATGGAATCTTCTCATCGGTAGCGCGAAAGATCCATTGAAGAAGGAGAGGATGAGCCTAGACGGAGTAAAAGGACCAAAACTACTAAGACGTTTGGCCCTGATTTCCTCACATATTTGATGGAGAATGATCCTCAAAGCTATAAAGAAGCTATATCTTCTCCAAATGGTCATTTGTGGAAAGAAGCCATCAAGAGTGAAATCGATTCTATCCTACAGAATCATACCTGGGAATTAGTAGATCTTCCACCGGCCGTAAGCACAGGGCTACAAGTGGATCTTCAAGAAGAAGATGAAAGTGATGGCTCTATTGATAAATATAAAGCTCGGTTAGTAATCAAAGGTTATAAGCAAAAGAAGGCTTAGATTACTTTGATACTTATTCTCCCGTGTCGAGAATAACTTCTATCCGGATGATAATTGCTATTCTTGCCTTGCGAAATACGGAAATACATCGGATGGATGTAAAAACGACTTTCTGAATGGAGATTTGAATGAAGAAATCTACATGGAGCAACCGGAGGGGTTTTCGGCTCCAGTCAAGAAAGGAAAGTCTCAGAAGCTGGTTAAATCGCTTTATGGTTTAAAGCAAGCACCGAAGCAATGGCATGAGAAGTTCGATAATGCTATGATTTCTAGTGGTTTTAGAATCAATGAGTGCGACAAGTGTGTATATGTGAAGGACACTAATGATGGATATGTCATATTGTGTCTGTATGTCGATGACATGCTCATTGTCGGCAGCTCTGATAAGATTATCAAAGCCACTAAGAATATGTTAAACTCAAAATTTGACATGAAAGACATGGGTCTTGCGGATGTCATTTTGGGAGTAAAAATCACTCGAACACCAAATGGACTTGCGTTATCTCAATCTCATTACATTGATAAGATACTAGACAAGTTCAACAAGTCAGATACGGCAGCCGCCGGGACTCAGTTGATTTGAGTCTCCACTTATCCAAGAACACCGGTGATGGTGTGTCGCGGTTGGAGTATTCTCGGATAATTGGGAGTTTAATGTATCTAATGACTTGTACGAGACCGGATACGACATACTCAGTTAGCAGATTGAGTCGCTACACGAGTAACCCAGGTGCTATCCACTGGAGATCCATTTTCAGGGTGTTACATTATTTGAGGTACACTCGTGATTTTGGGTTACATTATTCTAAATACCCTGCAGTAATCGAAGGGTATGCTGATGCAAATTGGATATCTGATATGTCAGATTCAAAATCTACTAGTGGATATGTCTTCACTCTTGGTGGTGCGGCAATTTCTTGGAAATCGTCCAAACAAACTTGTATTGCAAGATCTACAATGGAATCAGAATTCATTGCTTTGGACAAAGCAACTGAAGAAGCAGTGGCTTCACGGTTTGTTGAAGATATTCCAAGATGGTGGCTTGTGCACACTGCAATTTGTGTTTATTGCGATAATCAATCGGCAATTGGCGGGCGCGTAGTAATATGTATAATGGTAAGTCTCGACATATTCAAAGACGACATAATACCATTCGACAACCGCTCTCACAAGGTATTGTCACTACGGACTACGTGAAGTCGAAAGGATAATATTGCGGATCCATTAACCAAAGGGTTAACTCGAGAGCTAGTTGAAAAAGCATCGAGGGAATGGGCTTGCAGCCTATGAGGTTGAAAGGTATCATGGTGGGAACCCAACGTAGGTGAATGGAGATCCCAGGATCTAGGTTCAAAGGGACAACTAAACCATGTATATCTGTGTAAATCACTGAGAAGGTTTTCCTTCTACTCATTCCTATGGTGCCCACAGTGATTGAAAGATGCAGGTTAAGCTATGCTTTTAATGACCCTTAAGCGTTGTTGGGAAACGCTGAGTTAAGAGGTCACCTATGTGAGTGTGAAGTGGGGCCGCTTCTATAAGGATTGGGAAGGCTACGTCCTTGAACAAACACTTGCAGAACCAGGCGACGTGTTCATGGCCAAAACGAACACAACATTGAGAACTACGCTGTGTCTAGAATGGTCCTGTGTGAGGTCTATTGTCTTGGTTTACACAAATGGCGAAACAGTTCAAGGCATCAGATCCACTGGTTTGCTAGTAATACTCGATAGATTTTCACAAGGGAAGGTTCAAAGCTAAATGCTACCTATCCTATACAGGATTGATTCGCTTTACTCTCTCGTTCTATCTTTTTCTGGCTTCCAAAATTTTCATTCATGTGGGGGATTGTTGGAAACTGATCAGCAGTTTCACGTATTGAATGAAAATGTCCATTCATGAAAAGCAGTTTCATGGGGAAATCAATTTTCAGTTTCTACAAATCAATTTTCAGTTTCTACCACCTAATTTTCATCAATGCTGTAACCTCCTCCCATTCAATGCATTCAAGAGCTTGTTCTTCCTCTATGGCTATAAATATAAGAGCCCCGTTGGTTGAAAAAGACACAACAAAAAAAACATAACAAGCAGAGAACAGAAAACTCCCGTCTCCATTTCAGTTTCCAGTTTTTTTTCTTTTCCTTCTTCCTTTGCTTGATTCGTTTGAGAGATAGACACAGCAGGTTCGTAGGTCGGTAACGTCGTGCAACGTGGACCGATAACCCATTGTATCCTGGGAATCGAACACCGAACAAAACCTCGTGCACCCCGGTGAGGCGGCGAATTCGATTTAAGGAAACCGTGTGAACACGGGCCTTCGGTTTGTTTGATTTACTTTGATTCACCATTATTTTATCCAACAACTTGTAGATGCTGTGAAGTTTGGAACAAAAAAGTTGAGGGTTGACTTTTCGTTTACATATTAAAATATAATGGTTAAGATTTCCATTCCAGATGGCTCCTTGTTATTTAACACATTAAATAAAGGGAGTAGAAAAAAACTCTTGCTGAAAGATGTAGGCCTCCAAAAATTACAAATCTGCTAAATTAATGATGCTGAAAGTGCGTTGACATAATGTGTTCTTTGTTCAACTCAGTTGATATAAAAGTCACATTCTAACATTGTGAATTCCCTTTGGCAAGTATATCTCTTGACCCCCACCCCCAGTAAAAAAGATGATGGAACTTGCGATAGTAAATTACCAAATTAGTGGTAAAGGTTATAAGGTGAGGCTCTTGTTCTTTTCATGGCAGGCCCATGTGAGAGGCTATCAGGTTAGGAGGTATTATAAGATATGCTGGGCAGTTGGTATATTGGAGAAGGTAGTGCTGAGGTGGCGCCGACGTGGAGTTGGCTTGCGGGGATTTCGGCTCGACACGGAATTCATTGAAGAAAGTGATGATGAAGACATTCTTAAGGCATTTCGCAAGCAAAAAGTGGATGCAGCTATTAATGAGGCTATCTCCATGGTGCTGTCTATGGTTAAATTTCCAGAGGCACGTCAGCAATATCAGCGTATTCTTGAAAAATAGCTTCAAGTTAAGGTAATAAAAGCTTCTTAAAACAATTGCTTTCTCTTGCCAAGTTTTGTCTCAAAATCACAGGCACGTCTTCTTTATATTTAGATAATTTCTTCTTCTTCTTCTTCATGCCAAAATGAGAAGTCAAGAGCAGTTACTATAAACATCTACGGGAAGTTTAAAATAAATCTGGTGATATTAAATGTATGTCGCTAAAAAAACTTGTGTTCCGGATAGAGGTAGTGTATAACTATATATAAATCCATCTAGATGCTTCTGATTAAGATTTCAAACATCTAATTGCAAAATGCATTGCATATCCATTTGTTTCCTTTTTTGGCCCGTTTTTTCTCTCATGAAATTTGTGCACTGTGACTTAGCATTAATTGTAAAATGTGGCAGGCCGAGCTTGAAAATCCGGAATCTGAAACATCATCTTCTTCTCGTGCTGACATTTCCCATATAGAAAATGGCGGTGCTTCCCAATTGACATAGTTGCAATATCTGATATCATAAACTTAAATTTGTTAGGCGAAATAGTTTCCAGCTCGATCAATTTGTACTATGGTTTGTAAATGTTGGTTAATGAACAGCAGCAGAGAGCAGTACGTTACATTCTTGATGAATAGGGGTTAATGTGAGAAAATTAAATCTTGGTTGTTTGTCACGCCCACGCATTTCATGGGATTCACCAACTTATAATCTCAAAAAGCTTTGTTAGATAGGGGGTTGATAATACTTGTGAGAAATGGTTGGATTCGTAATTGAAGCAATTGATGTTTACATTTGATTTCCTGAAAAAGGAATTACATGGATTATGGATAAGTTACAGTTAAAACACTTATGGCTAGCAATTTATTTGAGGGATGAGCAATTTTTGTAAAGTAGAATTTTTACTTGAAAGTTGAGACGAGGGTGAGTGAGCTTGGGTGGAACTTGATTTTGGGTGATACTCTACTCATTGGGCTATAGGCTATAGCTTTCATGCAAACCGGTGCAAATAAGAAAATAAGAAAAGACTGCATTCAGTGACATAACTAATACATAAACATCAAAACAAATACAAGGGAAAAAGACCTGGCTGAACTTGAGGGGGTGCTGTTCGCGAGATTACCGGAGACAAACACAAGCATGCCACCGGAAGGGCCCGACGGCTGGAAATCTACGGGTAGTGTTCTGGTGTTGGCACTGCTGGAACGGTAGGCCCTCGAGCTTGTTTGTAATATTTTGGGCACTCAAAAGTGAGCATTGACGGCTCCTGGTACAGGCCCGCCAATCTACCGAGTCACGGCATTAGCTTATTATTTGAAATAACTAAATACAGAATAGTCACTGAAATTTGTAAAAAATTTCAAAGTGATTTTTGATTTTATTAGTTACTAAAGTTCAGGTGATTTCACAAATGATCACAGAAAACTAGATTAAAATCTTACTTGATCACCACAAAAGGGATATTGATGTCGATATAATTAGGCTTAAAATTTAGGAAGTTGAAATCTTAAAGATAAACCAAGCTACTTTTCAAAGATTTTTTCCTGGCTTAAACTAGATTCTCGAGTGGTCAAAATTATCACTGAGTTTTTCCAAATATTTTTCAAATAGTTATTGAAATAATCTTGTTTGACATCCATTAAAATGAGTTTTTGAATAATGATTTTTTGGAGAATGTGAAGTTAAAAAAATAGGAAAAAGTTTTAAACGTACATGTAAAATATTTTATTATGTAAACGTATAGTTGAAAATGAGTTTGAAAAAAAAAAATTTCTAATGGATGTGAAACAAGGTTAAAAGGTTTTTAAGTTGCCACTGAACTTCTTAAATATTATTCATTTACCATTGAACTTCAAAAGTCGTACGAATCTACACCTATCAAATTATTATCGCATTCATCACTCTACTCTCGTTATTTTAAAAGTTAATGAATTGAAGGACTCGATAGATGAAATAATAAAATGTGATAACATTTTAATAAATTCGTCAAGTTCAACGACAATTCAGGAAACTTTTAAAGTTCAATGTCAGGTTAAATTTCCGTTGATTATCTATTGTTTTAAACAAAGAAGTATTTATAATGAGTGAAGAAAAAGAAAAGACTGTTCTTTAAGATTGCTCCTCTTCGTTCTATAACGAACAACATTTTGCACACTACAATCCATACGAACTCGTCCTAGTTTCAAAATGTACATCTACCTGCTATTGTCGACTATATTACATTCTTATCATCCTAAATCTCTCTATTAGACAAACATGACTTCCTCACCGTGCAATGCGACTTTCCACAATATTTGCAAATTTGCTCTCACCGGGAGCACAGTATCCATAATATCCAGAGCACCCGAGTCCGTCAGAGGTCATGTCCAGCTACAGGCTCTTTGAATACACGACCAATGGAGCACGACAACATCCCCATTAAGAACATTATACATCGTCATTCAATTGAAGAAAACACATTTTCCTGGAGTAAGAACAACGCAGATGAGAACACAATCAAGATTAGCAAAGTCAAAAGTTGAAATAGAAAAGAAAGATCTTCAATTGGCTTACTCACAGTTGTTGAAAATTTACTATGAATATGAACACTCTAAGGTGACTTGAAGAATGCGTGCCTTCAGCTAGCATCATCGTGAGCATCAATAAGAAGACTCTTCCCAATAATCCTCATTCGACTGTGTGAAAAAAGCAGGAAACTTCCCTATATACTTGCTCGGCCTCGAATGGTTTGGAGACATATGCATCCATTCCGCACTTCAGACACTCTTCATTTGTAGCCTGAATCACACCAGCAGTCATTGCCAAAATAGGCACATGCCAGATTGAAACATTTTTGTAAGCGTCAAGAGAGAGTTCACCACGTTGGAGACGATTATTGATGCTAAGTTCCACGTCCCTAATTCTCTTTGTAGCTTCAAAGCTGTAGAAATTTCTATATTATAAAATAGCTAAAACTCCAAGAAACCAAATAATATCTAGAAATGCAAGAAAAAAACTGCAGCCTGAAAAGTTAGCTGATATGATATACATTCAAAAACTTCATTTACACAAATAATTGGTCTAAAGTAGTAGCTTATAAGCTGCTCACACCTTTCATAGTTTTTTCCATATTCAACAACTGAGAAGTTACCTTGGATCTAATAACTGAATCCTGAAGTTCATAAATGCCAATCAATACTGTTACTAAAAATTGTGCGATGCTTACCCATCCATTTCCGGCATCTGAATATCCATGAAACAGGCATCGAAATGATGGGGTGGTGTTAGCAGTGAGATTGCCTCTTTCCCCCTTTCAGCATTGACCACATCAGCACCGTACTTCTTTAGGGCCCCAGCAGCCACTCTGAGGTTAACCTGATTATCATCTACAACTAAAATTTTTCTACCACGCAGAAGATTGCTGAGGGATAAAGTGTGAAGCTCTCCGTTCCGATAATTTCCTCTGTTTCTAACACCTATGGCGTGCTGCAGGGATGCAGCAAGCATACTTGCCCTTAGCGGTTTCATGATGACAAATGGAGTGGAAACACCTGAAGTAGAGAAATTGACTCGAGTAGAACTTGTTGCATGAAACACTTCAGGAGTAACTTTACAATTTGTTCTATTCAGTTTGCTGACAATGAGAGTCAACAAGCCTAAACCCTTGTGCCAAACTTCCAATTCAATAAAAACCATGTTTATAATCATGTTCCCAACTTCCATGTCATTCAAATCACGAATCACTTCAACGTGTACTCCCAAGTCACTGGATGTGATATTTGGAGACCTGTGCCCTTATGGGTGTAGGGTCCACAAGTAAAGCCCTCATTCCCTGAAATTCTGAAGAAATGGAGTTGGGCTGATTGTTAATATGCTGATTCTTCTGGTCATTCAGACCTGAGCAGCCAGTGGTGAAAACAGCTGTAAAAGTAAAGGTGGATCCAACCTGTGGCAAGCTTACGAACCCAATTTCACCTTTCATTAGGCGGACCAAACACTTGCTTATGCTTAGCCCAATACCTGTGCCACCATGTGTTCTTGATATCGAGGAACCGACTTGCATGAAGGGGGTAAATACACGTGATTGAGATTCAAATGGGATCCCTTGACCCGTGTCCTCTACCGACACTATCAGATTAATTAGGTCACTTGAGGATGATGATAATGAAGTAGCAGATCCTTCTTGACTGAAAATTCTAAATCCTTCCCAGCTTTGCCGTCTATTGGCTACAGGCAATCCACTCAAAGTGCCACTTGAAGGTGATTCTGTCTCCACTTCCATTGATTCCACCACTTCTTCAACAAGATGGACAGTCACAAATATGTGTCCTTTCTCGGTGAACTACCAGCATAAGAAACCATTAGTTGACATTTACAAAATGCATACATAGTTGCTTGTTAGCTTTGAACATATGCTAGAGCATAACCTTACAGCATTATACAAATTCAAGCCATTTATCACAATATAGAATTCACAAACAAGCAACCTACTAGATGAAAACCCAGCAAAAGCACAAGTAACGCAAAGAAAAACAATAAATCGAAAGAGAATCGAACTGACTCTTTTTCAAACTAGTCTAATACAAACTACATCCTCTAGATTTTTAATTTCTTTACTTTTGCTAACACATTCATGATAGAACATGCGCATCGCTTTTGAACAATAAACTCGTGCACATTCATATAAAAAAGCGTTATATCTGTTGTGCAACTTCACAATGTATTAGCTACCAAGTTCTTTTCCAAATAGAAAATTTAGTCTTATATAATCAATGAAATACGGTAACTTCAAAATTTAGCCCAAATTGTTCAGTGTGAACAACAAATTCGAAATATAGCACTCACTTTGATTGAGTTGCCCATCAGATTTGTAATGATCTGCCGGAATCTTCCTGGATCACCAACTAGTATTTCGGGGACTTTATCAGAGATGTACACTGCCAACTGCTAATGCAATTTTATAAAGGAAGTGCAATAGGCAAATAAAAGGGCCTCAGAGTAAGAGCACTGAACAAAACAAGCAGGCTGAAAAAGAAAGAAATCAAAAGTATGATTTACCTCAACTCCATTTTCTTGTGATTTTCCAGAAAATAGTGATAAAACATCATCCAGAATTGCCCTCAAATCAAAGCAAACAGCCTCCAGCTCAACTTTACCAAATTCAATCTTTGCTTGGTCCAAAACCTCATTCATTAGTGAAACTAAAGCTTTACCACTGTCCCGTGCAGTTCTGACATAATCTTGTTGAGTTTCATCTAGATCCGTATCCATAAGCATTTGCAGCATCCCTAAAATATATGAATGATGTCACAGTGATATTTTCGCGTGTAATTTCATCAACACAAAGAATCAGAAATACTGAATTACGTCACCAGCAAAAGAAAGAATTTTAGTACTCACCAAGAACACCATTCATTGGGGTTCTGATTTCATGGGAAACCGTAGCAAGAAACTGAAGTCATAAGAAATAGTTTTAGATGCATTTGCACATACACGTTTAGCCCCTGTTTTGTCTACCATTATTTCTGTTATAGATTATATTCTAGAATATTCACGTTCTACCCTGCAGGTGATTAACATGATATATTTATTTATCGAAAATCATTTAAAATTAAATGAAATATTTTATCTAAATTAACCCCTTGAAACATGAAAAAGTGAAGAATTTGATTCAATTGAAAATTGTTGAACTCTTGTCCTACCATAGGAAACAAAGTCCCCAAGTCTGGTTTGGAAAGTTTAGTCAGGCTATTGAAAAGTTTGGCATGAAGAAGAGTAAGTCCTATCACTCCGTTTTCTATAAGCAGTCTGCAACTGGTATCATCCTATTAGTAATCTATGTTGATGACATTGTTATTATTGGGAGTGATTCTGGTGGTATTTCATCTCTCAAATATTTCCTTCACAGTCAGTTTCATACAAAAGATTTAGGAACACTAAAATATTTCTTGGGTGTTGAGGTGACGAGAAGTAAGAAAGGGATTTTCTTATCTCAAAGAAAGTATGTGCTTGACTTGTTACTGAAACTAAAAAACTAGGGGCTAAACCATATAACACTCCAGTGGTTCCTAATTTGCAGCTTACAAAAGACGGTGAATTGTTTGAAAATCCTGAGAGATATAGAAAATTGTTTGGAAAGCTGAACTTCCTTACTGTAACTCGTCCAGATATCACCTATTCAGTTAATGTGGTGAGTCAGTATATGTCTTCTCCAACTGTTGATCATTGGAGAGCTGTAGAACAAATTTTATGCTACTTAAAAGGAGTGCTCGGGAGAGATTCTGTATTGCAATCATGGTCATACTAGGATTGAATGTTTTTCGGATGCTGACTGGGCAAGATCCAAGGAAGATCGAAGATCTACTTCTGGCTATTGTGTATTTGTTGGAGGAAATTTGGTTTCATGGAAAAGCAAGAAGCACAATGTGGTTCCACGTTCGAGTGCAGAATCAGAATATAGAGCTATGGCTAAGTCTGTGTGTGAAATAATGTGGATACATCAGCTCTTCATTGAAGTGGGCCTCAAGACTTCAATATCGGCTAAGTTATGGTGTGATAACCAAGTTGCATTTCATATTACATCTAATCCAGTCTTTTATGAACGAACTAAACACATTAAGATTGATTGTCATTTTGTACGTAAAAAGATCCAGCAAGGTTTGATTTCTACAGGGTATATGAAAACAGGAGAACAATTGGGAGATATCTTCACAAAGGCTCTGAATGGGGTTCGGGTTGATTATCTTTGTAACAAGCTAAGCATGATAAATATCTATACTCCAGCTTGAGGGGGGGTGTTATAGATTATATTTTAGAATAGGAAATATATATATGATTCTAAGTTATAGGAATTTAACATAATTAGTTTCCTTCCTAATATAGGATTCTAACTTGTATATATACCTAAGAGATTGTTGAATACAATTGAGAAAAATAATTTTTCCTCCCAACTTACAATTTTAAAACTCATTTTTTCTCAAACTCATTATCAACCACACATTATCACAATAAAATATTTTGCATGTAAACCCTAAACTTTTTTCCTACGTTTTAACCACACATTCTCCAAAAATTCATTATTTCAAAACTCATTTTCCTACTTTAATGGTAGACAAACAAGGGCTTAATATAAAATTAATTGATTAAGTAATTAAAGCTATTACCTGCGACTTTGCAACATCAGCAGCCTCGGCACATTTCTTAAGCTCCATCATCTGATGATAATCGTCCTCAACTTTGGCTATTCGATTCATTGTGGCATGAAATATTTGCCTGATGAGCAATGCGATTACAAGAATGCCAATCGAGGTTGTTATTGCAACCCACGGCCATGGCGGTTTTTGTTTGAATCTGTATTGTAGAATATGTTTATTAACAGTTAAATATCAGCAATGGAATCATGATAAATAGCAGATATAAGCTTCTCTAGGTTTTACATGTAGCCAACAAGAACAAAGGAATATGGAAATCGAGAACCTAGAAATCCATCTATTTTTTAGGTATTTAAAAGTGAAGATTTTCAAGAACGGAATCTCTTATGAGTTCATCCATACTTGATACTTATCTTGATGCCTAAAAGCTAATTAATTTATAAGAGATTTTGTCTATGTTTCCTGTTATCTAGCTAGATATGGCAAAGCTGAGAAGCAAAAGTTCAAAGAGAGGAGAGTTTAGATCACCTGCAGTGCATTTCATGCTTTCTGAACGGATCTCCGAAGTTAAGGGCACTGATATGATGCAGCCCATCAGTCGACATGTTTGAACCATACATGCTGATAGGATTGGTGATATTAGTCGTATCATACACATTCACAAGGATAGTTCGTTTGCTGGCAAGCTGTTGAAGTAATTTCTCTACAAGTGATTCAATGTCGAAGACTCCACCAAGGTACCTATTTAGAAGACGTGGAAACATTAAAACAGTCATTTAATCAACAGTTGATATAACACTGTTTATCTTTGTCTAGGAGAATAAGAATATTAGAAGTCATATAAGGATTTGATTGTTTATTAACGGAAATAACTTTACAGAAATAAGCTTCAAAAAAGAAAAGAAAAAAATGTCTTTTATAACATAATTATATATTTGTTTCTTTCAGTTTGGCCAAATCTTTCAGCAGATTACAATGCTATAGAACTAGAATGTTGAGCTACAATAAATTCCCTCTACTTTTCCATGCAAATCCGTTATTCTGGAAAGAGCTAAAAATCAAAATTAGAGCTGCTTGAGCGCAACATCTACACACAATTTGAAGTGAGATGACATACCCAGCAGTTGCTTCGATCCTTTCAATTGGGGTAACATTAGGGGGAGGATCTCTTTTGTAGACAGCAAAAGTCAATATTACTCCAAGGCAGTTTGTTTTGAGCAACGGGAAAGGAGCAGTAAGGACGCCTTTTCCTAATTCTCTTGCACGTAATACATTCTCACGATCTTCCTGTCACCAAAAAGATTGATGTTATAAAGTCTCCTGACTTTTTTTTTTCCTTTTCTTTTCTACCTCTGCTTTCAACTTCAAAAATGAAGTAAGAAAAAAGAGACATAATGTTAACAATGAGCTTGCAAATTCATTGGATTATATAGTATGTTGTCTATGTTTAAATTGTTCGATACAGCTCAGAATCATTTAACATTTAAGTAAATTATAGGTCATAAAACTTAGAATTTTACCTTTCCCGAGAGCATATCAACAGAAATTACATGTGAAATAGTATCTTGGGCAAAAAAGACGGGGGCATATTCCTCCTGAACCGGTGATGGCTCAAGGTCCGCTGGATCATACTCGTCTTCATGAACTGGGGTTTGTTCAACATCGTCAATTTGCTTTATGGACCAGCCTTGTTCAGTTTCAAATTGCTCTCTTTTAGTGTGGAGAACCCTTACAGCATATGCCACCCACTTGTGAGGGGCCTCTCAAAAGCTGTTCTTTCCGTGTACCTCGCAAAAGTATTCTGCAAGATTTTGAAGTTTGAATTTTTTCACGGATATGATCCATGAGAGTAGAAGCAAAAGAACAAGGATATGAACACTAATGCTATAAATGCGAGGAGCTCTATTGACAAGAACCTCACAAGAACTTTTCCTTTGAACAAATTTATCATGTAAAGAACTATCAGTCTCAGTCTTCCATCGAGAAACGAAACTTAAACATTTAGGTTGCATTTGGTGCATCATATTAGACCATATAAAAATTCACAGTAGATAGGTAAATGGTGTTAGGGTGGATTAAGATGGTTAATATTCTTTGATCTTTTAGTTAAAAAAATGCCATTGTTTTATCCCATATAAAACCATCGCCATCCTCCGTGTTACATTATACGGTTGATAGTGCAAATGACATTTATTTTACTATAAGATTAAACAATATTATCTACCGTAATACCGTCCAACTATTATTATCCATTCTTTTTCTATACTAAATTTAGCGTCTACTGCGGTGCACCCAAATTCAGATTAAAGATGATGTGTCTTACCTGATCAATGGCAGAAGGGTTCTTGCCATGATGGAAGGTTGAAATCAAAACAGACATGGCCTGTATATGATTCACACTAACATTAAATTGATCTTGGAACATCCTAGCCCTCTCATCACACATACTTGCAAGTGCCTCTTTCCTCTTCTCATAAGCTTGCGAATTCATGTACCAGAACACCCAAACCGATGCTACGATCCAGAACCCAATCCATGCCACTAAAAGCTTCCTCCACCAGTTTTTCCTAACTTTCCTCGACGCCATATACTGAGAATAATAATGGTGGAACTTATAACCACTTTCCAAAAGCAAATCCCACAATTTCATCCATATCCGCCCTGCATCACCAAGCCAATTGGTCTTGGTAGTCACGACTCCACCATTACTCTGCAAATTCAAAGAAATCAGAGACAAAAACCAGTAACATGACATCAAAAGTTGATACCCCAACTTCAAGCCAAATCCAATTACATGGAATAAACTCATCTAACAAAGAAATTAACCAGGAAAAGTAACTTCAAACAATATCCAATTGAAACTCTTTCTGATTCTTGCTATGTTCATATCAGTCTAACAACATCAAATTGAAACCCCTTCTGAATTCTTGCTATTTTCATGTGAATCTAAGACCTCCCACGCTGTCAACCCTCCAAGCTCTGTAAAAAATTGTATCTTATCCACCTAATTGCCTCAAAACTGTATCTGTATGATAAAAGACCAAGAATTGAACACCCATATCAAAGGACGAATCAAGAACTTCCCAAGATTCCAGCTTTCTTCAATTCCCTACCACTTCCTTTAAAAATTTCAGCTACCCACAAAAAACCCAGATGGAGAAATAGATTGAAACAAACTAAGAACAGATTCTTTTAAGAATAGAAATCAAATAAAAGACACCCGACAATGAACCGGACGGCACAATCTTTGCTCCAAAGAGTCTCGATAAAATCTTGAAATCAAACTAATCAAGCGTGGGTGTTTTAGTTTTTGAGTTTGGCCCTCAATTTCAAGCTTGTATAAGTTAAAAATAAATAGATTACGGTGCAATAAGCAGTAATAATGTAGCCAGAAGAAGAGAAAAGCAGAATTTTGATTCGTGTAGACACTATTGAACAAGAATCTGCAAACGAAATATGAGGGGGAATACGGTGGTAGAAATGTCTGCTAGCACAGCTCAATATCCCTATTCATCAACTCCAAGTAAAAAAAAAATCCAGGAAAATGCAAGAATAAACAATAATTTGCAAGAATAAATATTAAACAATGATCTAGCAGGCTCTATTATTTCCATTTATAACAAAAGAAATAATTTTTTTTTTTTTTGAGAACGTGCAATTGAGAAAGAAGGAAAAAAATTTATTTTATCTATAATATTATTTTATTAGAGAATGTTCAGTTAAAAAACAAGAGGAAAAAAAAATTATTATAAATTAATGGTGGCGGCAGAAAAAGTATATTTCCACTGAAAACACTTTTGCCGATTTTCTTTTGTTCAGAATACGATAGAATCTATCCATTTAGCTTTCACTATTTACAGTGATAATAATAAATTAAGAAGGTCAACTTCAAAACATGTTCTAATTTGTCGTTTTATAAGTCATAATTTGACTTCTAAACAAGGTCAAATTATTAACAGCGAACCTAATCTTGAAGACAGAAGCCAAAAGTAAGGATGCTAATTGAATAATCAGGTTCTTGTTTGGTTTTTTTTTTATGCGTCATAAAAATAAGTTGTAAAGCCTAAAATGTCGTTTAAGTTACTTATTTTCGCTTTCATGATTTCTCTATCAAGTGATAAAAATGTTGATTATTTTGAATGCATATTTAGTTAATGTAAATTCATATAATGCCTAGTTTAACTTTGAAAATTAGAATAATATTCGATTTGAAGTTTCGAAAATTAATTAAATTTTAATTGAAATCAAAATCAAAATCAAAATCAAAATCAGATTAGAGTGGTTTAAAATAAAATTACCATCCCTAGGAAATTGGGGACCGTTGACCAAATTCTCTAGCTGATATTGTGAAAATATTAATGATTCCGGTAAAACTAGGATTAGACATAACTCTCGAACGGAACCCTAATCGAACCGAACGATTATTCATAAGTTAAATAAATACCTGAACGGGTATCTGAATCGAGAACTGACGGATTTGGTTCGGTTCTCGGATCTAGAACCGAAGAACCGAATAAGAATCGAATTTAAATAATTTTTTTAATTTTTTATATTAAATTAACTAATATTTTTTAATTTTTCTAAACAAATTAGCAAATTAACTAATTTAATGATTAATGTTTTTAACTCTCAAGTCAAGTTCATGCCTAACTAGCCCAACCCAACCCAACCCAACTTCTAAATTCAATTTTTTGGTTTTATTATTAATTTCATTCTTAGTTCAAGATCTAGGTATTTTTAAGTTTTTACCATTCTCTTTCCAATTTCACACTTTCATTCGGTAACCACTGAGCCACTGACCCTAAATCATTTGATAAATTGAAAACCTACATCTACATGCCCAAATTAAATCGTCAACCGTCAAGTCCGACTTCCTCTCTCCAATGCCCAACGAAGCAGTGACCTCCAACCATGATAATCGATCGTTGACCATTAGAAATCTGTTAAAAATGTAATTATGGTACAGAATCAAACAAAACCGATTCGAACCAAACTGAACTGAACACGAACGATTCCACAATTATATTTGGACTCGATGGTTCCATTTATTAAATACCAGAAAATTTTGGTTTGGTTCAATTCGATTCTGAAAAGAATCGAACCAAATCAAAATTTTCGGAGAGAATCGAACCGAATTGAATTAGACCATGTCCAGCTTTAGGTAAAACAATAGTGACGACAGAGTAGTAATTTAAAGACAAAAACATGTGCATAATTGTGATTAGGCCATCTTCTTGGTTGTGTTCCGGGCCGAGAAAGCGGTCCGATTTCATTGAGGCAACCAATAGTAGTGACACAATAGGATTTTGCTTCTAGAGAGAAATTATTTTAGAGTAACACTATTTATCATTATAACGATGGAATATCGACGATCTGACAGTTTAAGTGTAATAATGAGATATGACAATTCAATTTTCATGAGAGAAAGGGAAATTGGACTGTCATATATCATTATTCCATTTAAGTTGACACATCACCTATATTTTATCATTATAATATTCATTATTTTATGGAGCAACTTAATGCCACGTGGCCTAATGGGGCCGTTTTGATAGGCCTGAAATGGAACGGTGATTTGTACAAGTTGAGGATAAAATGTGGGAACTAGAAAAAATAAAAAGAATAGTTTTCATATTTTTATTATTTTTAAAATATATTTTTCTCTCTTATTTTCAATTATACATTTTTCAATAAAATAATATTATGCGTAAATTCAAAATATTTCCTTAGTTTTTAACCACATATTCTACATCAAATCAGTATTCAGAAATTCATTTTTCGCAAAAAATAATAATAATAGTAATAATAAACATTTCTCAAACATGCATGTTTTTATATTAAAAAAAAGAGAGAATTGTTTCAACATTTATTTAGCCCATATATCTGTCTCTATTTAAAACAAAACTCTTTGATTTCATACTCATTTTTAGTCACACGTTCACACAGTTAAATATTTTGAATATAAACTTAAATTTTTTTTTACTTTTTAACCATACATTTTCAAAAAAATTATTATACAAACCATCAATTTATTTTTTTTCAATAATGACAATCAAATAGGGGTTGAATCGTACCCATTTAAATTTTTAGATAAAATGCTTTAATATAGTTCAAAAAAGGTGCATTTTATGAAAGAACTATAAACTATATGTTTTCATGCACTTCCCATACCAAACCATTCGGTGAGATTCTTCGTTTATCTTGTTTTGAGTACTCGGATGATCAAATTTTAGTTCGTTCATAAATATAAGTATAGTGTTGCATTGATCTCATAAAGGTATTTATTTGAAATACAACTATTTGGAAAATGCTATAAATAATCCCATTGTCACTTGAAAATGTACGTCGATTGTTGTGGGCTAATAAATATTGCCGATTCTAGTGGCTTTCTCTACTATACCATCGGAAACACTAAAACATACGCATGTGTCATTTTCTCTCTACAATTGACCATTCCCTTTCATCTTTACTCACATTTTGGGATTTATTGAGTGAATCTTTGTAATAATCGAACTTGAGTTTAGAGAGTTCTTGTGAGGTATTTAGCAGTGCCTGAGCTTTATCCCCTCCGATTGATGCTCAACAAGGACATACTTGTCTTATTTAAATTCTGCACTGATTTTGTGGGACTGTTGGCTGGAAACCTTAGAAATGCGAAAGTGAATTCAATATCAAAACAAGACAATGACTTTCTTCTTCGTATTTCATTGTTTTATCATCTCATCAAAGTGAACGAACGCACAAAATTATATATTTTAATATTCTTGTTTGCATTTTTCAATAGTTTTTGTGACGAACTGATCTCGTAACAAAATTCAGTTGTTAAAATGAAATAAAAGAGAGTTTAAATTTAGTGGTCATGGGAAAAAAACGAAGAGCAGGTCCAAATATAAGCTGCCAAGTAGTAATTTTGAAAGAATAAATGTCCACACAAAATACATATCGAGATACATACCAATTTTTAAAGTTCAAACCTTGATGGAATGGTGGTGGTGGTTTTCATATTTTGGTGGTGTTGGGGGTTTGGGTTGATTTTTGTTGATTGTGTAGGTGGAGTTGCTGGCGGTGACGGTGGCTGTGAGGGTTGGTGATGATAGTGGTGGTCATGGCGGTGGTGCGTTGGTTGTACGTGGGGTGCGCATAGGGTAGGGAGTTTGTGACCTAAAATTTTGAATTGTGACTTTAATAATTGTGATTTGTGACCAATAAATTGGATATTTTGTGACAAATAAATAATATGTAACCTAAAAATTAATATGTGACTAATTAATTTGATAGATTCATGATCGATGAATAAATTGGGATGTATAAATTTTTTATTTGTAATTTATGAAAAAATTGTGACCTATAAAATTTTTGAATTGTGACCGTAAAATAATTTTTGACATATGAAAATTGTGATTCGTGACTAATTATATGAAATTTGTGTCCAAATTAAAAGGAATTGTGATATTAATATATTTAATTAATAAAATATATGTTTAATTAATTAATTTATAAATAAAATTTAAAAAAGTCTGAGATTTGAAATTTTAAATATAATCTCTTAAATTTGAAATTGGTAAAATTAAATCCCTTAGTTATGAAATATTCCCTTGAAAATTTGTGGAAATTATATCTCGAGTTAAAGTATCCAATTCAAAAATCAAGTTTAAGAATTTTTTGTTCAATTATCATATGATTTTTTTAAATATTATAAAATTAAGTTTTCATTTTCAAACTTTAATCAAATTTTCTTATTTTAATCTCTCTACCTTCTTCCTTTTCGTGCTTCTCTATCTATTTTCTCCCTCATTTATCAATCCCACCGAAAGACGAGGAGGTGCCACTAGAAGACATCATCGAGTGGCACGACGATGTTGTTACGCGATGACGCGTTGTAGTAGTAACGTTGTGCGCTCTATCGTTCACAGAGACAGCGCCGAGACTACTACGAACTCGCAGCAACATTGCCCTGCGGTGCACCCGTTGTCGCAACAAACAAAAAAAAAATTGTCGAAGGAGTTTCGGGTGATTACGTTCTCCTCCGATTTGATTGCTTAGCTGGAGCCGCTATGAAGAGTCGTCTTCTCCGCTGGAAGGGAGAAATCTGGTGGTAGTTTTGGGGTGTTTTTCTTTTAAAGTAACTCTTAAATCGAATTTAAAATTGATTTTGTGGCTACAATCCAGAACTGAAACAAAATCACATAGTTCTCAATTTTAAGAACCAAAATATATTAATTTTTAACTCGAATGGAATCGAGTCGGACAGTGCAAGTCGTTCGAGTTGTTTCGTGTAAAATACTAAAATGTACACCTCTACAGGAAAATATATAAGAAACCTATTTACGAGTAAACATTCCAATATTTTCTATTAAATTTTAGAAAGAAAATAGAATGTTTTAGGTTTTGAACTTTCTCTCTATCATATATTCTGAAAAAAATATCCATACATTTATTTAATTGCTTCGACATTAAGGCGCCATATATTTTAATTAGTTCGAGCTTATGATGTTCTTCAAAAATGATGACGAGGGGGTGACATCAAGATGAATCCAAAATTTTGAAGTACAATTGTCCTGGTATATATATATATATATATATATATATATATATATATATATATATATATATATTCTTTGAGTAAAGTTATTTATCATTATGATGATAGAATATCGATAACATAACAACTCATTATCCTTCACATTTTCTCTATCTCTCCTCCCCTTCTCTTTCTCACATAAAAATTAAACTGTCCAATCTCATTATTACACAGAAACTGTAACATCACCGATATTTCATTATCATAATGATAAATTGCATTATTCTTTTTTCCTTTTATGCTTGATTATATATAGAGGTGACAATGTGATTCGTTGGCTTGGGCGGTCCGTGACTCGGCTCAGGAAAAGCCCTAACTGGGTGGACTCGTGGCTCTGGCCAAGCCCCATTTTGGGGAGTTGGGATCAAGCTCGAGACAGCCCGTGACAAACCGAGTCGAGCTTAAAAAAATAGTAATTTACAAAAATTTTTAAAAAATTGAAAATAATAAAAATAAAAATTAGTTGCATACAACTAAAATTACAACTTCAAATTGCAATATTTTAGTTTCAATTTTAATCTTCAATTTCTTTGCTCTAATATTCAGTTTCTTTTACTCTAATATTCAATATCTTTTACAATAATAGCTATAAATGAATTTTACTAGTTATGAGATAAATAAATTTAAGAGTAGTTCGAGTACTCTATCCGACTATGATGCATATCAAAATATTTTAATTGATTTGGAGAATATCGAAGATGAAGAAGTATTCGAGACTAAAAAGTCGAAAAAATAATCATCGGGTTATTGGCAACATATGATACGTAAAAAAGTTGGTTTTCAAAATAGAGTTGATATTTGGAAAACATTTGCAATTACAGTGACAAAAAACTTAGTTGGAAGCCCGGTTCAAGTACAACACATGCATTTGAATAGGCACGCATTAAGGAGTTGTCAAACAAAACCATTCGATCTCGACCCGAAACAGACCGAACTAATGTTTAATGGTTCTGGTTCTACTATTTTATGCAGGAATGACTGCAGACATGGCTATAGTAGAGATGTCGCTTACAATTATAGACTCAATACACTTTACTAGACTCGTGTATAATTATCTCCAACTCAGGTATACTTCTTATTGTAGAAATACTATTCGTTCAAATACTATAAAATTATATAACAAAAGAAAACAAATTGCTATTGAAATTCTTAAAACTTTTAATAGTATTATATCTTTTATCTCTAATTTATGGACCGGTAGTAATAAAAAATGTTATATTGTTGTTACATCTCATTACATTGATCACATATAGCTTCTACATTAAAAAAAAAAAAAAATTATTTCATTCAATTGTGTAAAATATCATCATAATGTCACTAACATATACATGATTTTAAAATGATACAAGAATATGATATACAATAAATGGTTCAAAATTTTACTTTTGACAGTGTTAATGTGAACAAAGTTGTTATCAAAAAAATATTAATGATTTTAACCATATATTTGAAAGTTTATTTTTTCATCAACATTGTGCATGCCACATTATCAATTTGATTGTGAAAGATGGATTAGAACATATAAGATTGTCTTTAAATAAAGTTAGACAAGTAATAAATTTTATTATTGTGTTCCCAACAAAAAAACAGGCATTTAACAGTTTGTGTGCATAGTATGACTTACAAGAAAAATTATTTGCCATTGATGTAACAAATAGATGGAACTCTACATATTTTATGTTAAAATCGTGTGAAAATTATGATAAGTTATTATACTATATTATAATGATAGGCATACATATGGATCCAAACATAATTTGGAAGATTGAGAATGATCTTTTGCATTGTGTGAAGAAATTCTTAAAAAAATTTCGATGCCACAAAGGAATGTAGCGGCGTTTATTACCCTACATATTTACTTGTTTTACAATACTTTTTCTACATTTTACGAACATTTCATAAATATAGAAATTTACCAATTTTTGTTGATTTAATTTATTTTATAGAGTTAAAATTTCGTAAATATTGGGAAGAGTTGCCCTATTTATTTCTTTCGGTGATGAATCCTGGACTTAATTTAACTGGCACAAAAGTTATTATAAAGGGGATTTCAAATTTTATGAATGCGAAATTGTTACATGTGTATATAGAATCTATGTTATGTGAAATGTATAACTATTACACTGAAAAATGAGGTTAGTGTAGTTTTACTTCCCAAAGTTATTTTTCAAGAAATATTTCAATAAATTCAGATTATATATGGAACTTATTTGGACAACAATACAATTATTTCCTCATTTAGTTCTAATTCATCAATATTTAGAACGATAGATGTCACTGGTACAAATCTTAAAATTTCATCCGAATTAGCTAGATATATATGTGTGGACGTTCGTAGTGTGTTACAACCAAAAGAATTATATGAATTTAGTTTTCTATCATGGTGTAAGTCTAACGAAAGGCAATATCAAATTGTATAAAAAATTACACGTGATCTATTAATACCTCCGGTGTCTACTGTAGTATCGTAGGTTGCATTTAATTTAGGTAATCGAGTTTTATCAGATGAACAATCAAAACTAAAAGAAGATATATTGGGGGCTTTAATATGCTTGAAGGATTTAGAATGTGTGAAATTATGTAATCAAGAACAAATTGACAGTATAATGATTGAAAAGTTGTAGCTGATTCAATGATATGATATTGCAAGTTTTTAAATTGATTAGTTTCAAAAAATACATGATTTTTAAATTTATTTGTTTCAAGAAAAATTGTACACGAAATATTTTATTCGTGTACAATTTTAACTCTACCTATATTGATTATAGTTGGTCCCAAACCCGAAGAAAGGAGGATAGTTGTAACTTTTATTTAATTTATAATTCGTATAAATTACACAAATTTAAATCGAGCCGGCTCGATTCAACTCGCTAATGCTCGAGTTAAAAGCTCGAGTCGGGCCTAAAAAAATCCGAACCATTTTTACTCGAATCGAGCCCGAATTTCGAGTTTTGGCTCGATTCAAATCGTTAACATCCCTAATTATATATGTTTGCCGCCACCATCATAGATTGCACAAGCTATTGTGGACCGAAGGATCCAATTTGAAATTATAAATTATGAGAAAATTAAAAAGTTGTCCTTCACTTTGATTAAATTAATGTTTGTTAGATCTAAGAACATTTTAGTGGGTACATTTATCCATTAATGGACATCTGTGATAGCGATTCATCCACGTGATTGATAGTAGGAACTTGACAACTTTGCTTAATTTGCAGGGTTTGAAATTTTACGAGCTCTATCGATTTAATTTAGTACAAATCGTTCTATAATTCGATTTAAATATTAACAATATGAATTTAATCTGAAACCAAATTGGCGTTCTCATGGGTTCGCCCCCGCAAAAATTTTGACTCGTCCCCGCAAAATTTTGAATTTTTTTTTCCATTAATAAATATTTTCTTTATTTAAAGCAACATTTTTGTATTACTTTGTACTTTAAATGCCAAGTTGCCATATCAAACTTGGCCGTCACGATTTTTCTATTTTCAAACTTGGACTAGTATCATAAATTTAAAATAAAATGAGGCACACTTTTTCACATGTAACATGTAGCTCTTGTTTGACATCCGTTTTGGAGAAGAATTTGAAATATTGATTGATGGAAGAATGTGTAGTTAAAAAGTAAGGAGAATTTTTAGATTTATGTGTAATATTATTTTATTGATAGAATGTGTGGTTAAAATGAAGAAAGAAAAAAAACGGATGTCAAACAAATGCGTACTATTTGAATTATTTATTGTGTGTAAGTACTGAATGTATAATCAGTATCACTATCACTACTCTCTTTAAAGAGAGGATCAAGCCACCGCGTTCATTTTTGCACCCTCGTTTTCACATTCATTCGATTTTATACTGTTCATTATCCAGTCTCGTAAAGCAGTACTATCTTCACATTGCCCCTTTACTTTTACTTTTCCTAACCCTTTCCGATTTTCTCCTTTCTCATCTTCCACACCTTTGACTTCTACTCCGATTTCGGTACAGGCTCTGAAAGCGGATTCTTCTAGACCGAATTCTCAACCCGCAATCGAAGATTCGAAAGGGGGGTTCGATCAAGAATTATTGGAGAGGGGCCAAAGCTCTCATAGAAATTAATAGTTATACTCGACGAGTAAAACAAGTTAGTATATTTACTTTCGTAATTTCACTATCGGATCACGTCCGAATATATGTCTGAAATTGATACAAAGTCACAAACCAAATTCCAACACTTTCTCAACCCATTCATACGATTCAATAACTATTCTGAAATCCCTGTTAATTCTTGATCGGATCCTCTGTAGGAACGGGCACTAATCACGCTACTTGTTAAACAATCCAAAGAAATAAAAAAAAAGAAGAGTATGCTAGGGTTTCACTAATTCTACATGATGCAATTGAATACAAAAAGATAATTTAATATAGGAATAAGGAGACTATATATATAGGCTAAACAAAGGAAATAAAAAAAAAAAAAAACTATTTTACCCTCAATAATCAATAAAATAAAATAACCCCGTATTTCTTAACACTACTTTCACCAAAAACCTGACCTCGTGTATTCAGAACACCTTCTTCTGAGATCAAGAATTCTGCAAGAGATGACATTTTTCATGTAAAAGTTTGCATTTTACAAAAGGGATTAATGAAGTGATAGATCTTGATATAAGAAAATCCTAAAACAAATGAATTTATTTCTTTTTAAGATTATAACTTTCTACTCTTTTAGGTTTTATATTACTCTTTCTTTTAGATTTTAATTACTTACCTATTAGGATTAGGAATTTAATTTGAATATGTGAGAAAAAGAAGAAGAAGAGCAGTAACATAGCAAAGAGAAAATAGAGAGCGTATCAATGGAGTTCCATCTATTTAGTTTACACTGAAGGAGAGTAAAGCATATATACAGAAAATGTGTCACAAACCAACAAACTCAACCTATCACATTGTGCCAGCTAATATACAAGTGTAATGAGAGAATAACAAATACAAAATAACAGGTGGCTGTTAGACTTGGCCTGTATCTATTAACATCCCACGCAATAGAGGTGTCAATACGGATGGGCTGGCCAGACCCGTGAAAATCGGCCCGGATCAACCCGGGACCGCTGGCCTACCCGTGACCCGAGAGGGCGATTCAGGCGTGATTTGCGAGCTTCGCGGGTTGCACCTTCACGGGTCGTGGTTAACCCGCTGGCCCGTGAAATTTTTTTTTTTTTTTTTAAATTTGAGAAAAAGAGGGAGAGAGCAAGATAAAATTATTGATGATATTGTTGAAAACTTCAAAAATCTTGCAGTTCCTGAAGATTGATTGGAAAATAAATATTAAAATATATAATTTTTGAATAACTAAATTATAGTTAAGACTTAAGTAGGTGTCAACCTAATTGGGATGTACTTATACTATAAATATTTGATAATAGTAATTAGAAATGCATTTAGTTATTATTTGTTTAAGTTAAATTTAATTTTGCAAAGTTATAAATAATTCATGTAACATTAAATTTGAATTCTATATAAACATTTCTTGGTATAAATATGAATTTATCATTTTGTTCAATTTTTAGTTTACATTTAACAAAAAAAATATTTTTTACTATAAATATGAAAAATTCTATATTTTTATAATTTTATTTATACAATAATACGGGTCAAATCGGAACAAACCACGACCCGCACGACCCGTGACTCACATGGGCTCAACCTGGATGGGTCAGCGGACGGGTCTGGGTTGTAGTCCAAAATTTGTGGGCCGGCCGAAACCCGTAACGGGCGGGCCTTTTTTCACGCTGACCGTTACCGGACTCATATGTTGGCGGACCACCCGAATTGACACCTCAACCCCGCAAGATGGAGAATAGTAATTTACTATTCCCATCTTGGACAAGTGTGCTTGAAGAAGTTCGGATGGTAGAGCTTTTGTGAATATATCAGCCAGCTGTACTTGAGAGGAAACATGAGCTGTTGTGAGACTTTCTTCCTGAATTTTGTCACGGTTCAAGTGACAGTCAAGCTCTATATGCTTGGTTCGCTCATGAAAAATCAGATTGACTACTATATGAAGGGCTGCCTGGTTGTCATAGTGGAGAATGGCATCTTGTGGATGAGAAATGCTAAGATCATGAAGAAGATATCGAAGCTAAGTAAGTTCTGAACAAATAGTAGCCATAGAACGATATTCGGCTTCAGCGGATGATCTAGAGACAACCGTTTACTTCTTAGACTTCCAAGAGATAAGCGAGTGACCCAAGAAAACACAATAGCCGGTTGTAGACCGGCGAGGATCCGGGCAAGCGGCCCAATCCGAATCACAAAAAGCTATAAGTTGAAGCTGAGATGATGATGACAACAAAATGCCTTGAGTTGGTACATGCTTAATATACCTTAAGATGCGGTAAGCTACTGCCAAGTGAGAAAAAGAAGGCTGATCCATGAACTGGCTTAATAATTGGACAACAAAGCAAATATCTAGGCAGGTTATTGTAAGGTATAATAACCGGCCAATTAACCTTCGAAAAATACTAGGATTAGTGAGTGTAGTCCCTTCAGATTTGCTGATTTTGAAGTGTTGATCCATATGTCGTTTAAGGGGTTTGCATCCAAGCATACCTGAATCCGCCAAGATGTCTAAGGCATATTTCCTTTGACATATATGAATACCTTTGGAAGATTTGGCAATTTCTAAACCCAAGAAATAACAAAGACAACCAAGATCTTTAATTTGGAATTCGTGATTCAGAAAATCTCTTAGAGAGGCAATAGTGTCATTGGAATTGCTAGCAACTAGAAAATCATCAACATAAATGAGTAAAGCAGTAAAATTGTTCCCTTCATGCTTGGTGAATAAGCTATAATTAGACTTGGATTGGATGAAACCAAAAGCAATGAAGGAAGGGGTAAGTTTAGAGTTCCATTGTCTTGAAGCTTGCTTTAGGCCATAAAGGCTTTTGAGCAATCTGCAAACTTGGGTTGGTTTACCCTTGGTGTAATCCGGGGGCTTCTTCATGTAAATCACCATTAAGGAATGCATTATTTACATCAAATTGATGTAAATACCATCCTTTGATGGCAGCCACACTAAGGAGGCTTCTAACGGTGACAAGTTTGGCAATGGGTGAAAAAGTGTCAGTGTAATCGATACCTTCCTGTGGGTGTAGCATTTAACTACAAGACTAGCCTTAAGTCTTTCAACAGAATCATCATACTTAAATTTAATGCGATAGACATATTTACAATCAATTACAGCTTTCCCTTTAGGCAAATCAGTGACGGTCCAATTATGGTTGTTTTCCAAAGCTTCAATTTCAGCATCCATAGCTTTGCACCGCTCAGGATCTTTAATTGCTTGTTTATATGAGGTGGGCTCAGCTTGAATGGAAATAGAGTATGAAAAAGCTTGAAATGAGGGATTAAAGTGTTTGTAGGATAAGCAGTCAGAGAGAAAGAAATTTTTACCATTTAATTTAGGAGTTGCAGGGAAAGTTGATTGCTGAGGTCAGACAAGCTTGACTTGTATGCAATGAAAGTCCTTTAGATATTGAGGAGCTATCCTGTTCCGAGTTGATCTGCAAAGTGACGGGACATCAGGAAGAGAAATGAAAGAAGGAGATGGTAAAATAGTGGGAGAAGGAGATGATGTATTAGGACACTCAGCAGAAACAGTGGGAGGGTTAAAGGGTGAGGAAAAAGGATTTATGGGACTGGTAGGAAGTGGATCTGAGAAATTAGAAGGAGGAATAAACGAAATGGAGAAAATGGGAAAAGATAGGGATGTGGAGGAAGGAGAAGGAAGTGTTTGAAAAGGAAAAATAAATTCATGAAAAATAACATCCCTTGAAATGAAAATGGTGTTAGTGTTGAGATCCAAAAGCTTGTAGCCTTTAGTTCCAAAAGAGTAGCTAAGAAAAGCACATACACAACCTTTAGGATCAAATTTCGTTTTGTTATGAGTAAGTGTGGCAGCAAAGCAAAGGAAACCAAATACTCTCATGTGAGCATATTCAGGTTTTTTTATTAAAAAGAAGTTCATTTGGTGTTTTGTTATTGAGAAGGGGTGATGGAAGCCTATTAATGATATGTGGCTATAAGAATGGATTAATTCCAGTAAAAGTTAATGGAAGACCAGCTTGAAAAAGAAGGGTACAAGCCACATTTAATAAGTGTTGGTGCTTCCTCTCAACAATGCCATTTTGTTGAGGGGTTGCAACACAACTTTTGTGATGAATAATGCCTTGTTGATTGAAAAAATCATGCATGTTAAACTCAGCACCATTATAACTTCTCAAAATTTTAATTTTCATTTGGAATTGTGTCTTAACAAGATGTAAAAAGTTGTAATGCAGTTTCTGGTTTCAGATTTTGCAGCAAGTAAATAAATCCAGGTAGTTCTAGAAAAGTCATCAACAATGATCAAGAAGTACTTTGAGCCATCATGAGCAATAGTGGAGCAAGGACCCCACAAGTCACAATGAATGCGCTCAAAAATTCTTGTTGAAGAATGTGTACTGTTAGGAAAAGATAAATGATGAAACTTAGCTAATGGAAAAAATTTGCAAAACTTTTCATTAATACGTGAAATTCATGTGTGTACAAGAGGATCTGAAATTAACTTAAACCTAGGAAATGATAAATGACCTAGGCGACAATGCCATAGGTCAGTATGTGAAACAAAATTGGTAAAAGAAGTAAAACAAGATAAAATGGTATTGCTGGTGGATGAATGTGCCGAGAGGAAGGTAGGCATAGCAGAGGGAAGGACTTCCTTACAAAGGAAATGGTACAAACCATACTGGAGCTCACCCGTCCCAATCGTTATCCATGAGTGCAGGTCCTGACTAAAACAGTGAGTGGAAAAGAAAAACAAACAACAATTAAGGGTAGATGTTAGTTTGTTTGCTGAAATAAGGTTAAAGGAAAATGATGGCACACAAAGGACATCATTCAGAATGATAGAATTTGTTAAGTGAATTGTTCCCATGTAAGTGATAGGGGTAGAAAGACCATTAGGTAGTTTCACAGAATATGAAACAGTAGCTGTAGTGGTAGAAAAAAAGTGGTGCTGCAGACCATATGGTCTGTAGCGCCTGTGTCTAGTATCTAAGCAATAGATGATGAATGTGGTGACCACTGTGTGTGAATAGACAAAGAGGTGAAAGTACCAGACATTTTGGAAGAAGATGGAGGTGGGTTGCTGCAGTGGACAGTTGAAGCCACAATTGAAGAATCCTGAGGTCTGAGCAATATCATTAGTTGCTAATATTATTGCTTGGTTAAACCGATTTTGGCATCATTGTTGTCTTCAGGGTCAGAAGCAAATGAAAGAGATGCTTGATTTGCAAGAAAACTAGATTGCTGTTGCGGTTTGTTATGGTATTTGTGGCCAGGTGGGTATCCATTGAGTTTGTAGCATTTCTCAATGGTATGGCCAGTCATGTTGCAATGTGAGCAAAGAAGAGGCTCATCATTGCCAACTTTGAAGCAGGTCTCGAAAGTGTGACCAGTGATTTTACAGTGGCGACAATAGGGACGGTCTTTCTTTTTGAGGATGGTTTGATTTAGGTGCGGGTTTGGAAGAGGTGTAAGGTTTTTGGATAGCCATAGCCATCGTCTCGGGTGAGGTAGTGTGAGAGGCTATTTCGTAGTGTATTTCTTGCTATTGGATGAGGGAAAACAATTTGGAGATAGGTGGGATGGGATCTAAAATCATAATATGGCCTCTGAGTGAAAAGTAAGAGTCATTGAGACCCATCAAAAATTGCAGCACACAATCTCATTGAGATCGATCCAGTAAGGTTTTCATAGAACCACAATTACAAGAAGGTATATGATCATAGATAGACAATTCATCCCAGATAGCTTTCAACTTTCCATAATAAATGCTTACAAGATCTTGCTCTTGAGACAGAGCAGCTAAAGCCTTCTTCAGTTGGTAAATATGAGGGCCGTTTTGGTGCGATAACAGTTCCTGGAGGTCCAACTAGATTTCACGAACATCATCAACAAAAAGAACACTGGATTGGAGGGAGAAGCTGATAGAGTTCCGGAGCCAAGAAACGATCATGTCATTACAGAGCTCCTAAAGCTCATGCAACTGATCAGTGCGTTTAGAGGGTTTGGTGATGGATCCGGTGATGAAGCCAAGTTTATTTTTCACGCGAAGTGTGCTTTGCATTGAGCGAGACCATGTGGGCATAGTTGTCTGTGGTAAGGGGATTGACAACGAAGGTTAGGGCTGGGCTGTCGCCATGGTCGAGCCGGTATGTCTTCGCTGGATCAAGAAGATTTAGGTATGGAGAAGGGGTTTGGGATTCTGGGTTAGAATGGGAACCAGTAGAGTCAGTATCGGAGGTTGCCATTGAAGATGCTCCCAAAGCTCTGATACCATGTGAAAAAAAGAAGAAGAAGAGCAATAACAGAGAAAAGAGAAAACAAAGAACATATCAATGGAGGAAAATTGAATATTCCATCTATTTAGTTTACATTGAAGGAGAGAAGTATATATATATAGAAAATGTGTAAAAAACCAACAAACTCAACCAATCACATTGTGCCAGCTAATAGACAAGTGCAATGAAAGAATAACAAATACTAAATAACAGGTGGCTATCAGACTTGGCCTGTATTTGTTAACAGAATATATGAACAAAATGACCTATACTATACTCTTGGACATATTCTTGTCTTGTTTCAACAATTTAAATTCCTCTCCTTGTATCTTCATTGTCTCGCTAAAGACAACTTCTCGTAGGTCTCTGAATAACATTACCAAGAAGGGAAACAAGTATCTTCGTCGTCATTGGATCATGTAACACTTTCTCACGTCCTTCGATTATTCATGTTGACTTTTGCCTCTCTCTCCCTTCTCCCACCCTCGTTCCAAATAATCAAGACTGATACTATTCTATTCCAGTTTATGATTATATCAGATGACTTGCAATCTTCGTATCTCGAATGGCTTTACTGTAGGTCACCATAAAAATTGTTGCAATTCGATGTGCCTGTTTTCATTCATTCGATGAAGTGATTGGATAGAGACTGAAAATATTTGCGTTTAAGATAAGGATTGCAATATGATTTCTAAGGTCATCTTAAATAAGAACCACCTGGATTCAGAGCCTATACATGCAAACTAAACCAAATCTGTCGAACAAGGATGAAATGCAGTGCCATTTACAAGCCAAGGCCTCTTTCTCCCATACGATGGGATTTTTCGAGGTGTCTTAATCCATTCCTTGCTCGATAAATCACAAGTTATCAGACGATACTTACGTTTTGATCTAAGCGACATCATAACCGAACCTTTGTTAGCCAGGAAATCCAATTCGACTGGCTTCCCATAAAAATCCAAGCAAAACTGGGTTGGCATTCTGTCGACCACCTTCCACAAGAAAGTCATCTTCTGCAGCTCCCATACGCTGATGCACGTCGAAGCAATATTGTTCTCAAGCCCCACAAGCATGAGTTTCCCTCCGCATTCTGCTACTGTGTAATCACTCAGAAGTAGAGGAGCCGGGATTAAGATTTGTTTCCAAACCCCGGTTGCCATATTATAGTACACAATTCCATCAGGGTTTGAATGCATGAAGTACAGCGTTTCTTCAATAGAAACTGCCCGAGACTTGATATTTAGGTTGAGTGGGCGCTTGATATTCGGGGGCAAGCTCCCTGGGCAACCCCAGGAGTTCTTTGCCGAGTCGTAAATTTCATACTCACCATCACAACTAATACAAACAATCTTATATCCAGCGTTTGGAGAGCTCACATTTATAGTCATCCCAATGGCCCCAAAATCAACCGACCTAGCTGGCAACTCTTTGAAGGAGGCCGTAACAGGGTTGCAGACATAGGAAGTCATATATTCACTATCAAGAAAACAGACAAGACCCCCTGCTGATGCCACTGGCTCCACGATCAACTCTGTCAGCAGGGCAGGCACAGGTGGATGATACCATTTCTTTGACTGTGGATCATACATGGCTCCATCAATAGCCTTTCCAGGTATGGTGGCATAAATCCAAGGTTGGCGGGTTTGCTTAACTTGAGCACACTGTTGGGAGAAACTCTGTGAAGTCAGCAATGAATTCCAATCCTGGCAAACTGAACGAAAACGGAAAAATGTGGTTATGGGAAGTCTTGCTATCACAGTTTCGTAAAGGTCTCTTGGAAATTCTTTCCATACACACGGTTTCATAATTTCAGTCGATCTTGTAGTTGCAGTCACTTTTCTTCGAGCCTGTTTCTTTCGAGCTTTCTTTGCTAGTGGAGTTTCACCAGTTTGCAACATTTTGACACTTCCAGATCTACCAGCAGTCATCTGTGGAGCAATTTTCAAGAATGGCAAAAAGTGAAGTTCAACAAGATGGAATTATTCAAAAAGCAGAAAAATTGAAGACTGTACAATTACAAAACATTATCAGCAAATTCATTAAATGTAAAACTCAATTATTATTCCAAAAGAAAGCAATGAATACTTCAGTAAGCAGACTTGATATCCAGGATCAAAAGCATATTGAGTTCATGTAACCGGTGAATTACGTAAAAGATAAAGAGGAGAGAGTTGGAAACGGAACCTAAAACTTTAGATTTATTACATACAGTTAGTCTACAAACATGTAATTACCCACTTTTTTGATTGCTCAAACATGCATTAACTCGCACAGAATAGCTAAGTTCATGAGAAAAAATTATTCTAATCATCTATTTCCATTTCTCTCTTCAAACAATCTATCATCCGATCTGGTGTGATATATTAAAAACTTGGCAAAATCTGATGACATGATTGAAGAGCTAAAGGTAAGCTGCTTGGAAACGGAATCGGCGTGCTTGCATAAATCAATAACTACGTAAGAGACACGAGTCCTGACTTGCGTATGTATTTAGTGGTAATGTCATTAACAATTAGAGTAAGCTAACATTACGATGCTCCAAAGATGTATCAACATAAATATGGTATGGTAAAATTACTCATTGAGAAAGAATATATAGTATAATTGAAATAAATTGGTACAAGAGAAAGTATCTTGTTAACTTTTTTAGCAAATCATAGTTATAATTGTTGTTTGTCACTTTTATTAAACATGGAAAAGTCATATTGTATTGAAAATTGGAGGAAAGTCACACTATAATTATTATTTGGGTGAATTGCACACCGGAGAGAACTCAGTGAGGGGATTGGTTTTTTATGTATGGGATGCCTGCGCAAATTCGTCCCCAACGTTCAAGCAAAAGATACTTATGGCCAATTAAACAAGTGACTTGCTGCTCGAGTTGGGTCGGTCAGGCATAACAACTATAAAAACCACCGTAAAGTTGAATAATCCACCAAGCAACTTAAATGAATGCAAAATCACAAGTACAAGATCTGAGAAAAATACATAAATCCACAATACAAATGCGCAATGCTTACCATTATCTGGGGACTAATCGAAAAAGAAGATAGAAGTAGCATCAGAAATAATTATTTGTTGCTAAAAATTTACATTAATGAGTAGTTAATAAGTTTGACTTTGAAAAGTAGAAAAATGAAACCCATACATAGGTTAAATGCAAGATACACAACTCAATAATTAATTTTGGCATAGCATTACCTAAATCTGCAGAAGCATCAAACCAAAATCAATCGCGATATGAACACACTGAACCGGCCAGAATCACGCTTCTCCTTACTTGGCAACACAATTAGACAGACAAAGAAACGATTCACAACGGCGGAAAGAGTTGTTTATATATGAAGATACAAAGTCAACAATTTATAGGGATTCTCTAAATTTTTTCTCCTTCCTATTACTTCACGGAATATACCGAATTGTTTCGTGTATGATTACGATTCTAATTACAGAAACTTCAGCTACTATTTTTATAAATATAAGGAAGAGTTGGAGATAAGGAAGAGACCTGAAGTGGTGTTGCGTAGAAATGGAAGAAGAAAAGTAATTCTTAGCAGCCATAGTTCGACTTTTCCAATGCACTCACTCTTCCCCAACCTAACTTTTTCTCTTTTCATATGGAGTCTTACGTAATATTAATAATTTAATACTAAAATGTTTACTCGTGACAATAATCAACAAGGTTAGTCACAACATCTGCAAGAAATTTGTGTAGTTTCTAGCTTATGATGCGCTGAACCACACAATACGCACATTCCATTTGTTAATTACTTTCGTAAGTTTAAATATTTTCAATATTATAATATGGATTGCACTAAAAAGTTTGAAACTCGGACCTAAAATAAACTATGTCTATAAAAGCGAATGCAAATACTAAAAATTGCACAAAAAAATTTACAAGTTATTCTATATGGAATCTCACATATTCTATTTAGAATTTTGCTACTTTGACAGAAAAATTGTAACAGATGCAGTGACATAATCCCAGTTAGCAACTAATGATTTGATGAGAATGTTTACTGCATTTAAAACAGTCGAATGATGAAATATCACGCGACATTATGTGACTATAACATAATTATTCTATTTATCCACATTCACAATTTCACACCACCCTAACCAAAAGTCTTCGTGATAAGAACTAAACGAGAACAATTTATTTGATAACATACCACTTTATTCATCTACTTCACACCATCCTGCCCAAAGTTATTTTGACGAAAATTACTGCTCTTATTTGACTTTGAGGGCAAAAGGTCACCTTATCCTCACACGTGTGCATAAAACTCACCAATTTGATTTAGCTAAAAAATAATAAAATATATGATTAAGAAGTTTATAAAACTGTTGATCTCTTTAAATGATTCATAACATAAATATTTATCAACATTTTAGTCGTGTTATTTTTAAAATAATCACGCACTTGACTGTTGATCGAAGAGTCATTCAAAAGTTAAAGCCAACAAAATGCTTTGTCGTGACTATGCTCGTGTTGGTTTCACACTAAAATTCATATGCAAAAGAAAAATGCTATTCATCCCAAGTGGGGATGCATCCCCAATCTATGTGGATGTAAATGATTGGTTAAATGATAGGTGAAATTAAATGACTTATTTAATTTCACATATCATTTAATACCACATTAACGCCACATAGACTGGGGATGCATCCCCAGTGGGGATGAATAGCATTTCTCTATGCAAAATCTATTTCTGATTGAAAACGGGCTATCGCAAGTAAACACTATTTATAAAATAACAACTTCTGGAAGAATTGAATTTCTTGAATTCTACATCACAGAGATAGATTCTTCATCAATAGCGTTAATCAGTGCCAAGTTTTAGTTAGTTATTAAATACATAGGTTAGTCTCAAGTGATGTGCACTTCTGTTTCCCGTCCCAGGATTCAGGGGGACAAGACAGTCCAAACCATCGCACTTCTGCAGGTCTGAAATTTCACACATGCACAGCAACAATATTTCCAAACCACATCCGCTACAGGCTAGAATGGCCCAAACCGCATATTTTTGAGGATGATCTTGTATTCAACATTGAAACCATCTGGCTTCGTATCAAAGACTTGCGACAGACATGAGACAACTCAACAGGCCGCTAAGTATCCTAATTTTAGGACTTGGGCAACCTTTCTTACGGGCTATCATTTTATCAACCAACAGACCAACCATTTCACCCAGACTGACAAGCCAGGTTTAGATCTTAAGACTTCAAAGATATGTTCGACTGTTCTAGAACAGAGGCTCACCAAGAGCACAGACAACAAAACGAAATCAATAAACAAAATAATAGAAGCTCAAAATGCATGTGCATGTTAACGTCTAAAATTGATGCGATACCCAAGTGTAGAATCCTAGATAACAGCAACCAGAATTAATCTAAAAATCTAGCCAGAATAAGCTGGCAGACAAAGGTCAACTTAATAAGGACAAAGATGACAAGATAAATAAGAGTTAATACAACAATTGGACACGAATTGTTAGAAGGCAGAGTAACTCGACAATTGCTGCGACAGGAAGATGACACAACTGACTTTCAGACACCCATACTGAGCAATGCTGGACGACAACTCTGGACCTTCTCAAACATGCCTAGTACTCACTGGAACAGTAGACAATTGTAATTAATAAATGCACAACGCTAAAAACTAAAAGTAGGAAGTGAACATGTAAACACTGCAAGACCAATTAAGGAGAAAAAAATTGAAAATATATCAACAGGAGGAGTTTCCATTAAAAGAAAATCTTTACATACAAATTTCCATGTTGAACACTTACTGAATTTATTGCACCTATACAGAAGACCAAATGACGTGTACAATTTCAAATAACAGAGGTTCATACAGAGTTCACATATCTCACAACTGACCTGATCATTTGCATCAGCTGCTTCTGGGGAGGTGCTATTTATCTCAGAAGGTTTTTCAGCACCACAATTCTGTCTGTTACACTTAGTCCTGAAGGGATAGTTTATATTGCCGCATTCCTCACACTTCCAGCTCCCTTCTGGCATGTCTGGTGATAGAACACAACATTTTAAGAAAGGAGAAAAATAATTTTTCCCTAAAATGGAAAACTATATTTGTGTTTTTGGACTTACTTGAGTTCTTGCCAGATCTTGCACCCTGCTGTAAAAATAAAAAGAAATAAACTACATGAGTCCCAGAACGGGCAAACTTAGAAACTAGAACACTGATTCAATACTAGATATCATCAGGAAGTCGTAGCTCAAACCTGGGATCCAGGCTTAGGAGTGTTGCACTTTCTCATGTTGCAAACCGTTCTGAATGAAAAATTGACATTTCCACATTTGGGACATGTCCAGTCATTATCACGAGTTCCATCTAAAAGAGCATTAAGAGAAAGATCTAATTCATACAATTGAATGTATATTAGCTCATAAATGAAAGCTTTGAATACAACGAAAGGAAATAACATACCTCCACCTTTCTTTTGAGAGTTATCTTCAGGGAAAAATCCAGGTCTTGGACCCTGCAATAAGTTGGACCACTTAATAGTAAAGGAAACCGCCACGAAGATATCCATTTATCACAGAATATTGTAATTCTTGATTGAGATGAAGAAACAATTCTGGATTTTCTGAGAAAGAAATAGGCAAGTGAAGAGCAAAAACAACTGACATTCCATCACTAGCAAGCACCGTGTGGGATTATCGAAAACTTGACTAATATAGATTCTTAACCCATGCTATTCTAAAAATACCTTCACATATTTTACTAGGTATTAAGAAAAGGGAAGGAAAAAGGAACCGTATATGGCACTTACCATGGCAGAGCCCATAGACAAACCAAAGCCATATCGATCCATTAGTGGAGGCATGCCGAACATCCCGCCTGCAAGGTGCAAAATAAGATGGGGAATGATGAATCAACAATACAAAAACAAATACTTGAAAGATACAAGAAAAGGTTACAGTTCAAATATGTAAGATAAATAATGGACTGAAGCAATGAAATGGTAATCACAATAGTACGAACAAGGATTAGTTTTACGTTGTTAATGTTAAAATAGTTTCTACAGGCCAAAAGAGTGAAATAGAAGCCACAAAATGTATAACTGTGCTGATGTTGTAGAAGTAGGAATCTAAAACATCGAGAGACAAGGGACATACCATTTCCCATCATTGATCCACTTGAATAAGGAGCAGGACCAGATAAATGCAGGGGCCTATATGGGTTGCCTCCAGGGAGATGGTTACCATAGTTATAGTGATAAGCAGAGCCCCCAGAAAAAGGAACATCATATGGTGGTATAGATGTTCCATTAAAAAGAGAGGAACCATAAGGTGGTGCGCCCATATACATTGAGGGTGCACCAGATCCTAGATAAGGCGCTGCGGATGAGTAGCCCTGATGTGCTTGCATTGGCTTGGCAGCAGATTTCTAGAAAAAGAGGAGACGTTAGTTAATAGACCTTATCCGAAATTTTACAAAAGTAGGATTTTGATGAAAGCAAATAAATAATAAAAAGAACAAAGGTATCAACTCAGGGATAATTTATCTACCATAAATGTCTTCTGCCTGAAGACCCATGTGCACAGGGAGACATAATGAACCCATTTTACACAATTACCATTTAGAAAGTAGGATGATCAAAATCATGACTAGCAGAAGAATATAATGATTTCAAAATGCACCATGAACCATTCTTTCCTTTTCTCACTGGGGAAGAGCGTGAGGAACTTCCACACCAAGAAATAGAGAGATGGTATCCACCTCTTGAAATAAGAAACATAGTCTTTCAAGTAGATGAGATCTAGTTTTAATGAATGCACATAGACAAAAAGATCCAGTGTAAAGTTGTACAAAAGGAAAGTACTAACTCTTCATAATGCAAATTCTGGCAATTTAATATTAAATGATGTTGAATTCTTACAGGGTTGTGATCAGCTGGCCTAGGCTGAGTACAATTACGCATATTGCACGTTGTCCTAAAAGAGAAATTGACATTGCCACAACTAGGGCAGGTCCAGTCATCCTCTCTGCGACCACCTACAAACACAAAACACAGAATGCTCAATAAATAGGAAGAACAAAGGATAACCAAGAAGCTAAACAATTTATGGTCATTCAAGGTCTTGAGCTAGTCGTACGAATTGAAAACCAAAACGAAAAGATTCCTAATCCAAGTGGGTTTTGAAACATCAGAATTCTATACTTAGTCATAGTGTGTATTACTCATAAAATATTGTAAAGCTAATTAAATTCCATTTAAAAAACAACTACCAATTTTCTAAAATGATGGACAGATCAATAAAGTAGGAGGAAATCAAATAACTATATATACTATATTCAACTCATTCATTGCCCCTTTTCAATTCTAACTTGTAAAAGATGCCTTCAGCATAAGTGAGACAAAAAAAAGTGCTTTTGTCTTTCCTCTAAAAAGGCACGTCACTATGAAATTTTTATAATTGTGAAAGTTTCAAATGCCAAGAGTTTTTTCTTCAGTCTTCAATCATAGCTTCAACCCAACGAAACACTGTCAGAGCTTCTCTATCCCACACCAACGGTCGCCCCTCACTTCCAACCAGCACTGTTGCCGCTCATTTCCACATACAATTTAGCCATTAGACAGTGGCACTCCTCTCTAGGTTAGTTTTTCTTATTCCTTTTTTCTTTGTTTCAAAAATGCATATGACAAGTAGGTGGTGTGTCCACTACAGAAAAACCAAAAAAGAGAGAAACATGCCAATTGGTATGTCGGCCAACGATGGTGATACTGACTCCAGCCATTTTGCAGCATCAATGTTTCCTAGTTCCAAGATACTATAACATTTTTCATATCCAGTATGTTTCAGATATGCATACTTGTTACGTTTCCAATATGTTATCAACATGTGTCGAGCTCTGGTCAACATTCATTGCATTCGAAAATTGAATGTTCACGCCCCGACATATCTTATATGTTATAAATATGCATACTTCAAACCTATGAATACATAATCAACACACACTAAGCACTTAGAAAATATGCATAGTACTTATGAAAATGCAATTGAAACATGAAGAATTCAACATGAACTGCAAACAATTTCCTTTGACGTGTTGTGCAAGTAGACAGGAGTTTCAAATTCGTCTAAGCAACCTTTTGAGTCGTAAGATGTACTATATTGGACTTTTAACTGTCCTAAATATATAATTCCGATTTCAAAGAAGAATTGGAATTGGAGACATTCTAAATATATAACTCAGTTTTCAAAGAAGAATCGGAAATTATCATGCGTAATCATCTCCGTTCCACACAAAAAAGAATGCAATAAAAAAAAACAACGAATACAACATACAATTTTGCCACTTGTTAAATCCGAAAGGTATAGACAAAAAAACGTGTAATATATGAGCATAAAAAAATTTATGACATTGAGGAGACAACAGGCATACCATCAGTACGTGCCCGTTTAGCTGCTGAAGAATTTCTGTTATCAACCTGTAAACGAACAAACGCCTCAGCTTTTTCACATAGATCTCAATCGAAATTCACAAAACAGATCAGAATGAATGAAAATTCACACAATAAAAACAAGAAATTGTTGAGCAATGAAACCGACTGATAAAAAAAACTCTAATTCACATTCAAGCAGCACTAAATAAACAGTAAAATGCAACGTAAAATTAATAAAATTCGGTATGAATTACCTGCGACATAGTGAAGATGAATTCCGAAATTAGAGATAAAAACGGCGAGTAGGATCGGGAAATTCTTCACTTCGTTATAGGGATTAGGCGCAGGCGCGAAGAGCGAAGAATGAAAGGGGGGAGGTTTTTCTGAAAATAGAAGGGTTTTCTCTTAATTCCTCCTTTATGAGTCAATCAGTCAACGTTGAGCTAGTTATGACCGGCCCAAGCACGGTATAAATGGAACGAGACCCAAGCATTTTTGCTAAAGGGAAAAGTTCTTTGATTATGTATTAACTTTGCCAAAATCATAAATCTGGTGCTAAGGTTCAAAATTGTAAAAATCAGATTTTTATTAATTAATTAAATATTTAATTGTAATATAATATAATTAACCCACATCCACCACCCCTACTGCTCCGACGACAGTTTTGGTGGCCACTCTACTCGGCGACCATTCCGGCGACCATTCTGGCGACTACTCCAACGACTTTTTCGGTAGCCGTTCTACCGCCGCTTAATTCAGGCGACTGTTCCGATTTCGACAATTGTTAAGGTCACAGTCATATATAATTTGGTCGCAGATATCTCATTAATTAATTAAAAATTAATTTTCGATCATAGCTTATCAAATTATTTGGTCACAGATTATTTCGAGGTCACAAATCAAAAAAATTATAAGTCATAATTGACTTTTTTGGTCATTGATAAACAAAACTATAGGTCACAGATTTTTAATTGGTCACAAATTAAAAAAAAAATTAGATAACAGAAATCACATATTTCCAAATTAGTTGGTCACATATTATATTTTTAGTCACAGATTATCGAATTTTAAGGTCATGGTTTAATAGTTAGTCACAGAGAACTGTATAGTTGTGAAGAGATGCTTATGAAATTGCAAGATTCCATTGATGAAATTGAAAATAGGAAGAAGTCAGAAGCTCTGAACTTGAAGAGGAACAATGAGCTAGCACTCAAACTCTTGGAATTGGAAACAGAATTGCAATCTGTACTTGCAGAAAAGCATGACAAAGTCAATGCTTATGATCACATAAATGCAGAATTGGAATGTGTAACTCTGAGCCTTGAATGTTGGAAAGAAGAAAAAGAAAAGCTTGAAGCTTCTTTCAGAGAATGTGAGGGGGAAAAATCTCGATTTGCTGTTGAACTTGACTCGATAAAAGAACTGGAGAAATTCAGATCTTCCAACACTGTTAAAAAGGAAGAAAATAATGAGGTGGCTGAAGTAGACTACGTACTCAATGAGTCATGTAGAAACTCTTCCCCTAATTTCTTCTATGCAATGTGTTCAACGAGGCTAGAAGACGGAGAGAGAGGGAGGGGGCGGTGGAGGCGACGAACAGTGGAGAGAACTGGAGAGAGAGAGAGAGAGAGAGAGAGAGAGAGAGAGAGGGAAACAGATGGTGGTGGTGGATTCGCGACGCCGACAGTGAGTAGAAGGAAGGGAGGGAGAAGGGATGAGAGGAGATGAGAGAGAAGGGGAAGAGGAGAAGGAGGCGGCGGGCGGTGGTGGTGGATGATTCGTTGTTGTGAGAGAAAGGTGGTGGATGCGGGGGGTGGTGGAGGCGGCAGGTGAGAGGGTGGAGAGAAATTAAATGAACTAATGTAGGGTTTGGATATATCTAAGGTTTTATACATAAAATAAAATACCTGATTTTTTAATACATGAACCTTAAACTTGAATTTTAAAAACTCACAACTTAACACTTGGTTTTTGGTAATTTTCCCTTTGTTAAATTTCCAATTTATCTCGGTAAGTTGACTTAAATAGCATTATAATAGGCACTCTTTATGTTAAGAGACTTATTTTAATATTATTCACTTATTATTTGGAAGCTCCATTATTTGTTTTGGCGGGTTGTTGCTTGACCGAGTCTTTAGTCTTTTGTTTAGTGGTTACAAGAAAATTGCTTTTTCTTTGCCTAGTTTATAGGAGTTGAGGTTAGTGCCTCAGTATGGTAGACTTAGTTGTTTTTACTTTCTATATGTACTGCCTATTTATAGGCCACTATTTCATTCAATGAATAACACAGAGCTTCACAAACTGCATACGTTTTCTTTTATTTTATTTTGTATCAGTGGTATCAGAGCTACAAATAGGAGAGAAAAATGTGAGAGTCCCAAAACAGTAAAAAAAAAACAGTAGCCATTAAAACTTTATGTACTGATCGTGGTAGAGAATACAGCTCAAAAGAATTTGAAGGTTTTTTTGATGATCAAGGTATTCGAAGGGAATTTACAGTTGCTTATACACTGCAACAGAATGGTGTATCGAATAGGACAAATAGAACCATCCTCAACATGGTGAGAAGCTTGCTTGCAAGAGGGAACATTCCAAAGAACTTTTAGCTGGAGGCAATTAATTGGAGCATTCATGTGTAGAATAGAAGTCCTATCTTTTCTGTCGGAACTGGACACCCGAGAAGGCTTGGAGTGGGCGGAAACCAATTGCAGATCACTTTAGAATTTTTGGTTGCATCACTTATGCACATGTCCCAGTTGAGAAAAGGAAGAAACTTGATGATAAGGGTGAAAAGTGTGTCTTTCTTGGCATAAGTGAAGCTTTCAAGACTTATAAATTGTTCAATCCACTCACAAAGAAGATCGTAACCAGCAGAGATGTCATTTTTGATGAGAAGAACACTTGGAATTGGATTAAAAATTATTCACGGCAGCAGCCAATTTCAGTCTTTTTTTATGGAGAAAACGAAGAAGAAAGGCAGTAGCAACAATTTCTACAACAACAAATTCCAGCAGCTAATGTTCTCAAAAATTCACCAATTCCAACAGTTGCTATCACTTCACCAACATCAGTAGAATCTATTGATGTAACAGCTGAATCACGTCTACGCCGTGTTCCAAAGAGGCCCGGATGGATGATAGATTTTGAGGTACCCGAAATTGACCAGTCTGAGGATCCAATTACTTGCCTTGCTCTTTTTTCAGATTGTGATCCTACAATTTTTGATGATGCTGTCGAAGAATCAAAATGGCGGAAGGCGATGGATGATGAAATTGCCGCAATTGAAAGGAACAACACTTGGGGGTTGACTGATCTTCCAAAAGAACACAAGACTATTGGTGTCAAGTGGGTTCACAACACAAAATTGAAGGAGAACAGAGAAGTTGATAAGTACAAAGCTCGACTCATTGCAAAGGGGTACAAACAAGAATTCGGAGTCGACTACAAAGTAATGTTCACTCCAGTAGCAAGGCTTGACACTATTTGGTTGGTGTTATCCACTGCTGCCTAAAACTCATGGCCTGTTTATTAGCTTGATATAAGGTCAGCATTTTTGCATGGGAAATTGGAATAAGACGTGTACATTGATCAACCACCTGGATATGTGAAGCAAGGTCACGAAAATCAGGTATACAAGTTAAAAAAGGCATTATATGGACTAAAACAAGCACCTAGAGCTTGATATAGTTGTATAGATGCTTACTTTGCTAAGAAATGTTTTCTTAAATGTCCTTATGAGCATACACTCTATACTAAATTTGGAGTAAATGGGAAGATGCTTATAGTTTTCTTATATGTTGATGACCTAATTTATGTCAGGAATGATGGAGTCAGGAATGATGGAGTCATGCTTGCTGATTTTAAGAAATCTATGATGAATGAATTTGATATGATAGATTTGGGGCTGATGCGCCATTTTCTTGGCATTGAAGTATTGCAACCTCCTGCTGGTATCTTTATTTCTCAAAAGAAATATGTCTTTGAAAATTTAGACAAGTTCCAAATGAAGGATTGCAATCCAGTTTTGACTCCAACTAATGATACTCTATACAAGCAGATTGTTAGGAGTCTTATGTATTTGACGTTGCCAAGACCAGATATTATGCATGCTGTCAGTTTAATCAGCCGATACATGGAGAATCCAACTGAAGTTCATCTTTTATCAGCAAAGAGAATTTTTTGCTATTTGAAAGGTACTGCGGATTTTGGAATTTTTTATAAAAATGGTGGAGAATCAAGTTTGATTGATTTTTCAGATAGTGACTAAGCTAGAGATATTGAAGATCGAAAAAGTACTTCTGGTTTTGTTTTTATGATGAGTTTAGGAGATGTATCATGGTCATCAAAGAAACAACAAATTGTGACTTTTTCAACTACAGAAGCTGAATTTGTTGCAGCTGCTTCATCCTCATGTCAAGCTATCTGGTTGAGGAAAATGCTTGAAACACTTCAAAGTCAGTAACAAGGTCTAACAACAATCCATTGTGATAACATTTCAGCAATCAAGATTTCAAAGAATCTAGTTTTGTATGGAATGAGTAAGCATATTGATGTTAGATACCATTTTTTGCGCGATCTTTGCAATGATGGTATAATTGATTTGGTGATCTATAAAAGTGAAAATCAGGTGGCTGACATTATGACTAAACCACTTATGCAAGCTGCCTTATAAAGCTTAGAAGAATGCTTGGAGTTGTCTGTTTAGAGGAACCTTAGTGTTGTTGAATTGTTGAAGTCGTTTGTTCTAAACTGATTTCTGCAGATATCAGTTTAAGGGAGGGTGTTAGAGACTTATTTTAATATTATGCTTATTATTTGGAAGCTCCATTATTTGTTTTGGCATGTTGTTGCTTGACTGAGTCTTTAGTCTTTTGTTTAGTGGTTATAAGAAAGTTGCTTTTTCTTTACCTAGTTTATAAGAGTTGAGGCTAGTGCCTTAGTGTGGTAGACTTAGTTATTTTTTCTTTTTATATGTACTGCCTAATTATAGGCTATTATTTCATTCAATGAATAACACAGAGCTTCACAAACTGCATACGTTTTCTTTTCTTTTATTTTGTTTCACTTTAGTATGTCGAAACTACTGTTTTGGGTTTTGGGTGTAAACCACCATCTTCTGAAATAGACTACAACCACGGGTGGATTGAGGATCTAACTAAATCTTTTAAATTGGACTAATATGTGAAATAACTTTTATGCATAAAAAAAATCTTTTTTTACACAATATTAAATTGGGCTGGGGCTGGCCTAAGCTGTCAGATTACTACAGTTTTTAAAATTTTATTCAATCTTGAGGTGATGAGGAACAAAGCAACAATCAAAATGCATTGAACCTTAACTTTAGCTGACTTCGAAAGAGATTAACATTAACATATAGGATTGGGCGTAAAGGATGATTGAACTGATTCACACTCAAGGAGAAGGATATAGGGAAAAGTTGACTCAAGTTCTTTTAGTTGTTTTTAGCCAAATAGAGCACTTAATTTTTTCAGATACTACTCAACCATAAGATGTGACTATATAAGAGAAACATTTTTTTCATTGTTCTAATCAACCATGCTATACAAACAGGTTCAAAAATAGGAGGACACATGTCGACACGTGATTGGACAATTTGAAAAAAAATAAAAACACAACACCCAATTATTATCTATTATATCACCCCGTCCCTCCATCCCTGTCCTTGAGCATGTTCAAGGAGCATTATTCTTGTTCTAAAAGATCTATATTGAGAAAGTATCAACTTGCCGTCAAATGGAAAATGTTATTATTTGTGGAGTTGTGCCGGTGGATGTCACATGTTCGACAACTTCATCTAAAAAATTATATGCAAGTTCTATATAATAAAATAGCACATTTATTTAAATATGATCTCCAACACATCAAATTCAACTTTTTTATTAGTGACCTAATTGCCGGTAATATTTGAACAGAGGAGTTTACTTCATTTATTACCAAGTTAATTTTTTGTCAATGTAAAAGAAACTGGATGATAGTAGTACTAAACGATAAGTTGGATAGTCAAGTACAATATAAATCAAGTTACAAATTTAACAAAAGCTCGAGTCAAAAGAAGTGAAACTCCACTCATAACATACAGCCAGCCAACAAGTAAAAATTAATGTCATGCGTTGGAATTAAACCCCCGCAGGAAATGCATAGAAGAAGATGGCCATGACTACGGTCATAAGTACTGTGAGTTGCTGCGGTCCATGCCGGAATTCATTTGAGCCGCCAGTATTTGTTGGGGGTGATGTCCCCGGCGTGGTCATTGTAGCATTAGCGTTGGTGAAAATCGCAGCATCAGAGGAATTTGCAGGCAAGTGTAGGAGCTCTGCTCATTAAGCGAAATTGCATATTAGTTCGGTAAACTGTTTATGAACCGAATGATCGTTCACATAGAAAATTGTCATATAAAGATGGCACAATTTCAACATATATTTGTGACATAGAAGATTAGGACACATCGAAAATCAAGGGACGATTACTTGGTAAAAAATGTATTGATGGGCACAAATCGACATCTTAAGCTAAAGTACTAAAACATACAAGTCATTTCTCAAGGGAAAATAAAGCTGAGATTTGTTGGTTACTAAATTGGCTACATAAACAAAATAATTGCTCTCAACTATTCCTGATTACGTTCAACACTAGTTATTAATTAATGAAAACTTTGACAAAATTAACTTCATAACAAGCATTTAAAAATAAATAAAAAAATTATAAATAAAGTTATACTATACAAACACATCTAGAGCTGGGTGTGAGTCGGTTTTGACGTAATCCCGACACAAAACCAATTGAATAAAGCTATGTGTACATAATTCTTTATACAATCCTTTACACCCTCCTCACATGGAGGGGGGTCCACACATAATAAAATAATCGTGGGCCCCCCTCCATGTGAGAGGGTGTAAAGGATTGTGTAATGCATGAGGTGTACATGTAACATCACCCAAACCAATTTAGAGCATATTTGGTAGGGCTTAAAATCCAATTCAAATTGAAAATATAGCTGTTATTGGATTCCACTCGTCTAATAAAAGTTAACAATAACGGCTAGTTTTTCAATTTTAATTCCATTTTAATCTCCACCGAACACGCCCTTAGTCTGTTTGGGTGAATTGAGGCCAAACTGACCCAATCCTGCTGCAGAAACCAAACCTATTCAGTTTGGGTCAATTCACTTTGTATATGGTCTCATCTTAGGTCCAAATCAATGAAAAAAAATAAATATCAAATTTTGTGAACATTTCACGATGGTAATCTCAAGTTTCATGGGCAAGCCTCGAATTTGTTGGGCAAATCTATTCAAAAGTCGAGTATGCTAGGGAAACATCGAGTTTTGCAAAGCAAACTCGATATTTGATGCGGGACAAGTATTCAGTTAGTTATGTGGTTTGGTTCGAGTTTGGATCGCATCGGTTAGGATGTTTAACCCTCAACCTGACCTGAACCAATTCGATTTGGTAGCCACAATAATTGACCCCAAACCACGAAATTTGAGAAAATTTACCCTGGTCGGATTTTTGTCCAGCTCTAAACACATTTGAATAAGATGTTTTCTTATTTTAAGCTATAAAAGGTCGATAATTTCACCTTAAATTAGAAAACCCATTTATAAGTAAGGTTGATGTTTTAAGCTTTAGCCCAGCATGCATGCTAAAACATTCTTAAACATAAAACTTACTGGGGCATTCAGTGATACTAGCATTGGTCAATTTGCAAACTGAAGGCAACTGAAGCAAGCGTGATTCCTGAACCCCCGTTTGCTTAATGTTAGGATTAGAACCATTATGGATCTGCAGAATAAAGAAACAAAGACAAGCCGGTTCACTTTCCTTGAGATCCTTCACCGCATCGCAGCACCCGGTGCTCGGCGCTGCCGCCTTCCCCGTGGCAAATGCCAAGCACGCCGTCACCTTCTGAAATTCCGCCGAGCACTTGTTTTCTAACTCCGTATCTGCACCTCCGGCCACAAAACCACCGCAAATAGCCATGAAAACGAAGAGAGTAGCTAAGAATTTAGCTTCAATTTTCTTCACCATTTTGACTGATTTGCAGGAGAATTGTTCTACCCAGATCCTGGAATGTGAATATCTACTAGATATGTTAAAGTTTGGAATTAAAGGGGGGAACGTGGCGGTTGAGGTGGTATTTATGAGAGTGTTAATGATGTGGATAGTTACCTGTTACTCAGTGCAGCTGCCATCCATTGATGAGGATGACCACGCGGTGCCAAACACTTCTAGGCTGTTTTAACAAAGTTGAATAGGGATGGCAAAAAAATCGGACAAATTCAATACACACTAGGCCCAGCCTCGAACGGGGTGGGGATTTTTCGTCTAATAGGGTATTCGGGTGGATGTCGGGTCGGGTGCGGTTAAGCGGTACCCCGTCCCATCCGTCCCGTTTAATTTTTTTTTTTAAGTATTCAATATTATAAATGAAAAATTTTACGAAATTTCATTAGTTCAAATAGAAAATGACAACTAAGATTATTTAAAAAATTATGATAAATAATAAAAATCTTAATTTACCAAATATATTTAAACAGTTTAATTTTTAAAAATAAATACAAAAAATATATATTATTATCTCATTTTAATGAATTGGAGCAATAAAATGAATTATAAAAACATAATAAAAAAATTAAACGGAGTAGTAAACGGGGCAAAAGCCCGGCCCGGCCCCGTTCCCGTCCCCCCTGGAGCGGGGCGGGGGCTAGGGCGAGGGAAGTTGCCCCGACGCCAACTCACCCCATTGTCATTCCTAAAGTCGATCATTTTAAATGGAACTCGACTAGAACCAAAAAGTGTGATGCTTATGCCTACATGGTTGATCACGTGTCTGCCACCTATGCCCCAGTTTGATGATTATTATTGTGTAAAAAAGATGTTTCGAATAGTAATTTTTTTTGAAGAATGTACCATTAAAAAATGAAAAAAAAAAAAAGTTTGAATTTGCGTGCAAAATATTTTATTGTGTAAATGTGGTTGAATATAAGTATGAGAAATAATTTTTTTTTTTAAAAGGAAGTCAAACATGGGCTAAGCAAATGACACGCAAGTATTAGTGTTCCTCTTCAATGGATTTATTTTATTCTCTTATCTAATGCTTTGAGGTCACTCATATACAAAAATTACATAATGAAGACAAATGTTACAAAATCGTTCACAAACTTACAATTAGAACCAGATTACCAAATATACTAAGGCTCTGTTTGATAGATATGATTTTCAACTTTTGCACATGTTTGATAGCAAAATTTTCCAAGGATTTTTTTTTCACATTTCCTTATTTTCCAACTTTTTGAGGAAAATGTATTTTTGTTGTTTTGGTTGGTTTTGATTTTCCAATTTTTTTCTCGATTGGAAAAAATTCTAGACATAATGGTAAGAAAATTTATTACTTTTATTGACAATTTTCATGCAAAACAAAGCCAAACGAATGGTAGTCGATACGGTAAAATTTTTTTTGATGGACAATTTTCATAAAAAAATAAGCCAAACGAAACTAAACTTTCAACATTTTTCAAGTGAAAAATTATACCAATCAAATACAATTAATTACAATTCCCAGTAAAACAATTTCTAGACAATTCAATTTAGTGTAAAATATTTGCTTTCCACCAATTTTCCACATTTGCAATCAACGAACCCTAAGATATCATAGACGCAGGCTCAGATTATTGTACCATTCTGTATCATAGTGGCCATACAAATTCAAACCCTAAAAGATATTATTGAAGTTGCTTCTATGGACCAGAAAACCTAAACCCAGACCCCAAACACACTTTTCACTTACTAAATCACAAAAACTCTCACAAGAATTCACTTGGAATACTCAAGAATATGTCCAATAAGAGGTTGAAGATGAAGCAGAGAGAAAACCCTAGTCTCTTGAAAGAATCAAGCATTTGGAATGAGAAAGGAAACCCTAAAGGGCTATATATTGCCCTCAACAATCACAATTAATCTCATATTAAGATCAACAATCCAGAGCTACTAACAACTATTCAATTACCAAAACAACTAAAGTTGCATTTTGTAAACGCCATTTGAGCCTTTTATATTGGGTTCAGGGTTTTTTGGGCCACCTATGAAATTATCAAGTAATAACAACTAACCCACTGGACCGAATATGCTCATTTATCATCATAGCCTAGAAATTAATTGGATTGGACATTTTTGGCATCACAGCATGACAACGATAGTTCCATTTCCTCAACTGAGACTTCTTTTGAGCCATTAGAAGCATGGCCTAACTCCTCGTCGTATATCCTAGTGAGGTGATGCAAATTTGAGTTAACTGTTTCAGTGGCCACTGTACTTTACTCATCGTCACGGATTAACCATTGAACTTTACAATGCTTCCCAATACCCATTGAACTCATCTTTGTTTCACTAAAACGGCCATTAGTCAAATTTCGTCTGTAAACACATCTATGTGGACAATGGAATGCTGTTTGTCAGTTGAAAATGGTAACCCCGTGGACACGTGGATGACAAATCACCCAAACAGGCCCTTCGCTATAGTGAATATTTTCGAGTTCATTGACATTACTGACCAAAAATTTAACCCAAATTCAATTCATCTCTCCTGAAGAAACCGTAGCCCTAGCATTTTCCCTAAATTGAAATCCTCTGTAAATGGGTCTCCACCTTCGCATTTTCCACCCATTGACCTAAAATTCTAGAACAGCTATCCCCATATCGAACCCCCAAATCAATTTTGAACTAAGTTAAGAGGATTATCTTGCAGAAAATCACTAATCACCATGACCCCCACATTGATCGTGGATTCACTATTGGTTCGTCTAACTCGTTTCTACACTTATACAAACACCCAAACCCACTTCTGTTCACTTACATTTTGCTATAAATCCAACAGTTCCCTTCCATCTTAAACTTCTCTTAGCTCCAAAATGCGAGTGTAGATTTAGTTGCCTGATTCTAACTTCTCTCTGCATATGGATGACGAAAAAGTAAAGGTAACTTTTCCAGAATATTGTCGCTATTGTTTCGTAATGTGAAGGCGTGATATTTTACTAAAATGTTATCGATGTAGTTTCTATAAATGGGAAGTGCATGTATGACTAGGCCAAAAATAAAAGTCCCACTTTCTCCATTCACTTCAATGGTGACTTAAGAATAATTTCTTACATGCCGCTTACTAAACTATCTAATTATTCTTAGAACATAGAGATACCAAAGCATTCTGTTAATTTTTTTGGAATGTATTGATGAATTTGAAATAAAAATGTCTTAGGCAATGCTTGAAATCAAATGTCAAAGGTGTTTATTTTTGCATTTGAAGTGACTGTGAGTTCATTACTTTTGAAGGTTTCAATTCTGATTTATGTTGTTTTGATTTTGTTACAGGTTATGTTGAGGATCCAAATTTTGTAGATTCTGATAATAACATTGCATCTGATAAAGATGACATATTGTATGACATAAATGTGACAGATGGGATTGAAGTGGGGTTGGATCGATGTGATAGGGGAGTGGAGGATGAACCGATTGAGGGTAATGATATTGAAGTAGATGATTTGGAATATCTATTGTCGGATGAGCTATTGTCCCAATGCTCTTTCGAAGAAGAGAGTGGTTATCGATTTCCTAATTTTCTTTCGATTCAGGAATGAAAAATCAAAATTTTGAGGTCGAAGGACTATTTAGTTCTACAGTTGAGTTTTGAGAGATAGTAAGGACATATGGTGCAGTGAATGGATATAATGTAACGTTTAAGGTAAATGAGGATAGAAGAGTACAAGGGGCTTGCAAACTAGGGTGCACATGGAGGATATGGGCATTTGCAGTTGATGATTCTGAGAGATTACATGTGAGATCTTATACAGGGGACCATACATGTAGTCACGACCAATTTAACAGAAATTTTGCAATTACATATTTTTAACAAAACAGTATATTGAACAATTCAAGGTAGACCCCGAATGGAAAAGAGAACTTATTTTGGCGATGGTAAAAAAAGATTTTCGTACAAATATTAGTTAAAATGTGGCATGGAAGATGAGAAGATATGCCAAGGAGATGTTGGTAGGGACTATACAAGATCAGTTTAGGCTTTTGAGGTCCTATGCAGCTGAGGTGCTACGAACAAATGTTGGGTCTACCGTGATTATCGCATTGCAGCAACAGGTGTTTCAGGGGATCTACATTTGTTTCAACTGTTGTAAAACAGGCTTTAGGTATGGTTGTAAGAAGTTGGTCGGAGTTGACGATTGTTACCTACGGGGTTGTTTTGGAGGAATATTGCCAACTGCAGTTGGCCTAGATGCTAACGATTGTATATATCCATTGCATATGCTGTCGTTGAAAGAGAGAACACGAACACTTGGAGATGGTTTATGAAGTATCTTGCAGATGACATTGGGATTGACAATGGTAGAGGTTGGACATTGATGACGGATAGACAAAAAAGTTTACAGAATGTGACAGAGGAGTTGTTTCCTGAGGCTTAGCACGGGTGTTGTATATGACATACGTACACGAACTTCTTCAATCGAGGTTCTAAAGGAAAAATTCTTAAAAATTACCTATGGTGCACTGCGAAGTCGACAACTATTCTTGACCATTGTCATTGGATGCAGTAGATCAGGTAAATAAACAAAGATGCATACAAATGGTTGATGGAAAGGCTTCCACAAGAATGGAGTAGATCTCATTTCTCCATTCATGCCAATAGCGATATCCTTTTAAGTAATTTTTGTGAAGTGTTCTACAAGACATTGCGAAGTGATAGGGAGAAAATGATTATTACAATGCTTATTTCAATTTAATTGAGCTTCATGATTAGGATTTGTAAGCGTCGAGACAAAATGATGAGGTGCACTGGTCGTTTGTGTCCTAAGATTAATAGAAAACTTTACAAGAACATCGAGAAATCTCGAGAATACACATTACACCTATCTGGAAGGCCTAAATGGCAAGTTGATTGCAGCTTTGGAACATACATCGTCGATCTCCAAGAATGAACATGTGCATGTAAAGAATGGGAACTTACTGGGATTCTGTGCATGTACGCAATATCCGTCATAAGAGAGTGTATGAATGAACTAGAAGATTACGTTGACAATTGCTACACAATCGAGACATACTTGAGATGCTACAACAACATCTCGAACCTCATTAACAGGATGAGGTTATGGCCAAATGTGGAAGTCATGGATATAATTCCCCCTTCGTGGACTGTCCCACGTAAGGGAAAGAGGCGAATAAATAAGAGAAAGGGGGCAGACGAAGAAGTGGTCGTATATTCTCAAGGAAAATCTTACGTTCGAAGAAAAGGTCGAGTGAAAATGACATGTTCAACATGCGGTGCGATTGGTCACAATAAACGATACCACGATAGACCCGATGCACCTAATGCCGATGTAAGCCTAACATTTGTATTTTTTGAAGTTTGGCTAACTATGGAAATGTGTTATGATTCAATTTTCATGTGGCAGAATTGGTTCGACACAGAATTAGAACATGTGGATGAATATGCCAATGCAGTGGGTAACGAGCAGGTACAGATTTAATCAGTCCTTTATTTCTTCATAGGAATGTAGTCTTTTGCATCATTGAGTTAATCTAAATTTGCTTGTTGATTTGTAGGAAAACATGGTAGGCAAAAGAGTGCCACAAAGAAAGGTATCATCATCGACCCGCAACCCAATTGAAGGACAACAATTCCAATTCATGCCTACACCCATGGTAGTTAGGGAAATGCAAACTGACTATGCAACATCTGGACCAGCTGCCACCTTACCTAGCATTAATGTTCCTACCATTGAAGTTAATTTTGAAATGATGGTCGATGAATTGCAAAGCATTAATGCTGCGGAAGCCTCCAGGTTGAGGGCAGACAAGGTACGGAAAAGAAGAAATGTGAATATTTCAACAGCCACATCCTAAAGTGAAGCTTGGCAACAGTTGAATTATTTTGGTTTTTGAAGTATAAACTAGGTGCTTTATTATAGATGTTAATGTAAAGCCCAATGATTTGATCAGTATGTTGGTGGCTGCTTTGTTTGACTGTTGAATTTTTTTTGAAGCTGTCAAAAATAGGTGCTTTAGTATAGATGTTAATGCAAAGGCCAAGGATTTAGGAATTCTGTTGGTGGCTGCTTTTTTTTGTAAAAGTTGAATTTTTTTTGGTTTTTGAAGCAGTCAAAAATAGGTTAGGAGTGAACACGGTTCGGTTTGGGTAGTTTGTGTCATACTTTCAACTCAAACCATTTCATGTGGTTTGAAATTTTTTCAAATCAAATCAAACCATTTTATTTTTCGAATCAAACCAAACCAAACCATAATTTTCGGGTTGGTTCGGTTTTAATCCACGGTTTACCTATCGACATTATAATAATATATTTAAAATAAGTTAACATATAAGTTTAAACGAGAATTAATAAAGCTAATTTTGAAATTACATTCATCTTCCTCACTAAACTCGTGAATAAATTATTTTCAAAATTGGTTGCCAAAAGAAGTTAATAGAACAAATATATCTTTCTTTCTTTTTATTTACATTCTCTTGTTTGCCTTTCATATTGTCATATAATGGTTGGTAAAGATAGAGTCACATTCTACTATAATAGTTTGGTTAAAATTCCTTTCATCCTTCTAGTGAGATGAAAAACAAGGATTGAACATGATAAATTTAAATGTATAAAGAATGATAGAGATTAAATTTATTGGAAATAAACAAATTTTATTCTCTAACGACTTTACGAAAGGAGAATATAGTAGCACTAGTTAGGGAATTTTAACATTTTCACATAATCAATACACACTATCGTTCGTTCTTTTTAAACGACACACAAGTTCATTAATCACCTAGCACACAAATAGTCATTTTTTAAAATCAAAATCACAACTCACAAGTGTATAATAAGTTAAAAAATAACAAATAAAAGAAAGAATAATGAAAAAAATGTCTTTAATGAGAATCTAAAACTTATCAAGAGAGAAGAGAGAAGAGAGAAATTGTGATTCTGATATAAATTAGCAGACTTACAAGCAAAAAACGACTAATGATTTGTGATTGGAAATCGCATTTTGTTCAGCAGTGGCACAAAAGTGTCAAATGTTTGAGAAATGAGAGTTTAGGTAGCTTCTAAAGTTGTAGGCGTGATTTGCTGTCGTTTTGTTGTATTATGATTTGGATTGTTGAAAATAAATGTTTTTTTTCATATTATTTGAAATTAATTTTAGTTTAGATTAGAATTCGGGTCACAACGTGTGTTGTGAACTTATAAAACTATTGGCCAATAATGATGAATTAATTTATTTTATATGATTATTTTAATGAGTTGGTTGTAATTTATATTGCTAAATTGATATTTTTTTCTAAAAAGGAAAAACTTTAAAATTTGTAAGTTAATAAAATTTATTTTTAATTAAAAAATTTAAAAACGGTTTGGTTCGATTTTATGTGGTTTTTGAAAATTGAAACCTAAACCAAATCATTTTGAGACGGTTTGGTTCGATTTGAAGGAAAAAAACCACGGGTCCATGTGGATCCAAGCCAACGGTTTCAAAGTAATGGTTTCGGTTCGGTTTGCGATTTCGCGATTTTTTTGTGCGACCCTAAAATATGTGCTTTAGTATATATATTAATGCAAAGCCCAATATTTTGGAGCTTAAAATTCGTATAAATTCTGCTTGTCTCAGTGCAATATTTTAGTGGAAGCAAGATTACTCCAATTTCTTGTTTTCTATTTTCATAAAATATTTTGTGAAGCGGTTCAGATTTTAGGCTCCCTTCAGTTCAAATATCGGAACATATTATGTGAAGAAGTTCAGGTTTTAGGTCACATGTAAGGACATTTTGGCTCCCTTTAGTTCAGATTTTTTCAGCTTACAGAATAATCCATTAAGTTCTGATTTATTTATTCATCTTAACCAACAACCACCTTTGAAAGCTCAACAAGCATTTGGATAATGCAACAAAACAGAGAAATCACTACGTAATTACCCAAACTGTCCAGAAAAATGATAAATTTAAATCAACATCCCATAATAGCATTTCCAATAATCATAACAAAACGTGGGGCCTCATTACAATTACATAAATAGCAAAACAAAAACTTCTTCAACATAGTTGGAAGAAATTTTTGGAACTCTTCCCTTTCCTTTCCCGTTGTCCTCAGTAGCTCCTTTCCCTTGCGAATCATTATGTTAATAGATATCTCCAATTGTTCTTCTTCTTCTTTTATCTGAACGGTTGTCTTCAATATAGTCGACAAATCTTCTATTAGATCTTTCGTCTTCGATTTCACACTGGACTCAGCGTCAAATTGCAAAGGTATTTCTTGCGACGACGATGGATCATTGTTTCACTTAAAATAACCACAATCTCTAGTACAACATAAGAATAAATGACCTATGTTTTTTTGTCTTTTTTCAACCTCCATACATTTCACAAAGCCCAATCCACATTCTCGACAACATGTGCCGCGCATTCTACAGCTATGACAAATACCTTTGTTTCTCCCTAACATTCTACAATTGTTTGTTGTACTGAAGAGAAAAATTCAAAGAAATGAACCCTTGATCAACTGAAATGAAAGAAATTTACCCCAGCTTAAAGAAATTCAAAGATATTAACCCCCGTTCAAAGAAATTCAAAGAAAGATATGCAATTCAATCTATTCAAAGCACACAACGCATTGATATTCACTCTTGAAGCTGTTTCAAATTTTTAGAAAAGGTGAGCTATTCTATTAACTCCAGACACACTGTCAAAAAGAAGAACGAAAAAACTATAATTTTTTTTAGTCACATAGCTATTTTGTGAAGTGTTCATAACCTGTACCAATCTCTCATGTTCCTCAACATCAAGAAAATGGGCCTGTACAATGCAAACACTGACCTCCAGGTTGCTAATTATTCTTGTAAGAGTCGTCAAGCATTCGTCTGTGAAGCCTTTTTACTCCCAGCTACATCAACACCCGTCTTTGCAAAAAATGAATTTTGGGGTCGCACGTTTGGAATCGATTTGGGAATTTCGGTTTGGGTTTGACAATTGAGACTCCTTTGCCCAATTGCGACTTGAATCAAAAAGGATAAGATGCATTTGCAGATGAAATGGATTTAGGGCGATGGCTAGGGCTAGGGTTTTCTCTTCAATTTGACTGGAGTTGGGTTTGTTTTGTTTTTTCCATTTCATTCTTCAATTGTAATGTCAATGAACTCGAGAATATTCACTGTAGCGAAGGGCTTGTTTGGGTGATTTTTCATCCACGTGTCCAAGGTTACCATTTTCAACTGACAGATCAGCATTCTGCCGTTCATGTAGATGTGTTCGCAGACGAAATCTGTCTAATGGCCGTTTTAGTGAAACGGAGATGAGTTCAATGGGTATTGGGAAGCATTGTAAAGTTCAATAGGTAATCCGTGATGATGAGTAAAGTATAGTGGCCACTGAAACAATTAACTCTGCAACTCTTGAGAAATTTGTCACAAAATCACAAAGAGGTATCAAAGAATGATCCAATCCACGGCCACACCAAATGGGTCTCTTAAGTCCGATGTTATTGAGGTCCTATTCGTGGTATTGATTAAATTGAAATATATGACATCTCGAGCAACATGTGGATGATTGTTATGACATTTCAACGATCATAGCTTGTAGTCACATTCCTAGTGATCCATCTTGGACAAGGTGTGAAAGGTCACAAACCTATAATGAATAGTATAGTAGTATGTGACATATTGAATTTGACGTGTGTGCCGTTTGGATGAAATGGCATGTCAATCATTCAAGAGGCCTTGTCCCCAACCCTAGCTTGTAAATACCTAGTCATTGTTAGGGGTGGGCAAAAAAACCGAAAAACCGACCAAACCAAACCGACTCGGGTCGGTTTGGGTCGGTTTGACATAGTTATTGGTTTGGTTTGGTTTTATTTTAAACAAAACCACGGTGGTTCGGTTTGGTCATGGTTTAAAGCCTTAAACCACTGGTTAACCGACCCAACCCACTTATACATGTTTCTTTTTTTTTTTTTGAAAAAAGAAAAGTCAAAATCAAAACTTTTGGAATTTGGATTTTACTTTCCTAGATATTTATTTTCCTAAAATCTAGACATTAGATGTTAACACAATTTATTTTTTGTGCCTTGAGTTTCTTTCTTGTAACATAAATTTTATTTCTTACTCTTGAATTTGGATTATGCTTAGTTCTAGTTATTTTCTTAGTCTTGGTTTTGGATTATGCTTAGTTCTGGTTATTTTCAATTCTGATCATATCCTGCCTTCTATTGAGATGAAAGAAAGAAATAATTGTGATATGTTTAGCAGTTCATATTTAATTAAGTGCAGTAAACGTAATTTGACATCTCTTTTATTCTTATGGATATCCACCACATATCCAGGTTGATGGAGATGAAGTATTGGGATGGAAAAAAAGCTTGATGAAGATTCCGTTTTGTTATGATTATGTGTTGGTTCTTGGTTGCGTCAATGTGAGTAGTTAAATTGAATGACATAAATTATTTTTTGCATGACTTTTCATTTTTTATGATGCAATATTATTTAAAAGTCTAAACCGACTAACCGAACCAAACCAAACCGAACCGATTTGGTTTGGGTTGGTTCGGTTTAAGAGCTAGAGTGGGTTGGTTTGGGTTGAAATTTTTTCCAAACCGACTAATTTGGTTTTGGTTTCGGGTTGGGGTCGAAACCAACCCAAACCGAACCGCGCCCACCCCTAGTCATTGTGGCATTCAAAGGGTAATCCAAATTTGAATTCTATATTTTCGTCTTTCGTATTTTCTTTACACTCAAATGCTGTCCATGATTTGATTTGAGCTTCCTTGCATAAGGTCATTAAACTCTCTTTTTGGAGCGATAGTCTGTGTCTCTAACACGTTTGTTCAAGTGTACAGATAACTTATGCGTGGATAGGAAAGAAGTTGAGATATGTTGACGCCTGAGTGGCACTAGATTCGGAAGTCAACAAAAAGAAAAAGTAATGGAGCAATTAAACGAAGCCTTATCTTTACGAGGCATGTTATGAGTTGAGTAGAATTCACATCGTTAAACATGAAGCTAATATAATCATAAATAAGCGTCAATTATACATTTTAATGGATTGACGATACTATCAACCTATCAACTACTCTTTTTTTTTTTTATCTATTTATAAATGAAATTGGGTATAAATTCTTCACAAACGGAGGATGAGACGTGGAACTAGTTACATATGTGTACTTGTGCATCTGCCATATTAATGAGGTGGACCACGCGGCGCCAATGCTTCCTCACGGAATTGTTTTGCTTGTAACCATCCAATTGTTTTTTTCATACGTTAGCAGTAATGTTTTCTTAGGAGGATCGTCCCTTGCGCATCAAAACCCTAATACTTCATTCATTGATAGTAAATGATCTGAGAAAAAAATGACCCAATTTGAAGATTTTGAGTTTAATTAGGATGACTTTGTATAGTGAAATCATTGAAAATATTCTGTACTTTGGTCATGGACATGCTAAAAGTGATTTAACTATTTGTTTAGAAATTAAAATTTTGTTAATTTTATAGAAAATTATAAGCTTCACAAATGTTGAGATAAATTTCAGTTTTTATTCAAAAATCAACAAAAGGAGGACAATGCTTTAATTTGAATCAGTGTTCTAAAATGCGTAATGTGTGGCGATACGTCAGGGCTAGGCGAGGCATATGCGTAAAAAAGCATTTTCATATTTTAATATTATTTTAATTTTTAATCAATTAAAAATAATACTTACTAAACATTTAAAATAGATTTATAGGAGTTTTAAACATTTTTTCAAAGTTTCCAACAAAAATATAAGTTTTAAATTTAAACACAAAATAGTAAGAAATTATCTACCGTAAATAAGATTCGTTGGTCATTTGACTTTTAGTTCAAATTGTTATTTTAATTTTAAATTAGGATAAACTGAAGAAATTAGCATTTAATAAATTTTAACTTCAAAAGAATTGTAAAAAAAAAGCGCGCATAGGCGCGCATTAGCAGTCAACAACTGTCGTTGACCGCTAAATAAGTCGCTAACACATTAGGCTTGGCGTTTTGGTCTCGCCTCACGTTTAGACGCTCCTTTTAGAACACTGATTTGAGTTAATACCATTAAATTTTTAGAAAATTATAAGTTTCACAGATTTTGGGATAAATATCAGTATTTATTCAAAAATCAACAAAAGAAGGACAATGCTTCAATTTGAGTTAATGCCATTAACAGTGACATTCATTTGACAATCAATTTAGCGAAAGTCAAATATCAAATATTCATAATTATTATTCATTTATTATTTATACATTTTGTGGAACCACCACTAAATTGCAGTGTTCCTTTTTATTAATAACTAGTGTGTCCCCCGTGCGATGCACGGATATTGTACTAAAAAAATAAATTTATAAACGTTGAGATTAAATATTTCATTTGACTTAAAAATGATTATTGAGGTTGTTATAAAAGTATATGAAATAAGTATCATATATGCGTTACAATTGTCATAAAAAAATTAAATCGATGTTCCAACTACTACAAATTTTGGAAAAGTTACTTGAAAACACATTTATCGTTGAATTGTCTTGTCCGTCATCCTTATCGCAAATCAAAATCTTCAACCCTTTGTGATTTGTAACTCTAGACATAGCAACGTATAATTGACCATGGCTAAAAACTGATTTTTTCAAATACAAACCAACATGAGATAGCGATTGACCCTGATTTTTGTTGATTGTCATTGCGTATGATATAATAAGAGGAAATTATCTTTTGACGAAAAGAATACAAATTATACCTTAGAAATTTATTTTATGCCATATTTATAATTCTTTTCTCACTTTCATATCCTAAATTTCAATCTGCAATTAACATGTTGCATTACATATGTTAATACCAGATCCACATGTAAAGTTTGGAATGTGATAGGAAAACTTACTTCACTGCCATGCGAAATGAACTCCAAGCTATATGTTTCATTCGGATTTTATATCTTTGGCAGCTCGTAAACACGGATAACACGCACTTTTAGCGCCCAATTAGTTTTCGTGACGTTGATATCTCGCACAAGATCAAATATCGGTGCCATATGCACTTATCTATCTTCGACGTGGTAGAAAAAGTGAAAAAAAGTTAAAATCGTGAAACAAAAAAAAAATGGTCATTAACAGATGTATTCGAAACAGAATTGCTAGAATGTCACCCGGACTGCGACTTGAACGATATACTCACAAAAATATTGCACCCGCAAAAATAATTCTCCCGAGACGAATAGAAAACGAAGTCTTCAAATTTCTTGTAAATGTGCTTGCATAAATCAAATTTGAAGTCTTTGTTTACACTGCTAAAATGATGAGCAATGAGGTAGAATGATGGATTTTGAAGTAAAATATTGACAAAATTGTAGTATTTCAAAATGGTTGCACGTCCCTACTCGGAAAACGAACAGTCACTCTGCCTGTTTATGTGCAAATCAAATTTAAAGGAAAAATAGAAATAATTAATACAGAACAACTTTTGTAACATTGGTTTACCTCATTTTACTATTAATAATTATTAATTACTTGGGCATCTAAATATCTACTGGGTTTCATAACTCAGAATTTTAATCCATGATTTGAGCTAACCATGGCTAACGGTCTTTGTTCAGTAATTTATATTTACTTGCACCATATTAACGTGGTATTTAACATGACACACATTTCACGAATACTGTTATAATAATAATAATAATAATAATAATAATAATAATAATAATAATAATAATAATAATAATCAAACATTAATTAAGTTTCAAAACCATAATAATAATGTAATTAGCACACACAAAACAACTTAAACGTTTAAAATGATAATAATCCAAAGAAGTTTATATATAAAAGGCAGGTTATAGTGACTTTTCGATTTTCAAACATTTTTTTTTAAAAAAAGAATGATTTAATGAACACAAAACTTAACAAATGAAATTATTACTATCAATAAAAGCATGCTGTAATGTTTGACTAATAGGTAGACGAACTTTAATTAGAATTCCATAAGAGGAAAGTACATTTTGGAGGGGAATTTTTTTTGACGGCACTTCTGTTTTTATATATATATATAGATGTTTGGGAAAATTTATAATTGATCAAAATTAATTTTCAACCTATAAATCAAAAGTATTATATATTTTATTCATCACTCAGGACTTATAAATTGAAGACTAAAAGTCGCTGCAGTGTTGTAGTCATCAAAATGTCTAGAGTAGCTAGCTCAATTAATTGCATTGAAGATTTGATAATTGAAAGTCGCTCTAGCTTGTAGCTCCTTAATTGTAGCGAAGAGTTGAAAATTTGAAATAGAAATAATGGGCTTGGAAGAAATCAAGAATTATTACTAGTTGGCAGTGGTAGAGTCCAAATTCTTATAATTGGGGACCAAAAAAATGCTGAAGGTGTAAAATATAACTGTATTTTGTGTATATATTTCTTTTTCATTAATTTGAAGAAAAGTTCAAATGTTGCAAGGTTTTCTCCCCCTTGGCACCACCACTAAATTGCAGTGATGATCACCGAGTCTAAAATCTCTAGATGGCGGCGGACAGTGGAGTAGTTCGTACCTAACATCATAAATATTTTCTAACTTTTCTATTTACTCTTTAAATTTAAAATTTAGGGTGTGTTTGAGCACATTATTCTGGAAGAATGTATGTTGGAATAGTAGTTTGTTGGAGAATGTACGATTGAAAAAGAAGAAAAAATTATGGATGTGATGAAAAATATTATTTTATTGAAAAATGTGTGGTTGAAAATGAATAGAAGAATGAGAATAAAATTTTAATGTGGTTCAAACATGAACTTATTTTCTTTTGTTTTCATATGTTGAATCAAAATTAATCTTGTGAGTGTAACGACCCGACCTCGCGACGGAGCTGTTATTATATCTTACGTACTGTCCGTTTTGGGAGAGTCTAGACCCATCTTATCCCTCACAACTTTCTGACGCGTTCCCCAGGATTCGAACCCAAGACTTCCATCATATGGGAGACTTAAGTTGAATCCTAGTATCAATTGGGAAAGTTGCCCAATGGGGTTCGAATTTTGGGAAATGCGCCAGAAAGCCGTGAAGGGTAAGATGAGTCTAGACTCTCCCAAAGCGGACAATATGATATGATAACAGCTCCGACGCGAGATCGGGTTGTTAAAAAAAACGCGCGTTTTTTGTAACGACCCGACCTCGCGCCGGAGCCGTTATCATATCTTACTATCCGATTTGGTAGATCCTATGCCCATCTTATTCCTTACAACTTTCTGATGTGTCCCCCAACATTTCCCACTGCATGCGAAGCTTAAAGGATATGCGAGGAAAACAAGCGCAAAAAAAGGGCTCACTCAAGGTGGGCAAACCTTTTTCCCATTCATGCTGACTAATAGTTGTTAATAAGACACGTAAACCAATTAATAAAATGTAATATTCTAATAGAATCAGTTACAAGCTAGCGAATAAGGAGTCACCATCTGTCATATATTCAAAATGACTGAATTATTTCAAGACCTGGAGGAAAATCTATAAATACCCCTAATTCAGAAGAAGTAAGGAATGCAAATTCAAATATTCCTCCCTCCCAAATAAATATTTTTCCTCTTGCTCCAGTTTGAGCCACTATCTCAGAAGAAGTAAGGGATGCTAATTCAATTATTTTCCTACCAAATATAAATTTTTCCTCTTGCTCCAGTTTGAACATCAAAACTAGTAAGTTTAGGAGGCAAAAATCTTGACTAGATGGGGATGACTTGTTGATCCGATTTCTATCGTCAACAAATTGGAACCATCTACTGAAAAAATTAGAGCAAAGTAGATCACGAAATTTATTATTTAAACTAAGAAATCCTTGAGATTAGTAAAGACGAGTCAAATGGAAGTAAATCCAATAGGAAAAATACCGTTGGAAGCCGTAATTGAAGGAGATAGTAGTGATGATCCAATGGATAGCAATGATAATCCAAAGCGACAACGGGAGAGAACATTGACAAAATTACAGACCTATATTTTTCCCTCTCAACGTGCCGATTAAGGAAAAAGATGCCCATAGCAAAAACGATCCAGGAGATGGTCGAAAGCGTAAAAGCCTTGATAGTGAAAAATGCGTTATTGTGCGCGAAAGTTGAGAATCCAAAGGAAAATTGGCAATATGAATCCGACAAAAGTAGAAGAAAGCAGGCGCTAGCTCTTTCTGTGAAAAGATGAGTAGTTTGCAGATGTCGAAAATTGGTGATAAAGTACTGGAGAAGAAACGAAAGGAGCAATGTGAATGTAAATCCACTTTGGGAAAGCCTACAGATGAAGCAAGCTCATGTGACATGGGTATAACTAGTATAGTCAAGGCCGGAGAGCAAAAACCTTGTTGACACTTCGTATAACACTTTTCCATTTGAAGAGTGTGAAGGTCAGCCTCCTAAATCGTACAAGATGGATGACGATGATGAATGCTTGCCTTTCTCAAAAGAGATTAAAGGAATGCCAGTTTCAAAGACGTTTGTTCGCCTCGTAATGGAAAAATATAATGGGAAAAGAGATCATATTTACTCCCTATTTGAGTATATGACACATATAAGGCAAAAAAAAAAAAAGAAATGAAAGCCCTGTACTCAAGTGCCAAGGTTTCCACCTAATGCTGGATGAACTTGCAAAACGGTGGTATAGCAAATTGTCGCAGGATCCGTTAGGAGTTGGTCGTAGCTGAAGTAGGCATTCGTGGGGGTGTTCGTAAGGAGTAGAATGGGCAAGCACCAGCCATGCGACTGAATGACATGAGGCAAGAAAAATGTGAATCACTTCAAATTTATTTCGCATGATTCGATCGAATTAATTACTTGCGAAATTATTTCGAATGAAAAAGTCAGAGATGCCTTATGGAACAGTTTGCTGATGAAAACACTGTTCTAGTGAAATGTATGCCAAATGAAACTTGTTAGGTCCAATGTTGTAATTGGCATGTTTGTGAACAAAAGGGTCTTAATTGAACACTTGTAAAAATTCAAGAACTTGAATGCAATTTTGTAAAGATGAGTTCAGTTAAGGTGAGAGGTTGAAAACAAGGAAAACGTGACGTTAGAATTTCGCTAGCTGCTCGCCTGACTCACTTTCGAGCGACAAAACAGAGATGTTACCGCCCGCCTATCGCCTCGCTGTCGCTCGAGAGATATATTTATGCGGCCAGACCGAATTTGCAATTTTGAAGAGTTTTACACGGCCTATAACACTTAAGTGTCCTAAACTATAAATACAGATGTTTGGAACGATTTCCAGGGGGTTGCTTTATTGTGATTTCATTGTATAACATATCCACATCATATTTTGAGAGATCCAAGAGCATAATCATTTGGTGATTGATCCATATCATTCTTGAGATCCGGCAACCAAGTTTTGGGAAAATATCAAGGATCATGAATCCAAAACACCTGACTTCTTCAACACTTTTAAGAATGTACTTTCTCAATTGGACTTCAGAAGTTTTTGGAGGTTGAGAGAGGTTGGACTACAAGTGTAGGAAGAAGAACATGAATAGGTGATTCTTGGATATCAACTTGGAAGAGATAATTGAAGAAGATCGAGAGTCTGGAATTTACAGCGATTCTTGGAAGCTACAAGAGGTAGATCGGGAGATCTAGCAGGTTGGCTAGATAGTATCAATGGTAGCAGATCGAGAGTCTGGAGGAACAACAGATATTGGAGATTACAGGAATTATAATAGCGGAAACTAGTGGAATTTGCTAGGCTGGAAATGTCTGTAATCCATATTGTCTATAGTAGAGGTAGCTGACTTGGTCCCGAAGTTTTTACACAGTTGGGTTTCTCCGTCATCAATTATTGGTATTATTTATTGCTTTCCATATTATTAACTGTCGTATTCAAACATAAAATAATTGGACTGTATGGTTAACCATCTAAAAACTATTAAAAAGTGACTTGTTGCTTTTATTAGAATAATTGTGCACGTAAGGTCAAATTTAGTCAGTAAACTACGTAATTTTCAAAACTCAACCTCTTATCATTAATTGGTAGGTCTGATCTAAAGCGAGATCCAGGCATAGGATACCATTGCTAGCCGAAAGAAGATAGAACTGAAAAGCTCAAAGGTAAAACCTGGGCATATTATTCCAAACTACCAAAACTGCAGTACTTGCATTTTTAAGAGCTCGGAGGTAGGGTATATACAATATATCTAGATTCAAGGATCACAATACGGAAGAATGTTATAATGTACTTAAGATGGCCAAACCTCGAAGCCAACAGAAAGGTTCACATGAAGTAATTGAAAGTAGGAGACGACCAAACAGGTGGTGAGGTTGAGGAGTTGGACCAAGGCAGCAAAACCAGCGCGAGCATTAGCAAACATTTCCAACTACAAATTGCTAGTAAAAAAAATCAACACCATAATTGAGGGCCCTTATGCAGGCGAAGAAACAATGAACGCATAAAGGAATTACGCACATACCACCAAAAAGCCTAAGGTGAACGTATTCTGGATCAAGGTAATCCTTCTTCTAGTTACATTTATTAGCGATGATGAGTATGAAATTATATATCCCCATTACGATATACTTGTAGTTAATAACTAGTAATGACTTAGTGCATGTTAGTGGATAATGATAATTTTGTGAATATTTTGTTTAGACGTGTGTTAGATCAAATATAGGTTGATCACCCATGGATACACATGGTTGGACCTTTAAATGAAATTTTGTCTTTGTTTGTCTTTATTTAAAACAAAATTATTTAATTTTCGTACTTATTTTCAACCACACGTTCACATACAAAATAATTTTTATGTCAATCTAAAATTTTTCCATACTTTTTACCAACACATTTTTCAAAAAAATATTATTCAAAATATTATTTTTCTTAATAATGGCAATCAAATAGGGGCTTCATTAATAAATTATACAATGAGCAACTTAGACAAAAGATAAAAGAAATTCATTATAATTAAATAATGAGACAATGACGAGCTATCTCTTCAATTTAACCAATGGTTGAATATTTCCAAAAGCAAGGTCATCTTGATTAACTAGGGTGTTACCCTCGAAGGGTACATCAGCAGGAGCGTTAGCTGGATCAGCAGTAGCTACCTCACTGGGAGGAATAAGTGGAAGGTCCAAGAGTTGGGTACGTTCGAAGGAAGTGGACGTATTATCTGAAGCTCTGAAGCTCCGGGGATGAGTGAAGTATCCTCTGGAGGTACGGTGTTTTCGACATCTCCTTTATGAGCCTCCAAAAAATTCATGTTCCACTTGGGGTGAAACTCTTAATAATATAGAGAACATTATTAATTGGCTTGCACTAATTGGAGCTATTCTCTGAGGCACAAAATCTTGCGATCAGTCTTCGCAACATAAGCGGCATGACTTTCTTTGGTCAACTCTAAATCCTTGGAGGCGCCATCAAGGAAGCTTCACTTGTAAGAAAGACCCCCGCACCTTTACTGACCTCTTTGTACTCTCTTTATCTCTCTCAGTCTCCCCCAGTCTTTTCTGAAAGGTTTCACACCTCTTCTCCATGAAATCGACTTTCTTTTCCAGTTTGTCAACTTGCAAAATACAAATTTCATACTCCATCTGTTGGTCATCTTGAAGAATAGCATCTCGCATGAGATGAGCATCGATCAAATTCTCTCTTCGTGAAAAGACCCTTTGCAATTTTTTTCTCAGACGGGGTTAAAATACAAATAAATAGATCTAGTAACCATGGAAATAAAAGAGGAGGGTGCTAATAAGGCCCCTGAATCTAATTTCTCGTTGAGGCGAGGGAAAAATAAATATTTGCCCTTAAGTGGTTCAGATCCACTCGACATTTTTTCTTTTTCCCTTAAAAGGGTTCCTAACCAATGCTGATGGATGAGCAAATTCCAAGGGAAAAGACCCTGGAGATAAAGCACCATCAATTTGTGAACCACCATCCCTTCGAAATAACAAAGGTTGCCTAGTAACACCTTCACTCACATGCTAAAGTAAATCCTCGGGAGGAGTGGGAGCTAGAATTTTCTGGCACTTAGGAGTTGCATTGAAATCAATTCGCACTGCAAAAGAAAGAGAGATCATAAACTATCTAAACAGAGATAAAGAAACAAAGAAATCGGAACATAATCACACTCATGGTAGTTCGAATGCCAGTACTGTAAAAGTCTAGAAACTTCTCAAACTTGCAAACGTCGGGACTTTTAAGTCGAGAATGAAAGTTATTAAAACTTGAAGTTTGTTGACCACGAAATAAACCTAGCTTATCTGTACAAATAAACGAAACAAGAAAACATAAAAAAAACCAAAGAATATATCATCAGTGATGGAAAAGAACCCTAGGCCCCATATCTATCAAATATTGGTGGATGGCTATACAACCATAGAGAGGGAAGTCTGCAATTTGAGATGGTTTAGGACAATAATTCTATGTTATTAGGTATACCACATTGATCTTGAGTCTTATTCAAAATCCTTTCTGTTAGGGGCAGCAAAGGGCAGAGCCGAGCTAGTTCGACCTTTACGTGCATGAGCTTGGCCCACGAGCTCGCCGCTCGTTGGCCGCTCGTGGGCCGAACCGAGCTTTAGCTAGTTGGCTCGTCGTTTTTAACCTTTTACTATAGCTTTTCTAAACCTAAAAAAAATATACACACACACACACATTTGGTCATTTTCTAAACATTTTTTTAAATATACATTTTTCTTTTTTAAAATATTAATAAAAAGATATAAACCTTCTTCTTTTATCCGGGTTTGGGATCGGCTACTTCAATTTCGAGTTGGTTGAGTTAAAAATTATACACGAACAACTTGTTACGGTTACAATTTTTTTTAAAAATTATAAAGGTATTAAAATAAAATTTTGTGATGAATATGGTTAAATTAAATATCACTTACTTGAATACATGCAATTTCGACATATTTATCTTACAGTAAAAAATGAGCGTTTTTCCAGTCCTTCACGCACATTAATTCTCCCAAAATATCTTCTTTCAGTCGACTTCTGACCTTCGAGAGAATCCTCTTACCTGCACTAAAAGCAGACTTTGAAACTACAGTACTAACCGGAGGTGTTAGTAGATCTTTTGCCATTACAGAAACTACTGGCCATCGGCGTTCATACCTTCACCAAAATTTAATTACTTCTTCTGAACTTTTCCTAATTGTTTTGTTACTAGACGTAGTATGATTAAAGTAATTAATTAATTCAGCAAGCAATTCATTTGGACTACTAATCGATGTTTGAGTACATGCATTGAAAGACAAACTATTACTAGTACTAGAGGAACCACATGCAAATGCAGTTGAAATCATATCTATATGAGTTCATGCATTTGAATAAATTTAAAACTTTAGCGTCGTCATCTGCTATATCAGTGAGATGAGTAGTTTTAGAGCCGGAGGGTAGCTGATTAATATGAGTACCTATTCGTTGAGCATATAAATCGTACATTTTACATAAAGTTTGTTCCAAATTTTTATAAGTGATAGGTACATTGAAAGTTAAAGCTGGTGAAATTTGATCAATTACAAATTTAGTACTCGATAAATTATATCTGGGGTCCATGATGTATGCTAACGAAATAATATAGGTAAGTTTTCCCAATATTTTCTAAACTTTAATTTCATGGAATATATAACTGAATTAAAGTTGAGGTCATCTGTAAATCTATGAAAAGCCATAACAATTATATAAGAACGTTCGAGGACCATACAACTAGTAGGATAATAAACACCAGACAAAAAATTTGTAGAATCATAAAAACTTGTCAAAATTTTTTTAATTTTAAAAAATGAACTCCAATCGGACTCATTCAAAATAATATCGTCTTCGTCTCTAATATACATATTGTTATAAAATTTAGTCATTAAATGTTCAAAACCTTTACATAATTTTAATAATAAGTAAGTGGAGTTCCATCTATACTCTACGTCACTAATAAATGTTTTTGTATGTGTCACCCCAGGTAGGGCACAAAATTCCTCAAGTGCTTGTTTTCTACTATGTCTATGTGCAATCGTGATATATTATTGCATTCCTAATTCGTTGAATTTCATCCTTAACATGTTTTAAACTGTCTTGTACTATTAAATTAAAAATATGGCATACACATCGAATATGAAACAAATAATCACCGAAATCGGGTTGAAGTACTCTATGAAATTTATCGATGAAAACCTTATTTATACTAGCGTTGTCGAATGTAAACGAACGAATTTTACTCTCGCAACAATATTCTTTAATAATGTTCATAATAGCATGAAATATATTGTTAGCCTTGTGCGGGAACTCAATAATTTTAAAAGCAATAATTTTTTTATGCATGACCCAAAATGGGTCTATATAGTGTGCAGTTGCAGGTATATAACCTCTTTTATTAATCACTTCCCACATATCCGAAGTTAAAGATATCACACCCCCATATTTTTCTAAATCAGCAATCAATGGTTTCTTTGAATTAACGAAATATCCTATTGTATCAGAACAAAGAGTATTTCTATTAGAACAAAGAGTATTTCGACTTACCCCAATGTACTTCTATTGAAGATATTGTTTCACGTAGGAAACAAAATGTTGGTTATCCGCTATTTCTAGTGGCAACTCAGTTGCGGCAACGAACTTCACCATCACCTTTGAGCTTTCTCCTCCGAATACATTTACGTAGGAAGTGGCGTAGTTGTAGCACTAGTGCCTGGATTACCAAATTGTAGTTACGTTTGACCACCAGGACGAATCTCATGTTTGGTCGCACATGTTTTGTAGTGACGGTTGAAGTGGTTGGTTCCAATGCATTTTTATCATACCAATCGTTGTTGACAGTATTACATACTGCTTTGGTTTCTGGAACACCATCAACCACACGACCAGTTTGAACTAATTTAAAATGGCCCCAACATTTTGCCTGCATTTTTCACTTTTTTCTCTCTCTTGCATCGGGAATATCTAATACATGTTCATCATCATGTTCCAAATTAATTGGATGATTAGCATCAACATCATCCAAATCAATTGAATGACTACTTTTATGAGTATCGAAATCTTGAATATTTTCTAGAATGAACAATTCATTTAGACCGGCGAATTCATTTTCAAATTGACTGTGGGGTGTGACAGGTGATTCACCTCCGACACTGAACAAGTTTTCAACAAATGAGCGTGGATTCATTTGTGATTGGAAATTTGTAATAGGATAATTGATATTGAATAATTGAAATTGAATGTTGAAATAGAATTGAGAAGTGAATGTAGATTATGTAGTAGTGTAGAAAATCGATTAAAAATAAAATACAGAAGAGTATAGAATGATATTGAAATATAGAGAGTAGAGTAGATAATAAGAGATTGATAGTAAGTTTGGTGGAAAAAAATGGATGAATGGATGTGTATTTATAGGGGAAAAATGAAATTGAAAAAAAAAAAAAATTTAATGATCGAAACGATCACTGAAAATTCAATAACATTTTCGCATATTACACGAGCCCATGAGCCTGGCTTGTAGGCCGCTCGGCGAGCTGATCGCCGAGGAGCTAGTCTCCATAACAAGCCGAGCAGGCTCAGCTCATGTTCGGGCTCGTCAAAAAGATGAGCAAGAATAATGCCGATCACAAGCCAAGAGATAACACACAAAGAGCCAAAAATGATAAAACGCTGAAGACATGGACATATTTATAGGTTTAAACTAGAGGCATAAATCGTCAGATTGTAACATAAATAATCTCGACCGATCGATTCCTCCCTATAATCATATTAATTGGATATCAACATGCACTTGACTTAGATTAAAAAATAAACGGACTAAAAATAAATGCATGAACCTAGAAATGTGCAAATAAATCTTGTACCACTCGTAAAAAAACTACAACAATCATAGCATGTCCCCTCAAACACTGATAAGCTCGTATGTTGATAAATACATGATAAGTCCTAGATTTAATATGAGTAATAAAATCGAATTTCAAGGAATATTTATTGAATAAAAGAATTAATTCCGTGAGTATTCTCGCCGCCTGCGAAGCTTAAACAACATGCAGGGAAACAAAAGGATAAAAAAAAAAAAAGGCTCGCTCAAGGTGGGCAGACCCTTTTTCCCTTCAAGGCTGGCTAATAACAATCATTAAGACATATAAGCCAATTGATAAAATGAGATATTCTAACAGAATCAGTTACAAACTATCCAATAAAGAGTCACCATCAGTCATATATTCAAAATGACTAAATTAGTCCAAAGCTTGGAGGAAAATCTATAAATATCCTAGAAGAATTAACGGATGCAAATTCAATTATTTTTCTCCCAAATAGCCATTTTTCCTCTTGTTCTGGTATAATGAGTTTAGGAGACAAAAATCATGGTTAGGTGAAAGAAATTTGTTGATCCGATTTATATTGTCAACACTATCATTTCTATGGAAAAGAGTTTTGCTACACAAACATAATGTTTGACGTAAGGGATGACACAACACATACGTGGGGAGGTCGGTATTATTTAATTCAGATCGGGACACACATGTAATGTGAGTTATCGATCAATCCCTATGTCAAGTATTATGTTCATTTAGCTTAATTCAATTGAAAATGATACATTTGACTACATGTTGGAAAAAGAAAAAGCAAGTAATTGGATTGACTGACTTAAAGGGGAGACCCAATGGCCAAAATATCTTGTTTTTAATTCTTCGCGTAGAATGAGACAGGCGCGTTTGTGGTGTCAGCAGTATATGTTTGAAATCTGGAGTTAGAATGGTCCCAGATTTTTTGTCATAGAAATGCAGTTGTTTGGTTGATGTTCAAAAAAGAGCTTAATTTTTTAAAGCTGCTTAAGAGAAACTACAATTTGAAGGTTTCTCTAATTTCAAAGCTGAAATCTACATTAATTATGCTTATTAATTTTTAATAAGATACCAATATATCTAATTTTCCACTCATCCATTTGCAATAATTTAAAGATTATTTTTTAACGGTTAATATGATTTTTTTTTCAATTTTTTATTTATTATCATTTTTGTCTAATAATATTTTTCGAAATGAAATTTAAGATGAAGTTAAAAAGGTGAAATTTGAGGCAATACAAGAATTTATAGTATTTCAAATATTTAACTAATAAAGAAACAGTATTTTTTGATATATATATATATATATATATATATATATATATATATATATATATATATATATATATATATATAAAGTGGCTATGTAATAGAATTTCTTATTTTTAACTGAAAAACTAACGGAATTTGTTGTTTTAACGGACTATGAACGGAATTTCTTATTTTAAACGGGCAGCTACACCTTCTTTCAGTGTTTTTATCGTAACTTTGTATTCCGATATCCGATTGAGGCGATTCAAAATGCGTTGGAAAGCTAACTCATCTGGCTACAACTTTGATTCAGACATCATTCTCCAATTCGATCACTTTCTATGCCAAAAATAGGTCTCAATATGAGACTAAAATATCGGAGCATAACTTTTCGGTTGGAAATTGATTTGTGATCATCTTTTGACTAAATTTGGTTCCATTGACGACTTCCTTTATCCAATTGACTCCGAGCACTCTCAAATCTTCATCGTGAGGTTCGGCTCAACTTTTAAGTAGTTACATTTTAGTCCCCGAACTTTGGATCCCTTACAATTTAGCCCATTCTCCAAATTTGTCAACTTTTGCTTATTTTCTTCGATCTCACCAATTTACATCACAACATCAAAATCACACATCTAATTATTTATCAATTATATAAACATTACATCATTAATTATTTAATTAACCAAAATAATTACATCTTTATTAATAACAAATTAATTTTTAAACAAAACTATTAAATATAAACTAGGAAAACGTGCATTGCACGTTGCTTGCACCTAGTGTGTGTGTGTGTATATATATATATATATATATATATATATATATATATATATATATATATATAAAGTGTCTATTTAACGGAATTTGTTGGTTTAATGGAAAAACTAACGGAATTTGTTGTTTTAACTGATTATGTAACGAAATTTCTTGTTTTAAACATGCAGCTGCACCTTCTTTCAGTGTTTTTATCATAACTTTGTATTCCGATGTTCGATTGAGGCGATTCAAAATGCGTTGGAAAGCTAACCCATCTGGCTACAACTTTGATTCAGACATCATTCTCCAATTCGATCACTTTCTATGCCAAAAATATGTCTCAATATAACGGATTATGTAACGGAATTTTTTTGTTTTAAACAGGCAGCTGAACCTTCTTTCAGTGTTTTTATCATAACTTTGTATTTGTTGTCCGATTGAGGCGATTCAAAATGCGTTGGAAAGCTAACTCATCTAGCTACAATTTTGATTCAGACATCATTATCCAATTCGATCACTTTCTATGCCAAAAATAGGTCTCAATATAACGGACTATGTAACGAAATTTCTTGTTTTAAACAGGCAGCTGCACGTTCTCAGGTACCTTACATTAAAGTTTGGATGAATATAGTATTTTTTTTAAAATTAAAAATGTATTAATGATGTATTCAAAGTGTGATGAATGTATAAACTTTGTGTGGATGTATAGTATTTAAATGAATGAATTTAATAAGGATAATATTGGAATTTGACGTGAATGAAAATTGTAATTTTTTTAAATTTTAATATTTAAAAGGGATGGATATAGAGTGAAATGAATATATAACAATTGTGGATCTAAATATTCACACCCTATCTCTATTGCTGACAATAATCGTACCAAACGAGCCATAATACAATTTCCTTTTTTTAAAACTCTCGATGTCATTCAACCTATCTAAGAAATTGTACGAGATTTCACTAGAATTGTACAACAACATACTGTTTTATTTAGCCCTTATTTAGTAGTGATTAAAATCTAAATTTTAATCAAAATTAAAGTTAACAATTAATTTTAATAACATATTTCATGGGATTCAAAACTTTTGATTTCACATTTAATCAATTTTTTATTAAAATATACTAAAAATCAGATTTGAATCATCATCAAATGAGCTTAATTTGACCAATTATATATATATTTTAACTATCAAACAATTTATGGAATGTTAACAAATGTTATTACAAATGAATTAGAGTTATACTTGTAATTTGACATATGCAATGACAGATTATTTTTTGCATCTGTCGATGTATATGTACAAGTAGAAAAACTCTATGAATTATTATTAATAATTTTATGTCATTTCTAAAAAAATAATCTTTTGCCCTACAATAAAAAACATATGGCTCCACCATTAATTGTTAAAATAAAGAACAATCCAAATATAGCACTATAATTTGGATGCTGTGTTATTTAGAATAATCTTTAAAGGACCCACAGTCACCATCATTTGTTTTGTGGTGGAAAAGATGTTAGGTTCTGTTTGGTACACATTATTTTTTTTATTCTTATTTTTTTATTCATTTTCAACCACACATTTTTCAATAAAATAATATTTTTTTATCACATCAACAACTTTTCCTTCATTTTTAACCACACATTCTCCGTCAATCTACTATTCAATAATACATTCTTTCGGCCTCCACGGTACATCTCCAAGTGGTAAAAGGGGAAGGTGGAAGAACTCCAACTTTACTTGAGGCTGTCGCGTCAAGGGTTCGAATCTTGAAATATGGATTTGACTCTTGGGTAAGTGCAAGTGTACAAGCAGCATTCCACCTTATATCCTTGAAAGCATAACCTGCGATTTACCTCATTCACAAAGGCTCAGGACAGGGCAGGTGGGGGTCGCTAAGGATGCGGTTCATCCCAATAATACATTCTTTCAAAAGAACATGTCCCAAACACACTATAAATTAAAGATATAAGTTAGCCAATCAATCTTCGCAATTATTCATGGAAATATCTAAGGAAATAAAAGTCGCACTTATATAAACCACACGAGAGACAGATATCATCGAGTCCCCCCTAGGAAATAAGAATTTTGTTCTCTTTGTTCAAGTCTCCTTATCTCATTGTTCTTCTAATTAAACTCAAACACTGCTATATATTGGATTCATTTCTTAGATATTCTCGTTTAGTTCAAGGAAGACGCTGGAACTTAGATCATGCAGAAAAGCCATATTCACCAATTTAAGCCGGAAAATCCATGGTTTCTTGGAATGGTTATGGTGGGATTGATCGGTGGCGCGTTGATTATTGCTTCATTTTTAAGAGGAAATGATTCTTCTACAGTATTTTGTAATGGTGCCACCGCCAGGGACGTGACGGAGCTCCAGCTAGAAGCCATTCTCCATTACGCGACGTCGAAAGTTACTCCACAGCAAAACATTGATGAGATCAGACTCTCTTACGACGTTCTCAGAACTCTTTCTCCATGCACTTTCCTCGTGTTCGGACTCGGTCACGATTCCCTCATGTGGGCCTCTTTCAACCCTCGTGGAACCACCTTATTCCTCGAGGAGGATCCCAAGTGGGTTCAGACCGTGCTCAAAGACGCCCCTGGCCTCCGAGCTAATACCGTCAACTACCGCACCAAACTCTCCGACGCCGACGACCTCCTCTCACACTACCGCACAGAACCGGACTGTTCGCCGACAAAATCCTTCATCCGCGGAAATAGCAAATGCAAATTAGCACTGAATATGCTACAAGACGAGGTGTACGATAAGGAATGGGACATTATAATGATCGACGCGCCGCGGGGGTATTTCCCGGAGGCGCCGGGAAGGATGACTGCGATTTACTCAGCAGCCGTCATGGCGAGGAATCGGAAAAGTCCTGGCGTGACCCACGTGTACTTGCATGACGTGGACCGCAAGGTAGAGAAAATGTACGCAGAAGCCTTCTTGTGTAAGAAGAATCTAGTGAAGGCTGTGGGGAGGCTATGGCACTTCGAGATTCCACCAGCAAGCAACATGAACAGTGAGTTTTGCTAGAGTGCGCCTCCAGTGCTCAGTTTATCTTTGGATTATTACTTGTTACTTTCCTTTTTGACAGCCCACACATTTCCCCCCTCAATCTTATTACAGATTACTGCAATTCATAAATATGAAAAATCTCTGTAATTTTCAGTTTCGTTTAATGTAATATTCAATATTGCCTTTTCTTGAACGAATCCCAACAAATTGTTATATTTAAAATTAAATAAATTGTTAAAAAAAAATGAATCTTGCAATAATTTTGTGCTAATATAAGTATAAAACAATTGCTGTATGCTTGATGTGCAAGAATTAGAGCGAGTATAATTAACAAGAACAGATGATAACTAGGCTTAGCATCAGAATGTTCTGCTTTTAGTTTCCAACAAAATTACGAGAACTGAGAAGGAAAATCTTCATCATATAGTGCACTTTAATTAATTAGGCAGATGGTGGTGCGGTGTCAAATGAGTTTTTCCTTACTAAGAGGCAAGTGATCTTCGCTGGTTGAGAGTGCATATTATCAACCGTGCACAAGACAAAATCAGGCCGATGAAGTGCAAGTGTGAGCCGGTTTTTCCCAACATCCAATCCTGTTGCATCGAGAAGAACGTGCCAAGAATTTCTATGCGCTTCTGAAATCCAATGCATGGTGGAACGAGCTTCATTCACGGAAGCAGGGTAAGCAAAAAGACCTTTTGGACTATATTTGCATTTTCTTCTGAAGTATTGGCTAAGCTGTGATCCTTTGATCCTTAAATCCAACCATGTTTCTGGTGCTGCAATAACCTTTGAATCCTTATTCTGCACGAATTCCCTTACACAATCACCCTCTTCTCCAAGAATTGACAAGTAATAGTTTCCTCTGAAGAAGGGATAAGATTCCCCAATCATCATCATGGCTTCCTTGCTAGTATGTGTAAAGAGCACCAAGTAATCCTCTTCTGTTAATCCACAATTCTGCAAGGCACGATTTCGCACCAGTATTTCTGGGATGGAAATGAAATTCCCCTGGAAAGACGTTTTCTTAGCTAGGATGTCAAGTAATTTGGAAGGCTCCAATTGAATTTTGCCCATATCTGAAGGAGTACCAATACCAAAAGAAGGCGAAGATGACTCCCTAATGGAATTCCTCGGGGATTTTCGTCTGTCATCAGCCATGGATTCTGATGATTCATCATTGACACATAGACTGTATAAATCTATCTTGTCTCCTTCTTCAACAAGGCCATTGCAGTATTCCGGATACTTTGCAAAAACATACTGCTGCACATATTGCCTTTCACTAGGTGTAATGGGGCCTGACCATCTCAGATCAAGACCATGAAGTGTCGATATGGCTTCTGCAACCAAGTGAGCTGGAATCACAGTATTTGCTTTCTGTTACTCATTCAAGAAAATAATCCAATCAGAACATAAACACAATTAAGAGCATGTAATTACATATAAATAAAAGCGTCCCTTCCCGGAAGAGAGAGATTATTAGATGAGCTTAATTAGGCGGGCTTCTTCGTTTTGACCCCGGTGCCTATAGGGTGAGCTTACAGAGAGCTTCTTCTTTTTGCGAATATGCCCCTCCCACCCAGATTTGATCTCACACGCCAAAGGGCGGCTAGAGATAGAAAGCCTCATTCTCCAGGTGAGCTTTTAAGGGAATTATTCCAATTCAAAAAAAGAAAGGAAAATAGATACAATTAGTAGTTGAACTTGCCTTGATCACCATACTGGTTGGTCTGCTGTTTTGGTCTGGTGAGTTTGGCATAGAACTTGCCTGTTCTTCAATGATTTGCTCCATGATGACTTTGCAGTGTCTGAAACTGGAAGTGGAAGACCAAATCTGCTTCTGTGAAGAACAAAAACAAGCAATCAAGTGAGTTGCATAAGCATTTCTTGCTGGCTCAACACTTGCATATATATATATATATATATATATTATAAAGGCCGACATATATGACAGCAAAGACCCACAACATAGAGTCATCAAACACTGATTTAGGACTAATAATACGTGTATAAATATATTAGATAGAAAACGACTTCGTTGTTAATAATTTGATTGCATTCAAAATCGTGTAGAAGGGTTTATGGAGATGATCCAGCCCATATTAAAAATGAAATTTCTTGTTACAAAGGTGTCAAACCGGCATTGCTTGGAGCCTTCCCGGAATTGGGCTGGAAAGGACACATTCAATTTTCTCGTCAGAAAATCAATTGATGCCCAGTAAGGACAAGTTATTCATGTTATGTCATTCGATTACCATCATTTGAGTGACACGACAACATATGAACTTAAAAGCGACCTTCTTGCTCCTCGATAATTCTCCCTTAGCATGATGCTCTAGTAATTCGGACCCATAATCCATGAAATTCAACCATCTCATTTTAAAGCAATTGGTGCCCACTGAAGCAGGTTAAACGTTTTATGGGACCCAAGTGACCGATGCTAGTCTAGTTTGAATCAAATTGAATTTAGCATTTTGGGCACTATGCACGAGTCATCGAGGTTAAAACCTCTACCTTGTTGTATTATATTATGGAAAATTGAACCCATTTAACACGTCAAATAAGGTTATGTTGCCCCGTTAACAACCTACTACAATAATTGACCTACAACTTTCAATCAAGTTGCTTATTGTTTAAACAATTCCTGAAAAAGAATTGTGAGAAAACCGCAATTTTTTTTATTAACTATTTTAACAATTTTGTTTACTATTAAATTGAAGTCATGGGTATAAATTTTTTTGTGTTGAACTTTTAATAGACAGTGACCCTTGAATCAATTGAGGACGTCGGCTAGCACGTTTGGGCTGGGCCCACCATTTAACATCACCTCTATAGTCTCAAAAAAACACTAATTTTGTAGAATTTATGACCTAATGATGCTTAATAATATAAATTAATGTATTAAAGAAATAGTTAAAGAAATAAACCAGTGGACCGAAAAGAAGCATCTTTCCATTTAGAAACTTATGTGCAAGAAGCCAATTGGTCAATAATAATAAGGGAAAATTGCCACCACAGTACCAAACATTTCACATTTTCAGACTTTACCCAAACCTTTCATTTGTGCCACTCACGGTACCAAACTTTTAAACAATTCGCACCCGAAATCCAAATTGACAGAAATCGTTAGTTGACCAAAAATTAAAAATCTGACCAATTGTTGACTAATTCTTAAATGGCAAAATAGTAACTTTCCTTTTTTTCAAATAAAAAAAAAAACAAAAATTAAATAATTAAATCATAAACCAAATAACCCTATTATCTTCTCCAACCACCAGGAGCACGTGCCCCCCAGGAGCCCCCCGGGTCCGCCAGTGGACTTAAAGGAGGAATGTAACTATTCTACAATCCTGGAACATTTTCATAAGACATTTTCTAAATACTTGATAGTAATTTTGGTGTAATATAAGAATTACTAAAAAAATAATCAACTTCTTTTTATTTGAAAGTAACCAACTTAAAACATGTTTGAAAATAAAAATTTAATTAAAAGTAAAAGGGAGCTTAGCCAAACATGATCTAGTCCCATTAAAGCCTCTTAGAATGATCCAAATGGACAAGTCAACTGCTACAGATTATTACATATTCTTCCGACATGAAAACTACAAAACTAAAAATAACTTTTGACTGGTACACATTAACTAATGTAACTTTAAACTCGAGCCTCCAAAATATAAGCATAATGTCAATCCACAAAGAGAACACAAAATAAAAAAAAGACATGTTTGATATGTTAGGTTCGACCATCCAATACTACTTACTAGACATGCCTAAAAAGGGAACCACTTGAATCGATACAACATGTTTCAGAATCAAATATTATCACCCAACTTTTCAAACGGTCATTGGCTTAAGGTGAAATGTGTTCTAAACTTATAAATGAAAATTACCAAGTTGTGGGCCTAGTCATATCATTTCTAACCCTAATTCTAAGATACACTCCTCGTGAATTAGAAAGTGACAAATTTGCTTAGTAAGATTCCTAAAAATGGTTAATGCACAAGGTTCTTTAGCTCAATTCAACTCTACTAAGCCTACAACATCATTGCGCTAAAGTAACGGACATTTAATACAAATATCAATATAAAAAATGCGAAATAAATAAGAGAAAAGAAAACGGCAAGCATGGTGCCCGAGTTGATTAGCCTTCGGTAGAGAATTCAATTGAACATCTACAGAAAGTATTTCGTCCTGTCATCTCTTCTCATAGCGTTGTACACTGCTTGAACCTGGAGAACATAGATTCAATTACATTATTCATGTGTAGTGGTTTGTATAAACAGTGCCTTTCGACATTTTTTGTTGACAGACATGATATTCATTGCACTATGCATGTTGATGTCAAAATTTTTTGTTGCACATGCACGTGAATAGCTACACAGGGAGGGAGGGAGGGAGGGAGAGAGAGCACCTGCTCACTACAAACTACTTGAACAGGTCCAATGTTCACTGATACATATTTGCCACGTGAGGATACCCTGTGTTTCACTTGACCCTGCAGCAGAACACGGTACTTAAGTGGCCTACATTTAACAAGTATGGGCGATAAGTTACTTGAGTTACACTTTAGATCTGGTTTTACAAGATGCCATTTGGGGAAAAAAAGCGTATAGAAGTAGAAGAAAAAGAGCTAATAAAAATAGCAACTTTAATAACCATTGACAACAAGAGTAGCATGCCAACATAAATATGACATGCGAGTAACGATGTACAAAGTAGGATGTGATCCTAATATTATGTACATAGTAGGATGTCAGGAAATAAAGTATGCAAATGAAATTGCAGTTATAGCACGTTCTTGACGAGATCTTAACTTGTTTAGTGACAAGAGAAATAGAATTAGAGCAACTCCTATGCATTCTATGGATTTCTATCTACATGCATGAAAGATGAAAGACTCCCGGCCTACTTGGCATTGATGTCTAATAAAAAGACACTCAAGTCCAAAATTGGTAAGCAATTCATTTTGTGGATTGACATCTGTGTCTTTATTTTCATTTATAAAACAAAATCACGTAAAGCTAGATACGAAATATAAGTCCAGATCAAGATGGAGTTCAAGACATTATCTATTTTTTTTTCTTTATCACGCCAGCTTCACATTGTCCCTATCAGCTTGCATTGGAGAGGAATTTTTTTATATACCTTGTATTGTGCTCATGTAACAATTTTTTAATTAATCCATGGTGCATTGGAGATGCTCTTATATAAGTGAACGAAATTTAAAACAACGATTTTAAACTTCAATTACCAAAAGTGCTCCCTGAACATAAAGTTTGTGCAGTTCAACTTCAGCCTCAAACTGAATTAGTTTCACTTAAATACTTCAAACTAAAATTCAAGTAATACTACTTCACAGTCCAACTCCTTAAGGAACTTCTGAATATTAACATGAAACAGAACAAAACACAAGGTATATTTAAATTATAAACTATATGTATACTACATGTGAAAAATGTCTGAAATTGAAGTGGTTCTTGACACTTCCTAACTATCTTACCAAATAGATTACAAGTTACAAAACCATAAAAAGTTGAGTAAGATACTCTTACTTTTATAATAGTGGCAAGGTTAATATTGAATTACCATCTACACTTGGTCTAGATATTTCATCTTCTGGGAATGAATGTTCAAATAATAAATCAAGAAATAGAGGAACATAATTTTTGACTCTACAGAGCTGCCTACCTAAGAAGGTTAATTACATAAATAATTCTTGTTGAACCACCTCATCTATAAACTCAAGTTATTAGAAAGGACACTATCTTTTATTTATGTAAATGTACACCCCAAATGTACATGCCAAATTCGTTATTTTTTCATTAAGGAGTGACCATGCACAATTTTCATAAATGGGGCTTGTGAGTTTTAAACACAGAACCTTTGCCGGCTCCATCCCACGTATTATACATTAAATTATGATAATATGTGAACTGTGAACGTTGTATAGTTTTAAAAATTTACAAGTTTCTTAATAAATCATGAAATTGTGTTAACAACTTCTGTGTTCTTGTTATCAAATCAAATGATTGTTTAAGTTACTAGTTTGTTGGGATACCATTCCATTCCATGCCTTGCACATTATTTTATACTATTATACCTAAAGCCAAGAATTATTCATTTATACTACAAATACTAAATTTCTAACTTAGGTGTATTCCCATAATAATATTATCTAATTTGCCTTGGTTTGGAAAAAAATTAAATCATTTATAAATAGTCAAACTTTATTTTCAACCATACATTCGAATGGATCCACAAGTACAATTCACTTATTCACCACTCATTTCCATCTATTTATAAATTCTTTCCGGACAGAGGCATAATAATCTTCACATTTTGCACTATAAGAATCAATTTTTTGTTCATTCTTATAGCAAACATGAGTAGACAACCTTAACTGAAACTTAAAGCTTGTTTGGAAATTATTTTTAAATTATAAATAGATGAAAATGAGTGGTAACTAAGTGAACAATACTTGTGGGTCTTACAAAATATGTGGACAAAAACTGATTTATTATACCATATTCTATTAAAGAGTGGTGATCTGATTCTGAAAGACCTCGTCATTTCTATTAGTCCAAGAATACCAAACATATGCATTGGACTGACCTCCCACAACAACTCATCTTCAAACCTAAAACCAAATCTCCAGAATTTAATTTGCAACATCTTTACTACAGGCTTTCTAACTTTTTTTCTGAATGCAGATATCAGACACATGTTCAATATCGTTTATCCGAATATCAGGTCCGACCCAGGTACTTCGTGCAGTTAGAAGAGATGGGGTAGTGTAGAGGAAAGAGTTCGATGATTTTATGTATCTATGCATCGAACCCCAAAAATATTTTTGAAATTAATTATGTTCAGCAACAAAAATAGAACCTTACTTCTGGGATTGTCTGCTGAAGAACTGATTCAACAGCAACAACCATAGCTTGTACAAAATCTTCACCTCCAGTTCCAATTGCTGTAAAGCCTCTAAAAGTTGGATAGAAGTTTACCTGCTTAGTAAAACATTACACACTCTCAAATCAGTAATAATCAATGCAAGCTAGGACTAGGAGATCCCACATCAAGACTCAAGCTTTGTAAAACAGAACGAGGTATCAGATATGTTGCGTTTCAACATGAAGATGCGTAGGAATAGCATGCAAACCAGAAATTCAAGTGTTAAAATAGGCCAAAAAGAAAATTGAGACACCATAGTCCATACCTTCTGATCTAGAGCAAGCCACTCATTTGTAGAATCGTCTGTCACTGTACCTCCAATAACCACATTAGTTGTTTGTCCCACCCTTCCTTCTGTCTTTGAAACTTCTGAAAATCTCCGAAGATTTAGTCGAAGTAAATTTGAATTCCAACTTCCTACGGATTAATTACAAGAAAAATACAAAGAGTACAAGCCCCCTGAACAATTTTGAAAATTTCGTAAATTTCGCTATCACCAAATCGTTCCATGGTTTAGGATTACCAGATAAGACCTCAGACATCAATCTTCTCACACAGAATTACATCACTGTTTTCCCAATAACAAATAGATACATATCCCAGAACTGACCTTTTTTATGTTACGAGTGCAAGGTTTGTTCTTTATTATACAGGAGCATATACGCACACATAAACTCAATAAATCAGTTAATAACGTTAATTGAGTGTTTTTCTTTCTTTTTTTTTTTTTTTTTAAAGGGATCAATCCTAGTAAATTTACATGTATAAGATAACACCAACATCCCACAAGGAATCTCGAATTTAAAAAAATAATAATAATAACATGTACCTGAAATGGCCTTTAGAACTGCTTCTTGAGGCGGGCCTTGCTCATTATCATTATCATCATCAGATGAAGATGTGTTTTCATTATTAGAGCAATTCAAAGGCCGAGTCCTCCTTGCCAAGTGAGAGTTACTTCTACAGTAGGTAATTTTGAAGCCACAGAAGGAATCGGAGTGTGATATTTTGTGGGACGGGATGAACGGTGGTGTAAAACAGGGAATTTTGCTTTTATAAGGCAGAGGCCGCCATGGTTCTGGTAAGAAGACAGTTCGGAACACACTCCTGCACGCCGCCATTTTTGAAATCCTTTATCTTGATCTTTTATTATTTAATGGTTTGCCTTCTTAACAGCGGCGGACCGAGCACCTGACGAGGGAGCGCGATCGTGCGTATTGGGCTTCGCTACAACAGTGCTTAGTGGAAGGAAGAGGGAGAACTAAAAATACCCGAAACCTGCTTTTCAGAAGACGACATTTTTCCTTCAGAAATTGTACACCTAGTGTTCGAAAAAATTCGTGACTGTGAATTAGGTCTCAAGATCTTTGACTGGGTGTCGCAGAAAAGCTTTTCTCTTGAAGCTCTTGGCTAGGTCTCAAGTGTTTACAGAGATTGAAAATTTGTTGGCAGAGTGTGTGAAATGTGAAGGGAAGTTGCCTGCGAGTGAGGCGTTCGATGTTGTTATCCGAGCCCATGCTTCTGGGCAGGTTGAGAATGCTTTGGAGTTGTATTCATTTGTGTTGAAAAAGTATAATGTGGTGCCCCATGTTTTGGCTTGTAATTCTCTACTTAATGGGCTTGTAAAGAATGGGAAAATCGAAATTGCATTGAATGTATATGAGGAAATGGTGAAGAGGGATGATGGTATTGACAATATTTGTGTGGATAATTATAGTGTTTGTATAATGGTTAGAAGGTTGTGTAAAGAAAGGAAGGTTGAGGAAGGTAAAAAGTTAGGGCGTGTCTGGGCACACGATCCATTAAAAATCGGACCGTTAAAGAGCAAAAATCGGATCGTTGCTGATTTTTTAATTCAACATAATCTGACAACATTGAAGTACCAAGTCAGGCCATAAGACTCCAAATTTCCAATTTGCCCTCCTCATTACACGCCTCACCAACCCAATCCATCATTCTCTTCCAATTTCTTTCATCATATCCTTTCCACATAAATTCTTGCTGCTAAACTGCGATTTCAGCACAACCGAGACGGTGATAGCCGACGGTCATCGTAACGGAAAGTGCTTCATGAAACACGATTGGGACCAAGTGATCCAGTTGTTCAACACCAACTCCGGGCACGTCTGGACCAAGCAACAATTGAAGAATCATTGGGATTGTCTTCGTCAAAAGCATAAAAGACTCACGGAGTTGTTGAACTGCAGTGGTGTCGAGTATAACTCCACAATGCGAACAATTGCTGCATCGAACGAGTGGTGGGAGCGAAAGACTAAGGTACCAAGAATTTTTACCTGTACCAACTTTTTTTTCATGGTTTTTTGTATTTCTTGCAATGACAATGAAGAGAATCTGTAATGAGTTGGCGTTTGAGTTTTCGAAAAATTGAAATGTCAATACGTTTGAAGATTTCCCAGTCCCCACTAGGTTCACTGAAAATGAAATTGTGCAACAAAGTTGCAATCTTCTGTTTTCTGAAATTACATACTTATGTTAATGTTACACGTTTCTACAAATTAGTTGTTGTGGATATGATGATCGAATTGTTCTTCATTGATTTGTTCCCTTGACTATGCTACTGGTTGAAAGCATAGGAACTAGAGGTCCATGTTTCTATCTCATTCTGTAATCTGTATTTTGTTTCATTCTTCCTCATTCACGTGTCAACTTTGCGATGCTATTGGGGTGAAATTATAGGAGATACGGGTCGCTGTTAATTGAAAGCGTTTGTGCCGAGTTGTATTTTAGTTGTTGACTTTTGAATTATAGTAATGAAGCATACGATTAAGCCTTGGTAATTCCAGCCACTTCACTTTGCATCATTTGTATGATAGCTAGTAATATAACCTAAGATTTGTGGTAAAGAATAGTGGACGGTATGGTAGCAATGTCTTTCCATTTTTTCTTGGAAAAAGTAAGTATATTTCTTAGGCCGAATAAGTTATCTGTTGGGGCCTCACATAAATTCGTTTGATTCCATTTTTCCAAGTAGTTCAGAATTTTGAGTGAAGCTAGATGCAATTTCATGATTATTGAAATTTTCTGTTCACCATGCATATGGTATTTTTTGCATTTTTTTCTTAGCTAATGGAATGGCCTTCAAGTTAGCTACCCTTTCTGGCTTAGCTGATCCTTTTGGTGTAATTATTGTAGGTTCATCCCCTTAATCTTAAATATATTGATAATCAAATAAATGTCAAAAGTTCCAGATTTCATATGTTTGAAATTCGTAAATAATCTGTAGCTTACCTATTATTTTGTTGGTTATATATTTATGTTATAGAAACTTTATAACATCATCTTTAGTCATATTGGCCCAACAGATACTTGCATATAATACTATGGTTTATTTTGTATAACATCATCTTTAGTCATGTTGTGGCTTATGCTGTGCACAGTCCTGAAATTGGACACGTATTTTCATATCTTGCATATCGAACAGGAAAACAAGGACTACAAATAATACATAGACAAAGACTGCAGAAAGGTATACGGCTACAACGTGTTGTTTGGGGATGCCTTTGACAGCGATAAGTATGCGATCACACCGTCCCAAATGTGTCGGACAGGATTTTCCATGTTTGAGAATAGTGGTTACGAAGACCTGCGCGACGCTTATTTGGACGGCGATGAGAGGAGCAGATCAAGTGATGAGGGGGACAAAACTGGTCGGGCAGCAACTAGCATGGATGTCTCCAGGCCGTGAAGTGGAGACAAGTGTCGACCTGGCAGCAAGAACACAAGTGAGAAAAGAGCAAAAATAGAAGCCAGAGATTTTTTATACTCTGTTGACCGCGCCGCCTCTGCCAGTCGAGAAGTAGTCGAAAAAATCAAAAATTTGGTTGGTCCTGCTGTGACTCCTGTAAAGACAATATTGGAAGAGTTGTTGGCGACGAGTAAACTGCATAAAAAAACTGAGTTGTGCTTCTGGACTTGCAAGTTCCTGAGCAGAAGGGCTAATAGGGAGATTATTGATGTGCACGACGATGCAGATGAAAAAATGGATTGGGTTGAGTGGTACCGGAAAGATGATATGAAGAGACGACTAGAATGTAGACTGTAAGGGATAAAAAAATTAGGGCCAGTGTATTTGAACATTTCGAGATGGTGTGGTTTTTTAATTTCTAGTTGCAGGATTTTCCATGAAAACAATTTTGTTCTGTACTCGTAATATTTATGTTCTGCACCGATATATCTAGCCAGAGATTTGCTGTCCATATTTTCATAAAGTTTTGTGATTGTATGCGTACTGTTAAACTGTTGTTGGACGTCTTTGTTTCCAAATAATCTTTCTAGAGTCATAATGACCTACAAGATTCCTTACAATCACTAGTGTCAATAATTTGGTTTTTGTCTTTGTCCAATTTTTCATGTCATTCTTTTGTGCAATGATTTGTATTGATGCCATGAAATACAGAGCATGGTCTATATAAGGAAACATTTAACCAATATCTTAAACAAAGAAAGTATTGGAAGAGTTGTGAACAAGTTTCCTCTTATTGCTCCTTTATCTCAAATTATGTATGGCATTATTAGTAATATTATGAAGTAGAATGGCCCGTTCTCATTTTCATTGTGACCTCATGCCTTACTCCGATGATGAAGTTGAAATCGACAAAGATGAAGTTGTGCAACAACTACAAGATGACATCGTCAAATGGTTTCGATATCGTCGACATGCGAAATAGACGTAGCCGCATACTATCGTGAACGAGAGAAGTTGAGTGAAGAGGTTCCCATTTGCGAGAAACGGACACATGTTCATGTTGAATACTATGAAATATAGTCCCAATAAGTGTTTTGCAGATTTCGGATGTATCTCGCAATCTTTGTGGGAATTCACACATATACTCCGCGATGAATACGGACTACGTAGTGGCCAAAGACGTAGACGTGTATGAACAAGTTGGGATGTTTACGTGCATATTAGCGCATGAAAAATGGTACAGATAGGTACAAACACTATTTAACCATTTTTTGGAAACTGTTGGACACTATTTCAAGAAGGTGCTTGAAGCCGTCGTGGAATTTAGTAAACTTCTAATAAGACCTGATCCGAACTATAATCACGGTACTGAGCATCACGTATCAAATATCAACAAGCATCTGTTATTTCAAAATTGCATAGGTACAATTGATGGAACACACGTCAAAGTTGTCATGCCGCGGGACGAACGAGTTAAATTTATCGGACGCAAGGGCATCCCAGCACAAAACGTTCTTGCAACATGTGATTTCAATTTATGTTTCACATTTGTGAATGCAGGGTGGGCGGGGACTACGCATGATTCACGCATACGGGCACGGGCTATACATAGTCCTGAAATTGATTTTTCGCATCCTAGCCTTGGTAAATATTATCTTGTCGACTCTGGATTCGCACATAGACCTGGGTACATGACTCTGTATAAGGGATCAGATATATTGTATCATTTTCAGTAGTTTTACGATGGTCAGACGGGTCGGAGATAGGACTTTCGAAACGCGCGTGAGAAATTTAACTTCAGGCACTCGTCATGTAGGAATGTAATAGAACGTGCATTTGGTGTACGGAAAAATCAGTGGACAATTCTCGATCGTATGCCAAGTTACAATTTCAACATGCAGGTTGCCGTTGTCATAGCTACTATAGGTATACACAACTTCCTTCGATGGGCCGGATGTGTCGACGAGGCGTTCGCAACTGTGGAGATGGATCTGAACGCGGCGGAGGTAGAACTTCAAGATGAACAGGAAGAAACCACAGCTGAAATGAATGCACCAAAAATGCAATGCAATGAGTGAGATCGTTTTCGAGATTACTTGGCTCAAAGTGAGTAAGCTAAATGTTTGTATAACAACGTCGTTATCCTACAATAATTGTGTCCATGTACAATTGAAATTACAAACAATGAAATGATACTTGAAGATATTCTTGGATTATCAAAAACCAATTCACCCATTTTGGTTAGATATTCTTGAGTTATCAAATTATTGTAGTGCTTTGCGAATTGGAAAATGAAAAAAATATTAGCACTTTATTTTGGTTTTCATTGGGACATTGCATTGCCAAAAATGATGTGTGGTGTTGGTGGGCCATCAAATGACTCTTTCAAAGGATGCATGCCATGTGTTGAATTGGTCAAAGTTGTAATAATTTGAGGTGAGAGAAATGTGTTAAATTTGCACATGGAGGATAATATGGTAATTCATTTCCAATTTGTGTAGATATGGTGCAAGACTAACCTGTCAGTGGGCCCTTCCAATTTGACCCAAAAATTGATTTTTGATTGCCAAAATCACTCCCAGACACACTCTTAATTGAGAAAAGGCGGGGAAGGAATGCCATTCCGAATGTTGTGTTCTATAATACTCTTATTGATAGGTATTGCAAGAGAGGGGATGTTGACAGAGCTCATGGGCTTCTCAACGAGTTGAAATTGAAGGGATTTTTGCCCACGATGGAGACATATGCAGCTATAATAAACGGGATTTGCAAAGAAGGGAGTTTTGAGGAACTTAGTAAACTTTTAAAGGAAATGGAATCAAGGGGCATCCAAGTTAACACTGAAGTGTATAATAGCATAATCGAAGGTAGATATAGGCATGGCTGTGTTGGGGATGTAGTAGAGACAATGAGGAAAATGATTGAGGTTGGTTGCAAGTTGGACATAGTGACATATAATATTTTGATTTCTAATGCATGTAGGGATAGGAAGTTATAGGAAGCTAATTGCGACCTTACTCTTACGATCGCTGATTGTCAATGGTCAACGATCAACATTCGGTCCGCCTGTGCTGAACTTTTGTGCTGGGTCCGCCACTGGCCTTCTAATAGTTGAAGGTACCAACTGTGAATTTATTTTGGGGTGATTTTTCTTGGGGGTGGCAACGATAAGAGCACTGCAGATTTTTCCCGAGGCAAGGGGCAATTGTTTTTGGGTATCGAAAGATAGGAGTACCCTTGGAAGGTCTTGAGTCCTTAACCTTTGTTAGACACAACACTTGGAAATAGCCCGTTTATTTTTAGCTATCAAGGCTTCAATGTTCAATATTAATTAGCTACCAAGGCTTCAATGTTCAATATTATTCAACCACAGTTCCAGCTTATTTTTACTCCGAAATAGCCAGTTTAAAATTTTCAACTATATAAAGAGTATACTCACTTTTCTTCGTCGTCCCAAATCCTTGATTCCAGCATTTGACTTCTCCTTTCCGAAACCTAATTGTTTCATACTTAAACACAAGATATCCCACCATCAAAATCAAGATATGAAAACATAGAAAAGATGAAAAAAACAAATACCTGCGCAAAAATCAAAGGAGGGAAAAAGAAAAGGAAGAGGAGAAACACAAGAAAAAGGTAAAGAGAAAAACTCCTGTGAAATCCGTTTCACTTTAAGAATAACATTTGGATGGAATTGTAAAGTTTGGGGTGCTGGGATTATGAGCCCAAGGTTGCAAATGGTAGCCCAGTTCGCACTAACCGGCCAAATTACTTGAAGGTTCCAGAATTGTTGCCTTTAATAATAAAAGAGTTTTATGCTGGATGATTGACATCTGGCAAATGGATGACCGTTGGATCAACATTGTTTGGCTGTATCTTATAAATTGAATGGTTGACTCTTTGGGCAGACAAAATGGTCTTTGTGTGAAACCCTAGTTCTTCCTTTCTCTTCCGGCTGCGATATTTCTTGGTGTGAATAATCTACAAATTCTTAGCGAAATCATATTAGTGAGAAAGAAAGAAATTAGATCGATCTCTTAGTAAGATCGTGTTGTACTTTGAAGGGTTGTTTGTGTTTGAGGCTGAACATTCGGTGTTCTTCTGTAATCTTTTCTTTGCCTGATTTTGGGCTATTTTTAGTGGATTCGAACAATATCCTAATAGATTCTCAACGGGGGATTAGGCATTAGAAGTGGTCGTCGAACCTCCGGGGCCTTGGGCCGAAAAATGCTGTGTTCTTACTGTTCTTGCAATTTACTTCGTTTATTATCGTTTACTTGGTTAAATCACAACATAAATCGTTTAATGGGACCAACAGTGGTATCAGAGTTTCTTGGTATTTTTCTTTCTTACAATTTATTCTTGTGACTATTCCAGTTTTGAAAATTGTTAGATCTAACAGATCCATTGTTGTTTTACAGTGTGTGTGAGAAAGGATTCTTCGATTTAAATCTTGTTTCGATCCTTGTTATTTCTAGACTATCTCTTATATACTTTGCAGTTCTGGTAACATTTTCTCAAACCTTCATAGTATTCTTTGTAATATCTTGTTTTCAAGTTATAAATTTAGGGATTTCTGAAAACCCCCATGATTTACCTTTGTCTAGGGTTCCCCGTGAGACCCCTAGAATCTGAGGAAATCAGGGTTACGGTCTAAGAAATCCATTTAGGTTTTTTAAACCGTTATCTTGATATCATTTACTTTCTTAGTGTATATATTGTGTTTTTTCAATTTCTTGAATTGATAATCATAATCTGTTTTTTTAACTGCTGTGAATTCTTGATCTGTGATTTGATTCTCACACCGCGTTTATACTTTGTGTATATATTAGCACTTATATCCTAAATTTGTTAATTGTTGTTTACTATGTGTAAACATTCAGATTGTGTATCTCTGTTGGATATACTATACTACTTGTGATCTGTTTAAATTGAAACAATTTGTGCTTTCTTATCTGTTTACTTTGTTGAACACAACTGCAACAGATTTGCACAGCATGACCTCTAAAATTGATGTTCAAAATTGGGATGGCAAAAGAGACTTTAGTGTTTGGAGCCAGAAAATGAAAGCCCTTTTGATGCAATTAAAATGTACTAAAACTATTGATGAATCTTGGCCAGAAACCTTATATGAAGTTAGGAAGACTGAACAAGATGAATTAGCCTGGAGTACTCTGTTTCTTCATCTGTCTGATTCTGTCATTAGGAAAATAGGAGAGACTGGAACTGCTGCTGAGTTGTGGGCAACTTACAGAAACAATATGTCTCTAAGTCTTTACCTAATAAATGCTTTCTCTGGAAACAATTCTTCAGTCATAAGTTTGATTCTAGTGCTGATTTAGAAGAGAATATGGATAGATTTAATAAGATCACTCAAGACCTTATTAGCCGTGGGGAAAAGATCTCTGATGATCAAAAGGTAGTTTGTCTACTTAATGCCCTTGGTGATAAGTACAAAGATATCAAAAATGCTTTAGAATATGGTAGAAGTGACCTAACTGTTGACATTATCCATAATTCTTTAAGGAACAGAGACTTAGAACTTAGCTCTGAACATAAGGAAGTTCTTCATGTTGAGAAAGTCTTATCCAATCCTAAATTCTCTACTAAAGGCTTGAGTAATTTTACTCAAGCCAATTACAAGAAAGATAAAAATTTCTCTAAGAAGAAATAGGAGAATAATAAAGGAAAGACTAAGAGCAGGAAATGTTACTATTGTGGTAAAATTGGACACCTAATAAAAGATTGCTTTAAGAAAGCTAATGATTTAGGAAGTTTATTTAATCATGATAATGGGACCTCAGCTATTGCAGCTTCATATAAGGAAGCAAATGCTGATTTTGGGGTTGTATATGTCTCCTCTGTGAAGAAGCCTGATCAAAGTTGGGTGCTTAACTTAGGTTGCTCCTTTCACATGAATCCTAATATCTGCTGATTTTCTGATTTCTCCAACTTAGTGATGGTTTTGTAAATCTAGGGAACAATGAGTCCTGTTAAATAAAAGAAATTGGAAACATTGTTCCGAAATTGAAAAATGGTCAAACTCTAAGGCTTAATCATATCAGATATATTCCATCACTTAGAAGGAATCTCATCTCTCTAGGGGTATTAGATGATGAAAAATATCAAATTGATATTAGTAATGACTTTACAAATATAATCAGAAATCAGAAACTTATTGTTAGTTCACCTAAAGTCAATGGAATCTATACCATAAATCTTGAATCTATTTTTCAGAATATCTCTGTGAACTTAGTGACACAGATTGATAAATCAGAACTATGGCATAAAAGATTAGGCCATCTTAGTGAGAAGGATTTAAAACATCTTTCCAAGGCTGGTGTCTTTGGAAGTGACAGTGTTCAGAAATTAACCGTTTGTGAACATTGTATCATGGGAAAACATAATAGAATGCCTTTTAAAACATGCATACATAAATCACAGAATATACTTGAATACATACATAGTAACCTGTGGGGTCCTGCACCTATACCTACAGCATTTGGCTATAGGTATTACCTTCTTACCAATGATGACTACTTTAGGAAGGTCTGAATTTTCTTATTAAAATCAAAGTCTGATACTTTCTTGACCTTTAAGGACTGGAAAACCTTGATAGAAAATCAAACATGTAAGAAGATTAAAATTCTGAGAATTAACAATGGGCTAGAATTCTGCAATACTGAATTTAATCAGTACTGTAGTAATCAAGGTATTCTTAGACACAGGACTGTGACTTATACTCCCCAGTAAAATGGTATTGCTGAAAGAATGAATAGGACAATCCTTGAAAGAACTAGATGTATGCTGATTAGCTCAGGTTTGCCAAAAATCTTTTGGGGAGAGGCAGTAAAAGCTGCATGCTATCTGATTAATAGATGCCCATCTAGTTCTTTAGAACATAAAGTTCCTGAACAAGTGTGGTCAGGTTCTGTTCCTGATAACTCTCATCTGAAAACCTTTGGGTGTGCTGCCTATGCTCACGAAACTGAGTCTAAACTTGATCCCAGATCTCAGAAGTGTGTCTTCTTAGGTTATGGGGAAGGAATAAAAGGTTATAGACTTTGGATAAAAGAAGTTAGAGGATTTAAGGTGATAATAAATATATCAGTTGTCTTTAATGAATAATTATTTCCTTGTCTTGGTGACAAATCTGTAGAAGAAATAACTGAAAATGATTTTGTTATTACTGAAATTGATTTTAGTAATCAAAATGTTATTGATCAGACTCAGATTGAGGTAGAGCCACCTCAGACTGAGCCTCAGTTAATCACAGATGATGAAAATTCTGATCATACTCAGGATTTTGAGTCTGCACATGATCTGTAGAACTATCATTTGACTAGGGACAGAGAAAGAAGACAAATAAGACCCCATCTAGGTACTATGTCTCTGCACAAATAGAGACTGATTCTTTTGATTCAGAACCTTAATCATATGAAGAGGCTGTTGCCTCTAAAGAATCTGTCAAGTGGCTTGAAGCCATGAATGATGAGATGAGTCTTTATACAAATATAAAACCTGTAACTTAGTTGAAAAGCCCAAAGACTATAAATTAATTGATTGCAAATGGATTTACAAAATCAAAGAGGGAGAGTATAACTCTAGTGATAGAAGGTACAAGGCAATACTTATAGCCAAGGGGTTTCACAAAGAGATGGTATAGATTACATTGAAATTTTCTCACATGTAGTTAAGTACACCTCTATTAGAATATTACTTGCTCTTGTAGCCCAATTTGACTTAGAGTTAGAGCAACTTGATGTGAAAATCGCTTTCTTGTATGGTTCTTTAGATGAAACTATATATATGGCTCAACCAAAAGGCTTCCAGGTTAAAGGCAAGGAACACTTGGTGTGTCTTTTAAACAAGTCCATGTATGGCCTAAAACAGGCTCCAAGACAATAATATAAAAGGTTTGACTCTTTTATACAAGGCTTAAAGTTCAAGAAGTCTGATTATGATCCCTATTTTTATTTCAAAAATGATGGAGATTTTGAATCTTTATATCTCGTTTATATGTTGACGACATGCTTTTAGCTAGTCATAATTTTGTTGCTGTAATTGCTATAAAAGAAAAATTGAAACTTGAGATATAAAATATTTAGGACCTGCTAGGAAGATATTATGTATGGAAATAAAAAAGGACATACTAAATGGAAAACTATTTTTAACTCAACAAACTTATATAGAAAAGGTGGTTAAAAGATTTTCCTTACATAATGCTAAACCTGTTAGTTTACCTCTATCTGGATGTGTGAAGTTATCTGTTGACCACTCTCCTAAAGGTGAAGATGAACTTAAAAGAATGTTACATGTACCATATGCAAATGTTGTTGGATATGTCATGTATGTTATGGTTTTCTCTAGGCTTGACATTGCCTATGGTGTTAGTGTTCTAAGTAGATTTATGAGCAATTTAGGTGAGCTTCATTGGAAAGCTATGAAAAATCTAATTAGATACTTGAAAGGCACTCAGAATTTAGGACTCATGTTTAAAACTAATAAAACTGGCCTTTAGTTGAAAGGTTATGTAGATTCTGACTTTACTGGTAATATTGATAACAGAAAGTTCACCACTGCATATTATTATGTAATAAATAACACTTGCATTAGTTGGAAATCACAACTTTAGAAATTGGTGGATTTATCATCAATTGAGGCATAATACATTGCTGCTACAGAGGCAGTGAAAGAAGGTCTATGGCTGATGGGTTTGTTAAATGAATTGGAACTTATAGAAAGTCAGGTTGAACTTTTATCTGATAACCAAAGTGCTATTTTCTTATGTAGAAATCCGATTTTTCATGATAGAACTAAACATATAGATGTTAACTTTCATTTCATTAGAGATATAGTTGAAAAGTGTTCATATAAAACTGGTCAATATTCTTACTAAAATAAATCTTGCTGATGCAGGTACAAAGGTGATACCTTTTAGTAAATTTTTTGAGTCCTTAAAATTGTTGAATCTTGAAGTTTTCTAGCACTTTGTTTTAACAGGTAATAAGAGCAAATGAAGTTAGTCCTTTGTTTGAATCCATTTAGACATGGTCTCAAATTTAGCAAGGTGGAGATTGTAAAGTTTGGGGTGTTGGAATTATGAGCCCAAGGTTGCAAATGGTGGCCCAATTAGCACTACCCGGCCCAATTACTTGAAGGTTCCAGAATTGTTGCCTTTAATAATAAAAGGGTTTTTTGCTGGATGATTGACATCTGGCAAATGGATAATCGTTGGATCAACATTGTTTGGCTGTATCTTATAAATTGAATGGTTGACTCTTTGGGCAGACAAAATGGTCTTTGTGTGAAACCCTAGTTCTTCCTTTCTCTCTCGAATGCGATATTTCTTGGTGTGAATAATCTGTAAATTCTTAGTGAAATCATATTAGTGAGAAAGAAAGAAATTAGATCGATCGTGTTGTACTTTGAACGGTTGTTTGTGTTTGAGGCTGAACATTCGGTGTTTTTCCTTAATCTTTTCCTTGTCTGATTCCGGGCTATTTTTAGTGGGTTCGAGCAATATCCTAATAGATGCTCAATGGGGGATTAGGCATTAGAAGTGATCGCCGAACCTCCGAGGTCTTTGGCCGAAAAATGCTTTGTGTTCTTACTGTTCTTGCAATTCACTTTGTTTAAAATCGTTTACTTGGTTAAATCACAACATAAATCGTTTAATGGGACCAACATGAACAAGAAATTTAAAGGAGATTTATGGCCAGTGGGTAGTGATAATGCTTGGCAGAGAAAACAAAATCTGTCAAATTTTTAACCTTAAATGAACAAACGATTTCAACCTCCATTGTTATGATATGTAGACCTTATTCCACCCCTATCCCCACCCCCACCCCCACCCCATATGAAGATGAAGATGAAGATGAAGAATGAGTTTCTTAGTTGTCTAATACAAAAGTCACACCCTCTTCTGTCTGGCAGATTTAATAGTGGGCCCAGTAATATACACTCTTTAATACAATTTTGAATTCCAGAAAGCATAATTACCATTAATGGCATTCATTAAATTTCTACAATTGAGTGGACAATATCAAACTTTGGTTACATTATATTGCTTCTTGAAGACCAATGCAACGTTGCAATGAAGTTTACAAATATGGACAATATGATAGTAACCTCACTACCACATAAACTGATGATGTATCTTAATTTTTTTCGGATTTATCGTCTTTCTCTCCTACAAAATGACTTGTACCATACAAATTAGTCTGATAATTTTACAAAACCAGAGCATGTGTTCTTTGTATAAAATCAAGTTATATTGCTTTTTTGATTCCAATATTCTTCTCTAGTAGAAAATGACTTGCACATTACAAATTTGTCTTGTAACTCGAGCATGTGTTCTTTACGTAAGATCAAGATATTTTAGATACTAGTTAAATTTAAAAAGATAAAGATAAAAATATAACCCCTGTTTGGTGTTATATAAAAAATAATTTTTAGTAGATTTTGATAAAAGTTGATGTAATATGAGGCTGAAAAATTGTGTTTCTAGAAATGTATGATTAAAATTAATTGTTGACTTTGACTTAAATTTTTAATCCACATCAAATATGGGCATAATAAAATATAATTATTTGAGAATGGTTCAAGAAATTCGGACGAGAACATTCCTTCCTTGAACCTACATGTACTTTCTTCATACTAATTGAGTTTGGATTCTCGAGCATCTAATATATATATATATATATTTGGTTTAAACCCCTATGCTATTGTTGATTGTTGCACGTGTCCTTGAACCGCATTTAGCATAAGCTCCAGACACGAAAGTGCTTTGGTCGAAGATGACATCTGTGACTTTGTATGGTTCAAGAAATATAATAAAATATGGGCATAATAAAATATAATTATTTGAGAATGGTTCAAGAAATTCGGACGAGAACATTCTTTCCTTGAACCTACATGTGCTTTCTTCATACTAATTGAGTTTGGATTCTCGAGCATCTAATATATATATATTTGGTTTAAACCCCTATGCTATTGTTGATTGTTGCAGGTGTCGTTGAACCGCATTTAGCATAAGCTCAGGACACGAAAGTGCTTTGGTCGAAGATGACATCTGTGACTTTGTATCTAGAAAAGGAAGTCCTGTAGCATAAACAATAGAAAAAAAGATTGCCCACATGTAGCTGCAAATCACCTAATCTATTGAGGTCCAAAAATCACCTATGGTTTTACCTTTGATTCAATGATCATTTTGCTGTCAATGTACATAATACTGGTTTGGAGCCAGGATTTCTCCTCATGTGGGCCACAACTTATCGACATTGAACGTCAAATTTTTGTCATGGATGAAATGATAATACTCACTCCCACCTTGCTTTCCAGAATTTGATTTAAAAAGATAACAATACAAACAATAAGCAGCATCTTTTTCTACACTATACTCCAACCAAGAACCGAACTCTTTAAACCAAGAGAGATTAAATCGTCTACCTTTTACTCCAAATTGTCGTTTTGGAAAGTCATGATCATGTGGCTGACAAGGACCTATTAACATAATGTTCTTCGAACTTGATCTCGGATGTTAGGATTGTAATCCAAAATGGGTATCCTTAGACCAGGATCAGTTGGAAGTTTATTGACGTCAAATCCCACATTATTCGACGTCGCCCCAACAACATTTACATTGTCCGTTATTCTCTGAAAGAATCTCTTCATAAGATTTCAACAATTTCAATTCAACCAACAATACCCAAATTTCAACAATACCTAAATTTTAGCAATTTCAACTCAACAACGGGACAACACCCAAATTTCAACAATACCCAATTTCAACCTACAACAATACCCAATTTCTACTCAGAAGTCAGCAATACCCAAATTTCAACCATACCCAATTTCCATTTCAACAGAGTCTACTCTACTGACTGGCTACTGCCTACTGCTATTTCAATTTCAATTTTCAACCATACCCAATTTCCATTTCAACCATACTCAGCAATCTCTACTCTACTGCACATAGCAAACAATAATACCAAAAACATAGTATTAATTAAAAGAACAATTTCAGATTTTCGGTCTCAAGACTGCTATCGCCAAATGCCAATAATCCAATTATCCAAATATCAAATTACTAAAGCCTAAAGAAAATACCTAGCAGAGTGGCAGTCAATAGAGGCGGAGGCTGGAGGTGGTCCGGTGAAGGAGGAGAACAGAGGAGGCGACTGCGACGAGAGCAGAGGAGGCTGGAAGTCTGCAATGGAGGCTACTATGGAATGGCGTCAGTGGCGTGGACTAGGATGGAGTTGTTGAGGCTGAGACCGAGAGGAACGACTGTCCGAAAATGGAGGCTTCGACTTGCCGGAGGCGGAGGCTTCACTGAAGTGGAGGTTGAGAGGCGAGAGCAGAGGAGTCGATTTTGATTTTGCTGAGGAAAGGATCGAATTCGTTTGGCTTTGGCTTGAGGAAGGAAATGAAATAGGTTATAATGTTTGGGCTTTCTCCCTTGGGTTGGGCTGGCTGCTGGATTTAAACTTTAAAAAAAAAAAAAAAAATTTGAGCCCAAAGTTCAGGGTGGGCCTGTGCCCATCCTGGGCTATACTGGGCTCCGCCCCTAAATCCCAGCATCATATGATGCCCCTTGAACAACTTTAAAAGTCAAGGTGCAAGCTCACGAGTGTATTTTGTACACTTATTTGGACTATTAAACTAGAATATTTATTGATGAATTGTATGGAAATATGCCTTAATTCGTTGTAAATTGTGTTTTGTAGAAGTACGTCGATGATATTGGTGGAATTGAAGAAAATGAGCGAAAAAGGGCTTAATTGAAGCTAATATGAAGACTGAGGACTAAAATGCAAATAATAAAAAGTTGTGGAATGTCGAAATGAAAATGTGAAAGTATGAGGGGTCAATTGGCATCCTTTATAAACTCTAAGCCGTCCAGAACATAGGGAACATTCATTCTAGCATATTTTGAGCACAAAAGAGAGTACATTTACATGGAAGAAAGATTTTCATAGCTCAGGTTTAGATTTATGTGAAGAAGTTTGATAAGTGTATTTTGTACACTTATTTAGGCCATTAAATTAGAGTATTTATTAGTGATTTGGATGAGTTATAGCTTAATTTTGTGTTAATTATGTTTGTTAGGTTAAACTCAATGCAAATTGGTGGATTTGGAAGAAAGGAATGAAAAAGTGTGAAAATGAAGGAAATCCAAAATTTGGGGACCAAAGTGTAAACATCTAATAGTTGATTTGGACCACGAAACGATAATTGAAGATCATATAGGATCAATTTGATGCAATTGGAGGTCAAAGGAGTGAAATATATTTGAAGCATTTTCACAAATCAATTTCCAGTCGAAGAAGTTATGCTCCGAATTTTTAGCCTTAACTTGAGACCCATGTTTAGAATATAAAAATTTCGAATTGGAAACATTGTATTTCTAAAAGAATTGTAGATCTTTGAAATAAATTTCCAGCACATTTTGAATCAGCTCAATCAGATACCTATAGAGATAGTTATGACCAAAATACCAAAAGCTTCTAAGAGACGAACCTTGGCACGCGAGGGCAATTTATGGCGTGCGCGCACGACACTATTTTCCCCAACCCGAGAGCCATTTGGTTCTATGGCGTGTGCACAGTAGTTATACCGGTGCATGCGCATAGGCCTTTTTCACAAACAAATCTTTAGTTTCATTTCGCGATTCAAACTCTTTTGGAAACTAAATTGGACACGATTTTAACTTATTTTCCAACTCTTATAAATGGAGAACGAGGGATACACATAAAGAGAACCTCTCTTACCTCTTTATACACAATAGTTTCATCAAATTCATCAAAAACAAGAGGTCAATTGCTATATTTTGAGAGAGGAGATCAAGCTATAGCAAGGAATTGAATGTTAATTACATCAAGATTTTGAAGAATTCAACTATGGGCTTGAAGATCAACTTCTTTTGATTTATTTCATAATTCAGGTGATATTTTTATATTATTCTTTTTGTAATTAATATATTAACATATTATGCTAGATCCCTTTTTTCTATTGGATGAAGATGAATCCTATTGTTTATTTGTTTTAATTGAAGACTAGTAGTTTAGTTTATTTCTTGTGTTTCTTGATTAATTTTGCATACCCATTATATTATTTAATTGACTGACCACCAATTAGATAATTAGTTGTTTATTGTAGTGTTGGGAGACTCACAATAAGTTTAGAACGCTGCAAAATTAACATATGTGCAATAGGTGTTAAGAATAACATTTATCACGTGTGCAATCATATAGATAATCTAAACTTTAATGCATTCTAATCATTTGAATTCAGACTAGGAATAGATTTGAGTCGTGACTAGAATAGATTTAATTTTTATTGGAAAAGAAAATTATATAAAATAGTTTTATTGATTGTCAAGAACATATGAATGGAACTAGATTACAAATCAAGAATTGAAATAGATAGCAATAGGTGGATCCGAGATCCAATACAATCATCCCTAATTTGATACAAAACACTTTTACTGATTTCTTAGATAATTTAGCATAAAATCAAATCAAAATCTCTATTTCTTTTACACAATTCAAATTCCATACATAACTAATAAATTTGAATTGAATTTATTCCATGTGGGACGATAACTCTTAACTCATCAATTATATTACTTGTCAACGATCCCGTACGTTTGCGGGTTTTGCACGAACAAGTTTTTGGCGCCGTTGCCGAGGAATAATTTAATTTGAGTCTATTAGTTTTATAATATTCGAATTTTTATTTTATTTTAGGATATTATTTATACAACTATTTTTTTGTTTATTTTTTAGCAGTTTATGCAAGATTCTAAAGAAATTGAGCTCCAACCATTGGATCCCAAGATCGAAAGAACCTTCAGACAACGAAGAAAAGAACAGAGAGAAGTAAGAGACATGACAGAAAATCAAAATCAAGTTCAATTACCACCAGATGTACCAGAACAATCCGATCCAGTTCTTAGGGATTATTTAAATCCCATACATGTTCCCGTGCAACCGACTATTATTTATCCACCTTTTGGGTAGGCCAACTTCTACATTTGACCAGATGTCATCAACTTGTTTCAAAATCATCAGGACATCAGGTTCTCAGGAAAATCAACTGAAAATCCTCATGAACACATACAAGCTTTTCTGATGCTTTGCGAGGTGATCAGTCATAAAGGCATGTTAGCTGATGCTTTTTGAATGCGTCTATTCCGTCATACTTTAAAGGAAAATGCACGAGAATGGCTAAACTCACTACTTCCTGGGAGTATTGTTTCGTGGAATGACATGGTACAGAAGTTCACCTTGAAATTTTTCCCACCTTCTCGAGTCCATCAGATCAGAATTGAAGCCACTACATTCGAGCAAAATGACATCGAGAGCTATCCAGAAGCATGGGAAAGATTCAAAGATTACTTCAGAAAGTGCCCCAATCTAGACATTCCTAAAAATGTCAAGGTCTACAACTTCTATTTCGGCCTGCATCCTGAATACAGTAACATGGTCGACACTTCAGCAGGAGGATCGATCGTGGATATTGCCTTAGACAATGCCTTAGATCTCTTTGAGAAAATAATAGAAAATCAGATTATGTGGCCAAGAGAAAGAGAAACTTCGAGGAAAATAACAGGTATTCACAATATTGACGTAGTTACATCATTGGCAGCCCAAATGAAAACATTGACAAGGAGGTTGGACAAACTAACTCAGAATGTGAGCATGGTGCACCAATCAACACCAGTTTTTGGAGGCTGTGAGGCAAATCATATAACTGCAAGCTGTCCTTTAGCCCTAACCCATGTTTATCAACCTGAGGAAGTCAATTATGCATAGAACTTTTAGAGGCAGTAAAATAATCCTTACTCCAATACCTATAATCCAGATTGGAGCAAGCTTCCTAACTTCTCATGGGTTAATAATCTAGGTCAAGGATGTCAGATTCAAGATAACCCACCAGGATTTCAACAACAACAAGAGAAGAAGTCACCGCTGGAAGATCTAAGTTCATTACCAAAAGTGATACTAATTTTCAGAACTAGCAGGCTATTCTTCAAAATCAACATGCAACAATTAAAAAGTTGGAAACTCAGATGGGGCAAATAGCAACTGCATTAGCCAACAGAACCCAATGTACTTTGCCAGGCGACACAGAAAAGAACCCATGAGAACATGTATTAATAATGGAAGGTGTGAATTATACAATTATTGAGACACTAGAAATTAAGCATACAACCCCTGTTCGGGCATATGTGCCACCTATTCCATTCCTTCAAAGACTTCAACAGAAGCTAAAAGAGGAACAAGTCCAGGCCATTACAATAAGAAGTTTGGTTCAGCTGCCAAAAATCACTATGAAGGCATGTGCAATCACGTGCGATAATCCTAAAATTAAATGCATGTTTTTAATATGAATTCGAACTATGAATAAGGTCGGGGTTATGTTAAACATATATTTATTATATCTTGAAAAAGAATATTAAATAAAATTGGCTTATCGATCGTCACAAACGCATTAATTACATTGATCAACACAAATCGAGAATTGGAACTAGAAGTTAATTGGTGGAATTGTATATCCAATACATTCATCCCATAGTTGGTAAAAATATATAGTTTATTGCATTCATAGTATAACTTAGCGAAAAAAAATCAACAACCACTTTATTTTGTTACCATTGATCGAATTTGGAAAATACTAATACACTACAATTAGACGTAATTCCTTATGGGATGATACTTTAACTCACTACATTATTACTTGTCAACAATCTCGTATGCTTGTAGAATTTTACTGAACAAATTTTGGGTGTTGTTTTCGGGGAGTTAATGATTTAATTGTAGTTTATTAGTTATATCAGATTTGATTTTTACTTGTCTTAAGCTTACATTATGCAAAATCCTGACGATCGATCTAGCTCTGATAGATCCTAAAATTAAATAGACTTTCAGACAATGCAGAAGAGAACAACGTGAAATAAGAGAAATGATCGACAATAAATTACATTCAGAATCAGGTTCTTTCAAAGTCAGAACAACATAGGGCTATCGACGATGAGGCCCATGTATTAGTTGGAGACTACGTAAATCCAGTGCATGCACCGGTTGGAGAATTTGCATTGAATAACGAGCTGTGGTTTTAATCGATGTGGTTTTAAATGACAATAACGAGCTCGTTTTGACACGGGTTAGAGAATTTGCATTGAATACCGTAAACTCAACAATGCCACTAGGTGGTGTGTGTTGTCGCAGGCACCCAAAAGTAATAATTTAACCTCTAAAACTAATGTAGTAGTAGAAGAAAGGGTCGATCCCACGAAGAGTGTGTAATTCAATATTTTATGCTTCGTACATGATTTGGGGGGGTTTGTGTGCAAACAATTATAAATGACGCAATTAACAACAATGAAAATTAAATTAACGAAAACAATTAAAAGATTAACGTTAGTCTAAATCCACATCCATCGTCGAAAATCCACGATTGATCATAGATGTAAGGATAATTCAATTCATATTTCAAATATTTACCGTTGGAAAGAATTCCTATTTCTTCTTAATTTTAGTCAGTTAAAAATCAACGTTCTAATTAATCTTAATTATTAAATAACCCCGAATCAACACTAAAAATTCAATTTAATAACAACTTTGCACAATAGAAAAATCGAAAAACTAGATAACACAAATACCAGCAGTTACATTCAATCTATTTAAACATTCTTCTTAAAATTCAATAACCTTTATCGCAGAAAATCATCAAATTTTATTGCTTCACAAGTTAAAGGGATAAAAAAATTAAAGATTTGATATTTAACTTAGCGGTAGATTGTAATAAATAACAAATTAGTAGGTCTCCTAGCAATTAAACATAACAATCATGAAAATAAGTGTAGAAGAATATTCATTACATAAAATAAGAATTAAAAAATAAGAAAAACTATTTAGATCTCACAATATGTGGTTCTGAGGCTTCAATTTCCTTCGACCAAGTGTAAAAGTTTAGTTACAATTCAAGAATCTAAGAGAGAAATAAAGAAAAATGGAGTTTGGAGACATTTTCCCCTTTCTAGGGTTTTAAAATGTGTATTTATAATTGTCTTCATAGGTGGTTGACTTAAATTAGGAAAACAGAAATTTTTCCTCGATTTGGCTTGGGCGGGCTCCCAGTAGAAAATGGGGCGGCCGCCCAGGCATAAATATTGGCTTCTGTTAATGAAGTTTAGGGTCAGGCGCAACGTAACTGAGTGGCATTCAGTGTTTTGGTCATATCTTCCTCTCCTGATATCCAATTGAGTTGATTCAAGATAAGTTGGAAAGCTATCTCAAAGGGCTATAACTTTATTTTAGATACTATCTTCCAATTCGATCGTTTGATATGTCAAAAATGGGTCTCAAACTGAGACTGAAAATCTGATGCATAACTTTTCGATTAATAATTGATGTGTGTTCTTACTTTGACTATATTTCACCCCTTTGGATTTTTTCTTCATTCAATTGACTTCTAAAATTTTCAAATCTTCATCATTTGGTTCGACACAACTTTTGTGTATTTTCACGTTAGTCCTTGAACTTTCATTTCCTTTCACTTTGGTCCTTTTTCATCTATTTCTTCCAAATTATGTTATCTCCATTGCATTGCCACATAAATCAAAATATGTACGTAATGAGTACATTTTGGTATTAATTAATCATACAAGCACATAAAATAAGAATGGAAAAATATACATTTTGCATTCCTATCACTAGGTAAGATCACTTTTCCCTTCCATTCATTGATTAGATGTTGGAAAGGCTGGCGGGGCATGCATACAACTACTTTCTAGATGGATACTTGGGGTATAATCAGATTTCTATAGCACCAGATGATCAGGAGAAGACTACTTTCACGTGCCTTTATGACATATTCGCTTACAGACAAATGCCATTTAGGATATGCAATGTCCCAACCACATTTCAACGTTGTATGATGTCAATATTTTTATACATGAAGGGGCATATTATTGAGGTGTTTATGGAAGATTTCTCGGTCTTTGGGACTTCATTCAATGATTGACTCAATCATTTGGGACTAGTATTGCAGTATTGTGAAGGGACCAACCTTGTGCTTAATTGGGAACAATGTCACTTTATAGTTTATGAGGGGATTGTGCTGGAGCGTCTAATATCAGATAGAGGTATTGAGGTCAACATGACAAAAATATAGGTGATTGACAAGCTACCTCTACCCATTTCAGTGAATGGAATCAGAAGCTTCTTGGGTCACGTCGGATTCTATCGTCGCTTCATCAAGGATTACTCCAAGATCACAAAGCCTCTGTGCAATTTGTTGGAAAATGATGTCCATTTTTCACTTTTCTGGAGTGTGTTCAGATGCATTCAACACTCTAAGGGAAAAGTTGGTTTCAACTCGAGTTCTGGTTGTCCCTAATTGGAATTTGCTGTTTGAACTGATGTATGATGTGAGTGGCTGTGCAGTAGGGATGATTATGAGTCATCACAAGGACAAGATTACATGAGTAATTCACTACACCAACAAAACTCTGGTTGAGGCTCAATTAAACTATGCTACTAAAAGAATGAACTTTTGGAGGCAGTATTCACCCATCACAAGTTTAGATCATATTTGATTGGGTCAAATGTGATTGTGTACACATATCACTTAACACTTAAATATTTGATGAGCAAGAAGAATGCGAAATCAAGATTGAATCATTGGATACTCATTTTACAAAAGCTTGATCTAGAGATCTGAGATAAAAAGGAAAGCAAGAATGTCGTTGCAAATCACTTATCCTGCCTTGAATCTCAAGAATCAGACCCTACAGATGAAATCAACGAGGTATTTCTGGATGAGATGCTTTTTCAGATTGGGACAAAGCCATGGTATGCAGATTATGTAATTTATTTGGTCATTTCCACCATTCCGCCAGAGTACTTGAGTTATAATATAAGAAGAAATTTTTCAATGATCTTAAGCATTATTTTTTAGATGACCCGTTTCTCTATAGGATGTGTCCAGATCAAATAATTCACCGTTGTGTGCTGGAAGATGAGCTAAATCAATTGTTGGAGCATTATCTTTCTTCACCTTATAGAGGTCACTTTGCAGCAACTAAGACAGCGGCAAATGTTCTACAATCAGGTTTTTATTGGTCTATGCCATTCAAGGATGCTTATGTTTTGGTTAAAAGATGCAATAAATGTCAGAGGATAGAAAAATTTCTCAAGCAAAAATGAGATGCCCTTAATTGGCATTTTAGAAGTGGAAATATTCGATATTTTGGGTATTGACTTCATGGGACCATTCCCATCTTCATACGATCAGCTGTACATCTTGGTGGTAGTAGATTATGTGTCCAAATGGATAGAGGCTGTAGCTTTTCCAACTGACGATGTACGAGTTGTGACTCAATTCCTTAGGAAAAATATTTTCTCGAAGTATGGCACCCCACGAGCTATTATTAGTGAAGGTGGAAAGCATTTTTTCAATCGTCATTTTGCAGCATTGTTGGCTAAGTATAGGGTTAAGCATAGTGTATCGGTTCCTTATCATCATTAGGTGGACATGTGGAAATCTCCAACGTGGAGTTGAAAAAGATTCTTGAAAACTGGTTAAAGAAGGTAGATGATTCACTTTGGGCTTACAAAACAGCTTTCAAGACTCATATTGGATGTCTTCCTATCAGTTAGTTTTCGAGAAAGCTTGCCACTAACCAATTGAGCTTGAGCATAAGGCATATTAGGCTACACACGTGCTTAATTTTGATATAAAGTCAGTTGGGAACATAGAATCCTTCAACTAAATGAGCTCTCATGTTCAGCCCTTGCCTCAAACTCTTTCCTAGCAAGCTAAAGTCTAGGTGGTCGGACCATTCATGTTTGTAGATGTATTTCCATATGGAGCAGTACGTTATCTAAGGATCATTTACAGAGATTCAAGGTCAACGGGCAGCATTTGAAAGCTTATTAGGAGTTGACTACTCCAGTGAGAAGACAATTGCACCACTTGATGTCCAAAGTAGCCTAAACAACAAAGTCAAACTATGGACTGGAAACAAGCGGTTATCGGGAGGCAACCCAGTTCTCTACCCTTTTATTTATTCAATTTTGATACATTAGAATATGATTTTTATTGCTTTAGTGTGCTAGGAGTAGTTTAGTAGTCATTCATCCATCACTTAGGTAGTAAGAATCATGCACATGTGACATAAGTTTCAATTATGTCATGATTTTGGGGGTGTTAAAACCACACTCAGGTGATTTGGGGTGATAATCACGCATTTCGAGGCAAGAATGGGATTTGTAGAACTTTAACCAATCAAAAGTGTGTTTTTGTGGAAATGATTGAATTTTATGCAACCTTTGGCTTTCATACCACTAGCACATTTTCCAAAGTTCGTTTGAAGTCTTGAAAGTATTTTGGAGTGATAGTTGAGCATGTTTTAGCTTAGGCATGAAAAGAATGACATTTTATGCTAATTTTGACAAAAAAAAAAAACGTGTTTTTCGAGGGGAAGAGGGGTATTTGAATTTTTCCATGCTCCATATACTACACTTACCCTTTAAAACATGGGTGACACAAAACACGAGATTAGGGAGTCAAGACAGGCCGAGAGAATGAAATTTTTGAAGCAGAGAATTCTTTTCCCTGTTGATAGTCCATGCGGCCGCATGGGCTATTATCCTATTCAGTCGCATAGGAGGCCTTCACTCGAACCTTAACACATTTTACCCCCAAATCGACACTCCACACCGCAGACTCCCCAATTTACATGAAATTTCATTTAGGCATCCAACCTAAGGTGCATATTAACAACAATCTTCAAGATTTCATCATATATTTACAATCTAATCTTCGGGTTAGTTACATTGGCTGACCGTCATCACATGCTTATCTTCCTGAACCTCATTAGCGGGATTTGCAAATCATAAGGTGTGCGACTCCTACCAGTGGAGCCATCTATGGTGGAGAGCTCTTTTATTGATCATAGGACTGTAAATGCATAAGTGCTATCCAGAAAGCAATATTGAGTGTTGGAAAATTCGAAATTGGTTGTGACCAATTTAAGTGATTGTTTAAGTGGAATTTTTTGTTTGGTGAATGAGAAATTAAACCAAATTTAAAATGCTTAAATGCTTGAAATTGTTGGAAATTGTATAGAATATTGTGGAATATTCTAGAGAATGAGTAGATGAAAAGATGAGTCTTTTCATGTGGAAGATCATGACTTTTGGAGATCATGACTTTTGGTCTGAGTAACTTCTAATAATTATGATTCTTAATTTCAAGAGATGTGTCTCTTGGTATGGATGTTCCAACTACTATATATATAGATCCCCATGTGTTTGGATTAACAACAAGAAAGAAGAACAGTTCAATTGATATTTCCATATCATTCTATTCTATGTTTTACTTTAGTTCCGCATAAACCATTTTGTAGTAGTGATTATTTCTTGCACCAAAATCATGGTTATGGTAGAGAGGGAACTCCGTTCAAGTTTGTTGGTTTAAGCCATTTGGAGTGCTCCTATAGCTTGACATGGTCGTTGTATCTTGGGAGATGATTGCCGAGAAACCGTTAGCATTGATGCGGGGCAAATTCATCTTTGCCTCGACCGATCGCATAACATGCATATCATCTTTCTTCTTTCTGATTTCATTCTAATTTAATATTCAGATTTCGGAAAGTAACTAATATTCTTTTGATTTCATGCAAGATTTGAATTAAAAAATGACACGCATCCAATTGGAAAGTGATGAATCCATATTCATATATTGGAAGTCGGTAATCACTATTTTGTCTTCTCAAATCAGATTTCGGTAAATCGAATGATATTTCGATTTCCGGTATGTTTTTGATTAATATAATATGCACATTATCGGTGTAATATCTTCTACATTGAGAGCTTGAGTTATGTCGACGCAGCCGAGGGCCAATGGGTTGATGATGTTGAAATACCTCCCAATCCGACCTGAATCTGCTGTTGATACACAGCTACTTCGCCAGCTTTTCACGACCACAATCGGTACTAGTTAGAATTTTCAGGCCATGCAGCAGTCCTTTAGAGATTTAGAGAAAAGTGTACGGTCTGTGCGTATTGATGTTTCAGTGACCCGACGTGACATCAATCGGATTCAGAAGGATGTTGCTCACGTAGGGAGATTGATCTTCTTACCAGTCGAGTGGATCGCTATGTGGGATGAGTGATGAAACATAAGGTACCATACGTAGTATGCAGGGCGAGATAGGACATCAGTCTATTATGATGAGAGAGCATTCTGCTTTGATGAAAGAGATTCTTGCACATCTACTTCCATCTTCAACATTAGATCCGTCAGGCTCTAGGACTTTTCCACCATTTCCACCACCACCATCATCAGACTGATCAGGGAAGTACCCGTTTCTCTTCTTTGCGTTCATTATGTGTTCTACTTTCTTATTTTGTAAATTAAGGGCAATGCACATGCTAAGTTTGGGGTAGCTAAACTATCTGACCTTTTTGGATTTAGAATATCATTGATTGTATATATAGTTTATTGCATTTGTGTGATTGTCAGGTGTTAAAAGAGAGAGAGAGAGAGAGAGAGAGAGAGAGAGAGAGAGAGAGAGAGAGTTGGAAAATTATAAAAATATTTTTTTTAATTTTGTTGTTACTACTTCTCTATACTTGTGTGGGTTGGATGGATTTGTAGGGAAATGATGTATATTGGAATTATGTATTAAGCTAAGAATTGTGGAAATATTGTATGTGGTGCCCTGTGGTCATTTGACTTGAGAGTCATCAACTGAAAACTCGCTACATGGGTCAATTAGTCCATTAATAGAGAGTAGTTAACACAAAAAGTTTTTTTAAAAAATGTGCATAAAACAGAAGGTGCACCAAATGCCAAGATTAAGCTCCAAACGCTTATTTTAGAAAATTAGACCTTTGACAAGAGATTATAACCCTAGTTGGTTCTTGGAGGCTGAAGTAATCAAAAATATATGAGAATCGTTATTCATTGAAGTGTTAACTTAAACTGGTGAAACTCTATCTGAACTAGAGAGGGAAATATTTAGAATTAGCTAAAATGTCAACTTAAGTACGCACCTCGGGAAAAAGTGAGTGAAAAGTATAAATTTAGGGGTGTATCTCACGAGTGAAGAAAGTAAACATTTGACTATTGCAGGTTGGGAATTGAACCAGTCATGAGTTTGTGATGTTTTACATGGATATTCGTACAAACTTTGAGTTTTAAATTGAATGAGTAGAGATTATTTCAACTGTGTAATTTGGACACTATTTACCGTATTAATACAAATGTCCAATCCTGAGACTGACAACATGCCACCAAACCAAGTTTAGATTGCGTTAGGCTATAATTTGTTCGAGGACAAACAAAATCTCAAATTTGGGGATATTTGATGAGTGTATTTTGTACACTTATTTGGACCATTAAACTAGAATACTTATTGATGAATTGTATGAAAATATGACTTAATTTGTTGTAAATTGTGTTTTGTAGGAGGACATCAATGATATTGGTGGAATTGAAGAAAACGACCGTAATTGAAGCTGATATGAAGATTGGGGACTAAAATGAAAATAATCAAAAGTTATGGCAGATGTCGAAATGAAAATGTGAAAGTGTGAAGGGTCAATTAAACAAGTAAGGAAGACAAATGATGTGAAAAAGATATAAAAAAGCATTGCGAAAGAGTTCAAGAACCAAACTGTCAACTTTGGAAGTTGACTTGGCCTATGCGATCACATATGCCATTTAAGTATGCGGCCACATCCTAACCATTTTGATTTATAGAGGCTCAACTGAGTATTCTATGCGTCGCACCCATAAGCACTATGCAGCAGCATAGTTCATTTTTGCAGGCGAAACTTCTATTTTTGTTTTAACTGAAACTCTAAATTGAAATTAGATTGGTAGCCTTTATAAACTCTAAGCGGTCCAGAAAGTAGCGAACATTCATTATAGCATATTTTGAGCACAAAAGAGAATAAATTTACATAGAAGAAAAAGATTTTCATAGCTTGGGTTTGGATTTACGTGAAGAAGTTGAAGATTTCAAGTTCTCCATTTCATTTCTTGATTTCGGTGATGTCTTCCTTTATTATTTTGTGAAATTTTCATATATAAGTACGCTAGGCTAATTCTATATTGTATTGGATGGATGACAAAACCTTTTTTCGTTTAGTTTTTAATTCGAGACTTTGTGTTTTTCATTTAATTATTGTGTTGAGATTCCATATCATTAATCTTTCATTGTTTTAATGCTTACGCACCATTCGTACAATTAGCTGCTTATTTGTAGTGTTGAAAAATTCACAATTGGTAGAACGCTATATATGGAACACTCGGGCAATTCCTCGTGAGCGATATTTTAACTCACTAGATTATACTTGTCAACGATCTCGTATGCTTGCGAAATTTTACCGAACACGGACTAACTGAATAAACAGTTTTTGAAGCTTGAACAATAAATCAAAGATAACTAAAGGAGTTCTTGAAAGTGATAATTAAGAACAACACTCAACAATATATAGTAACCTGGAAATGTCCATTTCACTTTTTATCAATAATCTCCTCTACGGTACGACCACCCACTCCTATCTTACCAAGAGCTTCTCTCAAATTCTTCACACTCCTCCATTAAAAAAGGAGAATCTGTTGTTCAAGAAAAAAAAGGGACAACCATTTGCTTAAAATTCCTGCTCAAGATATATTTTCTTAGTATGTAATCATTAACATATGGTCTTATTCTAATTTCTAACATAGAAGAATTATACATTTTCTCATATTTCTTTCGATAATGTGTCTCAATTATATTTTTCATTTTCCATGTATTTCTTGAATAAATTCATTAGTTTCCTAGTTTATTTGTACGTAATTAGTTCGATTATGCACATGGTGCTACATCAATCATTATGTAATAATAAGTGAACTTGTAGTTGAATATAAGTTTATATTTCACATTCATTAAATAACAAATTTATGCATTTCTAATCAGGACTCAAAAGCCAGAGTAGATTTTCATCTGACTTAGGATGTTCATAAAGTTGTCATTTGATGTGAATGCATTCCTTCATACGTTGTCATAACCATTTCTCCATCTTTAGATAACCTTTGAATTTGCTTTTTAACATTGCAGCCTCCATGCGTACACCGGTAGTAGCTCCTGTACATACCATAAAAAGTAATTAACATATAGGTTAATTAGATGATATACTGAGCTATTCAATTTGTTACACACGAGAAAGATCAAGAAAATAGGCCATGTACTATATCTACACTACTATATAAGATTCATATACAGAGAATGAAATAAAAAGTAGAAAAACTTGTTGACATAAAAAAATGACTCCGACACGTGGCCAACAGAATAAGTCTTCGAGTCAACTCTTCCCTGCACACGTAGCACGTCGTTAATCACCCGTGGCCTTTCCAGGAGGGTTTGGGAGTGGCCGCGAGCACTTCGATGGTCAAGTTAGTTTATAGTTCGACCGAAAAAGGGTTCGCCAGCGATAGAACACTAGCCGGGAAGTGGTTGATAAAGTGTATAGTGATAAAAGTGCCAATATTTAAGGGAAAGGATGATACTCAAATTTACAATAAAGTGGGAGAACATCTTCCATCGAATCCTTCTTCTGGCACAAGTAGGGAATATTTATACTAAGGATGGGAATAGGAGAGTCGTCGATGAGGAGACACGTGTTGCAATGCGAAGCTGATGTGGCCGAAGCGAAATGGGTTGGCAACTCTAGAGAGAGTTGTTATAACAGTGGATTCTGCTCTGGCCAAAGTGAGATGGGTTGGCATCTCATTGGAAAGCTGTTGCAACGCGAAGCTGGTGTGGCCGAAGCGAAAGGGGTTGGCAACTCTAGAGGGAGTTGCTGCAACATTGAATTCTGCTTTGGCCTAAGTGAGATGGGTTGGAAACTCATTGGAGAGCTGTTGCAATGTGAACCGAGTGAAGTGATGGGCTCTGAAGAGACAGCCTTGGGTCTTGTGTCAATGATTTGAAGGCATTTGCGTCTTCCCAAGGTAATCATGGGGAGGGGGTTTGCTTGCTTCCAAGGTATGCCTACCTTACCATAAATGGTAATGATGACGATGGCTTTCGTTTCTCAAGGTGATACATTCTGGACGCTCGTAGAATCCACTTCTTCATCAAGATCGTTGGTTTAAATGATCTTTGGTTTCAATGGAGATCCTTATGCTTTAGCATTGGGCGGTCCGATATGATTTGGAAGATCCAGCGGCTGGGGCGAGTTTAGGATTCCTATAAAAGGCCCATCATCTTCATTTCCAAGCTTTTACTTTCAAGAAAATCTCTATATTGCTCTGGAAAAGATCCGTGCATCCTGTCTTTTTGCGTTCCCTTCTCCGACGAGCGTTCAGAACTCCAGCGACTACTTTGCATACTCCGGCGATGGGCAAACTGCCGTGTTGAACTAGGTAACAAATGTGTTTCAGTTTCCTCACCTTTTTCTTGAAAGATTCTTCCAAAAATTACGGAATGGCAAGCGAACAACCTGTTAGTGCTTCTGGGAGTAAGAGAAGAGGTGAGGGGAGTTCTGCCATAATGAAACCCATGCTAGTATCCTCGGATGAGTTGAACAGGGCAACTAGGGCCAGGGAGAACATTTGGAGGTGACCCGCCTCTCCTGTTGACACCTTGGTTCAATTGGGGGCTTCAAAATACCCTTCTAAAAGCACTAGGAAGGTGCGTGGCTGTGAGCGAGAACCTACTTAAGGGCCGTTTTCAGGATCCCTGATAGAGTAGAACTGATCATACTCGAGCCCCATAAGAGAGCCTGCTACCCGTGGCTGGGGTGCATGGCTGTGAGCGAGAACCTACTTAAGGCCGACATTAGGCTCCCTTTCCACCCATTTTTTAGGCCAGTACTTCGCTCCTATGGGTTGGCCGATATGATGGTATGGTGGCTCAACCAGAACTCCTGGGCTTATATGGTGGCTCGTAGATGCTTTGGCGTCAGGCCAGCGTGGGGGTAGACATGCCATTTAGTGTATTTCACTCCATGTTCCTGTCGAAGTGATTGGCTGGGGGAGATGAGACTAAGGGTTGGTATTATTTGGCACCTTGGGGGCTGCCCACTTCTGTTAAGGGCTGGAGGAGCTCCTGGTTTTAGGTAGGCGGGAGGTGGGATACTATGGAGGGCGACCCCATGGCGCCCCTTACTGTTCCCAAATCGTACTCAACTTATAGTAAGTTCCTTTTCCCGAGCTGATTTTACTTGTGCATTTTTGCTTATGATTTTAATATATCTTGTTTGCAGGCTCTCTTCCGATGTGCGATATATCTAAGGAGGAGTGAGACATAATAAGCCAACTCTATCAGACGCCTTCGGCGGAAATGAGCTTCAAGGAGATCATTGACAAGAATACCCACTTCGTTCTCTACGGACTGATGACGAACCAAGGTAAACACCTCGCTTTATGTCTCTTATGTTCTTGCTCCTATCTGAATATACTTAAGCCCTTTGTGCCCTGTTTGCAGGGGATTTTGCGAAAAAAAAAGGCGCCGAGGCCTAACTTTGCCACGATCTACAAATCAGTTGCGGAGGCGAAGATGTTGAAGGCAAGCTTGGCTGCTTACAAGAAGTAGTCAGAGCGCTTACTTTTGCTCAGTAAGGTTGGGTAGCAACCAACTGGGGATGACGAGATGGAGGAAGGAGCCTCCATCGTGAAGAAGAAGAAGAGAGTGGGCTCAACTGTGGCCTCCGCCTCTGCCCCTATTTCACACACTCTTCCGCCTCCTCCGACTCAGCCCGGAGTGACTGTTGCTGCTTACTTTTGCTCAGTAAGGTTGGGTAGCAACCAACTGGGGATGACGAGATGGAGGAATGAGCCTCCATCGTGAAGAAGAAGAGAGTGGGCTCAACTGTGGCCTCCGCCTCTGCCCCCGTTTCACACACTCTTCTGCCTCCTCCAGTTCCCCGGGCCATTGTGCCCATTACTGCCTACTTTGTCTAGGGGCTAACCAAGAAGAGGCAAAAGAGGGCTACCAATGCCTTGGCCAAAGGAAAGGCCACTGATTTTTTGGGGAGTAAAGATGACGACCTCCCTGAGGCAGTTTTGGAAATGCTGCCTCCAGAAATTGCCTCCGCCGCCCGGATCCATGGAAAATACTGGACTGAGGATTGGCAAAACCAGCCCCTCGTGTAAGGTAAAGGTTCTGCTGGTTGCAAATAATGCTTGCGCGGCTAGGGTGCTAAGTGTGGGAGCTGCGGCGGAGGATTTGGTTCGAGGCTTCTAGAAAAGGAATGATGGGCAGGAGGAAAAGTTAAAAACTTCGAAAACCTGGGAGGCTGAGATGGCCAAGGCCAAGAAAAAGACCAAGGAGGTAGAGGAGAAATGGATCATGGCCACTACCAAACTAGATTCGGCTGAAATCCAAGTAAATCAACTCAAGAATGAGCTTCATGAATCGGCTTCCCAGATGGAGGCCCTGACGAAAAGGGTCGACCAGGCCAATGACCACCAGAGAATCGCCTTGGAGGCTCTGGTCGAGGCCAATAAGAAAAAGGCCAAATTGAAGATGCTTTTCGAGGCCCAAGTGGGAGAGATCGAGTCCCTAAGGGCCGAAGTAAAGACAATTGGGGACGCGGCAGTCGAAGACTAGAAGGCTAATTTCGAAAAAACCAAGGAGTACGACGACTTCGCCAACTACTGGGCTTCGTGGAGTACCCAGGAGATTATGTCTTGTCCGTGGGAGAGGCATCCAGAGCTTGATATTAACTTCTTGGAGGAGGAGTTTAGAGGCTATACCGGGGGTCGACCGGTGATCGAGGAGGAAGAGGCGAAGGATGCCCCTCATGAAGTAGTAGACGAAGGGGCCATTATTAACGTAGATTAGGTTTTGCTCTCCATTGTACTCGGCTTCGGCCTCTTTTGTAATAAATGAAAATTTTCTTCTCCAAAGTGTTGTCGCTTCATTTTACTTTATTTTCAATTGCACAAGTTTAGTCGCATCGACTTATCTTAACCACTTAATAAAATGGAAGAAGCTAATGAACTACGTAGTATTGCATCGGCCTTGCTTTATCCACTTAATAAAATGGAAGAAGCCAATGAGTCAAGTAGTATTGCATCGGTCTTGTACTTCGCCAAATCTGCATGATGTGTGCACTTGCTACTTCGTCAAAGATGGCACCCGCACCACCTCTGACTAGGCAGATTATTTTGGTGGAGGTGACCCCTGTGGAGGAGCTCGCACCTTCCCAAATCTTGCTTGATATGTGAACTTTCTGTTTCGTCAAAGATGGCACCCGCACCACCTCTGATTAGGTAGATTATTTTGGTGGAGGTGACCCCTGTGGAGGAGCTAACACCTCACCAAATTTTGCTTGATATGTGCACTTACTGTTTCGTCGAAGATGGCACCTGCACCACCTTTGACTAGGCAGACTATTTTGGTGGAGGTGACCCCTGTAGAAGAGCTTGCATCTTGCCAAATTTTGATGTATTAGTGTGAGAGCGAAGTGAACAAAATATTAATTCATTTTGACTGCAACATTTATTACATGTTCCCATATCGCATCAATATTTATTTCATGTTCCCTACTGGTAATACTTCCTCAAATGCTCGATATTCCAGGGGTGAGGCATCACCTTTTCATCCAAATCTCTAATTCTATAGGTGCTAGGTCTGATTTCTTTAGTGATGCGATATGGGCCTTCCCAGTTCGGCCCCAAAGTCCCAGTGCTAGGATCTTTGATCGAAGGGAAAACTTTGCGGAGCACCAGGTCACCAATGCGAAACACCATCTTCTTTACTGTGAATCGTCTCTCTTCTCTTCGAGGAGGTCTAGCTCAAGTTTTCTCAGATCATTGTTTGTCACTTCGTTGAAGTGGAGGTGACGAGGGGAAAAAACACCAACCTCTACAGGGCTCATTGTCTCAGCTCCGTAAGTCATAGAAAATGGAGTTTTCCCAGTGGCTGTTTTACAGGTGGTTCTGATGGCCATAGGACCTGCTGGAGCTCGTCGACCCTGGTTCCTTTGGAGGCATCCAGCTTCCTTTTCAGAGTGAGCTTGATGGTTTTGTTGACCGCCCAACCTAGCCATTTGCCTGGGGGTGATGAGATGAAGAAAAATGCTTCCTGATCCCAAGCTCATCACATAAGTCCCGTATCTTCTTGTTGTCAAACTGTTTGCCATTATCTGAGACCAAGGTATGGGATATATCGAACCAACATATGATGTTTTTCCAGAGGAATTTGGAAGTGTTGGCCTGCTTAATCTTGGCCAGAGGCTCTGCTTCCACCCATTTGGTAAAATAGTCAATACCAACAATAGCGAAGCGAGTGCTTTCTTTCCCTTTGGGTAAGAGGCCAATGAAATCCACACCCCATTTGGCAAATGGCCTAGGGCTGGTTACAACCATAAGCTCTTGAGATGGCTGTCTCTGCACATTGGAGAAGAGTTGACACTTGTCACAGTTGCGTACGAACTCTATAACATCCTTTTTCAGGGTCAGCAGGTAGTACCCTTGCCTGAGTATTTTGTGCGCCAAGGCAGGTCCATCGGAGTGATTTCCACAAACGCCTTCATACACTTCTCTAAGGATATAATTCACTTCTTCCCCCCTTGTATACTTGAGAAGAGGAGAGGAGAAGTTGCGCTTATGTAAATATCATCATGTAGGACGAAGTGAGCAGCTCTCCTTTGAAGCATTCGTGCTTCGGCTTATATAAAGTATGTTCTTTCTAGTAGGCCAAGATTGGTAGCATCCATGGTGGGGTACTCTCAATCCAAATCAGTTCTCCACCTTTTTTGATAGAGGGTCAGGCAAGTGCTCAATTGGTACTATTTGGAGTAGCTTCGAATCTTTGCTACTGGCCAACTTTGATAGAGCATATGCATGTGAATTTTTCGATGTTAGGTATGGAATTCATAACCAGCTTCAGATAGGCTGCCACATGTTTATCTCTGGCCACGAAGTTTCCGTTAACCTGATTTACCACTAACTGTAAATCACTGCTGATGGTCAATCTTTTCACTTGCAATTCTTTGGCTAAACGAAGTCCAGCTATGACAGCTCATATTTAGCCATGTTATTGGAAGCCTTAAATTCGAGCCTCACAGAACAGTTAAGCTTGTGCTCCTCTGGGCGTTTCAGTACAACACTAGCTCTGGAGCCTATCTCTTATGAGGAGCCTTCAACAAAGAGGTTCAAGGTGAGAGGCTCTGCTGGTTCCATGTTCACTTCAATTTCAGGGGCATTAGCAAATTCTGCAACAAAATTAGCTAGGGCTTGACCCTTAATTACTGTTCGAGGCGTGAATGTTATGTCAAACTCGCTGACCTCAACGGCCCATTGTAGTATCCTCCCCGAGGCATCTAGCTTCTGCAAGATTTGCCTTAATGGGAAATTTATTAGGACATGAATGCTATGGGCCTGGAAATATGGCCTCAGCTTTAGAGAAACGGTGACTAAAGAAAGAGCCAATTTTTCCATGTCTGGGTAACGCGCTTCGACAGGCAGTAAGGCTCTACTTATATAGTAGATTGGTAATTGGTGCATTTCTTCTTCTCGCACAAGCACTGAGCTGATCGAACCTTCGGCTACTGCTTAGTATAATAGCAAAAGTTCTCATTCCTTTGGTTTGTTGAGGAGAGGTGTTCGTCCCAGGTAGTTTATCAACTCTTGAAACGCCTCTACTCACTCCAGGGTCCATTGGAACTACTTGACCCCTTTGAGGCCTATGAAGAAGGGCAAGCACTTTTCAGTTGCCCTTGAGATGAAACGATTTAGTGCGGCTATTCTACCAGTAAGCCGTTGCTCTTCTTTGGGCTTCTGTGGGGATTTCATTTTGATTAGAGCTTTGATTTTCTCTGGGTTGGCCTCTATTCCCATTTGATTCACAATATAGCCCAAGAACATTCCCAAGGCTACGCCAAAAGCGCACTTAAGAGGGTTCAGTCTCATGTGATACCTTCTTAATGCATGGAAGGTTTTGGCCAGGTGTTCGATATGCTCATTGGCTAGGAGGCTCTTTACAAGCATGTCGTCAACATAAACGTCCATCGTTTTGTCGAGCTGATCAGCAAACATCTTGTTGACTAACCTTTGGTAAGTCGCCCCGACGTTCTTCAAACCGAAGGGCATCACCTTATAATAAATAGTAAAGCCCCCTATCAGTGATGAAAGAGGTACTATCCTCATCGCCTGGGAACACAGGGATTTGATTGTAGCCAGAATAGGCGTCTATGAAGCTTAACAATTCATGTCTAGCAGTTGAATCTACTAACTGGTCGATTCTTGGGAGTGGGAAGCTATCCTTTGGGCAGACCTGATTAAGGTTAGAAAAATCAATACAAACCCTCCATTTTCCGTTGTGTTTCTTCACAAGTATAGGGTTTGAAATCCACTTTGGATAGTTAGCCTCACGGACAAAACCATTACTGATAAGCCTTTCCACATCTTCTTTCAAGGACTTGTACCTTTCGACATTCAACGCCATCCTCTTCTGCCTGTGTGGAGTGCAGTTCGGGTCAATTTGTAACTGGTGGCAACTGACTTTATGGTCTATTGGGAATGTCTCCAGTTCCTCCATTGGGGCAGTTTGTGACTCCGACTCAATCACCCTGGGATCCAGCTCCTCCAAGGATATTTCAGATCTGGCCTCTGCCATGATAATGTCTCGCGTTGGAGGCTGCCCTTCTTCAGGGGCCTCTGACATTTCGTCATCTAGCACCACGTTAACTCGTGACTCTGTCTTCCTTAGGGAATTAAGGTAGCTTTCCCTGGATCCTATCTGATCGCCTCGGACAGTGGTAATTTTTCGTTCTGTGGGAAATTTCATGTAGAGGTGGTGGATGGAAGTGACTGCCCATAACTCTTTCACGGCGGGTCTCCCCAGAACTCCGTGATAAGTGGATCGGTGATCAACAACTAAAAATTCCATGAAGTGGTGTGCCACCTGGGACAAGGCCCCATCTCTACAGCCAAAGTAATTTTACCCCGGGGAATGATGTTGTCTCCGGTGAATCCATAGATGGGCGAGCTCATTGGTGTCAATTCATGGTCCACTGTCATTTTGTCAAAAGTTGTACCGAATAGGATGTTGACTGAACTGTCATTATCCACTAGCATGCATTTCAACCCGTTACGGGCTACCACGGCTCTGACTACCAGAGCGTCACAGTTTGGGAAGTGTACATTTGTCACATCTTCCGGAGTGAATGTAATAGGCTCTACAGCCCTTCCACTTTGTGATTGGCTTACTATGTAGCTAGCCATTGGTGGAGCTCTCGCTTCCCTAGTGTAATTCCTTTGTGCATTTTTTGATTCACCTCCTACATGGGGTCCTCCAATGATGGTGTCAACTTCACGAATGGGTTGTTGTTCATTCGAGGCGGCTTCTCTCCTGGGGCGTTGTCCGTTTCAGGGCCTCTTCCTATCATCATTTCTGTCGTGGTGGGGAGAGTGTCGCCTTGTTTCACCCTTCTTGGGAAGCTGCGCCTCGGATTGTTACCTTGATAGTGGTTCTCTCTGGCATTACGAGGGTTGCTTGCTGGCCTATTCACCTATCTGCATTTGCTTGTGTCATGACCATAGTAATGATGGATAGTGCAACAGGGTTGCATCTCTTGGGACCTATCTCTAGGCCTTCGGCCTCTTCCCCTATTTCTAGAGGTTGAGGGTCGTCCAGCGTTTCTAGCTGGGTTGTTTGTGTTTGGCCCAACATTTTCATAAGCCAAAGTAAGTACTGCATTCAGTGTGGCGGTAGCTAGGGCTTGTCCCTAAGTGGGAGCCACAGCGTGTCCGGCCTAAGTCCATTGTTGGCTTACTATTTAAGAGGTATGACCTCTGCTTATCTACCTCTAAGGTGGTGGGAGTCTTTGGGCAGCTGGTCAATCATTTCTTCATTAACAATCTCAACTTTCATCATTTCCACTAGTCCGTCATATGTCAAAGGGTTCTTGCTTCGGACATCTTTCCAAAAGAAGGTGTTCATGTTTAGCTCTTCTTTCAGGGCTGAAAGGGCCTCTTTGTCTGTAACTTGCTCACAATAAGTTATCTCGTCAGTGAAGTGGGCAAGGTAGCTCTTTAGAGTCTCCCCTGTTGCTTGTCTCATGTCTTGCAAACGTTGAATTGATGCCTCTCCCTTTTTTCTCGAAAAATACTGGTTTAGGAATGCCTTTTTCAGGTCTGGCCAACTTCTTATGCTAAGTGGTACTAATCTATTGTACAACACTTCAGCAACTCCACCGAGAGTTAGATGGAATGCCCTGCATTTCAAAGCTGGCGAGGCACCTCAAGGGCTCATTTGCATTTTATACTTGTTGAGATATTTCTCTAGGTCACCCTTTCCTTCGTATTTGGGAATCTTAGAAGGGACAAAGTTTTGGGGCATCAGGGAGGTGTGAAGTTCCCTGGAGAAAGGCAAGTTTTCATCGTCATCATCCAATTCATACGACCTACATGGCTCGTCAGAATCATTCCCATCTACTGGTGGGCGAGGTGGATGCTAGGTAGTTTTAGCTCTGTTCCCCCAATCCACTAGGCTTTGCCTCTCCCTCCTATTTCTAGGTGGAGGGGCTTGAACCTTCTGGCTTTGTGCACGTCCCTTTTGATGAGCCATTTGGTGCGGGGGCTGGTTCATATTCTAGGTGCCCGCCTGATTCAATCGAAAATACTGGCAGACCCTTGGGACTGCTCTTCATACTCTGGAGGGAAATTATATTCCCCTATTGGGGCTTGTCGGCCGGAGTGACAGTATAATTGGAAGTATCCATTCCTACTTCTCTTTCAATAGGGGCTTCTTCCTGGGGACTCGGGTGAGTCCTCCTACCAGATTTCGCCTCAGTTCTCCTATGAGTTGGGGACTTTGTGGGGCTCGAAAACTGCCCTGATTTTGTACCTGCATGAGGAGCTCCTGCATAGCTACGTTCTGGGCTGCAATGGCCCTCATATTGGGAGCCATGTAGGCCACTTTGGCAGTTAAACATGCAGCAGTTCTACCACTTCTACGATAGCGATGGTGAGGCCGTTGCTGTGTAACATTTGTTCGGATAACCTTTTCTTCAGAGACATTCCTTTCTCTCTTTGCATTCGCCTCTTCATCGCCGGAACTCAAGATCCAAAGTGGCAAGTACAGCAAGGCTTAACGTATGCATGATCCTTTTTCAGGAACCAATCACTTTTTCAAGGGAGACTATCAACCGAATATTCTAACGGCTTTTTGGTGGGAAGACTCGTGGTTAAAGTAAGTTTTCCATAGACGACGTCAATCTGTTGACCTCGAAAAATGGTTCCGACACGTGGGCAACAGAATAAGTTTTCGAGTCGTCACCCGTGGCCTTTCCCGGAGGGTTTGGGAGCGACCGCGAGCACTCCAACGTCAAGTCAGTTTATAGTTCGACCGGAAAAAGGGTTCGCCGGCGGTAAAACACTCGCCAAGAAGTGGTTGATAAAGTGTATAGTGATAACTGTGCCAATATTTAAGGGAGAGGATGATACTCAAATTTACAATGTAGTGGGAGAAAATCTTCCATCGAATCCTTCTTCTGGCACAAGTAGGGAATATTTATACTAAGGATGGGAAGAGGAGAGTTGTCGGATGAGGAGACACGTGTTACCGGATTCTAAAGGCTCATCCCATCATAGGTGTCAATTCGTCCCTTCATAGGTTGGCTGACATTGAATATCTCTGACAAAGGCAGTTGAATTAACAGTTTAGGTCCTGCTACATGTCCCATCAGTTAGGGATTTGACTTTGGAAAGATCTTTGATGGGCGAGGCGAGGCAGGAGAGGCATTGCAGCGTTGCAGAAGCGAAGTGCGGGCCTTTGCATCCACGGTGTAATTGCAGATGAGTCCGGTTCATTCACTGACACGTTTTCAGTTCGTTCATCACGTAATCATTTCGGCATGTACAATCAGCTCGTCCCATGTGTAATCACTTCGGTCGACGCGTGACGTGGTGTGGACCACCTCTACTAACACGTGGCGGGTGAGGTGGCGGGTCTGATACAGGCCCGTAACAAAACTATTTTATATTTATTGTTTTGTTACTCGATAACCTTTCGATTCTGTGTAAAGTGGTCAAAGCAATCAAAATTGCTAAAAACTCTGAAGACCAATCAAGATTAAAGGCTCCATAAAAGAACAAAGTCAATATTATAAGGAGGGTAAAGATCATCCATTGCAAAGATGCCTTTCATTCCCTTGTTTTGCCCTAACGCACACCCCTAGCTCACTCCCCAAGCACCCTGTAGAACTTTATCTAAAAAAAGTAGCTCAACGCATGAGTTTTGACCTTCAAATGTTGTCAATCCTTAGGTTTGGATTAGCTCGGGCAATCCTGATTGATCGAGAATCCACTAACTAAGATTCAAATGAAAAGAGTGTTGAGAATTAGAAACCCTAATTCTATTTCATTGAAAGTAATCAATTCGAAGAAATAAATAATAAATAATTAAGAATACACAAAATTTATAGAAGTTTGTCTCAATATAAGACTACGTCCTCTCCCGCCGCTACAGTAATTAACTGTGGTAAAACAAATTTACAAGATAAAATTGCACTTCTATCTTCTCCAACCCCACTCTCTCTCCCGCTCTCTCTCTATTTGATGGATGATACAAAGTCTAATCACACCCCCTATTTATAAGATAAATTGGGGCAAAATATATCTTACAAGGATACCGATTCCTTATCAGAATTGAACAAGAATTAGACTTCTTAACTTGACAATAATTAGGATTCCAATTCAAACATAAATTTCTAAACAATCCTTAATTAATTAAGCATCATAAACAATCTCCCACTTGAGGACTAATTCACCATCAATGACTTGTACATCGATAACAACTCATCATTTCTCAAAAGAGAAGTCCAACGGAATTGTCGTTGCCAATATTAATCAATTTTAATAATTAAAAAATTCAATCATTCACCTAATGTAGCTGAAGGATGATTAATTTTTTTTTTTTTTTAAGTTGCAGCCTCTTCACCAACGAAAATTTCGTAGGTGAAGATTAATTCATATTACCTACATATTGATCAGTTTTAAAAACTATTTAAAAAAAAAAGATCACCTACTAACAATCCACTTTGAATGGTCGTCAATTTTTTTTTTACCCCAACGGATACTTCGTAAGTGAAGAACAATTCATATTACCTACGAAAAATTCGTTCTTGATATTAATTAATTTTAAAAAAAAATAAAAGATTTTAAAAATTTTACATACCAAGTAATCAATTTTTCAAAAAAGTATTTGATATTATCAACAAAAAATTTATTGTTGATACTAATTAATTTTAAAAACTAATAAAAGCGTCAATAAATTCTATTTCACCGAGAGCAATTAATTTAAATAAATAATCAAGAGCACGCAAGATTTATAGAGATTGTCTCAATATAAGACCACGCCCTCTCCTGCTCCTCTAGTTTTTCACTATAATAAAATAAAAAATTTACAAGAGAAAATTGCACTCCTATCTTACACCTCTCTTTCTGTTTCTATTTCATTGATGATAATAAAGTCTAATGATACCCCCTATTTATAAGATAAATTAGGGCAAAGTATATCTTACTAGGATTCCAATTCCTTGATAGAATTGAACAAGAATTAGGCTTCTTTACTTGACAATAATTAGGACTCCAATTCAAACATAAATTCCTAAACAATCCTTAATGAATTAGGCTCCAAAACTTAACGAAAAGAAGTAACAGACCTTGGAAATTTGTTGTTCTTGATGAACTTCTGTCCATATTTCCTCCACCGGTACCCATCATCTAATATGTCAACCTCGCTTCTTGTTTGAAAAGCATATCTAGGCAATTTTCTACGCCTGTTCCTTCTTCTTGCCCGATTTCTCCTCATCAGTTTCTGGCCCTTCGACTAAGCTAATCTTGTCTTGGAACTCAGTTTGTTGCGGATTAGTATTCAACATGTTCATCAGGAAAAAATTAGAAGGTGCAGGCGGAGTAGTTGAATATGAAGATTCAAATATAGTTCCACAATTCTCCATGATCAGGTTGTGGGGTTTGTGGTTATTACAAAGGCAATAAATATCAAATTAAAGTTGAAACGTGGTATAATTCAATTACTATATACTTTTGTGCAGATGGGAGTCAAGAATGGCACGTAAAGTCAAAAAGATTAGAGAAAATGTTCGTTATTTTAGCACAAATATTATTTTAGAGGTGGAAATTTAAGTGGGTTCATCAATCATGATTGTTATTCTGAAAATGATTATTTTACAATCCTCTTTTCTTGATACCTAGTGATTTAATGTGACTACGTTCATCTTTCGTGCCAAGTCGAGAAGACGTCATTTTACACATGAAAATATAACGTGACTGATATTTTATCGAAATTAATAAACTTCGATTTTATTTCCAAATTTCACCTCTTTGCCACCTGGATAGCCTAAATTGACGAAAATTGCCTAATTGACATTCATGGAAAAAGCCAAATGTACAAAAAATAATATTACAGAAGTTTTACCTACCCTTACATTGGTGGACCCCATGCGAGACCCATGGTAATAAAAAATTGCCCAAAAATTCCCACCCACCCCCCTATTGTGAGGTATCGGTAGGGGTTCTGTGAACCCCCACCCTGTACCCCAAGCAGCTCTCGACATTCATACTATATAAATCTTCTACGTGACATATCAACGTACCAAAAAGCCATGTCATAAATGTGTTAAATCTCTATGTTGCTAGTAGCCATTACATGAAAGATTCATTACGGATCGATTGCCAACTAATAAATTTTAGTTTGTTCGGAAGATTATAGGTGATGGGATTTGGAACTTTCTCCCTTGTTTGGCGTTCGTTTATGATCATTTTATAATCGATCTACGCACTTTTTGTTCACGTATTTCGTAGTATTTATAAGTACTATCTATTTATTCACCACTCATTTTTGTCTTATTTATAATTTAAACTAATTATAAATATCACCCAAACATGCTTTTAAATTTAGTGACCTAATTAAGATACTGTAAGTTCCGCAGATGAAATTTACATATTCCCTAATTCCAGCACATTTGAGTTCTTCAAATTCTTGCATGCCTAAATGTAAGGTGAAAGTTACTAGTTCAACTCTAAAATCACCTAATAGGTGAATAACTCGGAATTAAATATATCAATTAAAAGCAACAAATCACTTTTTAATTGTTCTAGATGTTTAGTCAACCAAGTCAAATTATCCTATATTGAATTGCCGCAATAAATAATGAAAATAGTAAATAATACAAGATTTGATGAAAGAGAAAACTCTCAACTAGGTAAAAACTCCGGAACCAAACCACTAGTTTCCACTATAGACAATAAGAACTTATAATAGGATCCAGCCTAAAAAAAACCCACTAGACTCGCTGATCTGATTCTTACAATCTCCAAGACTCGTTGGAACGTGTTTCACTCACGCCTGCTCCCGATCTTCTGGAATTGTCTATCTCATGTGAAACACTAAGAATGCCTCGTTCTTGTATTCTTCATGTGCTTTTGGTCCAACATCTCTCAAACTTCAGCAACTTCTGAAGGCTATTGAGAAAGTACTCTCCTGATGATATCTAGGAAGTGAGTGTTTTGTATTATAAGAATTTCAATATTTTTCCCAAACTCGTGATTTATTGATCTCAAGAATCAAAATGTTAATCTCAAGATTTGAATGTGTTCTTGAATCTTGGAATGATGTTATGAAGGTGTAAAATAATGACAAATCACACTTTTGGACGTTCATAAGGTAAGATATATATAGGGAAAAGTGTTCTAGATGAAAATGGTTTAAAAAACCAAGAGTTTGAAGCAAAATAGATTTTTGAATGTCAACCGTCGCTCTAGCGCCAAGCCAGCGACATGCGAGCAACAACTAAGTCATCTTCAGTTTTGTTATCATAAAGTTCTCTCCTGATATCCGATTGAGATGATTAAAAATGATTTGGAAATTTAACTCAAAAGGCTATAATTCGTTCTCTCCTGATATCCGATTGAGATGATTAAAAATGATTTGGAAATTTAACTCAAAAGGCTATAATTCGTCTAGAAATAGCCTTGTCCAAATTCCAATGTTTTCTATGTACAAAATGTGTTGCAAGTTGTGACTGAGAATTTGGAACATAACTTGTACGGCTCTTTTACACTTTTTAAACTTCTAATTGCATTATCTTGATCATACATGATCTTCTTTAATATTTTAGACTCCTTCAAGGATTATTCTACCCTTCAGAAGGCTCATTGACTTTTAAAAATCTTTGTAACAATCATGTTCTTTTACAATAATCCTTTTGTCTAAAGAATTGCCAATACAACTAGAAACCTAACATAAGGAAATTTTGATAAACGATGGTCTATGATAATTATGGAACCTCATTCTTTTTGAGTTATTTCTGATGAACAAATAGTTTAATTTGTGATATTTAGTTTTTTTTTTTTTTTTTATCAAATTACCTCAATGGCGAAATATTTACTAAGACGTACAAGCTTAAGCAGGTAAAAGACCATTTCTTAGAAATTGACAACTTTTTTCTTTTCTAAATATATTTTAATGGTAACATTTTTATTTTCAATATTTTTCATTATATTCTTATTTTCAAACTTCCATAAGTTAGCACATTTTGTTCCTGATGACATATAATAAAAATATTTAAATCCCTCGTATTTTTAAAAAAGAATAAAAATATAAAATATAAAATTATGAACTAAATATCCGTATGTATGCTAAAAGTTAGCCCACGTGTTATCGCTTATACCCTTTTTCCTTCTGGGTAAGGAATGTAGGTAGAAAAGCATCAATTAGCACAAGGAAAATGTGTTGAAATTTTATGACGTGGTATATCGTACAATCTCTCTTCACGTGTCTCGAAATTTCACAAAAGTAGCAATCAAATTTATCATTTTCAAGCCTTTTGCTGTTTATATTGAACCGAATCGGATGCAGCTTTCTTATTTTTTATTACTTGTCCTTAGAGATAATTGCCAAGTGAGTACTTTCAGTCATGTCTTGCTATAGACTCTTCTTGCACACAATATGGAATGAGTTCATTAAGAGTCAACTTTCCCTTTTGACAGTTGTAACTGACCTTAAATTAGTCGAATTGTGCAAGAATTGAAATCAAAACTAAATGCACGGGCAAGTCATCAAACAACTCAAGTTTTAATGCTTTTAGTTTTGAAGTAAGATGAGACATCTCCATGATTTACTCCCTTATGTTTTCTTTACCCTTATACTTTAGTGAAATTAAGTTCGCCAAAAGGCATGCTAGTTTCTTCCTTATCGCCTTTTGCAAAGCGATTCTCAACTTTAAGAAATTTATTGACAGTAGTTACCTCATCGGACACAGTGCCCCTGAATGTTGCTGGAATTGTATGCTTCATGATCATTAGACTTATGCGGCTTGATCGATTCCACTTATCTGAGTCCCCTTTTTTATTAGTGAAACTTTTATATGTAAGATTAGTAGTTTGTTCAGTCCTTAATACAAGGTCTAGATCGATACCACCAAGAACGATACAAACGTTCTCTTTCCAGCCCCCTTAAACTTTGGTTTAAGCAAATGAATATAATTGATTATGGCAGATATTGTAGAAATAGATGGATTAACCAATATAGAACTTAAACCTAATTAACATATTCACATAGGAATCTATATTGGACAATCAATAATTTCAAATAATGGTGAACCTATCACAAGAGATCGAGTAGAACATTGATATTTAGTTTTTGGACAGAAATATCAACTTGTAAGTGACACTCTTGGTGTAGTAATCAAATGTTGACAATAAATTCGGTCTAACATCAAGTTTATCTTTGGATCGACTTAATGTTCACATAATAGAAAACTTTATAATTGTCACATATTTATCACCACATGTGTGTAAATAATTCAGCCAGATATTAACATTCCTTTGGGTCGATCAATACTCGTATGAATTACATACACACAACCTTCCTAATATTTCAAATAAATTAATTTAAGCAAGAGAGGTTATTTTGGTAACATGTTATTTCAATTAATTTATTTTAGAAAATTAGTAATCCAAAAAAAATTTTAATTCCATAATTTGAAATTTGATTGCACCCTTAGTCTTTTAATTTTTTTTCTTTCCTTTCTTTTGTTTTCACAAAAAAATTATTACGATACTTTGAAAGAAGTATCAATCACCCATCAAATCTTACAAACTTGGGTGAAACCAACATAATTTTCGCACCATCCATTCCCTTTTGTGATAACTGTGCACCAGAGATTTTACCTTCCAAAATAGTAATTTTTTTACCAGATTGAAAGCTATTTGCAGAATTGTACATGATGGTTCCAACTACCGGAAATCACTTAACAAATTTTACTTAATTCAAAATAACAATAATCAATTATAACCATACACAAATTCAAAAATTAAGTCCCAAAATCTTAAAATTTGAAATTTAAAGATAAAACTCACGTCCCAAAAATCGAAAAATCCAAAGTATGAATTTCAACCCTAAAAATTATTTATTAAATCTCAATGGTTTGACATGGAGTTGGATTTGATACCACTTGTTGAAATTTTGTGAAACTTTAAACCTTATAAAACTAGAAAACCTAATAGCTTAGTTGTCAAGATCCTCCATGTCAAATCATCAAGAAAATTAATTATGCAGAACGTACCTTAATTCTTTGAGAATAAATTCTTATTACTGGATCTTGATTCCGAATCTTGAATCTTGATTATTGGCTCTTTTTGTTCTTATGTCTTGATCTTGATTTTTACTTCTTGCTCCATAATCTTAATTATCTTGTTATTCAATTTAATTGTTCCAATCATTCTTGTGTTGATGGGATGACACAAAGAATGAGAATCACATATGAATTGAGGATCATAACCCTATTTATAGTTTTCATATGTATTTGGCACATCGTCAAATACAATCCTAATGAATCTGGTCTCTACACATAATCTGGCCCACACTTTATTTAGATGCCAAAAGCCAAAAAAATTATTTTTTTATTAGATCACTTTAATTATGCTCAATTTCAAGATAGCCTCATAAACAATTAATTACATATGTAGGCTTACATAACAAATGAATAAACCCAACAAAATTATGCTTAAACTTATCTTTAAGTGCTACCGCTACATTTTTTAATGAATGAAGATGTATCTCAACTTCATTGACAATGACTCCTACTTAAATTGATTATAAGTACTACTTGTAGTAGATAGTATTACTCTATAATGTAAGCCGACAAATTGCGTATTAAACATGGTTCAATACATTGAATTATAAGCTGATAGATAACTGAATAGTAGTTATGGAAAGAATGGCAAGTCTCGCTACATGCTATCACTTCTTTTGCATCTGATCTGAATTATAAAGGATAGAAACGTTATACAACCAAATGGAGTGTTGATTTGAGACCAATTGAATGGGACATATTGTTCACGAAAATATATTTCGTATTAAAATCACCGTAAGTGTGCGGTTCGTTAACAAGTAGTAAAGTGGATCTTCAGTCCGAATATCGTCCCACAGAGATTGATTTAGTTCAATTTTAATTATCGCGTCATTAACCGAAACAAGAATAATATGGTGTGTTGTGACTAAATTATATCTAAATTAACCTACTTATGCAATTAGAATGAATTAACTAAATTAAATGCAAATTATGTTAAACACAGATTAATATGTTTTAATGAATGACAAACATACTAGGATCTCAAATTCCTATGCAATAATCATTTTTAACCATAGTTTTACACGTTGACAACACGATTGAATTTGACGAATCAATATTCCTATTTTATTTAACAATCTCTCTCGAGTAATGTTAAACCTACTTTTATATATGACCCAACTATATTTCTATGATGGATTCGAACATATAAAAGTGCATGAATTTTTATGAACACTTAAAGATTCACATAAGGCAAGCAGTATATATATAGGAAGAGTTGTTTTTATTGCCCAACAAACCAAAATATAAAAAAGGGAAAATTACATCTAATCCTAGTTTTAAACTATCAAATTCAAAATTAATATTTAATAGTTTTTTTTTTCAAAAATCAGGTGATAATTTAAATTTTAATTATTAATCATATTATTAAAATAAATAAATTATTCTATTTATAGTTTTCATATGTATTTGGCACATCGTCAAATACAATCCTAATGAATCTGGTCTCTACACATAATCTGGCCCACACTTTATTTAGATGCCAAAAGCCAAAAAAATTATTTTTTTATTAGATCACTTTAATTATGCTCAATTTCAAGATAGCCTCATAAACAATTAATTACATATGTAGGCTTACATAACAAATGAATAAACCCAACAAAATTATGCTTAAACTTATCTTTAAGTGCTACCGCTACATTTTTTAATGAATGAAGATGTATCTCAACTTCATTGACAATGACTCCTACTTAAATTGATTATAAGTACTACTTGTAGTAGATAGTATTACTCTATAATGTAAGCCGACAAATTGCGTATTAAACATGGTTCAATACATTGAATTATAAGCTGATAGATAACTGAATAGTAGTTATGGAAAGAATGGCAAGTCTCGCTACATGCTATCACTTCTTTTGCATCTGATCTGAATTATAAAGGATAGAAACGTTATACAACCAAATGGAGTGTTGATTTGAGACCAATTGAATGGGACATATTGTTCACGAAAATATATTTCGTATTAAAATCACCGTAAGTGTGCGGTTCGTTAACAAGTAGTAAAGTGGATCTTCAGTCCGAATATCGTCCCACAGAGATTGATTTAGTTCAATTTTAATTATCGCGTCATTAACCGAAACAAGAATAATATGGTGTGTTGTGACTAAATTATATCTAAATTAACCTACTTATGCAATTAGAATGAATTAACTAAATTAAATGCAAATTATGTTAAACACAGATTAATATGTTTTAATGAATGACAAACATACTAGGATCTCAAATTCCTATGCAATAATCATTTTTAACCATAGTTTTACACGTTGACAACACGATTGAATTTGACGAATCAATATTCCTATTTTATTTAACAATCTCTCTCGAGTAATGTTAAACCTACTTTTATATATGACCCAACTATATTTCTATGATGGATTCGAACATATAAAAGTGCATGAATTTTTATGAACACTTAAAGATTCACATAAGGCAAGCAGTATATATATAGGAAGAGTTGTTTTTATTGCCCAACAAACCAAAATATAAAAAAGGGAAAATTACATCTAATCCTAGTTTTAAACTATCAAATTCAAAATTAATATTTAATAGTTTTTTTTTTTCAAAAATCAGGTGATAATTTAAATTTTAATTATTAATCATATTATTAAAATAAATAAATTATTCTACGTATTTACCCTACCCAATTTCACTCACAATCCCTAATTATTCCCCCCTTTTTTTCTCCCAATCTCCTCTCCATTCTCTCATCCTATCTCAACTCATCTCTGTCTCTCTACTCAAACCGTTGTCGTCGCCGCCGGCGATGTGCACTCGCTTGACCTTAACTCATCTTCCCCAATTCCATATCAAGCCCACATTGATAAATTCATAAACCCTCAATTTCCTATTTCTCACACACATACACACACACACACAGTTCTGAATACAAGTTGTTCAGATTTGGATCCAAAATGGCGGTTCGAGCGACTATGATAAGGTTCCTGGGCGACCCTGATGCCAAGGCGGCTTGCCGTGGGGAGTAACATTGACTCCATTTGCCACTAAGGACGAGAACGGCAGCTCGCCGGTGTACAGATCGGACGGGCATTTGTACTTGCATCAGAAGGGGTTTCCGCAGGAGACGGTGGTCACCGGCGACAGTAGGATCCCGGCGAAGCCATATCTCTCTGATGCATCGTCGTTTTGCAAGAACAGGTCTCGAAAGCTCTGCCATTTCGGGAGGTTCAATTCGTATCATTAATTCGATGACCATTGACATTTGACCACACTTCATGGACGTTAATGACCCCCACCCCCAACTCTATTGAAACTGATGTTTCGCTCCTAGCTCAATCACTATTAAGCTTTGTGTGTATACGTGTTTTCATCTGCGGCGGCGACAGTGAGGATGTTTGTGCGGTGATGTGTCGCGAGGGTGGTGGTACAGGTTTTGACGGTGGTGTTACAAGTCGTGGTGGATCTTGTTGTGGTGGTGAGGTGTTGGTTTTGATTTTTGTTGTTGGACTGATGGTGGTGGCTTCCATATTTTGGTGGTGTTGCGGGGTTTTGGGTTGATTTTTGTTGATGGTGTAGGTGGAGTTGGTGGCGGTGGCGGTGACGGTTGGTGATGATAGTGGTGGTCATGGCGATGGAGTGTTGGTTGTTCGTGGGATGCGCATGGGGTGGGGGTGTTTGTGACCAATTATTTGAGATTGTGACTAATAAATAATATGTGACCTAAAAATTTGAACTGTGACTTTAACATTTGTGATTTGTGACCGATAAATTGATATTACGACCAATAAATTGGATATTTTGTGACCAATAAATAATATGTGACCTAAAAAATAATGCGTGACTTATTAATTTCATAGATTTGTGATCGATAAATAAATTGTGACTTTTAAATATTTGATTTGTGATCGATGAACAAACTGTAACCTATAAATTTTTTGAATTGTGATCTTAAAATAATTTGTGACATAAAAATTCTGATTTGTGACCGAAAAATAACATGTGACTAATTAAATGGTTAATTTGTGACCAAATTGTATAGATCTGTGACATTAATATATTTAATTAATTTAATATATATTTAATTAATTAAATCATAAATAAATTTTAATAAAAATCTGATTTTTGAAATTTAAAACCCCTATCCTTAATTTTGAAATGATGATGATACTTAAAGACCTTATTTATGTATTATTCCCTATAAAAAATAAGACAAATTGTAAAGTTTGGATGGCCCAATCGTTTGTGCGAAATTTCAATTTTATTGTTAACTGCTATACAAGCCAAAGATAAGTAACTAGGAATAGAAAAATGTAAGGGAGGCAATCTTCAATTTTTAGGTCCCCTTCACGAATATCTTTCCTGACTTCTGATCATGCACAAGACAACCACAGCAAGAAAAATGGACATCACAATTGTTATCAACTAATTGACCAACTGAAATAAGAATTGTAGACAAACCAGGAGATATGAAAACATCCTGAAAAGTAGAATTAATGTTACCAACAGCATCAATAGCGAAATGACTTCCATTAGCTATTTGACTATGAGATGAACCTTGATATGGACGAATGTCACAAAGATCATTTGAGGAACTGGCCATATGATTTGAGGTACCAGAATCAACTAGCCAAGACTGAGATGAAGTATTATGTTTACATCCCAAAGTAGACAAAGCGGATACATCATTTGTTGCACCATTTCAGGAGTAAGAACAGATTGCACAACAGCAGAGGATGTCTCAGGAGCCGATGGGCTGACAGTACCCTAATATGCATTCATCTGGCAATTCTAAGGTTGAATAAGACAGTCTTTGATAATATGTCCTGACTTCTTGATGCAATTGCAGAACTTCTTGGCATATTGGGTAGCAATATGCCCATAGTCAATTGAAGCATTGCACCTTCCGCATGTCCTTCCCTTTGTTTTTCTTGTGACCTGCATAAGTGACAACATTTGAGGTCATGTGATGATGTTGAAGAGTGGCATGTGTTGTAAAACACTCCCAGAGAAGTAATCATGGATGGTGAAATTGGCCTGAGCGTAATTTGCAATTTCATACGCCAATTGAAATCGTCTGCCTGTGTGATCTTGATTGTAAACCTTTTTTAAATCTCCCACATATCTTTAGCAGTCTTATACGGCCTCAGATTGAGAACAATCATAGGATCAACAGATCTTAAAATCCAGCCAATTTGATATTGTTAATAGGAGCTGGGTCACTTCCATCAATATAACCCCATAACTCTTTTCACTTTAAAAAAAAAAAAAAACCAAAGTCGAAATTTCCATGCAGAATAATTTTTACCCGTGAAGTGCACACCAAAAGATTCAGAAATGTTGGTTAACATTATCCACGTATAATTATATTAGCAAACATCCTAAAATAAATATGCAGCAGCCCAAAATAAAATTCAACAATACCAAAAAATAAAAAAAAATAAAAATAAAGGGGTACTTACAAAAATACCCTTAAAATTAGGGATGTTTTGAAAAATCATATGAAAGATTTTTAGGAAGTAAAAAATACTGTGTAAAATGAAAAAGTGACACAATGTCACCTTTTTTATAAAAAATGTTATTTTTTTATTTGTATTTTTTTAAAAAGTAACACAAACTCAAAAAAAATGACAAAACTAAAAAAAAAAAAATGACACTCTCAAAAAATGATAGAAACTCAAAAAAGTGAGAAATACCAAAATAGTATCATCCATTTGCGCAGCATCAATAATCGTGTTTTTAAAATAATCAGCACGTCCAAGCCAATCCACATGCTGATTATATTATAGGAAAATATAACATATTATTTCACTGTGTAAAATCCATTGTCACTTTTTTTTAATAGAAAAAGTGATACGATAAAAAAAGTGACACGGTAAAAGTGACTCACGGTCACTTTTTTATTAAAAAATGACATACAATGTCACTTTTATTAAACATTGATGTTTGTTACTAAAAAAAGTGATAGAAATCAAGAAGGTGACTTAAAAAAGCGATAAACACTAAAAAAGTGACAAAATTAAAAAAAGTGACAAATTTTTAAAAAGTGGCGAATTCTAAAAAGTGGCACAAATTGAAAGAAGTTATACAGACAATAAAAAAAGTGACAAACATTCAAAAAATGACAAACTTAAAAAAAGTGACGGAAAATTAAACACGAACAAGATGCTTATTTTAAAATAACAATCACATTGTAAACGTATGCATGTGCATGAATTACTTTTGACAAACACTCAAAAAGTAGCAATCAATTAAAAAAAGTGACATTCAAAAAAGTGATCAAAAAAAGTGACATAAACTTAAAAATTAAAAGTAATAAAGTTAAAAAAAAGTGATAGAAAACCAAGAAAAATGACACAAAATGTTGCAGTATGCTGGTTTATGTGTGAGAACCGAAAGATTTTTTGAATTTATTCCCCTTTTAGTGAGAGGTATTTAAAGTCCCCTTTCATTTAAAACCCTTTCACGTCAATTCCATTATTTCATGTTCTCAACATACTATAATTTTTCTTATTTCAAATAGCAAACTATATTAAAAAGAGAAAAATCTGATGCATGCAGAAACAGTAAAATGGAAAGAACTTACTGATCATCAAGAAGCATGAAAAAGTGCATCACCTTACCTATTAGGATATATGTTATAAGGCATCCCAATCCCAATGCAATCAACCAACCCAATACAAAACAACATATAGTCTTCACTCTGCCCCCTAGCACAAACCCAATTCTTCACTTCCCCTATTCTTTTTCCTCGCCCAAGTCAAGTTTCACACTAACAATTCTTTCATTTTCCATGTTGTAGATGCAAACATAATTGCATTCAACATCATTTCTTTCTATAGTTCCTCTTAAGCTTCAAGCACACCAAAAAGAACAAACAATGCTTACAACAGTTACCAAGGCAATTTACAAACTAGTTATGTAAATTATAGAATGACTAAAGACGTAAAAATAAAATTTCAAGTATTATTAAGTTCAAGAAGGTGGAGGAAAGAAATAATCATTTACAGCAACATTGCTTTCCAACTTCTACTAACGGGGCCATAACTTCCACACTAAATTTCCTTCTATTACTTTTGTTTACACAAAACAAAAGGCAACTTGGAAGCTATGAAAATTTCTAAAAGGTGATAAGTGTAGTTTTTATGCTTATTCGAGACTCTAAATTAATGATATTTTGTTGTCTTTTGAATTAAATTCTATTCAATTTTTGTTAAATTGTCATTTGTAGGTAAAACTTTATGTTTAATGAAGAATTGAAAAAAAGAATGCAAAATAGCGGAAAAATGGCAAAATCCAAAGTACGAGGATTAAATTGGCATGGGCTATGCAAATAAATTTATTTTAAGGATCAACTTGCAATACACAAAAGAATTGAAGACTTGGAAATTAGAATTAATTTAATTTGAGTTTCACTTGGAGATGGGGACTATAATGGGAATCCTAATTGCCCTAGAATTGGCCGCTGATTATGCCTTTTATATATATATATATATATATATATATATATATATATATATACCTACAGACGGAGGCAGGCGGAGAGACATCACGCAGCCAGACAGAAGACGGAAGAAAAAAAAAGCAGAGGCAGAAACTTGGAGAAACGGGAAGCACCAATTTATATTCATATATATTCACGCCTTGGCCAACAATTTGGGAAGAAGAAGTCATAGGATATTCACACAAAAGACAAAGACAGGAAGTGGCAGGACAATTTTGATACAAACACAGTCACGCGTGGCAGCGGCTTTTCTGGGAAAGAAAAAGGAAGCAATTTAATTTTAGCCAGGATTTATCATGTTTCTTCAATTCTTGGTGATTTCTTTCCACTTTTTCTTGTTTAATTTCAACATTATGAGTAGCTAAACATTTTTATGTTAGGATTGATGATGGAACTTAGGTTTTTATTATATGTTTAATTTCAAGATTTTCATGCCTTTTTAATACTTGTCAATTAATTATTGTGTGTTTAATGCTTTAATTGTCTGATCAACAATTAATTGATTTAGGGAATAATATTGAGACCGAGAGGTAATATATAATTCTAGCTCGTGCAATAATTGACATAGACATTATAAGAGGTCGAGAGATAATTATAATCTATGCGATCTTTATTGAATTCCTATAAATAAATGCGTTTATATGTGTGTGAATTTACATAGATAGAGATATAGTAAATTCGGGCATATGAATAGGATTAGTGTTGCTCGAGAGAGATCACTAACTACATCAGGTTAATTCGATCGTTGGCATGTATGAAAAATGGCTGAATAAATTGGAATTAAATGTCTGATAAATAACCTAAGTGAAATCGGAAATTCTAACTACCTCATCACATAATCTTTTCTTCAGTTTCAATTTGAGTTTGTTATTTTATTAAATAGCTCGTTATTTTATTTATTAGAATTTCACGTAGAAACCCAAATTTTATTTGATCATTAGTTACCATTTAATTTAAATTGAAACTAGATTGGTTTAAAACTTTATAGTAAATACTAGTCTCTGTGGGACGATATTCGGACTTGATAAATCCACTTTATTACTTGTCACGATCCGTACACTTGCGGAATCTAACGAACAAGTTTTTGGCGCCGTTGCCGGGGACTAGTTTATTTGCTTTAAATTTTTTTTATTTATTTCTAGTTTTGATTTAAATTCATTTATTTATTTTCTTTGTTTTTTTCTTTTGTGTGTTTTTGTTATCATTTTCGTTGCCATTATTCTTGCATGCGAAGTTCGAGAGTAGGTAATCTAGTACCACTTGATCCAGAAATCGAACGTACTTTTAACTACAGAATTAGGCAACAACGAGATAACATCATGGTAGAACAGAACAGAGATGTGCAACCGGCACGGGTTGAACAACCAGTCGAGATTGATGAAGATAATTTTCCACTTGGACAATTCATCACACCACTTGTTGCACCAAATCAATCAAGTATCGTTTATCCTCCATTTGGGCAACCGAACTTTCAATTGAGGACAGACATCATTTTAATGTTCCAGAATGGATTATCATTTTACGGGAAATCTCATGAGAATCCACACAATCACATCTCACGTTTTTTGGACATTTACCAAAATTACAATTTTCATGGAGAATCTGATGAAGCAATCAAGTTGAGACTCTTCCCACATACACTCAGAGATGGAGCAAGAGAATGGTTGGATGCTTTACCCTCTAGAAGCATTAGGACTTGGAATGATCTCGTACAAAAATTCGTCACAAAATACTTTCCACTGTCGAAAGTAACTAAAATAAGACACGAGATATCTACTTTTCAGCAGGATGAATTAGAGAGCTTTCACGAAGCATGGGAAAGGTTTAAGGATTTGATCAGGAAGTGTCCCAACCATGGTATTAAGAAAAATTTGCAAGTTCAGTACTTCTACACAGGTTTGAACCCAGCATGTCGTATATCGGTGGATGCAGCTTCAAATGGATCTATCACATTAAAGTCACCAAATGAAGTTGAGGAATTATATGAGACGATGGCTGTCAACAATGCTTTATGGCCTTCCGAAAGATCCATACACAAGAAGCACGTAGGTCTACATGAGGTGGATGCTTTCTCGGCATTATCAGCACAGATGTCAGCTTTGGAGAAGAAGGTGATAGATCATTTGACTACGAGAGGTTCAGCAAAAGCAGTGCAAACAAAATTTTTGGTTTGCGGTATATGTGGTGGAGCTCACAATAGTGGGGAGTGCCATATGTCATCTCAAGAGATGGAGGAAGTTAACTATGCACAAAATTTTCAACGCCAACAAAACAATGCATTCAGCAATACATACAACCCAGGTTGGCGTAATCACCCTAACTTCTCTTGGAGCAACAACCAACATAATCAGCAGCAACCTCCCCCTGGTTTTCAACAGCAAGAGAGAAAATCATCTCTGGAAGATATCTTGGGTAAATTTATACAGAAGACCGACCAGTATATGACAAAGACCGAAACAACATTGCAAAATCATTCTGCAGCCATAAAGGGGTTGGAAACTCAAATAGGTCAGTTGGCACGTACTATCTCAGAAAGACCACAAGGAGCCCTACCTAGCAACACAGAGACGAATCCAAAAGGACATGTGCAAGCAATTACAACAAGAAGTGGGGTACAACTGCCTGAAATTACAGTCAAACGACCAGTAGCAGAGACAAATAAAGTGCCTACTTCAGATGAGGAGCAAGTGGAAGGATCTGAAAAGTCAACAGATAAAAATTTGAAAGAGAATTCAGACACACCACAGGCTAAGGTGGCCGTTCCTATCAAAGAATATGTACCCCCCATTCCATTCCCTTAGCGATTGCATAAACACAAACTGGACAAACAATTCTCTAAGTTTATTGAAGTGTTTAAAAAGCTGCACATCAACATTCCATTCGCAGATGCTCTAGCACAAATGCCCAGCTACGCAAAATTCATGAAGGAAGTTTTGACGAACAAGAGGAAGCTGGAGGATTATGAAACTGTGATGCTAACTGAAGAGTGCAGCGCACTTATACAGAATAAATTGCCCCCTAAGCTTAAGGATCCAGGGAGTTTTACCATACCTTATACCATAGGAGATAAATATTTTGAGCATGCTTTATGCGATCTTGGAGCAAGTATAAACTTAATGCCATTATCTTTGTACAAGAAACTAGGAATTGGAGAGGCCAAAGCAACCACAATATCATTGCAACTAGCTGACCGCTCCATAAAACATCCAAGGGGAATTATTGAAGATGTCTTGGTGAAGGTGGACAAATTCATCTACCCCGCAGATTTCATTGTACTTGATATGGAAGAAGACCGTGATATTCCAATCATTTTGGGCACGCCATTCCTTACTACGGGAAAAGCTTTGATTGATGTACACAAAGGGCAATTAATTTTGAGATTGGAGGATGAGCAAGTCACTTTCAACGTTTTCAAATCAATGAAGTACCCATCTGAGTCCAACTCTTGTTTCCAGATCGATATTATAGATAACTTGGTGGTAAAGTCAGTTGCACATGAACATCTTACGGAACCATTGGAAGCATGCCTAGTTCATTCTGGATCCAAAACAGTAGAAAATCTTGAAATTGAGGAGTATATCAACTATTTGGAATCATCGCCACCTGTTGCATTCCCAAGGAGACATCAGTTTGAAGAGCTTGGTAAATGCCCTACTAAACCATTGCCATCTATTCAACATCCACCAATTCTTGAGCTGAAACCTTTACCAGCGCATTTGAAATATGCCTATCTGGAGGAAGCTTCTACATTGCCAGTCATCATTGCGAGTTCTATAACAGATGAGGAAGAAAAGAAATTACTTAGGGTGCTCAAGGAACACAAAACTGCAATTGGATGGTCCATTGCTGACATAAAGGGTATCAGTCCATCATTATGCATGCACAAGATTCTTATGGAAGATGATTTCAAACCATTAGTTGAACATCAAAGGAGATTGAATCCCAATATGAAGGAGGTAGTTCGGGCTGAAGTACTTAAACTTTTGGATGCAGGTATTATATATCCAATTTCTGATAGTAAGTGGGTGAGTCCAGTGTAAGTAGTACCAAAGAAAGGGGGTATTACAGTGGTGAAGAATGAGAACAACGAACTCATACCTACCCGAACAGTAACAGGATGGAGGGTCTGTATTGATTATCGAAAGTTAAACACTGCCACGAGAAAAGATCACTTTCCTCTACCATTCATCGACCAAATGCTTGAACGACTAGCAGGACATTCTCATTATTGCTTTTTGGACGGATTCTCAGGATACAACCAGATCCCAATCGCTCCTGAAGACCAAGAGAAAACAACATTTACATGTCCATATGGAACCTTTGCTTTCAGAAGAATGCCATTTGGTTTATGTAATGCACCTGCCACATTTCAGAGATGTATAATGGCAATATTCTCAGACATGATTGAAAAATTTATTGAGGTATTCATGGATGATTTCTCAGTATTTGGGTCTTCATTTGACACATGTCTCAAGAATTTAGCACTAGTTCTACGAAGATGTGAAGAAAGCAATCTTGTGTTGAATTGGGAGAAGTGTCATTTCATGGTCCAGGAGGGTATTGTATTAGGTCATCGAGTATCAGGTAAAGGTATTGAGGTTGATAAGGCAAAAACTCAGGTAATTGAAAAATTTCCTCCGCCTACTTCAGTAAAGGGAATCAGAAGTTTTCTAGGTCATGTGGGATTTTACAGAAGGTTTATCAAGGATTTCTCAAAAATTACTAAACCATTATGTAATCTGCTTGAGAAGGATGTCAAATTTCAGTTTACTGAGGAGTGCTCGATAGCATTTAACACGCTTAAGGAAAAGTTGATAACAGCACCTATCATTGTAGCACCAGATTGGGATTTACCTTTCGAACTCATGTGTGATGCAAGTGACTTTGCAGTTGGAGCAGTACTGGGTCAGAGAGTAAATAAGATACTTCACGTGATCTACTATGCCAGTCGAACCCTCAATGATGCTCAAATCAACTATGCCACTACTGAAAAAGAGTTGCTAGCAGTAGTATTTGCATTTGACAAATTTCGATCATATCTTATTGGGTCGAAAGTTATAGTTTACACTGATCATGCAGCCCTTAAACATCTACTAGCCAAGAAAGACGCTAAGCCTAGACTTATCAGATGGGTATTACTTCTACAAGAGTTTGACTTGGAAATTCGGGACAAGAAGGGAACAGAAAACGTAGTGGCAGATCACCTATCTAGATTGGAGAATATCACACCAGCAAAGGATGACCAAATCAACGAATCATTTCCAGATGAACATTTTCTCGCTCTAATTGAGGTCCCATGGTATGCCGATATAGTCAACTACCTCGCTAGCAACATTTTACCTCCTGACACCACCTACCAACAGAGGAAGAAATTCTTTTCAGATTTGAAATATTACTTTTGGGAAGATCCATATCTATACAGGCGTGGTCCAGATCAAATCATTAGAAGGTGTGTACCTGAAGCAGAAATGGTTGAAATCTTAAGACAATGTCACTCGTCACCATATGGAGGGCATTTTGGAGGAACGAAAACAGCTGCTAAGGTACTCCAGTCGGGTTTTTATTGGCCAACTCTGTTTAAAGATGCACATAGCACAGTTAAGGCATGTGATCAGTGTCAAAGAACTGGAAACATCTCTCGGAGAAGTGAGATGCCTCTGAACTCCATACTTGAAGTAGAGCTCTTTGATGTTTGGAGTATAGATTTCATGGGTCCATTCCCATCCTCTTATTCATGTCAGTACATCTTGGTGGCGGTAGATTATGTCTCTAAGTGGGTTGAAGCAATTGCTACACCAACCAATGATTCTCAGGTAGTCATAAATTTTTTGAAGAAAAACATTTTCAGTCGATTTGGAACACCAAGGGCACTCATTAGTGATGGCGGCAAACACTTTTGCAATAGGATGTTGGACTCAGTTTTATCAAAATATGGAGTGAAGCATCGCATTGCTACAGCATATCACCCACAAACAAGTGGTCAAGTGGAAATCTCCAACCGGGAGATCAAACGAATCTTAGAAACGACATTAATACATCAAGAAAAGATTGGGCAAAGAAGTTAGATGACGATCTCTGGGCATACAGAACAGCGTTTAAAACACCTATTGGAATGTTCCCATATCGATTGGTGTATGGAAAAGCTTGTCACTTACCTGTGGAGTTGGAGCATAAAGCATATTGGACAGTGAAGAAACTAAACTTTGATATGCAACAAGTTGGAGGAAAAAGACTTCTACAACTCAATGAGATGAATGAGTTCAGGAATAATGCTTATGAAAATTCCCGTATCCCCTGTTCTTTTGTACCCTACTTTCGCTTCATTTCTTTCTGTTTAAAATACAAGTGAAAAATGGAAACTTTTTGTTGGGGGTGGGTGGGGGGACAAATTAGCGTGCTTTCGAATGAAAGAGCTCAAGGATGTCCTTACTTAGCTAGGACTTTCAAAGCAAGGAAAGAAGCAGGTTATTTGTAGAATTAATCCTGAAGCTAGTGAGGCTTTAGGCTAAAGAACTTAGCCCCCATTCTTTTCTACCCTATTTTCGCTTCATTTATATCTGTTTAAAATACAATTAAAAAATGGTAACTTTTTGTTGGGGGTTGGTGGTGGTTGGGGGGGGGGGGGGGGGGAAGGCAAAGGTGTCGGTAGTGGGAAGCTAAAGCACAATTAATTATTTGTTTCAATTCTTATAATTTAGGTTCTGTTTTAAGTTTTAACCTTTCTTTGGAGGTTACATGGAGTGCACTTGATGCATCATTATAAATGAACCCCAAAGTGTCTGGTCTTCCCCAACTCTTAGCACTTGTAAAAGCAACTTATCTGAAAACTGTTAGCTCTCGAAGATTGATTATACTTAGAAATTTGGCTTTTAATTGGAGCTACCCTGTTTTTCCTTTAGTTTTGATACTTTGGCCTATGAATGAATTTATGATTTATCACCTGACACACAGGATTTTATATGGGGGTGGGATACATATTTAGTAACTTATTACTAACCTCTTGTTCTACTTCCTTTTTAGCTCTTGGACTATTTTATGTAAAAGAAAAGGTATTCTTTAATTAATTTTCTTTTTAACATTGTGTAGGACCTTGTTGATCGGATATTGGCCATTCTCTCCGATGATCGAGGTAAATAGTTACACACGCACACACAGAGTACTAATTTCTACTCTAATCCATATACCTCTAAATTCTGCAAAATGTAATAGAAAATCTGTAGATACAATGTGATTGATATTATTCATCTAGTCCAGTGCTTTGCAGTTTTCACCTCGAGGTTATTTGAAACATGGCATGCATGATTCTCATCTTATGTTATATCTTTTCTTTTTACATAAGCTGCCCTGCCATTCCATGTAGCTCGTCAGATATTTGCCGATGCCTTATAAAGCCTGTTTTCTTTGGAAGATGTCACTTCCTTCGCCCTCCAGTCCTTTCTTCATGTATGATCTTTGCATCATTTTCTTGAAAACTGCCTTAACAATTTGAGTTCAGAATTTCATCAACCTCAATTAGCATTGTTTCAGTGCATAGGGAATCATATATCTAATTAATTTATTTTTCCAAGAAGGTATAAAAATAAAAAATAAAGATGATGCAGAATGGAAGAGAGGAGATGAGAGAGAAGCCAGAGAAGGCAAGAGAGAGAGGGTGGAGAAGAAAATTTGGGAGAAGAAGATTTCAATACATCTCAATATTCAGTAATCAACTAATAGTCTTTTCAATTAAAAAAAACCCCATTTCTACTTAGTCCAAGATATCATTTAAAAAATAAATCCCAATCTCCTTCCTAAAATAAATGTATAATGAAGGTAAGTATTCAATTAGGTCTGCTTTACAATCTCCATCAAAGATCGTTAAATAAAAAAGCAAAACTATTTTTTTTAATATTGATTAAAAAGTAAAGATTTTACACCAAATGTAAGTTCCTACATAAATAGAGAGGATAAGATGATGCGCGATTAGTGTTTTAATTAATGAGAAGGTGTAATGGCTCTAATCTATCAGTCATTGCTGAGTTCTTCCATGAAATTATGAGTTCTTTGCTTTTGTCACGTATGAAAATATATAAACTAAGGCAAACTCGCTAAAAGTCTAAAATTTTAGGATCATAGGATCAAGGACATATGTCTATTAAATAATCTATTTATATATATATATATTTTTATTAAATGGAAAAACATAGGAAGATGTCACCAAAATGCATTTCATTGCCAACTTGCTGGCAAGTAATGTGAATTTGTAAATTAGGTTGTCGGAATGTCTTTCTGATTCAATCAAAGTTCCTATTACTAATTATATATAGGAAAACAAATCCAAACTCCTGAAAGGCATACAAGGAGAGAATATTGACATAAAATTCTCATCTGATCAGAAGAAATAGATATTTGTAACTGTTGGTGATTCAGTAGTTATTTTCTGTCATCAAATACTTAACACCGCATAATAAAGTATGCGGGTGCACGGATGTTGGCGTATGCTCACACGTGTCTACGTATGTGCATCTACATATGTATGTTATAGAGAAAAAGGAGAGCTCATATGGTAGAACAACAGGAAAATATTTGATTTGCTTAGCATTGGCTAAAAATAAAAGGCAAGATTATGTGTAGGGTCTAGAGCGAGACCCAGCATTTAGGTTTTTGATTGGGAAGAGAACTACAAATTAAATTTTATTGTGTATATATAATTGAATAGCACCTAGGAAAAAGGAGACATAATTAAGAAGTTAAAAAAAATGTTAAATTTTACTTCATGATTTACCCATAGGCCAAACCTCTAAATCCAAAGAATTGAAAGAACTGCTGTCATGTTTAGTAGTAAAGAGAAGTTTAAAATATAACTATCTTAGAAGTTTCCTAAAGTTGACCTTGTATGTTGCCCAGTTGGCTGAAAGTGAGGGAGTAATATGCACACAGTGTATTTAATTGGTAAGGAAAAAGAAAGTAACAAATAATTAATGATCAATTGAAGAAATATGCTCCACTTAAAAAATAGATGATGCAAATTTTAATTTCTCTTGTCACGCAATCCTTTTATCTTTTATAATTTTCGATTTAATTTTTAAATTTTGATCTTTGACAAATAGAAATTCTGTTTTGATGCTCTTGGTTGCTTGTCAGAATGTTATTCCCAGTATGTTGATGATACAATTAGAAGTCAGATCAATTTTTACGACAAATATAAATCTTAAGGTCATCTGTAATTAACATTGCTATACAAATAAGTTAATAGCAAACCACACTTGCAAAGGAGTAACTAGGGGATACACATTGATTAATGCAGTCAAACAACCTATTTTTTTGCCAACATGTTACCTATTACTGTGAAGCTATCTGGGATATGGTGGAAAAGCCACAAAAATAATGTAATAGAATAAACCTCAAAGATGCATATGAAAACAATTCGAACAATGATTCTAGCACGAAAAAGTTGAAAAATAATCATTTAAGAGCAGTCAAGTTGGAACAGACTAGAAGGTATGGTGAAGCAATCTAGAGAGTAGAATGTTAGGTATTGTTGGCTCAAGTACCGAGGGGTGGGAGAGCGCGCAAGATTAACTGGAATTTAGAAATAAAATTAGGGATGACTGGTGATTGACAGTGGAAAGCGGTGGGCATTTACTCAACGGATGGATTCTTTAATTGGATTTTGACAATTAAGGGAGAGATTATGAGATAACGGACATGTGGAGTACAATGGAATATTTTTGAATGGATTGCTGATGATGGGCATGTGGGTTTGATTTATGGAAGGTGAACTATTAGTGATAAAAGGTAAAAAAGGCAACAGAGATAGGAGTGGCAAGATAGGGTTGATAACGACGAACTATTACATTTAAAAATATGTGAATTAATGCTGTTGTGCTGTGAAAGGAAGTAAAAGAGGCTGTCTGACTTGGCATCCATACGTATTTAGAGTCCAATTGACCCTTGCTTGGATAGCGTTGTACACATGTGATTGTATATATTAGGAGCTTGTTTGAGAGAGATTTTTTTGGGGAAGAATTGATTTTGAATAGTGATATGATGGGAAATGTGTGGTTGAAAAAGAAGAAAAAATTATTGATGTAATGAAAAATATTATTTTATTGAAGAATGTGTGGTTGAAAATGAGAATTGATTTACTGTAGAAAAATTTAATCACTCCCAAACAGGGCCTAGATTCTCCTCGTCTTCTCTCTAGCTTTGCTAGTGCAGTTATTGAGAATAAAAGGTCCAACTGAAGGATGCATTATTAGTGCCTGCTTATTTATCTCTATCTACAAAGCAAATTTTAGGTATTATATCTATAGTTTTCATTTTTAGAATTGCATTTCATAACAAATTTGAATACCTATTCCACTTCCGAATGGTTGAATCTGAAGGACGACACACTTGCCATTGTGGTTGGTCCTACTTCAAGCCAACACTAAATCGGTTTTGATTTGCTAAGCATTCTGGTTTCCAATATCCTTGTTTGTATGAGAATGGCAGTGTCATGAGAGCATCACCTTCTATTAACTCATTTTCTTTGTTGGGTTATGTAATATCTTTTTAATGCGGCTGATAGTTTTTTAAAGATGTTTATAGTGACTTATTTACGGAATAAATTGTCTACTTACGATTGATTTTTGGACACAACTATGTTTTCAATTACAAAAGCAATTTCATATTGTTTCGTACAGTTTCAGGAACGTGGGACAAGAAAAATGCCGTTGGGAAAGAGGAAGTAGCAAAGTTGGTAGATGACACTTACAGGCAAGTCATTATTTGATTGCTCAAAAATTTGCATGTATAGACATACTAATGCGTACATCTTGTTTCATTAAATCCTTTTGTTTTTACCTTTTTAATTTTTTAGTTAAGTGGCATCACCTACTTATCAAAAAGTTAAGTGGCATCACCTAGCTTTGATTTTATTGTTACGACAGATGCTCTGAGAACGTCAATTTGATTTTCCTTTTGAACAGAGCAATAAACACTTAATGTCATGTATGCATTCAAATACTACTTTCCATTGTTGGCATCCAATTTTCCATTTCTGAATATGTCGTTCCCCATTATAGGACATATTGGAAAATCAAAACTATTTTTATTGCTTCCCACTCACCTAAAAGATCGGAACAACAAGAACTCGGTTTGGTGGAGGGCTGCAGGAAGTAAAACTTGATACTATGCATACAAATAAATGGGATTTTCACAAAAAAAGAAAGAAAAGAATATTGCCTTCAGAGAGGGGGAGTGTTCGTTTATCATTATTTGTTGATCTCATTGACGTTTATTTTTTATTGTTGTTTTCAGAAAAATGAAGATATCTGGGGCAACTGATTTAGCAACTAAATCAGATAGCAGTAATGTAAAACTCAAAGATGAAACTGAAGAGCCTCACCAAATGGATAAAATTCGCTGCCTTTGTGGAAGCACACTACCAACTGATTCAATGATAAAGGTACACATGCAGTTAATTCTTTTGTGAACTCTGTATATTTATTCCTCCTATCCAGGTATGAATATACAGTTCTCCGCATTCTGCTTATGGAAAAAAATGCCTGAAAGTTAGGTTTCTCAGTGAGTTTGTCTGTATATGTGCTCGCTTACTATTGTGGTGCATGTGTCTGTTGCCGGAGGTGTGTGGATGTGTTTGCTGACATGTGTCGCTGGAGGTGTGGGGCAGCTCAAATACGTGGAATGGGGTTGGAAAGCGCATATGAGTGTGTTTGTGATGGAATTGTCGGGGACTACAGTGTGTGTGGCAGGGGGCTGCCAGTTTCCACAGACAAGGCCTTCAGGTGGTGGGGAGAGGTGATGGGGGTATTGGGTGGGGAAGAGCCCTACCGCTGCTCACCAAGAGGCGTCCTGTGTGTGGAACTATTTATTTGGCGCTTCTAGTGAAATTTCAAAGTGGCTGGCCTACCAAGTGTTCAAAATGGGAAGGTAGGTCCGGGATACCTTGAGGAAGAGGATTTTCGTTCTGCTGCCTGGAGTTGGAATTACCACTTAGATTTGAGGCAGCTAAATTCTAGGAATATTGATTTCAACTCCAGATCCCCATTCCTCAAACTGGACAAGTCCATCTATCCATTGTTTATAAGATTCGAAAGCTTGTAAAGATTGGTGGAAATGATAGTTATATTCAGTGTTATCATCGTACCTGTTGAAGTAATAAATATTTTGAGTTTTCTCTTAACTTCCTATTAGTTATACTTTTCCTTGCAAAGAATTTTCATCTAAACATTTTTTGGACCTGGTGTGACACTTTATGTTTTCACCATGTATTCCTTGGTGCAGTGTGAAGATCCAAGGTGCAATGTGTGGCAGCATATAGCTTGTGTGGTGATCCCTGAGAAACCTGTGGAGGGTGTTCTACCAGATACCCCTGAAATTTTTTACTGTGAAATTTGTAGACTTAGTCGGGCAGATCCGTAAGTGAAACTTAATATATTATTCTTTGTGCTTTGGATTATTTGTTCATATAACTTCCACAATTTTTGTGGGTACTATCTATTGGCAGGTTTTGTCTTTCTTATGGGCTTATTGCTTAATTATATTTCATTCATATTTATCTGTCCATTTATTATTTTAGATTTTCATGCTGGAGAAACTAACCTCTTTTACAAGTCTGTAGTTGTATCTTCTAGTCCTTCCACCCAATAAATAGATAAAATGAAAAAAATGATCCTAGTTTCTTAACATAAAAAATCTTGGTATTTTGTTTATTATTATTATTATTATTATTTTTTTTTTTTTTTTTTTTTTTTTTTACGTTTTAAAATAGTTTAGTTCCTTTTAAGTTTATTTAGGATTCATCATCCTTACCCCGTTTTCCATTAGTTCTTCGTTTTGTTGGTTTATTACATATTAGAGCTAAGTAACACTTGTTCCAGTTATTTGATCGTAATGCTTTATTTGAGTTTTCAGGAACATGACGTCGCGGAACATTTAAACCAATTTTTACCAAGGAGCCACGGAAGTAATAGGAAAGCTAACCGTTGAATTACAAGCCATATCAGGGGAGTCTTTTCTTCACTCTCTTCCCCACCCCTTTATATGCGGATTTAGGATTTAAGACATTGAGGACAATGTCTAATTTAAGTTTGGGGGTGGAAAACACGAGTTTTCATTTTTTTTTTTTTTTTTTTTTTTTTTGTGTTGTGTGCTTTAATTAAAAAAAAAATTGAAATTTTTCAAAAAACAAATTATATATATATATATATATCAAAAATATTTTCTTTTTGTGTGCTTGTTTGAGTTAGTTGGCCTGGCTGGCAGTGATGAATGTATTGAATCATAAATTGATCTATGAATGGTGAATAAGTTGCATGCTTAAATTAATTTTTACTTTTTCATGTGAAAGTTGACATATATAGCGCACGTGAATTAAGTTAAGTATTGTGTATGAATGAGTTGATTTCATAGTTGAATAGGTTGAAATAGTAGACCATAGATGCTAAAACCAAAACCATAAAATTTTACATTCTTAAACCAAATTTAAAATAGTTTGGGTTATTTCACTGTTGTGGGAAGATATTGAGATAATTGGGGATTCCATGTGTGAAAAAGAAAAAAAAAATCTTGTGTGGATTGTCTAAAGTCAATATGATGAAATTAGGTGAAAATCTCAAGTTAGAGGTCATTTTTCTTGAATTGGTGTTTAATGAGGGACATTGCACTAATCAAGGCAAAATAAAAAAAAAAATTATTTTATTTGAAAATTTCTCTTCGTAGCCTTTATGACTCGAGCAATTAAGCCTGCAAGGGTCTTTAAAAGGTGCCCTATGGTCATCTGACTTGGGAGTCATCGGCTGAAAGCTTGTTACCTGGATCATTTAGAAAGCTTAATGGTGAGAATGTCTCAAAAAAAAAAAAAAAGAAGATTATAGAAAATCAGAAAAAGCAGGTGCATGAAACAGAAGACGCACTAAATGCCTTGGTTATGTCTCAAACACTTATTTGAGAAAATTTGACTTTTGATAAGGAATTATTAGCCTAGTTAACTTCTAGAAATTGAAACAATCAAACTATGGAGAATCCTTGTTTATTGACATATTGACTAACAATTAGTGAGATTTATCTAGACTAGAGAGGTGAGGATAGTATAGACTTCAACCTTAGATCACACACTTGAAATGAGTGAAAAGAATAAGTTTGGGGGTGTGTGAACCTTACGAGTGATGAAAGAGCATATTTGACCATTGAGGGTCGGGAATTGAAACAACTTATGAATTCATAATGCTACTCTTAATTCTTCACACACACATGTCAATTTTTCATTGGAAAAGTAAATTTTAATTTATGTAGTGTGATTTTGAAACTGTGCATAGACTTTATGTTAAGATTTCAATTCTAAAATAAAAAGCCAGGTTAGCTAGCTAAATCATTATGCATTGCTCGATTGACTGATCATTAATTAGGTAATTAGCATTGCATGTTTGTATGTTTGTTATGTTTTAGTTTTGTTTGAGGACAAACAAAAAGTCAAGTTTGGGGGTTTGATAAGTGTAGTTTTTATGCTTATTCGAGACTCTAAATTAATGATATTTTGTTGTCTTTTGAATTAAATTCTATTCAATTTTTGTTAAATTGTCATTTGTAGGTAAAACTTTATGTTTAATGAAGAATTGAAGAAAAGAATGCAAAATAGAGGAAAAATGGCAAAATCCAAAGTACGAGGATTAAATTGGCATGGGCTATGCAAATAAATTTATTTTAAGGATCAACTTGCAATACACAAAAGAATTGAAGACTTGGAAATTAGAATTAATTTAATTTGAGTTTCACTTGGAGATGGGGACTATAATGGGAATCCTAATTGCCCTAGAATTGGCCGCTGATTATGCCTTATATATATATATATACAGACGGAGGCAGGCGGAGAAACATCACGCAGCCAGACAGAAGACGGAAGAAAAAAAAAAAGCAGAGGCAGAAACTTGGAGAAACGGGAAGCACCAATTTATATTCATATATATTCACGCCTTGGCCAACAATTTGGGAAGAAGAAGTCATAGGATATTCACACAAAAGACAAAGACAGGAAGTGGCAGGACAATTTTGATACAAACACAGTCACGCGTGGCAGCGGCTTTTCTGGGAAAGAAAGAGGAAGCAATTTAATTTTAGCCAGGATTTATCATGTTTCTTCAATTCTTGGTGATTTCTTTCCACTTTTTCTTGTTTAATTTCAACATTTGAGTAGCTAAACATTTTTATGTTAGGATTGATGATGGAACTTAGGTTTTTATTATATGTTTAATTTCAAGATTTTCATGCCTTTTTAATACTTGTCAATTAATTATTGTGTGTTTAATGCTTTAATTGTCTGATCAACAATTAATTGATTTAGGGAATAATATTGAGACCGAGAGGTAATATATAATTCTAGCTCGTGCAATAATTGACATAGACATTATAAGAGGTCGAGAGATAATTATAATCTATGCGATCTTTATTGAATTCCTATAAATAAATGCGTTTATATGTGTGTGAATTTACATAGATAGAGATATAGTAAATTCGGGCATATGAATAGGATTAGTGTTGCTCGAGAGAGATCACTAACTACATCAGGTTAATTCGATCGTTGGCATGTATGAAAAATGACTGAATAAATTGGAATTAAATGTCTGATAAATAACCTAAGTGAAATCGAAAATCCTAACTACCTCATCACATAATCTTTTCTTCAGTTTCAATTTGAGTTTGTTATTTTATTAAATACCTCGTTATTTTATTTATTAGAATTTCACGTAGAAACCCAAATTTTATTTGATCATTAGTTACCATTTAATTTAAATTGAAACTAGATTGGTTTAAAACTTTATAGTAAATACTAGTCTCTGTGGGACGATATTCGGACTTGATAAATCCACTTTATTACTTGTCACGATCCGTACACTTGCGGAATCTAACGAACAAAAGGCTTCACATACGAAATATCAAAACTAGAAAGTCAATTTTCCAGCAAGGGACCAAAATTAAAACGTATACACAAGAGGGGAAACTGAATTGACTCCCCTCTCCTACAATTAATGCTACCTTGGGTTTGTAAGATTTTGAAGAAATTTTGTTCTTCTTTGAAGATGGATCTTCATCGATATTTGTTTCTTCAACCCACTTTTCTCCACCCACTGTAGAAAGAAGAGTCGGAGTCGGCATCGAAACAAGAGTCACTGTAGAAGGAGAGGCAGCAGAGCTCGACGATTTTGGGGCAGATGATTTCAGGGTGGTGGATTTCGTGGCCAGTGTTGGGGATGATGATTTTGGGCTTCCTAAGGTTTTGGGAGGGTTGGGAGGTATTAATTACAGGGTTAAAGAATTTAATTAGTTTTAGGGTATTATTCTAATTTGTTAGTTTTGGAGGGTATTTGGCCTAATTAACCCAAAAATAAATGGGAAAATTAGGGCCATTACCCTCCAAAATTAAGGAAAATTAATAATACCCTATTAACTAATTATAACATTTAATCACGTAATTAATATATTCTGAATTAACTCCCCAAAACCAAACCAAACCCAACCCAAATCAAAACCCCCGATTTCGATTCCAAAAACTCCCAAACCATTACAACAAAGAGAAATCTTCATCCCCTGCAAAGAAATTAGTGGTCATGTCTCGATTCTGCTGGCCGAGGATCTTCGAGCATGATGAATATCGGCATTGCCATGCAATTTCACTTTCATTCATGTGATTAGAACGATAACAACGTGTCAACAGTAAACACCAATTGTCGTTATGATTAGACTGTCCTTCTTCACGAATTAATTTGATTAACTAAGCAAAACAGTTTGATGTTATTAATTAAGCAATGTATTTGGTGGTTGTCAAGTTGATTCAACTGATACCAAGATGCTGTTTTCCGTTGCAGGTTTTTCAAAATAAAACTGCTAAATTTATTGCACACCACATGTTTGATTTATTTCCTATTTCTTTATGGGGTTTGGAACTTGAAACTTTTAAGAGAGCTGAGGTTTTTTTTCTGACGATCTGAATCTATAGCATATATATTGTTATTTGGTACAAAAGAAATAATTAAAGAAACAGAGAAGCAGGTAAAGAAACAGAGTGAGAGTGAGAAAGAAAGAAAGATAAAGAAATAGATGGGGTGGTGTAGTGGAGTCGCATTGATGCTAATGAGACCGTTCTCTGGTTTTGAGAATAATTTAGTGTGGAGATTATGTTATTAGTGTGTCTCCTAGGTTGACTAGGCTCGCCCGGAATTCGTGGGCTTTGCCACCGACCAAGGGAACAACCTCTCAGTGGTTCTCTTCCCATTGAAGCCACCATTTGTTTAAACAGAAGATTTGTACAAACCACAGTTCTGCCTTTTCCTCTCTCCTAAAATTGCTTGGTTGCAGTCAAGATTCCATTGTTCGAAGCATGTATACTTCCCTATTTGAGATCCCATTTCCTTCCCTTTGAAGTTTTGAGAACTGACTATATTCAGAAATTTTTGGTCCCCACACCTGGAGTCCTTTTAGTTCTCCATTTCCTTGATTTTAGTTTTGTCTGGTAATTTGGGATGTCTACAGTTCAAACTGGGGCTATCAGCTCTCGTGATAGTGACAAACCAGTTAAGAAGTTGTTCAATTGTTTCTTGTCCCCAATAGCCTTCCACGTAGATTTCTCCAAGTATATGGTTTTTTCCCTGTGGTATAATGTCTCTTAGAGGTAGTTTTCTTTCCTGTAAAAATGGGATCTGATTGATTCCAATTTTTTATTGGTCTTTTGTTATTTTTTCTTATGGTACTGAACTTGAGGTAATTTGCATTTTCTAATATAATCCTTTATTTTCATGCTTTGGATGTTCATGTTTGCTCAAGATGAATTGAATGTTTTCGATTGGTGTTTTGTCACTTTTTCGAATGTTCGCAGTTTTTAACTTTTTGTCACTTTTCTGAACATTTGTCACTTTTTTTTTTGAATTCATGTCACTTTTTTTAGTGTTTGTCACTTTTTTTCATCACCTTTTTTTTTATTGTTTGTTACTTTTTTTTAAAATTTCTGTCACTTTTTTAGTGACAAGTATATTTTTAATGAAAGTGATATTATATGTCTTTTTTTATTATTAAAAAGAGATATTAGAGGGTGTTTGGTATGGATTTTTGGGGGAAGAATTGATTTTTGAATAGTGATATGATGGGAAATGTGTGGTTGAAAAAGAAGAAAAAAGTATTGATGTGATGGAAAATATTATTTTATTGAAGAATGTGTGGTTGGAAATGAGAATTGATTTACTGTAGAAAATGAGAATTTTTACCAAACAGGCTCTTAAAAGTGACATTACACATAACTTTTAATTAAAAAGTGATACATTGTCACTTTTATTAAAAAGATACAATTCACCCAAAAAAGTGATCGAGGTTTGGTCACTTTTTTTAGTTTTTATCATTTTTTTGAATTTCTATCACTTTATTGAATTGATTCCAAAGTTTTGATGTGTGTTTTGTCACTTTTTTTAAGTCGTCACTTTTTTAATTCCAGTCACTTTATTAAACTGAATCTAAGGTTTTGATTAGTATTTTGCCACTTTTTAAATGTTTATCACTTTTTTGGAATTTTTGTGTCTTTTTATAATGTTTGTCACTTTTTTCCTATCACTTTCTAAATTTTTTGTTACTTTTTTTAGTAACAAACATCGCTTTTTAATAAAAGGGAGATTGTATATCATTTTTTAATAAAAAAGTAATACTTAACTTTAAAAAGCGACATTGTGTCACTTTTTTAATAAAAAAATAGTATTTTTTACTTCTATAAAACTTTTCATATGATTTTTCAAAAGTCTCCTAATTTTAAGGATATTTTTGTAAGTTGCCTAGCAGCCCACTAAAATCACAAAGGCAACCCAAGTTAAAATGTCCAAGTCCAATATTAGGGCCCAAATAAATTCTATAAAAGAGGTCTAATTAACAATTATAGGCCCAATAAAAAACAATTAGGCAGCCCAAGAAGAAACACACCGAAAGTCCTGTTTGTACCTTCACGAGAGCGACAATTTGCTTCACCACTAAAGCCACGGGCAGATTCGTCAACCATGAGACTACGTACCGGCCACTACTAAAGACGTTGGCAGGTTTGACCACCCATAGACGACCCAAGCAAGCGTCGGTCACTACAAAAAGTGCCCATCAGAGAGTAATTGGAAATTCGTCGGCCTAGAAATTCATGAACGAATTCCGACAGTACCTGAAGATCGTGAAAAAGTTCCAATCGCCGCAGAAGATGCTAATAAAAAATCTAGCCCACAATTCCAGAAATTTAGACTCGATCGTCTATACCAAAGAAGACTATCGAAATAGTCAAAAACCAGAAATTAGATTTTAATTCAGACTTGGCTCTGATACCATAACAAAGGTACTCAGTTTTCTGCTACAACTCGATGTCCCTCATTCTGAGGATTTCTTAAATAGGACCAATATGCTTAATTACAAGGCTGAAAATCAGTCAACATTATACATATGGTCATGGAAAGTAAATAAGTTCCTACCATTTACAGAGGAAATATATAGCTACCATATATAGTATCTTTTCTAAATTGTCGGCTACAAACTAGCTGCCTTAATATTATGGTATCTCACGAATCCAATTGACAACCATGGTTATGATAATGAACATGTAAAAACTCTCTACAGAAAACCTCTCGACACTGTGGAAAATCGTGCAAATAAAGGCCACACTTTGGTGAACTTGAGTTGTGTGGACCAATCTAAGTCGTTCTTCGATACAGTATGCACATTAATGGATATGCAATACGTCGAGTTTCATGCCATCATCATGTAAGTGTTATGTCCTATATCCAATCGATTTAGATTGTAAACACTTTTAATATGTTTAATGCATCTGTTTCTGGCAAGATCTATTATTTATTTAAACTATTTAAATTATATTAAATAATAGAGTCCGTAGATTTAAGTATTTACAATTTGTTAGTCACAAGAAGTTGTGATTGTGAGATACAAATTACAATATGACCGAATCTTAGGTTATCTGTGGTCGAAGTAATAACGAGATACATATATCGTTATTACGGATAGACTATCATGTGTGTCATTTCTTACTTAAAAAAGTAAGTAGCGAATCTCATAAGTTAAAGTGTCGTGACACTTAAATGAACACGTGAATGTTTTGTTATAGAACAAAACTTTGGAGATCCGCTAGGGAGATTCCACGTGGATAACTATCTGAGTGTCAGTAATTAATCTCTAACGTTCGGTAGTGGAATTGGTTCTTTGACTTGAGGTCATCATAGTGCCTTATATGAGGACAATCATACTTTGGTGATATTTGATGTTGCTCTACCAAGAGTCGCTAATACGGCATCGTTCGAGTATATCAAGAATTATATGAAAGTTGTGAATGATCAATAGAGAATTCGTCACTTTTAGATAGTAAGAGATTATAATTTATATTTTATTCAATTAAGTTGATAATGAAATCATTGGTCAAGGTGAAATCATTAGTCGAAAAAGAGTTTTCGACTTATATTGACTTAACAGTGAGATAAAAGATATGAACGATAATTGAGATTGACACATATCCATATTTCGTAATTGATCGAATCATATTAATGGAATTATTATAATTTCACGGTAAACGAAAAAGTTTGGTTTTATCACACCACGTGACATTTTTCGTTACATGTATTGCCCTAACACATTACTAGATGTCAATTTGAGACGGCGAATGTGAATTAGTAATAAATTAAAAGGGGTGTTTTAATTTATCGATTTTTTTATTAAATAAAAATAACAATTCAAATCGTTAGGCATCATAATTGAGAACTTAATGGGTCACACACAAAAGAGAATTAGAAGAATGAGATTCACCAATTAAATAATTAACAAGTGTTTGACAATTACTTAATTGAGTTGCTTATTAATATGCCCGATTAATTAATTGGATTAATTAATTCATGGACCAAATTTAATTATGGGAAGATTACCTATTCAAGAAAATAAGTTTAACATATTTCAAAAATAAGAACACAAGTTTGAAATTTTCAAAATCAGATTTTTATTTAAAAAAATTTAAATTTTTATTTATGAAATAATAAATTATTAAATTAATTTATTATTAAATATTTAATTATAATATAATATAATTAACCCATCTCACATTCACCACCCCTACCGCTCCGGCGACCGTTTCGGTCACCGCCCTATTCCGGCGAACTTTCCGGCGACCGTTTTGACGTTGATTTTTCCGGTGACTGCTCCGCTATATTTTTTTGTACGGTTAACATGTTTTTTTTACGGTCACAAAACCCAAGTCATAAGTCTCTTATCACAAGTCACAGCTCAGGTCACAAGTCACAAGTCAAGAGTCACAGCTCAGGTCACAAGTCACAAATCAAGTCACAGGCCAGGTCACAAGTCACAACGCATGATTGTTTGTTTATTAATCACATATTTACAAATTTATTAGTTAAATTTTAATCACAAATTGTCCAATTTTTAAGGTCACAGTTAATCTAAATAGTTGGTCACATACACCACAACCATCATAGCCCCCATCCACCACCATGAGCACCACCACCACAAACTAAAAACACACCCCCAAAACCCACAGATTGTGGAGCTGCGATCTGGACATGGCGCATAGACCAAAACCAACACCACCACCAAGATCCACTACCACCACCATATCCAACATAACCTCCACCACCGTTGGATCCAACAAAATCACAGCCGCCCAAACACCACCACCACGAGCACCACTACCACCACACAAAACATCGCCACCACCCCAACCATCAGATTTACCACCACAGCCGCCAACACATAAAACACCATCACCATCCCAACGCCAGATCCACAACCACTACCACCCCAACTGCCGATCACCACAACCACACCTCAGATCCCTCCCCCAATTTTTTCTGCGGTGGCGAGTTCGAAGCAGCTTTGCACCGCCTTTCGACGCCCCTGTGAACAAACAGAGACCGATTGGAGCCTTCTCGTAGCACAGTAGCCTCCTAGCACCATGGGCAGTTGCATCGCAGTGCTCGGTGGAGCCTTCTCGACGGACTACAGCGGCGCCAGCTCACAGGGAGAGGACGGAGAGAGCGCTGCGAGTAGCGACGCGATTCTTCCGGTGGCGATTCAGGAGGAGAGAGACGAGAGAGGATGGGTTTGGGGAAATGAGGTGGGTTTGGTAATTAATTAGGGATTGAAATGTATATATTTATTTTATAAAAATATTAATTAAAATAAAATATCTGATTTTGGAAATGTGAAACTTCAAATCTGATTTTGGAAATGTTGATACATAAAGCAATGTTTTGTGTAATTACCACTTTAATTAATTTGATTAACTAAATATTGGACCGGATTACGCTTAAGAGACGGGCCAAGTCCACTTGAACTTATATTAATAGGCTGTTGGGGTTTGAAAACTGTAAGAAATTATTTATTAATCTTATTAGCACAAGGAAAAAAATCATAGTTATCATTCTTGTTCTCTGTGTAGATTATTGTTGAACGCTAAACAATTGGACAGTTTGAATTACAGATCGTGATCATTCGAGTTCAAGAAAAAGTAAAGGAGCTTGTGGAATTCATCAAATGTATAATTCCTATCACAATTTTTATCAAAACACAAGGCAGATTCTTGGTGGGAATTGAAATCTGTTGTATTTTCCGCTGTGCATGAAAAAGTAAATTCTCAACACATCATTGCCGAAGGAACAAAGGCTCGTTAGGTATTTCTTTAATGAAATATTTTTTAGCTTGGCTACATCAAGAAGACGCTATATAGTTATTTGAGAATGAGAGTGGCTTTAAAAGTAAATAGAATTTTCGGCCAGCAAAAAACTGTGCATGGGGGATTACTATTCTGGTTGAAGTGTATTTCGTTGTTTAGTCACTAATGGTTCATAGAATGGACTATTGATTTGTGTTCAGCTTTTAGGGAATGTCGTGGAAGGCAGGTGAAAATTGGCAACCATGAGATGGAATCTCATTGTCATTTTTTTGTGTTCTTTATTATGCTAGGAATATTACATTAGGCATGTGGATGGTTGCCCAATCAGTTTTGAAGCAGAGAGACAACGTGTAATCGATTGCTTGGAGGCAGCAATCAAGAGACGAACATCCGAGGTACCTATGGGGTTACCTACATTTAGTTTAATTTATTTCTTGAGTAAAACGTAAATGTGATTTTCTTGTGTCTATAATTCAGAGAATGATGTCATGCCCAATCTTGTGTCACTACCATGCGGTCCGTGACAATAATTTATTGTCACGGACCGCATGGTGGTGACACGAGATTGGGCATGACACGGGAATGTCATGGCACCAAGTGGGAAAATGAGTTAGACCTATGGTTGATTAAGTCTAAGCTTCAACCATACACGGCGATACCGGTGTCACCTAATTTTGTGGGGAGATGACCGGTATCTATGATGTCGGGTTCATGTCTAGGTGATGGCTGGAAAATTCGGGTGCAGTCAGGCGCTGCGACGGAGGCGACGTCACAGGCAGCGTCCAGGACGTCGCAGTGGCGGTGCAGAAACGCCCGGGACGTCGCGAGCGGTGCGAGCGGCTCCCGGGACATCCCATGCGGTTGCGGCGGCACCCAGACGCAGCCGGGACATGGCGGACACGGTGCGATCGCGTCATGACGCGAGCGGCACAACAACACGAGAATGCGTGTGCGACATGGGGAGTGACATGGGCGCGACATGGGCAGTAAATCCCAGCATACCAGGTGGTTTTCTGGAGGAAAATACTATGGGCAGATTGCTGGGATATTTTGGGAAGACTTGTCCATGTTGGTTACTTAACCCACTTGCAAGAGAATGGCCAAAGGAGGAAGCAAAACTCAAATTGATGTCTATGAAATAGACATTAATCACATGGAATTTTTGTAGGGAAAATCCACTTGCAAAGAAGCAAAGTCCAAGTTTGCTTCTACTTGGTCTAAGGAGGTTTAAGGCAAATTGTAGCCAATGGGGATTGATCCTAACCATTAAATCTAAGGAGGTTTACATGGGATTTGCCTATAAATAGGGATGGAGTCCCATTGTAATTTATTAAATTGGAATCCATTAGAATTTCAAGTAGTATATGTGAGTTGAGAGAATTGTTGGAAGGCATGCAATTTATGGGATTCATGCTATTCATATAATTCTTAGATCACATTGTAGATTACAATTGGTGTGGAGTTTTTATATAAAGAGAGATTTTCTCCCCAAACTTACTTGTTCTCGATATTGTCTTTACTTCAAATCTCATACTCAAAGTTTGTCTTGATTTAGCCTATAAGGTTGAATCATTTTGGGGGCGTCGAAAGGCTGACTTAGCGCTTTCTCGTAGGGACGGGAATTATGTTGCGTTAAGGCCGCACGGTGTCTAGTTTTTCTAGTGTAAGAAATCTAGCCCCGTGACAATGAGCTAGAATTAAATAGCGAGGACAGGTTGGTCTTTTGTCCAATGTAACTCACATATCTTGGCAGAGCAGTCTTTCATTCAGACGAGTAGAGGTCACAACTAGGGGTACTCAAACTGTAAATGTTTCGACGTGACTGATGCATTGGGTTATCCAGTAAAAAGCACGACAATTGAGGCAGTGCGGAAAGAAATAGGTCTGACTGCACTAAACTTGAAAGACGGTACATACTCAACTTCACCACCTCAGAAAATGGGACGATTTTCTTAAGGTAATCTCTTCCGTTCAAGATCACAAAAATTCCTCTCCAATTTAGGCCTGATCATGTTATGTTCCTGAGCTGTTTAACTGACAAATTTGATGCCAGCCCAGTTCCTGCAAATAATAGAATTATAGCAGGATCATATCATAGGCTTGTAAATTTTTTCTTCTCATATTTTCTGTTTATTCCCCCTACATTCAACATTGTAAATACATAAATCATCCGTCTGTGTAGCAAATGCCCACCTTATTGATTTATTGTCACGGTTTACCGAGTGATCTTTATTCAAATGCAACCAATATTACCTATAGCTATCAACTGTTATACTTGATGATGGTGGCTCTATAGGGGATACAAGATCACCTGGTTGAGCTTTCTGTGCTTTTTCCAGTTCGAAGTAAAACTTACCATGAGGAGTCATATAAGAAACTTATTATGACCTGATAGTATCAAGAATGATGCTGTAAAAAATGCTACTTGTAAGGAGCTTATAAGCATTGTTTTTGGGATCTAATTAGACTATTAGAGCATGTTCGGGTACACTTATAAACTGGCATATTTTACTTGTATTATAGAGAGAGACTGAAAAAAGAGTAATAATTAGCAACAATGTATGAATACCCATTGCCATCTTATTTCAAGCATGCTCAAGAGCATTACCATAAAAGTACAGAAACTAGTAGTAGTTTTCTTTTAGACGTCTCTCGAAATACAGAAACTAAAAGAAACTTGCCATACAAAAGCCTCACGACATGGACAACCTCTATATCAGGAACAAGGGCAAATGAAAGTCCATACACTGAGAATATCAGAAATCTGCTATTCCCACCTTAAACCACAGGAAGTTCACCACAATCACTTACAAAGACTCTCTTTCTAGGACGATCACCTCTGTCTATCTCCTGTGACTCAACCAGCTTAACAACATCCATGCCCTCCAGAACTTGTCCAAACACAACATGCCTCTGGTCCAGCCACAGTGTCTGTAATTCATCCAACACTAATACTCGTAAAATACATATTGATGCACATTTTTGTCACATAATCTTGTTACCTCTGAATAAATTTTACATTTGACTCAAGTGCTTCTTTGAGTGGCCAAAAGATTGTGGATTGTTCAGTATACTTCTCTTCAGTTTCAATAACTTGAGAAGCAAAGAAAGAGGGAAAAACCGTTTTCTCCTTTTAACTTTTTAAATGGAAAGGTGACTTCTTATATTTAGAAAATGCAAACAACCACTCAATATTTTTTTATTTCGAAAGATTTCAAAACAAAAACAGAAAGAGCAATGTGACTGGCTACTAATAATAAAAAAGGAGCAATTAGAATCCTGTGAAAGGTGGTTAATATTTTTCATAATAAGTATAGGAAATGAAGAAGGCATATTTATACCTATTTGCCCCACCTCTACTCAACCACCTATTTTGGTATTTGCCTCAGAAACCACCAATTTATTATGATCTTTGATTTAGTTCTATAAAATGATTTTATTTGATAACTCTGCCTAACTCGACAGTGCAAATGAAAAATTGGTTTGATAACTCTGCCTACCTTAACAGTGCAAATGAAAAATTGGCTTCCATTGGTATCGGGGCCTGCATTTGCCATGCTAACAACTCCAGGTCCAGTGTGAGCCACTGCAAATATGAAATGCATTTCACTCGGCATTAACAAGAGCTCAGAATAAAAGGGTAACTAAATGGAGAAACTTACACTGGAAGTTTTCATCTTTGAATGTACGGCCATATATGCTTTTACCACCTGTACCCTGCAAAATCAGTATTCCCAAATGCCGGATTAATTAAAAATCTGTGCCTGTGAACTCATAAATCCCAAAAAAAAAAAATAATAATAAGGGGGGAAGGTAACTCTGCATTTATTATGAAACAATTTAAGTACTACTACTAGGGGGGATTTTTCAAAATAGTCGGGTCAAATGACCCATTTGGGTTTTTCGTGTAAAAGTCAATTTTGCCCTTAATGAAATGTTTTGTTATTGTAAATTAAGTCCTCATACTTTATATTTTTTAGAAACTAGTTTTAGTCTTATTTTTATTCGTCATCACTAGATGTCTCTTCTAAATCTGATTTTTCCTCAAATATTTCTTCATTTACTTCTATTTCTTCAATATTAACTTCTTCACATTCATCTCTAATTTGTTCAAAGTCCGTAATTAATATCCTAACTTTCTTTTTTGGACATTCAGTACTTATATGTCCTTCTTCATTACAATTCCAACATTTACATCGTTTTTTATCTAATGGTTTTTTATTATAAGGTTTATATTTTCTTCTAAAATATTTTCTTTTTGGTTTAAAATATTTCTTTTTAAACTTATTATATTTTTTATATTTTTTGGGTCTTATTTTTCTTTTTCTTTTATAATCATAACATCCCCAGTTTCCTGGTACTTCGGTATCTCTACAACAAATCCTATCTTGTATAAATCTTGATTGTTTATAAATCATTTGATTACTACACATAGTACTTATTTCATCTTTTATAGTTCTTATAATAAATCCTAATGTATAACCTTCTTCATTTCTTCCTAATTGTTTTTCTTTAATCTTATTTTGAAAATAATTATTCCATGGTGGTGGTAATTTCCTAATAAAAACTTCTTTATAATAATTATTATCAACTCCACTTCCAAACATCATATAATAATATTTACTATATTCACAACAATATTCGTTAAGGTAACACATATTACAGATTTGTAAATGTTCCATTCTGTTTTTAGCATCTTCTATTTCTTCTAATCTAGCTTTAGTACTTTCATTTACCCAATCTTCTCCAGCAAATTCTCTATAAATTCTTGTAGCGACTCTATTTATTCCTTCTATTATACTAATTCCAAATCCTGCTTCAATACTATCTTTCCAAATACCTTTTGTTGTTTCTTCTAATCCTCTATACCAATTAAATACATTTCCTTTAAATGATGCTAATAAATATTCAGTTCTATTTTTATTATCGGTATTACTTCGATTATAATTAAAGTGTGCTATCATATTAGTACTCCATTCATTTATAGCTCTTCTAACATCTAATTCACAATCTAAATTTAAATATGATCCTGCAATTTTCATTGGGTTTGATTTTCTTAAAACTGGTTTAAATTGGTCTCTATACATTCTTTCTTTGGTAGTTTTAAAATCTACTTTTGTATTAACATATCTTCTAGGGTCTATTTCTGCTTCATATCTAGCTGTGCTAGTTTCTCCATATTCTTCTTGTTTAACTGCTCGTGGTAGGGGTGGGCGCGGGTCGGTTTGGTTCGGTTCGGTTCGGTTTTTTTCGGTTCCAGAAATTTTCGGGTATTTAGTAAATGGAACCGTCGGTTCCAAATATAATTTTGGAACCGTTCGGTTTCGGTTCGGTTCTGTTCGGTTCCGTTCGGTTCCGTACTATAATTAAATTTTTTAACATTTAAAATAATACTACATAAATACACCTGAAAGTGGATACCAATATTAATAACAAAAAGTAGATACAAATGCCAAGTTCAATCTTAACTTTTACAAATTAACGTAATCTAATTTAATAACATATAAATAATAAGTTGTCAAATACAAATACCAAAAAGTAAATATTACTAATAAAACTTCGATATTCATATCAATAATTCATTTGTTTCAAACCTTCAAGTCCACATAAAAGTGAAATATAAATTAGAAATCACAAAGATAAAATATTTTAAAGTATTAATAATACTTACCAACTATTTAATGTAATCATCAGTTGGTTGACTTTCCATACTAACTACTAAGAAACTATACAAGAAAAAATTGAAAAAAACACAACTAACAAACATAAATAAACTCTAAATTGTTCAACTAATAAGATTTAATAAGAAAAAAATTATTAATTTGTTTAAAAAAATAAAAGAAATTGATTTATCCAATATAAAAAAAAAAAGTTCGGTTCTTATTCGGTTCTTCGGTTCTTGGTCGAGAACCGAGAACCGAACCAAACCATTCGGTTCTCGATTCGGATACCCGTTCGGGTATTTCATTTTAAAAAACCCGCTCGGTTCGGTTCGGTTCGGTTCGGTTCGGTTCCGGTTCGGTTCGGTTAGTTCGGACATTTTGCCCAGCCCTAGCTCGTGGTCCTCCTGTTTTTCCAACCATATGATTTTTAGTTATTTCTTCACAAATTTTTAAGTCTTCTAAGTCAAATATTAAATTTTCCATTTCTTCGTTCATTGTTCTTCTATAATTAATTTTCCTTCTTCTTTTTCCATAAGACTTTCTTCTTGCTTTCTAAGATCAATCAATAATCTTTCTATATCTTCTTTTAATCCTCCATTAAGTTTTATTAATTCTTCATATTTTTCAATTTTCTTTCTAACTTCTTTAAGTTCTTTGGTATAATCTGGTTTAAATAGTTTTTCTTTATTTAGATTTTCTATTATTCTATTTAAAAGATTTTCTATTCTTAAAAAGTTATTTTGTAGTCTTTCTTTTTCTTCTTCGTAGTCTATTTCAATTCTAGTTATTTTTTCATCAATTGCTTTTATATTTTTTTCAATTAAATTGATTTTATCATTCATACTCATACTTTAGTTTTTTTATAAGATGGTTTTTCAATTTCAAATCCTAATTTATTTAATAGAATATCAAGTTTATAATTAATAATATCTATCTTTTCTTCTAAAGTTGCTATTTTATTAATACTATTTTTCTGTGCAATTTTTGATATTTGATTTTGAATTTCTTCAAGTTTAGCTTCATCAAGTATTTCTAAATTATTAATTTGTTCTTTTATTTTATTAAATTGTTTAGACATATTTTTGCTTAAAACTTCTAATCTTTCTTTCGCTATTTCATCTTTTGGATCTATATTATTTATCTCGTCTATAGCTTCTATATCTTTAGATTTTAATTGTCCTAATTGTTACCATAAAAATGCATTAGTCCAGTTTGTAGTCATATTTAACCATTCATCTGTATTTCCCCATGAGCTTAAAGGTTGAAATAGAGTTGTATTCCATTTTTTAGTCTGATAACTTCCTATTGGTAATCTAATATTTTCTATTTCTTGTTTATCAAATCTTATCTTTGTTGGTAAACTCATATTAGTCTGGTAAGTTTAAGGAATTAATTATTATATTATTTATTATTTGTCTTATTTGTCTTATAAATTGTTCTTCTCTTCTTAATTCTCTTGTAATTTCATTCCTTAATAAATCTCTTTTAATTTTTTTCCAATTAGAAATTTCCCTTTCTATTTCTCTACGATTATTTTCGGTTATTATCTGTTCTTCTAAAATTTTTATTTTATTATCACAAAATTTTCTAGTTATTCCAGGCATATTCTTATTCTATATCGTCAAAACTAAGATCAAAATCATATAATTCAGAAACTTCATTATAACTTTCATGCTCTATAGTTTCAAAAGTTCTTTCACTATTTTCACTGTCTAACCAGAAAAATATAATCATTTTTATTATTTCTTTAGGCAATCTTTCTTTTAATCCAAATGATACAATTGTAAGACATTTTTCATAATATCTCCTATCTCTTTTTATGAAATTTATTCCTCTAGTATAATTGTCATAAGTTTCTGGAATTTCTATCATGTGACTATAATCAATACTATTAGTATATCTAAAAGGTACAGATCTATAATAAAACTCGTAACTTTCCATGATAAAAGTTCTTCAAAGTAAACAATCTCATAAAAATTCTTATATAATAATTTTCATGCAAATTTTCAAACAATAAATTTTCTTGTAGCTTAAAATAAGGGCCTTACCACGCTTCGCCAAATAGCAAGAATGTTATATGTTCCTGGTCACCTTCGTCACAAGAGTTGGCCAAAGTCCGACAGCATCACAGCAAAATGGACACAAAGGCACTCAAAACTCTCAAACAGACTCACTGTGTAGAACAACACTCAAAGCGTAATAAAAGATTTATTTCAAACTCAAAGATTTTATTGATCTGAAGATAGCTTGAAAGCTATTATACAAAGATTTTTACAGAGATTGATACTCCGAAGAGTGGTTTCTACTTTCTAAAGAGAATGATTACAAAGATCATTGTTGAAGGTTTTAGATGGTAGTTCAGGATGAGATTTCAGATGGCTAATTTTCGATGCTCCTTTCTAATGAGAAGAGTCTCAATTTATAGAAAGGCTCGCACTTCACCGAGAAGCTTCTGGCCAATCAGATTTTTACAACACAAAAGTAAAAAGTACAATAATTTCAAAAGTGGGTGAAAGTATTTAAAGTGCTTGTTGGTTGTCTTTATTCCAGTGTCGGCAATTTCTTTTGATTCCAGCTTGACAGCTGTCTTCTTATCTTCAAAGTTCACATGATGCTATCAGTCACGTTTTTCTTGATCGTCCTTCACTTGTGGACGTGTCCCATGCATTCTTCACTTCCAGAGAATTGATCGTTCATAATTCCACATATTTTTTCTTCAAGAATTTTTGATTCTTTATCTCCTCTACAGATAAGGATCCAATTATTGCTCATACCATAGACCATGTATCTTTCTCCAAAAAAGAATTGCATTGTTGAGCAGACTGATTTTATTCCGAGAGCTCGCCTGTAAATCATCCATTTTCTATTAATAGTTGGTAATTCTTTAAAAATCTGAATCTCCTTAAGTGGATTTCCATTATTTTTCCGAATTGTGATGAGATGATGTTCTCCATACCACTCTGGTTCTTTATATTCAGGACTAATTGTGTAAAATCTCAGTTCAATCGGTTGTTTATCACTGAATTTTTTAACACAATTAACAAATTCTTTGTCAAACTGTTCAATTTCTTTTAGATCTATCCCTGGGAAGAGTCGATCTAAAAATCCAAATGCTGCCAATTTTCGAACAATATTAGGATCTGCTCCTTGAAATGCACTGATCCTTGGATAAATCGTCGTTGGAAGGGCTGTCAAATATAGAGAACTTCCTTCTCTGAAATTATATACACATTCTGAGAATTCATAATACTCCTTTTCCATTGGATGTAGATTAGCTCTGATGTGATGAGTAGCAATTATTCCCTTTGGTGATTTAAGGTCACCAATTGGTAATTTTTTATCTTCTTGGAATTCACTGATAATGAGGGTTTGTTCCAATGGGCCTTTTGATAAGGATGTTTGAGTACTAGACTCAGCGGCTCCTTTTCCACTTGTAAATTTTTCCAACAATTTGTCCATACTGACAGGTAGTTGTTGTGGACCATTTTTTATGACTTTTTCCTCTTGCGAGGTAAGAGAGTCATTTCTCTTAAATTTTGATTCTCCACTCGAGGTGGATGTATTAATCTCCCGAAATGGGATGTGACTAGCCTTTCGGCTGTATTCACCTTTTAAAGGAGGATACTCTTGGCTACAATTTGCAAAAAAGTCTAAACATTCTGACAATTTTTCAACTATTTTCTCTTTGTTATCATTCAATTTTTCAATCTTTTTCCCACTTTCAACAACTTTGCTTGATAAATCACACAAAGTTTGTCGAATATCAAGATGATCTTCTTGAACAGCAAGATAATCTACATTAAAATCTGTTAGAAGATCTTGTAATTCCTTTGTAAATGCTTCAATCTTTTCCATATTCATGATTCCTGCTCAAGAAATCAGCAAATAAATTATCTTTTTTTTAATATATTCAAATTTAAAATTATAAAAAGATAGTAACACTTGCCATCTATGTAATCTCCTATGTTGGGGTGAATTTGGTAATTTATTATTTACTAGTCCATTAAGTTGTGTATTATCAGTTTGAACAATAAATTCCTTGGATAACAAAAACATTTGAAATTTGTTTATTCCTTTAACAACTGCCAATAATTCTTTCTCATTGGTTGAATAATTTACTTCAGCATTATTAAATGTTCCGCTAGTATACCTGCAAATTTCATTTAAATCAGTTTTTAATAAAGCACTCCAATATAAATCTGAAGCATCGGTTTGAACTATCAATTTATCTTTTTCATCAGGAAGTCTAAGTTTAGGTAAATTTCTACAATTTTCTTTTAAATTTTTAACACAAAGAGTATGTTCTTCATTCCAGCCTAATTTATTTGATTTTCTTAATAGTTTCTGAAGTTTATTTCTTTTTTTCTGCAAGTTTTTCTATAAATCCTTCAGCATAATTAAGACAACCCAAAAACTTTTGAATTTGTTGCTTATTTTCTAATTTATCAGGAAATAAAATTATTTTTTCTGAAATATGAGGTTGCAGTTTTATTCCATCACTATTTATTATCATTCCTAAGAATTCAATTTCATGTTTTGCTACTTCTGCTTTTTTCTGACTAAGTATTATACCTTCTTTTGAGCAAAGTGTAGCAAAAATTCTAAGATATTTAAGATGATCTTCATATATTTCTGAACAAACAAGTATATCATCAACATAAACAATAAGAAAATTATAAGTTTTAAAGACTTCATCCATTCTTCTTTGATAAATTTGTGGTGCATTTTTTAATCCAAATGGCATAACTATCCATTCATAATGTCCTTGAGGGGTACTAAATGCTGTTAATGGTATAGTATTTTCTTCTAGTTTTATTTGCCAAAATCCAGATTTACAATCAAATTTAGAATAATATTTTTTGTTTTTGGCAATATTTATTAATACTTCTTTATTTAGTAGATAATATCCATCAAATTTAGTGTTTTTATTAAGTTCTTTATAGTTTACTACCATCCTAGGTTTTCCTCTTTTTATCTCCGAATGATTTCTAACCATAAAGGCTGGGCTACTATGAGGGCTATTACTTCTCCTTATAAGTTTTTGATTAAGAAGTTCTTGAATTTGTACTTGAAATTCTTCTTTGTCTTCTTGATTATAGAGCATAGGTTTGACTCTAATAATGATTGTTGGTTCTAATAGTTCTATTTTAGCTGTTGTTTTTTATTTTTCCCATTTTTCAAGTGGGTTTTCATTATAATTTTTAGCTAAAAGATCTTTTATTTGATCAAGAGTAATTGTTTTGATTGAATAATTGAGTAATTTTGGTATAAATTCTATTTTTTCACCACGCTGAGCTGGCTGAACTCTGAATGGTTTGAATTCTCTAGCAATTTTTAGTAAATGTCCACATGGTGTTTTTAATTGAATAGTATAAATATTTTGACTATATTGACTAAACTGTTGTAAAAAGTCATTTCCAAGAATAATATCACAATCATTAATATTATATTGGTAAACATTTCTTATGGTTACTATTTTAGATCCTATTATAACTTCTATATTTTCATTTTTATATTTTAAAGATTCTCTTACTCCAGTTATTCCTTATAGAGTTAATTGTTGTTTATTTTCTATCCACTTTGGTAATAAAAATTCTTTAAAGACAGTTATCTCGGCTCTCGTATCAATTAGAGCACAAGTAGTTATTTTTGATTCAAATACAGTTATTTGTATATATACACTTATTGAGAATTTTATTTCTCTACTCATTTTTCTTTAGGACAATATGTAGTTATTCCTTGATGTATAATAAGAATTCCTTCCTTGTCTATTTTATAATTATCAAGACTATTTAAAAATGAATTTCCTAATAATATTGGATGTTCATCAAAATTCATATTGTTATCAATATAGCATTCTATGCTTAATAATAGATTTCCTAATTTAATTTGAATTTGTCCTATGATATCACAAGAGTTTATTTTTCCTTCAAAATCTCTATAACTATAAGGTTCAACTTTTTTCTTTTTAATTCCTTCATCAATAAGAGAGCAAATATGATTCTGACTTGCTCCAGTATCAATAAGTATTTTAATTTCATTTATCCATTTACTTCCATTAAAGAATTTTCCTTTGATTCCATAGACACTATTATTTTTATTTTGTATTATTTTTGAAATACTATGTCTTACTGTATTATTTCCTATAATTATTTTATTTTCTTTATATGTTATTTGTTTTGGTATTATAGGTTGATCAATACTTATAACATCATCATGTCCTATCTCAAAATTTTCTATTTCTTCTATGTCTTATTCTCTAGGTAAGATTGCTTCTCCTATATCCCTAAATTCTTCGTCAATTTCTATAAAAGGATTTTCCTTATATATATTTCCATAATTACTATTTGTATAACAATATAATCCTTGATATAATATAGTAAAGACTTTATTATCATCTTTTAATATTTTATTAGTCATCTTAAAATGTAGACTAAGACAATCATCTAAATTTTTATCATTTATATGCACACAATATCTTGGATAACAAGTAAATTTTAATTTTTTATAGGTTAAGTTTCCTTTTACTATTCCTAAATTTCCATTTTCTGCAGTTATACATCTTTCATCTTGTAAATTAAGTATTATAGGACTATTAATTCCTTCTTTAAAACATGATTTTATTATTATTTGTATTCCAGCAAGGTAAACATAAGATATTTTATCTCGTTTTTCTTGTTTTAATTTTCCTAGGAATTCATTAATATTTCTTTTTGTTATAAGATTTAATTTTGTTTAATATCTATGGCTTTTTCTATTTCATGATATTCATTAATGACTAACTTCTTTCTTCTAAAGGCTGATCCTAAAATATTAAATAATTTATTTTCTCCTGGAGGTTTTAGACTTAATTCTGCTTTATTAATTTTTCTAAATTTTTCCCAATCAAATTTTCCTTTTAAGGCATATCTCTCTACTCCTTCGTATACTTCAGTTTCTAAATTTTCTGAATCTTCAATTTCCATGATTCTTAGGTATCTAATTCTTCAATTCTCCTAACTTCATTATTAAGAACTCTTTGTATTCTTTTTAAAGTTTTCATTTCTATAAGAATAGACATTTTAACAAGATATCCTATATCTTGAGGAATTAGAGAGAATTGAAGATAATAACGAAATTTGCATAGGATGGTACGTTAACAGTTCTACTGAATATTTAGATACTGATAGTTATATTCAACATCTTATTAATAAATCAAGAAATTTGATTAATAAAATAAAAGACTCTGATAGTCTTAAATTAAAGAAAAAATTTGAAAAGAAAATTACTTTTCTTTTAATAGATTTTGATGAATACCATTATTAGGTGACCTAAAATGCAAAAATAAAATAAAAACAATTAATTCAAAAATAAAATTATTAATTAAATTTTTTGGCTCAAGATAGGTGGAAAGAGTTGATGGTGAAGAGAAGTTAATTTTTTATTGCAGGCGGCAAACAATTTTGTCGAATCCAAAATTAGATTTAAAGTTTAAGGACTAAAATGACTTGTTTTAAAACTTGTTATTTTAAGGGTATTTTAGGTAGTTTTAAGGTTGAATAGTAAAAAGGGGTATTTTGGAAAGGGTATGGTTGAATTTAGGGTATTTTCAATAATTTCTCTACTACTAGGCACAAGTCAAAACAAGCAAATGGAAGGTGCTTATTGACTTCATTTGAAGCCACCAAATATGTACATGAAAATCACAATGTCTTAGGTATGAATATAAAAAAGGTAATACGCTTAGTGGTCAACTTGTATCCCATAAATCTTGCACACTGGAAATCTTGTTCAAATCATAGAACACCTAAAAATACTTATCATCAAGCCAGAATCATCTTCAACATGACTAATATACACTCAGAACTCAAAAGTAAAAATGAATAAACAGCATATGGTGGAAATGAGGCACAAACCAACACAAACAAGATAAATTAAACTAGTTATGCACAACAATCAATAACAGGAAGACTAGGGCAAAGCACTGGTAAATTAACGCATTCATAAGCTCCGAGAGAGACAAGTGTGTGGATAGACAACAAACCAATTGTACTGGATATGGTGATAGCAGTTACTTTCCAAATCAAAAGAAACTCCAAGGATGTGAGTGTATCCAAGCACCAGGTGGATGATGAAACCTCAAAAGGAAGATAGAGGAATTATACATGTTGTCATCCTTTGTTCAACTGACTAACTTTTCACTTTAAAGTCTAGCAACTAAGACATACAAATTTTAAAGTGTACATACATTCATTTACCTTCCGCTTTAAGTGACAGGAAGCTCATATACAAAATGTGTACCAAGGTTAGTTTGACTTTATTTTCCTTCCTGCCAATGCTTTAACATCATTATGATTTCAGGTAGAACGTCAATAACACTTCATATTGGGAGCCCATTTAACAATTTTATATTACATTGAATAGATTTTAGTATAAAGATTTAGAAATGCTAAAATGCAATATATTTAAATTTGAAGGCTTGCATATTCAATGGTAAAAATAATCTTAAGAGGCAATATTGGTTTTCATGGTAAAATATTTGCATTGAATATGGTCTTTGGAATCAATTCTTCGAATATGGAAAGCACAAAGCTAGTGTTCACCTGGACCTGGGATCAACTAACACAGTATAAACTCACTGTAGTACAATTATATAACTCTTAATTAAAAGAACTTTCAAGGATGAACCTAACAGTTGCAATAAGTTTATATAACTAGAAATTCAGTGATTACAGTATTTATCGCTCAACGTTAATGAAAATCCAACTAACAAACCAAACAGTTAATAGTTTTTCAAAGACATCTTACATTTCCTTTATCAAAATCTCCTCCTTGGATCATGAAATCCTTAATAACACGGTGGAATGAGGATCCTTTGTAGCCAAATCCCTTCTCTCCTGTTCAATTGCATATTCGTAATAATATATATTCAGAATCATCACAAATAAATGATACGCACCTACACTGACACACACCCATACATATATATTAAAGTTCACATAATAAAACTAGAAAACCTGTACATAGAGCACGGAAATTCTCTGCAGTCTGTGGCACATCATCACCATATAATCCAATTACAATTCTCCCAGCAAGCTTTCCTACAGGTTCTCCAACACTTATATCAAGATAAACTTTGTGGGTTACTTTGGATTGTAATGCAGCTTCCTGTGGAAACAGAATGAATACTCCAAATGCTGTAAGGCATGTCTTGGATAGTAGAAAGAGGTAAAGTTTTCCACTGTTTAAGATGGCGAAGAAATGGATTAGTTATGTCCTATCCATCATTTTAAACCCACACGCACAAAAAACTTGTCTCTATGTCCACCTAATTACAATGATGGGAGAGGAGTAAATTTTCCTTCCTAAAGGATGAAAAACCACACCTTAAATTTTTCATTCTAAGTAAGGGTGGGCATGGGTTTGGGTTGGGTTTGGTCGGTTTTTGCCTCGACCCAAACCCAACCCAATATGATCGGTTTGATAAAAAATTTAACCCAATCTAACCCGTGTAAAGGTTGAAACCCAACCCAAGTATCGGTCGGGTTGGGTTGGTCGGTTTTGGACGACTTGTTAACAAAAATTAAAATCATCCAATTTTCTATTATACTAAATTCGAATACACAAGATTAAATAGTAAGTAAATAAATAAATAAATAAATAAAAACATCTATTATCTTATTCAATCCTCATTAGACGAGCCTACAAAGAACAAAGTGTATTTAACATAACATAAAAAACTTATACTACATTTCTTGTAGAAAGAACAATAAGTTACTCCTCTAAAATATATCAAGGTAATTACAGTTACACTATCTACTCATAATTTTTAGGTTTCTTTTACTTTTCTGGCATTTTATTTCTTTTATTTTTTTTTATTTTTTTTAAAGTGACGGGTTGGGTTGGGCGGGTTTATTCGATTTTCTTGAGTTAACCTATAACCCGACCCGACCCGACCCAACCTGCCTACACAGTTAACCCACCCAACTCCTGTAAAAACAACAAAAAAATCGACCCAACCCGGTCAGGTTGGTTCGGTTTGGGCGATTTGAACGGGTTCGATCGGTTTTTGCCCACCTCTAATTCTAACCACCTCTTCCATTCCTTCTCCAAAACAAAGGGTATAAAAGCCCTATTACCCTCAGGGTATCAATTGATCAAGAATGTAACTTGTAGCTTCTCGCCACCAAAGAACTATTATAATTGTAGTAAACTTGCTATAATATGTGACTCCCATCTTACAAGAATTCAAGTCCTGGAATTAGATTGAAGAAGAAACTAAACTAATCCAACCTTATAATTTATTTGGCCCTCGTTTGGTGCACATTTTTGGAAAAAGAATGCATTTTTACTGTTGATGTGATGGAGAATATACGGCTGAAAAAGAAGGAAAAGTTATTGATGCGATGAAAAATATTATTTTATTGAAGAATGTGGTTGAGAATGAGAATGAAAAAATTAGTATAGGTCAAACAGGGCTTGGAGGGTTATAGTTTCAAATATCATCCACTATCTTATCCTCACAAAAATGATTTCGTAAGCCCATTTTTTCAAAAATTCATTTTCAATACACGTCCTCCAATAAAATAATTTTACACAATTTTACACGTATTCCAAAAAACCACTATTTCAAAATATATATTTTTCCCAAAAATGGGGCTCAAACAAGGCCAAATGAGTTCTCCAATTATAATAAGACAGTGAGCAAAAACACAAACCTCTGACATGGCTCTAACCGGGGAAAACACGCCACCTTTAGTTCTCTGATATGCAGGGCTTGAAAGTGAAGGTGAGAGGCGCAAGGGACAGGATAAAAAATTCAAGGAAGATAATGCAGATTTGCGAGGCTTGGAAGAAGCAAGAGCACAAATGAAGCGTGGTAATGTTTCGGTTGGTGGAGCTGAAACTGAGCAAATATTCGACTGAAAGCATGTAAAATAAAAAGACAAATGTTAATTAGCTGATGAATGTAAACAGCGAAATTAGGGTTTGGGCAGCAAACTTACCAGAGACGCAAATGAAGAAATTGTAAACATTTAATTGACTAAAATAGGAATCTTCAACTATCATGATGATCACATACTCATCTCTTTTATGCGGAAATAAATACTTCATTAAAACATACCGGAATCAGCCATAATAAAATCTTCTTAGTGTAGAAAGCTTGTAGAAATTATTTCTCTCACTTCACCCCTTTTCTTGTCTTCACCAGAATATATGGGCAAATCTGATAAAATGATAAAGTGGGTAGAGAGAGGACAATTCCTACGTATAAGTATTAAAAAAACGGTTATCCTACTCCCCATAAAAGTAGGCATATAGGAAATAACTTCCCCTTTTATCTCACTGTAACCGTGCATCTCTTTTCAAAGCCAATAACTACCTTATCCTATTAAATCCAGACAATGACCATATTACCATTGTTCATGTGGGACATATTTTAACATTCTCCCACTTGGCCCATATGAACGATACTTATTTGGATTGATAAGGTAAACATAATATGCGCATAACATTAGCTTATTTGCACTTTAGTAAGATTACAATAATATATAATTAAATAACCTACCAACATGAGTCATGGCAGTAAATATCAATAAAGTGACATCTTCCCTTCCATGCACTACAATGCTAGCAAATTACTTAATTATAATCCATAATAGGAAGTAACTGTAATGTCCCAATAATGTCTTTGTCAAAGACGATTCCTATCATCAATTATCCATCTCCATAATTATGTAATTGATGGTAAGCAGGAAAGATGTCAGAAACACAATTAGTGATATCTCTACAGATGTTATAGAACCAAAAATAAAAATAAAGATCCATAAATATACCTCAGGGATTGCAACAAAGACCCATGCGATCGACATGTTCCTTAAATGTCTTTGGTGCTAACCCTTTAGTTAGAGGATCTGCAATCATGAGCTCAGTTTTAATATGTTCTATAAACACTGTTTGTTTCTGAACTTCCTCCTTAACGGTCAAATATTTGAGCTCCATGTGCTTAGCGCCATTAGAATATTTGTCGTTCTTGGAGAAAAAGACTGCTGCGGAATTATCGCAATACATTCTCAGCGGCCTGGCAATGCTGTCGACAATTTCAAGTCCCGAGATAAAATTCCGCAACCATAAAGCATGAACTGTGGCCTCAAAGCATGCCACAAATTCAGCTTCCATAGTAGATGCTGCTATGATAGTCTGTTTGGCGCTTTTCCATGATATTGCTCCTCCAGCTAATAGAAACAAGTAACCAAAAGTTGACTTCCGACTATCAATACAACCAGCAAAATCTGAGTCGGAGTAGCCAACCACCTCCAACTGATCAGACCTTCGATATGTGAGCATATAGTGTCTTGTTCCTTTCAAGTATCTCAAAACCTTCTTTGCAGCTTTCCAATGCTCCATTCCGGGATTACTTTGGTATCTCCCGAGCATTCCAACTATAAAACTAATGTCCGGTCTTGTACAGGTTTGAGCATACATCAAGCTTCCAACAACAGATGCATAAGGAATATTTTCCATTCTTTTCTTTTCTAATGCATTCTGTGGACAATCATTTTCACTGAACTTGTCCCCTTTACAAATAGGAGCAGGAGTGGCCGCACAATCAGCCATATGAAATCTTTCAAGAACTTTATCGATATATCCCTTCTGAGACAACCTTTACAAATAGGAGCAGGAGTGGCCGCACAATCAGCCATATGAAATCTTTCAAGAACTTTATCGATATATCCCTTCTGAGACAACCCTAGCAATCCACGTAATCTATCACGAAATATTTCAATTCCTATCACGTAAGTTGCCTCACCCATATCTTTCATTTCAAAGTTCATAGAAAGAAATCTATTGGTTTCATTCAGTAAACCAAGATCATTGCTAGCAAGCAATATATCGTCAACATATAGAATCAAGAAAATGAACTTGCTCCCACTGACCTTTAGATATATACACCGATCAACAGTATTTTCCTTAAATCCAAAGGACGTGATGGTATCATTAAACTTAAGATACCATTGTCTCGAAGCCTGTTTAAGTCCATAAATTGACTTCTTTAATTTGCATACCATATGCTCCTTTCCTTTAATCAAGAAACCTTCAGGTTGATCCATATAAACCTCTTCATCCAAATTCCTATTCAGAAAAGCAGTTTTCACATCCATTTGGTGTAACTCCAAATCGAAATGTGCCACCAGAGCCATTATGATCCGAAGAGAGTCTTTCTTCGATACAGGAGAGAACGTCTCTTTGTAATCAACATCTCCTTTTTGAGTGAAACCTTTAGCAACAAGTCTAGCTTTATATCGTTCAATGTTGCCATTGTAGTCGCGTTTGGTCTTAAAGACCTACTTACATCCAACTGTCTTAAAACCTTCAGGAAAATCAACGACGTCCCAAACTTTATTTTGTTCCATTGATTTCAACTCATCATTTATAGCATTGATCCACTTTTCAGATTCATTACTTTCAATGGCTTGTGAAAACGAAACTGAATCTTTACTTGTCCCTAAATCATAATCAGATTCTTGCAGATATACCAAATAATCATCTGAAATAGCTGATCTCCTTTCTCTTTGAGATCTCCTTGTTGCTATTACTTGTGATTGTTCTGCAATCGGTTCATTGGTGACATTCTCATTATGGAGTAGCTGATCACTTGATTGTTGTTCAATGTCATCATACCGTTCGACAACTGGAGAAGCAACAATTTCAATTGAAGGTACGGGTATCAGGATAGGCACCCGAACTTCTTCTAAGACCACATTACGTGATACATTACTCCCACTAATTTCACCATTCTCAAGGAATCTGGCATTTCCGGTCTCCACAATTCTCATACTATGGTTAGGGCAGTAAAACCTATACCCTTTGGACTTCTCTGGGTAACCAATAAAGTACCCACTTACAGTTCTAGAATCCAACTTCTTTTCATGTGGATTATAAATCCTAGCCTCTACTGGACAACCCTAAATATGAAAGTGTCTCAAACTCGGTTTCCTTCCTGTCCACAATTCAAAAGGAGTCTTTTGAATTGCCTTACTAGGAACCCGGTTAAGCAAATAAGCGGCTATCTTAAGAGCCTCCATCCACAATGAAATGGGTACTGGGGAGTTACTTAACATACTCCTTACCATTTCCATAAGAGTACGATTACGCCTTTCAGCCACACCATTCTGCTGAGGCGTACCAGGCATTGTATATTGTGCACAAATACCATGCTCTTCTAGGAATTTAGCAAACGGTCCTGGACATTGTCTTATTCCATCATACCTTCAGTAATACTCACCACCTCTATCTGATCGAATGATTTTCACCTTTCTATCTAATTGTCGCTCAACTTCAGCAACATATGCCTTTAAAGCATTTATTGCTTGAGACTTTTCATGCAACAAATAAACATAACCGTAACGTGAATAATTATCGATGAAAGTGATAAAATACTTTTCTCCACCAAAAGACGGTGAGTCGAAAGGTCCACATATATCAGTATGGACAATCTCCAAAAGTTCTCTACTTCTTGTGGCTCCTTTCTTTGTATGTCTGGTTTGCTTTCCTTTAATACAATCCAAACATACATCGAAATCAGTGAAATCAAAATTCGAAAGAATCCCATCTTTTACCAATCTCTTCATTCTTTCTCTGGATATATGACCCAGTCTTTTATGCCACAAGAAAGAAGAATTTTCATTAACTCTGCTACGTTTAGTTCCAACATCATGATGCAAGGTGAGGAGTGTTTTAGCAAAATTTTTGTTAAGATTAAATTTATATAACCCTTCAGATAAAACACCAGAACCAACAAATGAGTCATTCCTCATCAAACGAAAACCCTTATGTTCAAAATACAAAGCATAACCATCACAATCAAGTTTTGACATGGAAATTAAATTTCTAGAAATAGTAGGGACATAAAAAGTATCAAATAGGTCCAAAGAGTGGCCTGACTCTAAAAACAAACGTAAAGTTCCAACACCAACAACTGGTACTTGAGTTCCATTTCCCAATACTATAAAATGTTCATTTCCCTTTATGTTCTAGATCGAAAGGTATCCCTGCATCGAATTTGAAACATGAATAGTAGAACCAGAGTCAATCCACCACGTATTAGAAGGAACTTGTGTCATATTTGATTCGAAACATACATAAGCTAATAGCTTACCTTTCTTTTCGAACCAAGCCCTACGTTTCGGGCAATTTTTTCGTAGATGCCCATGGCCATGACAGAAATAGCATTTCGGTCCATTATGTTCCCTCTTGCGAGCCTCATTGACATGAGAAGGTCCCGCAAACTTCAATGGATCTTTCTTGAAACTCTTCTTCGGTTTCTTTCCTTTGCTTCCAACTCCATGACTCATAACATTAATTGAATGTTGTCCTTGTTGCCTAAGCCTTGCCTCTTCTTGAATTAACATACTTGCCAATTCATTCACATTCCACTTTTCTTTAATAGTGTTATAGTGAATTTGAAATGGCCCATACTGAGTAGGCAAGGAATTCAGAATGAACTGAACAAGGAAACTCTCATCAACATTCATACCTAGAGATTTAAGTCTGGCAGCTAGATTGGTCATCTCAAGGACATGCTCATTCATTCCACGACTACCATCAAATTTCATGGTAGTTAGTTCAGCCATTAATCTCCCTCCAAGGGACTTGTCCGCTGAACGAAACCGATCTTCCACAGCCTTGAGATATTCCTTTGCATTCTCAATTTGAGGAAGCGTTGACTTAATATTGTTCGCAATACACATTCGCATAAACATAATGCTCAATCTTTAGATCTTTCCCATGACTTAGACAAAGCTTGCTGCTCCAAACGGCTTGTTTCAGTAATAGCATCTGGTTTGTCAATTCGCAATGCTAAGTCAAGATCCAGAACACCAAGGTGGAATTGGATCTTTTCCTTCCAGTCAGAGAAATTAGTTCCACTAAAGTTTGGAACAGAAGAAGCTAGCGAATGAAGCGAAACAGGAGTTGACACTGCAATAAAATTGTCACAACATTAATGCTTTGAGAAATCATTTCCATCAGTAATATTGCTTTCAATCTTTGGATTAACTGATGCAATATACTAATATTCAAATTTAATGATGATATTTCACTCACCTAGGAATAATTGATAACCCTTTAAATTTGGATTAGTTTGTCACCTTTGGGCATCCATTCCAATCTCACTATCATTCTATCAATTATCCTAATAAATTTAATGACTACTTGAAAGTTGGTGCACCTTTGGGTCTGACCATAATAATCAAGTAATCATTCCATAATAATTTTGCAAAGTCATAAATCAATTTGATATTTATAACTTTTCTCAGCAAGATCACTTTGGTGACAACATGCTAACCATAATATAAATATTGATTGATAAATAACCAAGCAAAATGTCGGTCCATGTTTAAAACAGATAAATAATATCCCAAATTGTAGGCGTGTATTATTTTGAACACTGTTCCGAGTTCAAAATCCTATACTAGCACTCTCTTTTAATTTTATTAATTACATGCAGAATCCGGCCATAACAATTCAGCCCATGCAATAAATAAAATTTATCACATAAAATAGCCACCATGACTAGTTAGTTTATTATCATAAGACATGTACGTGGCCCATACATAATCAAACAACAGAAAGGTAGTCTGCATGCATTAAATCTTAAGGTTGCCCACCAAAAACAAATAATCATTTAAACAAAACAGTGTGCCTAATAAGACAAAAGAGTTGTCCATTAAATCTGTAAATGTCAACTTTGAATTGTAGACATATGAAATCATTTTGCAGCCAACAAATAACTGGACGGATACAAACTAATAAATATCCACAAGGAATCATGATATCCAATACTGTAAAATCCGGCCACTACACGCTTTTATCAAGATTTTATTTAACCCGGCTATCATCATAGGAATTGGTGAACAGTGAGTTCCGAACATTATGAACACAAAACATTGCACATAAATTAAAAGGAAAATCATGATAGTTTCAACCATGCTCTGATACCAAATGTAAACATTTAATTGACTAAAATAGGAATCTTCAACTATCATGATGATCACATACTCATCTCTTTTATGCGAAAATAAATACTTCATTAAAACATACCGGAATCAGCCATAATAAAATCTTCTTAGTGTAGAAAGCTTGTAGAAATTATTTCTCTCACTTCACCCCTTTTCTTGTCTTCACCAGAATATATGGGCAAATCTGATAAAATGATAAAGTGGGTAGAGAGAGGACAATTCCTACGTATAAGTATTAAAAAAAAGGTTATCCTACTCCCCATAAAAGTAGGCATATAGGAAATAACTTCCCCTTTTATCTCACTGTAACCGTGCGTCTCTTTTCAAAGTCAATAACTACCTTATCCTATTAAATCCAGACAATGACCATATTACCATTGTTCATATGGGACATATTTTAACAGAAATCGCCATTTTAGGTGCTTGTGAAAGAGAAATATAGTGAGTCAGGCTCGGTGCTTCGAGAGATGACCAAGTTAGTTGACCTTGGTTGAGAACAAGGCAAAAGCAAGAAAGACGGAGTTTACGAGAATTGTAAATAACTGGAATGGTGTTGAATCTTTTTGATAATGACAATTGACAAACGAGTCCGCTTAAAGTTTGGGTAAATTCCACTAGAGGTCACCATGTTCCCTTGCCTATAATTTTTTGCACTCATGTTTCAATGTTTGAAATTGGAAAAAGTTTATTTGCATGTCTCACGTGATACCGAATTAGAAGGGTAAAATTGTTCAAAAAAAATTCCATACGATTGCAAAATGCCTACTAAAAAATTATCATCAATTTGGAGGATAATAATGTAACAAAATGTGTCAGATTTGTAGCATCTAAAACTAAATTAAAATTCAATAAATCAAGACAAATTAAAGTTAAAACTCTTTCACACATAATGGATCGCGAATCTATTATGTTATGTGCTTTGGTTTTGGCATACATTATTCTTCATTGAAAACCTTTTGTATTAAAATTATTCTTCACTCACTATGACGGATGACCATCATCATCTCTCTCCTAAGTTTACAATCTATATCAACAGTTGCTTGTTGTAACCTTAAAATCCAAGAAGAGCGGGATCAATTTGCATACCCTTTTTTTTGCCATCCCATCTGATGACTGCATAACTTTCTTGAGGTGCCGGATTATGTCGAGAATTTGGGTGCTCTATAAGTTGAGATATTGTTGGACACATGCAAATAGAAGTCCCTAATCGAAATGACATGACGGTGGTGTTGAGTTTATAGAACATTGAATTGCTCCATTTAATAAGGCAGCATTCTAGGTTGGAATCTCAACTCCAACATTCTATGCCTGCATATGACATGCAATACATAATTGGTGGTGATAATTAATCGTTGTGTCCAATTATAATTGAATTGGTTTGAAATTACACACGAATTTAAGCCCCTATTTGACAACCATTAATATAAAACTCTTTTTTTTTCAGACTCATTTCAACTACACATTCTCACAATAAAATACAAGCACGCATTTTTCAAATTGTTTTAATGGTTGTCAAACAGGGGCCAAACTACTAATGTAGATAGCTCATAGCATTTGCATTTAATCAACTGTTCCATTATATGATGAACATATTGTCATCGAACCAACATTTTTTTGTTGTTTTCACTTCTCATTTATGGCCATTAAGTTACACATATAATTGCTTTAGAGCTATTCCCCTATAATAAATGACTGTCCTTGTCACCATGCCCAAATAAATCAAATTTCTCTTTACCTCCATGGCTGTCATGTACTATTGCCTCATAGTATTTCCAAAAGACTATTTATAAAGAGTTTCTTCCGCATAATAGAGAGATTAATTTTTTTCTTATGCACTCCAATAAGTTCCGACTCTTTTTTTTTTGTTTTCAATAAACATTTATTGATTTCTCCTCATGTCTTATTTAGGGATTGTTTGTGAATGATTTTAATCCAATTAAAATTGAAAATATAGCCGTTATTGGGTCACACCCGTCTAATAAAAGTCAACAATAACAGTTAGTTTTTCAATTTTAATCCGATTTTAATCTTTCTCAAACAAGCTCTTAACATAATTTTTTTATATATATTAATAATCAATCAATTCATATGTTATTTGAATTATTTAAATTACAGAGTATTGAAATTTGAAACTTATTATGCAATCATTGTTAATTAAGAATAGAAACCTCTTTTAAGCACCGACTCTCTAAAATAAATAATATCTTGTATTTAGATAGTCACTTTTGGATGCTCTTAAGGTGACTATGTTGGTGCTGTGAGCTGCATGCACATTACAATAAGTTTGAATGAATTAATTTATGGTAATTGAACATCATGAAGCACTAAACATAATAATTAAGATCTAAGATTGCTTCATTCTCTGTACAGAAGGACGGCCTTAAGTTAACTAAGAGTTGTACTACTCAACTAAAGTGATTTATAGAATAAACCCCCTACAACTCCAACAAAGAGAGAATAAAGGAAAGCCTAAATGGATGAATTATCAAGAAATTAATTAACTAAAGAGAAATCAACTCCTTCATGTCCCGTAATAAAAGGAAATCTCGATGCCATCCGTATTTTTGTAGAGTACAAGAGTTCGCTTTCTTCCCGTAAATTAATGTTTCTTTACGGGTCAATCTTCATAAAAGAGCAACGTCATATTCCTACAAGAATTGATCAAAGCCAGAGAGCTCCAGCTTCCTTGAGAAATGGGACTAATGTGCCATTAATATGTGAAGCCATATCTCTATCCATAGTACCGACAAGTTTGCCACCGATGAACACCACCGGCATGGGCGAGGAGCTTCCGAGAAGCGTCATGAATGCTCTCTCAATTTCTTTACCACATGGGTCTTGGTCTAGCTCGTGAACACTTGGGTTGACTCCCATGCCACAAAAGAGCCTCTTCACTGCAAGGCACATACAACACGTGCTCACACTAAATATCACCACCGCGCTACCGGATGCCAGCCACATCACCCTCTCGAGTGGGTCCGCCGCCGTGCTTTGCCTCGCTGAATTATGCATCTTAGTTTTTTTACCCGTTTGAGGTTTGCAATTTGGATGATGTGCGAAATAATGAAAAGGTTGAGGGGGGGTATATATATGGTGGGGTTGGGGGTGTTTGTCCGGTTAATGTCTACCGTAGAAGTCGGCTGCGGGACTAATGTGTTAGACTAATTTTATTAGTCTGTATTGTACTAGCGAATAGTATTAGATGTAGGATCAATATTTTGTGTAAGGACGTATGTAGAAACGGCAGATATAGTCCTGTTGTCGGGGGCTAGAATTAATGAGATTTCTTCGTGACCTTAATAATATACATGTTGCCTTCTCTTTAACTGATTCTGAACCATGCAAGGTGCAGTATAAGAGCTTCTAATTAGTTAAGCTGATTGCCAACTAGCTTTTACAACGCCACCCGCAAGTCATTTAGCAATAAGTTTTCTCGGACTTGGTTTTGAATGTGACATCACCTATAGTGTTGGTTTTGCTATTTTTTAAGAGGATTGAAGTAGAAATATATCAACATTTCAAATGACGGACACTCAAATAGCATAACAGATCTCAACTCTATTACAACTTGGAATTTAAAATCACACGCTACTTTCACATCAAAATTAGGCGAATTGTAAGTAGTTTGATAGTTTTGCCTTCAAGTTTATGTACGCTTTTAAAGCTCACATTGTTGATTTCCATCACTTGAGGATCCAATCTCATAGTAAGAACATGTTTGGGAAGTGTTCATAAACTATTTAACTTATAAATGTATTGAAAATAAGTGGTGGATAAATAAATACCACTTGTGAGTACCTTAAAATATGTGGTTAAAAAGTAGTTTGAGTGTTTATAAACTTGAGCCAAAAATCTCATTTCTGAAGGTTAAAGAGTCATTTCCAAACTACTCGAAAAGTTGAAGAGTTTAGCCCCAATTTTTTCTAATTTAATATCAAGTTACCCTAATATTGAACACCCAAAATTTAAATTTTTTGGACAAAATGCAAAATACCCTGGAAGCTGGTTCATTGAGTTCAATACTTTAACCTTGACAAAAGTACCAATGTCCATTTACTGGAACAACTGTGTAAAATCAACAGCCATTGTTGTACATTATTGTTATAATAATATCGTTCTAGCTATAGTTATTCATTAAAAAAAAAAACTGTCCTTCTAAACTATTGAATAAATACTTTCTGATGAAATGAGATATTGCTGTTTAAATTATATGAATAGGGCGGTACTGTAAAGAGTCAAGACACAAGGCACTTTCAATGAGAACTTTGAACACAAGTTTCTTTCTATTGATCCTCCTGGTTACTTTATACAGAATTTACATTCTAAGGAAATGTACAGTTTTTATGATAGCAGTTAAAATATAAAAATGACAGTTACAAATCACTGATTTACATTCATTACAAAGAATAAATCCCATAATTTTAGGCCACGCTGATTGCAGAGATGTGTTGGCTGACTGTTATGATTTTTGAATTGCTTGATTTGTGTCATCTTCCCTTATACGCCCCCGCAAGATTGAGCTTCCATTGGTAAGACCAATCTTGTTTCTTAAAATTTCTGTCTGTCGCTTTGACAAAGGCTTGGTCATTAAGTCGGCTAGTTGATCTTGTGTATGTACATGTTGGACGTGTATTTCACCTTGCTGAACTAGATCACGCACGAAATGAAGATCTATTTGAATAAGTTTCATTCTTGAATGTTGTACTGGATTGAAACTTAGATGGGTGGCACCAAGATTATCACAAAGAATGGAAGATTTGTCTTTGAGTGGAAATCCAAGTTCCCGAAGTAAAGCTTTTAACCACATGGTTTCAGCCACTGCATTAGCAAGTGCGCGATATTCAGCCTCCATATTTGAGCATGCAACTGCTCTTTGTTTTTTAGAACTCTAAGAAATTGGGTTGGAGCCAAGAAAGGTGATATAAGCTGATGTAGAGGTGCGATCATCTATATTTCCAAAAGGTGATGCTTGAAACACAGCAGTTTCTGTGTGAGAGGAGGAGATGAACTCAGTTGAAGAAGCTTGGATTCCTGATTCGGTGTTAGCCATTCTCTGCTCTGATACCAAGTGAGAAAAGTTGAAACAAGCTTAAGGGAATTTTATTGATATTTTTTCTTCTTCCCAGCTGATACATTATATAGAGCATACAAGGGAACAAAACATCTAACTGAATTGTGCTCCTACTACCTATAAAAGAATGCCAAGTGTAAAAAGGAATTATTCTTCCACTCCTACAATTAAGGAAGTGCTAGCACTAAGAGATTCCTAAAGCAGAAACCGGTTCATTCAATCACCACATTGCAGAGCTGCTATTGATTAATCAGCTGAATGATTAGTTGATTTTAACACCCCCTCTCAAGGTGGAGTGTGTCTGGACCACTCCAAGCTTGTCTCTAAATGCTAGGAACTTTGAATGAGCAAGAGATTTTGTTAACACATCAGCAACTTGATCTGAGGAAGGTACATAGTGAATCTCCACCTCTTTTCTTAAAACCTTGTCTCTAATGAAGTGAACATCCAACTCTATGTGCTTGGTGCGAGCATGATATACCGGGTTTGAAGCTAGTGCACTTGTACTTAGATTGTCACACCATATTTTGGGAATTATCTTCTGTGGTATGCTTAGTTCTTTCATCAATGATTGTATCCAAGCAAATTCTGCAGCGCTATGAGCTAGTGCCCTATATTCAGCCTCCGTGCTTGATCTGGCAACTACCTGCTGCTTTTTGGAGCGCCACGAGACTAAGTTATCCCCAAGATACACACAATAGCCAGCTGTAGACCTTCTACCATCAGGACATGAAGCCCAGTCTGAATCTGCAAGCGCTGTGATCTCCAAACTGTCACTTTTCCTAACAGCTAGCCCATGATACAGAGTGCCCTTTAAGTATCTAACGATTCTCTTAAGTGTCTTCCAGCGAACATCAGTAGGCATTTGGAGGAACTGACTCATTTTGTTCACAGCATAGGAGATATCAGGCCTTGTATGTGCTAGGTACTGAAGTCCGCCAATAGCGCTTCTATAAAGAGTTGGATCCTTCATCACTTCTCCTTCAGCCTTTGAGATTTGTTTCCTGACAGCCATAGGTGTCATGCTTGGTTTTAGATTCTCATAGCCAAACCTTTTAAGTAGATCAACTACATATTTTGTCTGATTTAGATACAATCCTGTTTCATCTCTACTGACTTCAATACCTAAAAATTGGCTGAGAGCTCCCATGTTTTTTAGAGCAAAACACTCATTCAGTTTGTCTATGAATGCTTGCATTTGTTTGCCATTGTTCCCTGTCACAACTATATCATCCACATAGACTAATGCAAACAACACACTGCTTTCATCCATCACAAAAAATAATGAGTTATCTGCCCTTGATTGGCAGAATTTCCATTTTAGCAAAGTGTTCCTTAGCTCTTCATGCCATGCCCTTGGGGCCTGTATAAGTCCATATAGTGCCTTCTCCAATTTGCAAACAAAGGTAGGATTTTCCTTATCTATAAAACCTGGAGGCTGGTCCATAAATATTGTTTCTTCCAGTTTGCCATTCAAGAATGCATTATTTATATCAATTTGTCTGATCTCCCAGTCTTTGCTCACTAGAAGGTTAAGTATAATCTTCAATGTTGATGCCTTAATTACCGGGCTAAAAGTCTCACTAAAATCCACTCTAGGTATTTGCAAAAAACCTTTGGCAACAAGTCTCGCCTTATACCGTTGCACCTTGCCTTCTGGGTTATATTTTAATTTGTACACCCACTTATTGCCAATTACTTTTTTTCCTGAGACTGGAGGTACCAATTTTCATGTCTTGTTTTTCATTAGTGCGTTGTATTCTTCCTGCATAGCCTTTTTCCAATTCCCACTCATCAAGGCTTCCTCAATGTTCTGTGGCTCATTTTCAGACCCCAAGAGTATTCAGAACTTGACAAGCATAAACTTTTGGCTTGAAGGTTCCTACTTTGCTTCTAGTTACCATATGATGCCCTCTTCTAAGTGTGACATCTTGAGCATCAATATCAACACCACTTTCTAGCTCAGCACCTCCAACTTGTTGAGTATCAACAGCTTCATTGTTAACCGAAGTTGTCTGATCAATTTCAGAGCCTTGAAATCTTTCATCTGTATTTACTTCCTTTTCAAAACCAAGTTCCAACCCTCTGTCTGAGAACTCTACTGCAGGTGAATCACCAGGATGAATTGTATCAGTTCCATTGTGAGGTAGTATAGTGTGACTTGACTCGGTTTCAAACGGTAGATAGCTTGTGACACTGTCTGATGTTTGTGGTTGAGTACGTCTATTTAGGAAGCCATTTTTAAAAGGAAACTCTGATTCATTGAACATCACATGTCGTGAAATATAGATTCTACCTGTTGAATTTAGGCATTTATATCCCTTATGTGAATCACTATAGCCAAGTAAGGTACACCTTTGAGAATGGAAGTCAAATTTGTGTTTTTGGTAAGGCCTTAGGCATGGATAACAAGTGCAGCCAAAAGTTTTCAATGTGTTATAGTCAAAGTTCCTTTTATACAAAATCTGGAAAGGAGATTTATGCTGCAAAATAGGAGTTGGTAAGCGGTTTATCAAGAAGGTGGCTGCCTTAAAGGACTCCCACCAGTAGTGTAATGGCATTTGTGCTTGGGCTAGGAGAGTTAGACCTGTCTCGATGATGTGTCTATGCTTCCTTTTAGCCCTGCCATTTTGTGCTGAGGTATAAGGGCATGATATTCTAAGTTCTATTACTGATTGTGAGGCAAAAGGTTCTAACTTCCTGTATTCACCTCCCAAGTCTGATTGGAGGGTTTTGATTTTTCTGTCAAACCTAGTTTCCACTAATTTTTTTAATTGGATAAAGATATTTAAAGCCTCAGACTTATATTTCATGGGATAAATCCAGGTGTACCTGCTATGGTCATCAATGAAGATAATATAAAACCTAAATCCTGAGGTAGAATTCCTTGGTGTTGGTCCCCAGACATCTGTGTGTATGAGGTCCAGAACACCTGATGCATGTGAGTAGGACAGGTTAAATGGTAATTTGTGAGATTTTCCAAACTGACACGCTTCACAAAAGGTAGGATTTTCATTAATTTTAGCAAACTCATTACATGACTTAAGTACTTAACTCAATACAAGGTTTGAAGGATGTCCTAATCTCCTATGCCAGACATCTATCTGTGACCTTGACAACTCGACACTTTTACTTGAAGGATGACCATTTGAACTGACTGAGAATTTTGTGAAACTGATGTTATTCTGGTTGGTTGACTCTTGGATAGTAGGTTCAGACTTGGAGCTTGACAACTTCATTTGATACAATCCATCCCTAAGTGTCCCCTGCAGCAATGTCCTCTTCGTTTTCATATCCTTGACAACACAATAATCAGGATAAAACTCCATGAATACACCATTATCATTTGTTAGTTGAGAGACACTAATAAGATTTTTCTTAATAGCAGGCACATGTAAAACTTTATACAAAACAAGAGACTTATCACTCAGTGTGTTGACATTTCTTTTGCCAATGTGTGCAATGTGCAAAGAGTTTCGATTACCAACTAGTAGTTTCTCCTTACCTCCATACTTCTTTGCTGTGATCAGATTACCTTTATCAGTAGTTACATGAGTGCTGGCTCCAGAATCTGCAAACCAAGTTGGATCCTCAACCGTGGTGGTGAAGCTACATAGGCTGCAGAAGTTGGATTGTTGTTCTGCTGAGTGGGATTGCTAGGTCTGCTTCCCATAGACCTATCATTGAACCTGTTGAAGTACCGCTAGCTAAATGGTTACTTAATCCACAGATTTGGCAAGATCCTCGACTCTCATTTGACCTGCCTGACCTTCCTCTGCCTTTTGTTCTTCCTCTAAAGTTAGTAAATTTTCCACCTCTAAAGAGTCTGCCAGCACCTACTCTATACCTTTGTGCTACCTGCACACTTGACTGGGTGATATTAAAGGAAGCTAAGCCATTCTTGACTTGATTTAGGATGTTCAAGTCTGCTCTCAAAAGTCATAAGGACTAATGTTAGTTCATGCCAGGAGATATCTTCCTTCCTGTTAATCTGTACTACAATAGGCGTATACTCTTCATCCAACCCCGCAAGAACCTGGGTTACAAGGTCACTAGGATCCACTGATTTTCCAGCAACTTGTAGATTGTCAGCCAGTTGTTTTACAGTAGCAAGATATTGGTCCATGGTCATTGAACCCTTCCTGGTTCTCTGCAACTCCCCAGTGAGAAAGGTAACCCTTGACCTATTCATTATTCCATAGCTTTCCTTAACAGCATTCCATAATTTGCTCGAACTAGTACATCCCATTACCCTCATTGCAATTTCAGGGGTCATGGATGAATACAACCATCCCATTAGCAGTTGGTCAATTGATATCCATCTGCCATGTTCTGGGTTCTGGGTAACTTTCACAGCTACTCCTTCTTCAGAAGCATTTTGAGTACTAAGAAACTCCGGGGGCATGTTTTTGTTCCCAGTAGATAGCCTTCTAGGTTGTGACCTCTGATTATAGGCATAACCATGTTTTGCCACAAAAGAAAGTTGTTTTTGTCGAGCTTTACAGATGGGGTTTGGGTGAGATTCATCCCAAAAGGCGATGCCTGCAACACAGCAGCTTCTGTGTGAGAGGAGGAGATGAACTCAATTGAAGAAGCTTGGATTCCTGATTCGGTGTTAGCCATTCTCTGCTCTGATACCAAGTGAGAAAAGTTGAAACAAGCTTAAGGGAATTTTATTGATATTTTTTCTTCTTCCCAGCTGATACATTATATAGAGCATACAAGGGAACAAAAAATCTAACTGAATTGTGCTCCTACTACCTATAAAAGAATGCCAAGTGTAAAAAGGAATTATTCTTCCACTCCTAAAGCAGAAACCGGTTCATTCAATCACCACATTGCAGAGCTGCTATTGATTAATCAGCTGAATGATTAGTTGATTTTAACACATCGGCAAGACCAATCTTGTTTCTTAAAATTTATGTCTGTCACTTTGACAAAGGCTTGGTCATTAAGTCAACTAGTTGATCTTGTGTATGTACATGTTGAACGTGTATTTCACCTTGCTGAACAAGATCACGCACGAAATGAAGATCTATTTGAATAAGTTTCATTCTTGAATGTTGTATTGGATTGAAACTTAGATGGGTGGCACCAAGATTATCACAAAGAATGGAAGATTTGTCTTTGAGTGGAAATCCAAGTTCCCGAAGTAAAGCTTTTAGCCACATGGTTTCAGCCACTGCATTAGCAAGTGCGCGATATTCAGCCTCTATAGTTGAGCATGCAACTGCTCTTTGTTTTTTAGAACTCTAAGAAATTGGGTTGGAGCCAAGAAAGGTGATATAAGCTGATGTAGAGGTGCGATCATCTATATTTCCAGCCCAGTCAGCATCGCTGTAAGTTGTAAGAAGTGGTGCTGCGGATTTTTGAATTTGAATTCCATGAAAGATTTTTTTTAGATACCGAAGGAGTCTCTTCGTGGCTGTCCAATAGGTTGTAGTTGGGTTGTGCATGAGCTGTGACAGCTTGTTGGCTGCAAATGAAATGTCGGGGCATGTCAGAGATAGATATTGCAGGCTACCTATCACTCTCCTGAACTTGGTACTGTCCACTGCAGTAGTGTCATCCACTAAATGAACAGATGTTGTAGTGGAAAGAGTTGTGCAAACATCCTTTGCTCCAATCATATTTGTGGTTTACAAGAGTTCACGATTATATTTGTGCTGCGATAAGAAGAGACCTGCAGAAGTTGGTATTACCTCTACTCTTAAAAAGAAGTGAAGTAAGCCCAAGTCCTTCAAGGAAAACTGAATGCCGAGTTTATCAATAACATGAGCTACAAATTTTTTATTACTTCCCATAATAACAAGATCATCGACATACACTAAGAAATAGCATGTAATTAAATCTTGTCGATAGATGAATAATGAAGAATCAACTTTAGAATTCGAAAAATCAAGCTCAATTAAGGCATTCTTCAAGGCTGAGTACCAAGCTCGTGGGGCCTGCTTAAGTCCATAAATGGCTTTTTGCAGCTTACACACGTGATCAGCTTTTGACATATCTTTAAGCCAGGAGGTTGCATCATATACACATTTTCAGTCAAGGTCCCATGCAAGAATGCATTTGTTAACATCCATTTGTCTGAGTTCCCATCCGTTGACAACGACAATGCTAAAAACAGACCTTATTGTGGTTGGTTTAACCACCAGGCTAAAAGTTTCTTTATAATCAAGTCCAAGACGTTGATTATTACCCTTTGTAACAAGTCTTGCTCTGAACCGATCAATTGATCCATCAGATTTCCTTTTGATTCTAAACACCCACTTACATCCCAGAGGATTACAATTCTTGGGTGGAGGGACTAAATCCCAAGTACCATGTCTCATAAGGGCAGTGAGCTCATTAGACATGGCTTCATGCCATTGAGGGTGAGATATGGCTTGACTCACACACGTTGGTTCAAGAGTGGGTGTATGGGATGTTTTGTGACTGTGTGGATCTGTTTGGGTTTTAGAATGTTATTCATTGACCTAGTGATCATGGTGTGAGTTCGGGAAGATGGATTTTGTAGTTGTGCCGAACTATTGGGTGTAGAAATTGACACTGGAGCACTCTCATTTACATCAATAAATTCTAGGTCAACATTGGAATCGAAAATTGCTAGAGCTGAGAGAGAGGAAATATTACCTGGAGGTGATGCTTGAACAATTGCATGTGTTTCCGAAATCACCAATTGTGACGAGGAGGAATGGGATGGATGCGTAGGTTGTGGAGCCGAATGACCATCGGGGTTAAGCGAGATAGGGAAAATTTTATGGCTCAAGTGTTTACTATTCCAAATTAAAAATCAGGCCCAACAGTTTAAAATTACAAAAATCAGGTTTTTCCTAAATTAATTAATTACATTTCAAAATTATTATATTAAATTAAATATTTAACTGTAATATAATAAAATTAACCCATCCCACCCCACCCCACCCCACCTACACCACCCCCATTGCTCTGGCTACTACTCCGGCGACAGGCGACTGCTCCGATCCGGCGACTTTTTCGAGGTTACAGATCAAAAAATTTGTAGATCACAGGTTATTTTGAGGTCACAGATAAAAAAATTTATAGATCGCAGATTATTTCGAGGTCACAGATTTAAAATTTTATAGATCACAGATCAAAAAAATTAAGGTCACAGATTTAAAATTTTATAGGTCACGGATAAAAAAAATTAAGGTCGCAGATTCTTTTTTAAGTTACAAATTATCAATTTCAAAGTCACAGGTCAATAGTAAGGTCACAGACACCTATTAGAACCACAATAGCTAGGTCACAGTCACCTAAACACCCTTCTCCAATCACAAATTGAAAAAAATCAAAACGTTTACTTGTCGCAACTCTATTTCAATGAGTCACAGTTACAATTCCTAGGTCACAGACACCCATCTAGATCACAGATACCCACGATCGCCACCGCCGCCACCACGGCCGACCCGTCACAACAACACACAACCATCGCCACAACAGTTCCAATACCACCAAAACGTAAAAATAATCACCACCACTCCAACAACCAAAAAAACCCCAACTAAAAACACCAATGTCACCACTAAAAACACGAACACCACTGTCACTCCTCTGTAGATCACCAAACTATAAACCACGCCGGCAACCCATCACTCTACCTCCATCTAACTAAACTTCCCGTCGCTACTGTACAGAAATTTCCCACTCGTCACCTACCGGGATTCACAGCACCACCATCACCAACACCGCCTCCGCACCAACAATCACCAGCGACGAACATTTTCAGATCCACCCCGAAGATTGCTACGTGGGTATTGAGCTGCTCAACGCTTCCCCCGGTGTGAATCGCAGCAGCGACGCTGCTGTGGGTGTGCAGCGTCGCGTTGCTGCTGTGACACCCACAGCAGCGTCTCTGCTGCCACTACACTGCAAACCCACAGCAGCGTCGCTGCAGTGGGTGAACGGTGGTGAGGGAGAAGGGAGGGAAGGGGAGAGCCTCCCCCGGTGTGAATCGCAGCAGTGACGCTGCTGTGGGTGTGTAGTGTCGCGTTGCTGCTGTGACACCCACAGCAGCTTCGCTGCTGCCACGACGCTGCAAACCCACAGCAGCGTCGCTACAATGGGTAAACGGTGGTGAGGGAGAATGGAGGGAGGGGAAGAGAAATGGAGTGAGGGAGGAGGCAGCGGTGATGGCGGTCACGGTTGTACATTTTTGTTGGTGGTGGTTTCCCGTGGTGTTGTGGTGGTGGTGGGGTAAGGGTGTGCAAGTGGCAGTGGTGGTGGTGATGCTGGTCGTGGTGGTTGTCGTGGAGAGTGTAGAGGTGGTGGTGGTGGTGAATTTTTCCCTTTTGAGTTTGTGAATATCCTAGAAAAATGTAAGGAACGGATTTGGGTTGTAATTTGTGTGTGCTATATGGCTTTGTGAGAGGATAACAAAGACACCCAAATTTTTTGAGTTTGAGGTAATTTTGTTTTTGTTCAAAAAGAGCCTCAAATGGTGACTTATTTTGAAGAAGTGAAGTGGGTTGATGATTTATGAGATATGTGGCCGTTTGGAATACATGAGGCCAATAAGCTAGTAGTAGGGAAGCATCATGAAGAAGAGTGAGGCCAGTTTCCACAAGATGACGATGACATCATTCAGAAACACTGTTTTGTTGGGGCGTATGTGTTGCAGTGGTGTAATGACTTATGCCGTGTAAAGAAAGATATTTCCTTAAACTTATGAATTCACCACCATTTTCTGAATACAAACTCTTTATTTTAGAGTTGAAGCGTGTTTCAACAATATGTTTGAATTGTGGAAATATAGTAGACACTCTTGATTTTGCAACCATTGGATAAAGCCACGTATATTTTGTATAATGGTCGACAAAAATAAGATAATAACGAGATCCATCAATACCAGTATGATGTGCAGGTCCCCAAACATCGTGTAAACAATATCAAGAGGAGCATGACTTTGAAAACTTATTGAATGAAATGGTTGTTGATGTGCTTTATTAATAGAACAAGAAGTACATGAAGATGGTAATTTTTTTGTGGTAAGCGGAAGAGAGAAATGATTAACAAGATTTTGAACTACTTTAATGGATGGGTGTCCAAGACGTTTATGCCATCCATCAATAGAGGTTCTTTCATGCACATTGGCCACCATTTGTTGAGTTGAAAACACCGGTGAGTTGAGAAACACGTAGATGCCATTCTCTCATGCACCTCTTAGTAATATCGCCTCCTGCTCTGTTCTTTCACAAGAAAAATGATATGGGTGAAATTCGACAAAAACATTATTTTGTTTTGTGAAGTGATGAACAAAAATTAAATTCTTGTGAATATTTGGGACGTAAAGAGTATCTCTCAAGATAAAAGTTTTTTTGGGTGAATTTAAGGCTAGAGAACCAACATGTGAGACAGTCAAACATGTACCATCACCAAGAATAACTTCCTCAGTTCCATCATATTCAGAATGAATAGATAAATTTGTGAGATCACCCGTGATGTTGTGAGAGGCTCCTGAATCAATGAGCCATTTATTTTCATTTGCATTTGAGGAAGTAGTACAGTTTACCGTCACTTCATTTTGCTGTAACTGTGGCAGGCCTTAGCAGAATAGCCTAACTGATCACAGAGCTGGCACTTGGGCTGGAAGCGACGTTGGTTTGTATTGGGTCGTCTCGAGTTTTGATTAAGCCTACGTTGCTATTTGTCGTTGGATGGGCGATAAGAGGCTTGTTCCTTTGAGTGCCCATTTGATTTGTTGAAACCCTTCGACTGTTGTCCTTCAGAGCTTCCATGGAAGTTCCTCAAAAGTTAGGGATTTTTCTCTTGCTCAAATGGGAGCAGTTATTCCACAGAAATCAGGTCCCAATTCATTGAGAATGTTGGATATTGTTGGACGAGCTTCACGAAACTGAATATAGGATTTATTAATTGAGTACCGGATATGCATAATAGATACCGTATTAGTGAATTTTACTTAAGGCGTGGGCACGCCCTACTGAATTGAAATTCTACCAATTTTACTTAAGGAGTGGGCATGTCTTACTGAATTGAAATTCTGCCATAAGTGGAAGACTCACACCGTATTTGCCGTTAACAGGATATGTACTTACCGGATATGCACAGTAGATTCAACAACTATGAATACGACATATTCAATTATACATACCAGATTTAATACTCTAGCAGATTCAATAATGTGTCAACTTGTAGTAAAGTATAACAAGTAATAAAATTGTAAGTAGAGATGCAAAATATAAATTTGCATAAACAAGTGATAAAACAAACACTTGCAGAAGTTAAATAAAAGGAAAACTTTTAACCTGAAGCCTGTGTTACAAATAGTATCCTTAAAACAGATTCGCTCCCTCACCGTCTGTGCTTAAAGTGTAAACTGAGCGTCAATTTCCCAGGATACAACGGTAGAACTAGTAGTTTTCATGCACCATAGATACTACTCTAGCGAACCAACTTTGTGCCTGAACTATGTCACAACTAGACAAAAATCGAAACTGTACACAAATGAACTGAATGAGGACTTTATGCAGACAGAAATTTTGTATGCAGATGGTTTTCGATGTGTTGAGAAAAGTGGAAAACGAGTCACTTATAGGCTCATAAAATTGCTAACTTGCCCATTAACTAATAGCAATTACAATAGGAGTTTTAGGAGTTTCAACTGTTTCAGAAAATGAAAAGTCAGTTGAAAAATAAAATAAAATGTAGCAAAACATATGCTCTTCTAGGGGGCCAATTTTTGGTCAATCCGGTCCGACATTCATGTACATAGGTCCCGCCCGCACACAAGTTCAAGGTCCGAAGCTTCTTTCGGTCCGTGATTTGCACCCCCCCTGCGCGCACGTGGAGAGAGCCTATATGCTACACATGATTACACCATTTTAAAGTGTTATCCTTTATAAAGTGGTTTTAGTTTTCATCCACTTCCTATGTAGGATAAACTTATTTGATTTTTAGTTTTCCCACTAACATAAACTCTTTTCACATGGCATACTTTGAACTTCAATTTCTCATTCACCCGAGCATTATTTTTGACAAGTATATGATTTCGATGTACTCACAGAGGAGAACATAAATCAACTTTCATATTCCAAAATAGTCAAACGGGTCCCACTCAAAATTCGTGCCAAAGTGAGCCACAACTCAATTTTTTCCAACAGAGAATGTAAAGGGTGATATCATTGTCGGAAATCGGATGATCAATGAATGCGATTTCATCGACGAGAGCTTTTACAGCATGCAAATAATCTGGAATCGATCGATTCCCGCGCTGAATCAAGGTGAGTTCTTCCTTGAGTTGCATAGCCCTTATACGCGATCTACTAGAATACAAAATTGATAATTTTTTCCAGGCCTCTTGTGAAGTCTTGGCAGTGGCGATGAGTGGAGTAATTGTTGTGGATGTTGATGCGAAGATAGCACTTAGGATTAGTTTGTCTTGTCTAACCTAGTGATTTTTATTTTTTTTTTTTGAAATGGATGATGGGGTGCTATCAGAGGATGGATATACGGAATTGCCATTTACATAATCCATCAGGTCATACCCAATTAAAAGAGCTTCAAATTGGGCACGCCACTGTGGAAATGTAGTGGGTGTAAGCTTCTCATTGATTTGGATGCTAATGTTGAAAACAACAAGGGGTGTGTCTGTAGAGGAAGACAGTGGTGGGTTCGGGTTGCTTGCGGAAGACATAGCTAATTCGGGATCAAGTTTCTCGTTGGAGATTACTATCTCTGGATACCATGTAAAGAATCAAAACACTAGGCACTTTCAATGAGAATTTTGAAAACACGTTTCTATTGATCCTCCTGGTTACTTTATACAGAGTTTACATTCTATCTAAGGAAATGTACAGTTTTTATAGTAGCAGTTAGAATATAAAAATGACAGTTGGTGGCTAAAAGAACTCGAACTTCTCAATTTCAAGACATATTATTCAGTTGTATTCTTTAAGTTGTCATCAATGATATAGAGATTCCAAATATGCCTTCACGATAAAATGGAATATTTGGATTTATACTATGGACATTTATGCACTTCGGCAGCAACGAAATATCAAGAACTTTGATAAATGTATAGGGTTAAAAATCCAATGTCCATTAAATCTTTCAAACTTTTTTATCAAATCATTATTTCATTGGCTACTAAAATTTGGAACTTTTTCGGATGATCAACAAATTTATCAAATTGTTATTCCAATGTCCATTAAACTTTCAAACTTTTTCGTATGGTCATCGAATTTATCAAAATGTTATTTTATCCATCACTCAATAACTCACCGTCAGAAAATTCAACGGACTCGCTAATGCGACAAATGGAAACACATGCATAGCACATTACTATCGTTAATTGACGACAAATAAGCCCAAAATGCACTGCCATCTATTAAATTTATATAAAAAAATGCGATTGTATTTTAACATTTGCCTTGGTTTATTTGTACTTTCATTTAATAATTCTTTTTTATTTTTTTTTCCTTGTAAATCGTATTTTTTGTAAGCACATCTTTGGCTGATTTTTCGTCAATTAAGGACAACAATGTGCTATGTCAGCGTTTTCATTTATCATGTCAGTGAGTTTGTCGAATTTTTCTAACAATAAATAATTGACTGATGGTCGAGATAATGATTTTACAAGTTCGGTAATCATCCGAAAAATTGTTAAAATTTAATAATAGATATGACAATGATTTTATGAGTTCTGCGACTATTTGAAATGTTTTTAAAGTTTAATAGCCAATGGAACACACTACACAAAATTCAATGGTTGTTTGAATATTTAACCCTAAAATGTATACAAGATGTTTATATCATGTTTCTGTCGTATAATAAAATAAAAACTTGACTTTAAAATACGAAATGAAATTGAGAAGTATGCAAGAAGATTATAGAAGAAAAATGTATTCTTATCACTTTTCACTTGTGCAATCAAAGAAAAACTAGAATTATTTACATATTCTTGTTACAACCATTCTAGCATGTAACAACCATTCATATGTATCTTTTAAATTTGAATTGCATCAATTAAAACTGAAAAATTCGAATAAAGACAATCAAATACAACTGGGACCAAAAATACACGACTGCAAGGATAGACCCAGCACCCGGCCAGGGGGGCGGTCGCGCATGCTGGGCTCCGCCGGACCACCGGATTGGGAGTTCAGTTCGCCGTCCGTCCGTCTGCCTGTGGCTGGTGTCTACTTCATCTTCTTCGCTAGTTTCTTCCCTTTTTTTGTTTTGTTTTTTTGTTTTGAAATTGGGCCAAATTTAGCCCAGCCCATCAATCACATTTGAAATCAGCCCCAAGTCCCAACCCAATTACCCAAATCCCCACTTGAAATCAACATAATTCCCAAATTTCCACATTCTCCAACCTCTCGAGTCCGTCTCCGCCAGGGGCCAACAGTCGCAGACCTCAACCTGCCGTCGGCTACAACCGTCCGTCAGTTCACCCCATCTCCGGCAGCGCACTCATTCAGTTGACTCTCCTGCCCTGGTCACGCCCGCGCCCACGCCCGCGAGATTTGGCTGCATTCGAATTTCGAGGTAAGTTGGTTTTGATTCATCCGGCTGTAATTTTTAAAATTTTAGGAATTATTTTGGTCATGTGGCTATCATATTCGATGTGAATCATGTGATTATGTGAATTGTGAAAATTTGAAATTGTGCAAATTTAAGTGCAAACTGTTAACTGTCCGCTGTGGCCTGTGAGTCCGTTGTCCGCATATTTGGTTCTCCTGGCAATCAATATATTTGTTTTTGTTGTCAACTTGTCTTGTGCATTGATTTGAAATGAGAAATTAGTTGTGATTTGGTGATTGCGTTTTAATTTAGGGTTTACGATGATTGACAGATTGAGTTGTGATTTGTGATTTGGATTTTGGCACATTTTCCATTTGGGATTTACAATCTCAATTCTCAATTCATTTTTTAATATTATTTAATTAAATATTAATAAACAACCTCGCTCTTACTATCGCTGATTCTCGACGTTGATCGATCAATGTCCGCCCGAGCTGAACTTCAAGGCTGGGTCTGTCCCTGCACGATGGCGTTGTTTGGCATTGCGGATGTGCTAGCTGACAAGGCATAGTGTAATTTTTTAGCCTTTCATTTTGGGGTAAGTTTATTTGTATTAGATTCTATTGTTATCATTAATAAAATGACACCTATGTTGGTTTTTTTGAAACATAAAAGGATTGTCCGCCATTTATAAAATTTTGAATATGTGTTACAACGGTGTTGAAGTTTGGTTGTCATCAATTCTTTTAGGTTTAAGTATCAAGTTAGACTTAAATAAACAAGCTACTCAAAAGAGTAGTGTTATTCATTCCCAATGGGGATGAAAACACAGTCTAGGTAGTGTTAAATGGAATGTGGAATTAAATGACTTATTTAATTTCACTTATCATTTAATGTCACATTAACGCCACGTAGACTGTATTTTCATCCCCAGTGGGGATGAATATCATTACTCCACTTAAAATGCCTTTCAAGGGAATCTAAAAAAACATGTCGGTGATGGTAGAGGCATACAAAGGGATGGGTGGACAGGGGGCACGACAGACATTGTCAACATTTTGGTTTTTCTTTTAAATCTTCGTAGAAGTTTTAAATTATATTAATATGTACATAATACATATATATATATATATATATATATATATGTATTTAATCCTAGACATTTTAAACCACCACTATCCTTTCCTGGCCACCAAACAAGATTGAACAAGTCCCGTAATAGAAGTACAATTGAATGCATCAAAAGAAAGACCTTGGCTAGAATCAACACCCTTAACCGCAATCAAACAATCAACTAAATCAGCAGAATTATACATATGTGGAACCTTATGGCCAAAAATGGATCTATTACTAACAACTAAATACAATGGCATAGCCGATAATGGTGGCAAGGCGGAATTGCACATAACTTCTAAATTCAACTTAGATGTGTTACTTAAAGAATACTCCAAATTAGATTCCAACGGTACAAAATCCAACTTCAAATCCACCTGAGTTCTTAAAATATGTTGATTGCTTAAAAATTCTGTATAACACTGTAAGATATATAAATGAGATTTTTTATGTCCCTTTAACAAAACATGGGCTCCTTTACTAACCTTCAAGACTCCATCTTCAATAGTATACTTGTATCTTTTTGAATCAAGAATACTTAAGATGATAATATTTCTTTTCAAGTATGGAACGTGTCTCAGTGCATCAAATGTTCTAATCGTCCTACCAAACATCTTTATTCAGACCCGACCAATACCAGCTATCCGACATGGTATATTATTATCGGTCATCACAACTCCTTTTGTAACTTTTTCATTTGTTGAAAACAAATCCCAATTAGGAGTCATATAAAAATGCAAGTTGTATCGAAAATTCAAGCCTCTCTCAGGTTTAGAGTTGTAATCAAACAGAAGTAAAAACTCTCCATCACTGTTAGCATGTTCTACAATACTTCCTTTCCCCAAAATTTCTAATTGTTGATTTGCAGTCAATTTTGATTTATTCTGCAACTTATAACAATCGTTTATCAAGTGTCTCCTTTTCTTGCAATAATTACAAAATTTGAAATTAGATTTTGACTTGCACCTTCAACGACCACCATCTACAATGAGACTATCTCAATGACTCTCAAATGCAACAAAATACTTCATCTTCTCCTTTAAATATAAATCATCATAGGCTTGTTCGATGGTGAGAGTATCACAACTATATAAAATTGTATCTCTAAAAAAATGTATGAATCGGACAATAAACACAATAAAATCAATCCCAAATCTTCTTCATCATATTTTACTTCCAAGGTCTCCAAATCAGTGACGATTTCCTTAAAAGCAGCTAGGTGGTCTTCAAGAGATGTATCTTCTGTAATATGATGAGAATATAGATGATGCTTCAGATGCAATTTGCTAGAAAATCTCTTCGTCGTGCATAATTACTCCAATTTTAACCATAATACAATAGCTAACTTCTCCTTCAAAACGTCCTGAAAAATATTATTTGAAAGATGAAGATGTATTTGAAATAGGGTCTTCCGTTGTTTCTCCTCTAGAGCTCGATTGCGGGCATCTTGTAAAATCCCAAGAACGCGTTGTCCAAATCCATCAAAGCGAGTCTTACTCGCATTTTTACCTGCCACAAAGAGAATATTGTATTGCGATCCAACAGTCGAATATCATACTTCATTGCCGTCATCATCAAAAAAATTGATCTTCCCAAGAATTTCAAAACAAAAAGGCTCTGATACCAATTTGTGGTGAAAAGCAGAAGATGATGCTGGATTAAACCAATGCCAATTTGTTGGAGAAAATAAGAAATTATAGCTATAATATGAAGTAATTGATCATAAGAACAAAATAATTTGTGGAGAATGAAGATTTTATTATAATATGGAGAAAGAATAAAAATATTTGTGTTTCTAACTTCTTGCTAAATCATAATGAAGAGCCACTATATATATGAAACAAATATGTGACGTTCAAATCTTAATAGTAGAGTTGTAGTTGAAGTAGAATACACTAAATAGAGTCTGAAACGGAGTAGAGGACAAAAAAGTAGTGCAAGGCAAACAGCCAGGTAGTGCCTAGGTAGTGAGGCGCGGGCATGGCACCGCAGCACCTGGAATGCCAGGCCAAAATCATCTTAGTGTCACATTGCTCACTCTCAGATCCCTTACTTCAAAGCTTGATTTTCTTCATCCCAATGTCTTCTTCAAGAGCAATACAAATTTCAACTCACAATTGGGCTTCCAAATAGAATTTCAACTAGAATTTGCCAAGTAAACTTGAATAGAATTCCACAATATCGTTCCAAATAGAATTCTTCGTAATGTGTACTTTAATTAGAACTCTCAATTATCTTCAACAAAGAATTCGTGTCACGCCTAAATTCTAACACAACCGTTTCGACATGTTACAACCATTCATATGTATCTTTTAAATTTGAATTGTAGCAATTAAAACTGAAAAAACTCGAATAAAGACAATCAACTACAATTGGGGACCAAAAATACCGATGGTGTTGTTTGCATCGCGAGTGTGCTAGCTGACAGAGCATATGCAGTATAATTTTTTAACCTTTCATTTTGGGATAAGTTTATTTGTATTAAATTCTATTTTTTTTCATTAAGAAAATGACACCAATATTGGTTTTTTTGAAAAAAATAAAAGGATTTACCACCATTTATAAAAATTGAATATGTGTTACGACAGTGTTGAAGTTTGGTTGTCATCAATTCTTTCAAGTTTAAGTATCAAGTTAGACTTAAATAAACAAGCCACTCAAAATGTCTTCAATGGAATCTAAATAAACATGTCGGTGATGGTAAGAGGCATAGGGAGGGGTGGGGCGCGACAGACATGTCGACATTTTGGTTTTTTCGTTTGAATCTTCGTAGAAGTTTTAAATTATATTAATATGTACATAATATATGTTTATTTAATCCTAGATATTTTAAACCACCACCACCCTTTCCTGACCACTATATATCCATGAACTGAGAACTTTACTAGTTTGTGGATTGGTTTAAGTTTTCAGAAATGTCAAGTCATTTTTTTATTGTTTAGTGGAAATGACAAACCTGGTTTCTTATCATGACATGGCATTTTTTCTCCTCTATAGTTGTGATATTTCTACTTCTATATCAAAGCATTCTTTTCATAAAGCCATGAGTTAATTTTAATGAAGTTACGTTTTCAAATAAATGTGTACCATAGTAACAATTTTATTGCGACGAAAGAAATTGAAAATGCAAATGTTTGAAATAGAATCTCCGACATACATAAATAAAAATAGAATAAATTAGGCGATGAGTTTACATCGTTGAAGCGACAAACGTTTTTTGTTTCGAAATAAATTTAATCACGAGCACACAAAGAAATATTCGTTGTCGCAAAATAATTTGCGTAATAATTTTATATATTGTAGAATAAAATATGAGACATATATAAATAAACACAAAATAAATTAGGCAACAACTATACATTGTTGCACAAATGATGATGCGATAAACTCTTTATGTTGCGAAATAAATTTAATTACAAACACCACTTGTTACATAATAAATTGTACTACAAATGTTGAATATATTAAAATATATTATGCGACATATCAAAAACATTGTAAACCATATTTCATGACAAACATTAGCTATTATTAAAGATATATTATTACGAGCATGTATTGTCGCAAAATAAAATAGGTAGCAAAAATTGCACATTTAAAAGAATATTCGCAACAAACATTTTTTCTCGTAAAAACGTTATTGGAATAATCATTACGACAAACTTTCTTGTCGCTCTTTTATTTTTTCGCGACATACATGTATTGTGACGACAATATGGCTACAAATATCGTGTCGCTATTTTGTATTTTTTGCATCAAACAAATAGTGTTGCGATTTTGTTAATGCGACGAATGGCCGAAAGTTATCGCAGAATACATTTTGTGACTTAACATTCGCAATAAACATATTTATCGTAAAAACTTTATTGGAATATTCGTTGCGACAAACTGACTTGTCACCATTTTAATTTTTCGAGACATATATATATATATATATATGGCGACAATATTATGGCTACAAATATTGTATTGCTATTCAGTATTTTCGCGTCAAACAAATAGTGTTGCGATTTTGTTAACGCGGTAAATGGTCGAAAGTCTTCGCAGAACGCATTCCGTGACTCATATAGCGCGAAAATACCTGCAACAAACATATTTTCGTCGCTAAATTACTTTTGCAACGAAATCTCGATTTTGTGATAACATTTTGTTGTCGTGAAATCACAATTTTGTTGTAGTGACCAATGTCACATGCATCACAAAAACTAGCCAATTGATTGCACAATGTTGATGAATTAATATACTCAATGCATTGCATGTAATACCCATATCACACAATTACCACGTTCACAAAATTGCTACAAGTAACACCAAAATATAAACATTCATTCAAGCTATCACATTCCGTCAAATTAGTTCACATATCAAGTGAACTAGGATTACGCTATTGTTATATGCAATACATAAAACATTGAACATCATATATCCCTAATGATGCTTATATAAGATAAATTTTGTATCAATAGGTTTCGTATCTTTCAAACCATGATATCATATATAGCATTTACATCAAGGTTTATACCGATCAATGGAACAAAATTGTTATTTAGATGGTTATTTTTTGAAATTCATAGGGGTATTTATATCAAATATCATCCAAGTCTATAAAAGCAGAAGTAATAACCTAATGTTCATAGAATTGTGCTTTGTTTGATAACCAGACGCAATTGGAAAAAAAAATGAAACCATGGGCACTGCTGGGCTTGCAACCTCAGGGTGGGGAGTTCGATTCCTGGATGGAGCAGCTGAGTGTTGTAATACTCAATTTGGGTGGAGCAGCTTGGTAATGTAATATCCATGGAGGAAGGCTCCCTTGGGGCCAGGAGTATAAAGGGTGCACAGACCCTGGTCAATTTGGGCATATCCCTCTATTAACCTCCACCCATCACTGAGGGGCCGGGGATGGGTGGTCCAGGATATAGTCTAGTGTAAATTAGGATACCTGGATATCAAAAAAAAAAAAATGAAACCACAACGTGCAATTAACTATTCAATCGAATTGAATATGAAACGTTTAACACTGAAAACATTTATAAACCATTACCTTAAAATCAGCAGAATCTTTTTTACTACAAGAAGTTATTAGATATAGCAGGTTTCTTATAGTTTTAGCCAATAACAATTGCGGTGATGGGCTTTTTCTGTCACATGATTAAATTTCAAATTATAAACGGCAATGGATAATAGAGGAATTCAGGGAATAGATTTCAGTTACAGCTTACCAATTTGTTAGAGTAAGTTACCTAAAATATTGACATTTTAGTATTCGAGTAGGTTTGATATTTTATAATATGAACTATAATGTTTTTTATATTTAAAAAATGACATAGTACTTCTAAAATTGTTATCTAAAAAGGACCAGTCATTAAAATTTCCCATCTTTATATTATTGAAGCTTAATTTATGAAGAATTTTTATCGTGGGCCGAATATATTCTTAAAATTTTGTTATTTTCGGACAAATGAGTTATAACTTGTTTGGTAAATTCCATATTTGTCACATTTTACCTTTATTATGTTTCACTGCTATTTTTCCCTTCCTAAGCCCTTGTTTTGACTCTTTTACTTTACTTAATTTAATTTATTTTTCATACTTATTTTCAATTATACATTCACACAATAAAATATTTTATGTGTAAATTAAAAATTTTCCTTACTTTTTAACCGTACATTCACCAAAAAATACTATTCAAACTATGTTTCTAAAATTTTAAGGCCACCAAATAGGGGCTAATAATGTTTCTACTTTCTGTGCAGTCAAACAAACAACTGACTTTCTTAATAAAAATGTAGTTTTTTTTAACGTAACAAATTTTTTTGTGTGACTTGTATTGATAACCAAAATATAACCTTTCAATTCTTGATTCTAAGACCCGTAATTGAACTTGGTTCCGTCTAGTTATGCCCCTATTTGTCTCCCTTTAAAGAAAAATTCCTCTTGTTTTAATGGGTTTTGTATAATCCAGTAAGTCTTTGTTACCATGGAAATATTTGTAGAACTAATAATTTTTGTTACTCGATTATTGTAACTACTTAAACTCGAGTTCTTTAAGAAGAAAAATGCACAAGATAATGTTTCGAAGTTGTTGTTGACTGCATGGTTCTATAACTATAGCACAAACAATCAAGCCATAAATCTTATAATGTGTATGTTGAGAATAAATAGCACAATGTACACATCATTAACAGAGTTCTAGCAGCTCAAATATGCAATGACAAGTTCAATATCCAAGTTAACATAATTAAAGCAGGCTCCAAAACCAGAATACAGATTTCCCAGAATGCTTAGAAATCTTAATGCTAGAGTTCAATACACATTATCATATATAATACCCTTTAGCATACTATATGTAATCTGGCATGATCATATCCTAGACATATAAAATCGGAACCTCAGCATGTAGAAATCAACAGATTAAATGAAATCATAAGAACTGAGAACAGAACATAAACTGGACAGAAATAAAAAAGGCCAGAACCAGCAGAAATTTCACTTCCCTTTTACCGTCCAGAAAATCTGGTCCTTCTTCTTCCATTCGCATGTTGTTCTTCCCTTCTCACGGCTAACTTATCTAGGCTCAGGAACAGCCTTCCACGCCCACAAACCGCCATCCAGAGAGAGGTGAGAACAGGTAAAGAATGTCTCTACACTTGGCTAGGATCATCGATCAATTGATCTTCCCAAAAATAGCCAAGTTCCTACCAACAATCGGACCCAAAACCAACAGAGAAACCACCACTCTTTACCTCTATTTCAGGCCTAAGAATACACCAAGGTTTCTTCAATCAATAGGCTACATGGTCGATTTTGATACAAGGAAGAAGAGGACTGGAACCAGACAGAGAGAAACCGGGCTGAATCGTGTCAAAGAAGGAAGTCGAGTATTATTATCCTAGAAGTAAAGCCCACGTGATATAGATTCAAAAACAAGAAAATATCTCACCCACTTTAATCTCAACCTTAGGTTGAATCAAGGGCCACAAATGATACAAGAAAAACACACAACCCGATTATAGCATAGGCCCAATAAAGGTGTTAAAGAGAACCACCCAGCAAGCCCAATAAGCCCACAAACTTCACCTTGGTTCTCGTAACACACTCACTCTCTCGGTTGCGAATTTGCACATGGAAGGACTGTTCATTATCATCGCCCACTACCTGCAAGCAAAATTAAACAGTATCAATATGCAGCAAAGATAAGCATAATTTAAATTTTCCTACAGGTAGAATTTTAGTTCCCACATCAGAGGGATTCCTATCAGTGTGAATCTTAACAAGTTCGACTTCACCTTGAGAAAGCTTCTCACGTATAAAATGATATTTCACCTTAATATGTTTGGATCTCTCATGATAAACAGGGTTCTTATTAAGTGACAACGCACTCTAACTATCCATAAACATAATAGGTGTATCATGCATGAAGTTCAATTCTTTTAAGATTTCCTTTAACCAAATGCATTCCTTAACCACCTCGGTTATGGAAACATATTCTGCTTCAGTACTAGACAGAGTCACTAAAGGTTGCAGCTGAGATTTCCATGTTATACAGTTATCACCTAGGGTAAAGAAGTATGCCGTGGTTGATTTCCTACTATCTTTATCACCAGCAAAGTCAGCATCAATGTAGCCCTTAAGAATTAACTCCTCAGATCTTTTCTCATACACTAAGCCTAGGTTTAAAGTCCCAACCAAATACCTTAATAACCATTTCATACCTGCCCAATGCGGCTTACCAGGGTTGGACATAAATCTACTTAGGAGACTGATGGAAAATGCAAGATCAGGTCTGGTAGTAATCATAGAAAATATGACAGAACCTATGGCATTAGCATACGGAATATTTTCCATCTCTTTCAATTCAGATTCGGATTTAGGTGAATGACCACATGAAAAATTCATATGGCTAGCAAGAGGCACATTAACAATTTTACTATCTTTCATTCCAAATTTTGTTACAACTTTGTTCAAGTATACTTCTTGCAAAATTGTTAACCTATTCTTAGCCCTATCCCTTGTTATCACCATCCCTAGAATTTTTCTAACATTCCCTAAATCCTTCATGTCAAATTCCGATTTTAAAAGATCTTTCAGTTCATTAATTTGAGTCTTGCTAGATCCAACTAATAGCATATCATCGACATAAAGCAACAAATAGACTTCACAACCACTCTTTATGTCATTAAAATACAAGCAAGTATCAAATTCACTTCTCTTAAACCCTATCTTCAGTACAAAGGCATCAAACCTCTTGTATCATTGTCTTGGGCTCTGTTTCAGCCCGTACAAAGATTTCTCCAACTTGCATACATACTCAGACTTGCCTCTAGCTACAAACCCTAGTGGTTGGCTCATGAAAATATCATTTTCCAACTCTCTGTGTAAAAATACAGTTTTTAAATCGAGTTGTTCAAGTTCCCAATTGAATTGAACAAAAAGAGCCAACATCTGTCTGATCGTCTTGTACTTAACCACGGGTGAAAATATCTCATTATAGTCCACACCCTCTCTTTGAGTATAACCCTTAGCCGCTAATCTCTCCTTATACCTAACAGAATCATTAGGGCTCAAACCTTCTTTTAACTTGTAGATCCACTTACATGGAACTAATTTCTGATCTTTTGGTTTCTTAACAAGTTTCCAGATTTTGTTAATGCAAACTCAGTCAAACTTAGGGATTCATACCTAGGGTTCGGCCTAATCTGCCGCCTCGCCCTATCCCTAGTAAGTTGATAATCTTGATTAGGTGGCTGATCATTAAAATGTTCAACTTCAACTGGTTCAGTGTTATCTTGAAGTTCAGTCACCTCTTCAGGTTCAGTTTCAGTTTCAGTTTCAGGTTCTTGATGTGTAGGGTCATTACCGTCATTCCCAGGTGTAGGTGAATCAAGCTTAGTAAGCTTCAACTTAGTCTGAACACTCCTCTCAGTTTCAGATTTGTTAGCTTCATCAGTTTTCTGTTTTTGACATGGCATTTCAGATTCATTAAAGACTACATTCCTGCTGTTAATAATCTTAATACTTTGAACCCCTAAAACCCACAACTTATAGCCCTTCACACCCTCGGGATACCCTAACATCACACACTTGATCGCCCTCGGCTCAAGTTTCCCTTCAGATTGATGTGCGTATGCAGCACATCCAAACACCCTCAGATGACTCAGATTTGGAGGCTTCCCCGTCCACAACTCATGTGGAGTCTTAAATCCAATATTGCTGGACGGTGACCTATTAATCAGATAAGCTGCAGTACTAGCAGCTTCAGCCCAAAACCCTTTGGCAAGGCCCGAGATAATCAACATACACCTAACCTTGTTCATTATGGTCCTATTCATTCTCTCAGCGACCCCATTCTGTTCAGGTGTGTATTTAACCGTTCTGTGTCTTGTTATCCCTTTCTGCTTATAGAATTTGTCAAATTCGAAATTACAGAATTCAAGCCCATTATCAGTTCTTAATGTTTTAAGTTTCTTTTCTAACTGATTCTCAACAGACTTAAGCCAAATTCTGAATTTCCCAAAAGTTTCTGACTTAGCCTTCAGATGATAAATCCAAACTTTTTTTGAGTAATCATCCACTAAGGACAAGAAGTATCTGCTTCCACCAAATATGGAATGCTTCTCCGGACCCCATAGATCAGCATGAATATAGTCCAACGGACTGCTGGTCCTATGAGAGCTAGTTTCAAAGCTCACCTTATGTGACTTACCCAAAACACAAGTTTCACAGAAATCCATGGTTTCAATATCATCATTTCCAAGCAATTTTTGATTACTTAAAGATTTTAGCCCCTTAAACCCAATGTGACCCATTCTGTTATGCCAAAGTTCCGTTTTGTCTTTACTGATTGTAAGAAGACTCGAATCAGGTGTAGTTTCAGTTCTACCCTCCGATAGTACAGCTCATTCCTCTTGGGTCCTTTCATAACTATCAGAGATCCCTTAAAGATTTTCAGAACGTTATTCCCGGATTTAAAAAGTATATCCCTCATCTTCAAGAGTACATAAGGAAATGAAGTTTCTCTTTAAATTAGGGACATACCTAACCTTCCTGAGTTGCCTGACAAACCCATCGTACATTTTGATGGCTATGTCACCAACTCCAACCACATTCTGAGAATTGTTATATCCCATGTAGACCTTCCTAGGCTCAACCTCTCTATAGTTATAGAACCAAAACCTTTCAGGGCACATGTGAAAAGTGCACCCCGTGTCTAGGATCCAATTGTCATCAAATTCCCCCTCAAACACATTTAAGACATGTACACTATCAAATTCATAAACAACGGCAGCGTTGTTTTGATCAGTATTATTCAAGTCTTTCTGTTTCTTCTTCCAGTCAAGCAGTCTCTCTTAAAATGTCCTAAATTTCCACAGTTATAACATTTCTTACCACTTTTGTCTTTTGATTTGGATCTCATTTTAGACTTTTCCCTTCCCTTTTTGTTATGGAAGTTAAATTCTTTCTTTTCAGTTCTCCCCCTAACAAATAAGGTTTCTTCTCTCACATTTGTTCTATTTCAAGTTCTCTCGATTTCAATGCATCTACTACAATAGCCTACGTAAGAGTGTCCCTGCCATATTTTATTGCGTTTCTGATTTCTTTATAATATTCGGGCAATAAATTTAATAATATGACCGCTAAATCCTCATCATCGAACTTCTTATCATTATGAGTCAAACTCTTAACGATTTTGCTATAATCGCTCAAATTCCCCTTTACATCCTTCCCCGAGTCCATCTTAAAACTAAATAGCTTTTCTAATAGATAGATCTTGTTAGGCAAAGTCTTAGTCAAGAATAAGGCATCTAAGGCAGTCTATAATGTCCTAACATCTTTAGCGTGATCAACTTGTCTAACAATGTTATCAGATAAGTGCAAGATTATGGAACTATATGCTATTTCATTCATTTCTTCTATTTTATCAAGTTTAGCTTTTAACTCGTCAGAAAAATTCGAAGGATCATCGAGAGCTTTAGCAACTCTCTGTTGGACCAAAATGGCCCTCATTTTCTGTTTTCAAATTGAGTAGTCCCCCTTTCCATCGAATTGCGATAATTCGACCCTCGAACCCATTCCAAATTCTGTAAAATGGTGGCCCGTACTCATGGACAGAACAGAAAAGGTTTTGAAAAAATCTTTTCCAGATGATCAACACACAATATGAATGCAAACTTAAAACCAATATGCAGAAATGAAACACAACAACGAATCAATTCGATCACTTAAACTTCAGTGTGACGTGTATTCCGGTGTGATTCAAACTTTAGGCAATGCACAAGTATATATTGCAGATAAACGTGCTTTTCAGGTTACAAATTAATCACAAGAATTTAGTAACCAAGCAATCGTGCATAAAATGGTAAAAGTACCAAACTTAACCTATCGGAGAGTTTGGAATAATCTTACCATACTACTGTTGAGAAACAGTAAAAAATACCCTCGGTCAAGCAAGCCAGCCAAAGTTCACCAGAATCACCAGTCACCCAATTCAACAATATGCACAACATAAAGTCACAATAATTAGTATCGAATTAAAACCTTAGAATGCCCCAAAAACAATCAAACCTAATTAGCAGATTAAATAAATGATGCAGTCAAACCCCTAGATCGAAAAATCTAGCTCTAATACCAGATGTTGAGAATAAATAGCACAATGTACACATCATTAACTGAGTTCTAGCAGCTCAAACATGCAATGACAAGTTCAATATCCAAGTTAACATAATTAAAGCAGGCTCCAAAACCAGAATACAGATTTCCCAGAATGCTTAGAAATCTTAATGCTAGAGTTCAATACACATTATCATATATAATACCCTTTAGCATACTAAATGTAATCTGGCATGATCATATCCTAGACATATAAAATCGGAACCTCAGCATGTAGAAATCAACAGATTAAATGAAATCATAAGAACTGAGAACAGAACATAAACTGGACAGAAATAAAAAAGGCCAGAACCAGCAGAAATTTCACTTCCCTTTTACCGTCCAGAACCTGGTCCTTCTTCTTCCATTCGCAGGTTGTTCTTCCCTTCTCACGGCTGAATCATCTAGGCTCAGGAACAGCCTTCCACGCCCACAAACCGCCATCCAGAGAGAGGTGAGAACCGGTAAAGAATGTCTCTACACTTGGCTAGGATCATCGATCAATTGATCTTCCCAAAAATAGCCAAGTTCCTACCAACAATCGAACCCAAAACCAACAGAGAAACCACCACTCTTTACCTCTATTTCAGGCCTAAGAATACACCAAGGTTCTTCAATCAATAGGATACATGGTCGATTTTGATACAAGGAAGAAGAGGACTGGAACCAGACAGAGAGAAACCGGGCTGAATCGTGTCAAAGAAGGAAGTCGAGTATTATTATCCTAGAAGCAAAGCCCACGTGATATAGATTCAAAAACAGGAAAATATCTCACCCACTTTAATCTCAACCGTAGGTTGAATCAAGGGCCACAAATGATACAAGAAAAACACACAACCCGGTTATAGCATAGGCCTAATAAAGGTGTTAAAGAGAACCACCCAGCAAGCCCAATAAACCCACAGTGTAGCAGAATCCAAAGATGCTTGAATTTCAGAAACTTGCTAAATTTAGACAATTACAAACAACTAGTCAGAAAATCTCCAATGCTTTCCACAATGATCCATGAATTTAAATATGGAGATTGATACAGGAAACTGTATATCTACATCCAACAATTAGTTGCACTGTTGAATTATATTTTCCAATATTTGGTACATAACAATTTCATGCATGCAGCACAAGTGCAAATGCATGTGAGACTGAGAGTATTCACTGTTTGGTGATTGAATTTATCATATACCACGAAACAAAGCCGAGTTCGTTCTCATTCATCGCTTCCTATACAAGTAGATGCCATTGAAATCGCATTTCCATACCTCACTCACCATCTGCATGAGATTGTTCTTCGAATAAAGTAGTAATGATTGTTTTTGACCTTTACCATCTATAGGTGTTTGCATATGGTGTTTTAGGTAAAAATGCTGATTTTACTGGTTTTCTTGTCTTCTCCTTAATTCCTTCCAATTAAGAAGCTTCTTAACCCAAAATAATCTGTTTTAGAGTGCCTGCATAGGTATAGATGGATTATCAAATTATAATTTATAGTAGGTGCTCTACTTTTTAACTGGCAGTCACTAATTATCTTCACATTCATGTTACAGAGCTGTTTGCACAATCAACCTTCCTTTATTGAGGTTTTTCATATTCAGTTCAGACAAAAAATTTGTCACACTTCGCCGCCGAGGCTCCAATCAAAAGACCATGTCATAGTCCACTTGAAAATGTAAGTCAAATTTGGCCAAGTTAACAAAGACTCAAGTGATCAAAATAAAGATGTCAAAGAAAAACCGATTCTCCGAAGCTCCCCCTGCCGAAGTCTTCACATAAAAAGCAGGGGCCCTTCTCATCCGAAGCATTATATAAGTGATTGAAGCTCTGAAGCCAAAGCACTACATAAGAAGTCAATGAAGAAGCTGAAGCTCTCTATCCTGCAGCTCCACACCGAAAGACGTCCAATACGAAGTTCCCTTTGGCTGAAACCCTTCTGTCTTTTAGAGGATTTGCATGCAATTTTTAGGAGTAATTGATGTAACGTTTGTAATAATGAATGTCGTGATTATTAGCCTAATGTATAGGACGGCTGACCCCGTTGTCAATATATTAAATGTATAGCGACGAAGTGATGTGAAGCTTCGGCCAGAGAAATGAGACCACATGGTTCTGATCCAACGGCTACCACGTCGACCAGAACTTTATATTTGTGGCTATTGCAACCTTTTACACTTGAAACCATGCTTAATCTTCTCTGTCGCTTATTTCATATTTATTTTCTTGAGTTTAGATTACTTCTACTTTTATCGAGTTGTTTATATGCAATTAACTTTGATCATATTGTCGGTGCACAAACATTCTTACCTTGTGTCTTAGAGCATTTTTCACGTTCATAAACACCAACCTTTCCGTCCGGATCTCTGGTCAAAACGTGTTGGAATTTGTTTGTGTGGATGCAAGTGGGTCCGACGTATGTTGCCCACATGAACATTAAAAAAAAGGTCAACAGATTGACATCATTTGTGGGAAATCACACATTTAACCACAAAAAACTCGTGCAAAAAGCCATACGAAGGTATATTGTGAGGTGAGTCTCTTGCCTTTGAAAAATCCCAAAAATGACCACCTCCTTACTCGTCGACGTGGACAAAACATGCCCTCAAAGATAAGAAATTGAGGAGGTCTCAACATAGTCGAACCACTCAACCCCATGCTCAGAAAAGAAAACAAGTTAGAACGACATACGATCTTCTAAACTTAAGTCTGTAGAACCTAGAAGTGAATATTCAAGTCTTGAAGATAAAATAAACGTTTCCAAGTAATAATAGCTAGAGAATATTTTAATCATATACTTCCAGACAACGGAAGTTCAATTAGCGTTCTATATGAAAATACTTTCAATCGAATGAAAAAATATAATCCGTGACTTTTTGTGGTGGAGCCTTACTATTTCATCAAATATTGCCAAATCTATCATGGATTTCTCCATCATAAATGAAAAGTGTGCATATGATGAAATTCTTGAACAACCTGCCATGAGGCATGCAAACATAGCGATTTCCCTCCAATAGCCGCATGTTAAATTCCCCACGAGTAAAAGCAGGCCTCTGTGAAACATAATCAGGAAATTGTGCAGAGAAACCATCAAGGTGACTTAAGAGAAAGAGACTTACGTACTACAAGGAGAATATAATTACTATAGTTGAGATGAGTAATCTCAAGAAGAAATTTGAAATAAATGACTCAATATCCTCTCACATAACTAGTCGCAAGTCTGAAGCAACTGCATTCGAAGAACTAGAAAGTTTTTCTATCGGTCTAGAAGATGCAAGTAAAGCTTTGAAAATTTGCAAAGAATTGAATGAACTTATGAAAAGCCTATAAAAAACATTTTGAAAGTAAAGTGGGAATAGATTTCAAAGTGGTTTGTCATGCCTTGAAAATTGATTATAAGGTAAAATTAGGGATGGCAACGGGCCGGGGCACCCCCGCCCCGCCCCGCCACTTCTCCTCTTCACCCCTCCCCGTGAAAATTGATTATGAGGTAAAATTAGGGATGGCAACGGGGCGGGGCACCCCCGCCCCGCCCCGCCCCGCCACTTCTCCTTTTCACCCCTCCCCGTGCCCCGCCCCGCCCCGCCCCGCCTTAGACGGGGCGGGGCGGGGCGGGGCGTGGGGCGGGGCGCCCGCCAAAACCGTTTACCTACCCCGTTTAAATTTTTTTTATTTTTTTTATTTTATTTATTTATTTTTTTTTTGCCCTAAAAAATTTTCAGTTATACTATTAAGGAAACATATAACTCTATTTTTAAAAAACATTTGTTCATCAAATTTAAGAACATAAATCCATAAACTCTCATATTCAAAGCAGATGGATGAACATTTTAACATCGTAAACTTTATAATCTTTTTAGAAAGTTAAATAAAAACTGTAACTAGTGAACTAGTATAAAATTTTCAATCCTCCTGCAATGCCAGTCACAAAAACAGTGTCCAATGGAGATTTGGTCAGCATATATAATGATAATTAACTTTCAAGGTCTTGTTATATACATTATTAACACTCCAATCCATCACAATTCCAGCTTTTTTTTTTGGCCAAATGTTCCTGTTTCTATTACTTATTAAACATTGAATCAATTAAACAAAGAAAATGTTATATCCAAAAAAAAAAAAAAAAATTTGTTCACGGGCCGGGTTCGGGGCGGGGCATCCCCGCCCCGTCCCGCCCCGCCAACCCGCTCGGGGCGGTTTTTTTCGTCCCATTCGGGGCAGGGCGGGACGGTTTTTTTTGCCATCTCTAGGTAAAATCTAAAATGCAAAGGAGGTGACTAATGAGTGCTGAAAAGTGTGTAGCATTGAAAAATGAAGTGGACATGTTAAAAAATGATTTTATCCGCGAAGCTATATATTGGGTTTGAATATGTGACGTAGTACTAATTTCAAAAAGCGATGAAAAATAGCTTACTTATCAAAATTTTATGAACTTCAATAAGGCACGTCTCATAGACAATTGTTCACTCCTCAGAATTGATTACTTGGTAGATGCAACTATAGAAAATGAGCTATTAAACTTCATAATGCTGCATAAAAGTGTTAGAAAATAAAAAAAAAAAAAAAAAAAACTACCAATCGCATTAAAGACACCTCACGGGAGGACGGAGAAAAACAAAATTATATAGGTTCTTTTACCTTCCTACTAGAATGCTGTAGACTGACGGAAAATGATCTAAGATTCGTCCTTCGATCTTCCCAACACGTTGCAACTCGAATGGGCCCCACTACACACTTTCAGCTTTTCCACGAGTACACGCGTACAAATATCAACCGATTCTGTAGCAGTACTCATTGTCAAAAGGAGATGGAGACGAAGATCAGCCCAGAGGCACACCCACGCAGATTGCTAATTTCTACTCTCTACCTGTTTCACTCTCAAATTAATCGTGTATGGATGTAATTTCTTTTTCATTACCTGCTAATAATTACTTCATCATGATCGTTACAGCTTGTTTATATTACACAATCGTGAGCTATATGTACCGTATATTTGTTCAGTTCATACTCCATATTGTTTATGTTTCACAATAAATTTTGTTTTTCTAGTGAAAGAACTGAGAAGAGAAGATGTTGAGGATTATGAGGAACAAACTTGATGCTCCAGTCTTTACTTCTCCGGTAATTTAGTTTGCGACTTAGTTTCTAATTTCTGCTATTATTTATTTAGGCTTTTTATCTTTTAATTATTGTTTTTCCAGTTTCTAAAGCCTGCAGGATTAGCATTGAGAAGTTATTCCTCCTCAGCTAAGCAGGTACTTGATTCCGTTATCCGATTATTAATTACATTCATTTTTATGCAAAGTGTCGTATTTTTTCCGTTTCTAAATGTGTCTTCTAACTTCCAAGTGCGAAAGTAATGTTGTTATGATTAAATTTAATCAGGGCTTTAATTTAATCTGGCCAAATGTTTCAAAATTATTGTCATGTTCGTAGATTCAAACCTTTTCAAAATGATTGTTTTTAGAAAATTAGACGTAAAATTGAACGGCAGAGCCAGAAGCCCATCCACGATCCAAACTCATTATTATGTCTATTATTTCTTTTCTGATAGCACACTTGTACGAAGAATGGCAACGGAATGTATATATTGTACAGTCCTGCTATTAAGTGATTCAAAATTTACATTATGGGGAAAACTGCAACTTGATGCAGATGACTGTAAGAGAAGCTTTAAATTCTGCTCTTGATGAGGAAATGTCCGCAGATCACAACGTTTTCCTGATGGGTGAAGAGGTGGGGAAGTGTTTACTCATGAACTTTTCCAGATATAGTTATTTGTTTCTTCTCATCATCCTCCTTTATAACTTCAGGTTGGGGAATATCAAGGTGCCTACAAGGTTAGGCTTGCTTAACTCCCTAGATCCCCACTCTCTCTGTATGTGTGTATGTCTAATAGTCTATGCATACATGAAATCAATTGATTATCAAATATTGATCAGGAGAAGCTTCTATTTTTCAGGTTTCCAAAGGACTCCTGCAGAAGTTTGGTCCTGAAAGGGTTGTTGATACACCAATCACGGAGGTTCGATTGATTAACTTAGTGGCAACTTGCTGGATACTTCAGCATTTCAAATGATCAGATGATTAAAATTTTTGTTTCACTTTATCTAGCATGGTGACCTTTAAGGCTCAATTTCATTAATTTTATATTGGTTTAATCCATGCTCAGAATTATACGCTCGCTTGATTTGCAGGCTGGCTTTACAGGGATTGGAGTTGGTGCTGCATTTTATGGACTCAGACCTGTTGTTGAGTTTATGACATTTAATTTTGCAATGCAGGTTTCGTGTCTCTTTTGTTTCAAGATTTTCTTTGTTTGAGTGGGTATATTCCAAAGCATTGAGCAAACGGTCGGAACTCCCCACAGGAGATGTAGAAACTTTTGAGATGAAAAATAAATAAATGAAGCCTCTGCTAGTAATAATGGCAATTCCTTCACCCAGTAAGCAGGTTGTTGATCACATCACCATTTACCCATAAAATAGGTGACTTGTAGTCTAGATACTGTCTTGTTACAGCGTACATTTGATATGACTTCTAACAAGCTGGTGACCATGCATGTCAGGCTCTCTATTCTCTAAACTGTTGTCCTGACTGTTGTGTCAAGAAAATTGAAATTCATTTGATAGCCTCTTTCTTGTAATTGGATGGATCAGGAATGAGGTTACAAAATACTCTTTTATCCCATTATAGCGGCTATGATCTTCATTAGTCTGTAATTTGTTTTTGACCCCATTGTTTTTTTTTTTTTTTTTAAATTTGATGTTGTTTTTACATATTGATTGCAGGCAATTGATCACATTATTAACTCTGCTGCTAAGACAAACTACATGTCTGCTGGCAATATTAATGTGCCTATTGTTTTTAGGGGGCCAAATGGTGCGGCTGCTGGTGTTGGAGCCCAGCACTCCCAGGTGTGCTACTTCGTTAATCACCTTTTAATGTTAGTTGTATGACCTTCTTATGGACAATGTGATATGTTATCGAATGCCTTTCATTCTAAATGCTATTATCTCTGATGGCTTGGTATTTTGATATAACTTGTCATTTTGCTGAAAATTGTACTTAACAGTTGTGCAATGTAGTGTTATGCAGCTTGGTATGGCTCATGCCCTGGATTGAAAGTGCTGATCCCATATTCGTCTGAAGATGCTCGTGGACTTCTTAAAGCTGCCATTAGAGACCCTGATCCTGTTGTTTTCCTTGAAAATGAACTGTTGTAAGGATCCAATACTGACTAATGTCATGATTGACACTAATTGATCAATTGTTATGTTAAAGCTCCTAAATTTCATGATTAATTCTAATGGCATGCAATATATAATTTATATAACAGGTATGGTGAAGCTTTCCCTGTTTCAGCTGAAGTTCTTGATTCTAGATTTTGCATCCCTATAGGGAAAGCTAAAGTATGTTTCATACATCATACATAATGGTATGGAGTTGATTAGCCTCCTCCTTGTGTAGAACTGGTATATGCTAATCATTTTTTTCCGTTTGGCATGTACAGATTGAGAGAGAAGGAAAACATGTAACTATTACGGCTTTTTCAAAGATGGTGGGCTTTTCTCTCAAGGTCGGTCGGTCTGTCTGTCTTCATGCATTCTTTAGCTTTTTAACATGTTTAGCTCTGTATCACGGATACTTCAACTAGAGTAGTGTGTCCAAGTCGGACACTTGTTGGATACCGACATTTCTCGAACACTCTGTCATGTTATTTTTTCTTTATTAGAATTATTATATATTTTTAACTCAAAGTTATTATTAAATAACAAATATGTACTCATATTGAATAGATTTTGACTAGAAAAATTAATAACAAGTATAAAAATAAATTTATACTATATTATATAAATAAAGAATTTTAAAGAATTTAATCGACGTGTAGTGTCGGTAATTTTTTTGAAAAAAATTATGTGTCGGCGTGTTCGACATGTGTCCGTGCTTCATAGGTGTTCAGTGTGGATATACAAACCAATTGTGTAACGAGTTAGTTCTTGTGCCCGGCCTTTATCTTATGTTGCCTAATTTGTACTAGGATTTTACTTGAGTTTTTCATAAGGCAGAGGTTTTTAGGGGACTTGAAAGAAATTTGTGATGGGTAAGAGAGCACATGCCCTTCCAAAGCGGGCAGTAAGCAAGAGAACGGCCGGGCACGAGGCCTGGGTAACAAATTGAAAGTTTACTTTCAATTTTTGAGAGAGAAATTTGAAGGCTTCATATAATTTTTAGGGGGTCAATTCTTGGGCATTGTGATTTAAGCTTAAGCTTTATGAGACGTCTATATATACACAGTTTGTTTAATTCATGTTCAACATTTTTATCACTAGTTTATCACTCATTACAGAATTAGATATTTTAAATGATGATTTGATAACCACTCTTAGTAGATTTATAAAGTTTTATCCTGGCAAGTCTCCCTCTTAGCGGGATTAAACCTTTCACAATTCTCCACTATATACCTGACAATTTCATTTCCTCTTATTCTATAGTTTCTTTGAACTCTACAGTGGTAACCTAATATATGCTATTCTGAGTTATTTATGGTCTCCTAATGGAACTTTGTTCTTGTTCAGGCTGCTGAGACACTTGCAAAGGATGGGATAGATGCTGAGGTTTATCAACTGAGATTGAATGATGCTTTATCTATATTCTATATTAGTGGTTTTGTTTTGTTTTGAAAGCACTGAGTTCGGGGTCTGTACTTGTGCTTCGATTTTGTTTACCTGCTTCTTCCTGTCCTCACAGGTCATAAATCTGCGCTCAATTAGGCCACTTGATAGACCCACAATTAATGCTTCAGTTAGGAAAACAAATAGGTTGGTAACTGTCGAAGAAGGGTTTCCTCAACATGGAGTTGGCGCTGAAATCTGGTCTGGCTTCTCTGTGTACTTGAGTATCACATTTGGCATGACATTTTTTAATGAATCTTTTGAGAATTATGTATTGTGTTTCTTTTCTTGCAGCGCCTCAATTGTTGAGGATAGCTTTGGCTATCTCGATTCTCCAGTTGAGAGAATTGCTGGAGCAGATGTCCCCATGCCTTATGCTGCTAATCTCGAGAGAATGGCTCTTCCGCAGGTTCCAGTTCAACCCACTCAGTCTCTTTTTATTTAATATCTAGATTATATAGATTCCATGAGCTTTTGAGAGGTTTCGATTAAGTCCTTGTTTGAGCCCCATTTTTTTTCTTTTATCAAAATACATTCTTGAACAGTGATTTGATCCCATTACAATCACACATTCGTCAATAAAATGATACTATACGGAAATTCAAAATTTTTTCTTATTTTTTAACTATAAATTATTCATCATAACATACTGTTGCAAAATGCATTTAAAAAAAAAAAAGGGGTGTGTGACAGTTTCAGTACGTAGAGATTTTCATTCGATCACAATGTTTAAATCATGATTGATGACCTGAAACTATTAATCTCGACCTTTCTGACTCATGATGAAATGGGTAGGTGGAAGATATTGTTCGTGCAGCTAAGAGAGCATGCTACAGATCACTTCCAGCAGCTGCCACGGCTTAAACTTTTTTTGGCATTACTTAGAATTCGTGTATACGCTATATACTAAAGAGTGCGTTTTCTATAGAAACTTTGTCAGGAAGTTGGCTCTTTATGGGGACGGATCGGTTTTGAAGTCTTGTACTCGAGTTTGTTAACAGTAGCTTCTTTTTTCTTTTTTTTTTTTTTTGCCTTTTTTGTTGGCTAAAATTTTCTTTAGTTTCATTGGCTGGATTCCCTGATAGATTTGCTTGGTTAAAGTATTTATATTCGACCATGTAAGATATATATATACCTATTATGCCTCCATGAGATTTAACTCGTTTGAGCTTTAAACGCATTGAATTGTTCATTTGAATTTAGTGGGCCCAATAGATATTATTAAGACTTTGAGTTTCATCATAAAAGGTCAACATTGTTAAGATGAGTAGTTTAAGTCTTTATATGTTGGTATATGTTTTCATCTTTATTTGATGTGGGTTTGTATCCCTTAACATGTCTCCACAAGATAGTGAATCATTTAAGTAAATTAGTTGCGTACTCATAATTGAGTCTTAATCCGATCGAATTAATCGTTGGATCTTAGTGAGTTTCGATATCATATTAAGATTTAGGGTTCCATCTTAAAAGGTTTTTAAGACTTGAAGTTTCATTTTAAAATGTCAATCTTATTAAGAGTATTAGTAGAATTCTTTATATGTTAGTCTATGTTTTCTTCTTTATTTGTTGTAGAATTTTATCTATTAACATACATGAGATTCCATCTTCAAGATGGCACGAAAGAGAGGTTCTTCAAAGAAGTCTTGTCACATTTTGTTATATTGATCATCGGATTTTCTGTTTTGAACCTCGAAATTGGAAGGGCACTTAGAAAACTGTCGCCTAATGTCGGAAGATTTCTTTGGAGAATATTTTAAAAGGTTAGTTTTTTACATTTTTGTTTACTTTTGTGAAGGTGCGTTTAATTGTGAGTATAAAATTTGTATAAAAAAAATAAATCAGAGATTGTCTATTTTTTATTGGTGAGTAGATGAGAGAAAGAAATAGAGAGTAAATTATATGGACAATAAAAATCGCATCTACCTAAAGAAAATATTTTTCTTGTTTTCAAAGAAAATATGGTTACCTGACCAAAAGTATGAAAATATTTTTCGTGAAAAGAATTGTCAATCAAACAGCACAAAAATAGAAAATTAAGTGAAAAAATACATTTTTCATAAAAAATATGGACAATCAAACGCACCTTAAATTCTTTTCAAGATTTTTTCTGATAAGGGTGTCCCTTATATTTTTTAGAAATATTGGAGACTGTGCTACATAAAGTTGATTACCTAGAATGCTCTAGTTATTGTCAACTTAATATATAATATTCGTTTTCTTAGGTACTCCATCGTAAGTTATCGTAAAGATGAGACTGGTTAATATATCTAATTCTTGATTGAAAGGATTTCCTAGAGATCCAACAAACAAAATAAAGATGCCCAATACAAGTAAAGGAAATAGCATAGTATTGTCAGATTCATAAGAATAGAAATAATCCTTTTTATTCTCAAAATGAACAATAGTAATAAAAGGTCCCACCCTATTTATTACATTTTTATCACTTCGATATGTCTTTTTTGAAAGGGGAAAAAAAGAACTTCTACTATTATTCACTTTTAATAAACAAAAATGTTTGTTAATTCATTTCGAACCCCCCTTTCCCCATAGAGACATTTAATATAAATGGGTATTTTTTTGCCACTGTAATTTTGAAAATGAACGTTTAAATACCCCTTAAAAGTAAGTAAATAGATCCAAAACATATAAAATGTGGTCAATCCTGTTGTGGTCCCAGCTATTATTGCGAAAATTGGCAAATACAACCATCATTGAGAATTTCATCTTTTGACCAAACAAGGAAGTGGTGGAATACCACAAAGAGAAAGTATACCTAATAAAAAAGAAATTTGGGTAATTGGTACATATTTTGTTAAACCACTCATACGAACCATATTCTGACTTTTATCTGGGGAATAGCCAACAATAGTTTCCATTGAATGAATAGTAAATCCAGACCCTAAAAATAATATTGCTTTGGAATAAACACGAGTAATCAAATGAAATAAAGCACTTCGATAAGACCCTATTCCTAAAGCTAACATCATATAACCCAATTAAGACACTGTCGAATAGGTTAAACAACTCTTAATATCTTTTTGAGCAAGAGCTAAAGTAGCTCCTAATAATACTATTATTATTCCTATGAGCGAGATTGTTTGTAGTTTTTCTTCTACGAGCACGTGCCCATAATTCCCCGTACTCTCTATGATTTTGATATTTATCGAGAGAATTTTGAAGATCGAGAGTTATTTTTTACATTTCCATTGATGTTTGGATGGTCTCATTCGGTGTAACTCAAGTCAAGAAATTCTTACATCACAAAGAAAAAAGAAGAATTTGATTTGATACTTACAAATAACAATGTGAGTTTGTTTCAATTGTGTGAATTTTTAGTTACTCTAATCTAATTTTCTTTAATTTTCAATTAATTTTATGTTATTTTCTCTCGTTAAATAACAAATAACAATTCTCTCGTTAGATTGTGTTACTTTCTACCCGAGTATCTTGTTGGACAGATGGATGTTGCGCTTTTATGCACAATAATAATATGTTTTGAAAAATTAGCATATCATAGGCCGGACTTGTGCCAATTGAAAATGAACGTACAAGTTGATTTAATTCCAATTGAGCCATCATTGGCCATTGTCAATAAGAAGCGCACTGCTTCACAGAAATTTGATTGGAATGTGAGAAATGCTAATTTTGTAAAAATGTGGGATGAGAGAAGGCTAAATCTAATTGTGAACAGAAGTGATAATTTATTTATCTTGACCTTTTTTCAATTTGTTAAATTTTATTTATGTTTTGAACTAATTGTGTTATTTTTATGTTTGATAGACGTGGATGAAAATCAAGGGGCTCCGACTTCTAACGGTAATTTATAAACGTTTTGGTTAATGTTAATTTGCTTGGGGTTCTAGATTGCTTATATTTAGTTTTTTTAGTAGAAGATCAAACGCCAATGATGCCAGTAGGAGTTGAAAGTAATCTAGGGGATGCCTTTCATGAAACTGAGGTTGATGAAAGTCATGATGAAGATCAAACTCCTATTGAGCCGAACGAAGCGAGCCCCAATTATGTTGTGGATGATGCTGGCATAAGGAGGGGCAAGAGGGCGAAGACAATCCCTCCATTGCTTGGTCCATTTAAAGTTGATTCAGCCATCCGCAAAATTCACAGACTTGGCAATTGAATGGAGGTAAGTGGTAATCCATACGGTTGGTTTTATATAATTTATTAGGATGGAAAGAGGGCCATGGATGTTGGATTCAATAATACAGGTAAAGCCATGTTTGACAATCATTATTTCATCTATTTATTCTACATAATAACGGCAGTCAAACGGGCTTAGGGAGTATTTTTATGATATTACACTACATAATGGTCATTTTCCTTCTTTTTCACGTCACTTGCAGAAATTTTTTTCAACTTGAAGCGCTGCCCGTGTTCCTTGAATTATTGCACTTCTGCTGACTAGATACGTGTATTGCTTGCTCTTTGACCTCAATAATTTACAAGACACTTGATAAACCATCTGCACAGTTATGTGCAATTTCCTATGAGCCCTTGATTTATAAAGTGCTATTCAATATAATTTCATTATTTTCAGAATGGCATTCCTGTGTGACCCCTGATGTTCTAATGTTAGACCAAGCAACTAGAATTCTGAATAGTCAGTTAACTGAAGATTTGTTTCTTAATCATTGTAGCTAGTGGACTTCAGGTTTGGGAAGAAGTTTTCTGGTGATTGTGGTGAGAGAACATTCACCACATGCAGTATGGCAAATACTTTGAGCCCAGAAATTATCCAAGGGAAGGCAAAAAAAATCAACTTTCATTTACTTCCAGGTAGCCAAGTGCTTTATCAACTGTTGTTTACAAAAATATGTAGAAAATTGTAAAAGAGGAAAAACAAATTGACAAATCATCTTTTCCTTGTTGACGATGGAAAGCAATACAGTGATTTCAGAGAGCTATTGTTGCCTCTATTTTTTTTCCCTTTTTTTTAAATAAATTTAGTTGTTAGAACCTAACGCAGCGCTCTCTTTTGAGTTGGTTATCCTGCTGGCAGACAATTTTTTTTTTTTTAAATATATTTAGTTGATAGAACCTAACGTAAGGCTCTTTTCTGAGGTGGTTATCCTGTTGACAGATTATCTTCTCCTTGTTGACAGTGGAAAGCAATACAGTGATTGCAAAAAGATACCGTTGCCTAGGTTTTGGTGGGACGGGGAGGTGGACAAACTTGAATTGAAGGTTAGCAACGAATTTTGAAGGATTTATTGATGTATTTAGTTTTAAAATTTAAAGTTAAGGTAAATCAATGACAAATTCAGAAATCATTTTTGCAGAGAGGGAAAATATATGTTGTTTTCGTCGGTCGTAGGCTTGGAATATACGATTCTTGGCACGAAGGAAAGCAACAAGTGTATGGGTTTCCAAACAACTCTTTCAGGGCATTTAAAAGAAGAAAGGATGCGGAGAAGGATGTTGCGAAGTTTGCTTCCTCTAGGAATCAATCCGTTCAGAATGAAATTGGAGACTTTTTCGATATTCAATTTGAGATTCAATTCAAGATATCCAATTTAAAATTTTAATAACATTATTGTTTTTTTTTTTTTTTTTGGTCTTCTAATTCAATATGTTTGAATATTTCATGTATGGGTTTAATCCAATGAATTGGGGATAATACGTCTCACTTCACATCACATGATCTTACAATAGCTCTCAAGCTACGCCTTTCGGTAGTGATTTGATTATATTAATGGACCATTGATCCTATAACTATGGATTGATTGAATCAGCCCTTTATTTAACATGTCAAGTTATAAGAATTTGGGGCATTACGGATTCCTTATTTAATTTTTAAATAACTATGTAGACCTCTAAGTGATAGTTGTCTTTGGATTGCACGTTTTAGAATTGCTCCATTTTTCTCTCTGTAGACCTTTGACCCTTGTCCCCCCTAAGATGAAAAGAAGGACCTTATCTCCAATTGGTCTCTTCTGATTTGTATGTCAACTTTCTGTTGTATTCTTGGAATGTAAATTCTAATTTGAATATGGAAGATAATAAATTTGACTTATAGGGGCGACGGATCCAACCCGCTTATACTTAAATAAAAACGGAAGGTTAAAAAAGATTCTAAGAGAAACTAATGTGCGGTTCTATCTGCCCATTTTCCAAAATCAGAGTCAGACTTTCACAGCTGGAAATTGTGAAATGAAAAGTAGTCTTTGCCCAAAGGAGGAATTATGTAGACGACTTGGATTTAATAGTTTAACTTGTAGGGGCGGAGGACCCAACCCGCTTATACTTTGAAAAAAAAATAATAATAAATAAATACATTCAGACAGATATTTAACACTAAAATTTAAATCATAATTTTGACTAATAAAGATATTTATCTCTCTCTCTCTCTCATTTTCTTTTGACTCTACTTGACTTAAAAATATTTATTTCGTAAATATTTAACACTAAAATGTAAATTATATTACCAATATATTTCCTTTTGTTAGAATTGAATCACTTGAATTATTTTTCATATTAAAATGAATCAAGATTGATAAGGAGTTGGTTAATGATGCTCGAACATGTACTTGTTTTGAGTGTCTATCTATTTTCCATCGGTATCTACGAATTGATCACAAGTTGAAATATGGTTAGAGCCCTTATGTGTCTTGAACTTATATTAAATTCTGTTAATATAAATTTTGTAACATTTTCTGGTTTTTTTTATGATCGTCAATTAAAAGGAGATATTTTCTCCATTTTTGTTATAGCTATTGCAGCCGCTGAAGCAGCTATTGGACCGGCTATTGTTTCAATTTTTTTCGTAAATGAAAATCAACTCATATTAGGGATGGCAATTCGAACTGTGAAAACCGAAAACCGCGGTTAACCGAACAGAATGGGGCGAAAAAAACCGAACCGATGGTGCAATGGGGCGGTTATGGTTTTGATTTTAATGAACCGCTTCATTTAGGGGCGGATATGGTATTTAGCTTTGGTGCACCGAACCGAACCGATTACCCGTTAAAAAAAAAAATTCTGGGCAATTTTTTTTTTGGGCTTCCCAAAATTCTAGCCCAATTAATATTAACTAAACCTTAACCCAATAACCCAATCCCCAGCCCACTGCCCAGTAGCCCAATTCAATGTAAAATACCCTACACGTAATTAAAACAACAAAACCCTTACCCATGTAATTACACTCTCCAGAAGACCAAACCCGAGACCACTTCTCTTCATCTCTTGAATCTTCCACTCAAATCCGTCGCCGACAAACGACCTTGCTAGTTTCGCCCTCACAAGTTGTCGCCTGAGTTGAAGTTAAAGCCAAAGAAATCACTTGTTCCGAGAAAGAAATGGCAAAAGACCCAGTCGATGCTACTATAGAAAAGGTTTCTTTGTTGCTTTTCTTAATTTATTTACTAATGGTGCGAACTCAGTTTGATTACAGTTCACATCTCATATTTTGTTGTAGATTTGCCAACAATTCTGATTCATTTTGGTGTTTCCTAGAATATATGACGTTAAATATGATGTTATTATTTATTTGGAATTTTCGACTCTGGATTTCTCTCTGAATTTTTCCTACTTGGTTATTATTCTTTTCTACTTTTTAGGTTGCCAATATAAAAGTTCATGTTTATTGTAAATTTTGATGCCCAACATGTGGTCGTCATCCTCGTCCAAATAAAGACACCTTGAATGTGCTAATCACCCACAAATCTATTAATCTGTGAATGGATATCATGTTTCTTTTAAACCCAGCCGTTAGATTTGCCATATCTGTGTAGAGTTGGATCTCCAGCATTATGGACTGTGATTTAGAAATATATTTTGATTTCATGCCAAAATTGGATGTTATAAATAAATGGTTGGTTTGATGTTCAGATGAGATCTATGAAAGAATTTGTCCTTTTGTCTTTTTGTTGAGTTAGGCTGGGTTGTAGGCAAATTGATTTCAAGAAATTTGTGTTTGGATTATGTTTCAATTTTAAGTTTTACTTTCAACGGCTATTGATTTGAGAGATTTGTTCTTGAATAAAGAATGTGTTTGGATATTGTTTGCTAAATTTGCTTAGTATTGTTTTTTGTTTTTTATTGGCTTTTCTTCATAATTTTTTTTTTTCTCAATTTGACGTTCGGAATTTGGATTTATAAAAAATAATTCATTTTCGTGGTTATTAACCGAACCGAATCGAGATACGAAACGAACTGAACCGACTTACGTGGTTATGGTGCGGTTATGATATGACCAAAAATTTGGTGGTGCGGTTATGATTTTGGCCGAACCGACCCCGAACCGAACCGTTGCCATCCCTAACTCATATTAACCAATCCAATTTGTTGGATAAATAGTATTAATTATATAAATAAAAATTCGAATATTCATAAATTATTCAGAAATTAATTCGAACTAGCATGAAAAAAATAAGAAATCAAAGTATTTTGGCCCTATCTCATAAACCAATCCACGAGTAGATTGATTTTGATCACTCATTGATTTGTCTGATATCTAAATATATGATTCATTTATAAGTTTACTAGATCTAAAATTTATGACGAAAAAAATGTATAGATCCAATGTCACATTCAGTAAAGATTTATGAAAAATGTATAGGATGAACTCAATGTGTCTGAGCGTGTACCACCAATATATTTGAAATGATACCTTGGGACGGATGTAAAGCTAAACAAATTGTTTCTACCCCAAGGACCGAGGACTGTGATAGTTGTGAGAGATGTGAATCCGCCAATCCAACGGATTTCTTGAGTATTTGAGTTTATTTATGGCATGAAACAACTCGCAATATGGGTCTAGCTTATTGATACGTTCCAAAAACTCTACTTGAATCCATTTGATTTTTTTTTATCGACAAAATCGTGCTCAAAATGTTTTTTTTTTACCCAAGTGTATATTGTCTTCACCACGAATAATTTTCCTTGGGTAACAATAATTTTTATTTTTCCAATATTTGCGGGTTCCTTAATTTTATTTCTTCCGCATAGAGGAAATATGATAATTCGTTGGTATACTATACGTATATGTATTTTAGAACTTCTTCTAACGACTTATGCATTCTGTTATCATTTCCAATCGGACGATCCATTAATCCAACTAGTAGAGGATTAAAAATGGATCGATTTTTTTTATTTCCATTGGAGATTAGGAATAGACTGCCTTTCTATATGACCCATTTTACTGACGGGATTCATTACTACTTTGGCTACTTTAGCCGCTCGGCCAATTACTCAGGATTCTCGACTATTTCATTTCTTGATGTATGCATTGTACAGTTGTCAAATAAGATTATTTTCTTGTCGAGACCTTTTACTTTTTTTCCTCATGTGGGAGTTAGAATTAATTTCCGTTTATCTACTTCTATCAATATGGGGAGGAAAAAAAACTTCTATACTCAACTACCAAATCTATTTTGTACACGACGGGGGGTTCTATTTTTCTTTTAATGGGAGTTCTAGGTATCGGTTTATATGGTTCTAATGAACCAACATTAAATTTAAAAATATTAGCCAATCGGTCATATCATGTGACCTTGGAAATAATATTTTATATTGGATTTTTTATTCCTTTTGTCGTCAAATTGCCGATTATAGCCCTACATACATGGTTACCAGATACCCATGGAGAAGTGCATTATAGTACTTGTATGCTTCTAGCTGGAATCTTATTAAAAATGGGAGCGTATGGATTAGTTTAGATCAATATGGAATTATTATGTCGTGCTCATTCTAAATTTTCTCCTTGGTTGATGATGGTAGGCGCAATGCAAATAATTTATGTAGCTTCAACATCTCTCAGTCAACGGAATTTAGAAAAAAAAAAAAAAACCTATTCCTCAGTATCTCATATGGGTTTCATAATTATAGGAATTGGTTCCATCACCGATACAGGGCTCCATGGAGCCCTTTTACAAATAACCTATTATGGATTTATTGGTGCTGCACTTTTTTTCTTGGCATGAACGACTTATGATAGAATACGTCTTGTTTATCTTCACGAAGTGGGTGGAATATCTATACAATGCCAAAAAAATTCACAATGTTCAGTAGCTTTTCGATGGCCTCCATTTCATTAACAGGTATGAGTGGTTTTGTTGCTAAATTAATTGTATTTTTTGGACTAATTACTAGTCAAAAATACCTTTTAATGCCAAAAATACTAATTACTTTTGTAATGGCAATTGGAATGATATTAACTCATATTTATTCATTATCTATGTCAGGCTAGATGTTCTATGGATACAAGATATTTAATGCTCCAAACTCTTATTGTTTTCTTTGATTCTGGACCGCGAGAGGTATTTCTTTTAATCTATATCTTTTTACCCATACTAGGTATTGGTATGTACGTCGATTTTGTTCTTTCACTATTAGTTTACAAGGTCGAAGTTACTCTATCTAATGCTATTTATAGATAGTTTTGTTGAATAAAAAAAATCCTATGATTTTTTTAATCCTTCGTTGTACAATGAAAAAAAGAAGGCTTTTTCTTCTTCTCTTAAGTTAAGTAAAAAAAATGAATTTGAATTAGCGTGAAACCTATGAATCACTACAATATTTGATTCAAATGGTTCTCATCAGTTCATACAGTTTTTTTTATCTCATATGCACTGTACACTTTTCTATTTGTATTCGTAAGAGTCTTTTTTGAATTCAACTAGATATTAATGTAAATGAACCATAACCATGTAACCCTATTCCTAATGGATTCACCCCCAAAATAGCATATCCAAATTATAAGAAAGCCAATAGACGCCACAATTGCGGAATTTATACCCTTCCATTTTATATTGGTTCGAATATGTAAATAAATCGCTAATACAATCCAAGTAATAAATGCCCAAGTTTCCTTTGGGTCTCAACTCTAATATGATCACCATGCTTTGTTAGCCCATACTGCTTCAAAAAGTATCCCTATGGTAAAAAGATAAATCCTAGACTAATAATTCAATACTACAATAATCCAATTGTTGAATAAATTGCGACTTGCAATAATTCTTCGGAGAAAAAAAAAGAATTATTTTGTAAAACATTTCTTGTTTCATTCATGTATTTGATTTCACCATAGAAAAATGACCCATTTAAATTTAATAAATGATTACTTGTAAAAAAAAACTTTCTGTTTTTTCTAACTGTAATGACTAGAAGTACTATTGATAATAATGATCCACATAAAAGGGCTGCATAGCTCAATATCATCATACTTACGTGTATTATTAACCACTAGGATTGAAGAGCGGATACTAGTATTGCAGATTCGTGTATTTCAGTTAAAAGACTTGAAGTAGCAAAGCCTTGGGGTAAAAATAGCACTTGGGCCGATTATTGAGCATAAAAATTTTTGATTTTTTTTTTTTGAAATATGGAACTATATGAATAAGGGAGAAACTCCATCAAAGGAAGATTAATGATTCATATAAATTACTTAGTGGAAAATGTCTCGAATAAATCCAATGAATAAATGATAATCATGTTCTACAAAAAAAAAAGTCATTATCATACCATTTTATGATGAATAATAGAGCTTTATGATTTCATCAACTAAAAAGGTTATCAAATGAATTGTAATTACAATTGAAACGACCGAAAAAGAAAATATGAGTTAATGTATGCTCTAAGGTTGAAAATATGAAAAAAATCTTAAAAAAGATGAGTTCTTTAATTACAAGAAATCATGAATTGAATTCATTATATGATCTATTTAGTTTTTTTAGAAGATGGCATGCCGCCACTCAAACTTGAACCGAGATGCTCTAGCACTGTTTCCTAAGAGCAGTGTGTCTACCATTTTCACAATAACGGCTTGCCTTGAACTCATAATAGCCTATGAATAAGCAATCGTCTAGATTTAAGAATTCAATTGATTGCAATATTTTTTAGGAAAGATTCAAATGGATGAATAAAAATTAGTTCAAATAGGTATTTGAAGGGTCATTATTTTAGTTTAGGGATTTATTGATGTATTTAGTTTTAAAATTTAAAGTTGGTAAATCAATGACAAATTCAGAAATCATTTTTGCAGAGAGGGAAAATATATGCTGTTTTCGTCGGTCGTAAGCTTAGAATATACGATTCTTGGTACGAAGCAAAGAAACATGTTGATGGGTTTCCAAATAACTCTTTCAGGGCATTTAAAAGAATAGGGGATGCGAAGAAGGCGGTTGCGGAGTTTGCTTCATCTAGCAATCAATCCGTTCAGAATGAAATTGGAGACTTTTTGGATATTCATTGGAGATTCAATTGAAGATATCCAATTCAAAAATTTAATAACATTTTTTTGTCTTCTAATTCAACATATTTGAATATTTTATGTATGGATTTATTCCAATGAATTGGGGATAATACATCTCACTTCACATCACATGTTCTTATAATAGCTCTGAAGCTATGCCTTTCGGTGGTAATTTGATTATATTAATGGACCATTGATCCTGTAACTATGGATTGATTGAATCAGTCATTTATTTAACATGTCAAGTTATAAGAATTTGGGGCGTTATAGATTCTTTATTTAATTTTTAAATAACTATGTGTCTCTAAGTGATAGTTGTTTTTGGATTGCATGTTTTGAAATTGATCCATTTTTCTCTCTGTAGACCTTTGATAGAACCTAACGTAGGGCTCTCTTCTGAGGTGGTTATCTCGTTGACAAACTATCTTTTCTTTGTTTACAGAGAGATAGTCTACTCACATACTCTCTTTGTAGACCTTTATTGCTTGGGTTGTGGTAGGACGGGGAGGTGGATAGACTTGAACTGGAGGTTAGCAACGAATTTTGAGGGATATACTGATGTATTTAGTTTTAAAATTTAAATTTGATGAATTAAAGACAAATTCAACAATCTTTTTTGCAGAGAGGGAAAATATATGCTATTTTCATCGGTCGTAGGCCTGGAATAAATGATTCTTGGCACGAAGCAAAGCAATAGGCGGATGGATTTACAAATAACTCTTTAAGGGCATTTAAAAGAAGAGAGGATGTGGAGAAGGCAGTTGCGGAGTTTGCTTCCTCTAGTAATCAATCTGTTCAGAATGGAATTTGAGTCTTTTTGGATATTCATTCGAGATTCAATTGAAGATATTCAATATAAAAATCTAATAACATATTTTTTGTCTTCTAATTCAATATGTTTGAATATTTTGTGTATGGATTTATTTCAATGAATTGGGGATAATACGTCCCACTTCACATCACATGTTCTTATAATAGCTCTCAAGCTACACCTTTCGGTAGTTATTTGATTATATTAATGGACCATTGATTCTGTAACAATGGATTGATTGAATCAGCCCTTTATTTAATATGTCAAGTTACAAGAATTTGGGGCGTTAAGGATTTTTCATTTAATTTTTAAATTACTACGTGTCTCTAAGTGATAGTTGTTTTTGGATTGCACGTTTTGAAATTGATCCATTTTTCTCTCTGTATACCTTTGATAGAACCTAACGTAAAGCTCTCTTCTGAGGTAGTTATCCTGCTGATAGACTATCTTCTCTTTGTTTACAGAGAGATAGTCTACTCACAGACTATCTCTTTGTAGACCTTTATTGCCTGGGTTATGGTGGGAGGGGAGGTGGATAGACTTGAACTGGAGGCTGGCAACGAATTTTGAGGGATTTACTAATGTATTTAGTTTTAAAATTTAAAGTTGGTAAATCGATGAGAAATTCATAAATCATTTTTGCAGAGATGGGAAATATATGCTTTTTTGGTCGGTCGTAGGCCTCGAATATATGATTCTTGGCACGAAGCAAAGCAACTGGTGGATGAGTTTCCAAACAACTCTTTCAGGGCATTTAAAAGAAGAGAGGATGCAGAGAAGGCTGTTACGAAGTTTACTTCCTCTAGCAATCAATCTGTTCAGAATGAACTTGAAGACTTTTTAGATATTCCATTGGAGATTCAATTGAAGATATCCAATTTAAAAATTTAATAACATTGTTTTTTTTTTTTTTTTTGTCTTCCAATTCAATATGTTTGAATATTTAATGTACGGATTTATATGTATGGATATATTCCAATGAATTGGGGAAAATACATCTCACTTTACATCACATATTCTTATAATAGCTCTCAAGCTACGCTTTCGGTAGTGATTTGATTAAATTAATGGACCATTGATTCTGTAACTATGGATTGATTGAATCAACCCTTTATTTAATATGTCAAGTTATAAGAATTTGGGGCGTTAAGGATTCTTTATTTAATTTTTAAATAACTATGTGTCTCTAAGTGATAGTTGTTTTTGGATTGCATGTTTTAAAATTGCTCCATTTTTCTCTTTGCAGACCTTTGATAGAACCTAAGGTAGGGCTCTATCTGAGGTGGTTATCTTGCTGACGGACTATCTTCTCCTTGTTGACAGTAGGAAGCAATACAGTGATTGTAGAAAGTTATTATTGCCTGGGTTTTGGTGGGAAGGGGAGGTGGACAGACTAGAACGGGAGGTTAGCAACGAATTTGAGGGATTTACTGATGTATTTAGTTTTAAAATTTAAAGTTGGTAAATCGATGACATATTCAAAAATCACTTTTGAAGAGAGTGAAAATATATGTTGTCTTCGTAGGTCGTTAGTCTGGAATATACGATTCTTGGCACGAAGCAAAGCAATAGGTGGATGGGTTTCCAAACAACTCTTTCTGAGTATTTAATAGAAGAGAGGATGCGGAGAAGGTTGTTGTGGAGTATGCTTCATCTAGCAATCAATCCGTTCAGAATGAAATTGGAGACTTTTTGGATATTCAATTGGAGAATCAATTGAAGATGTTTAAGGGTCTGTTTGATTGCAAGGGTGGAAAATGGATGGAAAGAAAATGAGTTTCAGGGAAAATAATTGCCAAGAAAATATTTTGCAGGGAATTGTTAATTAGTTGCGTTTGATTGGTATAATTTTCCACCTAGAAAATGCTGAGATTTTCAATCTTTTAGTGTTTGATCAGCTTTATTTTTCATGGAAAATTATGATTATTTGTGGGAAGCTATCAAACTTGACAAAAAATTTTCGACAACATTCGTCATCCTCCTGCATCAACGCCGCCTTTACCTCCCAGCCTCCTCCTACTCCACCACCTGCACTTCTCCACCACTTCTCCACCACCGCAACTGGAAGCCCAACTCTACCAGCCAACCCTCCACCACCAGCTTCATCCCACCACCGCCCAACTCCCCCACCGTCCCAATTCCTGCCGTATCAATCCAGTTTCTCCACCAATTCGTTAATATTATATTTGATAAATTTATGGCACGTCTGAAGTGTGATAATATACGATTCTATTACAAAATCCTTCAAAAAAAAAATGGAACAATTGGTAAAGATTGTATTATTAAGGAGGCATATACTCTTGATGAGTATTTAGACATAGCAAGTTTTAAAACCCCAGAAGAGGTTTATGTACCTGAAATAATGAAAATTGATATATCTCAATAAGTTATGTCATTCTAGAAAAGAATAGAATCGAAAAATAAAAAGTTACCGACAACACTTTTGCACATGATGTAATGCATCATATTATAAGTAGCCAGGATATTAAAATAAATTCGTCATCGATCTAATTAAAGATTGGCCAAATAAAATGACGCAATCCTAGTGAAATAATTTACTAGAGAAACGTGAAGTTTCTGGATCTACAATTTGAATACATAAAGGTGTATATTTATGTGAAATGAAAATGGAAAAAGTAAAGTCGTAATATGAAATGTACGACTCTTTACAGAATGAATTTTGCGAAAACTTGTATAAATAGATAAATTATCATTTGGTGGATGTAATCACAAGTCTCTATTTCATTAGCGTGACAATACATGAAATTTGATATGCTTGTAATAAATGTGATTATAGACAATTTATGGTTTTGATATTATTTTGCAAATATTTAATATGCTTGAAATATAATTCAAGTGATATTATCATGAGCAGAGTAAATACGTGTTGTACTCTTTTTCTCTTGACCGAGGTTTTGTCCCATTGAATTTTCCTGACAAGGTTTTTAATGAGACAATTCTTGTAGCGTACTTAAAAGAATGATGTACTTTTTTTTTCCTTCATTAGGATTTTTCTCACAGAGTTTTTCCTAATAAGGTTTTAACGAGACATATTCTTTGTGTGATTAATGTCCATAACCTAAAAAACATTTACCCTCAAAATAATATTATAATATATATGAGACTCCTGAAAAGCTCAACAAAATTGCAGATTATGTGAAAAATGAATTTGAGGTGAAATGTTTGGGAACAATCTCACACTATGGTTGTTCGATCACTTGATGTGAAAAATGATCATTTTCGTCCATTTGAAGATGGAGAAAAAATTCTTGATCTTGAAGTACAATATCTTAGTGCAATTGGAGCATTAATTTATCTTACAAACTGTACTGACCCGACATAACTTTTTCTGTAAATCTCCCTGCAAGATATAGTTCCACACCAACACAAAGACATTGGAATGGTGACATATTTTTCGTTACCTAAAGAGTACTATTGATTTGAGATTGTTTTATTCCCAAAAAGTCGGGATCTGCTTTAGTGGGATATGCAAATGCAAACTATCTATCGTATCCACATAAGCTAAATCATGAATAGGATGCATATTTACACGTGGAGGAACAACTATTTCATGGAGATCTATGAAGCAATCTTTGACAGCAATATCCTCAAATCATTCTAAAATAATTGCAATCCATGAAGCAAGCTGAGAATGTGTATGGTTAAGGAACATGATCAATCATATCCAAGCATCATGTGAATTAATTTCAACAAAAGATAGTCCAACAATTTTGTATGAAGATAATGCTGCTTGTATTGCACAACTCAAGGAGGTTATATCAAATGTGACATGACGAATCATATTTCTCCAAAATTCTTTCATACACATGAGTTTCAGAAGAATGACGATATTGAGGTTCAACAAATTCGTTCAAGTGACAATTTGGCTTATTTATTTACAAAAGCACTGCTAGCATCTACATTCAAGAAATTGGTTCACGGGATTGGAATACGTCGACTCAAAGATTTTCAGTGATCAACATCAGGGGGAGTAGCTGTATTCTTTTTTCTTCGTTTAAGTTTTATCCCACTGAATTTTCCTACCAAGGTTTTAATGAGGCATCATTTATATTTAATACTCCAAAATAGCTGTACTTTTTTTCCTTCAATTTGATTTTTTTGTCCCATTGGATTTTTATCAAACAAGGTTTTAACGAGACAGATATTTTGTAATGTGTCATTCAGGGGGGGTGTTGTAAAAAGAAAGTAAATTAGGGTTTAATGTGAATGACACTTGTACTCCTGCAACCCTAGATATTATTACCATATGTATCCCATTCATTCCCTATAAATATAGGGCTTTTGTTCTCATTATAATATATAAAAGTCTATTGACTTCTCTTATAACAATTATTATTATTATTATTATTATTATTATTACTACTTTGATTTTGATTTAAAGACTAGCCTAATTCTACATTATTTTTGACTAAGCTCTAGTTCACCGCATATTAAAATTATAATTTATTCCCCCCGCCTCCTCTAGTAATCACGCATTTTTAATAATAATAATAAAATAAATATATATAATAATAAAATAAAATAAAAAACAAAATAGAATGGCAAATAACGGGGGGAGTAATGTGAAAGCGAGGGAGAGTGCGTCTTCAATCTCCTGGTTACCGCCATTAACGAGTTGAACAATTAACAGGATCACATTTGATTATTTGAACCTTCTCTCTCGGCATTCGTTGAATTTCTTCTAGGGTTTTTTTAAATATTCATTGAATTATTACATTTTTCTGTAATTATTATACATAGCAAAGAAAAGAAATGAAAACCTCGCTGAAGAAATTGCGAAAATTTGCAGCGCTTAGTCAGGAAAAGAAAGAGCGCAGTCATCACCAATCTCTCGCTCTCGATGAGCTCGAACAAGCTACGCAGGTATTTTTTGTTCATTTATTATTTTTCATGATTTTGTAAATGAAGTATACAGATAATTGACGTGTTTCGATTTAGTTTTTCTACTCGCTCATTAATTGGATTGATTCAGTCGATGTTTCTTGATTTTGTTTAGACGGACAATCGTAGATAAATGTTATTTTTGTGGGGTTGATTTCATATTTTTCATCGATTTAGTAATTTTTAGATTTCTTCTACCAAATTAGGAATAAACATGACGGTTATGGAAGTTGACCGGTCAACTACTATATGCAGCACCTCGAATTTTATGATTCAATGATTGAACAAAAAGTTATTTAATTGTGGAACGATATGATTTTTCCTGATTAAATGGGAATCTTACTCACCATGACTCATAAGTATAAAGGTGAATTTGGTAAACACAAGCCGGAAATATTAATTTAGTTATCTCCTATAGTTAAGTTGTGTTCTTAGGACAAATCATGTGCTATATGTTGCAATCATCTAGTTTATGTTGTACATTTGTTTATATGTGGGAATGCCTCATCTCAAAACAATTGACTAGATGATGGAATGGAACGGCTGCATGGAAGATTTATTAATTTTTTTTTGTCCCTTGGATGCTTCATTGAGAAGTATGACCCCCTCCAAACAGATTTGCACTGTACATTCAGTGTTGTGTTGCAAACAAGAGAGAGATAGTTCTGTCCAAGCTTGTCAGGATAAAAAATGTCTGAAAATAGAGAAAATGTTCTAGTGAGGAGTGACTATTTTTGTTCATTTTATGGTATATACGAGCACATGTGGCTTGACTTTTCCCCACGGTCTTTTGAAGTTATTCTATCAGTTGATGGTGTTAGCAGCAATTGGATGAATTTGCTTGCAAAGCAGCTTATGGCATTGAAAATTGTACTTTCAGAAGAACTTTGTTCTCGACCTTTTGGGGTATTTGATTGCAATCTTCTGGAATATTTTTATTTTTTTATTTTTTTGTGGCAATAGTTGTAGAGGCAATGATGCAGCTAACAGCCTTGGCCATTGATTCACTGTGGTTTTGTGATAAATTATTATAGAAAAGCAGCAGTTCTTCATTTTAGTCTCAGTATCTTAATTAATTTCAGGAACTCTATTCAAGTAACTGAATTATGACCTCGCATTGTTTTAGCTTGTGTTTATAAGCTGATGTCTTGAGAGATGCTAATCAAATAACCTTTTTTTTGGCCTTCATTTCTTTCAGGACATGCATGACATGAGAGACTGCTATGATAGGTTACTTTCAGCTTCTGCAGCAACGGCAAACAGCATATATGGTATTTTCAGAGTGTTTTGGAACCATTTTGTTATCCAAGTGATAAAGACAGCCCTCTGATTTTGGTCAAAACTTAACCTTTGATACTTGTTTGTGCAGAATTTATTCTTTGTTTTTCTTTCAGTTTGAATGAAAAAGACCATTCTGAGTGGGAGTGTGGTTCTATGTCCAAAGGGGGAGGTCTATTAGCATAGCAACCCCGCGTCTTAGATTATTGGGGTAGGGTGGCTTTGAGTGGACTTTATCCGTATGATTGGAGCGTTCATGCGGTGTGGGCAAGATCCGGAGAGATTTGTTCATGAAATTAGTTCACATGGATCCCATGTTAATGGTGGCTCTTGTTCACATGCTATGTATTTTATTCATGCACAAGAGTACTGTACTGTTGTTATTAATTTAAGCACAGGGATGAAAAGTTTGAGGAACCTTTCATGCTGGGAAGTCATTTTCCTACTGCATCCTGTCTAAGAAATATACTCTTATAAACTTTCTTACTCAGCAAATGAAGAGATTATTATCCTACTTAATCCAGTTTCGAGTCTTCTCACATTTTTTTGAATTTTTTACTCTTTTACCTTTGCTGATTTTTATTTCTTGCAAATGTAATGAAATAAATCAATGACCAAGCCCAACTATTTTCAGAATTTTCAGAATCATTGGAAGAAATGGGTGACTGTCTTCTTGAGAAAACTGCTCTCAGTGATGATGAGGAGAGTGGTAAGCAGAAATTTCTTCATACATATACACCACTGGAAGTTTCTTGAGTAAATGGAAAATGATAAGCTGTGGTTGTAACATGTATAGAGCATTTAACGATTGTAACCACACTGTGTCTTTCTGTGCGGTTTGAGAATGAAAATCTTCATCACATTCTCATTAACCAGTCTTTCAAATTCAGCCATGTTTGAGTTTCCCAGGTTGCAAAATATAAATGATTTTCCCCTTTACCCTCTTTCCCCTACTTTCTGTGATTAATGATTAAGGCCACTGCAGAATATTTATGAATGCATATAGACGTTGCACGTGTATCAAACAATTTCACATTGAGACTTTCATATTGTGTAAACCATTAGTAAATTCTTTTGTTTTCTAAGAACTAGTTCACTAAAGAGGCTCGATAATGAAAAATGTAATTGGAATCATCAAGCAAGTTTTGTTCTTTGATTCTGCTACTGTCAAGATGAATTTTCAGATTATATAATATTGCTCTGAATCTCTCTCTTGTTGGGTTATTTTTGTTCGTGTTTTCAATTGGCAAAAATTAAAATACACTGGCAATTTTTTCCCCCTTCAAAATCATACTAAGCCTCTGTTTGACAACCATTATTTGCGGAAAATAGAGTTTTGAATAGTGATTTTTAGGAGAATGCGTGGTTAAAAAGTAGAGAAAAATTTTGGGTGTGCGTGCATAATATTTTATCATGTGAATATGTGGTTAAAAATGAGTATGTAGAAAAAGAGCTTGAAAATAATGGTTGTCAAACAAGGGCTAATTGCTCACTGTGCAGGAAAAGTTTTGTTGATGCTGGGAAAAGTGCAATTTGAACTTCAGAAACTTGTTGATGGTTACGTGAGTATTTAATGCTTTATATGAATGGCTGTCTGTTTCTTCCTTTCGTATTTTCCTGTTTGATAAATCTCTATATTCTGTGTTGCAGCGCACTCATGTATTTCAGACAATCACAATCCCATCAGAGTCCCTTCTTAATGAACTTCACATAGTTGAGGTACATTTGCATGGATTATTTAATTTTATTATTTTGACCATAGGGTCCGTTTGATTGCAAGGGTAGAAAATGAGTGGAAAAAAAAAATGAATTTCAGGGAAATTAATTGCCTAGAAATTGTTTTCCAGGGAATTGTTAATTAAGTGTGTTTGATTGGTATAATTTTCTGGGTGGAAAATTTTTAAACTTCGTATTCGTTTGGCTTAGTTTTACATGAAAATTGTGTATTAAAGTGATATTTTTTCCACAATTGGTTATAAAATTTGTTTCCATTGCCAAAAAGTAAAAAAAAAAACAATTTCTTTTTTAAAAAAATCATTTTTTTATCAAAGTTTAGTATTCGTTTGGCTTTGTTTTACATGAAAATTGTCTATTAAAGTGAAAAAAAATTTTATAACTGGTTAGGAAATTTGTTTTCATTGCAAAAAAAAAAAAAAAAGGACAGCAGCCACCTAGAAAAACTTTTCCCACCAAAGTGTTGGGAAAAGCTTTTCCCTAAAAACAAGGAAAGAGGGTGTGTGGGGTGGGGGGGTGGAAAATTTTTTCGTGGCCAAATTTCTCCCATCAAACAATCATTTTGCATGGTTCCCAAGGAAAAAGTTGTGTATCAAACACAACCATAGTGTAAATTTCAGCTACTGTCCCAACCTTAGCTCTTCTATCCCAACCTTTATTTCTTGGCAGTATTATCCTCAATCTTTGATAAACCCGTTGTCCTCAATTACGGTTTCTGTCCAAAATTTCTGTTAAGCAGACATAAAATGACAAATTTGCCCTTGCACTTGAACTAGAGAAAAACTAGATAAGAATGGGAGTTTGTGAAGTGAATTTATGGGTTTGAGCTGTAAAACAAATGGATTCACGGTTTTGTGCAGTAAATTGAATCGTATATTGAAACTGAATCATTTACTACTTTGTTTTAATCGACATTATATATGGTGCCACTAAAGAAATGGAGTATGTGAAGTGGATTCATGGGATTGTGTATAAAAACAAATAGATTAATGGGTTTGTTTAAATTAATTTTGCAGCATTTTTTTTCCAATGAACAAATGGATTCATGTTTTTCTGCAGTAAATTGAAATGAAACTGCTGGATCTATCTTTAGTGGTGGATTTGAAAACATACGCAGTAATCATAATTGGATATGAACTTCTATTTTTTGAGCTTTTTAATACTAAAACCCAAATAAATCTGAAAACAAATGTGAGTGGAATCTGGATCTGAAATTGGGGGAGGTTGGGATTGAGGGTGGTTCAGTATTTTTGTATCCTTCAATGGCAGCCCTGATACTCTTCCTGGTATCACTGGAAGCACTTGATCCTTCAACTATTTTGCCTGATTTTTTTGAATTGTCCTCTGATTTTTCTACTGTAACCTATTTTTCATTTGTAATCCATTCACTGTGGTCTTGTTTATTTCTCATACTAGAGTGCAGTTGTGGACAGAATACCTTCAATACATTAACTTCAAAAGAGATATTTAACATTCACTTTTGCTTCTTTACATGCATTTCATCTCTTTGGTTGTTCATTGTCTAGGATAATTTAGGCTTCTCACTTATTTTTCCCCTTTATGCAGGAGATGAAGAGGCGATGTGATGGGAAACGGTACATATTAATTTATCTTAAGATTTTACTTGTGCCATACCTCTTGAGTATGTTTTTAACTCTTAATATACTACTTGCAGAGACATATATGAAGAGATGATGAAGAAATACAAAGAAAAAGGGAGATTGAGAAATAGTAAAGGAGAATGCTCGTCTTCAAACCAATTGCGACTAGTTCGTGATGAATATGATGAGGAAGCAAATGTATTTGTATTCCGTATGAAGTCTCTAAAGCAAGGACAATCCCGTAGTCTTCTAACACAGGCAGCTCGGCATCATGCTGCACAGGTTTATTCCTTTTCTAACAGAAGATTATACGTCTCTAAATTTGATTTTTGTGGCATTATTGTTGATGTGTACTGCTTTATCCTTTATAACAGTTGTCCTTCTTCAAGAAGGCTCTCAGATCTCTGGAGGCAGTTGAGCCACATGTCAAATTGGTTGCTGAAAAGCAGCACATTGATTACCAATTTAGTGGACTTGAAGATGACAATGGCTTTGATATTGATGATAACGATGAAAGTGACTATGACGACAATGATGATGATACTGAAGATGGTTCTGCAACAATTAGTGATGGAGAATTGAGCTTTGACTATGGACAAAATGACCCAGTGGTAGAAGTCTCTACATTAGCACACTCAGTGGAGGTAGGACTTGAACTTGTCTTAATACCAAGACAGGGTAACCCTCTACTGGTTATGAATTATTAATATGTAGTGTACATAATTGTTTTCATTCTGAATACTAGTTGATTTCGTTATCTACTTACTGAAAATACACTTGTTTTAAACGTATAAGTAGAAAATAGATTTTAATATATTTTCTTACAACAATTATTAGTTTCAAGATAAGAAAATTTTGGATATTTTATTTTGGGGAAATCTCATGTTTGGTTGAAAATATTGAAGTATTAGAAGACTAGCATATTTTAATAATGATAAACAATTATTTTGATATTCTCAGTCATGTTGAAATTCCTCTCTCTATTATTCTAATTCTTCTTTTGTTTCCCTTTTTCTCCTTTCCCATTTACATAACTTGTGCTTTGAGTTTCTGGCATCATGATGTATCTTTGGTGCTGGATGAGCAATCAAAATTTTGTCGGCAGATTCCGAAAAAGATGAGGAGTAAAATCAGTACGATGTAAGAGAAGCAAAATATACAAGATCCCAAATGAAGACCGCTTGTGGCTGCTCCAGCCAATATACTATCAAATAGAAAATAAGAACTGCTTAAGTCATTGATTCTGCACATGTTTCTTATTAAGCCAACATCAGATTTGGCTGAAGAAACATATTCACCGGTTTTCCTTTGAAACAATCAAATTAGTGAAGTACTATAGGACTGTAAAATAGAGAGAGAGGTTGACCTAAACTCGCATGAAGGAGCAAGCTCTTAAAAGGATTCGAGTCTTGGTGGTTTAATTATGGAAATGGTTCTTGATAGAGCAGAGTGGAAATATTTAATATTAATTCTTAATGCACTTGCACCCACAACATACGACTTTCAAATGGAGACAGGTTAGTGTTTTCTGATTGCTGATGTGCATTTATAAGATTTGTAAGTGCTGGCCTTGTCTGGATTTTCTATCATTGTATCTTTGCATAACGAACCAAAACACCTCGGTTTTAATTTGCATTACACGTGAATACACCGCTCAATGCCATATATGGATACTCTCTTAATCTATTTTCCTGTTTTTATTTGCAGTTGGATAAAATTGATACTGCATCTCCTCTTAACACCAAATTGGGTGCAGTGAAGGTACAGATCCTTTACTCTGCTTTACCAGGTAGCTTTCCCCCCAGATCCCGTCTTCTATTTCCTCCATCTCAAAAATTATAAATCTCGTTATATGTAAATCCAATTCTTGAATGCTGTTTTGAATTTTAACTTCATCTATATATTCCATATTTCCTGGAATACAAATGATTTATTTATTTATTTATTTTTTGGTCTTACCCTCTGAAATTGTCTTTTTTTTTTTTAAAGTTTTTGTTGGATTACTTTAAAAGTAGTTTCACTTTATAACGTGATATCTAGAAAAGGGAAATAGGATGCTAACACTGGATGTCGTAATATTTATTCCATGTGTGAAGCACGCAATTGAATCTATTATTCTTATCTGTTGTATCATGTACATTTTCACTCAAATTATCAGGTCGGTGAAGTGCATAGAGACTTAGAACACCAAAATGAACATATTGGAAATGCATATTTCATGGTTGATGTCCCTCACTGTCTGGCAGGTTGTATGGGGAATTTTTAAGAATTGTTCCTTATCCTGTTGATCAAACGCCTTGGAAATACCTTCTTAGGGTGTGTTTGAGCCACATTATTTTGGAAGAATGTATTTTGAAATAGTAGATTGATGGAGAATGTGTGGTTGAAAAAAAAGGAAAAGTTATTGATGTGATGGAAAATATTATTTTATTGAAGAATGTATGATTGAAAATGAGTAGAAGAATGAGAATGAAAATTTTAATTTGGATCACATAGGGGCTTAATGAAATTGATGACTGCATATTATCGTATTTCAAATCTAATGCATAATATATTGGGGGATCCAGAACATCTTGAAAGAAAATTCTAAGTGGTATGATGAAACAAACTAAGTTTTGAGTATCTGAAAAAAGCACAGTATGTGGCTCAAAATAGATGTAATTGGGACCATGGAGAAGAGTTACTTAGATTTTAATTGGTTTATCCCAATTTGAAGTCGTGAATGAGGATAAAGGTTTGTGCAGTCCACACCTTGAACCACTTGAACTTGACCTGGAATAAATGTGTTCATGTGTGTACGAATGGAATTGATTGACTAGCATGTTTGCTATCCGGCTATTTGTTTTTAACTAGATTATTGTATTTTGTTTAAAAGGTTCCCTGTTTTATTTTTTTTGGGTTGCTAAATATACATTATAATTGCAGCCTATGTTAAGCCACTGAAGCTGATTCCTTCTTTTGTATGTGTTTGCAGGAAAATTTAGAAAGAGATCCCGGTCGAAATTCATTTTCCTACTGCAGAGAGTTTAAGACAATTAGCAAATCAGCGCCTCTCCTTCCTGAGAAGAAACTCAATCCAGCTGGGCGTCTGTCACAGTTGCGGCCTTCACCATCATACAAGTTCACATCATATGTGCTACCCACGCCAGTGGAGACAAATGACCCATGTTCTTGTAAATCAGATGGTGAAGTTCCTCAAACAAGACAAGCGAGCACGAACTTGTGGCATTCATCCCCTTTGGCGCATAACAAATATGAAAAGCTTGTGGCAAATGAAATATTGTCTAGGCCTATGATCTTAGATTCACAATTGGTGCTCAAAGAGAGCAACATCAATACAAGAGGCAGTCAATTGCCCCCTCCATTCTCTGATGGCCGCTCATCAAAACAGTTTGATCCAAGTGTTGCATCTGATACCAAGAAAGTCAAAAGACAAGCCTTTTCTGGTCCATTAACAGGTCAGCCATGGCCAAACTACCCAAATTTCTCGTCTAGTGGTCCTATTATCTCATCGGGATATCCTCCATTTTCAGGGTCCCTGCTGCGCACTCTGTTACCTCGGCCCACATCAACTCCCAAATTGTCTTCAAGTGTTTCACCAACTTTTGTGTCATCACCTAAAATAAGTGAACTTCACGAGCTTCCTCTTCCCCCGGCTCATCTAGCATATAAGAGACCATCCAATTGCGTTGCTCATTCAGGTCCCTTGGCATCTAAAGGTAATGAGCTATATGTTTCAAACATATCGATGATGCCCATAACAAAGTCTACACCTCCAATGCCTCAAATAATTTCTTGTAGTTATTCTATTCCTTCTGGAGGCCAAATAGAAGTGGCACCGCATTTTCCTTTAGAAGCTTCTCAAACTCCAAAGATGGCTGATGATATTTCTTCACCACCTTTAACACCAATTTCCTTTCCAGATAATCGACCACCATCCCCTACATCTAGATGACATCTTGGTCAGTTACACGAGAGGTAACTTTTGAACTTGTTTTAATTAACCTTCTTTTTCATTTTTAAGATCATAAATTGCAATTTGGTTAAAAGGTTGTTTAGAGGCTGGGTAATGAGATGCTTCCAGCTTCCTTTCGGAAATGTCCAGCTCAACGTATAGTTGTAGGTTGTCCAGCGTTTGGATTTGATCCTAAATTGTGCATGGGGTGGCTTGGCTTTGAAGCCGTGTTGCAATTTTGGAGATTTAGTTGTTTTTTTAACTGAACATTTATTGTTCCAGAAGCCTGCATATTACCCCTTGTGGTTTTAAGCGTGCAACTTATTCTTGTGGTTTACATAAACCTCGTTGGTAAATTGGCCAAATAGTGTAAGATGCGGTGAGTTGTATATTTTTGAACCCATAGGGAGGTAAATTTACATGATAATAAAGATGATTTTCAATTTGCTCTTTTTACTTGACGAGTGATGCTGTGTGTAGCACCACCCGGGTTTACATTGCAATGTAGTGGCGTTCAATGATATGGTCTACTTACTTAAATAGTTCCATATTCCATACAGTTAATTGAACATATCATTTAATGTCACTTTGTTGGCACATAAATCGATGCTAGTATTATTCTCTTTACATTGAATAGTGCTATTTATTATCATGTATGATAATCATTCATCTATATTGTTGTAATGTTACTGTCATATAGTTCAAAATTGACTTTTAACGTGCACATTAGAGAGGAAATGGACATGGGAGCCGTAAGAAGCTAGTATGTGCTCTCCTGTTCAAAAACCTCACCGTTCATTCAAAAATGTCGAGAATTGTGTAATTTTGATTAGTTATATATATTGCAAGCCTATCATTGCTCATTCAAATGTCTCCTCTTCATGAGCACGGTATTTGCACAGTCAAGGCTCTCCGAACAAAGTAATTTGTAACTATTATGTGATCGTAATTATAAATTGTATATTATTGTGACCGTAACCTATCATACAATGCAACTGTTTCGCGCGGATTATCGAGCCTTGCTAACAATTAAAAGATGGTTCAGACGATTGTGTAAGGAACAAACCTCTCGAGACAAAGTCCGAACGAGTGGTACTTTATTTATGAAGATTACAATTAGGAAGAAGCAAAATGTCTTCAAGGAGCACAAGCACACAAAGTAATTTGAAAGTTGATAATAAGAACTAAACGAAATGAAATTACATAATTATATGCTTGAGAGTGATTGATTCGGGGTTTTCCTTCTGTCTTCTTTTTTCTTTTATACTCCTTTGCTAGTTTTCCTTGTAAAACCGTTAGAAAATTGCTTGTCGATCTATAGCTACCAATTTGCTTCATAATGGCGACGTGTCAAGGAATCGCCGTTTTTAAACTGTTGCTATTGCTCCCCTCTTTTAACTGCTTGCAACCGAGATTCTTGGATCGTGATAAGATTGCTCAATAACTGCTTCAATAACCGCCGCTTTACCTAACAACAGGACGCTATATCACTCAGATCTTGGGGGTCTCGAATGTTTGGGCGAGAATGGGATCGTCGCTCTGAGCGACAATAAGGTACTTCATTCGCTCAGATCCTGGGCGCTCTGCAAACTTGGGCGATAATAGTCCTTCATTTATGGGTCTTCACTATATTTTATAATGGTCTTATTTGTGCCAATCCCTCAAATTCCCTAAATGGGCTCTATTTTTTAGACCATTTAATTAGGCCTCATTTTTGTATGTCAATAGCAACATCTAATTTTTGAAATTTCATAAATTTTTAATTTTTGAAAATGTATTTTAAAATCCTCGTAGTTATGTATTTTTTCCAAAACGAAAATTGGAAAATATTTCGTATAATTGACCATGAAAAATTAATGAGAAATGCTGTTTGTACATTGCCACTTACACACCATACAGAATGATGTGGCTGAAAAAATTTAAACCAAACCCGCCTCTTTTTTTAGACCAAAACCCGGCCCAATAGAGAAATGAAAATCCCGGCTGAAAGAACTTTCCCTCATTTTCTTCCCCTCGCCATGTGCAGCTACCGAATAGCTACTGTATAGAAATAGAATCCGTAGTTAACCGTGAAATAAATCGGCCGAATCCTTTTAGATGTGGGTCATATTGTGGGAAACTCTCTCGGTCTGCAAACCCTTGCATTTTTCGTCTCAATTTTCAACTGGTCAAAAATAATGTCGGACAAAGGTATTATCAATTTGTAAAAATGTGTTATTTGCTTTGGATCTGGTTTGCGAAAATTTGATAGAATGTCCTGTTTGATTCCGAATGTTAATGTGTGATAGCCCCCGAAAATTAGAGGTTTCCCAATTGGGAAGATGAGTTTGCTAATACTATCACACATTAACGTTCGGAACCAAACATGATATTCTATCTTCCATTATTTCGATCCAAAGCAAATAACACATTTTTACACTAATCGTGCCAAAGTAAATACATACACTAACTGTGCCAAAGCAAATAACACATTTTTACACTAACTGTGCTAAAGTAAATACATACACTAACTGTGCCAAAGCAAATAACACATTTTTACAAATTGATAATACCTTTGTCCGATATTATTTTTGACCAGTTGAAAATTGAGACGAAAAATGCAAGGGTTTGCAGACCGAGAGAGTTTCCCACAATATGACCCACGTCTGAAAGTATTCGGCCGATTTATTTCGCGGTTACCTACAGATTCTATTTCTGTACAGTAGTTGTTCGGTGGCTGCACATGGCGAGGGGAAGAAAATGAGGGAAAGTTCTTTGAGTCGGGATTTTCATTTCTCTATTGGGCCGGGTTTTGGTCTAAAAAAAGAGGCGGGTTTGGTTTAAATTTTTCAATCATATTACATGTACATGATTAATCCACACAATCTTTTACACCCCCTCATATGGAGGGGGTTTCACACACAATAAAATATTCATGCACACTATTCATATGAGACAGATGTACATACATCTCATGTACAAACAACTTTATCCTAAATTTTTTCTGCCACATCATTCTATCAAATGGCGTGTAATGACAATGTACAAACAGCATTTCTCAAAATTAATGGGTCCAAAGTTGGAACATATAGAGCTTGTTTGAGAGAGATTTTTGAGGGAAGAATTGATTTTGAATAGTGATATGATGAGACATGTGTGGTTGAAAAAGAAGAAAAAATTATTGATGTGATGGAAAATATTATTTTATTGAAGAATGTGTGGTTAAAAATGATAATTGATTTACTGTAGAAAAATTTAATCTATCCCAAACAGGGCCTCAATGCCCACTGTCCTTTCCCTTTATCTAAAGAGAAAAGATATACTTACAGAAAACCTACTTACAGAAACCTTACAGAAAAAATTAATTTCCAAAAATACCCTTCATACATAATTTGCAAATAGGAGGCATCACAAGAATACAAAAACTCCAAATTAGTCCCTAAAAATCTATGAGTACAAAATTTATTCCGCTTACTCTGCGCACTCTGGTAAAACTGGTATCATAGCCTTGTTAGATCATGGAAATTGAAATAATTAAAAATAATTGGTACTATATATTAAGAGAAAAAGATGGCTTAAGTTATATGTTTACAGATCCCTTTTCTAGGAAATTAAAAATATTAACATTAATGATAATTAAAAAAATACCAATAAAAATAAGAAAACAAATATTGGAAAAATTAGAATTAGGATACATAAGAGATTAATATTTATATCAAAAAATAATGATAGAATTTGGAAAAGAAGAGGTAGAATTTTATTGTGAAGAAATGTATGAGCCTGAAAAATATTATGAATATAAATATTATGAACCAAAAGTCATGATGAATATAGTTGATGAAGAAAACATAATTGAAGAATTTTTGAGAAAAGTAGAAAAACATAAGAAACCCAGTTATCCTTACTTACCTAAAAACAGTACAAATGAATGTTTCGAAGATATCCATAAAAGATTAGAAAATCTAGAATATAATTTACAAATAGGAAATGTCCTATTAGATAAAAAGCTTGAAGGAAAGGATAGAGTTATAATTAATCCACCTCAAGATTTTAGAATAACAAAAGATAAAGGAAAAAATCATGAAATAAAACAATATATGATAACAGAAGTAGAAGAATTAGAACAAAAATTCTTAGAATCTACTGGTGAGGAATATGAAGAATATAAAAAGCAGTTAGAAGAATTAACTGAAAAACTGGAAAATACAAAAATGAATACTAATCCCTCATCTAGTCGAAATATAAAAACAGAATTTAGCAGTGATGAAGAGTATGAAAATTATCCTTATGGTACACCCATACCTAATAAAGAAGGAATTAACCAATATAGAAAGACACAGAAAAGATACACGGGAAATATAAGGAAGCAATCCATTAAAAAGATAAACCCAATGAAATCTTACAATGAACCAATCCATACAACTGGAATATGGTTAGATCTAGATTGTGTAGATAAAAATAAAGCTATTGAAACATGGATAAAAAGTACTGACCTAGCTATACAATTTAACAAATGGGAAACATACACAGCCTTTGGATTTATAGAACATACTTTTAGAGGAATTGTATCAGATTGGTGGAGAAAACTACCAGAAAATATAAAAAGAAGTATAAAATATGGAGAAAATCCAATTGAAACAATAGATAACAGGAATGCTTTGAATGAACAAAGCATCCAAGAAATATTAAGAAGGCTAGAAAGAGCTCTAAGAACAGAATTCTTAGGAAATAAATTCACAATAGATGAAGAAACTAGAAAGCAAGAAGAATATAATGAAGGAATGATAGCAATGGAAAACCTAAAGATATGTGATATGTGTGAACTTGAAAGATACACATGTAAGTTCGAAGAAATATATTATGTATTAAATCAAAGAAATTATCAAGAAAATAAACCTATATTAAGATCCTATTTTACAAAATTACCATTTCCATGGGGAATGAAACTACTAAAAGAATATGAAAAATTATTACCTTTTGGAGAAGAAGATGGAGTTAATAAAGATAGTTTAGGATGTAGGATTGAATTTACAAAAAGAATGATAGGAATATGGTGTAGAGAAGCCTTAGAAAATAAGAAAGCATATAAAATGAGAAAAAACTCCCTATGTTGCTACAAAGATATAGGACAAATTGAATAATTTGGTTGTTATAAAAATAAATATAAACCATATAAGAAATACAAAAGAAAGTTTAAAAACTATAAGAAGTTTAAGAAAAGATTTTTTAAACCTCATAAAAAATATTTTAAAAGAAAAGACTGGACTAAGAAGCCCAAACCTAAATATATCAAGAAATGTAGATGTTTCATCTGCAATGAAGAAGGACATATAGCCCCTCAATGTCCTAAAAAGAAAGATAAACAAAATGTAAAAACCCTTAGAATATACGAAGAATTTCAAAATAATAGTGACATAGAACCAATTGAGAATTTCGAGGATTTAAGTAGTGAATGCAGTAGCATTTATGAGTTAGATACATCATCTTCAGAAGAAGATTCTGAAGAGATAGTGTATATGAATCAAGAGATACAACAAATAGATCAAGAAATAGAGGTAGAAACAATTGAGGAAGTTGAAGATTCAGTAGAAGGTATAAATCAAGAAATTACCTTTGATGCTAAAAAATACAAAGGAATAACAAAGAAAATATTAGATTTACAAGAAAAAGATGTATTCCATCAAGGATTCTTAGGAATACTACCAAGAGTAAATAAAACAATTGTAAGTATGAATTACAAAGAAATATCTATTAACATAGAAGATACAATGGGAAAAGCAAGAATACCTATAATTACAAAAGAATGGGTAAGACAAAAGTTATCCAAAATCCCAGAAAATGTAAGAAGCAAACTAAAATTTATTGAGATAGGAGGAATCCAAATTATGGTAAAAGGATTCTTTAGAGAAGGTATGAATATACCAATAGAAATATATTGTATGGACAATAGAATCTTACAAGACCCTGTAGATGCTCTATTAGGAACTATTGTAGGAAATCTAGTCTATCAAAAGATAATATTTACAGTAAAACCAAATTATGCGGTTTCACTAATTGATGAAAATATCGATCAAAGTTTCAATCTATATTATAGAATTGGAAATTTGAAAATATTAAGAAAAAGTAAGGCTATTAGTATAAGCATAAAATCAATTTTTGCTTCTAGTACTAGCCACCATAACAACTTAAGAAAAATAATTGATAACATTATCATACATAAAGACTTTGAGGAATTAGCTCAATATATACCCCCTAGAAAATACCAAGAACATGAAGTAACAATACCTCAACAAATAATGCTTGATTTTCATAAACAAGCAAGAGAAATCAATTCTGAAGGAAAATTGATAAGAAGAAATAGTGTCAGTTTAGAAGGAGATAATCTTATTGCAAGATTTTCCCCCAGACAAGACCTTAAGATAAGCCAAGTTAAAAAACTTAGTATTGCTGAACCAACAAATCCACAATACTATATCAAAACAAGATATATTAACCAAGAAGGATACAAGAAGAATCTTCTTGTCCTTATAGATACTGGAGCAGAAAAAAGTCATGTAAATGCTAAATTTGTTAGTCATTTACTAGATTTTGAGTTACCAGAACCATATACTTTCAAAGATTATTTGAGAAATAATCTTGAAATAAAGAAATATGTTAATTTCCCTCTTATATTTGTACGAGAGGATCAGAAAGAATATAATAAAGAAATAATTCTATATAAAGATGAATCATATGGAATCAAACGTTCACCTATACTATTAGGAATGAACTTCCTTGAAAAATTTAACCCCTACAAAATCTGCCAAGGATATTTAAAAATAACAGTTGATGATAATCCAATCATCATATCAAGAATAGATGAAAATATGAAAACATTGTTATCATGGAAAGAGTAATTAATACTAATCCCATGAGCCCATATATTGAAATTATACTCAATATAAAAAATTATTGCAGAATTAAATTTCATGCTTATCTAGATACAGGAAGCACGATAAGTTTGTGTTTACCAAATGTATTACCAAATGAATACTGGAAATATGATTCAAAAAAGATTGTCACTGCTACAACAGCAGGAGGAAACAAGGTAATATATAGCAAATATGCTACACAAGTACCTTTTCTAAAATCCTTTAGAAAAGTATTTGTTGATACGATATACATGTCATCTACAATTGGATGTGATATTTTATTAGGACAAAATTTCCTACTAAAATATGCACCATTTACACAATATGTAGATAGATATATGTTCACAACTCCTTGTGCACATAAGATATTTACGCCTAGAGTAACTAAAGCTGTTAGCATAGCACATACACAAATTAATCATCAGAGTTCTTCAACCCAGCGTGGTAGATGTTGGAATACAGAAAAAATTAAACCAGTTACAGTTTTAAAAATGACAACAGAAAATAAGTTAGAAAAATTGAAAAAAGAACTTTCTGAAATATATTCTGAAAATCCATTAGAAAAATGGAACACAGACAAAGTAAAAGCAAAAATAGAACTTATCAATCCAGACACTATAGTAAGAGTTAAACCAATGAAATATAGTGTGGATGATCAAAAGGAATTTAAGAATCAAATAAAAGAATTACTAGAATCTAAATTAATTAGACCTAGTAAAAGTCCACATAGCAGTCCAACCTTTATGGTAAGAAAACATAATGAGATAAAAAGAGGAAAAGCTAGAATGGTGATAAATTATAAGAAGTTAAATGAAGTAACTAAATTTGATGGATATTACTTGCCTAATAAGGACACCCTTATTAAACAAATACAAAACAAGAAGATATTTTCAAAATTTGATTGCAAATCAGGATTTTTGCAAATTATGCTTACAGAAGAAAGTAAACCATTAACTGCATTTAGTACTCCCAGTCCTTTAGGACAATATGAATGGAATGTAATGCCATTTGGGTTGAAAAATGCACCACAGATATTTCAAAGAAGAATGGATGAGGTAATTAAACCAATTACTCAGTTTTGTATTGCTTATGTTGATGATTTACTGATTCATTCAAATAATATAGATGAACATATAGAACATCTTGAGAAATTCTGTTATATTATGAAAAAACATGGTATTACACTTTCTCAAAAGAAAGCAGAGATAGCTAAAACAGAAATAGAATTTTTGGGATTATTTATAAAAGAAGAAGAATTACAATTGCAATCTCATATTGGTGAAAAACTTCAAGAATTTCATGAAGAAATTAGAGATAAAAAACAGTTACAAAGCTTCCTAGGTATATTAAATTATGCTGAAAGATTTATTGAAAATTGTGCCAAATTAAAAAATTATTTTCTCCTAAAATTAAGAAAGAATGTAATGTGGTCTTGGGATGAATAAGATTGCAAAAATATAAGAAAAGTAAAAGAGGAATTAAAAGTTTTGCCTAAACTTATAATTCCACAAGAAGAAGATTTCTTTATTCTTGAAATTGATGCTTCAGACAATTAATGGGGTGCAGTATTAAAAGTCAAGAAAAATCATAAGGAATATAAATGTGAAAAGAATTGTGCTTGTCCAGAAATACTTGCAGGATATACATCAGGAACATACAAAGAAGTCGAAACAAGGTATGAAATGAACGGAAAAGAACTCATTGCTGTGAAGCGATGAGTACAGAAATATGAAGATTATCTACTACCAAAAAAGTTCTTGATTAGAACTGATAATACTCAAGTTAAAGCGTTTTTAAAAAAATAATGTTGATCCATCTATTGCTAATAGATATATTATCAGAATTCAAATTTGGTTTTCTTATTTCAAATTTGATATTGAACATATAAAAGGAAAGACTAACTTTCTTCCTGATTATCTTAGTAGGGATGGAGCTAGAACAGTTAAGGACGAAAGTCCAGATACTTGAGATAAAAGTTTCCTATTTGGAAGCCCAAATTCAAAATATACAAGATAGTATTCGAGACAAAAATATAGCCCTTGAGGCAGAAGTAACTTGTACCAAGTCTAGTATCCCTTCACAGGGACTCGTGAATACTAGCGCTCTACCCGAGGATAAAGGGAAAGCAAAGAAGGTAATATGAACCCCTTCACAGGGAAAATTTAAACCTATTACTAGTATCCAAGATATCAAAAATAGCAAAGGTAGCTCTTCACAGAGCCATACTTTACCTGAGCTAAATATCGAAAAATTGATCCAAAAGAAATTGTCAAGATATGTCATGTGACAAAAATATCCAAAAAGGATAACTATGAAGAAATAATTTTCTTTATTGTTGTTTTCAATATATTATCCGATTGGTATCTAGAAGTGGGAAAGTGGATGAAGACCCTCCACTATGGAAGATACAACAAGATAAATTTTTATCCAGAAGCTCCAGCTAACTGGGTGAAAAACTGTTTTGAATTAGGAAATATACTCTGTATATATCCTAGTAAAGATCTCAAGGAGATAGCCCAACTTCCAGCCAACGTCAAGAAAGCCATAAAGAGATATACTGAAGTTGTCAAAACTACAAACATATACATCAGATTCTACTCTGCAACAATGGAATGGGATCCAGATCTTCAATATATGCAGCCAGCATTCCATGTTATCAAATTAGGGCTCACAAACCAACATTTTTTACCAACCAGTCAAAAGGTTGTTAAAAATGGTTATCAAGATATCATTAACATGATGCCATATAGAAGAGCCAAGGGATACAAAGAAATATTTGAACATCTAACTCAGTTAATCACTGAGAAAGAAAAAATATGGGTTTACCCATCTGAGGAACATATAATCTACTCTAATGCCAGAATAGAGACAAAAGAGGAAGATATCTGTTATCTTGATCATTTATTATCCAAAATAATTTCTAATCAAGTTAGTGGATCTGAGAAGATGGAGAAAGAACTATGCAAATTACTTTGGGATTACAGTGATCACCATTGCGTACATTGTGTGGTAGAAGATATGAGTCAAGTCTCACTCGATGATGAAGAATTCCCTGCAGAATTCTTTGAATCAAGAATGGAGAAATAATTGAGATAAGATAGTGACCCTTTATCACTACTTTAATAAAGTCTATTTATTAAAGAAAAACTGTGGTCACTAAAAAACAGAAGATAGTACAAGAAAGTAGCTGAGATTTTAACTCCCCACCAACTACTAAAGAAAAAGAAGCAAAGTAGCTATTGAAGATAAAAAAATTTGGTATGACAATGACTCTTCACCAACTTACCAGCTCAAAAGAAGGACAGCTTTGCTACCAAACAAAAGAAGATGGCAGACAAAGAAATAAAGGAGGACAGCTATGAAGATAAGGTTCCGAACCACTTGAAAAAAATCCTCTATATAAGAAGATGAGATCCAAAGACTAGAGGCATCTCTCGAATCCCTGGCATCTCAGATCTCTCTCTAATATCTGTATACACCACTTGTATTCAGAAAAAGAATTTAGATAGCTTTGAAGATAGAAAAGCTTGTAATAAGGTAATCACTTATGGAGTTCTAAACTTCATAAGGTGAGTACCAAAGGTATGTAAATATAGTAAGCAAGCATGTATTATTTTCAATCTTATGAATATCAAGATAAAGTTTTTATGGTTTTAACAAAGTTTCTATGAAAGGATTTCGTTAAATTTCTCATGATTCCTCGGCAGTACAAATAAAGATTTTTAAAGATTTTCAAAACATTGTTTTTGAATGGATGTTAGCCATGCCAAAGTACCCGTCTTTGATGAATGTTTTAGGGGGAAATGTCAGTTTTCTAACAAAATTGTAGCACCTTGTGTGTGAGTTATCTTTTAAAATCTTGTTCTAAGTAAGAACTTGTTCTGAAAAGAGTTTGCATAGAGGTGAAAACGGAGACTTTGGATACTGTGAGATAGCGTCTGTGGCAACACGACTAGTTCTCTAGAGTGAGAAATGCAACCTTAATTGAAAAGCCTTTTGCGGAAGCAGTTGTGGACCCAAAAGATTTCAAAAAACATTTTAAATGTTCATCTGATTCAGAAGAGTGATTAAATACATGCAAAACTACTATAAGAACATGCTGGAGGGAAAACCTGTTTATTTCCATCGATTACTGTAAGTTATTTACATGCTTTATATGTTTATGTTTTAATTATCTTTATGAATACTTCACAAGCATCCACGTCTAATGATGATTGTCTTAAATTATATTTAGATGATAAAGATATTTCATTTTTATTAAGTATAGTTGAGAAATCTGAAGATATAGTTCCTGTTGGACAAGAAAAACTTAAAGAGATATATTTTGATATAGATTATGCCTGTAGACATAATATAGGATTTGATCCTGTAGAAACAAGTAAAGAAATAAAAAGAGTTGAAGGAGTTATAACCAAATACGAAAATATACAAGAAGAAGTCTCAGAAGGAGTTGTTTTTGGATATATAACTAAACAAGATCAACCGACAGCTTATGAAAAGCTAATAAAATATAGAGAATATTTAGAACATGTAGAAAAATTAAAAGAACATTCAATAAAGTAATTATTGTGGTTACAAATCAAATAATTAAAAGATACAGGACTCATCCTGCAAAACATTTCATTAAGGATAAAATAGTATTTTAACATAAGATAATTTTATATTATTCAAAGACTTTGTGAGTATCTCGTAGACTTCTGGCTAAATTCACCTGGTAATCTAGCATAGCCCTTATCTAAACCCCGATAATCAACGCTTGCACTCACTCTCCCGGATGGCGACGGAGCTACAGCCGCCGGACGTCCTAAATTCTTCCAACCCACCAACAACTGCGGCGACATTTCCAGACCCACCTCCAATCGAACATCCTACAACCACTAAACCAACTTCAGCTACCATCGCTGCCAACATCAACCTGGGCCCTAGCCTGGCCCCCAAACGCCAGCGCCGCCCCAGCGTCCGCCTGGGCGAGATCGGTGGAGAGCCACCATACGACTCGAACAACCACCACCTTCGCCGCCCCAGCAAAACCTGGCGCTTCCACAAGGACCCTTCCCTCGCCGCCAAGACCTCCAAAACTCGGCCCCTTACCAACCTTGTCAATGGTACCGACTCAAATTACCGGGATACTTTTGAGCTCGCCGAGAATTATGCTGAGGCAGCTGACTTCATCCACAGAAAGAACAAGAACAAGAAGCCTATCAAGCGGCCTCGCACCAATTGGAATAAATTCGACTCCATCCTTAATAATGGAGTCGGTGGAAGCGGTGGTGGAGGTGTAATTGACAGCACAAACCCTTTTCAAGAAGGAACCGAGAATAATAACGGAGAGTTTAGGGATTTGGAGCCTGAGGGTTCGGAGAGTCCTTTGTTAAAAGAGCAGAGCCCGGTTAATTCTGGAGAGAATATGGGTTTGCAGTTTTGGGATAGACAAAGGAGAGGAAGTAGGACCCGGGTTTCAGAGAGCAATGGAATAACTCAAAACGAGGTCAATTCGCAGGATCAGCATAATGAAGCAAGCAACGGGGTGAGGGAGTGGTTAGTTGGCCTGGGATTAGGAAGATACGCCCCAGTTTTTGAGATACATGAGGTAGACAATGAGGTCTTGCCGATGTTAACTCTGGAGGATCTCAAAGACATGGGGATCAATGCTGTTGGTTCAAGGAGGAAAATTTACTCCGCAATTCTCAAGCTGCAAGCAGAGTTTGTGAGTACTTAATTTTGTGTATGAGTTGGTTTAGCATTTTTGGTTTTTGGGCTTCCTCCTTTTCTTTCTAGTAATCTGAATAATGAGGGTATAATTTTGTTATGGTAACCTAGTTTTGGAGTTAGTGTTGTATTTTTGATCTTGTTGTCTTGCTAGGTGTTGTGAAATGTATCTGTCAATGTATAGAAAAAGTTGGGCAAGAAAGAAAGATTATGACTTCATTAGACTACTAAATCCTTGAAGCATCTTAAGTTCAGTCTTATGGAAGTTTTGAGTTAAATAGAGGGGGCATTCCGCTCTGATTTTTCTCAGAACCTGGCCTCTTCGATTACCACAGGTGATAATTTTCTTTTCTTAACTAAGCAAGTGGTCCTAGGTCTTGGTTTACTAGTTCTTAATAGTCAATATAGTAGTAACTAACTTGAATGACAAGGCAACCTGTCTTGTTTGTTTACAACTATGTTGTGGAATAGGTTAATATTTGTGGAAGTGGCACTTGGCTTTAATTATGCACCAGGCAATTTTTGCCGAACCCAAAATAGAGACTGCTAAATTTATGTCATTTCCGGAGCTAATGTCGACTGATATATCTATTGAGTTGAGGTTTATAGGAAGATTTGTGCATGTTTTGTTAGAATATGCAATGTTTATTTTATATATTTCTTCATGATTGCAGAACTGCATCAAGCAAATTCAGCATTATGTCAACTCCACAATGAATCCGGCTAAAATTTACTAAAATTGCTTATTAGTTGTGGTGCACAACCTGTTAGAAATGGATTGACATCAATAATTTTAGAGTACATTGATCTCTCACTGATGACATTACTCCAGAGTCCACAAGGCTGAGAGGCATCCATCTTGGTTTTGATTTCTAAAAGAAAATTGGTATTTTGAGCTGAGGTTTATTATAGTCTTTGCAACCAAGCTTAATCACTTTAGAATATGTAGTTAGCTGTGACATTTTTTCCACAATGATTCGTCGGGTTGCACTTGTAGTTGAGAGATGTCGACTTGGCTTTCTCTGTGAAAGAAAATTGTTCACACAAATTTTGAAGTTAGTCAAAGAGGTGAATAATCTGATGGAGTCTGCCAAATACGAGTTTCAGGAATTAAACTTTTCTGGGGAGAAATGTTTACCATAAGAAGATGATAGTGCTCATGCAGAAACCATTTGATGTCCTTTAATTGTTGATTAGTCATTTCAGCAAAAATAGCACAGAAGTGTTTGTTTTTCATTTACTAAAGAAGCAGGGAAGTGGGTTGTCATATAAAAAATGATTCATCGGGTTTTTGAGCAATCTCGCTTGCAGTTGAGAGAAGTTGGCTTTCTGTATGACAGTATGAGAGAAAAATCATCACACGAATTTTGGAATTTAATCAAGGAGGTGAATAATCTGATATACTAATCCGATGATATCTAGATTCTGGGTTAGATAGATTGAGAGTGCTGCTTGTAGCACAGGAGTGCCACTCCAAGGCACGCATCTTTAATTCCTACGTAGGACTTTGATTATCAACTCTTATATGTGCAGTGTGCTTGATGTGGACATTTGTTATTGACAATGAGGTGACAGTAGAGGAAATGGTTAATTCGAGAGTGTAGAGGGATACCGACTTTTGTGAAATGTACATAGTATAACTTGCTTTTTCGGTGGTTCACATCCATGAAAAGCAGAAAGGAAACTGAAAGGTAGCGAGCCTTTTGGCCACTTGCTAGTGTTGAACTTGGACGAAAATAATGGATGCACAAACCTATAAAACTGTACTTGAGCTATGCTAATTTTCAAATCTGTGGAGATTAATGCAAGACATTATTCTTCCCAACCTTGTTCAGTTACATTGTTTAAACAATGTTTTTAGTTTGTTTGCCGTGAGTTGTATTTCTATTAGTGGAGCAGGTTGCTATATATTGCTGCCTTTAATACAAAAGGTTTCTATTTGATGTAATGGTTTTACCATTTAAGCACCCAGCTAATACTTGTGTGAGTCTACTATTCTTTGCTTGTTATGCTATCTTCAGTTTACTGGCAAATGGCAGACTGCAGTGGTCGACTCCTTGCAGGTAAATAAACCTACGCAATCAAGTGTCGATGGTACTAGTGAATATTTCAAATGTATCAATCTTCAATCATGTTACATGTACATTTTTTTTTTACATCATCTTTGATATTGTGCCATGTGGCGACACATGATTGGGCAGTTATAAAAAACAAAAGTAAACTTTCCCGTTCAACACCTTTTGAACTCCAATAAAATGTACATAAAAGATGTACTTTTAGCATTATTCATCCATCTTTATCGTTATATTCTCAACGGTTGAGGTCTATCTAAGCCTCTGTTTGATAGGAATTAAAATCCAGATTTTAATCTAAGTCCATGTCAATAATGAATTTCAACTACATATTTTATGAGTTCCACGACTTTTCAATTTTTATGCAAAATCTATTAAAAATATGATTTTATTTCCTGCCAAACAGGGGCTAAGAAACAAATCTCATCGTGGAGTCTCTTTATACAATCTAGGTGGCTCACAGTATCAAACGATTTGGTTTGAAAATGGACTATCGATCTAAGCTTTTCTATTCCTCAATGGAGCCTATGCACATGAATGCATGTATGCTCTCCCCTACAATCATCTCAAGACAGTTTCTAATGGCTTTTTCTTTCTATATTTGCAATTAACATCTCTTCTTTGACCTTGCTCCAGCAATCAAATTAGGAAAAAAAAAAGTTTCTAGCGAGTTGAGATGCATTGTTTCTAGCTAGCTCTCTTTATCTGTCCCCTCAACTCAGATTTTGATACTTTTGCTACTTAAATTTTTGTTAACAAGTGGCAAAACATCATTTTAACAGTAATGTCACTTGTAGTCAGTGTTTTAAAAAGCGCATCTAGGCGTCGCCTAAGCGGGAAGCGTGATGAGAACGTTTTGCCTTGAGCCTAAGCGGGAATTAAGCGATCATGGACAATGATGACCGCTTAATGCTCGCCTAGGCGACGCCTCGCCTTGAGCCTAAGCAGGAATTAAGCAGTCAATGACAATGTTGATCGCTTAATGCTTGCCTAGGCGTTCCTAGGCGACGCCTAGGCCTCATGCCCAGATTTTAAGGGGGCCTAATTTTTTACTTTTTTTTAAAAATAATAAAACCCATAGTCCTGATTCAGTAGTCTATTTATCTTTATGTAGGAATTATTAAGTAAATACAGTATTTTATAATTTTAGATGTTTGATATGTATTATTGATTTTTTTTATAATGATTAAAAATTTAAAATAAAAAACTTTTTTTTATGCCAAAAAAATTTAAAATAAAATTTAAAATAAAAAACGCTTTTTTACTCCTAAGCTTCGCATAGGCTCGCCTAGGCTTGTAAAACTTGAAGTTTGGCCTCAACGCCTAACCACGCTTTACGCTTTTTAAAATACTGCTTGTAGTGAACTATACTGTAGTAAGATGTACAATTTTCAATAAGTCGATAGCCAAGGAGACAACTAAATTGGTGACAGCAACCCGTTCCTGAACAAGAATCACAGAGTCAATTCGAATTCATAAATAATATTGTTGCTTTTCTTTAGTTTTAGTTCTCTATTTTGGAGCTCTGTAGTCTCCAAACATGGCCTAATAATGTAATGTTGTGTTTGATAAGAGGAATCAATTGCTATTCTTGTCTATTGTATTGTATTGTGTTTTGCTCTATTGTAAAAGTTAAAAAGTGAGTTTAGTTGTTGATGAATCGAATGATCAACAAACAATGTCAGTAAATATATATGGTAACGACGATGTATCAACAGTTATCATAAAATGCTGTCTTAACATCCACGTAACATGATATGAATTTCACTTATTATCTTTATAATTGTTTTTGCATACACAATTATCGAACCATTACAAATGTATAAGATGCAACAAAACTTAACAACAATAGCCTGCAAACATATTTGCTCAACATTCAATCCTGACCACTATATAGAGCAAGAGACGGCTACACAAGTTTAGAGGTGTCAATCCGGGTAGTCTGGGCCGGGTCGGCCCGCCAACATATGAGCCCGGTAACGGTCCGCGTGAAAAAAGCCCGCCCGCTACGGGTTCCGGGCCGGTTCCGGGTCGGCCCACAAATTTTGGACTACAACTCAGGCTTGCTAGCTGACCCATCTGGGTCGAGCGCATGATGGTCATGAGTCGGGTCGAGCGCATGATGGTCACGAGCGTATTATTGTATAAATAAAATTATAAAAATATAGAATTTTTCATATTTATATCAAAAAATATTTTTTTTGGTTAAATGTAAACTAAGAATTAATATTTTTTGCTGAATGTAAACTAAGAATTGAACAAAATGATAAATTCATATTTATCCCAAGAAATATTTATATAGAATTCAAATTTAATGTTACATGAATTATTTATAACTTTGTAAAGTTAAATTTAACTTAAACAAATAACAACTAAATGTATTTCTAATTACTATTATCAAATATTTATAGTATAAGTACATCTCAACTAGATTGACACCTACTTTTATTATAATTTATAGTTTAAGTATATCACAACTAGGTTGACTCTCACCCCCTTTTTTTTTTCAAATTTTTAAATTTTTTTTTACGGGCTGTGGGTTAACCGCGGCCCGTGAAGGTACAACCTGCGAAGCCCGCAGGTCATACCTCCTTGACCCGTGAACCGCCCGCTCGGGTCACGGGTCGGCTCGCGGTACCGGGTCGATCCGGACCGATTTTCACGGGTCTGACCGACCCGTCCGTCTTGACACCCTACACAAGTTTAATGCGTCAATATAAGAAACTTCAATAAAAAAATTAATATTTGAGTTCTATATTAAAAATTCAAATTTCTTTAGAGAAATAGTCCAAGCATTTTTCATCTGTTATTTATTTATTTTTTATTTTTATTCAATGCAAAATTTTATCCTTAACATGCTTTTGTAAGATGATGACTCATTAAACACTTGTTTGTTTCCTATTATTTTCAAAATACATTTTTCTCTCTTATTTTCAATAAAATAATATTACAAGCAAACTCAAAATTTTTCCTTATTATTTAATTACACATGTTTCATCAAATTACTATTTCAAACTGCATTTTTGACTAGAAATGAGGTTCAAACAAGCTCTAAAGAACATTAATTTTGAAATTTAATTGCTTGTTTTAGTTTTAAAAGATCGATTTGTTTGTTTAAATTTAATGAAGTCTAATATTTTATTAAGACTTGAAATTTAATTTTTAAAAAAGTAACACGAGCTTTTATATATATCGTTTATTTTATATATGCGACGAAGAGTAATATAATAGCCATGGCCAGCATTTAGATTAAAAATGACAACCGGGTGGGTAAGGGGTAAGGCTCATTCACATCTCCCATTTCATTTAGTATTTTTGTCATCTTGTCCTATCCTCGTACTCGATTAAAGTGGGAGGAGGCTGATTCGAGGAAAGGTAGGGCAGGGCAGAGTCCTTGCCCCTTTTATCACCTCTTTCATTTTATTTGTTGTCTTTAATTAGTGAATATTTATTACTTCTTCTTCCTCTTCTTCTCCTCCTCCTTGTTTTTTTATTTTTTTTTAAAATTTATTAAGAACAACTTATGTTCAAATGATGATAAATCTTTTCTTTTTGTTAGATTAAAAATTTAATTTTGAAATGGACAGGTAGCGGACGCGGGGACCATGTTTCTCGTACTCACCTGTACGCACTTCGGGGCAACGATCCCCGCTCGGTTCCCTCATCGTGAGTGTTTTACCATTGTACTTGTGTGTTGATTTCCGACTGATTGTTTTGAATTATCTAAGGCTTAGTGGAAAGTAGTCGAAGACATTTACAGGTGCCCTTCAACTTCATGAAACATCGACCGCCTCATCGCCCACCAAAGATTTTTTTATTGAATTCGGCATAAAAGCTTCGAAAGGTACATTTTGAAGCACCTTGAGGTTATTAAGCATTATGAAGTTGCCAAAATATTTTTTTTTCAGAGAATTTTGCAAAGAAGAAGTATTCGGCCCCAGATATGGCCTCAATTTTAAATGCCATTTCTACATCGAAGCCTAAAAGACTTAAGACCACTTCAGGCGTTGTGAAGTACGTTAGAGACAAGCTGGAGTGGATCAGCAAGGATCATTATGAGAATCCTATTGCAGAGAGGGCTTTTGCTAAGGATAAGGGGAATGAGAAAATGAGCTTGTTGATAGGATAGAATGATGAATTGATCTTCGAAGTTATGTCGATGCTACCTCCCGAAGTCCAAGTAGCCACTGCCACTTATTGTAAGTTTTGGATGGGGAGGTAGCAAAATTATGTGGCCACTTGTGATGTGGTAGACCAAATGACGACCTTGGTGAGCCAAACTGTTAGGACCTTCGGCGTCAGCATCGAGGCCTATGCCCTAGTAAGGGACATCCAAAGGCGAAACTGGGAGTTCGTTGGAAATTTGGTAAAGTCCAATGATGAGGCCCAAAAATTGCAGGCCGATCGAACACTTCAAAGAGTCAGCAGGTTCAGGATTCTGCGAAGCTAGAATCTGCCTTAATAGAAATTGAAATTTGAAGAAAGAGGTCTAATGATCCCAAATCTAGGTGGCCAACTTGACAAGAGGGTGGAAACATCTGACAACAACCAAGCAATAATGGCCGAAGCTCTGGAGGCTGGTAATAAGGAAAATACTGTATTGAAGCAGCAAGTTAGGGAGTTGGGTACTCCAATAATTGGTGATGAGTGTGGTTCACTCATTGTTTTATTGCCTCTTAAACTTGTTATTTTGATTGTCTATAAGAGTTTTTAGGATATTTTAGTGTGTGTTTTAAAGTTGTTTTTTATGCTAGGTGAATTGGTGTGAATGGCGTAAAGCTTGGAGAAAAGAGTGATGTTGGCCTGAATCAAGGAGAAGTTGATGTTGGTTTGGTGAAACTTGATGATTGGGGGCTAAATTGAAAGAAAGAAGTGAATAACGATGAAAAATGGTGAAATTCAAAGTTTGAGGACTCAATTGCAACTTTTCAATAATTGATTCGGATCACAAAACTATAATTGAAGATTGCTAGGAGTCATTCAGATGCTACTCGAAGTAAAAAATGAGTGAAATGTGATCAGAATATTTTCACAAATCAATTTCCAACCACACAAGTATGTTCTAGATTTTTAGCCAGAGATTGAGACCCATCTTTAACATAGTAAACGTTCAAATTTGGAGAAAGTTATCTAAAGTAAAGTTGTATCCCTTTGCGTTATTTTTCTAACGCATTTTGAATCATCTCAATTTGATGCCGGGAGGAAAAGTTATGATAAAAATATTAAAGGATGCACATTGCTGATTTTTCCAACCCGAAAGTGGGCGCCGCTATAACATGCTTGTGTCGTCAGGGCACCGCTGGGAGAGTATAAGGATTTTTGCATATTTTGGCTTCTTTTTAAATCCCAATCCAACCCTAAGTCTTCCAAGACTTCATGATGATATAAATACAACTCTAAAGACCATTTTCCAACAACAATTCATCGAGTCAAGAGCAAGAATTCAATCGGGCAATCATCAAGAAATCAAGAACATCACGAAAGAGATTGAAGATCTACCAAAAATAATATTTCTATTCTCTTTTCTATGTTATTTTATTTGAATTGATTATTTCTATGGCTTCCATCATGAACTAAACTTCTAATTTAGGGTTTGATGTAACCAAAACTTGATAATATTGTTTGATTTTATTATAGTTATTTCTTTGAGATTTTCCAATCACGTTTATTTTTGTTATTTATTCTTAATGTTTTCAAATTTGCCACTAATTGAATAATTTGATGCTTTAAATTTCAGCATTCGAGAGAGGAAAAAAGGACGCCAGGGTAGTATCACCTAACCAACAATCGTGCCAGAAGAACATCAATCCCGCGCTAAGATGCCATGCAATATGTAGCTCGGTGTGTGGTACAACTCTCTTCAGCCTCTTCCAAGTAAGGGAGTCTAAGTAGGGAACCGGACAAAGATGTTCTCCAACTTTTTCAGTATAGCATGGGAGGCCGCATAATCTAAAAAAGATAAAGTAGTAGAGAGGATAGTACTGATCTCAAAACAAGTACTCCGACCCCTAGGTGATAGTAGTCGAGAAGCCCAGTCTTAAATCTTGCTCATGACCTTCATGATGAGGTCATCATATAGAGAAGTCCTCTGGCCCTCCTAAACAAGGGGACCCCCAAATAAGTGAAAGGCTGCTGCTGATGAGAAAACCCAGTGAAGAACACATGTCTCCTGATCTGAATATCTGATGCCTGTCTGGGTAAAATAAGTCTGCTCTTCTCTCTATTCACCAACTGGCCAGAGACCCCCTCGTAATGTTCCAAATAGTAGATGACCCATCTGATAGACTGTTTTTGACCATTGGCGGACACGATCATGTCATCAGCAAATGAAAGATGTGAAATAAGAGTAATACCTCCATACCGATATCGTATACTAAGATAGGCCCGAAACCTCTGAGTGAGAAGGCGAGAGAAATAGTCTGTAGTAATAATGAACAAGGAAGGTGAGATGGGATCACCCTGTCTGCGCCCACGTGAGGATGGAAAGAAACCACAGGGATGACCATTCAGAAAGACTGAGAACTGACACTCGAAATGCACCATCTGATCCTGTCATTCCACAATTGATTGAATCCAAACGCCTCTAGTACAAATGAATCCCTAATTCATGCGATGGTATGCCTTAGCCATGTCAAGCTTTAGCATTGCATTTTCCCATCGCACTTTATCATCCAAAATGTAGAGGAGCTCTTGAGTCAATAACACATTATCCCCTATAAGACCAGGAAAAAACCACTATACTGAGGAGATATAATATGTGGCAGTAGTGTACTCAATCTGGTGTTCAATAGCTTAGTGACCAGTTTATTGAACACCGTACAAAAGTTGATAGGTCTGAAATCTGCCCACCGACAAGTATTCTCCTTCTTCAGGAGAAAAAATAATAGAGGTAGCGGCGAAACCACGATGCAAATGTCCATCCTCAAAGAAATCAACGACCGCACTGTAGACATCATTATGTATGATATCCCAACAATGCTGGAAGAACAATGATGAGAATCCATTTGGTCATGCAACACTGTCAGCATCAATACTGAAGACTGCCTCCCATATCTCATCAATCATAGAGAGACGGTTAAGTGCCATATTATTTATCTCCGTAACCAGCCTGGTATGATGTCTGGGCGGATTGGATCTAAGGGTTGTGAATGTGAAGATAATAAATCCTAAAAAAAGATATAGTCGAACTCTGAATGTCCATAGTAGAAGATAAAACTTCTCCTGCATGAGTCTTGATACTCCTGATACGATATCTGGTCCGACATCCCTGAACCATCGTATGAAAGTAACGGGTGTTGTGGTCTCCTTTACACACCCAGCGTAAACTGACCTTCTACTTCTAGAACCCATCTTCAATAGATAAAGTCCGGTTCAGATCAGCTAGTACCCATGTAATAAGTCACGATGCTCCGGTGTAGGGTCACTTTCAAAATCTATCTCTGCCCTGTCGACCCTCTCTTCAGCGTCCTTCACTAGCTAGAAAATATCAACGAATACCCCTCGATTCCACCAACGTAGACCATGCTTCATCCTATAGAACTTTTCTTAAAGAGCAACCATCCCCGTAAGATGAGTAGGGAATGACCACTTCCGAGAGATGATGGCTGAGAAATCGTGGTACTTGGTCCATACGTTGAGAAATAAAAAAGGCTTAGGCCTCAAATCATCGTGAGATATCCATTGTAGAAGCAAAGGGGAATGACTAGATGAAGTCCGATTCAAATGTCTCAACTGTTGACAAAAAACTACAGTCGTAGAGTTAATCAAAACTCTATCCAATCTCTTCATGATCGCTTTAGGGTTTTGGGGTTAGGGTTTAGGATTTTTTTAAGCAAAGACCACTAGTGTGCTATTTTATTTCATAATAAAATGAACTACATGAAAAGAGGGGGGGAATATACCCGACCTATAGTAAGTGAAAAATGCTAAAAATGTCTCGAAACGAAATACAAGAAACATTATATGAAAAATGAACAAAAACTAGTGAAAACTACTCAAGGGTACTCTCGAGGGTAAACTTTCGAGTGGTAGTACATGGACATTGACCGGGTCATGCGTGAGGTCAGAAGTATTTCTGGGTCGTAGTAGTTTGCGTAGTCGGGTTTGCTTAATGGAAAGGGGTCCCGCCTGCGAGAAGGGCCCGCCTAGGTGAATAATGATGTTCGGGTGATGATGCACTGAATGTCGGGCGAAAAATTGGTGCATTTGATCTCATGGTGTTCTGTGCTTCAACATCTGCAGCATCTGAGAGTGACTTGCTAACTGTAGGAACATCATCCTCCATGTTTTGCATGTAGTCTCCAAGTCCCATGCCATCCATGTTACTCTATATGTGTTCCTTCACCTTATCCTGTGCAGTAGTCGTGATGGAATGACTAGGTGAAAGTGTATGTGTAGAAGTCTTATTCACAGAAGGTCCATCACCAAAGGGCTTGATAATCAAGTCCTTAATGGAAAGTCTCATGGTAGATCTAACCTTCATGCCATGGTCCTTCTTTAAGTGATCAATCAATATATGCTTGATACTGTGCCGCTCTGGGCTAAATCTCAACCACATCCCCCGTGTAATGGTGGTATGATGAATTGTTCATGTACCTGATCCCTGTGTTGACTGAGTGCCATATGTATGTGTCTTCAATGGTGGTAAACTGATATTTGTTGGCTCAAGGGCTGCCTCAGTAGTAGGGGTAGGAATATGAGCTATGACAGTGATGATATGAGAAGTGGTTACCTCGATAGAAGTCTCTAGAGTTTAGGGTTTAGGGTTCGGGGGTTTTTTTTAGTGGAAGGAGGGCGGTACCTCGAAAATTTTATTAATATGTCCTCACTTGTGGCAGAGGAATACTGTGGTTACAATTGAAATAAAGCAAAGCAAGCTGCATGTCATCCCGCCAATGTAACGGTCGAAATAATCCACCAGTATGAAGGAAGGATATCATACGATATACCCTCCATATGATATGCCTCGCACTGATATGGATGTTCCTATGCTTAGCATCATTTCTCTCGGTCCAAAGAAATCAGAAAATCAGTAAAGGGATAATTAAGCAAGTATGTCCATTCCGTACAAACTGTCCGGAGTATCTCCATCGTAGAAATCTCTGTCTAACACTTTCTTCATGGCTCATATTAATGTGAAATAAATCCCCAAAATGCTGCCAAACATGCTCTGATATACTGCTACCAGTAAATATATGAGTGATGGTCTCAACTGCAGAGCAACACTGACATCTAGAAGCCAACTGAATGCCGATCCTTCTCTGAATGATAACATCAACTGGTATCAATTTCTACCATAATCTCGAACAGAAGAACGAAACGGTCTGATGTATGATAGGGCTCCATAATAAGTGAGAAGAGTTTTGCGTTGGCTTGCTAGAGCGGATCAACTGCCATGTTGATTTGGTAGTAAATCTACCTTTTGATAGGAGTGGGCAAAACCCAAACTAAACCGACCAAATCGACCAACCCAACCCGACCCAAAAAAAAAAAAAAAAGGAAAACGATTTAAAAAGAAAACCCTAAAACTAAAGGCAAGTCCATCAGCCACAATCCCACAAACCCATCCCTACTGCTATCTCCGTCTCTCTCGCTCAAATCGCCTTCAGGCGACCCAACCATCTCTCTTCTCCGACCATCCCAAGTCCCAACCCTCTCCCACCCACCAACGTCCTAGCCCAGGCGTTTTTCTGAAGCCTTCAGGCGATTTCTACTTTTTTAATTTTATTTTTTTATTTTCAATGTCTTGTTGTTTATTTTTGCAGCGATTATCCGCTTAAGCTTTGTTGATTGGAGACTCCTCTGTTGGAAAATCTTGTCTTCTCCTTAGATTCGTTGTATGCTCCAATCCCATTTTTAACTTATTTATTCATTGTTCAATTATTTTGAAAAAAGGTTATGCACGTGCATTGAAGAAAAATGATTATATTTTGATGGACTTTTTTTATTGTAAAGAATGAGGATAATAATTAAAAGGGATTAGGCCATTTAAGTTCTGTTCTGTAATTAATTTCATGAGAATAGTGATTTTCTTAATTAATTCCAGGATATTAGGGAACATTCTAATTGATTTCAGTTTTGTAATGGGTTTCTTTTGAATTATTGTTTGTTGACTTGCTTCTAGAAATAGTTTGGGATTAATGTATTCAGTTCTTGATTTTTTTGTGAACTTTCTTTTGGATGGAATGTACAGTGGAAATGATGCTATTCTTTGATACTTTCAGGATGATTCATTTGTTGACAGCTATATTAGCACCATTGGAGTGGATTTTGTGAGTTTTGCTCACATAATCTTTTTATGTTGCTTAGAAATTAGTATACAATATAGCTTTGATTATTTTTAGGTCCTTGAGTTTGTTTTTATTGGGTTTAATGTGATTATTGATAATTACTACAGAAAATTAAGTTGATAATTAATGTAATGAGTTTATCTCAAACCGATCAACCCAACCCAACCCGACCGACACATAATTGGGTTGGGTTTCAACATTTACATGGGTTAGGTTGGATTTCGAACAAACCGACAATGTTGGGTTGGGTTTGGGTTCGGGCAAAAACCAAACCAAACCGACCCAACCCACGCCCATCCCTACCTTCTGATGTGGCCTTCCAGAAAATGCGATCCTAAACATCAAAGCATAGAGGAATGACCACTATCTGCTTTACCATAACTAATGGAAGAATCCGTAAAAGTCGTCCAAAATCCCTTCCAGTATCCCCAAAAAAATCCTACACCCTCACAGAAGTATGCTGTCTATGTGGGAAAATGGATGCCAATGTAGAATCACCCATCCAGTAATCATGCCAAAAGAAAATCTGCCCAATACCAAGATGCCACGCAATATGTGGCTCAGCTAATGGTCCAAATCTCTTCAGTTTCTTCTAAAAAGGAGAGGCTGAATGAGGAACTGTTGCAAGTGATGGGTGTGTCCCTCTACAGTATTTGCCTAGTAAAAACTAAGCCCAAAGTGAACTCTGAGACCTAAACAACCACCATAAATTTAGGGAGAATGTGTCAATCGTATCCTGTAATCGTCTAAAGCCAAGACCACCCTCATCAGTAGGTAGACAAATCTCCTTCCAACTCCGCCAATGTAGACGATGCGCTTGATCCTTCGAGTCCCACAATAATCGTGCAAATATACTCTCCAACTTTTTCAAATGACCTTGGGAGGTCCCATAATCTGGAAGAGGTACAGAGGTAAGGATGAAATAACAGATCGCAGCAAAGTAATTCTACCACCAGGGGAAATGAGTCGTGAAGCCCATCCAGAGATCCTATTCCCAACCTTCATAATGAGATCATCGTACAGAAAGTTCCTCTTATCCCCTTTAAATAAAGGGGCTCCCAAGTATGTAAATGGTTGTCTCTGATGTGAAAAAACAGTCAGGATCACAAGCCAGCGTATCTGAATATCCGATGATCGCCTCAGCATTATAAGGCCACTCTTGTCTCGATTCACTAATTGTCCAGAAACTCCTTCATAGTGTTCCAGGAAATTGAGAACCCTCTTGATAGATTTTTCTGGCCATTGGCGAAAATAATAATATCGTATGCGAAAGTAAGATGTGAAATAGGAGACATACCTCCATGTCGATATTGGATACTAGGATATGCTTGAAACTTCTGAATGAGCAATCGAGAGAAGTAATCAGTAGCAATAATGAACAGGGATGGGAAAATAGGATCCCCTTGTCTGAGGCTACGTGTGGATGAGAAGAAACCATATGGGCGACCATTCAGTAGCACTGAAAAATGACATTCCGAGATACACCGTCTGATCTTGTCAATCCACAACTGGTCAAAACCGAACTCCGCTAGAATAGAGTAGATGAATCCCCAATCCATATGATCATATGCTTTAGTCATGTCAAGTCTTAGCATAGTATTCCCTCTTCACACTTTATCGTCCAACGTATGGAGAAGCTCCTGAGTCAGAAGTACATTATCCCCAATGAGGCGACCGGAGACAAAACCACTTTGCGGAGGAGAGATGACATGATGTAGTAATGAACTTAATCTGGTATTCAACAGCTTAGTGGTGAGCTTATTGAATACCGTACATAGACTGATAGGTCTAAATTCCGTCTATTTACAAGCATTTTCCTGCTTAGGGAGCAAAACAATAGACGTGGCAGAAAATCCATGTGGTAAATGACCTCCCTCAAAAAAATCGATAACAGTACCAAAAACGTTGTCATGAATAATATTCCAACAATGCAGATAGAACAAGGATGAAAATCCATCAGGTCCAGCTACACTATCAGCATCAATATTGATAAAACGAGATCATCGACCTCTGGATGTCAGCAGGAGTAGATAGAACTTTCCCAATCTCACTCGTGATATTCCTGATATGAGATTTGAGCCATCTGCCCTGTAACATAGAATGGAAATATCGTATGTTGTGATCACCTTCACATACTCAATGGGAACATGCCTTTTGCTTCCAAAAACCTTCCTCAATAGCCAGGGTTCGGTTCGATTCTGCTTGTGCATGATGAAGTAAGCCATGATGTTCCGGTGTTAGGTCATTATTAAACTCAATCTCTGCATGGTTGACTCTCTCCTCATCTTCCCTCACCCGTTGGAACACATTACCAAAAAATTGTCGATTCCATCACCGTAATCCCTATTTCAGCCTGAAGAATTTCTCCCAAAGAGCAGCCATCCTCGTAAGCTGAGTAGGGAGTGACCACTTCTAAGAAACGAAGACTGAGAAATCGTGATGCTTTGTCAAAACATTTAGAAAGCAGAATGGACAAGGACCAAAATAATCATCAGAAGTCCAGTGAAGAAGAAGGGGTGAATGATCAGATGAGATCCGATTCAGATGTGTCACAATAAACTGTCTACAAAATTCTGCTGCTATAGGGTTAATCAGGACTCTATCCAATCTTTTACTGACCCTCCCATTAGTCCAAGTGAACTGAGACCCAGAAATCCGGCATCCTCAAGACCACAATCGAGCATCATATCAGAAAAAGCAGTAGACCCATGATCTCTCCTACTATTGCCTGTACGCTCGCCATCATGAGCAATAACATTAAAATCTCCTCCAACTAACCAAGGATCATCCATGGAGATGAAGACGTGGTGAAGACCCGCCTACAAATCCCTCCAACGGATGCCTCACATCCAGGATAGATATGTATCATACAAATAGATCTTCCTAGTCTGGGATCAACAACTTTAACATGTAAGATGGATGAACGGTGGGTTCCGGCCGGTAAGGTGGTCGGACGGTGAGTTATCGGGTTTAGGTTTTTTTAAGTGGAAGGAGGACGGTACCTTCAAGAGTTTATTAATATGTCCTCATTTGTGGTGGAGAAATACCGTGGTTACAACTGAAATAAAGTAAAGCATTAAATGAGGAAGTACTACTTCCCTTACAGCAAAAGTTAAGAAAAACAGTAAAAAATGAAGTACTACTTCCCTTACAGTAGAAGTAAAGAAAGACAGTAAACAAGGAAGTACTACTTCACTTATAGTAGAAGTAAAGTAAAGCAGTAAATAAGGAATTACCACTTCCCTTACAAACAGAGTAAATGTAAAAAAAAAATAATAGTAAACTCAAAAGGCAAATATTCAAAATCAAATTCAAACTTTGATGCTGGGCAGGCCATATCTGTCAATCTGAACAAGTGCCCTAATGTGTCGTGGTAAATCAGTAGGTCCATATACCTGGTATCTGTAATGGTGCCATCCCTCGGTAGCAAGTGCATTTGCAACTTGATTCCCTTCTCTGAAGATGTGGAAAACCATATCTCTATCAAATGAAAGAATATCTGCAATCTGTCAGAGTATGCCCTGAATAATCCACGGTCCACAGCCTCTGAGGATGCAGTGAATGGCCACGCTCGAGTCTATCTCAACCCAGATGTCGACAGTCCAAGATATCTAGCAAGGAGTATCCCAACACGAATAGCCCTAAGTTTTGCTTCTAAAATCAAGCATTGTCTATATGATGTTGAGAAAGTACTGATGCAATTTCCTGTGTGATCCCTAATAATGCCTCCCCCACTTGCAAACCTATCCTTGACACAACCGTTGGTATTGATCTTGACAGATCCAACTGATGGAGTGCGCCACCAAACCATAATAAGGGATGGAGATGTAGGAAGAGTCAAAGAAATACCAAAAAATGGGGGGAGGGGAGATGATACGCGACATTAATGAACTCAATATGGTATTCAATAGCTTAGTGATTAGCTTATTGAACATCGTACATAAGCTGAGAGGTCTGAATTCAGTCCATTTGCAAGCATTCTCCCGCTTAGGAAGTAGAACAATAGACGTGGCAGAAAAACCTCGCGGCAAATGACCTCCCTCAAAGAAATCGGTGACAGTACCAAAAACATCGTCTTTAATAATATCCTAATAGTGTTGATAGAGCAAGAATGAAAATCCATCAGGTCCAGCAACACTATCAGCATCAATACTGAATATAGCCTCCTGCACCTCATCAATCAAAGGGAGGCGGTTCAGTTCCATATTATCGCCGAGCTCTGAATGTTAGTAGGAGTAGATAGAACTTTCCCTGTCTCACTCGTGATATTCCTGATATGAGGTTTGATCCGTCTGCCCTATACCATAGAATGGAAATATCGCATGTTGCTATCACCCTCACACACCCAACCAAAACCTGTCTTTTACTTCCAAAAACCTTCCTCAATAGTCAGGGTTCGTTTCAATATTGCCTGAGCTTGATGAAGTGGACCACGATGTTCCAATGTTGGGTCCCTATCAAACTCAATCTCTGCATGGTCGGCTCTCTCCTAGACTTCCCTCACCCGTTGGAATACATCAACAAAAACTTGTCGATTCCACCACCGTAATCCTTGTTTCAGCCTGAAGAATTTCTCCCAAAGAGCATTAATCCCCGTAAGATGAGTAGGGAGTGACCACTTCTGAGAGACGAAGGCTGAGAAATCGTGTAGCTTCGTCCAGACATTGAGAAATCGTAATGGACGCGGACCCAGATCATCATCAGAAGTCCAATGAAGAAGAAATGGTTAATGATCAGATGAGGTTCGATTCAGATGCGTCATAGTAGACTGTCTACAAAATTCTATAGCTATAGGATTAATTAGGACTCTATCCAATCTTTTACCGACTTTCCTATTAGTCCAAGTGAACCGAGATCCAGAAAATCCGGCATCCTCAAACCCACAATTGAGCATCATATTAGAAAATGTAGTAGACCCACGATCTCTCCTACTATGGCCAGTACGCTCACCATCAAGAGCAATGACATTAAAATCTCCACCAACTAACCAGGGATCGTCCATGGAGATGGAGATGTGGTGAAGACCCTCCCACAAATCCTTCCTAACCGATGCTTCGCATGCAGCATAGACAAGCGTCATACAAATAGGTCTAGCAAGTCTGAGATCAACAACTTTAATATGTAAGAATTGATTGTGATCCTGAAGAAAAGTAATATCCATACCAACACACCAAAAGTACCAAATCTTGTTCGACTCATTCTGAACACCATAGTTAAAGTGCAAATAATGGTGAACAAAGTCAAAACTCTTCTCTAATACCATAGGCTCCAAAATTACCAAGATATAGACATCATGAAGTTGGATAAGTTTCTTCAAGTGTCTACGAGTAGCTACACCTCTCATATTCTAAATGATGGCGCTCATCTAGAAACGCGTGAAGAGGTATCCCGCGACCGACTCCTGGTCGTCATCTTAGGAACTGAAGTACCAGTAGCTCTCGAAGTCCTCTTACGACCAACTAGGACAAAACCATCATCCTCCGTCCTTTCAACCATGCCAATTAAGTCGATTTAGGGTTTTGGGTTAAGGGTTCGGGGTTCGGGATTTGGGACTTGGAGTTTGGGGTTTTTTTTAAAACCAAAGACCACTAGCGTGGCTATTTTATTATTTTAATAAAATGAAGTACAAGAAAGGAGGGGGGCATATACCCGACCTCCAGTAATTGAAAAATGCTACAAATGTCTCAAAATGAAATGCAAGAAACAGTAAATGAAAAATGAATAAGTATGGGAAACCACTCAATGATACTCTCGAGAGTAAATCTTCGGGTGGTTGTACATAGACATTGATCGTGTCATGCTTCTGGTCTGAAACAATTCTGGGTCGTAGTAGTTTGCGTAGCCGGGTTTGCTCACTGGAGAGGGGTCCTACCTGTAATACTCCGAAATTTTATGCTCGTTTAATTTTGTCATTTAATAATTTTTTTAGGATGGTAATTTAATTTTTCAAAACTTTTATATAGCCAAATTATGAGTGACTACGACATTTTCAGTTTTTGGTTAATTAAAAGTTTACCAAGATTAGTTAATTAGGTGTTTGATGTGTAAACAAGCATGATGTGTTAAATATTTAAGCAAGCATGAGGTGGTTAAGGCAAGCATGAGGTGGTTAGTGTTAATATTCAATCATGATGTGGTTATCCTTGTAGTAACAAACAAGCATGTGGTGTCAACTTGTAGTAACAAGCAAGCATGTGGTGTCAACTTGTAGTAAAAAGCAAGCATGAAGTGTTTAACTTAAGTAGGAGGTGTTTAGCTAAGTTTATGAAGTGCAGCCATGCAATGAAGTGCAGCCATGCAACTCACACGTGTAGATGTAGGCAACAAACTTTGTTTTGATAAATAGTCACCACTTACACCTTACTTAGTCATAGGTTTTCCTTGCCTTTAAACACTTAAGAAAGGTTCCTGCAAATATCTTTTGAAACCAGAAAATTACTTGCAAACAAAAGAAAGATAGGATACGTGAAAAGGAAAACAAAGGCTAGCACTTTCAAGTACAATTTTCAACTTGAAGTTTTAAGGTAAGATACTTTCTATGCTTAAATGGTAGGATTTCATGATAATATTTATGTTTAAGCCATGCATGAGAACCATAATATGAAAGTGGTGGACATGTCCATGAAGTTAGATATCTATTTATGCCTTAGAACAAGTCCGAAGGGCATCGGCAAGCCGGGATGTGCAAGTATGTGTTTGAATGCTTTCTTTTGTGTAGTATTAACATGTTAAATCCGAGTATGGTATCTTACTGAGTATTCTTTATACTCATAGTATTTATACTAAATTTTCAGATTCTTGATCGTTGAGTTGAGTTGGTGGAAGTTAGTCGGCCTACTTGATGATGGGACAAAGTTATTTTGTATCGAAACTTCCTTTTCAAGTACTGTTTTCCATATGTGTTTCGTGTAATATTAGATATAATCAGGTATAAGAGCTGATGTAATATGGTACTGGAAGTATGTTTGTAATCGTATTTTTCATGTTACGCTAAGAGGCATGCTTATAGACCTTTTTCCTACGACGGTAAAAGAGGCAGAAACTGGACAGATTTTTAGGGTCAGTTCAAAGTAGAATTATGAACTCTAAAAAATTTATTTGAGCCTCTAAAAATACTCCTACATTCCTCTTTGAGTTGTCTTAATATGAGCACAAGAATCACTCAATTTGGATGTCTGTAGCTGGAGATATAAATTTTTAAGTGTCGAAAGGTCAATATGAAATTTCTGTGCAGTACCTCATTGTTTTAAATAAAACATCCATATCATATAATCTTGAAAACTCTCCATATTTTAACCTGAGAAACTAATGGGAAATATCTTTCAAATGCCACAAATTTCATAGAAAATGGAGTTGGGGTGAATTTTATAAAAATGTTCGAATTGGCTGCCCAAACTAGCCGTGATAGCACCGAGTCCGCATATGTAAAGAATAATTTCAAGTCGGCATGCACCCCTGCTGGCCATTAAACATTAAAGAGATATTTTAATATAAATTAAAAATAGGTTTCCGGTATGCGTTACATTTTATTTAAGAGTTTTTACATGTAACAAAGGTAACAAATGTTACACCTCATCCCTTTTATAATAAAAGTCAATGTCGAATTAGAATTAAATTGAATAAAAGATTTCTTGCAAGGTCTAATTGGTAATTACTAATACTAGAAGGGGTAGTAATAATATATGTAGGAATTTAGGGAGTTAGTATATGTTATTAGAAATGAAAGGGCTAAATAGAGTATGGCAAGAAGATGGGGACTTAACCTTGCAATTTGGCCATAGTTAGCAATTCTTTTGACTTTAGGGTTTAGGGTTTAGGGGTTAGGGGTTTGGGGTTTGGGGTTTCGGGTTTCGGGTTTCGGGTTTAGGGTTTAGGGGTTAGGGGTTAGGGGTTTAGGGGTTAGGGGTTCGGGGTTCGGGTTTCGGGGTTGGGGGTTTGGGGTTTGGGGTTTAGGGTTTAGGTTTGGGGGTTTGGGGGTTTGGGGGTTGGGGGTTTCGGGTTTCGGGTTTCGGGTTTTAGGGTTTAGGGTTTAGGGTTTAGGGTTTTTTTTTTTTTTGTGGAAGGAGGGCGGTACCTCCGAGATTTTATTAATATGCCCTCACTTGTGGCGGAGGAATACCGTGGTTACAACTGAAATAAAGCAAAGCAATAAATGAGGAAGTACTACTTCCCTTACAGTTAAAGTAAATGAAAGCAGTAAATGAGGAAGTACTACTTCCCTTACAGCAAAAGTAAAGTAAAGCAGTAAATAAGGAAGTACTACTTCCCTTACAAAAGGAGTTGCGTAAAACAGTAAAGAAGGAAGTACTATTTTCCTAACAAAATGAGCAAATGTGAACAATTGTTGACAAAAACAAGCAACAGAAGAAGTAAATGTAAAAAACAGATAAACTATCACAAAATCAAATTCTGTGATAGGGTTCAGGGTTCGGGGTTCGGGGTTGGGGGTTGGGGGTTTAGGGTTTAGGGTTTAGGGGTTAGGGGTTAGGGTTTTTGGGTTTTGGGTTTAGGGTTTTGGGTTTAGGGTTTAGGGTTTTAGGGTTTTGGGTTTTGGGTTTTGGGTTGAGGTTTTTTTTTTTTTTTTTTTTTTAGTGGAAGGAGGGCGGTACCTCCGAGATTTTATTAATTTGCCCTCACTTGTGGCGGAGGAATACCGTGGTTACAACTGAAGTAAAGCAAAGCAATAAATGAGGAAGTACTACTTCCCTTACAGTTAAAGTAAATGAAAGCAGTAAATGAGGAAGTACTACTTCCCTTACAGCAAAAGTAAAGTAAAGCAGTAAATAAGGAAGTACTACTTCCCTTACAAAAGGAGTTGCGTAAAATAGTAAACAATGAAGTACTATTTCCCTAACAAAATGAGCAAATGTGAACAATTGTAAACAAAAACAAGCAACAGAAGAAGTAAATGCAAAGACAGATAAACAATCACAAAATCAAATTCTGAAGCTGGGTAAACCATATCTATCTATCTGAAGAAGTGCCCTAATGTGTCGTGGTAAATTATTAGGTCCATATACCTGGTATCTACGATGGTGCCAGCCCTCAGTAGCAAGTGCATCTGCAACTTGATTCCCCTCTCTAAAGATATGGGAAATCGTATCTCTGTCGAATGATAGACAATCCACAATCTGTCGGAGTATGCCCTGGATAGTCCACGGACCACCGCCTCTGAGGATACAGTGAATAGCCACACTAGAGTCTGCCTCAACCCATATATCTGACAGTCCAAGATCTCTAGCCAGGAGTATACCATCATGAATAGCCCTAAGTTCAGCTTCTAAAATCAAGCATGGACCATATGATGCTGAAAATGCACTGATGCAGTTTCCTGCATGATCCCTGATAATGCCTCCTCCACTCGCAAGCCCATCCTTGACACAACCATCGGTATTGATCTTTACACATCCAACTGCTGGGGTGCGCCACCAAACCACAATAGGGGATGGAGGTATAGGAAGATGCAAAGAGACACCAAAGAATTGAGCAACCTGCATGTCATCCCGCCAATGTAGCGGTCGAAATAATCCACCAGTATGAAGGAATGAAATCATACGATAGACCCTCCATATGATACGCCTCGCACTGATATTAATGCTCCTGTGCTTCGCATCATTTCTCTCGGTCCAAAGAAACCAGAAAACCAAAAGAGGGATAATGATGCGAATGTGCCCGGTCCGTGTAAACTGTCCTGAGTACCTCCAACGAAGAAATCTCTGTCTAACGCTTTCACCTGGACTCATAGTAATATGAAATAAATCCCCAAAATGTTGCCATACTTGCTCTGAAATGCTACTGTCAGTAAAGATATGAGTGATGGTCTCGATCGCGGAGCAACACTGACATTTGGAAGCCAATTGAATGCCAGTCCTTCTCTGAATAATAACATCCACTGGTATCAAGTTCTGCCATAATCTCCAGCAGAAGAGAGAAACGGTGGGAGGAATGACAGGGTTCCATAATAAGCGAAAGGAATCCTGAGCTGGCTTGCTAGCACGGATCAACTGCCATGCAGATTTAGTAGTAAATCTACCATCGGATGTTGCCCTCCAAAAAATGCGATCCGAAGCTTCAAGGCAAAGGGGAATAGATGCAATCTGTTCTGCCATAACTGATGGGAGGATCTGTAGTAATCGCTCAAAATCCCATCCAGTTTCTCCAAAAAATTCCTGCACCTTAACAGATGTATGCTGTCTATGAGGCAAGACAGATGCCAATGTAGCCTCGCCCATCCAGCAGTCATGCCAAAAGAAAATCTGCCCACAACCGAGATCCCATGCAATATGTGGCTCAGCACGTGGTCCAAATCTTTTCGCTCTTCCAAACAGGGGAGGCCGAATGAGGAAACGATTGCAAGTGATGGATGTGTCCCTTTACGATTTGCCCGAAGAACCGAGCCCAAAGCGAACCTTGAGACCTAAACTGCCACCATAATTTCAGAGAGAATGTGTCCACCGTATCCTGTAATCGTCTAAAGCCAAGACCACCCTCATCAGTTGGCCGACATATCTCCTTCCAACTCCGCCAATGTAATCTACGTGCATGGTCCTTCGAATCCCATAGGAATCGCGCAAAAATGCTCTCCAGCTTTTTCAAGACGACCTTAGGAGGTCGCATAATCTGGAAGAGGTACAATGGTAGGGACGATAAAATAGATCTCAGTAAAGTAATCCTACCACCAGGAGATAGGAGACGTGAAGCCCATCCAGAAATCCTATTCCTGACTTTCATAATGAGGTCGTCGTACAAAAAGCTCCTCTTGGCCCCTTTAAATAGCGGAACTCCCAAGTATGTGAATGGTTGTCTCTCGATGCGAAAAGCCGCTAGAATCACGAGCCTGCGGATCTCGAATATCCGATGATCGCCAGGCGAGAATAAGACCACTCTTATCCCGGTTTACCGCTTGTCCGTAAACTCCCTCATAGTGTTCCAAACAGTCAAGAACCCTTTTGATAGACTTTTTCTGGCCATTGGCAAATATAATGATGTCGTCTGCAAAGGCAAGATGTGAAACAATAGACATACCTCCATGTCGATACTGCATACTCGGATAGGCCTGGAACTTCTGGATGAGCAGGCGAGAGAAGTAGTCAGCAGCTATAATGAACAGGGAAGGAGAGATAGGATCCCCTTATCTGAGGCCACGTGTGGATGAGAAGAAACCACAAGGATGGCCATTCAAGAGGACTGAGAAACGACATTCCGAGATACACCTTCTAATCCTGTCAATCCACAACTGGTCAAAACCAAACTCCGCAAGGATCGAGTAGATGAATCCCCAATCCATGCGATCATATGCTTTGGCCATGTCAAGTTTCAGCATAGTATTCCCTCTGCGCACTCTATCATCCAACGTATGCAAAAGCTCCTGAGTCAGTAAAACATTATCTCCAATGAGGCGACAGGGAACGAAACCACTCTGCGGGGGGGAGATGATACGAGGCAGCAATGAACTCAATCTGGTATTCAACAGCTTAGTGATAAGTTTGTTGAACACCGTGCATAAGCTGATAGGTCTGAATTCCGTCCATTTACAAGCATTCTCCCGCTTAGGGAGCAAAATAAGATCTCTAGATCAAGCTTTTGTAAAATGAGTATCCAATGATTCAATCTTGATTTCGCATTCTTCTTGCTCATCAAATATTTAAGTGTTAAGTGATATGTGTACACAATCACATTTGACCCAATCAAATATGATCTAAACTTGTGATGGGTGAATACTGCCTCCAAAAGTTCATTCTTTTAGTAGCATAGTTTAATTGAGCCTCAACCAGAGTTTTGTTGGTGTAGTGAATTACTCATGTAATCTTGTCCTTGTGATGACTCATAATCATCCCTACTGCACAGCCACTCACATCATACATCAGTTCAAACAGCAAATTCCAATTAGGGGCAACCAGAACTCGAGTTGAAACCAACTTTTCCCTTAGAGTGTTGAATGCATCTGAACACACTCCAGAAAAGTGAAAAATGGACATCATTTTCCAACAAATTGCACAGAGGCTTTGTGATCTTGGAGTAATCCTTGATGAAGCGACGATAGAATCCGACGTGACCCAAGAAGCTTCTGATTCCATTCACTGAAATGGGTAGAGGTAGCTTGTCAATCACCTATATTTTTGTCATGTTGACCTCAATACCTCTATCTGATATTAGACGCTCCAGCACAATCCCCTCATAAACTATAAAGTGACATTGTTCCCAATTAAGCACAAGGTTGGTCCCTTCACAATACTGCAATACTAGTCCCAAATGATTGAGTCAATCATTGAATGAAGTCCCAAAGACCGAGAAATCTTCCATAAACACCTCAATAATATGCCCCTTCATGTATAAAAATATTGACATCATACAACGTTGAAATGTGGCTGGGACATTGCATATCCTAAATGGCATTTGTCTGTAAGCGAATATGTCATAAAGGCACGTGAAAGTAGTCTTCTCCTGATCATCTGGTGCTATAGAAATCTGATTATACCCCAAGTATCCATCTAGAAAGTAGTTGTATGCATGCCCCGCCAGCCTTTCCAACATCTAATCAATGAATGGAAGGGAAAAGTGATCTTACCTAGTGATAGGAATGCAAAATGTATATTTTTCCATTCTTATTTTATGTGCTTGTATGATTAATTAATACCAAAATGTACTCATTACGTACATATTTTGATTTATGTGGCAATGCAATGGAGATAACATAATTTGGAAGAAATAGATGAAAAAGGACCAAAGTGAAAGGAAATGAAAGTTCAAGGACTAACGTGAAAATACACAAAAGTTGTGTCGAACCAAATAATGAAGATTTGAAAATGTTAGAAGTCAATTGAATGAAGAAAAAATCCAAAGGGGTGAAATATAGTCAAAGTAAGAACACACATCAATTATTAATCGAAAAGTTATGCATCAGATTTTCAGTCTCAGTTTGAGACCCATTTTTGACATATCAAACGATCGAATTGGAAGATAGTATCTAAAATAAAGTTATAGCCCTTTGAGATAGCTTTCCAACTTATCTTGAATCAACTCAATTGGATATCAGGAGAGGAAGATATGACCAAAACACTGAATGCCACTCAGTTACGTTGCGCCCGACCCTAAACTTCATTAACAGAAGCCAATATTTATGCCTGGGCGGCCGCCCCATTTTCTACTGGGAGCCCGCCCAAGCCAAATCGAGGAAAAATTTCTGTTTTCCTAATTTAAGTCAACCACCTATGAAGACAATTATAAATACACATTTTAAAACCCTAGAAAGGGGAAAATGTCTACAAACTCCATTTTTCTTTATTTCTCTCTTAGATTCTTGAATTGTAACTAAACTTTTACACTTGGTCGAAGGAAATTGAAGCCTCAGAACCACATATTGTGCGATCTAAATAGTTTTTCTTATTTTTTAATTCTTATTTTATGTAATGAATATTCTTCTACACTTATTTTCATGATTGTTATGTTTAATTGTTAGGAGACCTACTAATTTGTTATTTATTACAATCTACCGCTAAGTTAAATATCAAATCTTTAATTTTTTTATCCCTTTAACTTGTGAAGCAATAAAATTTGATGATTTTCTGCGATAAAGGTTATTGAATCTTAAGAAGAATGTTTAAATAGATTGAATGCAACCACTGGTGTTTGTGGTATCTAGTTCATCGATTTCTCTATTGTGTAAAGCTGTTATTAAATTGAATTTTGAGCGCTGATCTGGGGTTATTTAATAATTAAGATTAATTAGAACGTTGGTTTCTAACTAACTAAAATTAAGGAGAAATAGGAATCAATTCCAACGATGAATATTCAAAATATGAATTGAATTATTATTGCATCTATGATCAATTGTGGATTTTCGACGGTGGATGTGGACTTAGACCAAGGTTAGTCATTTGATTATTTTTGTTAATTTAATTTTCATTGTTATTGATTACGTTATTTACAATTGTTTGCATATAAAAACCCTCAAATCATGTACGAAGCATAAAATATTGAATTACACACTCTTCGTGGGATCGACCCTTTCTTCTACTACTACATTAGTTTTAGAGGTTAAATTATTACTTTTGGGTGCCTGCGACAACACACACCACCTAGTGGCATTGTTGAGTTTACGGTATTCAATGCAAATTCTCCAACCCGTGTCAAAACGAGCTCGTTATTGTCATTTAAAACCACATCGATTAAAACCACAGCTCGTTATTCAATGCAAATTCTCCAACCGGTGCATGCACTGGATTTACGTAGTCTCCAACTAATACATGGGCCTCATCGTCGATAGCCCTATGTTGTTCTGACTTTGAAAGAACCTGATTCTGAATGTGATTCTAATTGTCGATCATTTCTCTTATTTCACGTTGTTCTCTTCTGCATTGTCTGAAAGTCTATTTAATTTTAGGATCTATCAGAGCTAGATCGATCGTCAGGATTTTGCATAATGTAAGCTTAAGACAAGTAAAAATCAAATCTGATATAACTAATAAACTACAATTAAATCATTAACTCCCCGAAAACAACACCCAAAATTTGTTCAGTAAAATTCTACAAGCATACGAGATTGTTGACAAGTAATAATGTAGTGAGTTAAAGTATCATCCCATAAGGAATTACGTCTAATTGTAGTGTATTAGTATTTTCCAAATTCGATCAATGGTAACAAAATAAAGTGGTTGTTGATTTTTTTTCGCTAAGTTATACTATGAATGCAATAAACTATATATTTTTACCAACTATGGGATGAATGTATTGGATATACAATTCCACCAATTAACTTCTAGTTCCAATTCTCGATTTGTGTTGATCAATGTAATTAATGTGTTTGTGACGATCGATAAGCCAATTTTATTTAATATTCTTTTTCAAGATATAATAAATATATGTTTAACATAACCCCGACCTTATTCATAGTTCGAATTCATATTAAAAACATGCATTTAATTTTAGGATTATCGCACGTGATTGCACATGCCTTCATAGTGATTTCTGGCAGCTGAACCAAACTTATTATTGTAATGGCCTGGACTTGTTCCTCTTTTGGCTTCTGTTGAAGTCTTTGAAGGAATGGAATAGGTGGCACATATGCCCGAACAGGGGTTGTATGCTTAATTTCTAGTGTCTCAATAATTGTATAATTCACACCTTCCATTATTAATACATGTTCTCATGGGTTCTTTTCTGTGTCGCCTGGCAAAGTACATTGGGTTCTGTTGGCTAATGCAGTTGCTATTTGCCCCATCTGAGTTTCCAACTTTTTAATTGTTGCATGTTGATTTTGAAGAATAGCCTGCTAGTTCTGAAAATTAGTATCACTTTTGGTAATGAACTTAGATCTTCCAGCGGTGACTTCTTCTCTTGTTGTTGTTGAAATCCTGGTGGGTTATCTTGAATCTGACATCCTTGACCTAGATTATTAACCCATGAGAAGTTAGGAAGCTTGCTCCAATCTGGATTATAGGTATTGGAGTAAGGATTATTTTACTGCCTCTAAAAGTTCTATGCATAATTGTCTTCCTCAGGTTGATGAACATGGGTTAGGGCTAAAGGACAGCTTGCAGTTATATGATTTGCCTCACAGCCTCCAAAAACTGGTGTTGATTGGTGCACCATGCTCACATTCTGAGTTAGTTTGTCCAACCTCCTTGTCAATGTTTTCACTTGGGCTGCCAATGATGTAACTACGTCAATATTGTGAATACCTGTTATTTTCCTCGAAGTTTCTCTTTCTCTTGGCCACATAATCTGATTTTCTATTATTTTCTCAGAGAGATCTAAGGCATTGTCTAAGGCAATATCCACGATCGATCCTCCTGCTGAAGTGTCGACCATGTTACTGTATTCAGGATGCAGGCCGAAATAGAAGTTGTAGACCTTGACATTTTTAGGAATGTCTAGATTGGGGCACTTTCTGAAGTAATCTTTGAATCTTTCCCATGCTTCTGGATAGCTCTCGATGTCATTTTGCTCGAATGTAGTGGCTTCAATTCTGATCTGATGGACTCGAGAAGGTGGGAAAAATTTCAAGGTGAACTTCTGTACCATGTCATTCCACGAAACAATACTCCCAGGAAGTAGTGAGTTTAGCCATTCTCGTGCATTTTCCTTTAAAGTATGACGGAATAGACGCATTCAAAAAGCATCAGCTAACATGCCTTTATGACTGATCACCTCGCAAAGCATCAGAGAAGCTTGTATGTGTTCATGAGGATTTTCAGTTGATTTTCCTGAGAACCTGATGTCCTGATGATTTTGAAACAAGTTGATGACATCTGGTCAAATGTAGAAGTTGGCCTACCCAAAAGGTGGATAAATAATAGTCGGTTGCACGGGAACATGTATGGGATTTAAATAATCCCTAAGAACTGGATCGGATTGTTCTGGTACATCTGGTGGTAATTGAGCTTGATTTTGATTTTCTGTCATGTCTCTTACTTCTCTCTGTTCTTTTCTTCGTTGTCTGAAGGTTCTTTCGATCTTGGGATCCAATGGTTGGAGCTCAATTTCTTTAGAATCTTGCATAAACTGCTAAAAAATAAACAAAAAAATAGTTGTATAAATAATATCCTAAAATAAAATAAAAATTCGAATATTATAAAACTAATAGACTCAAATTAAATTATTCCTCGGCAACGGCGCCAAAAACTTGTTCGTGCAAAACCCGCAAACGTACGGGATCGTTGACAAGTAATATAATTGATGAGTTGAGAGTTATCGTCCCACATGGAATAAATTCAATTCAAATTTATTAGTTATGTATGGAATTTGAATTGTGTAAAAGAAATAGAGATTTTGTTTTGATTTTATGCTAAATTATCTAAGAAATCAGTAAAAGTGTTTTGTATCAAATTAGGGATGATTGTATTGGATCTCGGATCCACCTATTGCTATCTATTTCAATTCTTGATTTGTAATCTAGTTCCATTCATATGTTCTTGACAATCAATAAAACTATTTTATATAATTTTCTTTTCCAATAAAAATTAAATCTATTCTAGTCACGACTCAAATCTATTCCTAGTCTGAATTCAAATGATTAGAATGCATTAAAGTTTAGATTATCTATATGATTGCACACGTGATAAATGTTATTCCTAACACCTATTGCACATATGTTAATTTTGCAGCGTTCTAAACTTATTGTGAGTCTCCCAACACTACAATAAACAACTAATTATCTAATTGGTGGTCAGTCAATTAAATAATATAATGGGTATGCAAAATTAATCAAGAAACACAAGAAATAAACTAAACTACTAGTCTTCAATTAAAACAAATAAACAATAGGATTCATCTTCATCCAATAGAAAAAAGGGATCTAGCATAATATGTTAATATATTAATTACAAAAAGAATAATATAAAAATATCACCTGAATTATGAAATAAATCAAAAGAAGTTGATCTTCAAGCCCATAGTTGAATTCTTCAAAATCTTGATGTAATTAACATTCAATTCCTTGCTATAGCTTGATCTCCTCTCTCAAAATATAGCAATTGACCTCTTGTTTTTGATGAATTTGATGAAACTATTGTGTATAAAGAGGTAAGAGAGGTTCTCTTTATGTGTAGCCCTCGTTCTCCATTTATAAGAGTTGGAAAATAAGTTAAAATCGTGTCCAATTTAGTTTCCAAAAGAGTTTGAATCGCGAAATGAAACTAAAGATTTGTTTGTGAAAAAGGCCTATGCGCATGCACCGGTATAACTACTGTGCACACGCCATAGAACCAAATGGCTCTCGGGTTGGGGAAAATAGTGTCGTGCGCGCACGCCATAAATTGCCCTCGCGTGCCAAGGTTCGTCTCTTAGAAGCTTTTGGTATTTTGGTCATAACTATCTCTATAGGTATCTGATTGAGCTGATTCAAAATGTGCTGGAAATTTATTTCAAAGATCTACAATTATTTTAGAAATACAATGTTTCCAATTCGAAATTTTTATATTCTAAACATGGGTCTCAAGTTAAGGCTAAAAATTCGGAGCATAACTTCTTCGACTGGAAATTGATTTGTGAAAATGCTTCAAATATATTTCACTCCTTTGACCTCCAATTGCATCAAATTGATCCTATATGATCTTCAATTATCGTTTCGTGGTCCAAATCTACTATTAGATGTTTACACTTTGGTCCCCAAATTTTGGATTTCCTTCATTTTCACACTTTTTCATTCCTTTCTTCCAAATCCACCAATTTGCATTGAGTTTAACCTAACAAACATAATTAACACAAAATTAAGCTATAACTCATCCAAATCACTAATAAATACTCTAATTTAATGGCCTAAATAAGTGTACAAAATACACTTATCAAACTTCTTCACATAAATCTAAACCTGAGCTATGAAAATCTTTCTTCCATGTAAATGTACTCTCTTTTGTGCTCAAAATATGCTAGAATGAATGTTCCCTATGTTCTGGACGGCTTAGAGTTTATAAAGGATGCCAATTGACCCCTCATACTTTCACATTTTCATTTCGACATTCCACAACTTTTGATTATTTGCATTTTAGTCCTCAGTCTTCATATTAGCTTCAATTAAGCCCTTTTTCGCTCATTTTCTTCAATTCCACCAATATCATCGACGTACTTCTACAAAACACAATTTACAACGAATTAAGGCATATTTCCATACAATTCATCAATAAATATTCTAGTTTAATAGTCCAAATAAGTGTACAAAATACACTCGTGAGCTTGCACCTTGACTTTTAAAGTTGTTCAAGGGGCATCATATGATGCTGGGATTTAGGGGCGGAGCCCAGTATAGCCCAGGATGGGCACAGGCCCACCCTGAACTTTGGGCTCAAATTTTTTTTTTTTTTTTTAAAGTTTAAATCCAGCAGCCAGCCCAACCCAAGGGAGAAAGCCCAAACATTATAACCTATTTCATTTCCTTCCTCAAGCCAAAGCCAAACGAATTCGATCCTCTCCTTAGCAAAATCAAAATCGACTCCTCTGCTCTCGCCTCTCAGCCTCCACTTCAATGAAGCCTCTGCCTCCGGCAAGTCGAAGCCTCCATTTCCGAACAGTCGTTCCTCTCAGTCTCAGCCTCAACAACTCCATCCTAGTCCACACCACTAACGCCAGTCCACAGTCGCCTCCATTGCAGACTTCCAGCCTCCTCTACTCTAGTCGCAGTCGCCTCCTCTGCTCTCCTCCTCCACCAACCACCTCCAGCCTCCGCCTCTATTGACTGCCACTCTGCCAGGTATCTTCTTTAGGCTTTAGTAATTTGATATTTGGATAATTGGATTATTGGCATTTGGCAATAGCAGTCTTGAGACTGAAAATCTGAAATTGTTCTTTTAATTAATACTATGTTTTTGGTATTGTTGTTTGCTATGTGCAGTAGAGTAGAGATTGCTGAGTATGGTTGAAATGGAAATTGGGTATGGTTGAAAATTGAAATTGAAATAGCAAGAGGCGTGCTTGATCAAGAGAGTAGACTCTGTTGAAATGGAAACTGGGTATGGTTGAAATTTGGGTATTGCTGACTTCTGAGTAGAAATTGGGTATTGTTGTAGGTTGAAATTGGGTATTGTTGAAATTTGGGTGTTGTCCCGTTGTTGAGTTGAAATTGCTAAAATTTAGGTATTGTTGAAATTTGGGTATTGTTGGTTGAATTGAAATTGTTGAAATCTTATGAAGAGATTCTTTCAGAGAATAACGGACAATGTAAATGTTGTTGGGGCGACGTCGAATAATGTGGGATTTGACGTCAATAAACTTCCAACTGATCCTGGTCTAAGGATACCCATTTTGGATTACAATCCTAACATCCGAGATCAAGTTCGAAGAACATTATGTTAATAGGTCCTTGTCAGCCACATGATCATGACTTTCCAAAACGACAATTTGGAGTAAAAGGTAGACGATTTAATCTCTCTTGGTTTAAAGAGTTCGGTTCTTGGTTGGAGTATAGTGTAGAAAAAGATGCTGCTTATTGTTTGTATTGTTATCTTTTTAAATCAAATTCTGGAAAGCAAGGTGGGAGTGAGTATTATCATTTCATCCATGACAAAAATTTGACGTTCAATGTCGATAAGTTGTGGCCCACATGAGGAGAAATCCTGGCTCCAAACCAGTATTATGTACATTGACAGCAAAATGATCATTGAATCAAAGGTAAAACCATAGGTGATTTTTGGACCTCAATAGATTAGGTGATTTGCAGCTACATGTGGGCAATCTTTTTTTCTATTGTTTATGCTACAGGACTTCCTTTTCTAGATACAAAGTCACAGATGTCATCTTCGACCAAAGCACTTTCGTGTCCTGAGCTTATGCTAAATGCGGTTCAACGACACCTGCAACAATCAACAATAGCATAGGGGTTTAAACCAAATATATATATATTAGATGCTCGAGAATCCAAACTCAATTAGTATGAAGAAAGCACATGTAGGTTCAAGGAAAGAATGTTCTCGTCCGAATTTCTTGAACCATTCTCAAATAATTATATTTTATTATGCCCATATTTTATTATATTTCTTGAACCATACAAAGTCACAGATGTCATCTTCGACCAAAGCACTTTCGTGTCTGGAGCTTATGCTAAATGCGGTTCAAGGACACCTGCAACAATCAACAATAGCATAGGGGTTTAAACCAAATATATATATATATATATTAGATGCTCGAGAATCCAAACTCAATTAGTATGAAGAAAGTACATGTAGGTTCAAGGAAGGAATGTTCTCGTCCGAATTTCTTGAACCATTCTCAAATAATTATATTTTATTATGCCCATATTTGATGTGGATTAAAAATTTAAGTCAAAGTCAACAATTAATTTTAATCATACATTTCTAGAAACACAATTTTTCAGCCTCATATTACATCAACTTTTATCAAAATCTACTAAAAATTATTTTTTATATAACACCAAACAGGGGTTATATTTTTATCTTTATCTTTTTAAATTTAACTAGTATCTAAAATATCTTGATCTTACGTAAAGAACACATGCTCGAGTTACAAGACAAATTTGTAATGTGCAAGTCATTTTCTACTAGAGAAGAATATTGGAATCAAAAAAGCAATATAACTTGATTTTATACAAAGAACACATGCTCTGGTTTTGTAAAATTATCAGACTAATTTGTATGGTACAAGTCATTTTGTAGGAGAGAAAGACGATAAATCCGAAAAAAATTAAGATACATCATCAGTTTATGTGGTAGTGAGGTTACTATCATATTGTCCATATTTGTAAACTTCATTGCAACGTTGCATTGGTCTTCAAGAAGCAATATAATGTAACCAAAGTTTGATATTGTCCACTCAATTGTAGAAATTTAATGAATGCCATTAATGGTAATTATGCTTTCTGGAATTCAAAATTGTATTAAAGAGTGTATATTACTGGGCCCACTATTAAATCTGCCAGACAGAAGAGGGTGTGACTTTTGTATTAGACAACTAAGAAACTCATTCTTCATCTTCATCTTCATCTTCATCTTCATATGGGGTGGGGGTGGGGGTGGGGATAGGGGTGGAATAAGGTCTACATATCATAACAATGGAGGTTGAAATCGTTTGTTCATTTAAGGTTAAAAATTTGACAGATTTTGTTTTCTCTGCCAAGCATTATCACCACCCACTGGCCATAAATCTCCTTTAAATTTCTTGTTCATGTTGGTCCCATTAAACGATTTATGTTGTGATTTAACCAAGTAAACGATTTTAAACAAAGTGAATTGCAAGAACAGTAAGAACACAAAGCATTTTTCGGCCAAAGACCTCGGAGGTTCGGCGATCACTTCTAATGCCTAATCCCCCATTGAGCATCTATTAGGATATTGCTCGAACCCACTAAAAATAGCCCGGAATCAGACAAGGAAAAGATTAAGGAAAAACACCGAATGTTCAGCCTCAAACACAAACAACCGTTCAAAGTACAACACGATCGATCTAATTTCTTTCTTTCTCACTAATATGATTTCACTAAGAATTTACAGATTATTCACACCAAGAAATATCGCATTCGAGAGAGAAAGGAAGAACTAGGGTTTCACACAAAGACCATTTTGTCTGCCCAAAGAGTCAACCATTCAATTTATAAGATACAGCCAAACAATGTTGATCCAACGATTATCCATTTGCCAGATGTCAATCATCCAGCAAAAAACCCTTTTATTATTAAAGGCAACAATTCTGGAACCTTCAAGTAATTGGGCCGGGTAGTGCTAATTGGGCCACCATTTGCAACCTTGGGCTCATAATTCCAACACCCCAAACTTTACAATCTCCACCTTGCTAAATTTGAGACCATGTCTAAATGGATTCAAACAAAGGACTAACTTCATTTGCTCTTATTACCTGTTAAAACAAAGTGCTAGAAAACTTCAAGATTCAACAATTTTAAGGACTCAAAAAATTTACTAAAAGGTATCACCTTTGTACCTGCATCAGCAAGATTTATTTTAGTAAGAATATTGACCAGTTTTATATGAACACTTTTCAACTATATCTCTAATGAAATGAAAGTTAACATCTATATGTTTAGTTCTATCATGAAAAATCGGATTTCTACATAAGAAAATAGCACTTTGGTTATCAGATAAAAGTTCAACCTGACTTTCTATAAGTTCCAATTCATTTAACAAACCCATCAGCCATAGACCTTCTTTCACTGCCTCTGTAGCAGCAATGTATTATGCCTCAATTGATGATAAATCCACCAATTTCTAAAGTTGTGATTTCCAACTAATGCAAGTGTTATTTATTACATAATAATATGCGGTGGTGAACTTTCTCGTTATCAATATTACCAAGAAAGTCGTAATCTACATAACCTTTCAACTAAAGGCCGGTTTATTAGTTTTAAACATGAGTCCTAAATTCTGAGTGCCTTTCAAGTATCTAATTAGATTTTTCATAGCTTTCCAATGAAGCTCACCTAAATTGCTCATAAATCTACTTAGAACACTAACACCATAGGCAATGTCAAGCCTAGAGCAAACCATAACATACATGACATATCCAACAACATTTGCATATGGTACATGTAACATTCTTTTAAGTTCATCTTCACCTTTAGGAGAGTGGTCAACAGATAACTTCACACATCCAGATAGAGGTAAACTAACAGGTTTAGCATTATGTAAGGAAAATCTTTTAACCACCTTTTCTATATAAGTTTGTTGAGTTAAAAATAGTTTTCCATTTAGTATGTCCTTTTTTATTTCCATACATAATATCTTCCTAGCAGGTCCTAAATATTTTATATCTCAAGTTTCAATTTTTCTTTTATAGCAATTACAGCAACAAAATTATGACTAGCTAAAAGCATGTCGTCAACATATAAAAGCAGATATAAAGATTCAAAATCTCCATCATTTTTGAAATAAAAATAGGGATCATAATCAGACTTCTTGAACTTTAAGCCTTGTATAAAAGAGTCAAACCTTTTATATTATTGTCTTGGAGCCTGTTTTAGGCCATACATGGACTTGTTTAAAAGACACACCAAGTGTTCCTTGCCTTTAACCTGGAAGCCTTTTGGTTGAGCCATATATATAGTTTCATCTAAAGAACCATACAAGAAAGCGATTTTCACATCAAGTTGCTCTAACTCTAAGTCAAATTGGGCTACAAGAGCAAGTAATATTCTAATAGAGGTGTACTTAACTACATGTGAGAAAATTTCAATGTAATCTATACCATCTCTTTGTGAAACCCCTTGGCTATAAGTATTGCCTTGTACCTTCTATCACTAGAGTTATACTCTCCCTCTTTGATTTTGTAAATCCATTTGCAATCAATTAATTTATAGTCTTTGGGCTTTTCAACTAAGTTACAGGTTTTATTTTTGTATAAAGACTCATCTCATCATTCATGGCTTCAAGCCACTTGACAGATTCTTTAGAGGCAACAGCCTCTTCATATGATTAAGGTTCTGAATCAAAAGAATCAGTCTCTATTTGTGCAGAGACATAGTACCTAGATGGGGTCTTATTTGTCTTCTTTCTCTGTCCCTAGTCAAATGATAGTTCTACAGATCATGTGCAGACTCAAAATCCTGAGTATGATCAGAATTTTCATCATCTGTGATTAACTGAGGCTCAGTCTGAGGTGGCTCTACCTCAATCTGAGTCTGATCAATAACATTTTGATTACTAAAATCAATTTCAGTAATAACAAAATCATTTTCAGTTATTTCTTCTACAGATTTGTCACCAAGACAAGGAAATAATTATTCATTAAAGACAACTGATATATTTATTATCACCTTAAATCCTCTAACTTCTTTTATCCAAAGTCTATAACCTTTTATTCCTTCCCCATAACCTAAGAAGACACACTTCTGAGATCTGGGATCAAGTTTAGACTCAGTTTCGTGAGCATAGGCAGCACACCCAAAGGTTTTCAGATGAGAGTTATCAGGAACAGAACCTGACCACACTTGTTCAGGAACTTTATGTTCTAAAGAACTAGATGGGCATCTATTAATCAGATAGCATGCAGCTTTTACTGCCTCTCCCCAAAAGATTTTTGGCAAACCTGAGCTAATCAGCATACATCTAGTTCTTTCAAGGATTGTCCTATTCATTCTTTCAGCAATACCATTTTACTGGGGAGTATAAGTCACAGTCATGTGTCTAAGAATACCTTGATTACTGCAGTACTGATTAAATTCATTATTGCAGAATTCTAGCCCATTGTTAATTCTCAGAATTTTAATCTTCTTACATGTTTGATTTTCTATCAAGGTTTTCCAGTCCTTAAAGGTCAAGAAAGTATCAGACTTTGATTTTAATAAGAAAATTCAGACCTTCCTAAAGTAGTCATCATTGGTAAGAAGGTAATACCTATAGCCAAATGCTGTAGGTATAGGTGCAGGACCCCACAGGTTACTATGTATGTATTCAAGTATATTTTGTGATTTATGTATGCATGTTTTAAAAGGCATTCTATTATGTTTTCCCATGATACAATGTTCACAAACGGTTAATTTCTGAACACTGTCACTTCCAAAGACACCAGCCTTGGAAAGATGTTTTAAATCCTTCTCACTAAGATGGCCTAATCTTTTATGCCATAGTTCTGATTTATTAATCTGTGTCACTAAGTTCACAGAGATATTCTGAAAAATAGATTCAAGATTTATGGTATAGATTCCATTGACTTTAGGTGAACTAACAATAAGTTTCTGATTTCTGATTATATTTGTAAAGTCATTACTAATATCAATTTGATATTTTTCATCATCTAATACCCCTAGAGAGATGAGATTCCTTCTAAGTGATGGAATATATCTGATATGATTAAGCCTTAGAGTTTGACCATTTTTCAATTTCGGAACAATGTTTCCAATTTCTTTTATTTGACAGGACTCATTGTTCCCTAGATTTACAAAACCATCACTAAGTTGGAGAAATCAGAAAATCAGCAGATATTAGGATTCATGTGAAAGGAGCAACCTAAGTTAAGCACCCAACTTTGATCAGGCTTCTTCACAGAGGAGACATATACAACCCCAAAATCAGCATTTGCTTCCTTATATGAAGCTGCAATAGCTGAGGTCCCATTATCATGATTAAATAAACTTCCTAAATCATTAGCTTTCTTAAAGCAATCTTTTATTAGGTGTCCAATTTTACCACAATAGTAACATTTCCTGCTCTTAGTCTTTCCTTTATTATTCTCCTATTTCTTCTTAGAGAAATTTTTATCTTTCTTGTAATTGGCTTGAGTAAAATTACTCAAGCCTTTAGTAGAGAATTTAGGATTGGATAAGACTTTCTCAACACGAAGAACTTCCTTATGTTCAGAGCTAAGTTCTAAGTCTCTGTTCCTTAAAGAATTATGGATAATGTCAACAGTTAGGTCACTTCTACCATATTCTAAAGCATTTTTGATATCTTTGTACTTATCACCAAGGGCATTAAGTAGACAAACTACCTTTTGATCATCAGAGATCTTTTCCCCACGGCTAATAAGGTCTTGAGTGATCTTATTAAATCTATCCATATTCTCTTCTAAATCAGCACTAGAATCAAACTTATGACTGAAGAATTGTTTCCAGAGAAAGCATTTATTAGGTAAAGACTTAGAGACATATTGTTTCTGTAAGTTGCCCACAACTCAGCAGCAGTTCCAGTCTCTCCTATTTTCCTAATGACAGAATCAGACAGATGAAGAAACAAAGTACTCCAGGCTAATTCATCTTGTTCAGTCTTCCTAACTTCATATAAGGTTTCTGGCCAAGATTCATCAATAGTTTTAGTACATTTTAATTGCATCAAAAGGGCTTTCATTTTCTGGCTCCAAACACTAAAGTCTCTTTTGCCATCCCAATTTTGAACATCAATTTTAGAGGTCATGCTGTGCAAATCTGTTGCAGTTGTGTTCAACAAAGTAAACAGATAAGAAAGCACAAATTGTTTCAATTTAAACAGATCACAAGTAGTATAGTATATCCAACAGAGATACACAATCTGAATGTTTACACATAGTAAACAACAATTAACAAATTTAGGATATAAGTGCTAATATATACACAAAGTATAAACGCGGTGTGAGAATCAAATCACAGATCAAGAATTCACAGCAGTTAAAAAAACAGATTATGATTATCAATTCAAGAAATTGAAAAAACACAATATATACACTAAGAAAGTAAATGATATCAAGATAACGGTTTAAAAAACCTAAATGGATTTCTTAGACCGTAACCCTGATTTCCTCAGATTCTAGGGGTCTCACGGGGAACCCTAGACAAAGGTAAATCATGGGGGTTTTCAGAAATCCCTAAATTTATAACTTGAAAACAAGATATTACAAAGAATACTATGAAGGTTTGAGAAAATGTTACCAGAACTGCAAAGTATATAAGAGATAGTCTAGAAATAACAAGGATCGAAACAAGATTTAAATCGAAGAATCCTTTCTCACACACACTGTAAAACAACAATGGATCTATTAGATCTAACAATTTTCAAAACTGGAATAGTCACAAGAATAAATTGTAAGAAAGAAAAATACCAAGAAACTCTGATACCACTGTTGGTCCCATTAAACGATTTATGTTGTGATTTAACCAAGTAAACGATAATAAACGAAGTAAATTGCAAGAACAGTAAGAACACAGCATTTTTCGGCCCAAGGCCCCGGAGGTTCGACGACCACTTCTAATGCCTAATCCCCCGTTGAGAATCTATTAGGATATTGCTCGAATCCACTAAAAATAGCCCAAAATCAGGCAAAGAAAAGATTACAGAAGAACACCGAATGTTCAGCCTCAAACACAAACAACCCTTCAAAGTACAACACGATCTTACTAAGAGATCGATCTAATTTCTTTCTTTCTCACTAATATGATTTCACTAAGAATTTGTAGATTATTCACACCAAGAAATATCGCAGCTTAAGAGAAAGGAAGAACTAGGGTTTCACACAAAGACCATTTTGTCTCGCCCAAAGAGTCAACCATTCAATTTATAAGATACGACGAAACAATGTTGATCCAACGGTCATCCATTTGCCGGATGTCAATCATCCAAAGATAAAACTCTTTTATTATTAAAGGCAACAATTACGGAACCTTCAAGTAATTTGGCCGGTTAGTGCGAACCGGGCTACCATTTGCAACCTTGGGCTCATAATCCCAAAGACCCCAAACTTTACAATTCCATCCAAATGTTATTCTTAAAGTGAAACGGATTTCACAGGAGTTTTTCTCTTTACCTTTTTCTTGTGTTTCTCCTCTTCCTTTTCTTTTTCCCTCCTTTGATTTTTGCGCAGGTATTTGTTTTTTTCATCTTTTCTATGTTTTCATATCTTGATTTTGATGGTGGGATATCTTGTGTTTAAGTATGAAACAATTAGGTTTCGGAAAGGAGAAGTCAAATGCTGGAATCAAGGATTTGGGACGACGAAGAAAAGTGAGTATACTCTTTATATAGTTGAAAATTTTAAACTGGCTATTTCGGAGTAAAAATAAGCTGGAACTGTGGTTGAATAATATTGAACATTGAAGCCTTGATAGCTAATTAATATTGAACATTGAAGCCTTGATAGCTAAAAATAAACTGGCTATTTCCAAGTGTTGTGTCTAACAAAGGTTAAGGACTCAAGACCTTCCAAGGGTACTCCTATCTTTCGATACCCAAAAACAATTGCCCCTTGCCTCGGGAAAAATCTGCAGTGCTCCTATCGTTGCCACCCCCAAGAAAAATCACCCCAAAATAAATTCACAGTTGGTACCTTCAACTATTAGAAGGCCAGTGGCGGACCCAGCACAAAAGTTCAGCACAGGCGGACCGAATGTTGATCGTTGACCATTGACAATCAGCGATCGTAAGAGTAAGGTCGCAATTAGCTTCCTATAACTTCCTATCCCTACATGCATTAGAAATCAAAATATTATATGTCACTATGTCCAACTTGCAACCAACCTCAATCATTTTCCTCATTGTCTCTACTACATCCCCAACACAGCCATGCCTATATCTACCTTCGATTATGCTATTATACACTTCAGTGTTAACTTGGATGCCCCTTGATTCCATTTCCTTTAAAAGTTTACTAAGTTCCTCAAAACTCCCTTCTTTGCAAATCCCGTTTATTATAGCTGCATATGTCTCCATCGTGGGCAAAAATCCCTTCAATTTCAACTCGTTGAGAAGCCCATGAGCTCTGTCAACATCCCCTCTCTTGCAATACCTATCAATAAGAGTATTATAGAACACAACATTCGGAATGGCATTCCTTCCCCGCCTTTTCTCAATTAAGAGTGTGTCTGGGAGTGATTTTGGCAATCAAAAATCAATTTTTGGGTCAAATTGGAAGGGCCCACTGACAGGTTAGTCTTGCACCATATCTACACAAATTGGAAATGAATTACCATATTATCCTCCATGTGCAAATTTAACACATTTCTCTCACCTCAAATTATTACAACTTTGACCAATTCAAACATGGCATGCATCCTTTGAAAGAGTCATTTAATGGCCCACCAACACCACACATCATTTTTGGCAATGCAATGTCCCAATGAAAACCAAAATAAAGTGCTAATATTTTTTTCATTTTCCAATTCGCAAAGCACTACAATAATTTGATAACTCAAGAATATCTAACCAAAAGGGGTGAATTGGTTTTTGATAATCCAAGAATATCTTCAAGTATCATTTCATTGTTTGTAATTTCAATTGTACATGGACACAATTATTGTAGGATAACGACGTTGTTATACAAACATTTAGCTTACTCACTTTGAGCCAAGTAATCTCGAAAACGATCTCACTCATTGCGTTGCATTTTTGGTGCATTCATTTCAGCTGTGGTTTCTTCCTGTTCATCTTGAAGTTCTACCTCCGCCGCGTTCAGATCCATCTCCACAGTTGCGAACGCCTCGTCGACACATCCGGCCCATCGAAGGAAGTTGTGTATACCTATAGTAGCTATGACAACGGCAACCTGCATGTTGAAATTGTAACTTGGCATACGATCGAGAATTGTCCACTGATTTTTCCGTACACCAAATGCACGTTCTATTACATTCCTACATGACGAGTGCCTGAAGTTATATTTCTCACGCGCGTTTCGAAAGTCCTATCTCCGACCCGTCTGACCATCGTAAAACTACTGAAAATGATACAATATATCTGATCCCTTATACAGAGCCATGTACCCAGGTCTATGTGCGAATCCAGAGTCGACAAGATAATATTTACCAAGGCTAGGATGCGAAAAATCAATTTCAGGACTATGTATAGCCCGTGCCCGTATGCGTGAATCATGCGTAGTCCCCGCCCACCCTGCATTCACAAATGTGAAACATAAATTGAAATCACATGTTGCAAGAACGTTTTGTGCTGGGATGCCCTTGCGTCCGATAAATTTAACTCGTTCGTCCCGCGGCATGACAACTTTGACGTGTGTTCCATCAATTGTACCTATGCAATTTTGAAATAACAGATGCTTGTTGATATTTGATACGTGATGCTCAGTACCGTGATTATAGTTCGGATCAGGTCTTATTAGAAGTTTACTAAATTCCACGACGGCTTCAAGCACCTTCTTGAAATAGTGTCCAACAGTTTCCAAAAAATGGTTAAATAGTGTTTGTACCTATCTGTACCATTTTTCATGCGCTAATATGCACAGAAACATCCCAACTTGTTCATACACGTCTACGTGCTGGCCACTACGTAGTCCGTATTCATCGCGGAGTATATGTGTGAATTCCCACAGCATTGCGAGATACATCCGAAATTCTGCAAAACACTTATTGGGACTATATTTCATAGTATTCAACATGAACATGTGTCCGTTTCTCGCAAATGGGAACCTCTTCACTCAACTTCTCTGTTCACGATAGTATGCAGCTACGTCTATTTCTGCATGTCGACAGTATCGAAACCATTTGACGATGTCATCTTGTAGTTGTTGCACAACTTCATCTTTGTCGATTTCAACTTCATCATCGGAGTAAGGCATGAGGTCACAATGAAAATGAGAACGGGCCATTCTACTTCATAATATTACTAATAATGCCATACATAATTTGAGATAAAGGAGCAATAAGAGGAAACTTGTTCACAACTCTTCCAATACTTTCTTTGTTTAAGATATTGGTTAAATGTTTCCTTATATAGACCATGCTCTGTATTTCATGGCATCAATACAAATCATTGCACAAAAGAATGACATGAAAAATTGGACAAAGACAAAAACCAAATTATTGACACTAGTGATTGTAAGGAATCTTGTAGGTCATTATGACTCTAGAAAGATTATTTGGAAACAAAGACGTCCAACAACAGTTTAACAGTACGCATACAATCACAAAACTTTATGAAAATATGGACAGCAAATCTCTGGCTAGATATATCGGTGCAAAACATAAATATTACGAGTACAGAACAAAATTGTTTTCATGGAAAATCCTGCAACTAGAAATTAAAAAACCACACCATCTCGAACTGTTCAAATACACTGGCCCTAATTTTTTTATCCCTTACAGTCTACATTCTAGTCGTCTCTTCATATCATCTTTCCGGTACCACTCAACCCAATCCATTTTTTCATCTGCATCGTCGTGCACATCAACAATCTCCCTATTAGCCCTTCTGCTCAGGAACTTGCAAGTCCAGAAGCACAACTCAGTTTTTTTATGCAGTTTACTCATCGCCAACAACTCTTCCAATATTGTCTTTACAGGAGTCACAGCAGGACCAACCAAATTTTTGATTTTTTCGACTACTTCTCGACTGGCAGAGGCGGCGCGGTCAACAGAGTATAAAAAATCTCTGGCTTCTATTTTTGCTCTTTTCTCACTTGTGTTCTTGCTGCCAGGTCGACACTTGTCTCCACTTCACGGCCTGGAGACATCCATGCTAGTTGCTGCCCGACCAGTTTTGTCCCCCTCATCACTTGATCTGCTCCTCTCATCGCCGTCCAAATGAGCGTCGCGCAGGTCTTCGTAACCACTATTCTCAAACATGGAAAATCCTGTCCAACACATTTAGGACGGTGTGATCGCATACTTATCGCTGTCAAAGGCATCCCCAAACAACACGTTGTAGCCGTATACCTTTCTGCAGTCTTTGTCTATGTATTATTTGTAGTCCTTGTTTTCCTGTTCGATATGCAAGATATGAAAATACGTGTCCAATTTCAGGACTGTGCACAGCATAAGCCACAACATGACTAAAGATGATGTTATACAAAATAAACCATAGTATTATATGCAAGTATCTGTTGGGCCAATATGACTAAAGATGATGTTATAAAGTTTCTATAACATAAATATATAACCAACAAAATAATAGGTAAGCTACAGATTATTTACGAATTTCAAACATATGAAATCTGGAACTTTTGACATTTATTTGATTATCAATATATTTAAGATTAAGGGGATGAACCTACAATAATTACACCAAAAGGATCAGCTAAGCCAGAAAGGGTAGCTAACTTGAAGGCCATTCCATTAGCTAAGAAAAAAATGCAAAAAATACCATATGCATGGTGAACATAAAATTTCAATAATCATGAAATTGCATCTAGCTTCACTCAAAATTCTGAACTACTTGGAAAAATGGAATCAAACGAATTTATGTGAGGCCCCAACAGATAACTTATTCGGCCTAAGAAATATACTTACTTTTTCCAAGAAAAAATGGAAAGACATTGCTACCATACCGTCCACTATTCTTTACCACAAATCTTAGGTTATATTACTAGCTATCATACAAATGATGCAAAGTGAAGTGGCTGGAATTACCAAGGCTTAATCGTATGCTTCATTACTATAATTCAAAAGTCAACAACTAAAATACAACTCGGCACAAACGCTTTCAATTAACAGCGACCCGTATCTCCTATAATTTCACCCCAATAGCATCGCAAAGTTGACACGTGAATGAGGAAGAATGAAACAAAATACAGATTACAGAATGAGATAGAAACATGGACCTCTAGTTCCTATGCTTTCAACCAGTAGCATAGTCAAGGGAACAAATCAATGAAGAACAATTCGATCATCATATCCACAACAACTAATTTGTAGAAACGTGTAACATTAACATAAGTATGTAATTTCAGAAAACAGAAGATTGCAACTTTGTTGCACAATTTCATTTTCAGTGAACCTAGTGGGGACTGGGAAATCTTCAAACGTATTGACATTTCAATTTTTCGAAAACTCAAACGCCAACTCATTATAGATTCTCTTCATTGTCATTGCAAGAAATACAAAAAACCATGAAAAAAAAGTTGGTACAGGTAAAAATTCTTGGTACCTTAGTCTTTCGCTCCCACCACTCGTTCGATGCAGCAATTGTTCGCATTGTGGAGTTATACTCGACACCACTGCAGTTCAACAACTCCGTGAGTCTTTTATGCTTTTGACGAAGACAATCCCAATGATTCTTCAATTGTTGCTTGGTCCAGACGTGCCCGGAGTTGGTGTTGAACAACTGGATCACTTGGTCCCAATCGTGTTTCATGAAGCACTTTCCGTTACGATGACTGTCGGCTATCACTGCCTCTGGTTGTCGAAATCGCAGCTTTAGCAAAGAAGAATTTATGTGGAAAGGATATGATGAAAGAAATTGGAAGAGAATGATGGATTGGGTTGGTGAGGCGTGTAATGAGGAGGGCAAATTGGAAATTTGGAGTCTTATGGCCTGACTTGGTACTTCAATGTTGTCAGATTATGTTGAATTAAAAAATCAGCAACGATCCGATTTTTGCTCTTTAACGGTCCGATTTTTAATGGATCGTGTGCCCAGACACGCCCTAACTTTTTACCTTCCTCAACCTTCCTTTCTTTACACAACCTTCTAACCATTATACAAACACTATAATTATCCACACAAATATTGTCAATACCATCATCCCTCTTCACCATTTCCTCATATACATTCAATGCAATTTCGATTTTCCCATTCTTTACAAGCCCATTAAGTAGAGAATTACAAGCCAAAACATGGGGCACCACATTATACTTTTTCAACACAAATGAATACAACTCCAAAGCATTCTCAACCTGCCCAGAAGCATGGGCTCGGATAACAACATGGAACGCCTCACTCGCAGGCAACTTCCCTTCACATTTCACACACTCTGCCAACAAATTTTCAATCTCCGTAAACACTTGAGACCTAGCCAAGAGCTTCAAGAGAAAAGCTTTTCTGCGACACCCAGTCAAAGATCTTGAGACCTAATTCACAGTCACGAATTTTTTCGAACACTAGGTGTACAATTTCTGAAGGAAAAATGTCCTCTTCTGAAAAGCAGGTTTCGGGTATTTTTAGTTCTCCCTCTTCCTTCCACTAAGCACTGTTGTAGCGAAGCCCAATACGCACGATCGCGCTCCCTCGTCAGGTGCTCGGTCCGCCGCTGTTAAGAAGGCAAACCATTAAATAATAAAAGATCAAGATAAAGGATTTCAAAAATGGCGGCGTGCAGGAGTGTGTTCCGAACTGTCTTCTTACCAGAACCATGGCGGCCTCTGCCTTATAAAAGCAAAATTCCCTGTTTTACACCACCGTTCATCCCGTCCCACAAAATATCACACTCCGATTCCTTCTGTGGCTTCAAAATTACCTACTGTAGAAGTAACTCTCACTTGGCAAGGAGGACTCGGCCTTTGAATTGCTCTAATAATGAAAACACATCTTCATCTGATGATGATAATGATAATGAGCAAGGCCCGCCTCAAGAAGCAGTTCTAAAGGCCATTTCAGGTACATGTTATTATTATTATTTTTTTAAATTCGAGATTCCTTGTGGGATGTTGGTGTTATCTTATACATGTAAATTTACTAGGATTGATCCCTTTAAAAAAAAAAAAAAAAGAAAGAAAAACACTCAATTAACGTTATTAACTGATTTATTGAGTTTATGTGTGCGTATATGCTCCTGTATAATAAAGAACAAACCTTGCACTCGTAACATAAAAAAGGTCAGTTCTGGGATATGTATCTATTTGTTATTGGGAAAACAGTGATGTAATTCTGTGTGAGAAGATTGATGTCTGAGGTCTTATCTGGTAATCCTAAACCATGGAACGATTTGGTGATAGCGAAATTTACGAAATTTTCAAAATTGTTCAGGGGGCTTGTACTCTTTGTATTTTTCTTGTAATTAATCCGTAGGAAGTTGGAATTCAAATTTACTTCGACTAAATCTTCGGAGATTTTCAGAAGTTTCAAAGACAGAAGGAAGGGTGGGACAAACAACTAATGTGGTTATTGGAGGTACAGTGACAGACGATTCTACAAATGAGTGGCTTGCTCTAGATCAGAAGGTATGGACTATGGTGTCTCAATTTTCTTTTTGGCCTATTTTAACACTTGAATTTCTGGTTTGCATGCTATTCCTACGCATCTTCATGTTGAAACGCAACATATCTGATACCTCGTTCTGTTTTACAAAGCTTGAGTCTTGATGTGGGATCTCCTAGTCCTAGCTTGCATTGATTATTACTGATTTGAGAGTGTGTAATGTTTTACTAAGCAGGTAAACTTCTATCCAACTTTTAGAGGCTTTACAGCAATTGGAACTGGAGGTGAAGATTTTGTACAAGCTATGGTTGTTGCTGTTGAATCAGTTCTTCAGCAGACAATCCCAGAAGTAAGGTTCTATTTTTGTTGCTGAACATAATTAATTTCAAAAATATTTTTGGGGTTCGATGCATAGATACATAAAATCATCGAACTCTTTCCTCTACACTACCCCATCTCTTCTAACTGCACGAAGTACCTGGGTCGGACCTGATATTCGGATAAACGATATTGAACATGTGTCTGATATCTGCATTCAGAAAAAAAGTTAGAAAGCCTGTAGTAAAGATGTTGCAAATTAAATTCTGGAGATTTGGTTTTAGGTTTGAAGATGAGTTGTTGTGGGAGGTCAGTCCGATGCATATGTTTGGTATTCTTGGACTAATAGAAATGACGAGGTCTTTCAGAATCAGATCACCACTCTTTAATAGAATATGGTATAATAAATCAGTTTTTGTCCACATATTTTGTAAGACCCACAAGTATTGTTCACTTAGTTACCACTCATTTCATCTATTTATAATTTAAAAACAATTTCCAAACAAGCTTTAAGTTTCAGTTAAGGTTGTCTACTCATGTTTGCTATAAGAATGAACAAAAAATTGATTCTTATAGTGCAAAATGTGAAGATTATTATGCCTCTGTCCGGAAAGAATTTATAAATAGATGGAAATGAGTGGTGAATAAGTGAATTGTACTTGTGGATCCATTCGAATGTATGGTTGAAAATAAAGTTTGACTATTTATAAATGATTTAATTTTTTTCCAAACCAAGGCAAATTAGATAATATTATTATGGGAATACACCTAAGTTAGAAATTTAGTATTTGTAGTATAAATGAATAATTCTTGGCTTTAGGTATAATAGTATAAAATAATGTGCAAGGCATGGAATGGAATGGTATCCCAACAAACTAGTAACTTAAACAATCATTTGATTTGATAACAAGAACACAGAAGTTGTTAACACAATTTCATGATTTATTAAGAAACTTGTAAATTTTTAAAACTATACAATGTTCACAGTTCACATATTATCATAATTTAATGTATAATACGTGGGATGGAGCCGGCAAAGGTTCTGTGTTTAAAACTCACAAGCCCCATTTATGAAAATTGTGCATGGTCACTCCTTAATGAAAAAATAACGAATTTGGCATGTACATTTGGGGTGTACATTTACATAAATAAAAGATAGTGTCCTTTCTAATAACTTGAGTTTATAGATGAGGTGGTTCAACAAGAATTATTTATGTAATTAACCTTCTTAGGTAGGCAGCATCTCTCTGTAGAGTCAAAAATTATGTTCCTCTATTTCTTGATTTATTATTTGAACATTCATTCTCAGAAGATGAAATATCTAGACCAAGTGTAGATGGTAATTCAATATTAACCTTGCCACTATTATAAAAGTAAGAGTATCTTACTCAACTTTTTATGGTTTTGTAACTTGTAATCTATTTGGTAAGATAGTTAGGAAGTGTCAAGAACCACTTCAATTTCAGACATTTTTCACATGTAGTATACATATAGTTTATAATTTAAATATACCTTGTGTTTTGTTCTGTTTCATGTTAATATTCAGAAGTTCCTTAAGGAGTTGGACTACGAGGTAGTATTATTTGAATTTTAGTTTGAAGTATTTATATGAAACTAATTCAGTTTGAGGCTGAACTTGAACTGCACAAACTTTAGGTTCAGGGAGCACTTTTGGTAACTGAAGTTTGAAATCGTTGTTTTAAACTTCGTTCACTTCTATAAGAGCATCTCCAATGCACCATGTATTGATTAAAAAATTGTCACATAAGCAAAGTACAAGGTATATAAAAAAATTCCTCTCCAATGCACGCTGATAGGGACAATGTCAAGCTGGCGTGATAAAGAAAAAAAAATAGATAATGTCTTGAACTCCATCTTGATCTGGACTTATATTTCGTATCTAGCTTTACGTGATTTTGTTTTATAAATGAAAATAAAGACACAGATGTCAATCCACAAAATGAATTGCTTACCAATTTTGGACTTGAGTGTCTTTTTATTAGACATCAATGCCAAGTAGGCCGGGAGTCTTTCATCTTTCATGCATGTAGATAGAAATCCATAGAATGCATAGGAGTTGCTCTAATTCTATTTCTCTTGTCACTAAACAAGTTAAGATCTCGTCAAGAACGTGCTATAACTGCAATTTCATTTGCATACTTTATTTCCTGACATCCTACTATGTACATAATATTAGGATCACATCCTACTTTGTACATCGTTACTCGCATGTCATATTTATGTTGGCATGCTACTCTTGTTGTCAATGGTTATTAAAGTTGCTATTTTTATTAGCTCTTTTTCTTCTACTTCTATACGCTTTTTTTCCCAAATGGCATCTTGTAAAACCAGATCTAAAGTGTAACTCAAGTAACTTATCGCCCATACTTGTTAAATGTAGGCCACTTAAGTACCGTGTTCTGCTGCAGGGTCAAGTGAAACACAGGGTATCCTCACGTGGCAAATATGTATCAGTGAACATTGGACCTGTTCAAGTAGTTTGTAGTGAGCAGGTGCTCTCTCTCCCTCCCTCCCTCCCTCCCTGTGTAGCTATGCACGTGCATGTGCAACAAAAAATTTTGACATCAACATGCATAGTGCAATGAATATCATGTCTGTCAACAAAAAATGTCGAAAGGCACTGTTTATACAAACCACTACACATGAATAATGTAATTGAATCTATGTTCTCCAGGTTCAAGCAGTGTACAACGCTATGAGAAGAGATGACAGGACGAAATACTTTCTGTAGATGTTCAATTGAATTCTCTACCGAAGGCTAATCAACTCAGGCACCATGCTTGCCGTTTTCTTTTCTCTTATTTATTTCGCATTTTTTATATTGATATTTGTATTAAATGTCCGTTACTTTAGCGCAATGATGTTGTAGGCTTAGTAGAGTTGAATTGAGCTAAAGAACCTTGTGCATTAACCATTTTTAGGAATCTTACTAAGCAAATTTGTCACTTTCTAATTCACGAGGAGTGTATCTTAGAATTAGGGTTAGAAATGATATGACTAGGCCCACAACTTGGTAATTTTCATTTATAAGTTTAGAACACATTTCACCTTAAGCCAATGACCGTTTGAAAAGTTGGGTGATAATATTTGATTCTGAAACATGTTGTATCGATTCAAGTGGTTCCCTTTTTAGGCATGTCTAGTAAGTAGTATTGGATGGTCGAACCTAACATATCAAACATGTCTTTTTTTTATTTTGTGTTCTCTTTGTGGATTGACATTATGCTTATATTTTGGAGGCTCGAGTTTAAAGTTACATTAGTTAATGTGTACCAGTCAAAAGTTATTTTTAGTTTTGTAGTTTTCATGTCGGAAGAATATGTAATAATCTGTAGCAGTTGACTTGTCCATTTGGATCATTCTAAGAGGCTTTAATGGGACTAGATCATGTTTGGCTAAGCTCCCTTTTACTTTTAATTAAATTTTTATTTTCAAACATGTTTTAAGTTGGTTACTTTCAAATAAAAAGAAGTTGATTATTTTTTTAGTAATTCTTATATTACACCAAAATTACTATCAAGTATTTAGAAAATGTCTTATGAAAATGTTCCGTGAGTGGCACAAATGAAAGGTTTGGGTAAAGTCTGAAAATGTGAAATGTTTGGTACTGTGGTGGCAATTTTCCCTTATTATTATTGACGAATTGGCTTCTTGCACATAAGTTTCTAAATGGAAAGATGCTTCTTTTCGGTCCACTGGTTTATTTCTTTAACTATTTCTTTAATACATTAATTTATATTATTAAGCATCATTAGGTCATAAATTCTACAAAATTAGTGTTTTTTTGAGACTATAGAGGTGATGTTAAATGGTGGGCCCAGCCCAAACGTGCTAGCCGACGTCCTCAATTGATTCAAGGGTCACTGTCTATTAAAAGTTCAACACAAAAAAATTTATACCCATGACTTCAATTTAATAGTAAACAAAATTGTTAAAATAGTTAATAAAAAAAATTGCGGTTTTCTCACAATTCTTTTTCAGGAATTGTTTAAACAATAAGCAACTTGATTGAAAGTTGTAGGTCAATTATTGTAGTAGGTTGTTAACGGGGCAACATAACCTTATTTGACGTGTTAAATGGGTTCAATTTTCCATAATATAATACAACAAGGTAGAGGTTTTAACCTCGATGACTCGTGCATAGTGCCCAAAATGCTAAATTCAATTTGATTCAAACTAGACTAGCATCGGTCACTTGGGTCCCATAAAACGTTTAACCTGCTTCAGTGGGCACCAATTGCTTTAAAATGAGATGGTTGAATTTCATGGATTATGGGTCCGAATTACTAGAGCATCATGCTAAGGGAGAATTATCGAGGAGCAAGAAGGTCGCTTTTAAGTTCATATGTTGTCGTGTCACTCAAATGATGGTAATCGAATGACATAACATGAATAACTTGTCCTTACTGGGCATCAATTGATTTTCTGACGAGAAAATTGAATGTGTCCTTTCCAGCCCAATTCCGGGAAGGCTCCAAGCAATGCCGGTTTGACACCTTTGTAACAAGAAATTTCATTTTTAATATGGGCTGGATCATCTCCATAAACCCTTCTACACGATTTTGAATGCAATCAAATTATTAACAACGAAGTCGTTTTCTATCTAATATATTTATACACGTATTATTAGTCCTAAATCAGTGTTTGATGACTCTATGTTGTGGGTCTTTGCTGTCATATATGTCGGCCTTTATAATATATATATATATATATATATATATATATATATATATATATATGCAAGTGTTGAGCCAGCAAGAAATGCTTATGCAACTCACTTGATTGCTTGTTTTTGTTCTTCACAGAAGCAGATTTGGTCTTCCACTTCCAGTTTCAGACACTGCAAAGTCATCATGGAGCAAATCATTGAAGAACAGGCAAGTTCTATGCCAAACTCACCAGACCAAAACAGCAGACCAACCAGTATGGTGATCAAGGCAAGTTCAACTACTAATTGTATCTATTTTCCTTTCTTTTTTGAATTGGAATAATTCCCTTAAAAGCTCACCTGGAGAATGAGGCTTTCTATCTCTAGCCGCCCTTTGGCGTGTGAGATCAAATCTGGGTGGGAGGGGCATATTCGCAAAAAGAAGAAGCTCTCTGTAAGCTCACCCTATAGGCACCGGGGTCAAAACGAAGAAGCCCGCCTAATTAAGCTCATCTAATAATCTCTCTCTTCCGGGAAGGGACGCTTTTATTTATATGTAATTACATGCTCTTAATTGTGTTTATGTTCTGATTGGATTATTTTCTTGAATGAGTAACAGAAAGCAAATACTGTGATTCCAGCTCACTTGGTTGCAGAAGCCATATCGACACTTCATGGTCTTGATCTGAGATGGTCAGGCCCCATTACACCTAGTGAAAGGCAATATGTGCAGCAGTATGTTTTTGCAAAGTATCCGGAATACTGCAATGGCCTTGTTGAAGAAGGAGACAAGATAGATTTATACAGTCTATGTGTCAATGATGAATCATCAGAATCCATGGCTGATGACAGACGAAAATCCCCGAGGAATTCCATTAGGGAGTCATCTTCGCCTTCTTTTGGTATTGGTACTCCTTCAGATATGGGCAAAATTCAATTGGAGCCTTCCAAATTACTTGACATCCTAGCTAAGAAAACGTCTTTCCAGGGGAATTTCATTTCCATCCCAGAAATACAGGTGCGAAATCGTGCCTTGCAGAATTGTGGATTAACAGAAGAGGATTACTTGGTGCTCTTTACACATACTAGCAAGGAAGCCATGATGATGATTGGGGAATCTTATCCCTTCTTCAGAGGAAACTATTACTTGTCAATTCTTGGAGAAGAGGGTGATTGTGTAAGGGAATTCGTGCAGAATAAGGATTCAAAGGTTATTGCAGCACCAGAAACATGGTTGGATTTAAGGATCAAAGGATCACAGCTTAGCCAATACTTCAGAAGAAAATGCAAATATAGTCCAAAAGGTCTTTTTGCTTACCCTGCTTCCGTGAATGAAGCTCGTTCCACCATGCATTGGATTTCAGAAGCGCATAGAAATTCTTGGCACGTTCTTCTCGATGCAACAGGATTGGATGTTGGGAAAAACCGGCTCACACTTGCACTTCATCGGCCTGATTTTGTCTTGTGCACGGTTGATAATATGCACTCTCAACCAGCGAAGATCACTTGCCTCTTAGTAAGGAAAAACTCATTTGACACCGCACCACCATCTGCCTAATTAATTAAAGTGCACTATATGATGAAGATTTTCCTTCTCAGTTCTCGTAATTTTGTTGGAAACTAAAAGCAGAACATTCTGATGCTAAGCCTAGTTATCATCTGTTCTTGTTAATTATACTCGCTCTAATTCTTGCACATCAAGCATACAGCAATTGTTTTATACTTATATTAGCACAAAATTAAAGCAACATTCAAATTTATTTAACAATTTATTTAATTTTAAATATAACAATTTGTTGGGATTCGTTCAAGAAAAGGCAATATTGAATATTACATTAAACGAAACTGAAAATTACAGAGATTTTTCATATTTATGAATTGCAGTAATCTGTAATAAGATTGAGGGGGGAAATGTGTGGGCTGTCAAAAAGGAAAGTAACAAGTAATAATCCAAAGATAAACTGAGCACTGGAGGCGCACTCTAGCAAAACTCACTGTTCATGTTGCTTGCTGGTGGAATCTCGAAGTGCCATAGCCTCCCCACAGCCTTCACTAGATTCTTCTTACACAAGAAGGCTTCTGCGTACATTTTCTCTACCTTGCGGTCCACGTCATGCAAGTACACGTGGGTCACGCCAGGACTTTTCCGATTCCTCGCCATGACGGCTGCTGAGTAAATCGCAGTCATCCTTCCCGGCGCCTCCGGGAAATACCCCCGCGGCGCGTCGATCATTATAATGTCCCATTCCTTATCGTACACCTCGTCTTGTAGCATATTCAGTGCTAATTTGCATTTGCTATTTCCGCGGATGAAGGATTTTGTCGGCGAACAGTCCGGTTCTGTGCGGTAGTGTGAGAGGAGGTCGTCGGCGTCGGAGAGTTTGGTGCGGTAGTTGACGGTATTAGCTCGGAGGCCAGGGGCGTCTTTGAGCACGGTCTGAACCCACTTGGGATCCTCCTCGAGGAATAAGGTGGTTCCACGAGGGTTGAAAGAGGCCCACATGAGGGAATCGTGACCGAGTCCGAACACGAGGAAAGTGCATGGAGAAAGAGTTCTGAGAACGTCGTAAGAGAGTCTGATCTCATCAATGTTTTGCTGTGGAGTAACTTTCGACGTCGCGTAATGGAGAATGGCTTCTAGCTGGAGCTCCGTCACGTCCCTGGCGGTGGCACCATTACAAAATACTGTAGAAGAATCATTTCCTCTTAAAAATGAAGCAATAATCAACGCGCCACCGATCAATCCCACCATAACCATTCCAAGAAACCATGGATTTTCCGGCTTAAATTGGTGAATATGGCTTTTCTGCATGATCTAAGTTCCAGCGTCTTCCTTGAACAAACTAAACGAGAATATCTAAGAAATGAATCCAATATATAGCAGTGTTTGAGTTTAATTAGAAGAACAATGAGATAAGGAGACTTGAACAAAGAGAACAAAATTCTTATTTCCTAGGGGGGACTCGATGATATCTGTCTCTCGTGTGGTTTATATAAGCGCGACTTTTATTTCCTTAGATATTTCCATGAATAATTGCGAAGATTGATTGGCTAACTTATATCTTTAATTTATAGTGTGTTTGGGACATGTTCTTTTGAAAGAATGTATTATTGGGATGAACCGCATCCTTAGCGACCCCCACCTGCCCTGTCCTGAGCCTTGGTGAATGAGGTAAATCGCAGGTTATGCTTTCAAGGATATAGGGTGGAATGCTGCTTGTACACTTGCACTTACCCAATAGTCAAATCCATATTTCAAGATTCGAACCCTTGACGCGGCAGCCTCAAGTAAAGTTGGAGTTCTTCCACCTTCCCCTTTTACCACTTGGAGATGTACCATGGAGGCCGAAAGAATGTATTATTGAATAGTAGATTGACGGAGAATGTGTGGTTAAAAATGAAGGAAAAGTTGTTGATGTGATAAAAAAATATTATTTTATTGAAAAATGTATGGTTGAAAATGAATAAAAAAATAAGAATAAAAAAAATAATGTGTACCAAACAGAACCTAACATCTTTTCCACCACAAAACAAATGATGGTGACTGTGGGTCCTTTAAAGATTATTCTAAATAACACAGCATCCAAATTATAGTGCTATATTTGGATTGTTCTTTATTTTAACAATTAATGGTGAAGCCATATGTTTTTTATTGTAGGGCAAAAGATTATTTTTTTAGAAATGACATAAAATTATTAATAATAATTCATAGAGTTTTTCTACTTGTACATATACATTGACAGATGCAAAAAATAATCTGTCATTGCATCTGTCAAATTACAAGTATAACTCTAATTCATTTGTAATAACATTTGTTAACATTCCATAAATTGTTTGATAGTTAAAATATATATATAATTGGTCAAATTAAGCTCATTTGATGATGATTCAAATCTGATTTTTAGTATATTTTAATAAAAAATTGATTAAATGTGAAATCAAAAGTTTTGAATCCCATGAAATATGTTATTAAAATTAATTGTTAACTTTAATTTTGATTAAAATTTAGATTTTAATCACTACTAAATAAGGGCTAAATAAAACAGTATGTTGTTGTACAATTCTAGTGAAATCTCGTACAATTTCTTAGATAGGTTGAATGACATCGAGAGTTTTAAAAAAAGGAAATTGTATTATGGCTCGTTTGGTACGATTATTGTCTGCAATAGAGATAGGGTGTGAATATTTAGATCCACAATTGTTATATATTCATTTCACTCTATATCCATCCCTTTTAAATATTAAAATTTAAAAAAATTACAATTTTCATTCACGTCAAATTCCAATATTATCCTTATTAAATTCATTCATTTAAATACTATACATCCACACAAAGTTTATACATTCATCACACTTTGAATACATCATTAATACATTTTTAATTTTAAAAAAAATACTATATTCATCCAAACTTTAATGTAAGGTACCTGAGAACGTGCAGCTGCCTGTTTAAAACAAGAAATTTCGTTACATAGTCCGTTATATTGAGACCTATTTTTGGCATAGAAAGTGATCGAATTGGATAATGATGTCTGAATCAAAATTGTAGCTAGATGAGTTAGCTTTCCAACGCATTTTGAATCGCCTCAATCGGACAACAAATACAAAGTTATGATAAAAACACTGAAAGAAGGTTCAGCTGCCTGTTTAAAACAAAAAAATTCCGTTACATAATCCGTTATATTGAGACATATTTTTGGCATAGAAAGTGATCGAATTGGAGAATGATGTCTGAATCAAAGTTGTAGCCAGATGGGTTAGCTTTCCAACGCATTTTGAATCGCCTCAATCGAACATCGGAATACAAAGTTATGATAAAAATACTGAAAGAAGGTGCAGCTGCATGTTTAAAACAAGAAATTTCGTTACATAATCAGTTAAAACAACAAATTTCGTTAGTTTTTCCATTAAACTAACAAATTCCGTTAAATAGACACTTTATATATATATATATATATATATACACACACACACACACTAGGTGCAAGCAACGTGCAATGCACGTTTTCCTAGTTTATATTTAATAGTTTTGTTTAAAAATTAATTTGTTATTAATAAAGATGTAATTATTTTGGTTAATTAAATAATTAATGATGTAATGTTTATATAATTGATAAATAATTAGATGTGTGATTTTGATGTTGTGATGTAAATTGGTGAGATCGAAGAAAATAAGCAAAAGTTGACAAATTTGGAGAATGTGCTAAATTGTAAGGGATCCAAAGTTCGGGGACTAAAATGTAACTACTTAAAAGTTGAGCCGAACCTCACGATTAAGATTTGAGAGTGCTCGGAGTCAATTGGATAAAGGAAGTCGTCAATGGAACCAAATTTAGTCAAAAGATGATCACAAATCAATTTCCAACCGAAAAGTTATGCTCCGATATTTTAGTCTCATATTGAGACCTATTTTTGGCATAGAAAGTGATCGAATTGGAGAATGATGTCTGAATCAAAGTTGTAGCCAGATGAGTTAGCTTTCCAACGCATTTTGAATTGCCTCAATCGGATATCGGAATACAAAGTTACGATAAAAACACTGAAAGAAGGTGTAGCTGCCCGTTTAAAATAAGAAATTTCGTTCATAGTCCGTTAAAACAACAAATTCCGTTAGTTTTTCAGTTAAAAATAAGAAATTCTATTACATAGCCACTTTTAATATATATATATATATATATATATATATATATATATGACCAAATACTGTTTCTTTATTAGTTAAATATTTGAAATACTATAAATTCTTGTATTGCCTCAAATTTCACCTTTTTAACTTCATCTTAAATTTCATTTCGAAAAATATTATTAGACAAAAATGATAATAAATAAAAAATTGAAAAAAAAATCATATTAACCGTTAAAAAATAATCTTTAAATTATTGCAAATGGATGAGTGGAAAATTAGATATATTGGTATCTTATTAAAAATTAATAAGCATAATTAATGTAGATTTCAGCTTTGAAATTAGAGAAACCTTCAAATTGTAGTTTCTCTTAAGCAGCTTTAAAAAATTAAGCTCTTTTTTGAACATCAACCAAACAACTGCATTTCTATGACAAAAAATCTGGGACCATTCTAACTCCAGATTTCAAACATATACTGCTGACACCACAAACGCGCCTGTCTCATTCTACGCGAAGAATTAAAAACAAGATATTTTGGCCATTGGGTCTCCCCTTTAAGTCAGTCAATCCAATTACTTGCTTTTTCTTTTTCCAACATGTAGTCAAATGTATCATTTTCAATTGAATTAAGTTTAAATGAACATAATACTTGACATAGGGATTGATCGATAACTCACATTACATGTGTGTCCCGACCTGAATTAAATAATACCGACCTCCCCACGTATGTGTTGTGTCATCCCTTACGTCAAACATTATGTTTGTGTAGCAAAACTCTTTTCCATAGAAATGATAGTGTTGACAATATAAATCGGATCAACAAATTTCTTTCACCTAACCATGATTTTTGTCTCCTAAACTCATTATACCAGAACAAGAGGAAAAATGGCTATTTGGGAGAAAAATAATTGAATTTGCATCCGTTAATTCTTCTAGGATATTTATAGATTTTCCTCCAAGCTTTGGACTAATTTAGTCATTTTGAATATATGACAGATGGTGACTCTTTATTGGATAGTTTGTAACTGATTCTGTTAGAATATCTCATTTTATCAATTGGCTTATATGTCTTAATAATTGTTATTAGCCAGCCTTGAAGGGAAAAAGGGTCTGCCCACCTTGAGCGAGCCTTTTTTTTTTTTTTTATCCTTTTGTTTCCCTGCATGTTGTTTAAGCTTCGCAGGCGGCGAGAATACTCACGGAATTAATTCTTTTATTCAATAAATATTCCTTGAAATTCGATTTTATTACTCATATTAAATCTAGGACTTATCATGTATTTATCAACATACGAGCTTATCAGTGTTTGAGGGGACATGCTATGATTGTTGTAGTTTTTTTACGAGTGGTACAAGATTTATTTGCACATTTCTAGGTTCATGCATTTATTTTTAGTCCGTTTATTTTTTAATCTAAGTCAAGTGCATGTTGATATCCAATTAATATGATTATAGGGAGGAATCGATCGGTCGAGATTATTTATGTTACAATCTGACGATTTATGCCTCTAGTTTAAACCTATAAATATGTCCATGTCTTCAGCGTTTTATCATTTTTGGCTCTTTGTGTGTTATCTCTTGGCTTGTGATCGGCATTATTCTTGCTCATCTTTTTGACGAGCCCGAACATGAGCTGAGCCTGCTCGGCTTGTTATGGAGACGAGCTCCTCGGCGATCAGCTCGCCGAGCGGCCTACAAGCCAGGCTCATGGGCTCGTGTAATATGCGAAAATGTTATTGAATTTTCAGTGATCGTTTCGATCATTAAATTTTTTTTTTTTTTCAATTTCATTTTTCCCCTATAAATACACATCCATTCATCCATTTTTTTCCACCAAACTTACTATCAATCTCTTATTATCTACTCTACTCTCTATATTTCAATATCATTCTATACTCTTCTGTATTTTATTTTTAATCGATTTTCTACACTACTACATAATCTACATTCACTTCTCAATTCTATTTCAACATTCAATTTCAATTATTCAATATCAATTATCCTATTACAAATTTCCAATCACAAATGAATCCACGCTCATTTGTTGAAAACTTGTTCAGTGTCGGAGGTGAATCACCTGTCACACCCCACAGTCAATTTGAAAATGAATTCGCCGGTCTAAATGAATTGTTCATTCTAGAAAATATTCAAGATTTCGATACTCATAAAAGTAGTCATTCAATTGATTTGGATGATGTTGATGCTAATCATCCAATTAATTTGGAACATGATGATGAACATGTATTAGATATTCCCGATGCAAGAGAGAGAAAAAAGTGAAAAATGCAGGCAAAATGTTGGGGCCATTTTAAATTAGTTCAAACTGGTCGTGTGGTTGATGGTGTTCCAGAAACCAAAGCAGTATGTAATACTGTCAACAACGATTGGTATGATAAAAATGCATTGGAACCAACCACTTCAACCGTCACTACAAAACATGTGCGACCAAACATGAGATTCGTCCTGGTGGTCAAACGTAACTACAATTTGGTAATCCAGGCACTAGTGCTACAACTACGCCACTTCCTACGTAAATGTATTCGGAGGAGAAAGCTCAAAGGTGATGGTGAAGTTCGTTGCCGCAACTGAGTTGCCACTAGAAATAGCGGATAACCAACATTTTGTTTCCTACGTGAAACAATATCTTCAATAGAGGTACATTGGGGTAAGTCGAAATACTCTTTGTTCTAATAGAAATACTCTTTGTTCTGATACAATAGGATATTTCGTTAATTCAAAGAAACCATTGATTGCTGATTTAGAAAATATGGGGGTGTGATATCTTTAACTTCGGATATGTGGGAAGTGATTAATAAAAGAGGTTATATACCTGCAACTGCACACTATATAGACCCATTTTGGGTCATGCATAAAAAAATTATTGCTTTTAAAATTATTGAGTTCCCGCACAAGGCTAACAATATATTTCATGCTATTATGAACATTATTAAAGAATATTGTTGCGAGAGTAAAATTCGTTCGTTTACATTCGACAACGCTAGTATAAATAAGGTTTTCATCGATAAATTTCATAGAGTACTTCAACCCGATTTCGGTGATTATTTGTTTCATATTCGATGTGTATGCCATATTTTTAATTTAATAGTACAAGACAGTTTAAAACATGTTAAGGATGAAATTCAACGAATTAGGAATGCAATAATATATCACGATTGCACATAGACATAGTAGAAAACAAGCACTTGAGGAATTTTGTGCCCTACCTGGGGTGACACATACAAAAACATTTATTAGTGACGTAGAGTATAGATGGAACTCCACTTACTTATTATTAAAATTATGTAAAGGTTTTGAACATTTAATGACTAAATTTTATAACAATATGTATATTAGAGACGAAGACGATATTATTTTGAATGAGTCCGATTGGAGTTCATTTTTTAAAATTAAAAAAATTTTGACAAGTTTTTATGATTCTACAAATTTTTTGTCTGGTGTTTATTATCCTACTAGTTGTATAGTCCTCGAACGTTCTTATATAATTGTTATGGCTTTTCATAGATTTACGAGATGACCTCAACTTTAATTCAGTTATATATTCCATGAAATTAAAGTTTAGAAAATATTGGGAAAACTTACCTATATTATTTCGTTAGCATACATCATGGACCCCGATATAATTTATCGAGTACTAAATTTGTAATTGATCAAATTTCACCAGCTTTAACTTTCAATGTACCTATCACTTATAAAAATTTGGAACAAACTTTATGTAAAATGTACGATTTATATGCTCAACGAATAGGTACTCATATTAATCAGCTACCCTCGGCTCTAAAACTACTCATCTCACTGATATAGCAGATGACGACGCTAAAGTTTTAAATTTATTCAAATGCATGAACTCATATAGATATGATTTCAACTGCATTTGCATGTGGTTCCTCTAGTACTAGTAATAGTTTGTCTTTCAATGCATGTACTCAAACATCGATTAGTAGTCCAAATGAATTGCTTGCTGAATTAATTAATTACTTTAATCATACTACGTCTAGTAACAAAACAATTAGGAAAAGTTCAGAAGAAGTAATTAAATTTTGGTGAAGGTATGAACGCCGATGGCCAGTAGTTTCTGTAATGGCAAAAGATCTACTAACACCTCCGGTTAGTACTGTAGTTTCAAAGTCTGCTTTTAGTGCAGGTAAGAGGATTCTCTCGAAGGTCAGAAGTCGACTGAAAGAAGATATTTTGGGAGAATTAATGTGCGTGAAGGACTGGAAAAACGCTCATTTTTTACTGTAAGATAAATATGTCGAAATTGCATGTATTCAAGTAAGTGATATTTAATTTAACCATATTCATCACAAAATTTTATTTTAATACCTTTATAATTTTTAAAAAAAATTGTAACCGTAACAAGTTGTTCGTGTATAATTTTTAACTCAACCAACTCGAAATTGAAGTAGCCGATCCCAAACCCGGATAAAAGAAGAAGGTTTATATCTTTTTATTAATATTTTAAAAAAGAAAAATGTATATTTAAAAAAATGTTTAGAAAATGACCAAATGTGTGTGTGTGTGTATATTTTTTTTAGGTTTAGAAAAGCTATAGTAAAAGGTTAAAAACGACGAGCCAACGAGCTAAAGCTCGGTTCGGCCCACGAGCGGCGAGCTCGTGGGCCAAGCTCATGCACGTAAAGGTCGAACTAGCTCGGCTCTGCCCTTTGCTGCCCCTAACAGAAAGGATTTTGAATAAGACTCAAGATCAATGTGGTATACCTAATAACATAGAATTATTGTCCTAAACCATCTCAAATTGCAGACTTCCCTCTCTATGGTTGTATAGCCATCCACCAATATTTGATAGATATGGGGCCTAGGGTTCTTTTCCATCACTGATGATATATTCTTTGGTTTTTTTTATGTTTTCTTGTTTCGTTTATTTGTACAGATAAGCTAGGTTTATTTCGTGGTCAACAAACTTCAAGTTTTAATAACTTTCATTCTCGACTTAAAAGTCCCGACGTTTGCAAGTTTGAGAAGTTTCTAGACTTTTACAGTACTGGCATTCGAACTACCATGAGTGTGATTATGTTCCGATTTCTTTGTTTCTTTATCTCTGTTTAGATAGTTTATGATCTCTCTTTCTTTTGCAGTGCGAATTGATTTCAATGCAACTCCTAAGTGCCAGAAAATTCTAGCTCCCACTCCTCCCGAGGATTTACTTTAGCATGTGAGTGAAGGTGTTACTAGGCAACCTTTGTTATTTCGAAGGGATGGTGGTTCACAAATTGATGGTGCTTTATCTCCAGGGTCTTTTCCCTTGGAATTTGCTCATCCATCAGCATTGGTTAGGAACCCTTTTAAGGGAAAAAGAAAATGTCGAGTGGATCTGAACCACTTAAGGGCAAATATTTATTTTTCCCTCGCCTCAACGAGAAATTAGATTCAGGGGCCTTATTAGCACCCTCCTCTTTTATTTCCATGGCTACTAGATCTATCTATTTGTACTTTAACCCCGTCTGAGAAAAAATTGCAAAGGGTCTTTTCACGAAGAGAGAATTTGATCGATGCTCATCTCATGCGAGATGCTATTCTTCAAGATGACCAACAGATGGAGTATGAAATTTGTATTTTGCAAGTTGACAAACTGGAAAAGAAAGTCGATTTCATGGAGAAGAGGTGTGAAACCTTTCAGAAAAGACTGGGGGAGACTGAGAGAGATAAAGAGAGTACAAAGAGGTCAGTAAAGGTGCGGGGGTCTTTCTTACAAGTGAAGCTTCCTTGATGGCGCCTCCAAGGATTTAGAGTTGACCAAAGAAAGTCATGCCGCTTATGTTGCGAAGACTGATCGCAAGATTTTGTGCCTCAGAGAATAGCTCCAATTAGTGCAAGCCAATTAATAATGTTCTCTATATTATTAAGAGTTTCACCCCAAGTGGAACATGAATTTTTTGGAGGCTCATAAAGGAGATGTCGAAAACACCGTACCTCCAGAGGATACTTCACTCATCCCCGGAGCTTCAGAGCTTCAGATAATACGTCCACTTCCTTCGAACGTACCCAACTCTTGGACCTTCCACTTATTCCTCCCAGTGAGGTAGCTATCACGATCCAGCTAACGCTCCTGCTGATGTACCCTTCGAGGGTAACACCCTAGTTAATCAAGATGACCTTGCTTTTGGAAATATTCAACCATTGGTTAAATTGAAGAGATAGCTCGTCATTGTCTCATTATTTAATTATAATGAATTTCTTTTATCTTTTGTCTAAGTTGCTCATTGTATAATTTATTAATGAAGCCCCTATTTGATTGCCATTATTAAGAAAAATAATATTTTGAATAATATTTTTTTGAAAAATGTGTTGGTAAAAAGTATGGAAAAATTTTAGATTGACATAAAAATTATTTTGTATGTGAACGTGTGGTTGAAAATAAGTACGAAAATTAAATAATTTTGTTTTAAATAAAGACAAACAAAGACAAAATTTCATTTAAAGGTCCAACCATGTGTATCCATGGGTGATCAACCTATATTTGATCTAACACACGTCTAAACAAAATATTCACAAAATTATCATTATCCACTAACATGCACTAAGTCATTACTAGTTATTAACTACAAGTATATCGTAATGGGGATATATAATTTCATACTCATCATCGCTAATAAATGTAACTAGAAGAAGGATTACCTTGATCCAGAATACGTTCACCTTAGGCTTTTTGGTGGTATGTGCGTAATTCCTTTATGCGTTCATTGTTTCTTCGCCTCGCATAAGGGCCCTCAATTATGGTGTTGATTTTTTTTACTAGCAATTTGTAGTTGGAAATGTTTGCTAATGCTCGCGCTGGTTTTGCTGCCTTGGTCCAACTCCTCAACCTCACCACCTGTTTGGTCGTCTCCTACTTTCAATTACTTCATGTGAACCTTTCTGTTGGCTTCGAGGTTTGGCCATCTTAAGTACATTATAACATTCTTCCGTATTGTGATCCCTGAATCTAGATATATTGTATATACCCTACCTCCGAGCTCTTAAAAATGCAAGTACTGCAGTTTTGGTAGTTTGGAATAATATGCCCAGGTTTTACCTTTGAGCTTTTCAGTTCTATCTTCTTTCGGCTAGCAATGGTATCCTATGCCTGGATCTCGCTTTAGATCAGACCTACCAATTAATGATAAGAGGTTGAGTTTTGAAAATTACGTAGTTTACTGACTAAATTTGACCTTACGTGCACAATTATTCTAATAAAAGCAACAAGTCACTTTTTAATAGTTTTTAGATGGTTAACCATACAGTCCAATTATTTTATGTTTGAATACGACAGTTAATAATATGGAAAGCAATAAATAATACCAATAATTGATGACGGAGAAACCCAACTGTGTAAAAACTTCGGGACCAAGTCAGCTACCTCTACTATAGACAATATGGATTACAGACATTTCCAGCCTAGCAAATTCCACTAGTTTCCGCTATTATAATTCCTGTAATCTCCAATATCTGTTGTTCCTCCAGACTCTCGATCTGCTACCATTGATACTATCTAGCCAACCTGCTAGATCTCCCGATCTACCTCTTGTAGCTTCCAAGAATCGCTGTAAATTCCAGACTCTCGATCTTCTTCAATTATCTCTTCCAAGTTGATATCCAAGAATCACCTATTCATGTTCTTCTTCCTACACTTGTAGTCCAACCTCTCTCAACCTCCAAAAACTTCTGAAGTCCAATTGAGAAAGTACATTCTTAAAAGTGTTGAAGAAGTCAGGTGTTTTGGATTCATGATCCTTGATATTTTCCTAAAACTTGGTTGCCGGATCTCAAGAATGATATGGATCAATCACCAAATGATTATGCTCTTGGATCTCTCAAAATATGATGTGGATATGTTATACAATGAAATCACAATAAAGCAACCCCCTGGAAATCGTTCCAAACATCTGTATTTATAGTTTAGGACACTTAAGTGTTATAGGCCGTGTAAAACTCTTCAAAATTGCAAATTCGGTCTGGCCGCATAAATATATCTCTCGAGCGACAGCGAGGCGATAGGCGGGCGGTAACATCTCTGTTTTGTCGCTCGAAAGTGAGTCAGGCGAGCAGCTAGCGAAATTCTAACGTCACGTTTTCCTTGTTTTCAACCTCTCACCTTAACTGAACTCATCTTTACAAAATTGCATTCAAGTTCTTGAATTTTTACAAGTGTTCAATTAAGACCCTTTTGTTCACAAACATGCCAATTACAACATTGGACCTAACAAGTTTCATTTGGCATACATTTCACTAGAACAGTGTTTTCATCAGCAAACTGTTCCATAAGGCATCTCTGACTTTTTCATTCGAAATAATTTCGCAAGTAATTAATTCAGTACTGAATCATGCGAAATAAATTTGAAGTGATTCACATTTTTCTTGCCTCATGTCATTCAGTCGCATGGCTGGTGCTTGCCCATTCTACTCCTTACGAACACCCCCACGAATGCCTACTTCAGCTACGACCAACTCCTAACGGATCCTGCGACAATTTGCTATACCACCGTTTTGCAAGTTCATCCAGCATTAGGTGGAAACCTTGGCACTTGAGTACAGGGCTTTCATTTCTTTTTTTTTTTTGCCTTATATGTGTCATATACTCGAATAGGGAGTAAATATGATCTCTTTTCCCATTATATTTTTCCATTACGAGGCGAACAAACGTCTTTGAAACTGGCATTCCTTTAATCTCTTTTGAGAAAGGCAAGCATTCATCATCGTCATCCATCTTGTACGATTTAGGAGGCTGACCTTCACACTCTTCAAATGGAAAAGTGTTATACGAAGTGTCAACAAGGTTTTTGCTCTCCGGCCTTGACTATACTAGTTATACCCATGTCACATGAGCTTGCTTCATCTGTAGGCTTTCCCAAAGTGGATTTACATTCACATTGCTCCTTTCGTTTCTTCTCCAGTACTTTATCACCAATTTTCGACATCTGCAAACTACTCATCTTTTCACAGAAAGAGCTAGCGCCTGCTTTCTTCTACTTTTGTCGGATTCATATTGCCAATTTTCCTTTGGATTCTCAACTTTCGCGCACAATAACGCATTTTTCACTATCAAGGCTTTTACGCTTTCGACCATCTCCTGGATCGTTTTTGCTATGGGCATCTTTTTCCTTAATCGGCACGTTGAGAGGGAAAAATATAGGTCTGTAATTTTGTCAATGTTCTCTCCCGTTGTCGCTTTGGATTATCATTGCTATCCATTGGATCATCACTACTATCTCCTTCAATTACGGCTTCCAACGGTATTTTTCCTATTGGATTTACTTCCATTTGACTCGTCTTTACTAATCTCAAGGATTTCTTAGTTTAAATAATAAATTTCGTGATCTACTTTGCTCTAATTTTTTCAGTAGATGGTTCCAATTTGTTGACGATAGAAATCGGATCAACAAGTCATCCCCATCTAGTCAAGATTTTTGCCTCCTAAACTTACTAGTTTTGATGTTCAAACTGGAGCAAGAGGAAAAATTTATATTTGGTAGGAAAATAATTGAATTAGCATCCCTTACTTCTTCTGAGATAGTGGCTCAAACTGGAGCAAGAGGAAAAATATTTATTTGGGAGGGAGGAATATTTGAATTTGCATTCCTTACTTCTTCTGAATTAGGGGTATTTATAGATTTTCCTCCAGGTCTTGAAATAATTCAGTCATTTTGAATATATGACAGATGGTGACTCCTTATTCGCTAGCTTGTAACTGATTCTATTAGAATATTACATTTTATTAATTGGTTTACGTGTCTTATTAACAACTATTAGTCAGCATGAATGGGAAAAAGGTTTGCCCACCTTGAGTGAGCCCTTTTTTTGCGCTTGTTTTCCTCGCATATCCTTTAAGCTTCGCATGCAGTGGGAAATGTTGGGGGACACATCAGAAAGTTGTAAGGAATAAGATGGGCATAGGATCTACCAAATCGGATAGTAAGATATGATAACGGCTCCGGCGCGAGGTCGGGTCGTTACAAAAAACGCGCGTTTTTTTTAACAACCCGATCTCGCGTCGGAGCTGTTATCATATCATATTGTCCGCTTTGGGAGAGTCTAGACTCATCTTACCCTTCACGGCTTTCGGCGCATTTCCCAAAATTCGAACCCCATTGGGCAACTTTCCCAATTGATACTAGGATTCAACTTAAGTCTCCCATATGATGGAAGTCTTGGGTTGAAATCCTAGGGGACACGTCAAAAAGTTGTGAGGGATAAGATGGGCATAAGCCCTCCCAAAGCGGACAGTACGTAAGATATAATAACAGCTCCGTCGCGAGGTCGGGTCGTTACACTCACAAGATTAATTTTGATTCAACATATGAAAACAAAAGAAAATAAGTTCATGTTTGAACCACATTAAAATTTTATTCTCATTCTTCTATTCATTTTCAACCACACATTTTTCAATAAAATAATATTTTTCATCACATCCATAATTTTTTCTTCTTTTTCAATCGTACATTCTCCAACAAACTACTATTCCAACATACATTCTTCCAGAATAATGTGCTCAAACACACCCTAAATTTTAAATTTAAAGAGTAAATAGAAAAGTTAGAAAATATTTATGATGTTAGGTACGAACTACTCCACTGTCCGCCGCCATCTAGAGATTTTAGACTCGGTGATCATCACTGCAATTTAGTGGTGGTGCCAAGGGGGAGAAAACCTTGCAACATTTGAACTTTTCTTCAAATTAATGAAAAAGAAATATATACACAAAATACAGTTATATTTTACACCTTCAGCATTTTTTTGGTCCCCAATTATAAGAATTTGGACTCTACCACTGCCAACTAGTAATAATTCGTGATTTCTTCCAAGCCCATTATTTCTATTTCAAATTTTCAACTCTTCGCTACAATTAAGGAGCTACAAGCTAGAGCGACTTTCAATTATCAAATCTTCAATGCAATTAATTGAGCTAGCTACTCTAGACATTTTGATGACTACAACACTGCAGCGACTTTTAGTCTTCAATTTATAAGTCCTGAGTGATGAATAAAATATATAATACTTTTGATTTATAGGTTGAAAATTAATTTTGATCAATTATAAATTTTCCCAAACATCTATATATATATATAAAAACAGAAGTGCCGTAAAAAAAAATTCCCCTCCAAAATGTACTTTCCTCTTATGGAATTCTAATTAAAGTTCGTCTACCTATTAGTCAAACATTACAGCATGCTTTTATTGATAGTAATAATTTCATTTGTTGAGTTTTGTGTTCATTAAATCATTCTTTTTTTTAAAAAAAAATGTTTGAAAATCGAAAAGTCACTATAACCTGCCTTTTATATATAAACTTCTTTGGATTATTATCATTTTAAACGTTTAAGTTGTTTTGTGTGTGCTAATTACATTATTATTATGGTTTTGAAACTTAATTAATGTTTGATTATTATTATTATTATTATTATTATTATTATTATTATTATTATTATTATAACAGTATTCGTGAAATGTGTGTCATGTTAAATACCACGTTAATATGGTGCAAGTAAATATAAATTACTGAACAAAGACCGTTAGCCATGGTTAGCTCAAATCATGGATTAAAATTCTGAGTTATGAAACCCAGTAGATATTTAGATGCCCAAGTAATTAATAATTATTAATAGTAAAATGAGGTAAACCAATGTTACAAAAGTTGTTCTGTATTAATTATTTCTATTTTTCCTTTAAATTTGATTTGCACATAAACAGGCAGAGTGACTGTTCGTTTTCCGAGTAGGGACGTGCAACCATTTTGAAATACTACAATTTTGTCAATATTTTACTTCAAAATCCATCATTCTACCTCATTGCTCATCATTTTAGCAGTGTAAACAAAGACTTCAAATTTGATTTATGCAAGCACATTTACAAGAAATTTGAAGACTTCGTTTTCTATTCGTCTCGGGAGAATTATTTTTGCGGGTGCAATATTTTTGTGAGTATATCGTTCAAGTCGCAGTCCGGGTGACATTCTAGCAATTCTGTTTCGAATACATCTGTTAATGACCATTTTTTTTTGTTTCACGATTTTAACTTTTTTTCACTTTTTCTACCACGTCGAAGATAGATAAGTGCATATGGCACCGATATTTGATCTTGTGCGAGATATCAACGTCACGAAAACTAATTGGGCGCTAAAAGTGCGTGTTATCCGTGTTTACGAGCTGCCAAAGATATAAAATCCGAATGAAACATATAGCTTGGAGTTCATTTCGCATGGCAGTGAAGTAAGTTTTCCTATCACATTCCAAACTTTACATGTGGATCTGGTATTAACATATGTAATGCAACATGTTAATTGCAGATTGAAATTTAGGATATGAAAGTGAGAAAAGAATTATAAATATGGCATAAAATAAATTTCTAAGGTATAATTTGTATTCTTTTCGTCAAAAGATAATTTCCTCTTATTATATCATACGCAATGACAATCAACAAAAATCAGGGTCAATCGCTATCTCATGTTGGTTTGTATTTGAAAAAATCAGTTTTTAACCATGGTCAATTATACGTTGCTATGTCTAGAGTTACAAATCACAAAGGGTTGAAGATTTTGATTTGCGATAAGGATGACGGACAAGACAATTCAACGATAAATGTGTTTTCAAGTAACTTTTCCAAAATTTGTAGTAGTTGGAACATCGATTTAATTTTTTTATGACAATTGTAACGCATATATGATACTTATTTCATATACTTTTATAACAACCTCAATAATCATTTTTAAGTCAAATGAAATATTTAATCTCAACGTTTATAAATTTATTTTTTTAGTACAATATCCGTGCATCGCACGGAGGACACACTAGTTATTAATAAAAAGGAACACTGCAATTTAGTGGTGGTTCCACAAAATGTATAAATAATAAATGAATAATAATTATGAATATTTGATATTTGACTTTCGCTAAATTGATTGTCAAATGAATGTCACTGTTAATGGCATTAACTCAAATTGAAGCATTGTCCTTCTTTTGTTGATTTTTGAATAAATACTGATATTTATCCCAAAATCTGTGAAACTTATAATTTTCTAAAAATTTAATGGTATTAACTCAAATCAGTGTTCTAAAAGGAGCGTCTAAATGTGAGGCGAGACCAAAACGCCAAGCCTAATGTGTTAGCGACTTATTTAGCGGTCAACGACAGTTGTTGACTGCTAATGCGCGCCTATGCGCGCTTTTTTTTTACAATTCTTTTGAAGTTAAAATTTATTAAATGCTAATTTCTTCAGTTTATCCTAATTTAAAATTAAAATAACAATTTGAACTAAAAGTCAAATGACCAACGAATCTTATTTACGGTAGATAATTTCTTACTATTTTGTGTTTAAATTTAAAACTTATATTTTTGTTGGAAACTTTGAAAAAATGTTTAAAACTCCTATAAATCTATTTTAAATGTTTAGTAAGTATTATTTTTAATTGATTAAAAATTAAAATAATATTAAAATATGAAAATGCTTTTTTACGCATATGCCTCGCCTAGCCCTGGGCTTGGCCTTCACGTATCGCCACACATTACGCATTTTAGAACACTGATTCAAATTAAAGCATTGTCCTCCTTTTGTTGATTTTTGAATAAAAACTGAAATTTATCTCAACATTTGTGAAGCTTATAATTTTCTATAAAATTAACAAAATTTTAATTTCTAAACAAATAGTTAAATCACTTTTAGCATGTCCATGACCAAAGTACAGAATATTTTCAATGATTTCACTATACAAAGTCATCCTAATTAAACTCAAAATCTTCAAATTGGGTCATTTTTTTCTCAGATCATTTACTATCAATGAATGAAGTATTAGGGTTTTGATGCGCAAGGGACGATCCTCCTAAGAAAACATTACTGCTAACGTATGAAAAAAACAATTGGATGGTTACAAGCAAAACAATTCCGTGAGGAAGCATTGGCGCCGCGTGGTCCACCTCATTAATATGGTAGATGCACAAGTACACATATGTAACTAGTTCCACGTCTCATCCTCCGTTTGTGAAGAATTTATACCCAATTTCATTTATAAATAGATTAAAAAAAAAAAGAGTAGTTGATAGGTTGATAGTATCGTCAATCCATTAAAATGTATAATTGACGCTTATTTATGATTATATTAGCTTCATGTTTAACGATGTGAATTCTACTCAACTCATAACATGCCTCGTAAAGATAAGGCTTCGTTTAATTGCTCCATTACTTTTTCTTTTTGTTGACTTCCGAATCTAGTGCCACTCAGGCGTCAACATATCTCAACTTCTTTCCTATCCACGCATAAGTTATCTGTACACTTGAACAAACGTGTTAGAGACACAGACTATCGCTCCAAAAAGAGAGTTTAATGACCTTATGCAAGGAAGCTCAAATCAAATCATGGACAGCATTTGAGTGTAAAGAAAATACGAAAGACGAAAATATAGAATTCAAATTTGGATTACCCTTTGAATGCCACAATGACTAGGGGTGGGCGCGGTTCGGTTTGGGTTGGTTTCGACCCCAACCCGAAACCAAAACCAAATTAGTCGGTTTGGAAAAAATTTCAACCCAAACCAACCCACTCTAGCTCTTAAACCGAACCAACCCAAACCAAATCGGTTCGGTTTGGTTTGGTTCGGTTAGTCGGTTTAGACTTTTAAATAATATTGCATCATAAAAAATGAAAAGTCATGCAAAAAATAATTTATGTCATTCAATTTAACTACTCACATTGACGCAACCAAGAACCAACACATAATCATAACAAAACGGAATCTTCATCAAGCTTTTTTTCCATCCCAATACTTCATCTCCATCAACCTGGATATGTGGTGGATATCCATAAGAATAAAAGAGATGTCAAATTACGTTTACTGCACTTAATTAAACATGAACTGCTAAACATATCACAATTATTTCTTTCTTTCATCTCAATAGAAGGCAGGATATGATCAGAATTGAAAATAACCAGAACTAAGCATAATCCAAAACCAAGACTCAGAAAATAACTAGAACTAAGCATAATCCAAATTCAAGAGTAAGAAATAAAATTTATGTTACAAGAAAGAAACTCAAGGCACAAAAAATAAATTGTGTTAACATCTAATGTCTAGATTTTAGGAAAATAAATATCTAGGAAAGTAAAATCCAAATTCCAAAAGTTTTGATTTTGACTTTTCTTTTTTCAAAAAAAAAAAAAGAAACATGTATAAGTGGGTTGGGTCGGTTAACCAGTGGTTTAAGGCTTTAAACCATGACCAAACCGAACCACCGTGGTTTTGTTTAAAATAAAACCAAACCAAACCAATAACTATGTCAAACCGACCCAAACCGACCCGAGTCGGTTTGGTTTGGTCGGTTTTTCGATTTTTTTGCCCACCCCTAACAATGACTAGGTATTTACAAGCCAGGGTTGGGGACAAGGCCTCTTGAATGATTGACATGCCATTTCATCCAAACGGCACACACGTCAAATTCAATATGTCACATACTACTATACTATTCATTATAGGTTTGTGACCTTTCACACCTTGTCCAAGATGGATCACTAGGAATGTGACTACAAGCTATGATCGTTGAAATGTCATAACAATCATCCACATGTTGCTCGAGATGTCATATATTTCAATTTAATCAATACCACGAATAGGACCTCAATAACATCGGACTTAAGAGACCCATTTGGTGTGGCCGTGGATTGGATCATTCTTTGATACCTCTTTGTGATTTTGTGACAAATTTCTCAAGAGTTGCAGAGTTAATTGTTTCAGTGGCCACTATACTTTACTCATCATCACGGATTACCTATTGAACTTTACAATGCTTCCCAATACCCATTGAACTCATCTCCGTTTCACTAAAACGGCCATTAGACAGATTTCGTCTGCGAACACATCTACATGAACGGCAGAATGCTGATCTGTCAGTTGAAAATGGTAACCTTGGACACGTGGATGAAAAATCACCCAAACAAGCCCTTCGCTACAGTGAATATTCTCGAGTTCATTGACATTAAAATTGAAGAATGAAATGGAAAAAACAAAACAAACCCAACTCCAGTCAAATTGAAGAGAAAACCCTAGCCCTAGCCATCGCCCTAAATCCATTTCATCTGCAAATGCATCTTATCCTTTTTGATTCAAGTCGCAATTGGGCAAAGGAGTCTCAATTGTCAAACCCAAACCGAAATTCCCAAATCGATTCCAAACGTGCGACCCCAAAATTCATTTTTTGCAAAGACGGGTGTTGATGTAGCTGGGAGTAAAAAGGCTTCACAGACGAATGCTTGACGACTCTTACAAGAATAATTAGCAACCTGGAGGTCAGTGTTTGCATTGTACAGGCCCATTTTCTTGATGTTGAGGAACATGAGAGATTGGTACAGGTTATGAACACTTCACAAAATAGCTATGTGACTAAAAAAAATTATAGTTTTTTCGTTCTTCTTTTTGACAGTGTGTCTGGAGTTAATAGAATAGCTCACCTTTTCTAAAAATTTGAAACAGCTTCAAGAGTGAATATCAATGCGTTGTGTGCTTTGAATAGATTGAATTGCATATCTTTCTTTGAATTTCTTTGAACGGGGGTTAATATCTTTGAATTTCTTTAAGCTGGGGTAAATTTCTTTCATTTCAGTTGATCAAGGGTTCATTTCTTTGAATTTTTCTCTTCAGTACAACAAACAATTGTAGAATGTTAGGGAGAAACAAAGGTATTTGTCATAGCTGTAGAATGCGCGGCACATGTTGTCGAGAATGTGGATTGGGCTTTGTGAAATGTATGGAGGTTGAAAAAAGACAAAAAAACATAGGTCATTTATTCTTATGTTGTACTAGAGATTGTGGTTATTTTAAGTGAAACAATGATCCATCGTCGTCGCAAGAAATACCTTTGCAATTTGACGCTGAGTCCAGTGTGAAATCGAAGACGAAAGATCTAATAGAAGATTTGTCGACTATATTGAAGACAACCGTTCAGATAAAAGAAGAAGAAGAACAATTGGAGATATCTATTAACATAATGATTCGCAAGGGAAAAGGAGCTACTGAGGACAACGGGAAAGGAAAGGGAAGAGTTCCAAAAATTTCTTCCAACTATGTTGAAGAAGTTTTTGTTTTGCTATTTATGTAATTGTAATGAGGCCCCACGTTTTGTTATGATTATTGGAAATGCTATTATGGGATGTTGATTTAAATTTATCATTTTTCTGGACAGTTTGGGTAATTACGTAGTGATTTCTCTGTTTTGTTGCATTATCCAAATGCTTGTTGAGCTTTCAAAGGTGGTTGTTGGTTAAGATGAATAAATAAATCAGAACTTAATGGATTATTCTGTAAGCTGAAAAAATCTGAACTAAAGGGAGCCAAAATGTCCTTACATGTGACCTAAAACCTGAACTTCTTCACATAATATGTTCCGATATTTGAACTGAAGGGAGCCTAAAATCTGAACCGCTTCACAAAATATTTTATGAAAATAGAAAACAAGAAATTGGAGTAATCTTGCTTCCACTAAAATATTGCACTGAGACAAGCAGAATTTATACGAATTTTAAGCTCCAAAATATTGGGCTTTGCATTAATATATATACTAAAGCACATATTTTAGGGTCGCACAAAAAAATCGCGAAATCGCAAACCGAACCGAAACCATTACTTCGAAACCGTTGGCTTGGATCCACATGGACCCGTGGTTTTTTTCCTTCAAATCGAACCAAACCGTCTCAAAATGATTTGGTTTAGGTTTCAATTTTTAAAAACCACATAAAATCGAACCAAACCGTTTTTAAATTTTTTAATTAAAAATAAATTTTATTAACTTACAAATTTTAAAGTTTTTCCTTTTTAGAAAAAAATATCAATTTAGCAATATAAATTACAACCAACTCATTAAAATAATCATATAAAATAAATTAATTCATCATTATTGGCCAATAGTTTTATAAGTTCACAACACACGTTGTGACCCGAATTCTAATCTAAACTAAAATTAATTTCAAATAATATGAAAAAAAACATTTATTTTCAACAATCCAAATCATAATACAACAAAACGACAGCAAATCACGCCTACAACTTTAGAAGCTACCTAAACTCTCATTTCTCAAACATTTGACACTTTTGTGCCACTGCTGAACAAAATGCGATTTCCAATCACAAATCATTAGTCGTTTTTTGCTTGTAAGTCTGCTAATTTATATCGTAATCACAATTTCTCTCTTCTCTCTTCTCTCTTGATAAGTTTTAGATTCTCATTAAAGACATTTTTTTCATTATTCTTTCTTTTATTTGTTATTTTTTAACTTATTATACACTTGTGAGTTGTGATTTTGATTTTAAAAAATGACTATTTGTGTGCTAGGTGATTAATGAACTTGTGTGTCGTTTAAAAAGAACGAACGATAGTGTGTATTGATTATGTGAAAATGTTAAAATTCCCTAACTAGTGCTACTATATTCTCCTTTCGTAAAGTCGTTAGAGAATAAAATTTGTTTATTTCCAATAAATTTAATCTCTATCATTCTTTATACATTTAAATTTATCATGTTCAATCCTTGTTTTTCATCTCACTAGAAGGATGAAAGGAATTTTAATCAAACTATTATAGCAGAATGTGACTCTATCTTTACCAACCATTATATGACAATATGAAAGGCAAACAAGAGAATGTAAATAAAAAGAAAGAAAGATATATTTGTTCTATTAACTTCTTTTGGCAACCAATTTTGAAAATAATTTATTCACGAGTTTAGTGAGGAAGATGAATGTAATTTCAAAATTAGCTTTATTAATTCTCGTTTAAACTTATATGTTAACTTATTTTAAATATATTATTATAATGTCGATAGGTAAACCGTGGATTAAAACCGAACCAACCCGAAAATTATGGTTTGGTTTGGTTTGATTCGAAAAATAAAATGGTTTGATTTGATTTGAAAAAATTTCAGACCACATGAAATGGTTTGAGTTGAAAGTATGACACAAACTACCCAAACCGAACCGTGTTCACTCCTAACCTATTTTTGACTGCTTCAAAAACCAAAAAAAATTCAACTTTTACAAAAAAAAGCAGCCACCAACAGAATTCCTAAATCCTTGGCCTTTGCATTAACATCTATACTAAAGCACCTATTTTTGACAGCTTCAAAAAAAATTCAACAGTCAAACAAAGCAGCCACCAACATACTGACCAAATCATTGGGCTTTACATTAACATCTATAATAAAGCACCTAGTTTATACTTCAAAAACCAAAATAATTCAACTGTTGCCAAGCTTCACTTTAGGATGTGGCTGTTGAAATATTCGCATTTCTTCTTTTCCGTACCTTGTCTGCCCTCAACCTGGAGGCTTCCGCAGCATTAATGCTTTGCAATTCATCGACCATCATTTCAAAATTAACTTCAATGGTAGGAACATTAATGCTAGGTAAGGTGGCAGCTGGTCCAGATGTTGCATAGTCAGTTTGCATTTCCCTAACTACCATGGGTGTAGGCATGAATTGGAATTGTTGTCCTTCAACTGGGTTGCGGGTCGATGATGATACCTTTCTTTGTGGCACTCTTTTGCCTACCATGTTTTCCTACAAATCAACAAGCAAATTTAGATTAACTCAATGATGCAAAAGACTACATTCCTATGAAGAAATAAAGGACTGATTAAATCTGTACCTGCTCGTTACCCACTGCATTGGCATATTCATCCACATGTTCTAATTCTGTGTCGAACCAATTCTGCCACATGAAAATTGAATCATAACACATTTCCATAGTTAGCCAAACTTCAAAAAATACAAATGTTAGGCTTACATCGGCATTAGGTGCATCGGGTCTATCGTGGTATCGTTTATTGTGACCAATCGCACCGCATGTTGAACATGTCATTTTCACTCGACCTTTTCTTCGAACGTAAGATTTTCCTTGAGAATATACGACCACTTCTTCGTCTGCCCCCTTTCTCTTATTTATCTGCCTCTTTCCCTTACGTGGGACAGTCCACGAAGGGGGAATTATATCCATGACTTCCACATTTGGCCATAACCTCATCCTGTTAATGAGGTTCGAGATGTTGTTGTAGCATCTCAAGTATGTCTCGATTGTGTAGCAATTGTCAACGTAATCTTCTAGTTCATTCATACACTCTCTTATGACGGATATTGCGTACATGCACAGAATCCCAGTAAGTTCCCATTCTTTACATGCACATGTTCATTCTTGGAGATCGACGATGTATGTTCCAAAGCTGCAATCAACTTGCCATTTAGGCCTTCCAGATAGGTGTAATGTGTATTCTCGAGATTTCTCGATGTTCTTGTAAAGTTTTCTATTAATCTTAGGACACAAACGACCAGTGCACCTCATCATTTTGTCTCGACGCTTACAAATCCTAATCATGAAGCTCAATTAAATTGAAATAAGCATTGTAATAATCATTTTCTCCCTATCACTTCGCAATGTCTTGTAGAACACTTCACAAAAATTACTTAAAAGGATATCGCTATTGGCATGAATGGAGAAATGAGATCTACTCCATTCTTGTGGAAGCCTTTCCATCAACCATTTGTATGCATCTTTGTTTATTTACCTGATCTACTGCATCCAATGACAATGGTCAAGAATAGTTGTCGACTTCGCAGTGCACCATAGGTAATTTTTAAGAATTTTTCCTTTAGAACCTCGATTGAAGAAGTTCGTGTACGTATGTCATATACAACACCTGTGCTAAGCCTCAGGAAACAACTCCTCTGTCACATTCTGTAAACTTTTTTGTCTATCCGTCATCAATGTCCAACCTCTACCATTGTCAATCCCAATGTCATCTGCAAGATACTTCATAAACCATCTCCAAGTGTTCGTGTTCTCTCTTTCAACGACAGCATATGCAATGGATATATACAATCGTTAGCATCTAGGCCAACTGCAGTTGGCAATATTCCTCCAAAACAACCCCGTAGGTAACAATCGTCAACTCCGACCAACTTCTTACAACCATACCTAAAGCCTGTTTTACAACAGTTGAAACAAATGTAGATCCCCTGAAACACCTGTTGCTGCAATGCGATAATCACGGTAGACCCAACATTTGTTCGTAGCACCTCAGCTGCATAGGACCTCAAAAGCCTAAACTGATCTTGTATAGTCCCTACCAACATCTCCTTGGCATATCTTCTCATCTTCCATGCCACATTTTAACTAATATTTGTACGAAAATCTTTTTTTACCATCGCCAAAATAAGTTCTCTTTTCCATTCGGGGTCTACCTTGAATTGTTCAATATACTGTTTTGTTAAAAATATGTAATTGCAAAATTTCTGTTAAATTGGTCGTGACTACATGTATGGTCCCCTGTATAAGATCTCACATGTAATCTCTCAGAATCATCAACTGCAAATGCCCATATCCTCCATGTGCACCCTAGTTTGCAAGCCCCTTGTACTCTTCTATCCTCATTTACCTTAAACGTTACATTATATCCATTCACTGCACCATATGTCCTTACTACCTCTCAAAACTCAACTGTAGAACTAAATAGTCCTTCGACCTCAAAATTTTGATTTTTCATTCCTGAATCGAAAGAAAATTAGGAAATCGATAACCACTCTCTTCTTCGAAAGAGCATTGGGACAATAGCTCATCCGACAATAGATATTCCAAATCATCTACTTCAATATCATTACCCTCAATCGGTTCATCCTCCACTCCCCTATCACATCGATCCAACCCCACTTCAATCCCATCTGTCACATTTATGTCATACAATATGTCATCTTTATCAGATGCAATGTTATTATCAGAATCTACAAAATTTGGATCCTCAACATAACCTGTAACAAAATCAAAACAACATAAATCAGAATTGAAACCTTCAAAAGTAATGAACTCACAGTCACTTCAAATGCAAAAATAAACACCTTTGACATTTGATTTCAAGCATTGCCTAAGACATTTTTATTTCAAATTCATCAATACATTCCAAAAAAATTAACAGAATGCTTTGGTATCTCTATGTTCTAAGAATAATTAGATAGTTTAGTAAGCGGCATGTAAGAAATTATTCTTAAGTCACCATTGAAGTGAATGGAGAAAGTGGGACTTTTATTTTTGGCCTAGTCATACATGCACTTCCCATTTATAGAAACTACATCGATAACATTTTAGTAAAATATCACGCCTTCACATTACGAAACAATAGCGACAATATTCTGGAAAAGTTACCTTTACTTTTTCGTCATCCATATGCAGAGAGAAGTTAGAATCAGGCAACTAAATCTACACTCGCATTTTGGAGCTAAGAGAAGTTTAAGATGGAAGGGAACTGTTGGATTTATAGCAAAATGTAAGTGAACAGAAGTGGGTTTGGGTGTTTGTATAAGTGTAGAAACGAGTTAGACGAACCAATAGTGAATCCACGATCAATGTGGGGGTCATGGTGATTAGTGATTTTCTGCAAGATAATCCTCTTAACTTAGTTCAAAATTGATTTGGGGGTTCGATATGGGGATAGTCGTTCTAGAATTTTAGGTCAATGGGTGGAAAATGCGAAGGTGGAGACCCATTTACAGAGGATTTCAATTTAGGGAAAATGCTAGGGCTACGGTTTCTTCAGGAGAGATGAATTGAATTTGGGTTAAATTTTTGGTCAGTAATGTCAATGAACTCGAAAATATTCACTATAGCGAAGGGCCTGTTTGGGTGATTTGTCATCCACGTGTCCACGGGGTTACCATTTTCAACTGACAAACAGCATTCCATTGTCTACATAGATGTGTTTACAGACGAAATTTGACTAATGGCCGTTTTAGTGAAACAAAGATGAGTTCAATGGGTATTGGGAAGCATTGTAAAGTTCAATGGTTAATCCGTGACGATGAGTAAAGTACAGTGGCCACTGAAACAGTTAACTCAAATTTGCATCACCTCACTAGGATATACGACGAGGAGTTAGGCCATGCTTCTAATGGCTCAAAAGAAGTCTCAGTTGAGGAAATGGAACTATCGTTGTCATGCTGTGATGCCAAAAATGTCCAATCCAATTAATTTCTAGGCTATGATGATAAATGAGCATATTCGGTCCAGTGGGTTAGTTGTTATTACTTGATAATTTCATAGGTGGCCCAAAAAACCCTGAACCCAATATAAAAGGCTCAAATGGCGTTTACAAAATGCAACTTTAGTTGTTTTGGTAATTGAATAGTTGTTAGTAGCTCTGGATTGTTGATCTTAATATGAGATTAATTGTGATTGTTGAGGGCAATATATAGCCCTTTAGGGTTTCCTTTCTCATTCCAAATGCCTGATTCTTTCAAGAGACTAGGGTTTTCTCTCTGCTTCATCTTCAACCTCTTATTGGACATATTCTTGAGTATTCCAAGTGAATTCTTGTGAGAGTTTTTGTGATTTAGTAAGTGAAAAGTGTGTTTGGGGTCTGGGTTTAGGTTTTCTGGTCCATAGAAGCAACTTCAATAATATCTTTTAGGGTTTGAATTTGTATGGCCACTATGATACAGAATGGTACAATAATCTGAGCCTGCGTCTATGATATCTTAGGGTTCGTTGATTGCAAATGTGGAAAATTGGTGGAAAGCAAATATTTTACACTAAATTGAATTGTCTAGAAATTGTTTTACTGGGAATTGTAATTAATTGTATTTGATTGGTATAATTTTTCACTTGAAAAATGTTGAAAGTTTAGTTTCGTTTGGCTTATTTTTTTATGAAAATTGTCCATCAAAAAAAATTTTACCGTATCGACTACCATTCGTTTGGCTTTGTTTTGCATGAAAATTGTCAATAAAAGTAATAAATTTTCTTACCATTATGTCTAGAATTTTTTCCAATCGAGAAAAAAATTGGAAAATCAAAACCAACCAAAACAACAAAAATACATTTTCCTCAAAAAGTTGGAAAATAAGGAAATGTGAAAAAAAAATCCTTGGAAAATTTTGCTATCAAACATGTGCAAAAGTTGAAAATCATATCTATCAAACAGAGCCTTAGTATATTTGGTAATCTGGTTCTAATTGTAAGTTTGTGAACGATTTTGTAACATTTGTCTTCATTATGTAATTTTTGTATATGAGTGACCTCAAAGCATTAGATAAGAGAATAAAATAAATCCATTGAAGAGGAACACTAATACTTGCGTGTCATTTGCTTAGCCCATGTTTGACTTCCTTTTAAAAAAAAAAATTATTTCTCATACTTATATTCAACCACATTTACACAATAAAATATTTTGCACGCAAATTCAAACTTTTTTTTTTTTTCATTTTTTAATGGTACATTCTTCAAAAAAAATTACTATTCGAAACATCTTTTTTACACAATAATAATCATCAAACTGGGGCATAGGTGGCAGACACGTGATCAACCATGTAGGCATAAGCATCACACTTTTTGGTTCTAGTCGAGTTCCATTTAAAATGATCGACTTTAGGAATGACAATGGGGTGAGTTGGCGTCGGGGCAACTTCCCTCGCCCTAGCCCCCGCCCCGCTCCAGGGGGGACGGGAACGGGGCCGGGCCGGGCTTTTGCCCCGTTTACTACTCCGTTTAATTTTTTTATTATGTTTTTATAATTCATTTTATTGCTCCAATTCATTAAAATGAGATAATAATATATATTTTTTGTATTTATTTTTAAAAATTAAACTGTTTAAATATATTTGGTAAATTAAGATTTTTATTATTTATCATAATTTTTTAAATAATCTTAGTTGTCATTTTCTATTTGAACTAATGAAATTTCGTAAAATTTTTCATTTATAATATTGAATACTTAAAAAAAAAAATTAAACGGGACGGATGGGACGGGGTACCAGTTAACTGCACCCGACCCGACATCCACCCGAATACCCTATTAGACGAAAAATCCCCACCCCGTTCGAGGCTGGGCCTAGTGGGTATTGAATTTGTCCGATTTTTTTGCCATCCCTATTCAACTTTGTTAAAACAGCCTAGAAGTGTTTGGCACCGCGTGGTCATCCTCATCAATGGATGGCAGCTGCACTGAGTAACAGGTAACTATCCACATCATTAACACTCTCATAAATACCACCTCAACCGCCACGTTCCCCCCTTTAATTCCAAACTTTAACATATCTAGTAGATATTCACATTCCAGGATCTGGGTAGAACAATTCTCCTGCAAATCAGTCAAAATGGTGAAGAAAATTGAAGCTAAATTCTTAGCTACTCTCTTCGTTTTCATGGCTATTTGCGGTGGTTTTGTGGCCGGAGGTGCAGATACGGAGTTAGAAAACAAGTGCTCGGCGGAATTTCAGAAGGTGACGGCGTGCTTGGCATTTGCCACGGGGAAGGCGGCAGCGCCGAGCACCGGGTGCTGCGATGCGGTGAAGGATCTCAAGGAAAGTGAACCGGCTTGTCTTTGTTTCTTTATTCTGCAGATCCATAATGGTTCTAATCCTAACATTAAGCAAACGGGGGTTCAGGAATCACGCTTGCTTCAGTTGCCTTCAGTTTGCAAATTGACCAATGCTAGTATCACTGAATGCCCCAGTAAGTTTTATGTTTAAGAATGTTTTAGCATGCATGCTGGGCTAAAGCTTAAAACATCAACCTTACTTATAAATGGGTTTTCTAATTTAAGGTGAAATTATCGACCTTTTATAGCTTAAAATAAGAAAATATCTTATTCAAATGTGTTTAGAGCTGGACAAAAATCCGACCAGGGTAAATTTTCTCAAATTTCGTGGTTTGGGGTCAATTATTGTGGCTACCAAATCGAATTGGTTCAGGTCAGGTTGAGGGTTAAACATCCTAACCGATGCGATCCAAACTCGAACCAAACCACATAACTAACTGAATACTTGTCCCGCATCAAATATCGAGTTTGCTTTGCAAAACTCGATGTTTCCCTAGCATACTCGACTTTTGAATAGATTTGCCCAACAAATTCGAGGCTTGCCCATGAAACTTGAGATTACCATCGTGAAATGTTCACAAAATTTGATATTTATTTTTTTTCATTGATTTGGACCTAAGATGAGACCATATACAAAGTGAATTGACCCAAACTGAATAGGTTTGGTTTCTGCAGCAGGATTGGGTCAGTTTGGCCTCAATTCACCCAAACAGACTAAGGGCGTGTTCGGTGGAGATTAAAATCGGATTAAAATTGAAAAACTAGCCGTTATTGTTAACTTTTATTAGACGAGTGGAATCCAATAACAGCTATATTTTCAATTTGAATTGGATTTTAAGCCCTACCAAATATGCTCTAAATTGGTTTGGGTGATGTTACATGTACACCTCATGCATTACACAATCCTTTACACCCTCTCACATGGAGGGGGGCCCACGATTATTTTATTATGTGTGGACCCCCCTCCATGTGAGGAGGGTGTAAAGGATTGTATAAAGAATTATGTACACATAGCTTTATTCAATTGGTTTTGTGTCGGGATTACGTCAAAACCGACTCACACCCAGCTCTAGATGTGTTTGTATAGTATAACTTTATTTATAATTTTTTTATTTATTTTTAAATGCTTGTTATGAAGTTAATTTTGTCAAAGTTTTCATTAATTAATAACTAGTGTTGAACGTAATCAGGAATAGTTGAGAGCAATTATTTTGTTTATGTAGCCAATTTAGTAACCAACAAATCTCAGCTTTATTTTCCCTTGAGAAATGACTTGTATGTTTTAGTACTTTAGCTTAAGATGTCGATTTGTGCCCATCAATACATTTTTTACCAAGTAATCGTCCCTTGATTTTCGATGTGTCCTAATCTTCTATGTCACAAATATATGTTGAAATTGTGCCATCTTTATATGACAATTTTCTATGTGAACGATCATTCGGTTCATAAACAGTTTACCGAACTAATATGCAATTTCGCTTAATGAGCAGAGCTCCTACACTTGCCTGCAAATTCCTCTGATGCTGCGATTTTCACCAACGCTAATGCTACAATGACCACGCCGGGGACATCACCCCCAACAAATACTGGCGGCTCAAATGAATTCCGGCATGGACCGCAGCAACTCACAGTACTTATGACCGTAGTCATGGCCATCTTCTTCTATGCATTTCCTGCGGGGGTTTAATTCCAACGCATGACATTAATTTTTACTTGTTGGCTGGCTGTATGTTATGAGTGGAGTTTCACTTCTTTTGACTCGAGCTTTTGTTAAATTTGTAACTTGATTTATATTGTACTTGACTATCCAACTTATCGTTTAGTACTACTATCATCCAGTTTCTTTTACATTGACAAAAAATTAACATGGTAATAAATGAAGTAAACTCCTCTGTTCAAATATTACCGGCAATTAGGTCTCTAATAAAAAAGTTGAATTTGATGTGTTGGAGATCATATTTAAATAAATGTGCTATTTTATTATATAGAACTTGCATATAATTTTTTAGATGAAGTCGTCGAACATGTGACATCCACCGGCACAACTCCACAAATAATAACATTTTCCATTTGACGGCAAGTTGATACTTTGTCAATATTGATCTTTTAGAACAAGAATAATGCTCCTTGAACATGCTCAAGGACAGGGATGGAGGGACGGGGTGATATAATAGATAATAATTGGGTGTTGTGTTTTTATTTTTTTTCAAATTGTCCAATCACGTGTCGACATGTGTCCTCCTATTTTTGAACCTGTTTGTATAGCATGGTTGATTAGAACAATGAAAAAAATGTTTCTCTTATATAGTCACATCTTATGGTTGAGTAGTATCTGAAAAAATTAAGTGCTCTATTTGGCTAAAAACAACTAAAAGAACTTGAGTCAACTTTTCCCTATATCCTTCTCCTTGAGTGTGAATCAGTTCAATCATCCTTTACGCCCAATCCTATATGTCAATGTTAATCTCTTTCGAAGTCAGCTAAAGTTAAGGTTCAATGCATTTTGATTGTTGCTTTGTTCCTCATCACCTCAAGATTGAATAAAATTTTAAAAACTGTAGTAATCTGACAGCTTAGGCCAGCCCCAGCCCAATTTAATATTGTGTAAAAAAAGATTTTTTTTATGCATAAAAGTTATTTCACATATTAGTCCAATTTAAAAGATTTAGTTAGATCCTCAATCCACCCGTGGTTGTAGTCTATTTCAGAAGATGGTGGTTTACACCCAAAACCCAAAACAGTAGTTTCGACATACTAAAGTGAAACAAAATAAAAGAAAAGAAAACGTATGCAGTTTGTGAAGCTCTGTGTTATTCATTGAATGAAATAATAGCCTATAATTAGGCAGTACATATAAAAAGAAAAAATAACTAAGTCTACCACACTAAGGCACTAGCCTCAACTCTTATAAACTAGGTAAAGAAAAAGCAACTTTCTTATAACCACTAAACAAAAGACTAAAGACTCAGTCAAGCAACAACATGCCAAAACAAATAATGGAGCTTCCAAATAATAAGCATAATATTAAAATAAGTCTCTAACACCCTCCCTTAAACTGATATCTGCAGAAATCAGTTTAGAACAAACGACTTCAACAATTCAACAACACTAAGGTTCCTCTAAACAGACAACTCCAAGCATTCTTCTAAGCTTTATAAGGCAGCTTGCATAAGTGGTTTAGTCATAATGTCAGCCACCTGATTTTCACTTTTATAGATCACCAAATCAATTATACCATCATTGCAAAGATCGCGCAAAAAATGGTATCTAACATCAATATGCTTACTCATTCCATACAAAACTAGATTCTTTGAAATCTTGATTGCTGAAATGTTATCACAATGGATTGTTGTTAGACCTTGTTACTGACTTTGAAGTGTTTCAAGCATTTTCCTCAACCAGATAGCTTGACATGAGGATGAAGCAACTGCAACAAATTCAGCTTCTGTAGTTGAAAAAGTCACAATTTGTTGTTTCTTTGATGACCATGATACATCTCCTAAACTCATCATAAAAACAAAACCAGAAGTACTTTTTCGATCTTCAATATCTCTAGCTTAGTCACTATCTGAAAAATCAATCAAACTTGATTCTCCACCATTTTTATAAAAAATTCCAAAATCCGCAGTACCTTTCAAATAGCAAAAAATTCTCTTTGCTGATAAAAGATGAACTTCAGTTGGATTCTCCATGTATCGGCTGATTAAACTGACAGCATGCATAATATCTGGTCTTGGCAACGTCAAATACATAAGACTCCTAACAATCTGCTTGTATAGAGTATCATTAGTTGGAGTCAAAACTGGATTGCAATCCTTCATTTGGAACTTGTCTAAATTTTCAAAGACATATTTCTTTTGAGAAATAAAGATACCAGCAGGAGGTTGCAATACTTCAATGCCAAGAAAATGGCGCATCAGCCCCAAATCTATCATATCAAATTCATTCATCATAGATTTCTTAAAATCAGCAAGCATGACTCCATCATTCCTGACTCCATCATTCCTGACATAAATTAGGTCATCAACATATAAGAAAACTATAAGCATCTTCCCATTTACTCCAAATTTAGTATAGAGTGTATGCTCATAAGGACATTTAAGAAAACATTTCTTAGCAAAGTAAGCATCTATACAACTATATCAAGCTCTAGGTGCTTGTTTTAGTCCATATAATGCCTTTTTTAACTTGTATACCTGATTTTCGTGACCTTGCTTCACATATCCAGGTGGTTGATCAATGTACACGTCTTATTCCAATTTCCCATGCAAAAATGCTGACCTTATATCAAGCTAATAAACAGGCCATGAGTTTTAGGCAGCAGTGGATAACACCAACCAAATAGTGTCAAGCCTTGCTACTGGAGTGAACATTACTTTGTAGTCGACTCCGAATTCTTGTTTGTACCCCTTTGCAATGAGTCGAGCTTTGTACTTATCAACTTCTCTGTTCTCCTTCAATTTTGTGTTGTGAACCCACTTGACACCAATAGTCTTGTGTTCTTTTGGAAGATCAGTCAACCCCCAAGTGTTGTTCCTTTCAATTGCGGCAATTTCATCATCCATCGCCTTCCGCCATTTTGATTCTTCGACAGCATCATCAAAAATTGTAGGATCACAATCTGAAAAAAGAGCAAGGCAAGTAATTGGATCCTCAGACTGGTCAATTTCGGGTACCTCAAAATCTATCATCCATCCGGGCCTCTTTGGAACACGGCGTAGACGTGATTCAGCTGTTACATCAATAGATTCTACTGATGTTGGTGAAGTGATAGCAACTGTTGGAATTGGTGAATTTTTGAGAACATTAGCTGCTGGAATTTGTTGTTGTAGAAATTGTTGCTACTGCCTTTCTTCTTCGTTTTCTCCATAAAAAAAGACTGAAATTGGCTGCTGCCGTGAATAATTTTTAATCCAATTCCAAGTGTTCTTCTCATCAAAAATGACATCTCTGCTGGTTACGATCTTCTTTGTGAGTGGATTGAACAATTTATAAGTCTTGAAAGCTTCACTTATGCCAAGAAAGACACACTTTTCACCCTTATCATCAAGTTTCTTCCTTTTCTCAACTGGGACATGTGCATAAGTGATGCAACCAAAAATTCTAAAGTGATCTGCAATTGGTTTCCGCCCACTCCAAGCCTTCTCGGGTGTCCAGTTCCGACAGAAAAGATAGGACTTCTATTCTACACATGAATGCTCCAATTAATTGCCTCCAGCTAAAAGTTCTTTGGAATGTTCCCTCTTGCAAGCAAGCTTCTCACCATGTTGAGGATGGTTCTATTTGTCCTATTCGATACACCATTCTGTTGCAGTGTATAAGCAACTGTAAATTCCCTTCGAATACCTTGATCATCAAAAAAACCTTCAAATTCTTTTGAGCTGTATTCTCTACCACGATCAGTACATAAAGTTTTAATGGCTACTGTTTTTTTTTTACTGTTTTGGGACTCTCACATTTTTCTCTCCTATTTGTAGCTCTGATACCACTGATACAAAATAAAATAAAAGAAAACGTATGCAGTTTGTGAAGCTCTGTGTTATTCATTGAATGAAATAGTGGCCTATAAATAGGCAGTACATATAGAAAGTAAAAACAACTAAGTCTACCATACTGAGGCACTAACCTCAACTCCTATAAACTAGGCAAAGAAAAAGCAATTTTCTTGTAACCACTAAACAAAAGACTAAAGACTCGGTCAAGCAACAACCCGCCAAAACAAATAATGGAGCTTCCAAATAATAAGTGAATAATATTAAAATAAGTCTCTTAACATAAAGAGTGCCTATTATAATGCTATTTAAGTCAACTTACCGAGATAAATTGGAAATTTAACAAAGGGAAAATCACCAAAAACCTGGTGTTAAGTTGGGAGTTTTTAAAATTCAGGCTTAAGATTTATCTATTAAAAAATTAGGTAATTCATTTTATGTATAAAACCCTAGATATATCCAAACCCTACATTAATCCATTTCATTTCTCTCCACCCTCTCAGCCACCGCCTCTACCGCCCGCCACCTCCACCACCTTTTTCTCACAACGACGACTCATCCACCAACACCACCACCCGCCGCATCCTCCTCCTCCCCTTCTCCCTCCCTTCTCCTGATTGCCGGCGTCGTGAATCCACCGCCATCGTTCATTTCCCTCTCTCTCTCTCTCTCTCTCTCTCTCTCTCCATCACCCCCTTCGTCTTCTAGCTTTGTTGAACACATTGCGCAGAAGAAATTAGGGGAAGAGTTTCTACATGACTCATTGAGCACATAGTCTACTTGACCACCTCATTATTTTCTTCCTTTTTAACGTTGTTGGAAGATCCGAATTTCTCCGGTTCTTTTATCGAGTCAAGTTCAACAAAGAAATCGAGATTTTTCCCCTCACATTCTCTCGAAAGAAGCTTCAAGCTTTTCTTTTTCTTCTTTCCAACATTCAAGGCTCAGAGTTACACATTCCAATTCTGCATTTATGTGATCATAAGCATTGACTTTGTCATGCTTTTCTGCAAGTACAGATTGCAATTCTGTTTCCAATTCCAAGAGTTTGAGTGCTAGCTCATTGTTCCTCTTCAAGTTCAGAGCTTCTGACTTCTTCCTATTTTCAATTTCATCAATGGAATCTTGCAATTTCATAAGCATCTCTTCACAACTATACAGTTCTCTGTGACTAACTATTAAACCATGACCTTAAAATTCGATAATCTGTGACTAAAAATATAATATGTGTAGCGACCGAGAACTTTTGAATAATATAAATTTTTCTCGAAAAACGTGTCGCTCGACTTTAACCCTAATTTTTAAGAAATAGCGCGTTCGTCTAGCCGTTATAAATATGAATTTAAATTATTTTGAATCGAATCGAATATTGAATAATTATTTTTTTATTTCAATTCGGATTTATTTTATTTAAATCCAATTATTATTAAATTCAAGTCCAATTACATAAACCCAATTTTTAGGTCCAATCAATTGAGCCCAAATCTGAATTTACTTATTTCAACCCGATTAGAAAATTTAAAGGCCCAACTGTTAGGCCCAAATACCCACCTTGAAATTTGTGCCCTAAATTCACTATCTTATTTACCACCATTTCTCTCCATTTTCCCCTACTCACGCAGCCAAAATCATTTTTGGTAAGAATTCATCTCCTCTTCCTCAATTTGGAAGTTCACAATTGTGGTAGAAGATTCAATCCTAACATCAACCATTTTGAGATTCATGTGTGATGCTAGAAAACCAATTTCTAGCAATCAACAACCAATCTCAATCCACTCCTGCAGAAAACACCTCCACCTCAAGCCACCAACTCAATGCTCAAGCTACACCACCAAAACACCAACCGCAACTGCAAGCAGCTGCACATACACGAGGTGCAGTCGCCATTTTCACTCCCAACAACACCACTTTCACCAGCAGTCACCAACACCCAAAACTGACTGCAAGTAAACATCGCCAACCACCAAGCTGCAACCATCAACACCACCATTTCCTCACCAAACCGAGACCAACCACACAGCAATGACCACCATCCAGTCACCATTTCTAAACTCCATCAGAAACCCAAGCTGCAAACGCCAACAACTGCACACTGCCAACCACAGTCACCATCACCAAACTGAAACCCACCATCACCTATCCCACAGCTCACTCAAACCCAGCCTCAACCAGCTCAAGAGAACTACAACACCGATTTCACATTAGAACTCCCAATCGACAGACTGCCCCACCTGAAGCAACCCAAAATCGACACCAACCCGCCACTCATCCATCTCAAATCACTATCTGCCCAACACAACACCATTCGAACGATCTAGCAGAAACCGTAGCTGCAACCCCAAAAATGACATCCATCAACCCAAAAAATTTAAAACAATTACAACAACCAAACGTCTAAACTGCTACTCCTTTCACCTCCAAAATCGACAAATTTCTCACCCAAAAAACCCACCTCAAACCACTACAAAAACCAAAAAACAAGAAGACCCAAGGACTTACCTTATTCCCCACCGTTTTCAGTTTGATTGCCACCAAGGAGAAAACTCAAGCGAAAATATTGAACCTCATTTCGAGCCCCAAGTTTTGAATTGTTTTAAGTTAGTCCTTAAATTGTTTTTTAGTTTAGCCCTTAAGTTTTAAATGTTTTAATTTCAGTCCTCTAATTTTATTTTTTAGTTTTAGATAAGGTTTAATTTAGCCCCCAAGTTTATAAATTATTATTTTAGTCCTTAATATTTTATTTTCGGTTTAAAGATATTTTCAATTGAGTCCCTAAGTTACGAAAATGTTTAATTTCACCCTTTAGTTTTATTTTCAGCTTTATTATATTTACAGATTAGTCCTTAACTATTAAAAGTCATTATTTTAGTTTTCAAACTTTTATTTTCAACTTTAGTATAATTACAAATTTTCAAATTCTAAACTTACAAAAGTTATTATTTCAGCTTTTTAACTTTTAATTCCAGCTATATTATAATTACAATTTAGTCCCTAAACTTATAGAAGTTATTATTTTAGCCCTTAAACTTTTATTTTCAGATTTAATAAACTTTCAATTTAGCCCTAAACTTTATTTTATCATTTTAAGCCATTTATTTCATTTCCAATAATTTTCAATTAAGTCCTTAAACTTAATTTCAACACTTTAAAACTTTAAAGTTCGAAATACTAATTCAAACTTATTTCCTATTTTTGGCTAGACGATACGTACGAGCAATTAGGAGCTTGAAGTTATTTTCCCGCTCACTTTTCACGCAACACGAAACAATTGAGGTAGACTCGCCACCATTAATTAGTTTAAATTATAATTGCATGCTTTATGTGAATTACGTGATTTATATGCTTTATGCATAGGATGAGAATGTGTCATATGCGATATATGATATTGTTATGCTTGCCATAACTTATATGCTTAATTGCATGAGAAAGAAAGAAAGAAAGAATCTCTTACGAGATAAGAAGAGAATGTTATGCATAACTTATGTGCTTCATCCGCACAAGAAAGAAAGACTACCCACAGCCCATGTTTTTAAAGAGCCTATGATTTTCAAGAAAATGAACCAAAGATGATATCACGTTGTATATTGCATGAGTGTGTTTTCAATTATTCTGTAAATTAATTATCGGCGATGAGTCTACTGAGTATTTCTTCGAAATACTCATTATGCTATTTTAACAATATATGCAGACTTCGGAGGCGAGCGTGATTGATCCGGTAGTGGTGGCAATATAAAATTTGATTATCGAATTTATTAAGTTTCCGAACTTATGTATTGAAACACTGTTAACGTATTTTCGTTTCCGCTATCCCAAAAACACGATATTTAAATTTTGAACAATTATCCAATGTATTTTAATTGCCGAAGTAGTTTTCAATTTCAAATATGATTTTAAAAATTAGGTCATTTCCGCAAAATTGATTGACAAAATTAGGGCAAAAGACGATGACGTGGCAATCCGGGTTAACAGAACTCAGGCGCTACGACTTGGTATCGAGCCGTCTCAAGTTTACGTAGATCGGCAAATTTTCAAAAAAATGAAAATTTTCAAAAAGACGTTTTAAATTATTTAATTATCATTAATGAAAGTTGCCACTGCCGCCATTCAATCCGTCGACTCCGAAGGTAAAGAAGTTATTGAAGTTTACTGTTATGTCATTTCGGATACTGTTTTACGAATTACGAGACTTAGAAGAAAGAGAAAGAAGTGTATCCGAATTAGAAAGAAAGAAAGAAAAGAAAGAAAGAAAAGAAAGACGAGTTTGAGCATAATTGGAAATAATTTTCTAAATTTTTACGTCCTCGTAAATTTTAACTAAGAAGAGATGAATAACCCCACTTAATTGGATTTTGCATAATTGGTTTAGGACATGGCACCCATTCGTAGAAATGCACCCAGTGATGTAGAACAAGCTGTTAGAGATTACGACCGCTTCAGGCCTAGACTTGATTGGACAATTGCCCAACACATAGAGCAGTTGAATGTCGTACGGGAACGGGCCATACAGCATGGCTACGTGACCTGTAATCGCCAGTCGATTCATCACCTACTCTCGACTTTCCGAGGCGACTATGCGGAAGTAGCTCGTAGCATATACATGGATGCTCTCACGTCACCTAATGTGGATATGGAATATGACTCATTCTGCGTGAGATTTGTGGCATATTGGCCCATGTATTTTGAGCACCGCCTTGGGGTTGTACCTGAAGGAGAGCCAGAACATGAGCCAATGCTCGAGCCTGAGCAGGTGCAAGAAGATGAGTTAGCACCCGAGGGCAATCCCGAGGAGGAACCAGAAGAGGAAGAGGATCCCGAAGAAGACCCCGAAGAGGAAGAAGATCCCGAGGAAGACCCAGAGGAAGAAGAAGATCCCGAAGAAGACCCCGAAGAAGAAGAACCAGAGGAAGACGCTGATCCAGCGTTGGGAGAATTCTCGGACGCCGAATCATGCGTGACCGAAGGAGAATAGATGATAGGAGTTAGAGTATGATTAACATTTTGTCTTAATCAAATGTTGGCATACACGCCACCCGATGTACCTACTTGAAAAGAAGTCGAATTATGAATGAAATGAAATTTGAAACTTAATTTCTGAGATATCCTTACTGTTCGCTTTGTTAGTACTCCTAGTTAACTATTACAAACTGCCTTTAAATTTATGAAGGTTATGGCACCACCGAACCAAGCCGACGTTATCAGGGAATTACTCAAGGCAGTGCAGGAAATGAGACAGATTCCGCAGCCAAGAAACTCCCAACCCTATTGTTCCAGTGATCGAACAATTCAGAAGGTACAGTCCGCCTACGTTTGACGGCGGAAATGGGCCACTGGCAGTGGAAGAATGGCTCCAGGCCATTGAAAAAATTTTTAAGCACATAGCCTGCCCGGAATTCAAGAAAGTGGGTTGTGCCGAGTTCATGTTGATTGGAAGAGCTGGATTTTGGTGGGAATCTGCATCCCGCACGAGAAGCGAGGAACAACAGGCAGCCCTAGCTTGGGATGATTTCAAGGAAGAGATCAGGGACAAGTTTTTCCCACAAGCTCTTCGAGATCACAAGGAGGCCGAATTTCTTCGACTAGTGCAAGGAGATATGGATATAGTCGAGTATGAAAGGAGGTTTGAAGAGCTATCACGTTATGCTCCACATCTGGTGGAGACGGAGTTCAAAAAGGCCCGCAGATTTGAGAGAGGTCTACGCTCCGATGTCCGACAAATTGTCGGCTCACATGAGCCGCCAACCTACGGAAGTAGTAAAAAAGGCTCAAGCGTAGCCTATGCCGGTGGGAGGACGGTAAGCCGGGGACCTCGGTATGAGCAGAGAAACCCGGGCAAGAGAAAGTGGCAAGGTCCGAGCCGCAACTGCAACTGCACGTAAACCACGTTCGTCAAGAGGCCCAATCCGGGGCCAACAGGAGACAGATGTCCAATGTCATTTCTCCCCGCCCTAAGTGCCGTAGGATGCACAAGGGAGAATGCCTGTTTGGGAAGGGAGTCTCGCTATAAGTGTGGCGGTCGGGTCACTTTGCAACGGACTGTCGTGCTCAACCCGCCCGTGGTTCCCATCGAAGACGAACCCAAGCGTAACCGGAAGGGGACAGCCAGAGTGTTCGCTATGGATGCCGCAGAGGATTCCGACGTGATCGCAGGTATACTAGTTAAACTGGTATCCTTGTACATGTCTTAATTGCTTTCCATACCGTATTTTCCTTCCAATATTGAGCATGATAATATGATATCAGGTATACTATCTATCTCTGGGATACCTGTATATGTTCTGATAGACTCGGGAGCCACACATTCATTTATATCCGATACATGCTTAGAAAGACTGAACCTAATAGGCATAGAGACTGGTAGTACCCTTGAAGTTAGTTTGCCGTCAGGAGAAACCATCGATACTGATAAGATAGTCAAGGCAGTACAAATCGATTTTGATGGTCAAGTTTTGGAGGCAGACCTGAATATTATCCGAATGAAAGATTTCGATATTATTCTAGGTATGGATTGGCTCAGTACCAACCGTGCCGCAATTATGTGCCACGAGAAAGAGGTTATTTTTCGTAAATACGGTAAAGAAGTATTCAGATTTTATGGGACGAGGATTAAAGCACTTCCTCGCCTGATTTCGGCTTTACAAGCGGAGAAGCTATTAGCCAAGGATAGTTGTCATGGCTATTTGGTTAGTCTTCAAGACAAACCAGTAGATGAGATTACTCTGGATTCAGTGCCAGTAGTATGTGAATATAGTGACGTTTTTCCAGACGATCTACCCGGCACTCCGCCGGATAGGCAAGTGGAATTTTCCATCGATTTGGTACCAGGAGCGGCCCCTGTTTCTAAAGCTCCATACCGCATGGCACCAAAGGAATTACAAGAACTGAAGGTGCAATTAGAGGAATTGCTAGAGAAGGGTTTTATCAGGCCAAGTGTATCCCCGTGGGGAGCACCTGTGCTGTTTGTAAAGAAGAAGGACGAAAGCATGAGGATGTGTATCGACTATCGAGAACTTAACAAGTTGACGATAAGGAATAAGTATCCCCTACCCAGGATCGAAGACTTATTCGATCAGTTGAAAGGAACTGCAATCTTCTCGAAGATTGATTTGAGATCTGGGTACCATCAGCTAAAGGTTTCGCTAGCTGACGTACCAAAGACAGCTGCTCAGACACGATATGGACATTATGAGTTCACAGTGATGCCGTTCGGTCTTACGAACGCACCTGCGATATTTATGGATTTGATGAACCGAGTTTTCCATCAGTATCTTGATAAATTCGTTATTGTTTTTATCGATGATATACTGATCTACTCCAGGGATTTCGCACAACATGAAGAACATTTGAGGACCGTGTTGGAAACGCTGAGAGCAGAAAAGTTGTACGCCAAGTTCAAGAAATGTGAATTTTGGCTTGAAAGAGTAGGTTTCTTAGGTCATATTGTTACAGCTAAGGGTATCGAGGTCGATCCTTCTAAGGTTGAAACCGTAACAAATTGGCCAACACCTGCAAATGTTGGAGATGTGAGAAGCTTTCTTGGATTAGCTGGATATTATCGGCGATTCATAGAAGGTTTTTCTAAAATAGCGAGTTCTATGACTCGATTGACCGTAAAGGGAGTTAAGTTTCGGTGGACGTAACAATGTGAACAAAGCTTTCGAAACTTAAGGACAGACTCGTTTCAAAGACCAAAGGTGTTGACTATACCAGATGGATCTGAAGGTTTCGTTATTTACAGCGATGCATCCAAACATGGTTTAGGTTGTGTTTTGATGCAGAATGGCAAAGTGATAGCATATGCTTCAAGACAGTTGAAGCCACATGAGAAGAATTACCCGACACATGATTTAGAGCTCGCAGCTGTTGTGCACGCTCTTAAGATTTGGAGACACTATCTGTACGGGAGTAAATGTGAGATTTACACCGATCACAAGAGTCTCAAGTATTTCTTCACTCAGAAGGAGTTGAACATGCGACAACGTCGATGGCTAGAGCTGGTAAAAGACTATGACTGCACCATTCTTTACCACCCGGGTAAAGCAAATAAGGTTGCCGACGCTTTGAGCAGAAAGGACGCCGGACAGTTATCAGCTTTGGGAACGACGCAAGATCAGTTAATTCGAGATTTGAGGAATCTAAGAATCGAAGTGCGAACCTCATCAGTCCAAGGATCTTCTAGATTGGCAAATCTGAGCGTTAAACCAGACTTGAGAGGTCGGATTATAACAGCTCAAGCTGGAGATAAATTTTTGGAAAAGATCAGATCCGAAGTCGGAACTGGCAAGAGAATAGGTTTCGAGATCGCCTCTGATAAGGCACTTATATTCAGAGGACGTCTCTGTGTACCGAAGGATGAACATATCCAGAATGAGATTTTGACAGAAGCTCATTCAGCACCTTATGCGTGCCACCCAGGAGGGACAAAGATGTATCGTGATTTGCGCAATACCTTTTGGTGGAGAAACATGAAGGGTTGTATTGCAAAGTTTGTCTCTCGATGCATGACGTGTCAGCAAGTAAAGGCTGAACATCAGAGACCATCAGGATTGTTAAATCCCTTGGATATACCAGAATGGAAATGGGAGAAAATTTCCATGGATTTCGTAACAGGGTTACCGAAATCAGTGAAAGGACATGACGCTATTTGGGTTATCGTAGATCGACTTACGAAGTCAGCTCATTTCCTACCAATCAGAATGACTCTCAATGTGGATCAATTATCCCAGTTGTATGTTAGAGAGATTGTTCGACTTCATGGAGTGCCAGTTTCCATTGTATCAGATAGAGACCCGAGATTTACATCGAGATTCTGGAAGAGTTTACAAGTAGCGATGGGTACTAAATTAAATTTTAGTACTGCTTACCATCCCCAGACAGATGGACAGTCTGAACGCACTATTCAGACACTAGAAGATATGCTTAGAGCTTGCGTATTAGATTTGAGTGGTAATTGGGAGACTCACCTCCCATTAGTGGAATTTGCCTATAATAATAGTTTCCAGGCTACTATTGGTATGGCACCATATGAGGCACTTTATGGACGACGATGTCGATCACCAGTCTATTGGGATGAAGTAGGCGAGAGAAGAATTTTAGGTCCAAAATTGATTGAAAAGACAGTTAAGGCTATTGATAAGATCAGACTGCGGATCAAAGCCGCTCAAGATAGACAGAAAAGCTATGCCGATCAAAGGAGAAAAGACTTAGAATTTGAAATTGGAGAGAAAGTATTTTTGAAAGTAGCTCCTATGAAAGGAACTATTCGCTTCGGCAAGAGAGGGAAGTTAAGACCCCGTTTTATCGGACCATTCGAGATATTAGAGAAAGTGGGTAACGTGGCTTATCGTTTGGCGTTGCCGCCCGAACTATCGGCCGTACACAACGTTTTTCACGTTTCCCTATTGAGAAAGTATATCCACGACCCAAGTCACGTGGTAAATTTTCAGACTATTTCGATTCAGAGGAATTTGTCCTATGAGGAAACACCTATGTGCATTATAGAAAGAAAAGTCCATGTCTTAAGAAACAAAGAGATTCCTTTAGTCAAAGTCCAATGGGGTAGACAGGATAGCGATGAAGCTACCTGGGAGAAAGAGGAAGAGATTCTGGCCAAGTATCCAGATATATTAGATCAAGTAAGTTTAAATTTCGAGGACGAAATTATTTTAAGGAGGTAAGGTTGTAGCGACCGAGAACTTTTGAATAATATAAATTTTTCTCGAAAAACGTGTCGCTCGACTTTAACCCTAATTTTTAAGAAATAGCGCGTTCGTCTAGCCGTTATAAATATGAATTTAAATTATTTTGAATCGAATCGAATATTGAATAATTATTTTTTTTATTTCAATTCGGATTTATTTTATTTAAATCCAATTATTATTAAATTCAAGTCCAATTACATAAACCCAATTTTTAGGTCCAATCAATTGAGCCCAAATCTGAATTTACTTATTTCAGCCCGATTAGAAAATTTAAAGGCCCAACTGTTAGGCCCAAATACCCACCTTGAAATTTGTGCCCTAAATTCACTATCTTATTTACCACCATTTCTCTCCATTTTCCACTACTCACGCAGCCAAAATCATTTTGGTAAGAATTCATCTCCTCTTCCTCAATTTGGAAGTTCACAATTTGTGGTAGAAGATTCAATCCTAACATCAACCATTTTGAGATTCAAGTGTGATGCTAGAAAACCAATTTCTAGCAATCAACAACCAATCTCAATCCACTCCTGCAGAAAACACCTCCACCTCAAGCCACCAACTCAATGCTCAAGCTACACCACCAAAACACCAACCGCAATCGCAAGCAACATACATACACGAGGTGCAGTCGCCATTTTCACTCCCAACAACACCACTTTCACCAGCAGTCACCAACACCCAAAACTGACTGCAAGTAAACTACTGCCAACCACCAAGCTGCAACCATCAACACCACCATTTCCTCACCAAACCGAGACCAACCACACAGCAATGACCACCATCCAGTCACCATTTCTAAACTCCATCAGAAACCCAAGCTGCAAACGCCAACAACTGCACACTGCCAACCACAGTCACCATCACCAAACTGAAACCCACCATCACCTATCCCACAGCTCACTCAAACCCAGCCTCAACCAGCTCACGAGAACTACAACACCGATTTCACATTTGCACTCCCAATCGACAGACTGCCCCACCTGAAGCAACCCAAAATCGACACCAACCCGCCACTCATCCATCTCAAATCACTATCTGCCCAACACAACACCATTCGAACGATCTAGCAGAAACCGTAGCTGCAACCCCAAAAATGACAGCCCTCAACCCAAAAAATTGACACCCAGTCCAACACCCAAACGTCGAAACTGCTACTCCGTTCACCTCCAAAATCGACAGCCAGCCTCACCCAAAAAACCCACCTCAAACCACTACAAAAACCAAAAAACAAGAAGACCCAAGGACTTACCTTATTCCCCACCGTTTTCAGTTTGATTGCCACCAAGGAGAAAACTCAAGCGAAAATATTGAACCTCATTTCGAGCCCCAAGTTTTGAATTGTTTTAAGTTAGTCCTTAAATTGTTTTTTAGTTTAGCCCTTAAGTTTTAAATGTTTTAATTTCAGTCCTCTAATTTTATTTTTTAGTTTTAGATAAGGTTTAATTTAGCCCCCAAGTTTATAAATTATTATTTTAGTCCTTAATATTTTATTTTCAGTTTCAGCATATTTTCAATTGAGTCCCTAAGTTCTGAAAATGTTTAATTTCAGCCCTTTAGTTTTATTTTCAGCTTTATTATATTTACAGATTAGTCCTTAACTATTAAAAGTCATTATTTTAGTTTTCAGCTTTTATTTTCAACTTTAGTATAATTACAAATTTCGGTCCTTAAACTTACAAAAGTTATTATTTCAGTTTTTAACTTTTAATTCCAGCTATATTATAATTACAATTTAGTCCCTAAACTTATAGAAGTTATTATTTTAGCCCTTAAACTTTTATTTTCAGATTTAATAAACTTTCAATTTAGCCCTAAACTTTATTTTATCATTTTAAGCCATTTATTTCATTTCCAATAATTTTCAATTAAGTCCTTAAACTTAATTTCAACACTTTAAAACTTTAAAGTTCGAAATACTAATTCAAACTTATTTCCTATTTTTGGCTAGACGATACGTACGAGCAATTAGGAGCTTGAAGTTATTTTCCCGCTCACTTTTCACGCAACACGAAACAATTGAGGTAGACTCGCCACCATTAATTAGTTTAAATTATAATTGCATGCTTTATGTGAATTACGTGATTTATATGCTTTATGCATAGGATGAGAATGTGTCATATGCGATATATGATATTGTTATGCTTGCCATAACTTATATGCTTAATTGCATGAGAAAGAAAGAAAGAAAGAATCTCTTACGAGATAAGAAGAGAATGTTATGCATAACTTATGTGCTTCATCCGCACAAGAAAGAAAGACTACCCACAGCCTATGTTTTTAAAGAGCCTATGATTTTCAAGAAAATGAACCAAAGATGATATCACGTTGTATATTGCATGAGTGTGTTTTCAATTATTCTGTAAATTAATTATCGGCGATGAGTCTACTGAGTATTTCTTCGAAATACTCATTATGCTATTTTAACAATATATGCAGATTTCGAGAAGCGAGCGTGATTGATCCGGTAGTGGTGGCAATATAAAATTTGATTATCGAATTTATTAAGTTTCCGAACTTATGTATTGAAACACTGTTAACGTATTTTCGTTTCCGCTATCCCAAAAACACGATATTTAAATTTTGAACAATTATCCAATGTATTTTAATTGCCGAAGTAGTTTTCAATTTCAAATATGATTTTAAAAATTAGGTCATTTCCGCAAAATTGATTGACAAAATTAGGGCAAAAGACGATGACGTGGCAATCCGGGTTAACAGAACTCGGGGCGCTACAATATGTGACCAACTAATTTGGAAATATGTGATTTCTGTTATCTATTTTTTTTTTTAATTTGTGACCAATTAAAAATCTGTGACCTATAGTTTTGTTTATCAATGACCAAAAAAGTCAATTATGACTTATAATTTTTTTGATTTGTGACCTCGAAATAATCTGTGACCAAATAATTTGATAAGCTATGATCGAAAATTAATTTTTAATTAATTAATGAGATATCTGCGACCAAATTATATATGACTGTGACCTTAACAATTGTCGAAATCGGAACAGTCGCCTGAATTAAGCGGCGGTAGAACGGCTACCGAAAAAGTCGTTGGAGTAGTCGCCAGAATGGTCGCCGGAATGGTCGCCGAGTAGAGTGGCCACCAAAACTGTCGTCGGAGCAGTAGGGATGGTGGATGTGGGTTAATTATATTATATTACAATTAAATATTTAATTAATTAATAAAAATCTGATTTTTACAATTTTGAACCTTAGCACCAGATTTATGATTTTGGCAAAGTTAATACATAATCAAAGAACTTTTCCCTTTAGCAAAAATGCTTGGGTCTCGTTCCATTTATACCGTGCTTGGGCCGGTCATAACTAGCTCAACGTTGACTGATTGACTCATAAAGGAGGAATTAAGAGAAAACCCTTCTATTTTCAGAAAAACCTCCCCCCTTTCATTCTTCGCTCTTCGCGCCTGCGCCTAATCCCTATAACGAAGTGAAGAATTTCCCGATCCTACTCGCCGTTTTTATCTCTAATTTCGGAATTCATCTTCACTATGTCGCAGGTAATTCATACCGAATTTTATTAATTTTACGTTGCATTTTACTGTTTATTTAGTGCTGCTTGAATGTGAATTAGAGTTTTTTTTATCAGTCGGTTTCATTGCTCAACAATTTCTTGTTTTTATTGTGTGAATTTTCATTCATTCTGATCTGTTTTGTGAATTTCGATTGAGATCTATGTGAAAAAGCTGAGGCGTTTGTTCGTTTACAGGTTGATAACAGAAATTCTTCAGCAGCTAAACGGGCACGTACTGATGGTATGCCTGTTGTCTCCTCAATGTCATAAATTTTTTTATGCTCATATATTACACGTTTTTTTGTCTATACCTTTCGGATTTAACAAGTGGCAAAATTGTATGTTGTATTCGTTGTTTTTTTTTATTGCATTCTTTTTTGTGTGGAACGGAGATGATTACGCATGATAATTTCCGATTCTTCTTTGAAAACTGAGTTATATATTTAGAATGTCTCCAATTCCAATTCTTCTTTGAAATCGGAATTATATATTTAGGACAGTTAAAAGTCCAATATAGTACATCTTAAGACTCAAAAGGTTGCTTAGACGAATTTGAAACTCCTGTCTACTTGCACAACACGTCAAAGGAAATTGTTTGCAGTTCATGTTGAATTCTTCATGTTTCAATTGCATTTTCATAAGTACTATGCATATTTTCTAAGTGCTTAGTGTGTGTTGAACATTCAATTTTCGAATGCAATGAATGTTGACCAGAGCTCGACACATGTTGATAACATATTGGAAACGTAACAAGTATGCATATCTGAAACATACTGGATATGAAAAATGTTATAGCATATCTTGGAACTAGGAAACATTGATGCTGCAAAATGGCTGGAGTCAGTATCACCATCGTTGGCCGACATACCAATTGGCATGTTTCTCTCTTTTTTGGTTTTTCTGTAGTGGACACACCACCTACTTGTCATATGCATTTTTGAAACAAAGAAAAAAGGAATAAGAAAAACTAACCTAGAGAGGAGTGCCACTGTCTAATGGCTAAATTGTATGTGGAAATGAGCGGCAACAGTGCTGGTTGGAAGTGAGGGGCGACCGTTGGTGTGGGATAGAGAAGCTCTGACAGTGTTTCGTTGGGTTGAAGCTATGATTGAAGACTGAAGAAAAAACTCTTGGCATTTGAAACTTTCACAATTATAAAAATTTCATAGTGACGTGCCTTTTTAGAGGAAAGACAAAAGCACTTTTTTTTGTCTCACTTATGCTGAAGGCATCTTTTACAAGTTAGAATTGAAAAGGGGCAATGAATGAGTTGAATATAGTATATATAGTTATTTGATTTCCTCCTACTTTATTGATCTGTCCATCATTTTAGAAAATTGGTAGTTGTTTTTTAAATGGAATTTAATTAGCTTTACAATATTTTATGAGTAATACACACTATGACTAAGTATAGAATTCTGATGTTTCAAAACCCACTTGGATTAGGAATCTTTTCGTTTTGGTTTTCAATTCGTACGACTAGCTCAAGACCTTGAATGACCATAAATTGTTTAGCTTCTTGGTTATCCTTTGTTCTTCCTATTTATTGAGCATTCTGTGTTTTGTGTTTGTAGGTGGTCGCAGAGAGGATGACTGGACCTGCCCTAGTTGTGGCAATGTCAATTTCTCTTTTAGGACAACGTGCAATATGCGTAATTGTACTCAGCCTAGGCCAGCTGATCACAACCCTGTAAGAATTCAACATCATTTAATATTAAATTGCCAGAATTTGCATTATGAAGAGTTAGTACTTTCCTTTTGTACAACTTTACACTGGATCTTTTTTGTCTATGTGCATTCATTAAAACTAGATCTCATCTACTTGAAAGACTATGTTTCTTATTTCAAGAGGTGGATACCATCTCTCTATTTCTTGGTGTGGAAGTTCCTCACGCTCTTCCCCAGTGAGAAAAGGAAAGAATGGTTCATGGTGCATTTTGAAATCATTATATTCTTCTGCTAGTCATGATTTTGATCATCCTACTTTCTAAATGGTAATTGTGTAAAATGGGTTCATTATGTCTCCCTGTGCACATGGGTCTTCAGGCAGAAGACATTTATGGTAGATAAATTATCCCTGAGTTGATACCTTTGTTCTTTTTATTATTTATTTGCTTTCATCAAAATCCTACTTTTGTAAAATTTCGGATAAGGTCTATTAACTAACATCTCCTCTTTTTCTAGAAATCTGCTGCCAAGCCAATGCAAGCACATCAGGGCTACTCATCCGCAGCGCCTTATCTAGGATCTGGTGCACCCTCAATGTATATGGGCGCACCACCTTATGGTTCCTCTCTTTTTAATGGAACATCTATACCACCATATGATGTTCCTTTTTCTGGGGGCTCTGCTTATCACTATAACTATGGTAACCATCTCCCTGGAGGCAACCCATATAGGCCCCTGCATTTATCTGGTCCTGCTCCTTATTCAAGTGGATCAATGATGGGAAATGGTATGTCCCTTGTCTCTCGATGTTTTAGATTCCTACTTCTACAACATCAGCACAGTTATACATTTTGTGGCTTCTATTTCACTCTTTTGGCCTGTAGAAACTATTTTAACATTAACAACGTAAAACTAATCCTTGTTCGTACTATTGTGATTACCATTTCATTGCTTCAGTCCATTATTTATCTTACATATTTGAACTGTAACCTTTTCTTGTATCTTTCAAGTATTTGTTTTTGTATTGTTGATTCATCATTCCCCATCTTATTTTGCACCTTGCAGGCGGGATGTTCGGCATGCCTCCACTAATGGATCGATATGGCTTTGGTTTGTCTATGGGCTCTGCCATGGTAAGTGCCATATACGGTTCCTTTTTCCTTCCCTTTTCTTAATACCTAGTAAAATATGTGAAGGTATTTTTAGAATAGCATGGGTTAAGAATCTATATTAGTCAAGTTTTCGATAATCCCACACGGTGCTTGCTAGTGATGGAATGTCAGTTGTTTTTGCTCTTCACTTGCCTATTTCTTTCTCAGAAAATCCAGAATTGTTTCTTCATCTCAATCAAGAATTACAATATTCTGTGATAAATGGATATCTTCGTGGCGGTTTCCTTTACTATTAAGTGGTCCAACTTATTGCAGGGTCCAAGACCTGGATTTTTCCCTGAAGATAACTCTCAAAAGAAAGGTGGAGGTATGTTATTTCCTTTCGTTGTATTCAAAGCTTTCATTTATGAGCTAATATACATTCAATTGTATGAATTAGATCTTTCTCTTAATGCTCTTTTAGATGGAACTCGTGATAATGACTGGACATGTCCCAAATGTGGAAATGTCAATTTTTCATTCAGAACGGTTTGCAACATGAGAAAGTGCAACACTCCTAAGCCTGGATCCCAGGTTTGAGCTACGACTTCCTGATGATATCTAGTATTGAATCAGTGTTCTAGTTTCTAAGTTTGCCCGTTCTGGGACTCATGTAGTTTATTTCTTTTTATTTTTACAGCAGGGTGCAAGATCTGGCAAGAACTCAAGTAAGTCCAAAAACACAAATATAGTTTTCCATTTTAGGGAAAAATTATTTTTCTCCTTTCTTAAAATGTTGTGTTCTATCACCAGACATGCCAGAAGGGAGCTGGAAGTGTGAGGAATGCGGCAATATAAACTATCCCTTCAGGACTAAGTGTAACAGACAGAATTGTGGTGCTGAAAAACCTTCTGAGATAAATAGCACCTCCCCAGAAGCAGCTGATGCAAATGATCAGGTCAGTTGTGAGATATGTGAACTCTGTATGAACCTCTGTTATTTGAAATTGTACACGTCATTTGGTCTTCTGTATAGGTGCAATAAATTCAGTAAGTGTTCAACATGGAAATTTGTATGTAAAGATTTTCTTTTAATGGAAACTCCTCCTGTTGATATATTTTCAATTTTTTTCTCCTTAATTGGTCTTGCAGTGTTTACATGTTCACTTCCTACTTTTAGTTTTTAGCGTTGTGCATTTATTAATTACAATTGTCTACTGTTCCAGTGAGTACTAGGCATGTTTGAGAAGGTCCAGAGTTGTCGTCCAGCATTGCTCAGTATGGGTGTCTGAAAGTCAGTTGTGTCATCTTCCTGTCGCAGCAATTGTCGAGTTACTCTGCCTTCTAACAATTCGTGTCCAATTGTTGTATTAACTCTTATTTATCTTGTCATCTTTGTCCTTCTTAAGTTGACCTTTGTCTGCCAGCTTATTCTGGCTAGATTTTTAGATTAATTCTGGTTGCTGTTATCTAGGATTCTACACTTGGGTATCGCATCAATTTTAGACGTTAACATGCACATGCATTTTGAGCTTCTATTATTTTGTTTATTGATTTCGTTTTGTTGTCTGTGCTCTTGGTGAGCCTCTGTTCTAGAACAGTCGAACATATCTTTGAAGTCTTAAGATCTAAACCTGGCTTGTCAGTCTGGGTGAAATGGTTGGTCTGTTGGTTGATAAAATGATAGCCCGTAAGAAAGGTTGCCCAAGTCCTAAAATTAGGATACTTAGCGGCCTGTTGAGTTGTCTCATGTCTGTCGCAAGTCTTTGATACGAAGCCAGATGGTTTCAATGTTGAATACAAGATCATCCTCAAAAATATGCGGTTTGGGCCATTCTAGCCTGTAGCGGATGTGGTTTGGAAATATTGTTGCTGTGCATGTGTGAAATTTCAGACCTGCAGAAGTGCGATGGTTTGGACTGTCTTGTCCCCCTGAATCCTGGGACGGGAAACAGAAGTGCACATCACTTGAGACTAACCTATGTATTTAATAACTAACTAAAACTTGGCACTGATTAACGCTATTGATGAAGAATCTATCTCTGTGATGTAGAATTCAAGAAATTCAATTCTTCCAGAAGTTGTTATTTTATAAATAGTGTTTACTTGCGATAGCCCGTTTTCAATCAGAAATAGATTTTGCATAGAGAAATGCTATTCATCTCATCGTGATGCATCCCCAGTCTATGTGGCGTTAATGTGATATTAAATGATATGTGAAATTAAATAAGTCATTTAATTTCACCTATCATTTAACCAATCATTTACATCCACATAGATTGGGAATGCATCCCAACTGGGGATGAATAGCATTTCTCTTTGCATATGAATTTTAGTGTGAAACCAACACGAGCATAGTCACGACAAAGCATTTTGTTGGCTTTAACTTTTGAATGACTCTTCGATCAACAGTCAAGTGCGTGATTATTTTAAAAATAACACGACTAAAATGTTGATAAATATTTATGTTATGAATCATTTAAAGAGATCAACAGTTTTATAAACTTCTTAATCATATATTTTATTATTTTTTAGCTAAATCAAATTGGTGAGTTTTATGCACACGTGTGAGGATAAGGTGACCTTTTGCCCTCGAAGTCAAATAAGAGCAGTAATTTTCGTCAAAATAACTTTGGGCAGGATGGTGTGAAGTAGATGAATAAAGTGGTATGTTATCAAATAAATTGTTCTCGTTTAGTTCTTATCACGAAGACTTTTGGTTAGGGTGGTGTGAAATTGTGAATGTGGATAAATAGAATAATTATGTTATAGTCACATAATGTCGCGTGATATTTCATCATTCGACTGTTTTAAATGCAGTAAACATTCTCATCAAATTATTAGTTGCTAACTGGGATTATGTCACTGCATCTGTTACAATTTTTCTGTCAAAGTAGCAAAATTCTAAATAGAATATGTGAGATTCCATATAGAATAACTTGTAAATTTTTTTGTGCAATTTTTAGTATTTGCATTCGCTTTTATAGACATAGTTTATTTTAGGTCCGAGTTTCAAACTTTTTAGTGCAATCCATATTATAATATTGAAAATATTTAAACTTACGAAAGTAATTAACAAATGGAATGTGCGTATTGTGTGGTTCAGCGCATCATAAGCTAGAAACTACACAAATTTCTTGCAGATGTTGTGACTAACCTTGTTGATTATTGTCACGAGTAAACATTTTAGTATTAAATTATTAATATTACGTAAGACTCCATATGAAAAGAGAAAAAGTTAGGTTGGGGAAGAGTGAGTGCATTGGAAAAGTCGAACTATGGCTGCTAAGAATTACTTTTCTTCTTCCATTTCTACGCAACACCACTTCAGGTCTCTTCCTTATCTCCAACTCTTCCTTATATTTATAAAAATAGTAGCTGAAGTTTCTGTAATTAGAATCGTAATCATACACGAAACAATTCGGTATATTCCGTGAAGTAATAGGAAGGAGAAAAAATTTAGAGAATCCCTATAAATTGTTGACTTTGTATCTTCATATATAAACAACTCTTTCCGCCGTTGTGAATCGTTTCTTTGTCTGTCTAATTGTGTTGCCAAGTAAGGAGAAGCGTGATTCTGGCCGGTTCAGTGTGTTCATATCGCGATTGATTTTGGTTTGATGCTTCTGCAGATTTAGGTAATGCTATGCCAAAATTAATTATTGAGTTGTGTATCTTGCATTTAACCTATGTTTGGGTTTCATTTTTCTACTTTTCAAAGTCAAACTTATTAACTACTCATTAATGTAAATTTTTAGCAACAAATAATTATTTCTGATGCTACTTCTATCTTCTTTTTCGATTAGTCCCCAGATAATGGTAAGCATTGCGCATTTGTATTGTGGATTTATGTATTTTTCTCAGATCTTGTACTTGTGATTTTGCATTCATTTAAGTTGCTTGGTGGATTATTCAACTTTACGGTGGTTTTTATAGTTGTTATGCCTGACCGACCCAACTCGAGCAGCAAGTCACTTGTTTAATTGGCCATAAGTATCTTTTGCTTGAACGTTGGGGACGAATTTGCGCAGGCATCCCATACATAAAAAACCAATCCCCTCACTGAGTTCTCTCCGGTGTGCAATTCACCCAAATAATAATTATAGTGTGACTTTCCTCCAATTTTCAATACAATATGACTTTTCCATGTTTAATAAAAGTGACAAACAACAATTATAACTATGATTTGCTAAAAAAGTTAACAAGATACTTTCTCTTGTACCAATTTATTTCAATTATACTATATATTCTTTCTCAATGAGTAATTTTACCATACCATATTTATGTTGATACATCTTTGGAGCATCGTAATGTTAGCTTACTCTAATTGTTAATGACATTACCACTAAATACATACGCAAGTCAGGACTCGTGTCTCTTACGTAGTTATTGATTTATGCAAGCACGCCGATTCCGTTTCCAAGCAGCTTACCTTTAGCTCTTCAATCATGTCATCAGATTTTGCCAAGTTTTTAATATATCACACCAGATCGGATGATAGATTGTTTGAAGAGAGAAATGGAAATAGATGATTAGAATAATTTTTTCTCATGAACTTAGCTATTCTGTGCGAGTTAATGCATGTTTGAGCAATCAAAAAGTGGGTAATTACATGTTTGTAGACTAACTGTATGTAATAAATCTAAAGTTTTAGGTTCCGTTTCCAACTCTCTCCTCTTTATCTTTTACGTAATTCACCGGTTACATGAACTCAATATGCTTTTGATCCTGGATATCAAGTCTGCTTACTGAAGTATTCATTGCTTTCTTTTGGAATAATAATTGAGTTTTACATTTAATGAATTTGCTGATAATGTTTTGTAATTGTACAGTCTTCAATTTTTCTGCTTTTTGAATAATTCCATCTTGTTGAACTTCACTTTTTGCCATTCTTGAAAATTGCTCCACAGATGACTGCTGGTAGATCTGGAAGTGTCAAAATGTTGCAAACTGGTGAAACTCCACTAGCAAAGAAAGCTCGAAAGAAACAGGCTCGAAGAAAAGTGACTGCAACTACAAGATCGACTGAAATTATGAAACCGTGTGTATGGAAAGAATTTCCAAGAGACCTTTACGAAACTGTGATAGCAAGACTTCCCATAACCACATTTTTCCGTTTTCGTTCAGTTTGCCAGGATTGGAATTCATTGCTGACTTCACAGAGTTTCTCCCAACAGTGTGCTCAAGTTAAGCAAACCCGCCAACCTTGGATTTATGCCACCATACCTGGAAAGGCTATTGATGGAGCCATGTATGATCCACAGTCAAAGAAATGGTATCATCCACCTGTGCCTGCCCTGCTGACAGAGTTGATCGTGGAGCCAGTGGCATCAGCAGGGGGTCTTGTCTGTTTTCTTGATAGTGAATATATGACTTCCTATGTCTGCAACCCTGTTACGGCCTCCTTCAAAGAGTTGCCAGCTAGGTCGGTTGATTTTGGGGCCATTGGGATGACTATAAATGTGAGCTCTCCAAACGCTGGATATAAGATTGTTTGTATTAGTTGTGATGGTGAGTATGAAATTTACGACTCGGCAAAGAACTCCTGGGGTTGCCCAGGGAGCTTGCCCCCGAATATCAAGCGCCCACTCAACCTAAATATCAAGTCTCGGGCAGTTTCTATTGAAGAAACGCTGTACTTCATGCATTCAAACCCTGATGGAATTGTGTACTATAATATGGCAACCGGGGTTTGGAAACAAATCTTAATCCCGGCTCCTCTACTTCTGAGTGATTACACAGTAGCAGAATGCGGAGGGAAACTCATGCTTGTGGGGCTTGAGAACAATATTGCTTCGACGTGCATCAGCGTATGGGAGCTGCAGAAGATGACTTTCTTGTGGAAGGTGGTCGACAGAATGCCAACCCAGTTTTGCTTGGATTTTTATGGGAAGCCAGTCGAATTGGATTTCCTGGCTAACAAAGGTTCGGTTATGATGTCGCTTAGATCAAAACGTAAGTATCGCCTGATAACTTGTGATTTATCGAGCAAGGAATGGATTAAGACACCTCGAAAAATCCCATCGTATGGGAGAAAGAGGCCTTGGCTTGTAAATGGCACTGCATTTCATCCTTGTTCGACAGATTTGGTTTAGTTTGCATGTATAGGCTCTGAATCCAGGTGGTTCTTATTTAAGATGACCTTAGAAATCATATTGCAATCCTTATCTTAAACGCAAATATTTTCAGTCTCTATCCAATCACTTCATCGAATGAATGAAAACAGGCACATCGAATTGCAACAATTTTTATGGTGACCTACAGTAAAGCCATTCGAGATACGAAGATTGCAAGTCATCTGATATAATCATAAACTGGAATAGAATAGTATCAGTCTTGATTATTTGGAACGAGGGTGGGAGAAGGGAGAGAGAGGCAAAAGTCAACATGAATAATCGAAGGACGTGAGAAAGTGTTACATGATCCAATGACGACGAAGATACTTGTTTCCCTTCTTGGTAATGTTATTCCGAGACCTACGAGAAGTTGTCTTTAGCGAGACAATGAAGATACAAGGAGAGGAATTTAAATTGTTGAAACAAGACAAGAATATGTCCAAGAGTATAGTATAGGTCATTTTGTTCATATATTCTGTTAACAAATACAGGCCAAGTCTGATAGCCACCTGTTATTTAGTATTTGTTATTCTTTCATTGCACTTGTCTATTAGCTGGCACAATGTGATTGGTTGAGTTTGTTGGTTTTTTACACATTTTCTATATATATATACTTCTCTCCTTCAATGTAAACTAAATAGATGGAATATTCAATTTTCCTCCATTGATATGTTCTTTGTTTTCTCTTTTCTCTGTTATTGCTCTTCTTCTTCTTTTTTTCACATGGTATCAGAGCTTTGGGAGCATCTTCAATGGCAACCTCCGATACTGACTCTACTGGTTCCCATTCTAACCCGTAATCCCAAACCCCTTCTCCATACCTAAATCTTCTTGATCCAAATAAGACATACCGGCTCGACCATGGCGACAAATGTTCTCACCCCTAACCTTCGTTGTCAATCCCCTTACCACGTACAACTATGCCCACATGGTCTCGCTCAATGCAAAGCACACTTCGCGTGAAAAATAAACTTGGCTTCATCACCGGATCCATCACCAAACCCTCTAAACCCACTGATCAGTTGCATGAGCTTTAGGAGCGCTGTAATGACATGATCGTTTCTTGGCTCCGGAACTCTATCAGCTTCTCCCTCCAATCCAGTGTTCTTTTTGTTGATGATGTTCGTGAAATCTAGTTGGACCTCCAGGAACTGTTATCGCACCAAAACGGCCCTCATATTTACCAACCGAAGAAGGCTTTAGTCGCTTCCGTCTCAAGAGCAAGATCCTGTAAGCATTTATTATGGAAAGTTGAAAGCTATCTGGGATGAATTGTCTATCTATGATCATATACCTTCTTGTAATTGTGGTTCTATGAAAACCTTACTGGATCGATCTCAATGAGATTGTGTGCTGCAATTTTTGATGGGTCTCAATGACTCTTACTTTTCACTCGTAGGCCATATTATGATTTTAGATCCCATCCCACCTATCTCCAAATTGTTTTCCCTCATCCAATAGCAAGAAATACACTACGAAATAGCCTCTCACACTACCTCACCCGAGACGATGGCTATGGCTATCCAAAAACCTTACACCTCTTCCAAACCCGCACCTAAATCAAACCATCCTCAAAAAGAAAGACCGTCCCTATTGTCGCCATCGTAAAATCACCGGTCACACTTTCGAGACTGCTTCAAAGTTGGCAATGATGAGCCTCTTCTTTGCTCACATTGCAACATGATCGGGCCATACCATTGAGAAATGCTACAAACTCAATGGATACCCACCGGCCACAAATACCATAACAAACCGCAACAAAGAATCTAGTTTTCTTGCAAATCAAGCATCTCTTTCATTTGCTTCGACCTCGAAGACAACAATGATGCCAAAATCGGTTTAACCAAGCAATAATATTAGCAACTAATGATATTGCTCGAGACCTCAGATTCTTCAATTGTGGCTTCAACTGTCCACCGCAAAGAACTCCACCTCCATCTTCTTCCAAAATGTCTAGTACTTTCACCTCTTTGTCTATTCACACACAGTGGTCACCACATTCATCATCTATTGCTTAGATACTAGACACGGGCGCTACGGACCATATGGTCTCAAGCAGACCACTTTTTTTCTACCACTACAGCTACTGTTTCATATTCTGTGAAACTACCTAATGGTCTTTCTACCCCTATCACTTACATGGGAACAATTCACTTAACAAATTCTATCATTCTGAATGATGTCCTTTGTGTGCCATCATTTTCCTTTAACCTTATTTCAAGAAACAAACTAACATCTACCCTTTTTTGTTGTTTGTTTTTCTTTTCCACTCACTGTTTTAGTCTGGAACTGCACTCATGGATAACGATTGGGACGGGTGAGCTCCAGTATGGTTTGTACCATTTCCTTTGTAAGGAAGTCCTTCCCTCTGCTATGCCTACCTTCCTCTCGGCACATTCATCCACCAGCAATACCATTTTATCTTGTTTTACTTCTTTTACCAATTCTGTTTCACATACTGACCTATGGCATTGTCGCCTAGGTCATTTATCATTTCCTAGGTTTAAGTTAATTTCAGATCCTCTTGTACACACATGAATTTCACGTATTAATGAAAAGTTTTGCAAATTTTTTCCATTAGCTAAGTTTCATCATTTATCTTTTCCTAACAGTACACATTCTTCAACAAGAATTTTTGAGCTCATTCATTGTGACTTGTGGGGTCCTTGCTCCACTATTGCTCATGATGGCTCAAAGTACTTCTTGATCATTGTTGATGACTTTTCTAGAACTACCTGGATTTATTTACTTGCTGCAAAATCAAAACCGTAAACCGCATTACAACTTTTTACATCTTGTTAAGACACAATTCCAAATGAAAATTAAAATTTTGAGAAGTTATAATGGTGCTGAGTTTAACATGCATGATTTTTTCAATCAACAAGGCATTATTCATCACAAAAGTTGTGTTGCAACCCCTCAACAAAATGGTATTGTTGAGAGGAAGCACCAACACTTATTAAATGTGGCTTGTACCCTTCTTTTTCAAGCTGGTCTTCCATTAACTTACTGGAATTAATCCATTCTTATAGCCACATATCATTAATAGGCTTCCATCACCCCTTCTCAATAACAAAACACCAAATGAACTTCTTTTTAATAAAAAAACCTGAATATGCTCACATGAGAGTATTTGGTTTCCTTTGCTTTGCTGCCACACTTACTCATAACAAAACGAAATTTGATCCTAAAGGTTGTGTATGTGCTTTTCTTAGCTACTCTTTTGGAACTAAAGGCTACAAGCTTTTGGATCTCAACACTAACACCATTTTCATTTCAAGGGATGTTATTTTTCATGAATTTATTTTTCCTTTTCAAACACTTCCTTCTCCTTCCTCCACATCCCTATCTTTTCCCATTTTCTCCATTTCGTTTATTCCTCCTTCTAATTTCTCAGATCCACTTCCTACCAGTCCCATAAATCCTTTTTCCTCACCCTTTAACCCTCCCACTGTTTCTGCTGAGTGTCCTAATACATCATCTCCTTCTCCCACTATTTTACCATCTCCTTCTTTCATTTCTCTTCCTGATGTCCCGTCACTTTGCAGATCAACTCGGAACAGGATAGCTCCTCAATATCTAAAGGACTTTCATTGCATACAAGTCAAGCTTGTCTGACCTCAGCAATCAACTTTCCCTGCAACTCCTAAATTAAATGGTAAAAATTTCTTTCTCTCTGACTGCTTATCCTACAAAAACTTTAATCCCTCATTTCAAGCTTTTTCATACTCTATTTCCATTCAAGCTGAGCCCACCTCATATAAACAAGCAATTAAAGATCCTGAGCGGTGCAAAGCTATGGATGCTGAAATTGAAGCTTTGGAAAACAACCATAATTGGACCATCACTGATTTGCCTAAAGGGAAAGCTGCAATTGATTGTAAATATGTCTATCGCATTAAATTTAAGTATGATGATTCTGTTGAAAGACTTAAGGCTAGACTTGTAGTTAAAGGCTACACCCACAGGAAGGTATCGATTACACTGACACTTTTTCACCTATTGCCAAACTTGTCACCGTTAGAAGCCTCCTTAGTGTGGCTGCCATCAAAGGATGGTATTTACATCAATTTGATGTAAATAATGCATTCCTTAATGGTGATTTACATGAAGAAGCCCCCGGATTACACCAAGGGTAAACCAACCCAAGTTTGCAGATTGCTCAAAAGCCTTTATGGCCTAAAGCAAGCTTCAAGACAATGGAACTCTAAACTTACCCCTTCCTTCATTGCTTTTGGTTTCATCCAATCCAAGTCTAATTATAGCTTATTCACCAAGCATGAAGGGAACAATTTTACTGCTTTACTCATTTATGTTGATGATTTTCTAGTTGCTAGCAATTCCAATGACACTATTGCCTCTCTAAGAGATTTTCTGAATCACGAATTCCAAATTAAAGATCTTGGTTGTCTTTGTTATTTCTTGGGTTTAGAAATTGCCAAATCTTCCAAAGGTATTCATATATGTCAAAGGAAATATGCCTTAGACATCTTGGCGGATTCAGGTATGCTTGGATGCAAACCCCTTAAACGACATATGGATCAACACTTCAAAATCAGCAAATCTGAAGGGACTACACTCACTAATCCTAGTATTTTTCGAAGGTTAATTGGCCGGTTATTATACCTTACAATAACTGCCCTAGATATTTGCTTTGTTGTCCAATTATTAAGCCGCTCATGGATCGGCCTTCTTTTCTCACTTGGCAGTAGCTTACCGCATCTTAAGGTATATTAAGCATGTACCAACTCAAGGCATTTTGTTGTCATCATCATCTCAGCTTCAACTTATAGCTTTTTGTGATTCGGATTGGGCCGCTTGCCCGGATCCTCGCCGGTCTACAACCGGCTATTGTGTTTTCTTGGGTCACTCGCTTATCTCTTGGAAGTCTAAGAAGTAAACGGTTGTCTCTAGATCATCCGCCGAAAGCCGAATATCGTTCTATGGCTACTATTTGTTCGTAACTTACTTAGCTTCGATATCTTCTTCATGATCTTAGCATTTCTCATCCACAAGATGCCATTCTCCACTATGACAACCAGCAAACCCTTCATATAGTAGTCAATCCGATTTTTCATGAGCGAACCAAGCATATAGAGCTTGACTGTCACTTGAACCGCGACAAAATTCGGGAAGAAAGTCTCACAACACCATGTTTCCTCTCAAGTACAAATTGGCCGATATATTCACAAAAGCTCTACCATCCGAACTTCTTCAAGCACACTTGTCCAAGATGGGAATAGTAAATTACTATTCTCCATCTTGCGGGGTTGAGGTGTCAATTCGGTGGTCCGCCAACATATGAGTCCAGAACGGTCGGGCGTGAAAAAGGCCCGCCCGTTACGGGTTTCGCCGGCCCACAAATTTTGGACTACAACGCAGACCCGCTCGCTGACCTATTCGGGTTGAGCCCATGCGAGTCACGGGTCGCGCGGGTCGTGATTTGTTCCGATTTGACCCATATTATTGTATAAATAAAATTATAAAAATATAGAATTTTTCATATTTATAGTAAAAAAATTTTTTTTTGTTAAATGTAAACTAATAATTGAACAAAATGATAAATTTATATTTATACCAAAAAATGTTTACATAAAATTCAAATTTAATGTTACGTGAATTATTTATAACTTTACAAAGTTAAATTTAACTTAAACAAATAATAACTAAATGCATTTTTAATTACTATTATCAAATATCTATAGTATAAGTACATCTCAATTGGGTTGACACCTACTTAAGTCTTAACTATAATTTAGTTATTCAAAAATTATATATTTTAATATTTATTTTCCAATCAATCTTCAGGAACTGCAAGATTTTTGAAGTTTTCAACAATATCATCAATAATTTTATCTTGCTCTCTCCCTCTTTTTCTCAAATTTAAAAAAAAAAAAAAAATTTCACGGGCCAGCGGGTTAACCACGACCCGTGAAGGTGCAACCCGCGAAGCTCGCAAATCACGCCTGAATCGCCCTCTCGGGTCACGGGTAGGCCAGCGGTCCCGGGTCGATCCGGGCCGATTTTCACGGGTCTGGCCAGCCCATCCGTATTGACACCTCTATTGCGTGGGATGTTAATAGATACAGGCCAAGTCTAACAGCCACCTGTTATTTTGTATTTGTTATTCTCTCATTACACTTGTATATTAGCTGGCACAATGTGATAGGTTGAGTTTGTTGGTTTGTGACACATTTTCTGTATATATGCTTTACTCTCCTTCAGTGTAAACTAAATAGATGGAACTCCATTGATACGCTCTCTATTTTCTCTTTGCTATGTTACTGCTCTTCTTCTTCTTTTTCTCACATATTCAAATTAAATTCCTAATCCTAATAGGTAAGTAATTAAAATCTAAAAGAAAGAGTAATATAAAACCTAAAAGAGTAGAAAGTTATAATCTTAAAAAGAAATAAATTCATTTGTTTTAGGATTTTCTTATATCAAGATCTATCACTTCATTAATCCCTTTTGTAAAATGCAAACTTTTACATGAAAAATGTCATCTCCTGCAGAATTCTTGATCTCAGAAGAAGGTGTTCTGAATACACGAGGTCAGGTTTTTGGTGAAAGTAGTGTTAAGAAATACGGGGTTATTTTATTTTATTGATTATTGAGGGTAAAATAGTTTTTTTTTTTTTTTTTATTTCCTTTGTTTAGCCTATATATATAGTCTCCTTATTCCTATATTAAATTATCTTTTTGTATTCAATTGCATCATGTAGAATTAGTGAAACCCTAGCATACTCTTCTTTTTTTTTATTTCTTTGGATTGTTTAACAAGTAGCGTGATTAGTGCCCGTTCCTACAGAGGATCCGATCAAGAATTAACAGGGATTTCAGAATAGTTATTGAATCGTATGAATGGGTTGAGAAAGTGTTGGAATTTGGTTTGTGACTTTGTATCAATTTCAGACATATATTCGGACGTGATCCGATAGTGAAATTACGAAAGTAAATATACTAACTTGTTTTACTCGTCGAGTATAACTATTAATTTCTATGAGAGCTTTGGCCCCTCTCCAATAATTCTTGATCGAACCCCCCTTTCGAATCTTCGATTGCGGGTTGAGAATTCGGTCTAGAAGAATCCGCTTTCAGAGCCTGTACCGAAATCGGAGTAGAAGTCAAAGGTGTGGAAGATGAGAAAGGAGAAAATCGGAAAGGGTTAGGAAAAGTAAAAGTAAAGGGGCAATGTGAAGATAGTACTGCTTTACGAGACTGGATAATGAACAGTATAAAATCGAATGAATGTGAAAACGAGGGTGCAAAAATGAACGCGGTGGCTTGATCCTCTCTTTAAAGAGAGTAGTGATAGTGATACTGATTATACATTCAGTACTTACACACAATAAATAATTCAAATAGTACGCATTTGTTTGACATCCGTTTTTTTTCTTTCTTCATTTTAACCACACATTCTATCAATAAAATAATATTACACATAAATCTAAAAATTCTCCTTACTTTTTAACTACACATTCTTCCATCAATCAATATTTCAAATTCTT